>CM027831.1:22008068-23503426 GCA_016097485.1 Eucalyptus sideroxylon x Eucalyptus melliodora | reverse complement strand
TTTGTAAACTATTGGCACCAAACATTTCAATATTGCGTGTGCAGAATTGTTGTGACAAATAATCCATCGATCCATAAATTGAGAAAATGGGGTTAAATTGGTTCCCATAAGTGCCCTAGCATTGGTAATGCATTTTCACAAGGCTCAAAGCTCTATTGTTCAGTCTCGTAATAGAGCAAGGTCAGAGAAGCAGCGAGCTGCGAAGTAAAGAATGGCAGGTGAGAATATTTTGCTCATTTCCTTCTCTTTATGGAGGAAAGCAGATAGTTCTATGACCTTCGATGAAGTTACTTGGGGAGAGACAGAGAGTCCGTGATCTCACTTCTGCATCTGACAAAGTAAAGAGTAATGATGGTGATGATGGAACATTTGCTTCGAGATTTTGCTTCTAGGTCGCGATGTTGTTTTGGCACTTTCTATACAAACAACTAATTCAATGCCAAAGTCCTTTAGTGCTAAATTTTTTTATAAAATGTCTATTATTTAAACGTCTCCAATAAGTCATATCACAATTTTTTAATATTAAAACGATGTCACGTCGATTATTTCAACAAAGAAAGTTGCCAAAGTTATTAAGATGACTGTTTTTTAAAAGTTGTGACATTTAAATGATAATTTAAATTGTGCCAAATAATTTAAGCACGCTTCATTTTTCCTTGATTTTGTGAATAGATGATTTTAATTTGTAACGGTAAACGAAGAGAGATATGATATCCAAGATACTTCTATCAGTCTCTAGTCTCTCCTTCATGCCATCACAAAATCGCCAACTTTGAAGTTTGTCAATGGCGGCACCGTACGTTGTGTGAGGGAAGTTGGAGGCGAGAGACAAGGGGGAGGGCTTGCCAACAAGTAATGCAAGGCAGGAGGAGGAGGGAGAGAGAGGTGATGATAACACAGTATGAACATTTATCATTGTAAGTTATAAGAAGCATGGGCCACCTAGTAGCTAAATTACTTTTTAGTATGAATAAATAGCATAATATATAATGTCCTAGGAGGTTAGTATTCATTATACAATCAAACAATCAACAGATATAGACCTTTATAGATTGCTAATAGGAGAAAGATTTAGATTTTGATTTTGAATATTGAAGTAAAAGAGACATATTAACTCATTTGTGTGATAAATGGGTCACATGAGAGTATGAGTAGCAGCATTTTGGATGAACATAATACCATGAATAGTAGACATAACTAAATATGTCTTTGACTGGTGGGTTACAAGTTATGGATATCACTCACATGCTAAACTTAACTAAATATGAATATAGGCGATGTCCATCATTATAATTTATCAATTAAAATGCCATTTTTTTCTCCGATCAAATATAGAAGAAGGTAAGACCCTTAATCACATGAATGATGAATGACACACCGGACATAGACATATTTTTCACCCATTAAGGCTTGTCACAATCATATCAAACAAAAGGAGGGCTTCTCTTTTATCTAGAAAACATGGCGAGAAACCTACTCATGTATACTCATGACATCTGCCCTTATCACTTGAGAAGTCCACTCTGTACCCATTATAACGGGTCATGATTTTCTTGGCTGAGGATAAGCTCGTCCGAAACCTAGGGAGCTAGCTGAGACATCATAACATCCTCCCCTCATTAGATCGTTCTCAAGATCAGTTCAATGGATCGCATTATAACAACAACTAAGCGTAACACGCTTTATTTGACTTTGAGCGTCTAATCCTTCAAGCCAAACATGTAGATAACTTCAGAAAACGTTAGTAGATTTCGGCTTGTCGTGGGCATCATCTGAAAAGCAGCATTAACTCCCAAGCAACTTGTTGCACGACAGTCACCTCTATCTTATAAGTTCTTCTCCAAGAAGATAAACGTCACGTCCTCGGAATGTCAACACAAAAACCTAATACCACTTCCTTGAACAAGTTAAATACATATCATGCCTTCTGCAATCATCATACTTCGTCCCAATGTCACAAAAGCCCCACTTCTAAGCTCGGATGTGACTGTGCCACGGGCGGCATCACTTGGGGTCTTTAGAACTAGGAGAATATACCAGGGATACTATTTTGTTCCTGACTCAAGTGAAAATTCCTAACGAGGGAAGTCAACAAAGTGGTGCTGCTGCTATGTCTTCAGAAAGGGTGGACCACATATCATCGAATCAACCCCTTACCTGTTGCTCTTTAATCATAAAAGCAAGGTAACATCAGTAACCTCACTATATAGTAAGTGCAAAAGAACTTACTGAAATTGCTGTATATGCTAAAAAAAGCTGGCACTTCAGATAGATATTGATATATATATATATATATATATATGTGTGCGCTGCTGCCGCTAAGTCATTATGATTAGTCTAAAATCAAACTAAATATAAACCTATAACGGAAAAATTACCTACTTAGTCTTAAATCTATTGTATAAATATCATTCAGTTCTAAACTTTTCATTTTTTGGTAATTTAGTCCTATACTTTTGTGCAAAATTTCAATCTAATCATTTTGAACAATTTTCGCAAGAAATTGCTTACGTGGAGGTCAAGTCATTACTGCCATCTTACGTAACACATTAACACATCAACGATTTCTAGTGAAAATTGATCTAAAAGACTACATTGAAATTACTCGTAGTAAATTTTACGACTAAATTAAGAAAATTGAAAAGTTTAAAATTGAATTGATATTCATATAATAAGTCGGGACTAATTGATAATTTCCTATCCTATGTTACTATGCAGCTTCACCTAAGTGAGATGAGACCATGATAGTGATTGGATTATTGTATACTTCATTTGATCTATCATCTCATAATATCATGTTAGGTGGCCGGAGACCACCAATAAAGTCTCTAGGAACAAGGAATCTACTAGCGTTTAAGGGCGTCTCCCCAACTTATTTTGTCTCAACTTCCTTAGCACATACTTAATTTGATTCCATGACATCAACATATCAATTATTTGGCACCAAATCAATGAGCTTGTTCCAGAACGAACCGAGTTCAAACAAAAGCGAAATCACATCATGCTGTTTGGCTCTGTGTCGATACCTCCTCACATAGAATATATACATACATTGCTAAACCAGAAGAAGATGATGACCATCAAACCCCTAGGAAAGGGACATAACATGATTATATACAAATCGCCGTATGAAGTTGCAATGTGAAAACGATCATTATGAACTAAATATGGTAGACACCTGTGATTGTGTCCTTGGCCTGCGTCAAACCACTTTAGCATACCTAAAGTTAGAAATAAAAAATATTATCTGCGCACGTAAATATAATATAAGATAGACGACTGTTAAGCTAATAACATTATCATTTCTATCTTTACCAAAAAAAAAAATTATCATTTCTATTGTTCTTAAGAAACAATGTGGGGGAAAAGTGCTAAAAAAGTCCTAAACCTTTTGCATTTGTGCCAATTTAGTCATAAACCTTGTTTTGGTGCCAATTAAGTCATAAACATTTTTACGTTGTGTCAATTAAGTCCTTTTCCTGGCCAATTTGGCCAGATTTTGTTGACCGAACGCCGGTTTGGCCGACGCGCTTGATTTGCTTAATCATTTACGATTTTTAATAATATTTTAATATTTTTTATTTTTGATTTTTTTGATTTATTTATTTCTTTTTTTTTGGTAAGGTAAGAGATAAACTTTTTTCCCTTTTTCTTTCTTTTTTCCTTCCTCCTCCTTCTTCCTCCGGGCCCGATCGCCGGACCTCGACGACCGCCCAATAGGCAACGGCCCGCAAGGTCAAGGCTGACTCGCGCGCCCACCTCACCCGGGCCGCGAGGGTGGCCTTGCGCCGGGGTGGCGAGGCTGGCGCCTCGCTAGATCTAGCGAGGGTTGAGCCTTGCCCACTCGGCGCGAGGGTGCCTCAAGGCCTCGGGCGATGAGGCTTGCCCTCGCCGGATCTAGCGAGGGCCGAGCCTTGCCCATGGCCGACAAGGGGTAGCCTCACGCGGACCAAGGCGGGATCACTTCCGGCCGGCCATGGGCGAGGCTCGACCGCCGCCTGTGCCTTGAGGGCGGCCTCATGCTAGATCCGTCGCCCATGGCCGGTGCTAGGGGCGAGCCCCGCTAACCCGGCACCAAGGTGCCCCCGCGGCCTAGGCCCCGAAGTTGGCCTCGCGCCAAGCCGGCGAGGGCCGCCCGCCGCCGCCTGTGCCTGAGGGTGGCCTCACGCCGCATCCGGGGCCGGGAGGGCAAGCCCACTCGCCCTCGACATGAGGCCGCCTCAAGGCCTAGGCGTACGAGGGTCGAGCCTCGCCCATGTTCGGCGAGGCGAGGTTCGCGAGCGGCCGGAGGAAGAAGGAGGAGAAGGAAAAGAATTAAAATATTAAAATATTATTAAAAGTTGTCCACGTCGCACTGACCGATCGCCACGCAGCCGCTTAACATCCAATCAAAAAAATCCGGCCAAAATTGGTCAAAAGGACTAAATCGGCGCAACATAAAATGGTTTATGACTTAATTGGTATAAAAAAAAAGGTTTAGGACTAAATTGACACAAATGCAAAAGATTTAGGACTTTTTTAGCACTTTTCCCAAAGAATGTGTATTCTGACTTATTTGAACCATAATGATCCCATATATTTCATAATATTGCTTCTCTCCCTTTTTTCCTGGAAAGAAGCGAAAAGTAGCAAGAAAAATAAACTCGTGCGCTTAAGCCGATTCACAATCGAAATTTTGTTAGGCTAGCACGACCTTCGTGATAATTAAGTAGCATAAAAAGAGTAGACGTATATTCTTTCAAGGGCTATAACACGAAAGGCGTCATATACATTCAATTATACTATTTTTGGTACCTTATAGATTCTTATTGCGCATGGTTTAGGAAAGATTCCTTCAATCATTGCTTGGTAAATGCTAGGCCCGAACTGTTTGCACAACGCGGGGCACATCTCAAATTACATAGATCAAATTCAATGCAATATAACATGATACGGCACACTAGCTTTATAAATTGACATAAATTAACACGCTTTCATCATAATTACGTTATTTGGCTGGTAGAATCAAAACCAAAGTGTTTTAGATCGACACGAATTACAAACATGATTATGACACACTGATACGAATTGCCAACCTAAATAGAAGTGCTGGAGTTCTGCTGCAACACGCTTAAAACATCATTTCGGCAAGTTTATATATTAATCATCTCTTCCGCATTACAGCATGGTAATAATGATGGACGTGGAAATTATGGGGAAGAGGCCAAAACCAGCTTTTGCTTCTTAATGCACCGCAATTTCAACAAAACCATATATTTAGACTTGCACCACACAATCTAGAGAGGAAGTACTAATTGAACAATCACTTTTAGCCGTTGCTGCATGATGGGATGTTGAGGGGAGCACTCGATCGATTCTCCTTTCGATTTAGTCAAAATGATGAGTGTGTTCTTCAATAAGTTGACAGACCCCAACTGAAGATATCGATGATGAGGCCCATGGGGGAACTTAGGGATGAACATTGAGAATATTATTGCTGGATTTGATGACTATTGAGGTTGGATTTTCAATTTGGTTCCATAAAGTAAGTTTGCATTATGTGATTCCCTAGACAATGCAAGAAAAAGCAGACAAAAGAGGATAGGCTTTTGCAGGCTGTGAAAGTTTAGTGCTTGTGTAATCATCTTCCACATTTCCTATGCTTTTTAGCAGGATTTTTGTTAATTTGCATGGGCCAACGAGTCTTCTGGCAGATTTAAAAAATTTTCAAAGTCCAAAGACGTAGAGACCCCCCCTCAGATGTGACAGAGAATGATTACAATAGTGCCAGAATCTGTTGACTTTATTCTTACCGCTTTTACCGCATTAATATGCATTAAATTAGCACACAATTCAAAAATATACATTTATAAGACTAAATAAGTACGGGAAAAATTGCATCCTAAATCCTAAACCTTATATACGGAATACAACTTAGTTTTAAATCCATCGATTGGTCCAATCAAAGTCCTAAATTTTTACCCAAGTCCTAAAATTTTAATTTGTTCAATTAAATTCTTACCCTTTATTCCAAAAAAAAACAATTAAATGCTAAAATATGTTGAAAGGTACATGCCACACGTAGGCAATTTTCAATTTTATTCTTTAAAAGTTTTAGGATTTTTCGCTTTAGTCAAGATTTAGGACATCATGCGCAATATTTTCAAATATAAACACAACATTTTAGATACGGAAATTTAAATTACTATAAATTAGAAAAAAAAATGCAAGATTTCTCAACCGTTTGAAAAGGGTCATTAATTGGCTAATTTAAGTCATTATCACTGTCAAACCGTATACTTTATTAATTAATCCAATGTGCTAAATTCAAAAAAATTTAGAACTAGGAAATTTTTCAAAAAGAAGAAGAAGAAAACTCTTAATAGGAGAGGGAGAGGGAGAGGGAGAGGAATTTGAGTTGTGCTATCGACGTATGTTATGCAACTGAAAACAATTAGAAGATGTTAAATCGTCTAAATCATATCGCTTCAATTTAATGTTATATTTACTTATCAATTTCGAGTCTGTTTAAATTCTCAAATTAAGAACTTATTTTCTTTGTTTTCATTTTAAATCAGTAATTTCCTTATCTTCTATTTTTTATGATCTTTCTGAATTAAACAGACTAAAATTGAAATTCATATTTAATGGCGACAATTTTACCTTTTTATATGATGCACGTTACATACAAGATTTGAGGGCAAAATATTGTTTTAGAACAAATCAACGAAAATGTAAGATATTATCCCCACAAAACATACGCATGACACATGCTACTATACATGATCAATGGTGTTGATAATACGACGAAAAGCAAGTCCAAGAGGGTAAAATGCGACTTTTCAAAGTTTGGGGTTTAACTCAGTAAAAAAAAAAAAAAAAGTTTGGGGTTTAACGTAGACAAACCCCGAGTTGATAGGGGCAGGGTAAACTGAAATTTTTCTTATGTCGAACCTTATAAAATCAAATCCCTGTAACGTGGCATCAAAGCAAATACTACCGAAATCACAAAACGATCTTTCGAGAGTATTTTTATTTTACCAAGTTACGTAGGAATGTGTGTGATCTCCATTTTCACGTGATATTTGTAATATTCTTAAGTATTGCTGAGAGGTACACTCAGTTTTTTGCACTTTGAAAAAGCAATGTTGTGCATGACACGTTCAAACAGACGGAACGTCCAACGAGCTCCCACTAGTAATATTTTTCATGTTTAGAAGATATCATTGAATAATTATTTTAATAGTGCTATAAGTGGGGATCATTAATGATAAAGCAAGAAGCCCTCATTACTAAATTAATATAGGGGTCCGGTGCTATTAAATGGTTGTCAGCCAATAAGTCAATGGGTGTTAATTTTCTAAAGTTGTTTATTGGCCGTGGATGTTGTGGTCACAGCAGAAGACGTTAAGCACAGTCTCTTGCAACCAGAGATTATTCAGATAACCTCTATGATTGACTCAATCCATCAAGACAATTGAAAATTTTCGATTCGAAAATTGACACTTACAGAGCATTCTATGGACCTTCAAGTAATTATCTAGCCTCTACTCTACCCTTGGATTAACCGAAACGAAAACGAGATCACCCAAATAATAAGTATGTTCATTTATTGATTCAAGATCCCAATTCAAAACATCACAACAATAATTGATATCATTCCAAATTCCAATCCAACCTTCCCTAGCCTATGTGATCTACGTTCAAAGAATTTAGGGCACCCCATTTCCCTACGCCCCAAACCGCGCACATGAACTTGAAAAACACTCGTTTCCCGTTTTTACACGATAATGTACGCGGCATCAACCCACGTTCGCTGTCGTAAAGATTTCTGGTCGTGCTGTAAAGAACGATAAAGATCGGAAAGAAGATGGACACGGAAAGGTTAATTTTCTTTCTTTCTTTTTCCACGAATCAAGAAAGAAACATGAAAAAGAGAGAAGCTTTCATGATCTCAAGGAAAGCTGGAGGAGTGGAGGACAAAGGGGTGGGGGACAAAAGGGAACACCGTTCGAGACCTTGAACTCCGACTTTGTTCCGATGGACGGAGTACAACGTGTTTTCTGGGGTGGAACTGCTTCGGGCTCGGGAATTTCTTAACCGAGCCCCAAGTTCTGTTCCTAGTTCCGAGTGAAGTTTCCAGGGTTTTTTTCATTTTTAATGCTTTCGATTAGGAGCTGTTCTTCCTGCCCTAAAATTAAATTGAGTCGGTCCATTCAAACCGAATCTTTCTACCCACGCCATCTCAGTCAACATGCATTTAATTTGACCCCCAAAAATAATCGAAAAATACGTCCATTAAGATTATTAGAATAAAGGGCATGAAAGATTATTGCTGCACGTATTCTTGGATCGATGTGCTTCAGATTTTGTGCGTATCGATCCCTTTTTTTGGGCTTTTTGAGTAGATTATCACTTAGTTTAGAAGAAATAAATACCACAAACATAGCATGATCCCTTAGGGCTTAATTTTGCTACATCTTTTATGTGTTATCCGTGGCCCTCTTCATTAATTTTAAGGATAATTTTGTTAAATTTTGATTAATAGCAAAAGCGACCATCTTTTCAAATACATTTGCTTCAAATTTAAGAATTTCAACAAAAATTAAACTCGACGGATTCATTTAGAAAAAGCAAACCAAATATTTTTTATCTTAAAAGCACTCGAGATTATTCCATGTGAACTTGGCTTAATGCCTTGGGTACAAGACCGGCGGTTCTCCACACGATTCATCTGCATGAAACAATACAACATGGCAAGCAATCAAACGGATTTCGTGTCATACACACCTATCAACCTGTCTAAATATGAATTGATACATTTAAGTTAATATGTTAACGTGTCATTTGTTTCAATGCAACACAATTAGACAAGTTTTAACACGAATAATGCTCATATTTAAAGATTTTTTAATTCTTAATATTTAGAAAAAAGAAATCTATGTCTAATAATAGAGAGTGAAATAAAAAATTAGAGACACGGGAAAAACTAATCCAATCATATATTTTAGAAAGTAAAGGACGATTATCTATATTGTCTAGAAATTTGTTGACACAAATGATTGTGTATCGACTTGTTCTACATGTTCTACATGTTTATCATTTACTCATGTAAATGTATATCTGTAGCATGTTAATATGTAGTGTCACATCAATACTTAATCAATGACACATTTAATCATTGCATTAATCGTTTCATGTAACTCATTTTATCTGTGTACGTGTCGAGGTAGTTCACCAAGTTTATTGAACGCATTTTATTGAACGCATCATGTTTGGACTAGCCATACCTGTATTATATCACCATTTCGACATGGCACAATTATCATGACACAAATAGCTAGCCTTACTTAGAGACATTTAACTCATCATTATCCCATTAAAAAATATTAGAAGGAAGGGATGCATTGAATTTCCCGTCACAATATTTTATATGCTTGAGATTAACAAGTTGTGCTACATATATGATTAATTAGATAGACACCTAATCTCATCTACTTCATTATTTTATTTTTAGCTGTGTGTGGTAGAGAGAAAGTTACACCAGTTTAGGGAGAGAGAAAAACACTCCACATGCGAGAGTTTGTTGAAATGGGTGATCCGGGATTGACAAGATCATTTGTAGATATGTCTACTTTTTAAGGTGAGTAAAAGCTTCAAGTCAAGATATTATTTTACTAGAGCAAGAAATAAAAATAAAAATAAAAATAATAAAAAAGCAAATTGCATTGTTGATGGTTTGAAGCTGTAGAGTATGAAGTTAAACAAATATTTTCATCGGCATTTTTACCTTTTTGTTGTTGGATCGGCTCGATTTCTTTATTTGCCTATCATGTATCTTTATACATTACATTGCAAAGATTTTTGTTAACAAGTACCGTGTAGATACTTGTTAAACACTAAAACAAAGAAATATTGCCATTTCCAATGCATTAAAAATAATAACATATTTTTATTAAGCATGTGAACACTCGTTAATAACATCATTTGGTAAATTGTGTCCTGACTGAGTATTTGAAAAACCCAATATACAAAAGAAACCAAATATTCATTATTCAATAACATCAAACTCCTTGTATTTGTATTATGTTTGTCTTTAAATAGTGTATGTGATGACGCAATAATACAAAGAAGCATACATAGCCCCTCTAATAAAATGTTCTGAACAGTCGTCACGATTTAAAAGTTTCATTTTCTTTTGTCCGAAAATAAATAAGTGCATTGAAAATTTAAAGTCATATCATTTTTTTTTGTCACTCAAAATGGATGGAATTGGCATAACCAATCGGATTTTTTTTTTTTTTTGGACAAACTCCATGACTAGATACACCATCCGAAAAGCCTTAGGAGCTCAAATATATTTAATTACAATTTCAGCGCACTTATTATAAAAACAATTTAAAAGTCAATCGTTTTCGAATCTTTTTTCTGTTTAAACCTCTCTTCGGACACAAGAAGCCAAAATGGATTCACTCGTCGTCATCATCACCATCACTTTCCAGAGTCCCAATAATGGTTCAAACCGTAGGTTTACCTCGTCCAAGCCCGGAGGGCTTTCTGGTCAATTCGGCTCTCGCCACGTCGGGGTCACGTGACCTGTATCCTCCCCCTACCCGAAAAGGGTCAGGCAAAGTAGCCGTAGCCCGTGGGGTTATCGAACGGTGAATAACCCGCGAGGCGAGGGGCATTACGGTCAAAGCGCGGGGGGAGGGGGGCTGTTCAGTCATTTCCACCTCTTCACGGCCGCAGCACGGGGGGACCACGTGTCCCTTCTGGATGGCGGGGGGAGAAAGCTTTTGGCGTTTCTGCCGGGGGCGGTTGCGTAAATTCACCTGTTGCGGCTTGGCTCTTGCAATGATGCGAGCGACTGCACAGTGGCAGAGGGATTGAGGCGGGCGGAGCGATTGGCTCTTCTGCTGGTTTTTTCCTCTCCATTGCCTGTCAGTCACTAGCCAGTCAAACCCATCTTTGACCAGCCCCAGCCCCACCACCGGGAATGTCATTGATTTCTTGAACCAGGAAATAACCAAGGGTTTACTCAAGTAAAAGGGAATTTTGCAGCGTGCAAATTGATATGGGGGAATTTGGCAAAACTAAGGGAGGATGCAAATTGGGGTTCTCCTTAAAGTGGAGATGATAGGTGGTGGTGATGTGCAGGTTGCAATTTTTTTGCGACTAGCCCTTTCGGTTTTTTCAAATGGTAGGTCTAATTGTCGAAATAATCTCGCATCTCAGAGATTTTGTGACATGGTTTTTCTTGAATTTTTTTTTTTTTTTGAAAACTTTATCTGCTGTAACTTGTGAATAGTCTGTTTAATGTGAGTAGTGATTGTTTTTCAAGTACTGAAAACGGTAGGAAGGGACAATTGGCAAGGTGCCGGTGGGAATATGAGGAGAAGACGAGAGTGGTAATTGTTGATGTCGCCATGTTAATTTGCATTTTGATCATGTACATTGTTCTTCTGGTTTGGTCGGTTCTCTCGTTGATATGGTGGGTACAAGCACAGCTTTGTTATGTAAGGATCAGCTTATATATATTAGGAGAGTGTTTAGAAACATTTCCTAACAATTTGAATTGTCAGGTGAAATTATTTTTCTAATGGGAACTAGGTATACAATTGTCATGCTTGTCAATCTTATGCATTTTCAAACTTAACCGATTGCAAAATGTCGTAAAACCCAAAAATCGATCAGTGTGATAATTTTCTACATAATCTCTCACGATATAATATAAAAGCATGAAGTATAGATATGTAATGGAAATATCACCATTTTAAGACAATCCTTTCTCATACAGCAAATAAAGAGCATAATATTTTAATGTTTACCCCATATAGAGCAACTTATTAACGTTACAACACACTAAAACCAATCAATTGCTCTAATGATTGGATTTAGCTAGAATGAACTCACACAATACTTCAAACATATTCAAACATTGTGCGATCGGTAGCGTATTCTACGCACCGAAGATGTTTCTTTTCTACGCGGGTTTTCCCATCACGAAAGTAGGGAAAAGACCTTTCGAGAGGGAAAAATAAGACCTCTTTCACGAAGTGCCAAAAAAGCCCTGAGATTTGGGGGAAAACCATTTTAGTGACACCTATGATTCTTTTCCAATGGTATGGTCAATGTAAGTAGGTGTGATCCAGAATCATTCGAGTGCCCCACCCAATCGGTCCCCCTACCAAAGATGAAGAATGCCAAAGACCCCATTTCATGATTTTTATCAAAAAAAGCTACTTTCCCCTCTCTGGTTTTCCATACATCTTGATCATGATGGTGATGCCAAGGTATTTAAATGCTGTGTACTTGTATGGAGTGGGTGGAGAGTGTATAGTGCGTTTGACCGCGAGCCCAACCTTTTTGTGCACCCTTTTTGACATGAGAAAAATAAAATTACATGGTCATATATTTAAGGGGGGAAATATGAAAAGAGTGAAAGCAGAAAGGGCGCAAAGCATCCGAGGCTTTCTTTTCCAACATTGACAAACTATGTGACATGACCTTGCATGATTTTAATCTTTGCAAAAGCTGGCTTCACTGTGCAACACAAAGCGATCCACACATCAAGCGACATACTTTTTGATGTTTAACTTGGGCACTCATCTTTTGACTTTATGCCCTCAAATAGAGTATAGTATTATGCCTTTTGACTATAGAAAATCAGGGAAAGTTTGGCATTTAATGGCAAATTTCCTTTGAATATTTATGTCTAAAGACTTGATTGCAAACTTTTTTTTCTCCTTTGTGGCTCATAAGAACATAATTTGATTTGATTGAGCGATTAAAAACTCGTATTGAAAAAACCCTAATTTACGATCATGAAGTGAAAGAAAAGTGGGCCTAGTATATGCCTTTTGACTTCAGAAAATTGGGGAAAGTTTGGCATGTAATGACGAATTTCCCTTGAATATCCATGTCTAGAGACTTGATGGCAAACTTGTTCTTTTTCTCCCCTATGGTTCACAACAACACAATTTGATTTGATTGAGTGATTATAAACTGATATTGGAAAGGCCCTAATTTACAATCCTCAAATGAAAGAAAATTGGGTATAGTATATGCCTTTTGACTTCAAAAAAATTAGGGGTAGTTTGGCGCATAATGGCGAATTTCCCTTGAATGTCCATATTTAAAGACTTGATGGAAAACTTGTTTTTCCCCCCTATGGTTCGCAAGAACATAAATTGATTTGATTGAGCAATTATATACTCATATTTAAAAACCCTAATTTATGATTGTGAAATAAAAGAAAAGTGGGGAAATGATAGCGCTTGAAGTTGAGGAAGATGTGAATTAATACAATGAGGATCAAGAAAGAAACGTCGTGCAAATGCAAGACCTATAAATAGAAGCACCAAAGCAAGAGAAAGATGATGCAGTCTACCGTGCCAAAACTCTACAAAACCGATCTTTTATTTACTTTTCTACAATGTTGTTCAGTTTCAGTTTTAACTTTCGAGCTAGGTTTGTGTTTCGTAATGTTTGCATAAACATTTCGATTACGGCGTCACTTGTGTATAACTTTAAATCCGATTTCACCGATGTTTAATTTTCCTATGTCTAATTTCCATTCATGCACTATTTATTCCCTCGGACAGCGCTTTAATTTCCCCTTTAACATAGGCATCGCCCTGAATTTCCTTTGTCATTTCCCGTGTCATTTCTTGTCCGGCACTTTAATTTCTTGTCGCTGTCGGTTTCCAGTGCTCACTTTAGTTTGTTTTTGATTCCCGGTTCTCGAACTTTAACTTTCGGCCCTCCTTCTTCCTTCTCATTTTGATCGATTTCCATCACTGTCACTTCCACTTCTATCTTCATGGCCGACATGCATTACATATACTCGTTCAAGAATAATAAAGTTCTACAATAAGTAAAACAGAAGTCATAAAATATATTTAAAAAGTGCAATTAAATTCTAAATTTTTTTAAGTTGGTGCAATCGAGCATTTCTATTAATTCCATCTAACATGATAAATGGAAAATGCTAACAAGGTTTATCATTTAATTATACTTTTGTGACAAATTTTAAGATTTGATTCAACTTTTAAAAAAATTAGGATTCCATTGCACTTTTATAATAAATTTTAAGACTTCTGGTATACTTATTTCTAAAGTTTTTATCAATGAGGATAGTCAGGGTGCACAACAACTTTCATGGAAAAAACACCAAAGTGTGGTTAGGTAAATCACAAAAATATTATGTATTCTTGCTTGCAAGAACACTAAAACCCCCTATTAAGATGTCTATAGGTTAGGAGCTCTTAAATTATTACAAAGAATTGTAAAGAAAGACTATGAATCCCAATCTACATCTTATATATTAAATTAACTGATTACGATATTTTAACCCAAAATTAATCTGATCTTCGTATACATAGTTGCACAAAAAGGGAAGAAATCCAATTAGTTAAAATTAAAATTATACCATGAAAAATAGAAATCAAACATAAAGTAAAAGATTGATAATCGATTTTCAATCAAATGATTGCTAGTACTAGATTCAAACACTAGTAAGTTACTTTTTCCAATATGACATTTCCTCAATAATAATTCAGAAAAATAGAATGTAGGTAATGCTTTTATTGGTAACCCAGATTAATATAAATCATAATTACCAGCTGAGGTTTATTTTTTATAAAATTTACTTTCTAATTGAAAACAGAGAGTTAATGCAAGGAACACGTTTCCCGACAGCACTATGATTGGCGCCACAATCTAGCATGGGCTAGCCTTATTAGCCTTTAGACTCACGGAACAAATTCAGGTACTGCTATTAATTGGACATTCAATTCGATCTACCTATAAAAATTTTGTAGTTTCGCAAATGAATTATGGTGACAATAATGTAGAAAATAATTCGACAGTAATTCCTAGGAGTGTCTTTGCGGCCACATCCTAACTCATAATCAAAATTATTAAGCTTTGTACCATGTACTCTAGAGTGGCCACGGGCCGAAATGGTAGTTTTGTGGAATACGCACTGCGGATTCAGAATTAATTGTCCTTTTGATTATTGGATGGCATACGGATTCAATGTGCAGGCATTATTTTTTCAAGATTTAAATGATGGAAAAAGGGCCGGTTGATTGAATGAGTTCGTGCCTCTTTTTGTGAAGTAGGGGATCACAATTAAGGGCGGGATATTAATAAGAAGAATGAGGCAAAAAGCAAGAGAAATGTTCTACGTATTTAGTACATATGATAACTAATTATTGAATGGTAAGTCTGGTGAGACCCCTCATTTGTAATTATTCGCATTCAATGCAATGCATCATTGTACTACACTAATGTAATAATTTCTGGACATGCATAGAGACAGCAAAACCCTTTTGTGATTTTTTAGCTCCATCCAACCATTTAATTGAAGAACTCACTAGTGTTCAAAAATAGTTGTGACTATGAATTCGAGAAAATTACTAAAAATGTCTTAAATTAATAGCATTTGTACCAATATAGTCTTCAATCTTTTAATTTGACCATTTTATTCATAAATATTTTGATGATTTATCAATGTAATCATTTCGATCAATTTTGGTCGGAAATTACTAATATGGAAACCGCTCGTCCTACATGATACAACCAGTGTTGATAGAAACAATTCTTATAATTTTTCATAAGCAAAATTTCCATATATTTTTACATTTTTTCTTTTTTCTTTTCCTTTTTTTTCCCTTATAAGCTTGGTGAGGGTTGGCGCCTCTTGCCATTGTGCAAAGGCTGCGAGGCTCTTGCTAGACGCAAGTGAGGGTCATGGCCCTTGTCAGTTGGCCTTCACTAGACTTGGTAAGGAAAAGAAAGAAAGAAAGAAAATGAAACAGAAGAAATAAATAATTTTTTAAAAAATTAGATTTTTTAAAATTATAAATTATAAAAATTGTTAATGCTATTACTAATTATCCCACGTGGCATGGCCAATATCCCTATCGACAGTTTTTGACCAAAATTGGTTGGAAGGACTATATTAGTATCATTGAAAGTTTTACGTATAAATCAATTAAATTAAAAAGTCTAGAACTGAATTAATATGAACATAATAAGTTATGATCTTTTTGGTAATTTTTTCTTCCTAGTGTGTAAATCTTTCCACGTTGATTAATTCTCGCATAAATCGCTTCCAACACTACTAAGCGATGTTTTCCGTACAAGATTTAAGGAAAAAAAAAATGATATAAAGCACATGGGAGTGATGGGAGTTATTGACTCAAGTGGCTTGTTTGTATCTCACATTGGAATTTCTCCTAACTTTAAAGTACATCTTCTTTAAAAAGATGGGTGTCACAAGGGAGAAGCTCTTAAAAGTACATCTTCTCTTTCCTCTTACTCCCAAACAAACACATGATTTCACGTAGCTTAGTCTTTCTTTTCCCTTTTTATTCCTCTTTTAATTTTATTACTTTCTAAACCTAGTTAAGAGGAAATTTTTTTAATCTTTTAACTTGTCTTTAAAATATAGAAGTGGGTTTTAATTTTTTTTTTCGAATTAATCCATTGATATACCGTTGGTGAGATTACTATAAGAAAATTTAGGATGAGAAATTAGAATATTATGATATTATTGTAAAATGGTTCGATTAATCCTAAATTTAATGAGATGTAATTAAATTTTAACAAAGAGACTTTCCTTTTAAAGAAACAAAAATGATTTTGTAACTTGGAATTTGTTACATGAAATTAGTCCGTGGAATCGCGGCCTATTGTAGCTATTAAAATTAAAAGTACCATGTACTTTTAGCTAATTTACCTAATCACCTTGGGGGAAGTCATTCGAAGTGCATGATATTTTGACAAACTATTTACGTTTTCATTAAATTGATTTATATGGATCATAAGTTCAACAACATAATTTGATAAAACAAAAGCGTGGATAAAAATAAGAAAGGAACTTGCACTGTGCTTGGTTCAAGGAATGAGTATTCTCTTGCCCACTTGTCTGGTTGGGGCTTTTTATAGAAATAAAATGGCGTTCCAACAAGAATGGCCATTCCAGTTTTAGATGATTTGACAAAATCATGATTCAATTATAATTTGCACCGACATAAATTAAAAGAAATAGATCGATTGTCAATTGATGAAATATTCATAATGCCATTACTAAATTTGACTAGTAGAATATCAATTATCATGATTTGTCGTTGTATTAATAATTTTAAACTGATTTTATAATTAAAAAAATGAGTAAACAGATCAATTCAATAATAATTAAAATTAAAAATTAATGAAGATAATTAGTTATTTGATAAATTAATTAAATACATTACATTTCAATAATAAAATATATTAGGTATCATGACTTGCTATGATGTCATTGACTAGTCTAATATTACTACGCAATATGAATATGTTTAGTAGTTTATATTAGATTGAATTATTAAATTGAATTGGTTGATTACATTTATGATTATTAATACCGTTAATTTACTTAGCAATTTTGAAAATTAACTGCAATAATTATTTTAATATAAACATAGCTTTTAAAATTTATTTAATATAATTTCTCATACTATAAATTAATGAATTATCATTTTAGCCCAGTATTTAGTGAATTATATTAATAGTAAATTAGAGCCATATCATATTATGATAATACTATGATTCAAATCATTGCAATCATATTTAAATTTACAACATTCTATTCACTTCATTCCCGTGATATTTATTTTACAACCATAAGAATTCTCATTCCATTTCATTTCCACCAATTATCAAACAAGAAAATTAAAGCTTTGATTTCCTTTCTTGCCATCGCTCAATCCCATTGCGTCGCCCCAAACATAATGGAAATCAAGTAGAAAACAACTTCTCCACAGAAAATGAGAAAAATATATCCTTGCTTATAAAGAAAAAAGTTTCTGACCAAAATAAAAAGAAAAAAAAAAACACTCCAAAGAAAAATTC
Source organism: Eucalyptus sideroxylon x Eucalyptus melliodora (assembly GCA_016097485.1). Taxonomy (NCBI): domain Eukaryota; kingdom Viridiplantae; phylum Streptophyta; class Magnoliopsida; order Myrtales; family Myrtaceae; genus Eucalyptus; species Eucalyptus sideroxylon x Eucalyptus melliodora. The sequence goes on along the minus strand of CM027831.1, from coordinate 23,485,546 downwards.
AGAAAAGGGGAGAAAAACGAAACACAATTTCATTTCCTCTTTTGCCCCTCGATAAGGAGAGTCACCGATTTTACACCTCCTCAAACTGCTTTACATCTGTTAAAAAAAAGGACCCTCCCACCCTCACCAAAAAAGAAACAAATCATTATCCAAATACCAAATGAATAAAAAATAAAATAAAATTGAAAAAAATAAAAACTAATCCAATTATAAAATGACACAATATAATCACTCCCTGGTCTTCTCCATCTCTCTGCCCTTCACTGTCCCAACCTCACTCCATCCCAAACCACCACCACCACCACCACCACCACCTTCCTCCTCCTCCTCCTCCTCCTCCTCCTTCCCCTTACTTTCTCTCTAAAACCAGGGCACAAGAGTAGAGAGAGAAAGATGGCACAAGAGTAGAGAGAAAGAGAGAAAGTAGAGAGAGAGAGAGAGCCTAGAGCTTCTTGCATTAGGCGGCGACCCACCAAAAAAAAAAATGCGCCTCCTGCTCCTGCTCCTGCTCCTGCTCCTCCTCCACCTCCACTGCCACCGCCTCCCCTCCATCGCCGCCGCCGCCGCCGGCGTCCCCGAGCAACGGGCCCTCCTCTCCGTCAAGTCCGCCATCACCGACGACCCCGCCGCCGCCCTCGCCTCCTGGAACGCCTCCACGGCCCACTGCACGTGGCCGGGCGTCGGCTGCGACCCCCGCGGCCGCGTCGTCTCCCTCGACCTCACCGGCCTCAACCTCACCGGCACCCTCTCCGGCGACCTCGCCCACCTCCGCCTCCTCTCCAACCTCTCCGTCTCCGCCAACCAGCTCTCCGGCCCCATCCCCCGCAAATCTCCGTCCTCGCCGGCCTCCGCCTCCTCAACCTCTCCAACAATATCTTCAACGGCACCTTCCCGCGGAGCTCTCCACCCTCAAGCGGCTCCAGGTGCTGGACCTCTACAACAACAACATGACCGGCGAGCTGCCCCTCACCGTCGTCGACCTGCCCAACCTCCGCCACCTCCACCTCGGCGGCAACTTCTTCGCCGGCAAAATCCCGCCCGAGTACGGCCGCTGGCAGTTCCTGGAGTACCTGGCCGTCTCCGGCAACGAGCTCGAGGGCGCCGTGCCGCCGGAGATCGGGAACCTGACGAGCCTCCGGGAGCTCTACATCGGGTACTACAACACCTACGACGGCGGCCTGCCCCCGGAGATCGGGAACTTGACGGAGCTGGTCCGGCTCGACGCCGCGAGCTGCGGGCTCTCCGGCGAAATCCCACCGGAGATCGGCAGGCTGCAGAACCTCGACACTCTGTTCCTCCAGGTGAACTCCCTCTCCGGGTCCCTGACCCCGGAGATCGGCCAGCTGAAGAGCTTGAAGTCCATGGACCTGTCGAACAACATGCTGTCCGGCGACATCCCCGCCTCCTTCGCCGAGCTCAAGAACCTGACCCTCCTGAACCTCTTCCGGAACAAGCTCCACGGCTCGATACCCGACTTCATCGGCGAGCTGCCGCAGCTGGAGGTGCTACAGCTGTGGGAGAACAACTTCACCGGCAGCATCCCGGAGAAGCTCGGAGCGAACGGGAAATTCCACTTTCTCGATCTCTCCTCCAACAAATTGACCGGCACTCTGCCTCCCGATATGTGCAAGGGCAATAAGCTCAGCACATTGATCACGCTCGGGAATTTCTTGTTCGGCCCGATCCCGGAATCGCTCGGCCAGTGCCGGTCCCTGAGCAGGATCCGAATGGGCGAGAATTTCCTCAACGGGTCGATCCCCAAGGGGCTCTTCGGACTCCCCATGCTCTCCCAGGTCGAATTGCAGGACAATTATCTCGAGGGCGAGTTCCCTGTGACCGACGGCTCTGTCGCTCCGAGTCTCGGTCAGATTAGTCTCTCCAATAACCGGTTATCCGGGTCTCTCCCGCCGAGCATCGGCGACTTCTCTGGAGTCCAGAAGCTCCTCCTGGACGGCAACAAGTTCTCGGGCCTGATCCCGGCCGAGATCGGGCGGCTGCAGCAGCTCTCCAAGATGGACTTCAGCCACAACAAGTTCTCGGGCCCAATCACCCCGGAGATCAGCCAGTGCAAGCTCTTGACTTTCGTCGATCTCAGCCGGAACGACCTCTCGGGCGAGATTCCGAACGAGATCACCGGAATGAGGATACTGAACTACTTGAACCTGTCGAGGAATCATCTCGTTGGCAATATCCCCACTTCAATATCCACAATGCAGAGCTTGACGTCGGTCGATTTTTCGTATAACAATCTCTCCGGCCTTGTTCCGGGCACCGGCCAGTTCAGCTATTTCAATTACACATCGTTCTTGGGCAATCCTGATCTTTGCGGTCCTTACTTGGGTGCCTGCAAGGAGGGGTTTGCGAACGGGACTCATCCAGCGCACGCCAAGGGTCCGCTCTCTGCCTCCCTGAAGCTACTGCTCGTGATCGGGTTGCTCGTCTGCTCGATCGTGTTCGCAATCGCCGCGATCCTCAAAGCCCGGTCGCTGAAGAAGGCCGGCGAGTCCCGGGCGTGGAAGCTGACGGCGTTCCAGCGCCTGGACTTCACCTGCGATGACATCCTGGATTCCCTGAAGGAGGATAACATCATCGGGAAGGGCGGCGCGGGCATCGTGTACAAAGGGGCGATGCCCAACGGCGACCAGGTCGCCGTGAAGAGACTCCCCGCCATGAGCCGGGGCTCGTCTCACGACCACGGGTTCAATGCGGAGATCCAGACCCTGGGGCGGATCCGGCACCGCCACATCGTGAGGCTGCTCGGCTTCTGCTCGAACCACGAGACGAACCTGCTGGTCTACGAGTACATGCCCAACGGGAGCCTCGGCGAGGTCCTGCACGGCAAGAAAGGCGGGCACCTGTACTGGGACACGCGGTACCAGATCGCCGTCGAGTCCGCCAAGGGGCTGTGCTATCTCCACCACGACTGCTCGCCGCTGATCGTCCACCGGGACGTGAAGTCGAACAACATCCTCCTCGACTTGAATTACGAAGCCCACGTCGCGGATTTCGGCCTCGCCAAGTTCCTACAGGACTCGGGTACATCGGAGTGCATGTCCGCCATTGCCGGGTCATATGGATACATAGCGCCAGGTACGTTTCGATTCGATCTTGAAATCTAGTTACAAAGTGATATGATAGATGTTGTTGTTTGATCTGTGAATTGTTAAGTACCCAAATCTGTACTAGAGGCCATGATTCACTAGGTCAATGATCCAAGAATTTGCTGAACTGACCTGACCTTTTGACTGAGATTTTACTGTCACTGTTTGAATTTTAGGTACATATGTTTGCTCAAGTCTCTCCCTTCTTCATGCCTCTTTTTTGACCCTCATGTCCAATGAATTATTTCTTATTTTTTCTCTGAAACTTAGAAAATTCGCAATCAATCCTTTTCGACAAACCGAAAGTAGAGATTTGATGCAGCTTTCGTAGCACATGAATTATATGACGGTCCACCCGAAAGGCCTATACCACCAAGACATCTCACCCGCTATATGCGGCCTAGCTTTTGACAAGGACTACCTGGCCTGTCCAACTCATGAATTCAAATCCGGATGCATTCTTAGGAGCTCTTTTGTCAATTGATTTAGCGAAATCTGTCAACTAACCTTTGACTTTCTGCTCGTTTGATTCTCTGGTTTGCTCGGCCGGTTTTTTAACAGTTGTTTTTTCTTTGTTTGGTGTGTGTAGAATACGCGTACACTCTAAAGGTGGATGAGAAGAGCGACGTCTACAGTTTCGGGGTGGTTCTATTAGAGCTAGTTAGCGGGAGGAGGCCGGTCGGAGAATTCGGGGATGGGGTGGACATCGTCCAGTGGGTGCGAAAGATGACGAACTCGAACAAGGAGGAGGTCCAGAAGATCCTCGACCCGAGGCTCCCGGCCGTCCCGCTCCACGAGGCCATGCACGTGTTCTACGTCGCGATGCTGTGCGTCGAGGAGCAGGCGGTGGAGCGCCCGACGATGCGAGAGGTCGTCCAGATCCTGACGGAGCGCCCGAGGCCGCCGGGCTCGGCCAAGGGAGATTCGGTGGTGGTGGCGCAGTCCTTGCCACCACAAGGCTTGGCGCTCGAGTCCTCGGCGACGACGAAAGATGGGAAGGAGCAGCAACAACAGCCGGCGCCGCAATCGCCTCCGGTGGATCTTCTTAGCATTTGATCTTTGTTTTGGTGGGAGTGTTGTTTCTTTTTACCCCTCTAGGTTTTCAATGAGTTGGGTTAGGATTTTCTTTTATAAATTTGTCTTCTTTCATTTTCTTCCTCTTTTTTTCTTGAATTTTCTTTTACCTTTTTTTGGTGGTTGGGGGGTGCTCTAACTTTAAGGAGTTCAAATGTTTGAAGTTCTTCTTTCCTTTCTGTACAGCAGGATTGATAAGTTTTCCTTTCTTGATTTTATAATTAGCGGTGCCTTGTCTTCATCAAACACTGTATCCTGTTTCATGGCACAGTTTGTGAGTGCAGCTGTCTCTGCAGCAGCAGAAACTGAGTTTACAGACTTGAAACATCAAACATCAAAGGGTCAGTGGTGGGGGAGGAGAGTCAGTACAGTAAGGTTTAAATTGGAGGGAACATCAAGGACGAGTGCTGATATATACGTCCAATTTATATATTTGGAGTAAGGTACTTTTAGGTTTTAAGTGCTAACAACCAAGACTTTTCCAGTTTCTATGTTTTGGGGGGCTTTATACCAAGACTTTTAGGTTGCCCGGTGATGTCTTTGGCTGGTTTCCAAGTTTTTATTTTGATCTGTTCTATTTTTTTGTTTTGGTTCTTTGGGTAAAAATGACTTGTGTTTTTCTATGAGGGCCTACATGAATCACAATTGAACAGCAAGAGGTCGGTTGGTTAGCCAAGGTAGCAACACTTTGCCTTTGGGCAGAAGCAAGAGAGGACATGGTCCAATTTGGTCATTTAATTCTGCCACCACTGGCATTCCCTTTAGTCCTTTTGCGATATGAAATGCGGTACATGGAATTGAATTTTTGCGTTACAATAGTCTACAATTATATCTTTTCAGAACTTTATGAGAACTTTATTTTCTTTTTATCGGAAAGAAAACTTTCATTTCACACGAAAGAGAGGTATGTAATTTCAAGACAAAAATGCAAATCCTACAAGGTAAGTAAATCTGAAAAGTGAATCAACTTGGTATAGCATGCATAGACTCGCTCATTCCATAAAGACGAATTTATCATAGTATTCAAGCACAACCGGTGGCTGATCAATGAATGTCTCATCACGAACTTTATGAGATTTAGTTCAACCTTTTGATTCATTTTGGCTTTCACAATGTAAAAAGCAAGCTAGTAATTTAGGTATGGTTTTTCACCAAACTTGAATTTTTCTAACAAAACTAAACATGCCCATAAAATCAAAGTCACCATAATGTGTCCATCCATTTTATGAAGATATATAGCGACCTTGATTTTAGATTTTAACAAAGTTTGGGACTCATATTGCAAAACTTTTATTAAATAACCTTATCATGTAAATAGCACTGTGTAATTTCGGATGCCAACACTTTTTCACCTCATTAGGGATTTGAAAATAAAGTTTAAAAAATTTGGAAAAATCTAAAATTGAGGCTTCGAGTACTCGACATGAAACAACAATTATGTTATGGGAGGCTATTATTGTCACGAATTTTTTTTTTGGGTAGTCCTATGTCCTAGAGCGTGACATCATTTGATTTCACGATTTAGACAAGTTTGGTTTCATGCGAGAAGCATGCTAAGTCCATGACAAAAATCCGCGTCGTCCTTTATTTATTTATTTTTCTTTCGTGTTTGTTGATATTTTTCTGGTGGTTTTTGGGATTCGTATGGTGTGTTCGACAATGACTTGACAAGGGAAATGACTGATTGATCGTGTGGGATCCAGCAGCTTCCCCTTTGAAGATTTCGAGCCATTATTCAGTGCGAGTGGTGTGTATGTATATATAAAGGATTAATGTCACGAAAAATGCCAAATTAATATACCTATAATATTACCCAAACCTATTCAGTGCGAGTGGTGTGTATGTATATATAAAGGATTAATGTCACGAAAAATGCCAAATTAATATACCTATAATATTACCCAAATTTAGGTTTTGGGCTTGAGTAGTGAACAAGTGTTTATCTTATGCAATTATCACTTACTTTTTACATCTATTGAATTCACAGTTGCGACCGTTTGATGCCTAATTGCAAATAACCATTAGTGCAAGTTTAGAGCGAGTTTCCATATATTATAGATTTTTGCTTTCATATTTGAAATTTGTAGTTCGAATTTTTCGTGTGTTTTCTGAGAGGATTTTAGTAAAGCTTCGTCCAATCCCGAAGCAATAGTTGTCTTTAGGAAAATGACTATACATTTCATAGGTGGTGTCATAATTCAGTCTTCCGTCTTCTCTCTTAAATTTTCTTATTAGTTTCATTTCAAAAGAGCGTTAATTATTCAAACATCACATTTTTTTTGTCTTCCTGATCAACATGTCAACTTCAATTGACCGAAAATAATAAAAGAAGAATTTTTGTTCTTAGTGTTATATTTACTTGAAATTAAATAATCCACCATGTCAAGAAAAGAAATTTTTTTCTTTTGGTCGGACAAGCAAAGAATTTAGTCTGCATTATTTTGTGGAAGCAAAGCAAAAGTAGAAAAGCAGAAGGGAGACATAAAGGTGGATTTTTTTCTCAAAAATGCCAAACAACTTTTTCAGAAACTGGGTCGGAACACACGACCCTGTGCCGCAGGTACCTGTGCTTGTCCTAGAGCGAGCAAAAAACCAACCTATCTTTTCGGTCAAGCACATGAAATTCCCCGGTGGCTTCTCCCATTTCTCAACATTAACCATGAAAAAGGGCATCCTGAAAACACAAGCATATTTGTCGAGATGTGGCACAAAAGTAATTCAAGGCAGTGGGATTATTTCATGGCTCCTGAAAATTGGTTGGATGCTCTCAGAATATCAAATACTCAATACCAAATAACATCAAACTTATTTTTGCATATATCTCTATGCCTACACATAATTTGGTTAACATTCAGCTCTGTTTATTTTTCAATATAAGTTGATGTGACAATTCTAGATTAACTCACTCGAGATATTGTCCGTTTTGACCCGTCCCATATTGAGCCTTGGGTTTTTGTCATTTGACGTACATGCAAGCAAAGCTTGCCATTGTGCCTTTGTAAGTTAATTTCAATTTTCTCATATATATATCTTAGAATCACTCTTTCCCAACTTGATGTATAGTTTGATTCATTATTACCCCTTTATCCACCCTAGAAGCATGCCAGGAGTTGCTTCTTGTCCAGGCCTTCTAGTCTCAACGATTACTCCCTGCTCTCATCGGACCGAATCGTTATAGTTGATCTCTTGTTGGGGGGGAAGGGGGAGATGACTAATTATATACATGCAAATATTCTAGAATAATTCAAGAGAGAGGGAGAGACAAAATATTCAAAGGCCACATTTTCAGCAGGAACGAGCCAAATACGTGATTACTCCCTTTAATCAATCTACATCCCTGACTGAAGGTGAAATCTCTCTTTTTCCATAAGCTCATTCAATCAAACCGAGCTTCTAGCTTAGGGACATTACACTCTAAAAAAATCAAGCTATTCGATTCAATAATTTACAGGTTCGTGTCAACTAAAATGATTAGGAGGATGAAGGACAGGGAAAAGGAAGTGCGCTGCAAGTGATAATTTACGTCTAGTGCCTCTCCCTATGACTTTGCTTTTTTTAAAAATAATTATCTATAATCTTTGGCTTTTTTATTTTTGGGTTTTTCTTCACACTTTTTTAGTTTTTTAATTTTATTGACGTGGTGCCACGTCAAAGCCATATATATGCATAAATAAATTTTTAAAAAAATGCCATGCTGGATTTTGACATGCCATGTTAACAAAGTTATACGTGAGCTCACCATCTTGACTAAATTACTTCCAATACCAAAAAATTAGGATTTAATTGCACAAATTAAAAAGTTTACAGAGTTGATTATACATTTGGTGAAACATTTGGGATTATAGATACAAATTTCTTATATGAAATCCTAAAACGAGAATCTAGTATGTTAAGGAGCCTAAATCTTCTTATAAAAAAACAAATACCGGTTAATTAGATAAAAATTCTAATTTGATTCCCATCCTACATTTGTTTCTCCCATAAGTTCAATAATATTATAATTTCCACTAGAAAAAAAAAGAAAAGGAAAGAATTACATAAGACACAGATAAATGTGTAAAAAAAGAGAAAGAAAAGCAGAAAAAAGGGGCAACATTGGTGATAATGGCGATAGAGAAATGGGGAGTCCAGGTATCCAAAACTTGGCATAAGGGGACACTTAAGTGCCAAAAGTTAGAAAAGTGACACTTATGTGCCAAAATCGGAGCAAAATGTAATTAGTTATGTGTCAACAGAGAAAAATCTGGCTAAAAACATGGCGATTTTTCGACTAGTCAAGTATAAAATGACGTTGTTTTACATGCTGACGTGATTAGAAAAATGCCAAAATGATGTCGTTTTGTGTTGACGTAGATAAATAATTAATATAAAATTAAATAAGTTAAATTAAAAACCAATATTATTATTATTATTATTATTATTATTATTATTATTATTATTATTATTATTATTATCTAAAGGAGAAAGATGAACAATAGCTGGTGGTTGAGGGCTTAGCCCTCATTGCCGCCGCCTCCTTGCTATTGTTGGGAAGGTGTGGGGAGGGTTAATTGGGATCGCTGAGCCTTGGCAAGGGGCCGGCAACCCTAGCCAACCAATGGTGATGGCTTGCAAGCCCTCCCCTAGATCTCGGCGAGGGTTGCCGGTCCTCGCTTGACTCGGCCCAAGGGCCAACGACGATGGCGGCAAGGGCTGAGCCCTTAGCCGCCGACTACTGTTCATCTTCATTTTGTTTTTAATAAAAAAATTGGTTTTAAATTTAGTTTAATTAATTTTTATATTAAAATTCGAATTGTGCTAAAACGATGTTGTTTTTGTATTTCTTTACGAGTCAACCTTCCCGCGAGCCACGTAAGCAAGCAAAATTAATAAAAAAAAAAAAATCGTAATGTAGGATTTCCGTGGAGTTTGCCAGATATGGTACTTAAGTGTCCCATTTTTATTTTTTTAAAAAGTGATACTTAAATATCACTTTCTTAATATTTGGTACTTAAGTGTCATCTTGTGCCAAATTTTAGTACTTGGGTGTTCTTTTGCCGAGAAATGGGTGTAGATAATGAAGAAAGTGGGTCAATACCCACGTATCATGATTACGTCTACATGAGGGAGGGAGAATATAGTGGACTTGTCAAAATTATATGGCGAAATTAGGGTGCGTTTGTTTTATGATTTAGTTTTATAGAGCGATTTTCAAATTTTAATGTATTTGCCTTGTTAAAAAATGAATAATCAACGGCAAAGACTTTTCGATCCAGAAAAATAACCATACTTAAATTTGAGAAAAATGATTGCTCCAACCTGAAAAGAAGTATTCTTTTGCCGGCTCCTTTCCCACACGCACACTCAGATGGAGCTCGAATCTACTTTCTTTCTCTTCACTGGTCTTCCCTCTTGAAATTGATTTCTAACATTAGATTCAATCCCATATAAGCGTTTGATTCGTTGTAGGTCCATTGGACTAAATCATCGTATGATTTTATAATTTTTTACTCGGCTATGTGACTTACATTCTTGGAAGATGGGAAGATCTTTTCATGTCATTTTCAGGATCACTGCCAAACAACTGAAAACCGGTCATTTCTTTGAAAATGATTTTCACGAAAGACATTATAGTCCATAATTTTTTCTCCTAAAAATAAACAAACCTTTTATGAAATGAATTTTCAGGGAAAATAACTCAATTGCCGCACATGCACGTATGCGAATAAGAGTGGGCATTGAATGGTGCCGTCAACATAAATGAGCAAGATATAATTGGTAAGGAAGATCTTGGTGTCGGACATAAATGCCAATAATTGAGTAGAAGAAGGGAGAAAAGTGCAAAGTCCACGATGCTGGTGAAATGGCAGACCTAAGTTTTAATGTTGCCTCTTCCCTTCGACAAGAGTTACGAACCTGGGACCAGCTACATGTGCCACCCTCTCTACTTAATGACAATGTCGTAAAATGACTGTTTCCTGCTCTTATAGTCGTCCTATATCTTTCGTTTCTCGATTAAAATGATCTGAAATTCGACTCCTGGCCCATAAATCTTCACATACGTCCATATATCGCAACATGGGCATCCAAGTATGTAATAATTTGTATTTTGTTAGTGAAAATAAATCGATATTTATGCCGTCTACCTAATTGGTTTAGTCAAAGAATAGAGTTATTTCATGTTCATATATCTTCTGTTATTCGTGTTTATAAACTATGTTAGTATATGAAGTTAAGAAAACCTCCAACTTTTAAGAGATCTCAATCTTTTCTTTTCATTTCTCAATACCCTTAATTACTCATTTTATAAATATTATATCAATGGATATATGCGTAAATTAAAAATTATTTAGCGATATCTCTCTTAAATAGAAGAGAATTTTCATTTTTTATACTACCCACAATCTTCCTAGAAAATTTCAAAAAATTTCCTGAAATCTCCGTGTCTTTTTTGAATGAATTATGGCGAGATAGTATGAAACGATTGAGAAAATCGTAATTCAAATAATTGTCAAATACAATATATTACTTTCCAAAATTAAATGTAAAACTCTCTACTCTGATAATCATTGAAATTTCTTTCATGAATTGATTTGATATTAATCTGTCTTTACACACATTTAATATTTTCTTTTCCATTTTCCTTCACACGTATACGCATGTGCCCAAATGTTGGTTAGTATAATAAATAAAGCAAAGAGAATTTATCTAACTTTAAGTGATCGCGATTTCTCTTTCCTGAATATTGTCGATGAGTCATTATACAAATGTTCAACCAATGGACAGCAACGTAAAATTTATGAATTTTATACATCTCTTATGAATTTCAATGTGAAAATTGAATGTTTTCTATCTTATAACAACCTTACAAAATTTAAAACTTGAAATATATTTCTCTTTCCATATGTAAATTTGCAAGTTATTTATATTGAATTAAAAATCTCTTTTCATTAATTAATAATTCAAATATTCCGTAATAAGGCGATTCACTTGTCAATTTTTCGCATACACAAATCGCATGTGCACTTTTGCTAGTAAAATGTTTGGCAATATTTTACCTAGAAAGATGTTGGTACTTTCGTAAAATATTAGTAAGCTACCAACAAGTTACTTGAGCAAAAGTCATTGGTCACTTCTTTTTTTACTGGTAGTGGCATGAAAAAGAATCGGTAATTTTTTGGCATTGAGTAAAATTCTGCCCCCACCTTGTCATACGACCATGTTTAGAAAGACACTAAAAAGGTTATGAGCACCGAACAATACACGAGTTTCAACTTCTTTGGCGCAAATTATCATATGGTCAGGAGATTTATGATGGCTAGATGTACAAATTTACGATCAATATTGTACCATTTACCATATATCTAATCCATGTAAGAGTTTTCCTAATGTGGACTAAATTGTAATTTACTGTTTTTACGGTTATTGTAAAACAGGGTTGGTCTAAAGAGAGATAGAATGTTTCTTAATTAGTCTAATATGGGTGGCTAGTGTGGGCGAGTTGAGCCCGGCCCGTAATGAGGGAGACCGGCTGAAACTCTATAAATAGTGCTCAAATCTCTCCTCTAACCCGAATTCTCACATGTATCCTCACCTAAGGGGCGTTTACCTAACGCTACACGTGAGAGGGGGCCGCCTCATTGAGCCAAAATACGGAGGGCAATAGAGGAGAAGGACTTGATGCATGGATCCCCTTGATATATGTGGGTAATTCTTTTATGCTTCCGCTTTATGTTTGATGGATCCCAAAACAGGTGTGTTAATCTTTCTACTCAATTATGCATGTTCTTGTTATGGTTATGGAGATCTTGGGGTTGCGCAATTTGCGTCTATCATGTGGTATCAGAGCAACCATAACCCTAGAACTTGAACGCATAAAGGTTTTGCCATAATTTGTGATTTTCGAGATTTTTTATTCAATAAAAATAAAATTAAATCACAAATTCAGATTGGGCTCGACGAGACGAGCAAGACAGTCGGCGGCGCGTCGCCGGAGGAGGCCGCACGCACCCCCACGCACGGCCACGCGCCGCTTGGGCGTCGAACGCGCGCCACGCATGAGCTCCATGCGCCGCGCACTCGGGAGGCGCGCGTGTGGGCGCGTGAAGGCTCCGATCGGCGCGTGGCTGGCGGCGTTGGACTCGTATGGTGATTTCCTATCTTGTGGTATATTTATTTTATATGTTTGATGGTTTTATGGATGTGAAAATACATGCGGAACCCTAAATACGTGTATTTTTAGTGTATTTTTGCGTATTTTTCTTGTATTTTATGTGATTTTGGAAATACATGTGATGGGTTACTAGTATGTTATCACATATAATCATTATAAAGGTGTGATTCATCAATAAAAATCAAACTTTATTGTGAACTGAAGCTGGCTTAATGAGATACAATCAGTATGTGATAGTATTTGAGCTATGTATTGATCTAATGAGAAACGGTAAAAGTTATGAAACTTTTATTACTCAAGCATACTCCTTGATACGCTGGTAATTTTTTGAATGATGGACATATTAAGAACTCGTGACCAAACCGATTGTACCGATTAACACATCTCTGCTGAATGTGGGTAATGCATGTCAATCAAGTTCTGCATATTGTACATGAACTCATCTGGTCACTTGTTAATGTCTATCAAGTTGAATATTTTTTATGGTTAAGGAGTGACAACATTTATGTAGAGCAATAGTATCTACTGTTATTGACTCAATTAATAGGCCACTTTGGTTGAAGTAATGATATTTGTTACCTAAAATTGATTAATAAATCAGTTGTTGGCCTTGGAGTCATTTTTGCCTTATGAATTCATGAGTGATAATGGATCAGCTTGTCAAGCTTGTCGATTTGGTGCACCCCGTATTACAATTGATGTTAATTTGTGAGAGATATTATAGATCAACATTCTTTTTATGTTGTTCTAGTAATATGTAATAGGGGTGCATAAGAGATGTTTTATTCTTTGTTATGAGAAGTTTCTTGTGTTATCTGTGATCAATATATATATATATATATATATATGATTAATTTTTTTATTAATGAATAAAGCAATGTAATTAGCATGATATGTGATTTTGGTGATATGATGCATCTATCACTAAAGTTAAAATCACATATATATGGTGTATGTGAGGAGTAAAACTTATATCCCCGGTATGAGAGAATTTCAATGATTCAATTGAGTAGTGACCGCCAAAGTGGCACGCTTGATTGGGTTTGAGAAATTTCGGTCTTGTATGATGATTGAGATGTCTCCTGGTCTAATGCATAATCATACTCCCAAAGGAGGTGATTGTGTATTAGTTCATGGATGGATACATGATAGTGTGGTAGAGGAGTGACTGATTCTAGTGATTCATATGCCCAAAGGTGATGAATTCATGAAGAATTGGAACATATTCTCATAACCCTTATCATGTGGGGAGTGTACTATTGCATGTCATGTATTCTGCCCAAATGTGATTATGTGATTTTGCATGTAACTCTCTGGATGTGTACTTGTACGTCAAGTTACACAATACTCACATGATGCTAATTATATACTGCTTGTTTTTCAGTCACCTTTTCTGTAAATGGTAATTCCGTCATCATTTAGGTTTTTACTGCTTCAAATTTTAAGTTGTGGACATATGATTTGTTGCTTGAGAAAAGAGCAATTGAATTTGCTTATTGTCTATGAAGCGTTCCATTTTGGAACACTTGAAAAGAGGTTTGCCTGCGGACTGCACTATAAGATGATGGAAGCCTTAGTTGCTTGAAATTATGTCTTATTTGATATTGAAATTAGGACACATTTGCAAAAATTGTATTTAAGTCCTAATGACATATACATCTCGTATATGATTAAAAGGTTGTCAGGTTTAACAGTGGCAATGAGTATTTTGACAAGTATGACAATGCAAAATAGCTTAAAGGGTCATTTGTCAAAAACTTGGTAGATTCTGGGGTGGTAATTTAATTACTATACCTGAAAATTCTGACAAAAAGATTTGGTCGAAAGGCATAAATACACCATATTGAACATGGTGATGAGTATGATTAGTAAGACTAATTTATCTGATCTTTTGTGGGCTAATATTATGAAAGCAATTTTTTCATATACAAAATGGGTATTGATTTTATGACCCTAAAGAAGGTACAAGAATTATGGAATCACATACTCTAAAGTTTCTAAATATTGACGTAATTGTAGAGGATAGCTGCTCTCGTTATTAAAGATAATAGTATGATGGAGGTTACTATGTTTTTGTTTTTACCTATACAGATAATTATGGAATCTCCTGTACCATAGACTAAACTTGTTGAGGTTCAAGGTACTATTCTTGATATAGTTTATAATGAAATTTCTTAAACCTCTCAAGTGCGAGAATGAAGTGGTTGCAGCTTTATTAAGGAGATTTGTTAAGGAAAGACGATCGTTATACCATCGTACTATATAGTCTATTTGTGAAAGCATGATTTCAATATCCACTATATGGTTGATGTAATGACATATTTATAAATGTCGTTTCTTATTCTCAATTAAGTATGTGATTAGATACCATAAAAGGCGATATACAATCTATGAAACATGTTTGGAAACTTACTGACTTGTCTAAAGATCACAGGTTTATTAGTTGCAAATTGGCGTACAAAACTAAAAGAATTTCAACAAAGATTGTGGAATTTAAAGCCAAATTTGTAACTAACGTTTTAACTCGAAAGAGGGGTGGATTGTTTATAGTGAAGAATAATTATTTCTTTAAATGTTCTTTGAGAGTGAACGTGACATTAATAATTTATTTTGATATAAAGTTATGCCAAATAGATACAAAATCTATATTGTGCAAACTGGATGATTTTTGCAGCGATTCAAGTAAACTTGTGTGTAGACTGAAAAGTTCTAATTTATGGTCTTAAGCAAGTTTCCAAACAATATTATTAAAGTTTTATAGTGTTATTATTTTGTTCCATTAAGAACAAAGTAATTCAATATACTGCGAGGTTAGTGGGAGGAAATTTATTTTTTCTCATGTTTTGCTTACAAATTGTGACCTTGAGACATCTTATATCCTTTGTACTAAGGTCTGTAAGGATTGTTTTTGCCATATTATATTAGATTTTCTCGGAGGATATTTGCTGATTGTATATTGGAAATATTCAATATACATCATTGCAAGCCAGGAATTGCTCCTGTTGTTAAGGGTGATGGACTAAATCTATCACATTGTCCTTATTTAGATATTGAGAAAATCTAATTAAATGGTGTACCTTGTGTTAGTGCACTTAAAAGTATAATGTATGCTCGAATTTGCACTAGACTAAATGTTGTCTTTGTGACGGGACTTCTAGGCAGATATCGGTCAAATCCAGGACATGATCACTAGGTTGCTGTCAATAAGGTTTTAAGGTACTTAAAGAAGACAAGAGATTATATGCTAATTTATAGGCATGTTCAATTCTTGTAGTTAGTAGAGTATTTAGATGTAAACTTTGCTGGCTGTTTTGATGACATGCAATCAATAACATAATACATATTTATGTTAGAAGTAAGTGCAATAAATAAAGTCTTATGTCATCTTCTGCTATATAAGCAGTGTTAGTAACATTCTTTTAGGTTGTTACTTGGGCTTTTAGGCTCCAAAATCTCATGACGGAATTGATCGTTTTAACTTGATGGATAGACCCATACGGTTGTATTGAGATAACAAATTTGTAGTATTATTTATTTACTACAGAGGTCTCAAGAGGTCTAAATATATAGTGGTAAGATATTTTTTGACCATAAAGAAACGGTACAGAAATGTGACTTATAATATAACATATTTTCACAGATGATGTGGTTGCGATTCACTAACTAAAGGCCTACGCCCATGTGTATTTTAGTAACATATCGTTAACATGGGCTTAGGAGTATCTTCGGATACTGTTGTTTAGTGGGAGCTATTATGGCTTTATCTGATAAAGTTCACATCTGTGGTTCGTTACATTTAGTAACGGTTTGATATGTATCAACTTTTGCATTCAATAAAATATTTTTGAATGTATTGTTATTATGTTGAATACATATTGATAAAGTCTCAAGGGATTGTATAAACCTTGAGTGAAGGCTAGGGCATCCGGGCATCCGGTTATTAGCCTTGTGCATATGTCTTGTGATACATAAAGAAATGTTAACCATAAGGACAAGACATATGTGGGTTCATTGGAACCATAAAGCATTCTCTTGTGGCACAAGTTTTTGTGACACCTAAGGTAAGAGAATTGTGACTGACAAATGGGATCTCTCTATGAGAGATGTTATCCATTTGCCACGCTACCATATTGAATCCATATCAATAAAGTTGAAAGCACTCGTGACCATGGAAGGCTCTGTGTGTATACATGCAGTTACTGCCATGATTAGGTGTTTAAGACTTTATGGGATAGGATTGACTATTAAGAATTATCTCTGGACCAAATGTGCGCACATACGGTACGATTTCAATTAATATAGTCCAAGTGGGAGAATGTAAGAGTTTTCCTAATGTGGACTAAATTAATTGATATTGTAATTTACTGTTTTTACAGTTATCGTAAAACAGGGTTGGTCTAAAGAGAGATAGAAGGTTTCTTAATTAGTCTAATATGGGTCACAGCTAGTGTGGGCCGAGTTGAGCCTGGCCCGTAATGAGGGGGACCTTGGAAACTCTATAAATAGTGCTCAAGTCTCTCATCTAACCCGAATTCTCACATGTATCCTCACCTAAGGGGCGTTTATCTAACGCTACACGTGAGGGGGCTGCCTCATTGAGCCGTAGATACGGAGGGCAATAAAGGAGAAGTACTTGATGCGTGGATCCCCTTGATATATGTGGGTAATCCTTTTATGCTTCCGCTTTATGTTCGATGGATCCCAAAACAGGTGCGTTAATCTTTCTACTCAATTATGCATGTTCTTGTTCTGGTTATGGAGATCTTGGGGTTGCGCAATTTGCGTCTATCAATCCACACATAACGAAAAATGCCTTTCTTTAGCCAAATTGGATGGAGTTAATAAATGGCTTAATTGCAAATAATTTGACAATTTTTAAAACTTGGTTGCACTATCTGAAAGTTTTAGAACTTGATGATGCTTTTGTGATAATTTTTAGTATTTTCAGCGTGTTTATTCCATTTATTTATAGACCACACGGCCCTATTAATAGCAAGTTTTGGAGGGGGCGAGCGCTCCTGCTTGGCCGTCCCCGTGGCTGTTGAGAAGCTCGGATTTTGTTTGGTTTGAATCCTCGACCTGGACGGGGTGTCGGCGACCGAACACTCGGCATGATTCCGGGATCTTTTTTTATTTTTTATTTTTAATTTTCAAATATTTTAAAGAAAATAATGAGTGTTTTCTCTTTACGGTGAGAATGAATAACATGCAGATCTTAATTATTCCAAGATCTTTTTTTGGTAATGTGGATAATATGTAAGCATCTGGGATTGAATACTAATTTTTTTTTTATTATTCAATCTTTTAACTTTTAATGGACTTGGGGTGCTACACAATAAGAGCTCGTTTGATATAATCTTGAATAAATAGTAGTTGTGCTCTGAATGGTTGTAATTTTACATATTTAATAATATGTATTTTGAAACTACAAAACCTTAAAATTCGATAAGGTAGTTCCTAGATTGTGATATAAGCTACTATAGCTATAAAATATTTGCCAAACACCTTATTAAACTACAGACCTTTTTTGATAATTTAAAGTACAATGAAAAAGTTTGTATCAAACAGTATCTTTTGAAGTGTACTAAGCGCCATTAATATCAATGTTCTTCTCTAGTTTACACGCCTCTATAAGTTATAACCAGCGCCTTAGAAATTGAGAGACATGTGATTTAAATAGAATCTGTAGAAGTTATAATTGAACCAAGTTATAGTGACTCCTCCCAACCTAAATGCTATAGCTAAAGAATGACTAGACATAGGTGCAAATCTCATCTACTTAGATGGGAAGTTTAGCATGATTCAGTGTAGAATACTTCATGCTCTACATGTACATTTACAGAAGTTTCAATCGTCCATCCTTAAGATCCTTCATGCAAAAAGAAAAAGAACATAGAGAATCTCTTCGTAATCCTCAGGTACAATTCGAAGTGATATGTTGGAAAAAAGCAAAAGGAGGGGACAGGTGCATGACTCTACCTTACATGTTTTTCCACAACTTTTCTTTTTGACATTTCAATTCGATTGCGGGCGAGTGGGTGAGGCATGCATAAAATATAAGAGAGGAAAGAGAAAAGAATAGGACAGGAGACTTTTGCAAAGGGGTCGGAACTTTCTGAGGTTTTTCAGTTGCTTGGTGATTTTAGGATAGAGTTGCAAATAAGAGGAAATGGTTGGGGCAGGTAAATATGATGAACTTGCGTTCTCTCTTGCAACCACCCCTGACCTAAGTCCACTCTATTCAGTTATTTATGTTTGCAAGACAAACTTTGAATTATTTAATTCCTGGAAACAAGAGTTTTCACTTGTTTCAGAACATGTGATGTACACGTCATTTTGAAGTGATCTAGTTACATCTATTCATTTAGAAAGGAGATTCCAGATACCATGCGATAAGGGTCATATTTTCCTTCATCCATGGTTAAAAGAAACTTTCTCCAATTATGCCTCTAATTGGTAGGATACAAGTTATAAACATCATCTACATGTAAATTTGATTAAACGGAAATGTTAGTGATGCCTGTATTTGTAACCTATAACTTAGAAGGCCGGTTTCCTCCAACCAGAAACAGAGGAAAGCATGGTATTAAAAGCAGTGTACAATAGCTTACTTTCGTCACTATGTATTATCTTTTTATATTCACGTTATGAGAAGACATCAATCATATCCACAATAATAGATGATTTTTGACCATATTAGTTTTACAAGTCATTGTGTGTAAAAGTTTCAACTCTCTAGCAATGTTTGTGGATTGTCTATTGGCTTCGATGTTGATTCACATCTTCTGGAAATCTAAGAGAGCACTTGAGTCAATTAACTAGGATCACTCTCTATATTTAAGGTAATCAAATTATTACTTGAATGTAAATCATCAGTATGTGCTGTTTTGAACACTAATTGCAGAACAAGTCCTTGATATGCAATACAACTAATTGGCCATGTAGGAGCCATTATTGTTCCATCGAACGTGCGATGGATGACAAATTGGAAATAGTTTTAATCTTTCATTAGCTAAACCACGAGAACCAGGAGATGCCATCTTGCCTAATGCAGTCGATCTCATATTTATTGGCAATGAAAATTTGATAAGTCTTACCTTACATACTACATCGATACTTGAGAGATTATCAAATGAATAATGCATAATAACTTCACGCATCGCAACAATTAAAATTGAAAAAGACAAAATAATCTTAACATCAACAAGAAATATAATATATGGCTCGGGAGGTGACATGGACACTTGGATTATATAGTTCATGTGGGTGGTAAATGCGTGTCGCATGATGTCTTCCTCTTTCTGTTTTTTAGAAAGATAAACACGCAATGTGCCTTCCCGGAGCAAGCTCTTCTCAAGGGCCTGAATTGGAAATCGAGAGCATAAAGACGGCCCATTTGAATTCTACATAGAATTTGTTAGGTTTGGGCTTTGGGTCCACTAAGGTAACGTGACTTTAATGCCTCGTATAACTATCCCTAATTGATTTCTCTGGCTTCAGACCATTTTATTACTGAAAAAGAAAATGAAAAAGGCCAAGAGTATTGTTTACCAATCAAAAGATCTACTTAAGTTTCAACTTGATTCCCCAGAAGTAGAGAAGATTAAATAACTAGGCAGGTCTTAAATCTATACAAACTTCCTCTCTCGTGTCCAAAGTGAAACTCACTGACCGGATCAATCCGTACACCTTATTTGTTATATTACAGGTTTGAGAATAATAACACCGAAAGTTGGATTGAGATTTCCAAATTTGAACTACAAAATTGTCTCCTAGAGAGATCAACTGCTCGTTTGTAGGGAATTGATCAAGTCCTTTACTGCGTTTGAATCCACGGGCCTTATCCCCAGGGGAACAGCCCATCGGTCGACTTTGTTGGAGGAGCATGCGCCATCTCGGATGAAGCCACCCTCGTCGCCTGTATTTGATTTCACCCGCTAGCACGCGATCACTGTAACAATGGATTTATTGTTAAAATCTCTTTGGTTATGATCAAATCTTGTCGACAAAGACTCAAGAATCTGAGTTTGCGTCTCTTTTACTTTCAAGGCTTGCTAGCACTTACGAGCTGCGGCCTTCGCTCGGCCCCCTCTGCCCATCATTTGCTTATTGTGGCGTCACACGAATGAAATGATAGTGTAAGTTGGAGGCGACTCTACACTTAGGAGCTGATGTGGATACCGGCTGTCTTGTGTAGTATGATCCACACTCATGTAAATAATTTTAATAATATTATAATATTTTATCAATTTTTTACTTTTATTTTATTTTTCCTTTTTTTTTCCTCATTTTTTTCCCTAAACCCAGGACAGCAAAGTCACCGTCCGACTCTCGTTGGCCATAGGGCGAGGGTCATGACCCTCGCTTGATTTGGGTGAGGGCGTCACTACTCTCACTAGCCATGGATGAGGGCCTCCATGCCCTTATCGACTACAAGCAAGGGCATTGACCCTTGCGACCCTTGCTGCCCTTTGGCGCGCGAGGACAAGGGTTTGGCTACGGTCGCGAGGCCCACCCATGGCTGACGAGGGTTGATTGGCAACCTCTCCAGCCTAAAGTTAGAGGAAAAAAATATAAGAAAAAAAAAAAAAAGGAAAAATAAAAAAATATAAAAAAGAAAAAAAATTGAAAAAAATTACAATATTATTAAAAATTGTTTGTCAGTGTAGCCTGTGGCCCAAAGGATAGCTAGTGTCTACGTCAATAATTTTTTATCAAAATTAACCAAATGAACTCAATTAGTAAAACGTAAAAAATTTTAGAATTTAAATGGTAAAACGTGAAAAAAATTTAGGATTTAATTGATAAAATTTAAAGGTTTATAATTGAATTGGTAAAAGTGTAATGAGTTTAGGATTTTTGGGACAATTTTTTCAAGATAGAAAAATGGGTGAAGACAATGAAGAAAGTGGGTCAATATGCACGTACCATAATTACCTCTATATTAGTGAGGGAGAATATAGTAGCTAGGATTTTTTTTAATAAATAATCTAGCAAAATTAGGATGTGTCTGGTTTTATGATATGATTTTATGAAATGGTTTTCCAAATTTTCATGTGTTTGGTTTCCTAAAAGTGGATAATCAAAGGAAAAGATTGTCTAATCAAGGAAAGTATCCATACTTAAATTTAAGGAAAACGATTTCCCATCTTAAAAAGAAGAATTGTTTTGCCAGGATCCTTTTCCACATGCATGTTCGCATAGAGCTTGAATCTACACTCCCTCTCCTCATTGGTCTTTCCTCATCTTCTAGCAGTTTCATCTCTATAAAAAAAAAAAAAAAAAAAAAAAAAATTCTAACATTAGCTTCAGTCACATGTAAGTGTTCAATTTGTTGTAAGTTTGTCGGACTAAATCATCATTTGGTTTTATAATTTTTCACTCGGCTATGGAGTTATAATTTTGGAAAATAGTAAGATCTATAAATCAAAAAACTTTCCGTCTCGTTCTCAGGTACACTGTCGAATAACCGAAAACAAGCATTTCTTCGTAAACTATTTTTCTCCATCAAATTTTTTCCAAGAAATAAATAGACCTTTGATATAAAGAATCCTCCGGGTACGTAACTCAATTGCCTCACATGCACGTATGCGAATAAGAGTGGGCATTAAATGGTGCCGTGAATGTAACTGAGCAAATATAATTTTGGAAGGAAGATCTTGGTGTCGGACATAAATGCAAATAATTGAGGAGAAGAAGAGAGAAAATGCAAAGTCCTCGATGCTGGTAATATGGCAGGCCCAGTTTTAATGTTGCCTCTTCCTTTTGACTGGACAACCTGGGATCTCAATTATTATATGTAATAATTTGTCTTTTGTTAGTGAAAAAATTGTTTCATGTACCTAATTTGTTTAGCCAAAGTATAGAGAAATATCATGTTCATATATCTTCTGTTATTTGTATATATAAGCTATATTAGTATATGAAGTAAAGAGAACCCGCAACTTTTAAGGGATCTTAATCTTTTCTTTTCATTCCTCAATATTCTCAATCAGTCATTTACAAATATTATATCAACGGATATATGCATAGATTAATAATTATTTCACGATATCTCTATCAAATAGAATTTAATTTCTTTTCTATACCACCCACAATCTTCCTAGAAAAGTTCACAAACTTCCCGAAACCTCCGTGTCTTTTTTGAATGTATTTTGGCGACATAGTATGACATGATTGACATAACATAATTTCTATAATTGTCATATAAAATATTTTACTTTCCAAAATTAAAAGTGAAGCTCTCTGTTTTCATATGATAGAAATTTTTTGCATAAACTGATTTGTATTTAGATATTTATCTGTCTTCTCACACGTTTAATCTTTACTTTCATTTATCTTGACACGTATACGCATGTGCCCTTATATTTGTTGTTTTTTTTTTGGTAAAGCATGTGCCCTTATATTTGTTAGTATAGATAAAGCAAGACAATTTATCTACTTTTAAGCGATCGCAATTTCTATTTCCTAAATATCGAATTCGACAGCAGATTCGTACATCGGGAGCTTAATTAGCTTGACGTCGGAGAGCGAGATCAGGTATGAGGGGGTCCTCTACGACATTAACATCGAGGACTCCAGTATTGGGCTCAAAAATGGTATTTCGCGTTTTGTTTTTGATTCCCATTGTTCTCTCTCGCTTGAAGGGACGAGTGGGCTTTGATGGGGGTTAATTTGGCGATTTGGGCTTTTTGTCGTTCTGGCCTTTGCTTGAGGCTTGAACTCGCTTGCCTAGCCACGGCGAGACTTGTCTTGGCCAACCTTTGGCAAGTTCAACCTCATTAGATCTTATTCGTTTGATTACTTGTTTGAGAATGATAACACCACAAATTTGATTGAAATTCCTATTTTGAAGTACAAGTAAAGAAGGCTCTATTGTACAAATCTCTTTAATTATTGACCCAATGACATTCCACATCTTCAACCCGCGCGCTCACTTCTTGATAAACAAATGCCCTCCTTGTTGACGCCTTAATTTTATTTAGGTTTATTTTACTAATTAAATTTTTACTTTATTTTAGATAAATAAGATAATTAATAAAAAAATAACAAAAACACAAAGCAAAAACAAAAAAAAACGGAAGCAACAGCCAAGGCCCAAAAGAACCCTTTTACATAGGCCCACTCTCCTCTTCTTAACCCCCTAGCCCGGCCCATTTCTCTCTTCTTCTTCCTCCTTCCCTTTCCTTCGCCGCTGCAACTCACGCACGCAAGGGAGGCCGACGCGCGAAGGACGGCCTACGGCCGAGGAGAGTAGGCCGACGTTGGCCGGAGAGGATAAGCTCTTAGGTGCCATTAATGCTGAGCGAGCTTCGCTGGAAAGCTCGATGGGACACTGGTTCAGCCGAGTGGAATCGGTGGGCAAACTGGAGGCCGACGGTCGAGCCCCTCCGTCGACCGGATTTCTTTTGCCTATAAATAGGTGGCCGCAAGTATCGTCGGAGGGCGTGGTGAGCTCGGAAATCCTTCACTGAGAGATATCGGGAAGGATCGAAAGGCGAGCGCAAGAGAGAACTCGAGTCGCGAGCTCAGCCCACCCTCTGCTAAGAGACTTCCGGGAAGGCCGGTGGCGAGCGACTTCGAGAAGGTCAGATCCGGCCGGTGGAGGCTCGGATTTGGCCTGAGTGAGAGAAGATCAAGGCCGAGGAAGGTCCGGCCGAGATCTACACCTTAGATCTGGAGTTTTTGCTGCTGTCGTTGCCGCCGGACGCTGCGCCGTCGCCGTTCGCCTCGACCAAGTCCCGATGCCGTTACCTCGAGGGTTTGTTGTCGCGTTCCCCCCCCGAAGCCGTTGCCGTGATCGATCCGCTGACGCAGCGCCAAATTAGAAAGCTGAGTTGCCGCCGTCGTTGCCCAGTCTATCCTCGCCCTCGTTGCCGCCGAGCGCCTCCGCCGCTGCCGCCTTCGATCTGGCATTGTTGCCGTCGCCGTCCCCGTTCGAGAGAAGGTAAAAAAAAAGTGTCGCCATTATCATTGCCATGACCATTTTCCATTGACATAGCCGTCGTCGTCGTCGCCGTTGTCGCCTTCATCGTCGTCGTCACCGCCGTAGTTGCCGTTGCCGCCAAAGACCTCGGTTTCCCCCCCTTCGGCGCCACGGATTCGCAAACCCTAGGGTTTGCGATTTTCCGGGTCGTCGAATCGGATCCGGGTCTTGGAACCGGGTAGGGTTTCGCGATCGGGAGGTCGGGTCACAATTTGGGTCGGATCGGTCGGGTAGGGTTCGCGGGGAGTCGGAAATCCGGCCGCGAGTTGAGTGGGTTTCGCCGAATCGGGTCGGCCAGTGTCCTTAAACACCCTTGGCCACGACGCCGTTTCATTCAAAATAAAAGAAAGAAAGAAAGAAAAAAAACAAGTCGGGCCCGCGTAGCGGGCCCGTCCTCTTTTTCGGGTCAAAGGGCCGGGTCGGACCCAACTCGTGGATCCGACCCGGGTCGGTTTTTATAATATTTTGATATAAAATAATATTATAATAAATGAATAATTTATTTCAAAAAATCAAAAATAATTTAATTTCGAAAAAATATTAAAAAATGTTTTAATTTCCAAAAAATCGAAAAATATTTAAAAAAATGTTGAAAAATATTTTATTTTCCAAAAAAATCAAAAATATTTTATTTTCCAAAAATATTTAAAAATATTTTATTTTCCGAAAAATCAAAAAAATAAAAAAATTCCATATTTTCCAAAAAATGCCAAAAATCCAAAAAAAAGCAAAAAAATTCATGAAAAAGCCAAAAAATTCAGAAAAAGCCAAAAAGACTTGTAGTTTTCCAAAAAAAAAACTAAAAAAATCCCAAAAAATCCCTTTTGTGTCAAAAAAAATTAGAAAATGACTCAAAAAATGTTTTTCCTCCCAAAAATGTATGGAAAATCCCTAAAACATCCAAAAAATCTCGTGGTTTAAACAAGATTAGGTACCGAAAGGGCATTAGTGATTAAGTAGTGTAATCAAGTTCCCGATCCTAATTTCTTTGATTGTGCAGAGTGAATATTTCTCCCGATACTTCACTTGGGTTTCTAATCAACCCACCCCAAATCGATTAGTGGCGACTCCATTTTAAAAATTGATTTACAAGTTAAAAATTTAGACTATTAAAGTCGCGAATTGGTGGATTCGGGAGAGTCCGGGCTTTAATAAATTCAGCCGAGCCATTAGCCTCCTTAGGCACTCGTACCCGATTGCGGGCGCCGAAAAAAGAGGTCGCGACAGCTTGGCAACTCCGCTGGGGATTTTGAGGACTTAGGCCTTTTTTGTCTTGTTTAGTATCTTTACTGACTTAGGTTTTTTTATATATGCAAGTCAGTGGCTTCGAAATTTTTTTTTAATCTCGCTTAAGATAAATTATCTTGTGATTATAAACTGTTGTGTATGCTTTACTGTTTTAAACACTACACATGGCACACACAACCCGGCCGTCGGACCTGGGCCGCCATAGGATATTTAGGATGGTGTTAAGAAAGATACGACCTCGAACGCGAGATTGCGATGTAGAGGTTGCCTTTCTTTTCCCCGAATTTCTTAGCCGAGGTTAAGGGGGTATGCTACTAACGCGAGACGCGATGACGGCGGATACCCTTTTAATTTCATCAAGCTTCTGAGTTAGAAATCGAGCCACACATCTCATCTGTATGTCTTTGTGCTTGCCATTTTATTTAAAAGCAAAGTGATTTCTTTACTTTTACTTAGTCTTTTTTGGCTCATGGCAAAATAGGGTAAGGTTGTGTATTTCCCTTTCTTATATGCGATGGGAAGATTTGATATCCAGTTCATTCCTACCCCAAAGGGAGAGCTTCTCAGATGGTGGAAGCAATTAGATCAACTTGGCCAAGAGTGCGTCAAAACAAGAATCGGTCATCTCCTCCCATTGCTCCAAATCAATATCCACTTTGAGGTCATGCAAGCACTACCACATTTCTACCTGCCTTGAAGCATCCACCTTCATGTTCGACAAATTTGAACTGACTCCGACTTTAGAAAAGTACAGTCTCGCCATAGGAATGCCCCTGGGAAGCGAGCTTGCCACGCCACCAATCGGCATTGACCTTGTGGTTAGTCTATCGCGGTTTCTAAAAAATCATTCGGTAAGAGAAATTGTTCAAGCCAACAACAATGCTTTTACTCTATCATCTTTAACCGAATGCTTTGAAAAACAATCAATGACCCAAAAAGCTAAGATCTTCCTCTTAGCATTCTTTGGTTTTATTATATTTCCCCATCGAAAGAATGCTATAAATCATTCAATCACATGGGTGGTAAATCAAGTCATTTTTGGAGCAGGATATGTGAACATGGTTTTAGCCGAAACGTTTTTATCCCTTAATCGTTTTAAAGAAAAAAAGAAAAAAATCATGAGGGCCGCCCCAGAAATTTTACAAATGTGGTTCTTTTCCCATATCAAAGGATTTGGGCACCTCATGCAAATATTTGAAATCAATGAATTCAAACACCCATTGCAAAAGTTTCAAAGCTTGGAAAAATACTCTCCCAACAAGGAATATTCTCAATGGATTAACTTATTAGAAAAACCTGTCCCCGAGACATTCCTATGGCGAGCTAAGTGGTTCATGGTAGGAGAGGTGCGCTTTGCGCTTAATTATTACAATCCCATCCCATTGCTGGGCCTCTCTGGAGCAACCTCATATTATCCATATAGGGTGGCTCGTCAGTATAGGGTCCTCCAAGAAATCCCGCCACTGCTCAAATCAGGATTGTTCCGAATCTTTTTCACCCGTACAGACTACAACTACTTGGAGGAGATCCGCATAATTCAGAATGCATGAAGTAGATGTCACCCTGAAAAGATTGTCATACCTAGAAGGTTGAAGGGGCAAGAAAAAGCTCATCATGCATCCACATTCTACATCCTCAACCATATAATTCCCAAAGAGCTGCAACCAGTAATCCCTCATGTAGTTGATAAACTTACCCTGAAAGGGCGAATTGAATCCCTTGAAAAGAGCTTGTAGACAAGTAGAAGACACGTATCAAAGCTAGTACGAAGAAGCAAGCAGCTCCACAAGAATGGAACTTCCCATCGTATATAAAAATGGGCAGCAGGACTTTTGATGTGAATATTTCTAATGTGAATATCTAGGGTCGTTCTAACTTGTGTAAAAAGCCCTTTCGGCATTGTATAAATCTCCTATTAATAAATAAGAATGACTTGACCCTTGTTATGAGCCAGTTTTCCATGTGTTTCCCTTGTTTACGTTTTCTCCATTTTCTATGTTGACAGGTAATCACATCATAGTCGTATTTGCCAAATCCAAAAGCTAGAATGGCTGAAGAAAATGTACCAAGCCGTGTCGAGATTATGGAAAGTGAAATGAAGCAAGTCTTCAATGTGCTTCAACAACTCTCAAAGTAGATAGATTCCATCCAAGGCAAATTGGCTCCCGCCCCAGCCTTAATCGAAGTATTGTTACCGCAATCGTCTACCCGAGGTGATCAAGGAAGAGATATTGATGATAACATGCCCGAATTGGAGGATGATACGCACCAAATCATAGTTGAGAAAGCAAAGCCCAACAGTTTGTCTAAGACTGAACATGACAAACGCCTTGAGAAACTTGAAGAGAGGCTAAAACAATTGCAGGGTCTTCAAGATCCTACTCCAACAGACCTCTCCATCTACTCTAAGGTCAAAATGCCGGAAAAATTCAAAATGCCCGAGTTTGAGAAATACGATGGCACGACCTGCCCAAGAGCTCACTTGCAGATGTATTTGGTTTGAATGACCCAGTACGTTAATAATGAACCTTTAATGATCTAGTTGTTCCAATCAAGCCTGGTAGGTCCCGCCCTGAGGTGGTACATCAAAAAGAACATAAACCTCATTGAGACATGGAGTGAAGCAAGTGAAGCATTCCTCAAGCAGTACAAATTCATAATGGACATTACCCCTTCTCGTGAGGATCTCGATCGCACAAAAAAGAAAAAGCAGGAATCTTTCAAAGAATATGCTATTAGATGGAGGAATCTTGCCGCCCAGATCAGTCCTGAGCCAACTGACTTTGAATTGAGAAAAATGTTCATCAAAACCCTCCCTTTCGAATACCGCAATCGGATGGTGACTACGATCGCTGAATCATTTAATCAACTCATTCCAGTGGGAGAGCAAATTGAGACAGGTTTAAGGGACGGCTAGTTCACTGAGCCTGCACCTGTCAGCAGAAGGCTCAACATGAAAAAAGATAAAGAATCCTTGATTGATGTCAATGCCACCTACACTGCAAACACCGGTCATCTCCCGACTGTTCAGACAAACACAGGTCAATAACAAACTAATAGCCGTCCACCCCAGCGCTACAACAATCGAAGACAATTCACTCCGCTTCCTGGATCTCCCTCCCAAGTTTTGGCAATCCTCCGAAACAAGAACCTCCTTTCAACTGAGCCAAAACGACCCAATGCTGAAAACTTCTCCAGCTATGACCCGTCCAAAAAATGTGACTATCACATGGGAGAAGTAGGCCATTCAACTAATGAGTGTTTCATCCTTAAGCATCGGATCCAGAACTTGCTGGATACTAAGGCCTTCTCATTCCAAATTGCAAAGCCAAATGTCCAAAGCAATTCGCTCCCTAATCATGCTGACAAAGTAAACATGATATTCAGTTCTGAAGCTGGTCAAATCAGAAATGTCAATGCACATATTGTTGACATCTATCGAGGGCTAGTAGAAATCGGGTATTATCCGGATGATGAGATAGCACCCTTTGCAATAATGGAGGAAAGGGTATTAAGAATGATAGAGGCCGGAATAATCGTGTACGCCAACCACGCCAACATAGTTTCTACCATATCGCAAGTCCTCATCAATTGGGATGAAGAATTTGCTGCTCTAAATGCGGAAAAGGAGAAGAAGGATTCCACCTCACCTGAGAGCATCTTTAAAAGGAAGGGAGCCATTGTTCAAGCATCAACAGCAGAAACGGCTATAGTCATCGAGATCCCCCAGTCTTACAAACACAAGTACAACAATGTAGTACCATGGTCTTATGACCTTGATGTTGGTTTAGCCACGAGATCTGGGTGAACCTATGCTCAAGCAAATACTCAGTCTGCTAAGCCCGTCACTGATGAAGAAGCCAATGAGTTTTTGGCCGTAGTTAAGGCCAGTGAATATAATGTGGTGGAACAGTTACGAAAATCACCAGCACAGATCTCTCTGCTGGAATTGCTTCAGACATCTGTCAAGCACCAGAAATCCCTCATGAAAGTATTAAGTGAGGTACATGTCCCTGAAACGATTGAGCATGACAAACTCGAGGAATTTGTCAGTACCATCCTTCTAAAGGATCAAATGGCATTTTCTGATGAAGAAATTCCTGAGGAGGGTAGAGGACACACCAAAGGCCTCTACATATCAGTCAAGTGTAACGCATCTCACGTCGCTCGAGTATTGATTGACAACAGATATGCTCTTAACATATGTCCACTAGCGACACTCTGTCACCTTAAAATAGAGAGATCATGGATCTAGGTACCCAAGATTTCTGTTCGAGCGTTCGATGGAACAAAGAAGGAAACAGTGGGAGAGATTGAGCTCGACATTCAAATTGGCCCAACCATATTCAAAATTTTGTTCCAGGTGATGGATATCCCCATTGCATTTAATTTCCTCTTAGGGCGCCCATGGATCCACGTCGCAGGAGCAGTACCTTTGAGCCTCCACCAAAGTGTGAAGTTCGTGGTTGGAGGAAAACTGATCATGGTCCGAGGGGAGGAAGATCACCGCATCTACCATGAGACGGCCATCCCTTATGTTGAACCTAGTGACAAAAGCGAAGCCAGCTATCAATCGTTCGAGCTCGTGTCTACTATACACGAAACTTGAGGGACTTTGCCCCTCGTCCCCGAGGTATCAAGCGCTGCAATCATGGTAGGAAAAATCATGGTTGGACACGGTTTTATTCTAGGACAAGGATTTGGTAGGAGAGGTTAAGGCATCCGTCAGCCCATTGAAGCTCTAAGGAGACCCTATACTATCGGTTTAGGATATTGCCCAAATAAAAAGGCGAAAAAAAAATTGGCCTTGTATATCCTTGTCTCGAGGAAACTTTCCCAGGCCCAGCCAGGATGATGCATGAGGAAGAGGAAGTGAATACTTCAAAATGGTTCAACCCAGGAAGCGTGAAATTGCCCATAATCCAGGAAGACACAACTTGGCCCTGACTTAAGAAAGAAGGGCCAGATGATGTGACCTCCATGTTCGGGGACATTTTCATAGGTGCCATTGAGTAAGAGCAGTTAGAAGAGACAAGCGATAACTTCTCGTTCATCCAGCTTCAACACCAAGTTGAAGAATTACGCGAGACTGTACATCATTTGATAGAAAACTTCGCTCAAGCTACCCGTGCATTCCGCTCTTGTCACAATGAGGAGCTGGTAGTAAATGAAGAAGACCCTACTGACACGACTTGGCGAGGGGCACATCTACCCTTATCCCCAAGGAGCACACGGCTATATTCGCCTCTTCCTAAATCAATGGCCATTATTTTCCCCATCCTCCTAAAGCAAGGGATAATCGGCAGGGAACTGAACCATCCTACCCCCGAGTACTTCCTTGATTATGATCCATCCAAGCAATGTGATTACCATTAAGGGGAATTAGGACACTCGCTAGATGATTGCACCATCCTGAGAGACAAGGTTCAAGATCTTTTGGATGCTAGGGTATTCACGTTCCGCTCTCCATGGCTGTGTTTTAGCAAGGATCACCTCCTCGTGGTACCCAGCACCCGTACCATGTTCCCTGAGCATACTAAGGAGGCGCATAAAGGAGAGGCAATCATAGACACTTTGGGCTAACCAAGTGGTAAATTTGACTACTATGTCAATTATTCAATTCCCCAAAGTTTTTATGATTATCATCACAATATTGTCCCTGATGGATTGGGAGACATGGATGATCTGAAATCCACAAAGCCGGGAGCACAAGGAGATGTGGCTGGCAACTGGTATGAAGACTTCTTCGTGGGCGCTATCAACGAAGGATCGTCAGGGGAAATGGGTGCAGACCCGCTCAAGTAGAATCCTTTTTAATTCCTCTGCATACTCCCCTACGTGGGAGCCTGTACATATTTCTTAAAGTCTGGCTTGTTTTGTTTTCAACATCAGTTCCACTCAAGGAACTATTTTTTTAAATCACCCTGTAAATCCGTCTACTAATAAATAAAGTTGAAAACATTTTGAGGGCATGAGGAGACACACCAAATCGGCCCGTTGATGATAGCCAGCCGTCAAATGAAAGAAGAAATCTGAGGCCCGGGTCTCTTCATGTTTCCTTGTCTTTAATCTTTAAAAACAATTTATCACCTTTTCAAAAGAAAGAAGCATGCATGCTACTAACTTTATTTGTTCCCTTAACCTATCTACTCTATGACATAGGAATAATCTAGCGGCAGGCGAGGGTATGGGAACGGTCCAGACTAACACCGTAAGTAGCCATGATAGCAATTTTGATGATTCCGACGAAATTCAACGGAATTGGAAGCGCCACGAAGAAACAAGGCCCCTTACTACTAAAAACACCGTCATTGTCAATTTAGGCAGCATAGAAGATCCAAGGGAGATAAAGATTGGCGCGAACCTTCCTAAAGAAGAAGCTGCAAGCTTAATTGCCCTCCTAAAAAGGTATCAAGACGTATTCGCATGGTTATATGCCGATATGCCAGGCCTCGATCCAACGATCGTGGAACATAACTTACCAACCAACCCTGATGTGGCCCCTAAGAAGCAGCGGCTAAGAAGAGCTAAGGCTGAAATGTCAAAAAAGATTAAAGAAGAAGTAATGAAGCTCCTGGAAGTAGGCTTCCTCGAAGTCTCGCAATATCCTAGTTGGGTAGCAAACATTGTATCGGTGAAGAAGAAAGATGGTTGAATCCAGATTTGTGTTGACTACTGCGATTTGAACAAAGCAAGCCCAAAGGATGATATCCTGCTACCTCACATAGACGTTCTTGTGGATAGTACTGCTGGATTCAAACTTTTCTCTTTCATGGATGGGTTCTCAGGATACAACCAAATAAAAATGAAGGAGGAAGACAAGGAAAAGACGACATTCATTACTCCATGGGGGACTTTTCACTATAAGGTCATGCCTTTTGGCCTGAAGAACGCTGGAGCAACTTACCAACGTGCCATGGTCACCTTTTTCCATGACATGATGCACAAAGAAATTGAAGTATATGTTGATGACATGATCGCCAAAACCAGACATGGAGAAGACCATGTGAAGACCTTGGAAAAATTATTCAATCGACTTTACCAATTCAAGTTGCGCTTGAACCCAGCAAAATGTGTGTTCGGGGCAACTTCTGGCAAATTACTTGGATTCATTGTGAGCTGTGAAGGGATAAAAGTGGACCTATCAAAAACTAAAGCGATATTTGACATGCCTTCTCGCTCGACTGTAAAAGAAGTCCGGAGTCTCCTAGGAAGATTAAATTACATTACGCGATTCATTTCCCAGCTTTCCGAAACTGCAAAACCTTTCTTTAAACTTCTCAAGAAAGATGCACAAATCAAATGGGATGATGATTGCCAATTGGCGTTTGAACATCTAAAGCAGTACCTAATGAAACCCTCGGTTTTAATACCCCCGACTCCAGGAAACCCTTTGACCCTCTACCTTACCATCAACAGTGAATCCCTAAGTGCAATGTTGGCACAGAAAGGACCCCATGATGGGAAAGAGCGAGCCATTGAAAGAGCGGGCCATTTATTATTTGAGTAAAAAGTTCATCACGTCGGAACAAAACTACTCAAAGTCAGAAAAAACATGCGCTGCATTGGTATGAGTGTTGCACAGACTCCGACAGTATACCTTGCATTACCAGACATTCCTTGTAACTGAGAATGACCCAATCAAGTATTTGCTCAGTTGCCCGGCCTTGGTGGGAAAATTGGCCAAATGGCAAATCCTGATATCAGAATTCGACATCTAAGTGATGTCGCAAAAATCAGTTAAAGGTCGAGTGATTGCTAATATGTTAGCAGATTGCCCTAAAGAAGTATGCGAGGATCATTCCCCAGACGATCGAATTTCAACAGTAGAAGAGGACACATGGACTATGTTCTTTAATGGAGCTGTAAATTTGTCAGGTTTAGGCACCGAGGCGGTCTTGATATCCCAAAATGAGCAACATTATCCTGTGGCTGCAAAATTAATGTTTCCATGCACCAACAATATAGTCGAATATGAAGCATGCATCCTCGGCTTACAAGCGGCTATTGGAATGGAAGTGTCAAAACTAAAAGTGTTCGGTGACTCCACCTTAATTATCCTCCAGACTGTGGGCGAATGGAAGACAAGAGACGCCAAACTAGTGCCTTATCACGACTACTCGGAAGAACTGGTAGGAGAATTCCAAGATGTCTCGTTTGAATACCTACCTAGAATTCATAACCAGTTTGCTGACGCATTAGCAACACTATCATCTATGTTGCAAGTAACGAAGGGGTTAGAAGTAGAGCCTTTGAGATTGAAGTCCTGACAAGATAGACCCATTGCATGACTATAATTGAAAAACCCGACGGGAAACTCTAGTATTATGACATCATGAAATACATCCAGAAGCAAGAATTTCCTGAAGAAAGCACTCCCTTTGATCGAAAATACCTGATGAAAATGGCTTCGAGGTTCTTCGTCAGTGGTGAAAATTTGTACAAAAGATCATATAACTTAGTCCTGCTAAGGTGTGTGGATGCAAATGAAGCCACACAAATAATGCAAGAAATACATGGGGGAGTATGTGGCCCTCACATGAATGGACGTATGTTGGCCAAGAAAATAATGAGATTGGGTTATTACTGGTTCCCTTGAGAGAGTGATTGTGCTCGCATGTGAAGAAGCTGTCATCGTTGTCGATTCACGGGGACAAGATAAATGTCCCTTCAACCGAACCGCATCGCTTATCGAGCCGTGGCCATTTTCAATGTGGGGTATTGATGTAATTGGCCCAATCAATCCGAAGGCATCAAATGGGCACCGGTTCATTTTGGTCGCAATCGACTACTTCTCAAAATGGATCGAGGCTGCATCTTATGCAAGCGTAATTGCACGAAACGTTATGAAATTCATCAGACGTGACATAATCGCCCGTTATGGCATACCGGAAGCTATCGTCACCGACAATAAGTCATACCTGAACAACAAGTTGATTGATCAATTGTTTTCTGAGTTCAAAATCCAACATCTGAACTCGTCCTCTTATCGTCCACAAATGAATGGAGCCGTGGAAGCCGCCAACAAGAACATCAAGAGAATCCTATCCAAGACAGCTGAAAATTACTGCGACTGGCATGAGAGGTTACCCTTTGCACTAATAGCATATCGAACTTCGATTCGAACTTCCACTGGGGCAACGCCTTTTTCCTTGGTTTACGGCATGGATGCGGTTTTGCCTGTAGAAGTAGAAATCCCTTCCTTGCGAATTTTATCCTAGGCAGGATTGTCCAAGGAAGAATGGACACAACAAAGGCTTGAGCAACTAAATATGATCGACGAAAAACGACTGAAAGCCCTCTGTCATGGTCGGTGTTACTAGCAGAGGGTAGCTCGATCGTTTAATCAAAATGTGCGACCTAAGCACTTTAAGGTAAACGAGCTAGTATTGAGAAAGACACTGCCAATCTTTCCAGAGCCTAGAGGCAAGTTTGCCCCAAATTACAAGGGTCCCTATGTAATAAAGAAGATACTTCCCGAAGGAGCCTTGATTCTGACTGAGATGGATGGGTGAGAATTCTCTAAACCAGTTAATTCCGATGCTGTGAAAAAGTACTACCCTTGAAAGATGTTCATTGTCTAGCATTGCCAAGCATTTCTCTATCATAATGAAAATGCCTATGCACCTTTATATATGAGTGATGTATTTACACCATCATAAAAAACGTGTGTTTGGGTTGACTCAATGAATGGTAATCATTAGCATTTAAGGAAGTGTCAAAAATCAAGTAGCAAACTCAATGGCACAACTTGAGCAAATCAACATTACCTAAGCAGACGCGTAAGAGTAATCCATGTCAATTTCACCCAGCTCGGTGTAAAGGACGCGTCATTCAGGAACCAGTCTGGTTAAAAGGAATCTTCTGTCCGAGTCAACAATCTTAGAATCTAGAGGCCTCACTTTTTGTTCCAGACACATGCTATTGCAAGAAGTAATTACCATCAGAGAATTGGAAGTTTTGATTGTCTATCTCAAATTCCATAGAAGCTTAAGGTACATGACTTTGCCTGACGCTGCTATAATCAAAGGCAGAAGGAAAAATTCCACAGAAGGAAAGCATTGAAAATCAATCAACGACCAGCAACCATGCATATGCGGCCACAAGTAGGAAAGGCTAGTCGAAGGAAGCATTGAAATGTAAAAGAGGCCGTCAGCAACTTCCCTAAGAGCCAGCACAAATAAACTCTGGGGGAAAGGTAACTTGGCATCATTTCTAACACTCACTCTCTGAACTCATATTGACAGGAGGCATTGGGATTCAAGAGCCAGATTAAATGGTTAAATAGAGCAAACCAAGTGATCCAAGCCCGGGGCAAAAACAAAGACGTTTGATCAAATTATCAACCCCCAGCTGATCATTCATGTGTCATATCCCTAATCAATAGGGACAACCATCGACACCCCTTTGTGAATAACCCTTTTGATGTTCAAACTTAACAATACTATTCTGTTGACCCTTAAAGCTACCAAGAATGTCTTTTTGAGCCAAAACCATTCATTTGTTCTGAGAGTACAAACTCCATCACATTTAAAATACTGCATGCCTTTTCCAAATGGATTTTGCATGATGATTTTGTCTGTCTAAATCACTGATTCCATTAAGGATTATTAGAATAAATAGCTAAATGAAGAATACAAGATTAATTGAGCATGCTGGATGAGGCGCGTCAGAATGATGAAAGGTAAGCCATATCCTACACACAGTCCCCTATCTATACACTTGTAAGATGAGTGCAGAAGATTCCATGGCTGCAGGGTAAAGAGTTCTCTCGCGAATGGTACGATAACCAAAATAGTGAGAGGCATTCCATCGCTCACCCCATTGAGCCCCATACACTGGTGAGATTTATGTCCTACCCCCATCAAGAACAACCCCTACATCGGGGCAGATTAGAAGCGAAGCAGCATCACAAGGTGAGAAGAGGGATAGAAATTTTCTTGTTTGCACTTGCATCAATCTTTGGGTGTCTTTATTGCATATGAACACTCGCGTTAATTTAAGTGCCTTAGAATGACGAAGAGCAATTTTTTCTCTTCGCACTTGTATTCATTGTACAGCCCAGAGAGTCTGTAATTTTACCCTTACATTGAGACAAAACAGAAGTTACTACCATTTAAGTAGCATAGCTCGGAGTGCTAGCTGAAGACGAAGGCTCAAGAGTCTAACAACAATGTCATGATTGAACTTGCCTAGGCTAGTTCCTCCGACAACAAGAATGAAAAGCAGGGCATAAAAAAAGCAGTGTACCTGGTAAAAGCAAGTTCAATAATGAAGAACTGGAATAAAAAATAGGGGCATGAAAAAAGTAGTGTGCTTGGTAAAAGCAAGGCTGATGCCCCCTAGTCAAAAATACAGCCAAGAAAAAGTTGCTGTTGTGATCCATAGAGCCTCTATCTAACAGTGAGAAGAAAGACCAGTGACAAATGCCGAGACAGTCACGAACTCTCACCCTCTTACATGTGAGCCAAGTCTACGTTACATTCCCATTGTAAAAGTCTCTTCAGACTAAGGGCACTTCAATTAACGTAGGATTTCATATGTTCATAAGCATCGCTCGAGGAAGTACGAGCAAGATTACTCTATCTCTTTTCGTAGGGTTCTTGACTTGTAAACCTGGAGATGATCGTGCAACATTTTCGTCCATCAGCTTTGACCTTGATGGTCCCCTTTGATGAGCCGCTGACCAAGACTTCATCACATTTTCAACAAAGACCTCTCACATTGGTAAAGTTGTACTGTTTGCGAGAATACTCGAACCCCTGTTTACATGATGACAGTGAGATAGTGTGATCCTTATAAATCCTGCATCAATGGTTAGGATAGCCTTCTCCATGAGAATGAGTGAAAAGTCCCTTCAGACTGAAAGTCCCTTATCTGGCATGCTCAAGACATCTACATTCTAAATGAAAGTTGTCTTTCAAAATCTTCTTCAGTGGAAATCAAATAATGCAAAACTAACAAAATTATCATGCATGAATCCCATTTGAACTCATGAATTTTTCGCATGTACAATCATGTACATATTGTACAAATAATAGACATACTCTCAAAGATCAGAGATATTACCAGGTAAGCATATCCTAATCCCCATTTGTCTTAAAGTACCTACCACTGTCCAGGTACTCTCTTCTTGACACTCTACCTATTCGAGTTGTCCCTTGAGTTTGGATGCTTGCAACTGTCTCAGCATCCCATTGTCTTTGAGTACCGGCCATCGTTCGGATACTCTCTTTTCTTGACACTCGACCTGTTCGAGTTGTCCTTAGAGTATTAATGCTTGTGATTGATCAAGTATCCCTTTATCGTTGAATACCTACTGCTGTTTAGGTATCCCCATATTGTCAAGTACCCACCGTTGTCCAAGTACCCATCGTTGTTCGGATACACCGTCCAGGTATGTTTTCTAGCACTTGGACCAGCCTAAGTGGTCCCAGATCATATCATTAAATACTTGTGCTCATCCAAGTATTCCAGTACTTTGTACACCTATGGCTATCCAGGTGTTCTACCCCTTTAAGTGCCTACGGCAATCCAAGTAAGCCTCATACCACATTCAAGTTTATAATACTAGGAGGTGAGAGACCTTCATGAATATGCGAGGTACGTCCTCGATATTCCCAATTATCAAAAGGTGAGGGATCTTCATGAATATCCTAGGTACCCCTTCGATACCAGCGAACGTCAGGTATCCTCCAAGAGTTTGTACTTGCGATCATCCAAGTACCCATTTGACGCCTGCAAAGGCCCAAATATCCTCCAGGTTAGTACTTGTGAATATCCAGGTACTCTTTGATATGCCTGTGAATGTCCAGGTATCTTTCAAATCGATGCCCTGAGAAAGGTCGGCGCATCCTCCCGAGAAAGGTCGGGTTCCGACTGGTGTCTTTGACAAAGGTCAGGCACCCCCACAAAATAAATGCACTGAGAAAGGTCGGTGCATCTCCCGGGAAAGGTCGGGTACTGTCACGCCCCGATCCTCGGGCATGCACACACCTTTCTCACTTGGTCGATTTTATAATGCGATATCCCAGGACAATGTATCGCCGACCCTTTCATTTATTAAGCACATGCGGAAGCATTAAAATCCCCGCACAATAAAACGATGGGATAGAAAAGCGGGGCCATATTTTTCATATTGAAATTTATGACCAAACTTTTATACAAAACACAAACCAATTCATAACTATTCACTTCAAAAGGAATTCTTAAAAGAAGATAAACTCTCAGTCCATCCAGGCCGTACTTAAGGCTCCTCTCGGGATTATCTTCTTCTTCCAAAAATCATTCTCCTCAAGATTTACCTCTGAGTTCTCCTTCTCGCACTCCTCCTCCTCATCTTCTTAGCGGGGTCCTGAAATGATTTTCCCCAAACCGGGATGAGACTATGTCTCAGCAAGTTCTACCCCACTAAGCCTCGATTAGTAAACCATTATACTATAGGCTGCCTAAACACGCAAAGGACAGAAGACTTACCTTAGCCTCAGATCCCACCTGCAAATCAATACAATTCATAACAGACACCCAAGCAATCATATCACCGATTGAAGTGTCGATCAAATCGACCTAGTCGATTATATGCCAACAAGACCACTCACGGTCATTTCCATTCAGTCAATCAATTCACAATATCAAATCAAAGTAATGATCAATCGACCTAGTTGATTACATGTCAGACGGACCATGCTAGGTCATTGATTCTACACCATATATCCTTCCATCGAGTACTCGGTCACAGAGCCACATCAATGCTCTCGGGCATCAAGTTCGGCAAGGTGACGTATCCACTAGACAATTGCGTGCGTTCTTTAAGGCGCCGTTTTCGCCAGTGATGTCCTTAGTCACTGAACCACACATGCCTATAACCATGTACTCAATAGACAATTGTGTGCGTTCTTTAAGGCGCCGTTTTCACCAGTGATATCCCAAATCACCGAACCACACATGCCTACAACAATGTACTCAATAGACAATTGTGTGCATTCTTTAAGGCGCCGTTTTCGCCAGTGATATTCCAAATCACCAAACCACACATGCCTACAACAATGTATTTGATAGACAAGTGTATGCGTTCTTTAATGCGCCGTTTTCGCCAGTGATGTCCTTGATCACCGAACCATACATGCCTATAACAATGAGTACTAGACCGATACGTGCGTTCTTTAAGGCGCCGTTTTCGCCAGTGATATCCCAATCACCGAACCACGTAGGTTCACAATAATGTATGTACTAGACCGATACATGCGTTCTTTAAGGCGTCGTTTTCGCCAGTGATATTCCAATCACCGAACCACGTAGGTCCATACACTAAGTCTGGTTGGTTCAATCCCAGAGTATTTCCAATTCTCTCATAACTCCATCCACTTTACAACTCAATCAAAGCATTATAAATGCTAAACAAACATACTCGGCCATTTACCAATCAATCATTCAATCTCAATTAATTCCAAATCAATTTAGGGTAAATCCCTAAAACATCACAATTTATTTAATTCCATGCAACGTAGAGCTCAAATAAATAAACGAACTGCGCCACGACAATCAGCATGAGATTTCGGTCGTCGACCATCTCAATCTTAATTTCAAAAAAATAAATAAATAATTAATTAATTTCGAAAATTAATTAATAAATATTAAAAATTCAATTTAGCACAAATTAAAGCCCAATTAAACAAACGGACTTCACCATGGTCTCCAGCATAAAATTATGGTTCCGGACCATCTCAGTTGAATTTTC
This sequence comes from Eucalyptus sideroxylon x Eucalyptus melliodora, assembly GCA_016097485.1. Lineage (NCBI taxonomy): Eukaryota > Viridiplantae > Streptophyta > Magnoliopsida > Myrtales > Myrtaceae > Eucalyptus > Eucalyptus sideroxylon x Eucalyptus melliodora. The sequence continues at coordinate 23,445,248 of CM027831.1, read as the reverse complement.
GGAAAATAAATAATTATTAAATTTAATTCCGAAATTTAATATTTAAATACTAAAAATTCCACTTAGGCCCGAAAAGCCTAATTGGAGCCCACTAAGGGTCGGGAAAAATCCCGAGGCACTTCCAATAATTAGTAGACCACGTCTACTTACTAATTGCGCAATCAATTTATCTAAATCGCATCACAATTGACTAATAATTGCTAATTTATTCTAATCTAACAACCTAAACATAATTAATTAAAACTAAACCAACCTTAAGATAATTAGCCAACTAATCCTGAATTAGTGAGATTACTCACCAAATTACGCGCAAATCGGATCAATCCAACATGGGCGACGTGAAGAACAATTCTTCCCAAAACATGGCTTGGGTTCGGGCTCTAAACGGCCCAAAAGCGGGTCTGAACCAGCTGGAAACCCATTTTGTGGGTTGCTGGTTGGCTGCGAAACAGGGGAAAACAAAGATGGTTAGGGGCGGGGAAGGCTTCGGGAGAGCGGGCCGTGCTTCGGGGAGGGCCGGTGGAGGTCCGGTGGCTTCAAACGGCGGCCGGAGGTGGCCGGACGAGGTGGACCGAAGGCTGAGCAGAGGCTGAACCGCGCGGGGAAGCACGCTTGGGAGCGAGGGACGGCCGGCGGAACGCGTGACGTCACGCGGGCGGGCGTCGCGGGTGGCGGTCCGGCTCCAGTGCGGCGGCAACGGCTTCGGTGAGCAGTTGCTTCCATTCTTCTTCAGCTTTTGGTTTTTTCACAAACAAGAGGGGAAGAAGAAAGGAGTTGGTTCGGTCACGTGGGGAAAATGGGGGAGAAGAGAAAGGAGAGAGAAGAAGAGAGAAAGAAGAGATAAGAAGGAGGGTTTTCTTTTGACTAGTCAAAAGTAGAAACAAAAGAGAGAGAAGCCAATTTAAAATTGGCAAGGGAGCATTTGGTCGGTGGGGGTTGGCTACGCACGAAGGAGAGGGGAGAGGAGAGAGAGAGAGAGAAAAAGAATTAAAATAATAACATTATTCTTATTTTTCTTTTTCTCTTTCCCTTTCCCTTTTCTTTTGGTCTTCAATTTTTCCTCCGATAATTTCTTTCTTGAAATTTCGGACTCATCAATAAATTGATAGACGATGAGACTGTCCTAAAATGAATTGTGACACGCTCGAATATTCGATTCCCGAAACCAATTTAAATTTCATGGTTAGAATTAATCAAATGCGATTTTAGTCCAATCCAACCAATTGAGTAGCTTTTAGGGATTTTACCGCGGATACATCCCTTAACGGCTTCACCCAATAGGTTAGTTAACTCGTGAGTGATCAGCTTAGAGAAAAAGGACCATAGGCACGTTGACGACATGCCCATTTTACTTTATCGAAACTGGATCGAATTTCAGGATGTCACAGGTACCAACTGGTGTCCTCGATACAAATCAGGCACCCACAAATGAGATGCCCTAAGAAAGTTCGGTGCATCTCTCGTCAATGCGACCGAAGAAAGGTTCGGGTCCTAGACAAATCATTGATTATTTTAACAGGCGACTGAAGAATGGTTCGGGTCCGAGACAAACCAGCTTATTGCTTTAACAGGCGACCGAAGAAAGGTTCGGGTCCTGGAAAAGCAATTCCCCGTCAAGGCGACCGAAGAAAGGTTCGGGTCCTAGACAAACCAACTTATTGCTCTAACAGGCGACCGAAGAAAGGTTCGGGTCTTGGGAAGGCAATTCCCTGTCAAGGCGACCGAAGAAAGGTTTGGGTCCTGACAAATCACCTAGTGCTCCAATAGGCGACCGAAGAATGGTTCGGACCCTGGAGAAGCAATCTCCCCATGCAACAGGTAAGATGACGCCTTGATACTTGCCAAAACTCGGGGTTCACACCCTATCTCACTCACTCCCGGTAAGTAACTATAAGTATCTTCTTATCTATCTTAGTATATGTAAAGTTATATTGCTCTTTTTTTGCAAAGAATAATAGGTGCCAAATGAAATATGATTTGTTACGCATGCAGGGATAAAATTGAGGCATCAATTTGTCTTTGAATGAAACCTTTGCGAGCTCACCTTCAAAGAGGAGCAGCTGTTGACACCTAAATTTTATTTAGGTTTATTTTACTAATTAAAATTTTACTTTATTTTGGATAAATAAGATAATTAATAAACAAATAACAAAAACAACAAAAAAACAAAGCAAAAACAAAAAGAAAACGGAAGCGACAGCCAAGGCCCAGCCCCCTTTCCCTTTTACACAGCCCTTAGGCCCACTCTCCTCTTCTTCACCCCCGGCCCGGCCCATTTCTCTCTTCTTCTTCCTCCTTCCCTTTCCTTCGCCGTTGCAACTCACGCACGCAAGGGAGGCCGACGCGCGAAGGACGGCCTACGGCCGAGGAGAGTAGGCCGACGTCGGCCGGAGAGGATAAGCTCTCAGGTGCCATTAATGCTGAGCGAGCTTCGTTGGAAAGCTCGATAGGACACCGGTTCAGCCGAGCGGAACCGGTGGGCAAACTGGAAGTCGACGGCCGAGCCCCTCCGTCGACCGGATTTCCTTCGCCTATAAATAGGTGGCCACAAGTATCGTTGGAGGGGTGGTGAGCTTGGAGATCCTTCACTGAGAGACATCGGGAAGGATCGAAAGGCGAGCACAGGAGAGAACTTGAGTTGTGAGCTTAGCCCGCCCTCCACCGAGAGACTTCGGGGAAGGCCGGCGGCGAGCAACTTCGAGAAGGTCAGATCCGGCCGGTGGAGGCTCGGATTTGGCCTGAGTGAGAGAAGATCGAGGCCGAGGAAGGTCCGCCGAGATCTACGCCTCAGATCTGGAGTTTTTGCTGCTGTCGTTGCCGCCGGACGCTGCGCCGTCGCCGTTCGCCTCGACCAAGTCCCGACGCCTTTGCCTCGAGGGTTTGTTGTCGTGTTTTCCCCCCGCGAAGCCGTTGCCGTGATCGATCCGCCGATGCCGCGCCGATCGTAAGCCGAGTTGCCGCCGTCGTTGCCCGCCCGTCCTCGCCCTCGTTGCCGCCGAGCGCCTCCGCCGCGCTTTGATCTCGGCATTGTTGCCGCGCCGTCCCCGTTCGAGAGAAGGTAAAAAAAAAAGTGTCGCCGTTACCATTGCCGCGGCCGTTTTCCATTGACCTAGCCGTCGTCATCGTCGCCGTAGTCGCCGTCGCCGCCAAACATCTCGGTTTCCCCCTTTGGCGCCAAGGATTCGCAAACCCTAGGGTTTGCGATTTTCCGGGTTGTTGAATCGGATCTGGGTCTCGGAACCGGGTAGGGTTTCGCGATTTCGGGGGCGGCGGGAGTCGGGTCACGATTCAGGTTGGATCCAGGTAGGGTTCGTGGGGAGTCGGGTCGCGGAGCGGGCTGTTGGGCCGGGTTGTCGGGTCGGGCCGGTGTCCCTAAACACCCGGCCATGACGCCGTTTCATTCAAAATAAAAAAAGAAAGAAAGAAAGAAAAAAAAAACGAGTCGGGCCCAAGTAGCGGGCCCGTCTGCGTTTCAGGTCAAAGACCCAGGTTGGACCCAACCCGCGGATCCGACCCGGTAAGTTTTTATAATATTTTGATATAAAATAATATTATAATAAATGAATAATTTATGTAAAAAAATTAAAAATAATTTATTTTCGAAAAATATAAAAAAATGTTTTAATTTCCAAAAAAATCGAAAAATATTTAAAAAAATGTTGAAAAATATTTTATTTTCCAGAAAAATAAAAAATATTTAAAAATATTAAAAAATATTTTATTTTCCGAAAAATCAAAAAAATTAAAAAAATTCCATATTTTCCAAAAAATGCCAAAAATCCAAAAAAAAGCCAAAAATTCATGAAAAAGCCAAAAAATTCAGAAAAAGCCAAAAAGACTTGTATTTTTCCAAAAAAAATACTAAAAAACCCCAAAAAATCCCTTTTGTGTCCAAAAAATTAGAAAATGACTCAAAAAAAATGTTTTTCCTCCCAAAAATGCATGGAAAATCCCTCGAACATCCAAAAACCTCAGGGTTTAAACAAGATTAGGTACCGAAAGGGCATTAGTGATTAACTAGTGTAATCAAGTCCCGATCCTAATTTCTCTGGTTGCAGAGTGAATATTTCTCCCGATACTTCACTTGGATTTCTAATCAACCCACCCCAAATCGATTAGTGGCGACTCCATTTTAAAAATTGATTTACAGGTTTAAAATTTAGATTATTAAAGTCGTGAATTGGTGGACTTGGGAGAGTCCGGGCTTTAATAAATTTAGCCGAGCCATTAGCCTCCTTAGGCGCTCGTACCCGATTGCGGGCGTCGAAAAAAAGAGGTCACGACACTCCTGCATACTTGACATGATGTACTTCGATTGGAGGTCCTTGCGTATTTGGAATGATGAAATCTGCTTTAGGCTTATCCGTCCTACAATTCCGAAAATCACAATTGGCCCCCCGGTATGGTAGACTGAATGCAGAAATCTCTTTTACTAGATGTCTTCAGCAGAGTCTTGCCACTTCCATTTAGTGTCTAACTTGGTGAATGCCGACACATTGGGCAACCTTTCAAGGAACATGCAACGTTTGATCTCTGCATTCTTCAAAGAAATCAATTCTTTCAAACCTTCTATGGCTGTTATCTTTCCACAGTGAACTAGCCTGAGATGCCGTAAAATTTTCAACTTCGACAGGTTAGGAAATTGTTCGATAGCATTACACCTCTAATGTGTAGAAACTTCAGTGATTCCAGCTGCCCCGATCCTGGGATCTCCGCCAATTTGGGTAAGTCACTAAGCTGTAACTTTTGTATCCTCTTCAAGCACAACATATTGGGTGTGCTCTCCAGGAATTCGCACAATGATATTTTCAATTCCCTTAACCTCTCCAAGTATTCAAATGCGGGGAAATGTGGCAACGGACATCTACTGATAATGAGAACCGACAAGCTTTTGAAGTCGGAAAAAATTGGCAATTGTGGGATCCCGCCAAGTCTCAATTTTGACAAGCTACGCGGAAGCTGATGGATGGACTGCACATCCCTCCAAGGTGAGATAACCTCGTTCGCCCCAGATGATGCAGTGCTTGAATCAAGTCTCCACACTTCGAAATGATCTAAATGAACTAGGCTCGAGAGATTGGGAAGAATAGGAAATTGAGCAGATGCAACCACTAGACATTTCAAACTCGAGGGAAGCTCTGGCAATGGGCAAAGCTTTTGGCTTGTAATCATAAGCTTTTGGAGACTAGAGAAACTGCTGATCATCGTCGGCACCGTAGAGATTGGGGTCCAATCTAAGTTCAAGATCCTTAGACGGGTTAGGCTCCCCATTTCCCATAGGGATTCATCCTTAAGATGATAACAACATGGGGCATCGACCTCTTCAAGCATCTCCGCGCGTCCAAGAGCACAAGGTATCCTTTCTCTCTTTGTGTGCCCCACCCTAAAGATTTTTAGTCTCTTCAGATTTCCAATGGAATCAGGGATTGCCCTAATCCCTGATTGTTCTAAATCCAAGTGAACCAATGATTTTAGTTCCCCAATAGAGTCCGGAAGCTTATATAGACTCTTGCATCCAGGCAAAAGCAAATGCATGAGATTCGTTAACCTTCCAATAGAGTCGGGAAGTTGGCTGATACCATCATGATTTCAAACTTCAAACCTCATCAAAGATTTTAGACCGTCTAGTGTCTCAAGAAGCTCGAAAGGCTTGCCTTTGGAGGGCATGATAATCTTTGACAAACGTTCTAGAGAACCGATTTCTCTGGGCAACCCTTGGAGGGTAATGCATCCATCAATATTCAAAATATGTAGCAGTGTTAGCTTACCGATTGAACCATCAATCATAGACAATTTCTCACACCCAGTGAGAATCAATTTCTCCAACTTGCCAAACTCGGAAAAATCAGGTGTCTTGGTTAACTTTTTGCAATGTGACAAATCTAGAACTTTCAAATTTTTTGCCATCTGCAGTGGAAAGAAAAGGCTGATTATATGCTGATGAAAAGTAGAGAATACAATAGCATACAACTAGCTAGTGAAGGTCAATAGATTGATTTTGAAGCAAACATGAGCAAGGTGTGTAGGTATCTTGATTTGTAACCATCTACCCCAGTCATCAGTGATGTTACTTCGTGAAAGTTCGAGCACGACTAGATTCACTGGGTGAAAATTCATTGCTGAAAAATCCAACGGGCAATGATACTAAGAAAGCCATCTTAGTCTATGAAGACAATTTTTGAAGTCGCCTACAAAATTCATTCTTTCCCCTCCAAGGAACCTTAGCATTGGCAAACTGGCTAATTCTTCAGGTGTGAAATCATGACTAATACCTAGACTGAGTGCTCGTACAGCTGGTTTTTTCTGCTAGCAGCATAAAATAAAGATGAGTGCACAACATAGAAAGCAATGAACCAAGGAAGTAGTAATCAATATCCAGAGTTCTTCTCGACACCAAACTATCATACTCAAATGCGTGTTGCAACACAACAATTGACTCTCTTTTTTTCAATCAATTTGAAAGTAAGACAAACCAAGCATGTTTAAGATTTTCATTCGATAATGATTTTTCTATCTTTTTGCACACTAAATACCTTTTCATGAAAACAAAGAACTTATTTTCGTTCTCACCGAAAAACAGAAACAAAACTTCCACTTAGCCAATGGCGCCTAAGCTTTCTTCTCGTTTAACGTGGGTAATGCATAAAAACATATACTTTTGTTGTTTATAGATTTAGCTATTTTCCCCCCTCTATAAATTAGAAAAGAACGCAGGCCATCAACCCATACTGTAGATATAAAAGCAGACGGCGAGAGATATTCCTAGACTATCTTCTAATTTTAGTAACATTTGCCTCGTTGCTCCCAAGTATGTCTGAAGTATTCTCATCGATCCATGCCCAAATGCACTTTCCAGCATTTTCGACATTGTCTGCTTTGACTATGTACCTTCCTAGATCTCGAACTTCATTATGCATCCAGAACTTATCGTCCTCGTCGATCTTTATCAACGACATGAGGAGAAGAACTTGAATCGCGCTGCGAGGAGAATATCTGCAATTATGCCACATGTAATAGGCATTCCTCTTATCCTTCCCAATGCAAAAACATGCTATGTCCAAGAATATGACTTTCTCTCTGTCATCCAATTTGTTGAAACTTATCATTAGTGTTTTTCGGAAGTCTCTATGCTGGACTTGCTTTAAGTCCTCCAATGTCTCGTCCCACTCCGATTTGATGGTGCGGGCGAAAAGAGAACTGACGACTTCAAGAGTCAAAGGAAGCCTTCCTATACTTGCAACGACTTCTTTTGAGAAATCGTAATAATCTATCGGAGGAGCGTCGCTTATAAAGGCGTGCTTGCTGAAAAGTTGAATAGCTCGATCTAAAGGCAACTCGTTTACTTGGTGGGCCAAGTAATTGAATGGTCACATTTGGTTGTCCTCATCTAGTATGGTGCTTATGTCCCTAACTGTGACAATGATCCTACTTCCAAAACCAAACCAATCAGAGCTCCCTGTGAGTTTCTTGAATTGCTTCTTCTCGTCCACATTATCGAGAACAACTAGAACTCTCTTTTGGCCAAGTCCTCTTTTTATGCGATAAAGCCCTTCGTCTGTGTCATAAATTTCTTGAGCAGAGGTTGATCCCAGGGTGTCGATTAATAGTTTCTTTTGCATGCCAAGAAGACCATCACATTGCGACGAGTCTTGGACATCTTCAATGAAACTACTGCAATCAAATTTAGATCAGAAACGATTGTAGGTAATGCTAGCAAGAGTGGATTTACCAATACCACCTGTCCCATGGATTATAATGAAACGTACATCATCATCAGATTCAACATCCAGTAATTTCTCTATATCTTCTTTGTCATCCATTTCTACTAGATTGTTAGGAAGAAATCTGTTCTTCCCCTTCAACTTAAGTTGAACCTCTCGAACAATCAATTTTATAAGTTCTCCATAACTGCCAAACATCAATGGTAGATGAATTCAGATTGAGAAAATGATGACGACATACTATTTCCAACTTTCAAGCGTATATGAAATCTATTAAGATTGGTTTACAAATGGTAGCAATTTTCCAAATGACAAATTTGAATAAAAAAAGAAACAAAGAAAAAATAACAATCTCAAGTTACAAGGAAAATAATCTAAATTATATGGGGCTCAAAATAGCTGTAGGGGCTGTTGCCTAGACTCCCATTGGTGTTGGGTGGCCTTAAAGGTTAGCTTAAATGGTAAGATTTTCTCTCATACTTATAAACTAGTCACCAGCCCCTTCCATAATCAATGTGGGATAAACCCCAATAATTTTCCCCCACACATTGGGCCCTGTGTTGGAGCTGCAATAATCTATATCTCCTGTGTGGTTGTTGTGTCTAGACTTGTTGGTAATATGGGCTCTATCAATATTGAGTGATTTTGAGCTTCTTTTACCATAAACGTCAACTAGAATGATAAGACTTTTCTTCACATTTATAAACTGACCATTAGTCCTAATCCCAATAATTCATTGGGTTTAAACACTAACACTAAATTTGGATGCAGTAATTAAGAGGAAATGGGAAGGATTTGGATACTAACTGCATGAGAAAAAACAAAAAAGAGGAAGGATTGGATTTTATTGTTCTTCGTTCGTAAATTAAACAAGTGAAAATTAACTCTAGTAAGGAGGCCTCTGGCTCTCTCTCACTCTCTCTCGGTGGAATTTTCCAGGAGACATCATCGAGATACCATCACCCTGGCCATTACCATTGAGATATCGACGAGATGATTCATGAAAACTTCTAGATCTAGTAAAGCTACCTCCAGATCTTAAGGAGACGTTAAACAAAGGCGACGAGCCAAGCTTGGATGCTGCGACGTATGAGCTCCAGTTTTTTGTTTTTTGTTTTTTTGGGTGGGAAATTTAATCTTATGTTTAGCTCACACGTGAGCAATCAAAAAGCCAATTAATGCGGGACAATGTCCAAGTGACGGCTTAGACGATGTTACTAAACTTCTCCCCTTTCCAAATTAGTCATGAAGATAGTGAGGGTGTGATGCAAGATTACTGCTTCTAGTAACCATCTACATAATACTTATTAATATAAAATTTAATAGAGTTTTAATAACTATTACGATATTCGAAAAATGTAAATCTTTTAAAGTCGTTTGGTTTCATGATGAGTATGTACAATAAAGGAGGAATATTATCATAATTTCCAAAATACTCCTAAAATTAGAATTATAAAGCATGTATTGTAATAACTATCGGTTTGTATTTGCCTTTCTGTTGTTTCCACTTTACTTCTTCCTAAATTGTTGGAAGTTATTTATCTTTCTATTTAAATTTGTTTTAATATTTTTGACAGCCCAACAAAACTTAGCATTTAATAACTTGACAATGACATAGACATTTTTTTTTGGTCGAAACAATGAATTAGACATTCTCGTCAACTTCTTTTTAGCTTACATGTCAATTATAGAGAAATTAACGGCTAAAAGACTAGATTGAATATGAGGAAAAATTAGTTGACATCTTTAAATGCATAACATGCTTGAAAAACTGTGTCTTGACAGATCATTTAAGATTAATAACTGCGAAAATTTGTGAAAACTTACTTTTTTTCCTTCCAGCTTCCAACCTACTGTAGTTGAAACCTCAACACGAGCATTTTCCCAACGCTTCACTTCATCGGGGCCATACTTCTCCTTATGCTTAGATTGTTGGAGGTTATGGGTTTGAGAGAGAAGAAGCAGTTACTTGAAGTATTACACCAAGAGACGTCAAGTTTGGAACGCTCAATAGTGTTACCTCCAAAGATAAGGAAACCCTAGAGTTTTTATATGCAAGTTATTGGGCTCCGCCCATATGAACCTAAATAACCATGCTTTCACCTATCGGGCTTGTAGATGAACATATTATTTTGGACTATATTAATAATATATCCAACATAGACAGGGCATCTTTGTACAAATTGGTTTTCAGCTTCACATCATCCATCTCCACACCTAAAACAGGAAGAATCTGCTTCTTCCCCTCCGACTTTGAAGTGTAGTTTACCATATGTGCAACCTCGTGGAGACACCACGGATTGAAAGCAAAGCCCTTAGAGAAGATGGGGATATAGATTTGAGAGTCGTTGAGGGCTTGTAAAAGCTTTCCCTCAATCTTTTGATTGGTTCGGAGCTCTTTGTCATCTTTGAAACGGATTCCTTTCTCCACTATTTTATGATGGAGGCAACTAATAAAGTTGCGCTGAGTATCTAATCCCTTGAAACTTAGGAATACCTCAAAACCCATTCTTGATGTGTTAGTGGCTGGTGCTACTGCACTTAGGAAACGAGATTTAGGGAAAGAATCGCGCTGAACGAAAACTGTCAATGAGCTTGCTCGAGGCGAGACACGTTGCGGTTATTATATAGCTCGTCTAGCAGCATGAGACAAACTGAAAGCACGTGTTGTTGCTGACCGCCCAGCTGGAGTTGCTGGTATCAGGAGACAAATGACCAAGTAATTAGTAAATTAGTGCAAAAAAATTAAAAATCAAATATGATGCACATAAGGAAATAAACAAACTGAGAAAGTGGAACTTCTTAATCAAGGAGGCCCTTTAGAAAAATTGAAGGAAATTGAAGTGGCCATTGTGCTTGGCCTCACCTAATAAGATGATGACGATATCCGATCTTGCTAACGAAGATCGGAATAAGTCCCTTGCCCGTTTGCTGACACCACATTATGAAGCTAAAGGCTCTCGTGCAGGAGATGGAAGGCCTTCGAAGCCGAAGAAGCACATGCGTCCATATTATTTTTCACGAGATAATGGTGGTATGATTTATTCCATAATAATATTACTTGTTTCTTATTTCAATCGGTCGACGCTTGAGTAGGTCTCTTGTTTCACCTCTTGTTTTGAGATATTGCAGGCAGGATCAAAGAGTCTGTAAAAGGAGCTAGCCCTTTTGAGCAAGATTCATCTGGAATCTTGATGTCCAAGCCCTCCTGATGCTCTGGAAAAGGCCGAAGTATTCGAATCGGAACATCCTTCGTTGGCAAAAGATTGTCAACGAGTTTGGTTGAGGCCACACATGTTGTGGTTATACTGAAAGCGTGAGATGTTGCATATGCCCAGCTAGAGCTGCTGGAATCAGGAGACATATAACCAAGTAAATTAGTGCAGCAAGAAAAGATTCAAAAAAAAGAAAAAAGAAAAAAAAAGAAGAGTGATTCGGAATCAATTATTATGATGCACATTGGGAGATAAATAAAACAGACAAGGTCAAACTTCTTAACCAATGAGGTCCTTTTCAAAACTGCTGATGTGGCGTGCGTTACAGTTCTGGCCGGAGTCACGGGGACCACCAGAAGACGGAGCCAACTAGATCTGGCCTGTGACATCGCTGGTCCATGATCGACAAGGCGAGATCTGGAGCCATGGTCCATGGCCGGGCCACCATCTCAGCCACGTGCGGCTCGCAGCCATTGGCCATCCATGGCCGAGCCACCCCTTCGTGGTTTCTTGCATTTAGGCTCGTCCGTCGCCAGATCTAGAAGTGATTGCTCTCGTCTAGGCGGTCCAAACTGAGTCATTCCCTCAGTCGTCTTCCTCTGTTCGTCTTCCTCCATGCGCCTGTTCGTCTTCGTCTTCGGCCACCGGCCAGATGTGGTCGCTTCATCTTCCTGCCATCACCATGGCTCCAGATATGCTCTTTAGCTTCGTCTTACACTATTTGTCTTCGACTTTTCCTTCCTTTGTGCGTCTGCTTCCTCTTCCCGCCTCGCCGGTCACTATTCAGACCTGGTCACCTTCGTCTCGCCATGGCTTCAAATCTGGTCGGGCAGAGCAAATCTGCGACAACCAAGGCGGAGGGAGCAAACTCACCGCTGGGTGCGACGGCCATGACATAGAGAACTCGAGGATGGAAGTTGTAGCGGCTTGAGCCGTGGCGACGGGTGTACTGGAGCGGTGGGATGGTGGCTGTCATGGTGGAGGAAGAGTGAGAAATGAAGTTTTTAGTTCTGGTGTTCAATTCCATGTCAGCGTATATGTGTCAAGCTGTAATTGGGTGGGAGCACAAGAATGCTTGCCATGTCAACTGATGACGTGGTGAGAGCAAACAACGTGGGGATCAGGCCGGCAGCGGCAGGCCAGTAGCGACAGGGAGCCATGCGCGGCTGCTGGAGAGATTAAAAGGGGAGGGGAGCCGAAAACAATGGACGGAGAGAGGGGGAGGAAAGACCGAGAGCGAGAGGGTCTTCTCCGGTAGCGGCCATGCCGTGCACACGGTAAGTTTCAACTTGATTCCCAAGAAGTAGAGAAAAAAAAGAACTAGGAGGGTCTTAAATTTATACAAAATTTCTCTGAGTCAAATTGATTGTCGGGATCAATCCGTACACCTTATTCGTTTCATCACACGTTTGAGAATAATAGCACCGAAAGTTGGATTGACATTCCCTAAATTTTACTACAAAATTGTCTCCTACAGATGTCAACTGCGGGTTTCCAGGGGATTGATGAAGTCCTTTATTGCATTTGAATCCACGGGCCTTATCCCCAGGAGAACAGCCCATCGGTCTGCTTTGTTGGAGGAGCAAGCGCCATCTCGGATGAAGCCACCCTCGTTGCCTGTATTTGATTTCAGCCGCTTGCACGCGATCACTGTGAAAATGGCTTTATGGTTCCAATCTCTTTGGTTATGATCAAATCTTTTGGACAAAGACTAAGAATCTGCGCTTGCGTCTCTTTTACTTTCAAGGCTTGCTAACACTTGAGAGCTACGGCCTTGGCTCGGTCCCCCTCTGTCCATCATTTGCTTATTGCGGGGTCGCATGAATGAAAATGATAGTGTAACTTGGAGGCACTCTACAGGTGCATCACAAAGTCCGGAGATGAGAGCATGAACACCGCAAAGATGAACCTAGAACAGTGAGTATACAACCGGCCGTCCACCTTATTATTACCCAGATTGCAAATTCGAGTATGTTGCATGCGAAAGAAGAAAACCTCTGTGCTTTTTTGACGTGGGCGACCCAAAAGGGAACTTCGATATTTTCCTAGTTCTAGTCCTGAACCACATACTTATTCTCAGGAACCATTTTTGAGTAGAAAGATGAGGGGAAACTTATGAAGAGGACATCTTCTGTTTGGTGAAAAATCCACGTCTTCAACCCACACACACTAACTTAACGAAATCTCTTCTGAATATGTGGACATGATGTGCTCTAATTGCAAGTCCCTGCGCTTTCAGAAGGATGAATTCTGCTTCAGGCTCGTTTTTCCTACAATGCCGAAAATGGCAATGGCCACCCCAGCGCAGTAGACTGAATGTAGAAGTCTCATTTATTAGATGTCTTCAGCAGCATCTTGCCACTTCCATTTTGTCTCCAACTTGGTGAACGCGGACACATTGGGCAACCTTTTCAGGGAGATGCAATGTTTAATCTCCGCATTCTTCAAAAAATTCAATTCTTTCAGAACTTCATAAGATTTAGTTTGAATTTCTCAGTTCATTTCAGCTTCTGGACGTTGAAAAACAACCTAGTAATTTAGGTCTGGTTTATCACCAAACTCGACTTTTTCTGACCAAAGTAAACATGCCCCATGAAGATCAAGGTCGCTATAATGTGTCCAATAATTTTATGAAAATATATGGTGACCTTAATTTAAGTATTAACAAAGTACTTTTAGGTTCTATACTGCACAACCTCGAGTCAGATTGCACATTTATGCTATCACGGGATCTGACTTAAGTATATTGATCACGTTATTATATAAATAAGTCACTGTGCAATTTAGATGGCAACACCTCATTGGGCACTTAAAAATAAAGTTTAAAAAATCAGAAAAAATCTATAACTGAAGCTTTGATCTTGACATGACACAACAATTATGTCATGAGAACATGACAGTTCATGAATGCATCGATTATCTAAATATTATACTTTTAATCGTCCTGATCAACATGTGAGCTTCAAATAACCGAAATTAATGGAAGAAGAAGTTTAATTCTTAGTGTCATATTTACTTAGAATTAAATAATCCACCCAGTCAAGAAATTTTTTTATAGTCTGCATTATCTTACGGAAGCAAAGCAAAAGCAGAAAAGTTGAAGGGGAACATAAAGTTAGGGTTTTTTTTTTTTTTCTTCTCAAAAATGCCAAACAACTTTTACAGAAGCTGGGTCGGAGCACACGACCCTGTGCCGGAGGTACCTGTGCTTGTCCTCAAATAACAAAAAACCAACCCTATTTTTTCGGCCAAGCACATATAATTCTCTTGTGGGTTGTCCCATTTCTCAACTTTAACCATCAAAAAGGGAACACAGACATATTTCTTGAAAAAAAAAAAAAAGAAAAAAATAAAACACAAACATATTTGTCGAGAGGTGGCTCGTGATTACTCCCTTTAATCAGTCTACGTCCCTGACTAGAGGTAATGTCAAGATGATGATGATAGAGAAATGGGTGAAGACAATGAAGTAAGTGGGTTAATATCCACATACCATAATTACCTCTATATTAGTGAGGAAGAATATAGTAGCAAGGATTTTTTGTAAAATATGTAGCAAAATTAGGGTGCGTTTGTTTTATGAATATGATTTTCCAAATTTTCATGTGTTTAGTTTGCTAAAAGTGGATAATCATCAGAAAAGATTTTCTGATCAAGGGAAATAATCATACTTAAATTTGAATGAAATGATTTCCCATCTTAAAAAGAAGAATCGTTTGGCTAAGCTTCTTTTCCACATGCACGCTCGTATAGAGCTTGAATCAATCTCTCTCCCTCTCTCTGTCTCTGTCTCTGTCTCTCTCCCCACCGGCCTTCCCTCCTCTTCAAGCTATTTTTCCTCTCTTCAGATTGGTTTCTACATTAGCTTTAATCACGTATCATTCATTATAGGTCTACTGGACTAATTCCGGCCTTATAAATTTTCACTCGGCTATGTGACTTATATTTTTGGAAGATAGTCAGATTTATATAGAAAAACTTTTCATTTTGTTTTTCAATACATTGTCAAACAACCGAAAGTCAACCATTTCTTTGAAATGATTTTTACGAATAACATTTTTCTCCATCAAAAAGTTTCCCATCAAATAAATACACCTTTAGTGAAAAAAAATTTCCGGGTAAAGAATTGGGACGGATGGTCGTAAACTGCTCCCCTTCCTTATCTATCCTTTTTCTTTTGTTTCTCGACTAGCATGACCTGATATTCGACCATTGGCGGATTGATTTTCACATATGTCCAATGCCGCAACAGGGGTGATCCAAATTTTAGTAGTTCATGTATGTGTGTGATATCTATCATCTAATGATATATAAATTTAATGTTAGATTATCGCACTACGTTTTAATTAATGTTTACATTATAAATTGTGCAAAGTGTGAGTTTACGTCTAATTGGTGAATATTTTGTATTTTTTTAAAACTGAAAAATTAATCAAACGATTGTGGTAAGAATATCCTCATGACTATCTCAATAATCACAAAAAGATCAGAAACAAATTATATGTGCATTTGTGGTGATAGGTCGATAAAACATCAAATGTTATGATAGACCTCTAAAATGCCGAAGGTGAACAAACTACATGACACTGTATCATCGTCAAAGAGTTTTGAATGTGAATGATCAATTTGGACAGACCTACGTACAAGTAGTGAATAGACAATCAACAAAATATTGTCTAGATATCAAAATGAATCTACAGGCAGAAAGTGGACTCTCCAAGACATGGTGGACTTCTATAGCTAAATTGGAGCATCTACAGACATGGTGGAAAGGACTCGTCTTCAATATTAATTGGTATTATATTGCTGGTTTCATACTTCGAAATATGTAAGGCATATTTAAGCTTTGAAATCCATTGAAAGTAGGCTAGGGTAAATAAATTAGTTTTTGCCCTTTCAGGTATGTATAGTGGACTAAAGTGAATAACAAAAGCAAAGAAATTACTTCGGAAAGTGCTATTTTCCTCTTGTGGATACCTAATTTTTGTACGTATGTTTGATGAATATTTGATTGAAAGTCAACCTCATTAAAACTACAATAAAGCGGTATTAGTGGCCTGTACTCTGCAAGAACTTTTCAAAGATACCAAATTTGCCAAATCGGACGACTGGAATGCTTAATATTGTTACTTTACACTGTAGCCATTCGATCCCAATGGAGTCAGGAAATTTCAGATCAAGTGACAATATCAAGTGATCTAGTTGTGGGCTTTCGAATGCCTCGGGAAATATTTTGAAGATAATGAAACCTTTTTCTCTCCCTGTAATTTTTCCCTTTTTGGATTTTCAAGTATATCTTGTGTCTCGTGTGATTTTGATTTTATTTTCATACTTTATTATTTATGCCCCTCGTTCTACACATTGCTCATGGGCAAGGACAAAACTACTGGACCTCCGAGAGATTTTTCATCAACAATTTAGATGGAGGATTGGGAATGGATGCTCGGTTTCGTTTTGGTTTGATTCTTGGCATCTGAGAGGCCCGCTTAGCAAGTATTTTTCGAATTGGTAAATTTACTGTTCCGGTATTTCTAGACGGGCTTCTGTTGCTATTGGCCTCTCTTCGTCCAATGCTAGCTCCTTTGTATTGAATACTCTTGCAAATTGGGGAGAAGCTCTCCCGGTGCTTAGTCACGAACAGGATCGCTTCCAATGGCTCGGAGACCCTTCCGGTTCTTTCTCTTCCGCTTCGGCTTGGAACTTGATTCGCCCTAAGGGTTCTCTGGTGCCTTGGTCGTCTTTTGTATGGAATCCCTCACTGCCCCCTCGGAATCAGACTCACTTATGGCTGATCACCTGTAACCGGCTCCCGACACAGGTTTTACTACTCTCTTATGCTAGAATTTCTTCTGCTGCTTGTGCTTTTTGTTCCTGCCGACCAGACTCCATAAACCACCTGTTTTTTGGTTTTTGCGTTTCTGGTACTCTTGCTTTGTTTTGGGCAGCGAAGTGCAATCTTGCTTGGCATAACAAATCTTGGTTGGAGAACCTTGATTAGGTCGTCAAACATATTGGCGATGATAGTTTCCACAAATCTATGGCCCGTTTTTGCTTTGGAGCGTTATGCTATATAATTTGGAAAGAGCGGAATAACATTATATTCTGGAATTAGAACCTTTCCCTTCCGGCAATGAAGATGCATCTTCAGAAGGCGATGAAAGACTAGGCAATGACTTTTAAGCATGTGTTTGATATGCCCAAGTATAGAAGATTACAACAAAGTTGGGATCTACATCCTTTGATTGATTAGGTTGTCCTGTTTTGTTGTGATCTCTTCCCTCTGTTGTGTTCTTCTTACCTTTTGGTTTTCCTTAGAACCGTGGCACCCTTACACTCTCTTTGACTTGATTGTCTTTTTGAGTTTTTGTCCCTTGTAGGTGCCAGGCCTCATTCCGTGTATATATTATGCAAATTCTATTCATTTCTTAACTTTACCAAAAAAAAAAAAAAAAAAAAAACTTCATGCACTGTGTGTTCCTCTACTGAAGTTTCAATTATTGAATCTTTCATGCAAAAAAGAAAAATAAATAAATAAAGAGAGAATCTCTTCATAATTCGCAGGTACAATTTAAAGTGATATGTTGAAAAAAGCAAATGGAAGAGACACATGCGAGACTATACCTTTCGTGCTTTTCCACTACTTCTTTTCAAAATGCAATTCAATTGCCAATAAGTGGGTGAAGCATATAACTATTGGAGTTTACTCTAGTGAACACCCTTTCAATATGGAAAAGGAGAGATGGAGGATTCGAATCTTCACCCTCTCAGGAAGATTGGGGTGGAGACAATTTAGCTTCAGGCATGGGTTTCAACTCTTATGCTTTGCAAGAAGGAAGGACAAAAGTTTGATAGTGAGAATCAGGGTATAAGTAGAGTAGGACCAAAAAAAATAAAAATAAAATAAAATTGGGTGAGGCATACATAAATATAAGAGAGGAAAGAGAACTAAAGTGGACAAGAGATTTCGCAACAGGGTTGAAACTTTTTTAGCCAATTTAGTTGCCAGTAAGTTGGGGAGGCATACATAAAATATCATGAATTTGTGTTGTCTTTTGCAACCAATCATGACCTAAGTCAGCTCTATTAAGTTATCTAATTTTGCTAGGAACTAAAGATTTTCCTTGATCCATAACGTGTGATGTATATATTTTCTCGAAATGATCTAGTTATATTTATTCATTCATTTGTAAAGGAGATTTAAAAAGTTGCAAAATAGGAGTAGGAGTAAGAATAGAGTAGGATCCACCAACAAAAAATAAAATAAAATAAAATTGGGTGAGGCACACATAAATATAAGAGAGGAAAGAAAATTGAAGTGGACAAGAGAATTTCGCGATAGGTTTGGAACTTTTTTTAGCCAATTTAGTTGTGAGTAAGTGGGGGAGGCATACATAAAATATCATGAATTTGTGTTGTCTTTTGCAACCAACCATGACCTAAGTCCACTCTATTCAGTTATATAATTTTGCTGGAAACCAGAGATTTTCCTTGATCCATAGCATGTGATGTATACATCTCCTTGAAGTGATCTAGTTACATCTATTCATTCATTTGTAAAGGAGATTCAAAATATTGCAAAATAGAGCATATTTTCCTTCATCTACAGTTGGAGAAAACTTTCTTCAATAATGATTTTGATTGGTTGGTTACAAAATATTGACATGACTCACATGTAAACTTAATAAAGGTGAAATGTAGATGTTTATATTTGTAAATCACTAACTGGAAAGTCTGAGTATGAGAGTTAGAATAAGAGTAGAGTATGACCGACAAAAAGAAAAAAAATTAGGTCAGGCATACATAAATATAAGAGAGGAAAGAGAACTGAAGTGGACAAGAGAATTTCGAGACTTGGGTTGAAATTTTTTTTAGCCAATTTAGTTATGAGTAAGTGGGGGAGGCATGCATAAAATATCATGAATTTGTGTTGTCTTTTGCAACCAACCATGACCTAAGTCCACTCTATTTAGTTATCTAATTTTGCTAGGAACTAGAGATTTTCCTTGATCCATAGCGTGTGATGTATGCATCTTCTTGAAGTGATCTAGTTACATCTATTCATTCATTTGTAAAGGAGATTCAAAATATTGCAAAATAGGGTCATACTTTCTTTCATCCGTGGTTGGAGAAAACTTTCTTCAATAATGATTTTGATGGGTAGGTTACAAAATATGGACATGACTCACATGTAAACTTAATAAAGGTGTAATGTGGACGATGTTTATATTTGTAAATCACTAACTTAATATGAGGGTTATAGTAGGGGTGAGCGCAGTTCCCGGGTAGAACCGGGAACCGGAGAACCGAGGTTCGGTTCAGTTCTTGGTTCTTAAAGGACCGGTTTCGGTTCCCGGTTCCTTTTTTCAGGGAACTGGAACCGGCTCCAAAAGAAGCCCTAAATAGAAAATCCCCAAATCAATTACCCTTCGCCCTTTCATGCTCACAGTTCCTGAGACTAAGTCTCTCGCGATTTTTGCCTCTTCTCGTCGCCGAGGCCACTTGCCCTCAACGTTGTTGCCGGACACCACTAACCCTCGACGCCGTCGCCGGACGTCGCCGGACACCCGCCACCCCGCGCTCTTCTCGCCCTTACCTCCTGCTCCCTTGACGCCATCACTCCTTGCTTGCCTCGCCGCTTAGCCGCTTGCCGTTGACGCCGCCAGTGGACATTGCTCGTCCCCTTGGTGGAGGCCTCTTGCCACTCACGCACCCTCAACGCTGCTCACCCCCGACGCCCCTTAGCCAGCCGTCCCCAACACCGCCGGCCCAGTTGGCCCTTGACGTTGCTCACCAGTCGACGATGCTCGTCGCTCGCCCAGCCGGCCCTTGACGCTGCTCGCTAGCCAATGACGCTCGCCGCTCGCCCAGCCGGCCCTTGACGCTGCTCGCTAGCCGACGATGCTCACCGCTCACCCAGCCGCCCTTCACGTTGCTCGCCCAATCTGCTTCTGTGCTTGTCACATTTCTCCATTGCATACAAGCTGCGTAAGGCACCGAACTTATACAAGTCTGTTCCAAACGGCCTTCTTGAATATATGGATGTGGGGAGTGCTTTTGGTATGAATGAGTGTAATGGGGTGAACAGCTTCTCAAGCACGGAAGTAGAGCAGGCTTCTTATGGAATATCTTTATGTTTTGGTTGGTTAGTTCCATTGTTTTACCCTCTTCTAGTACAGAGCGAAATCTCATCGTGCCTTGCATGTTTAGGTGATGGGACGATCCTCACCAAATGACAAGCTTCTGCTTGTGCAAGCTTTGAAGAAACGAGGACATGTAGTTGCTGTTACTGGAGATGGCACAAATGATGCTCCTGCTCTAAATGAGGTTCCAATATTTCATTGTTTATCTTTTATTTTTATGGGAAGGTTCGGATCTATTTATGATGTGGTTATGCTGGCAGCACATTTGCATTACAGCCCAGCTCGATGGATTGGCATTATTGGCCACATTCGCATTATGTTGCTCATTTGTCCATAGGCTCCTAAATTCTCTAGTTGACTGGTAGACAGTCAAAGTAACTTGGGTGCAATAAATGTTATCAAATTGGTTTGTACACCTTAATGTGGTCCTGATGTCTTATGGTATATTATAATTGGTACATTACGCATATTTTGCATTTCCAGCTCATGGTATAATATTCACAAATTGGATATATTTACTCTTTAATATTGCTGTTGGGATGAAAACTTTTTATGGTGTTTAGGCACATATTGGCCTTGCAATGAGTATTCAAGGGACATAAGTTGCTAAGGAGAGCTCTGATATCATTATTTTGGATGATAATTTTGCCTCTGTTGTGAAGGTTAGTACTTGCCACCATGATTAACTTATGATCTTGCATCTCACTGAAACAAAGTGATATTCATGAGGGGCATAATAGTTCCTAGATCTTATGTCAAATACAGAAATGACGTTATCCTTATTCTGCCAACTAACATTCTACCATATATTGATCTTTTGGAGATTCCTTAATCTCTTATAATTGCATAAATATATGGCCTATGAGACGTAGATATGTGCTGATCTGCATGAGCTGAGATGTCATATTGCTCTTTTTTGGTCTTTATATTCTGTGTTTCTTTCTTTTTTGTTTCAGTCCTTTTTATCTTTGGTAGTATGCATTTAAATACGCGGATGCAAAATGCAGCATGGGATTGCATATAGCAATTTATAGGGTGGAAGGAGGGAACAGAATAATATGGTTCTTATTGTGCAATCTATTTTTCTCTTTTTGTGTTTTTTGAGTTCTATCTTGTCAACAACCCTGTTGACGCAACATGAGTTTTAATGGAGCTCCTTTTATAGATGAAGTCCTTGAATTTAACCTATCATGGACACCATGTGGTTGTCAGGTGGGGACGACCTGTATATGCAAATATCCAGAAATTCATCTAGTTTCAGCTTACAATTACTTTTGTAGCCACTGGGATAAATGTCATTGCTGCAGTTTCCTCTGGCCATGTTCCACTCAATGCAGTGCAGGTTTGGTCCTCTTTCTCTCTCTCTTTCTCTATGAGATTCTTTAATTTATTCCTGTACCTATTTGTTTCTGTATGCATCTTATGCTTGGTTGGCTTCCTCTTTGGGCAGCGTCTCGGATCAATCTCATCCAGGAACTTGTTGAGAGGCAGCTGGATCGATAAAGGAGCTTTGCCTATAAGCATGTGTTGCTTCATTTTTTTTTTATCAAAGATCTGGTCGACTCGATGAAAGCCTTCACGTAACTATTACACAAAAGAATGCTCACTTTGGGACTCATTTTTGCTTCTTTCTTTTTTATATTTGTTTATTGCTTCACTTGACTAAAAACATGTTTGCCTTTTCTGCAGCTGGGTCATGGTGATTTTTCTGCCACAAGTACAAAAGTACTGCGCATGGTGAATACTCTTGCAGTTGATAATGAGGCAAAGCAAACCGTTCAAGGGGCAGGTCTCATGGTTTCAATGCACTAGCTACTAATTTTGAGAAACCAAATGCAAGAAATGTCTCAACTCCACCACCAGTTGTCGGGAAGATCTTTCCAAAGTTTGTCACCCCTAATTCAGCGAAACTGCCTTCCAAATCTTCAGCTATAGCAGCTATCAGCTCCACTTTTGAGAAATCACCACCAATACGAGAAGTCATCATACCCAAATCTATCAAAGGTACGCCATAACTTATAAATTAATGCTTAGGAAAATACACCAACAGCCGACTATTGTTTCTATGGAGTTCTATTTGATCATTTCGTTTTACCGGGCAGTGAGTCTCGAGACCAAAACAGAATTCAGAGCCTAATAACAAAGAGAACTCATGCTTGGTCGAAGTTTGTTACTTGCATAAGTGATTTTCTTGTGTTTGTCACAACAAAAGTTGCTAAGTTGCCATCCTTTTTCTGATCTTGGCTTGAGCTGACATAGAAGCTTTGGTTTGTCTCTTTCCTTCTTCGTTATAGTTCAAATCTGAAAATGAAAAAAAAAGAAAAAGAAAAAAGAACCTGTTGGAACCTCGGAACCGACTGGAACCCGTGACGGGTAGGTTCCGTGTTCTTGTTTTTTACAGGTAGGTTCCAAATTCCAAAAAATGAGGAACCCGTACCCAAGGGCAGTTCCAAGTTCCGACGGAACCGAACCGGAACCGGAACCGCTCACCCCTAGGTTATAGTAGGAGTAGAATAAGATCGATAAAAAGAAAAAATTGGGTGAGGCATACATAATGTGACATCCCATATTTTCAACCCCGTTTTCTACTAAATAAATCGACATTTCATTGACGCACCTATAGGGCTGTTCTCGTAGCCGATCACTCTCGAGATAACTAGACTGCGGGAAACCATTAAGGAGTTTAAGGCAAATAGACTTGAGAATTCGACTAGGAATCAGCTTCTCGACCGTGCTCATCTTTAGAAGCCATTACGGCATAGTGTAAAATCAATTAGAGATCAGAGATAGGACGGTTTGATTGAGATATGTGGCTAATCGTTGGTGAGTCCACTAAATTGGAAAATTCTCGTCGACCGGCACTAATATGATTTTACTGTCGTTTTGGTACCCCGTGTCAGTAATTGGATCCTCGAGATTTTCATGACAATCGAAAGTTGTCAATGAGTCGAGTGGGTTTGTAGTGGCTTGAAGAAAATCGATCATGGGTCATTTGCCCTAAAAAGTTCTGAAAACTACTCGGTAGTCTAGGTCACGCTAAAAACGCATCGGATGAAAATTAACTATGAATTCGAGTTTCAGAAATTGAAAGTTTTGTGGTGTCACAAGCTATTTTAGGAACGTTCACTCATCCTCCGAAGATTTTTCAGAGATTCCGAGAATTTTTACGGAAAATCGTTTCGGACGTTACGGAAAATTAACGGAAATTCGGATAGGCTGAAATAAAGAGATTTTTGCCTTGCAAACCGAGCTATATGGCGAGGGGGACTTGTAGAAATTATGTGAGCTTTTTCTACATCAAAATTGGATGTTGAAGTTGGGAAATTGTTGAAGAAATTAAACCTATTTGAGTGAAATTCGGAATTTTGGCAAGAGGCTACAATTTTGACATTTAAATTGGCTCAATTGTGAATTAAATCACAAGAAGATATTTGGGGGACAAGTAGATAAGTTTGTGGACTTATGTGAGCTAAGTAATGATGGAAAAGATATTTTCATCTTGACTTTAGCCCCCCTTCTTGTTCAATCTTCACGGGCAAGCATCGTCGACCTCCCTCTTCACGGCTCCTTCTTCGATTTTTCTTCCCGGTTGTCCATCATTTTCTCTCTCGCCTACTGCTCCATCATCATCATCCTTCATCCATCTCCCTGCCACGACTCACCCCACCGAAATTTTCTGCTGCTCCACCGAACTCTTCAACGCCAGCAAAGCTCAAAGCATCTCCATCTCGCCAACCGAAACTTTCATTTTTCCTCTGCCATCACCGCTGCAGCCCACGACCATCTCTCCTTCAGCTGCTCCACTACTCCCTGCTCCCCACCGACAAACCCACAATTGAAGATGCCAGCAGCCGATTCAATTCTGCTTCACCGATCCACGCGTCTCCACAGTCAACACCAGCGGATCCTTGCCCGAGTGTTGACTCCAGCAAACGACTCCTTCGCTGCTCCCTCGTCCAGCTCGTGGCCATCGAAGTGAAGACCGAAGCAGATCCGTGGCCGCGTCTCCTTCGTACGCGACTCCATCCTCGAAGCAGCTCCACGCCAACACTTCCACAGAAATTCCAGCTGCAGCAGCCCACGGGTCCAGCGGATTTCACGGCCCAGCAGTTGGGCCCGTCCATGAGCCCAAGCAAATTTCGCTCAGCCCAGCCCACTTTCAGTCCATCAATTCCAGCAGCCCAAGAAGCCAGTTGAAGCCTAGTGAAGCCTGCACATTCGGTCCAAGCCCATCTCAGCCCGTGAATTTCAGTCCAACTTAAATTTTCAGCAGTTCAGCCCATCTTGGGCCCGCGAAGTAGGCCCAGCCCGCAGCCAAGCCCAAGCCCAAGATCAAGCCCAGCATTTGCTATGGGCTTGCAAGGCTTTTGGGCCCGGCCCGAGTATTCGTCGATGCCGCCGAAAGTTTGGGTCACATTGCCGTCGCGATGATCCGGTCTCCGCTTTTAATCAAGTGAGTTTTACTCACTAATGCTTTCTTAGTTTGCTAATTATGCTTAAGGATTGATTAGATTTAATTAAGTGCAATTAGGTGGTTAGATTAGAGTAGATTAGTGATTATTAGATAATTGTGATGCATGTTAGACAATTGAATTATGTAATTAACAAGTAGAGACGTACTATTATTTATTGAATGCATCTCGAGATTTTTCCCAACCCTTTATTGGGCTTCAATTAGGCATTACGGGCCTAAATTAGATTTTTAGTAATTATTTATTAATTTTCGAAATTAATTATTTAATTATTTATTTTCCAGAAATTAGGCAAGGATAGTCGACGACCGGAATTTTATGTTGATTGTCATGGCATAGTCTGTTTATTTAATTGAGCTTTATTTTGTGTTGAATTGAATTATTTGTGAAATTGAGAATTATTCTTTAATTGAATAATCTTTGGTTATTAATTGAAAAATAATCGGGCATCGGTTGATAATGCCAAAAAAATGTTTTGGTGGACTATAGAAAATGGTGAGAATTATGGAAAGGAAGAGTATGGTATTTTGGCTAAGGCCGACCGTGTACCCACACACGATAAATTTTTATCGGGTATTGTTAATACGAGAGAAATAGGCCAATTATTATTTTGATTGAAGATTCTAAGTGTGAAGCACACAGTCTTTGACCGAGAGTAATTAATCGTGTGAGGGTTATTAGTCGTATTGAGCAGACTATTGAAAGATGAAATGATGTATGATGGGTGTGTGACAGTGTGGACTAGGGCATGGAAACCACCAAATTTGGAATTGATTGTGCTCGCTGAGCCACAATTCAGCATTTCCACCAAAGTATGGTTGTGTCCACTGGACCGTAATCTACCACCAAATTTAGAACCAGTTGTGCACGCTGAGCCGTAATTCAGCATTAACCACCGAAGAATTAGTAAGCTGTGCCCGCTAAGCCATAATTCAGCATTACCGCCAAAGTTTTAGTAGGCCGTGCTCACTGAGCTGTAATTCAACGTTGGGGTTGAGTATTCGAGATGACTGTGTAGGTCGTGCTCGCTGAGTCGTAATTCAACAATGAATTTGAGTAAATGAGATGAGTCGACTATGGGTCGAGATGATATGTAATTGACTAAGTCGATTGATTGATGATTCGGTTTGATTGATGTGATGTGTTGTGATCGTGTATATTTGATATATATACTGACTTGCAGGAATGAACTCAGGTCAAGGTAAGTCCTCTGACTTGTGTTGTGCTTAAGCAGCCTCTAGAGTGTATTGGCTTCCTAATCGGGTCTTAGGGGGTAGAACTTGCTGAGACGTTGACTCATTAGTTATTGAATAACCATTTCAGGTTTCTAGATATAGTAGACTTGGATTTTGAAGATCTCGAAAGTCCGATGCAGTTTGTTGAAGGCTCCAGTTGGAGTGTGGAGGATGATGAAGAGGAAAACGGGGACCCGTAGTTTGTAGAACCCCACTCCTGCTTGTAGACCTTGTTTTTAAACCGGCTTAAGTTGAATTTGACTTAATAGTTCACCTTGTATATATATGTGCATTGGTTTGCAATGTATATAAGAATGAATGTTTTTAAAGGTTTGAAATTCAGTCCTACTGCTCCATTCCAATGTTTTATTGTCTGGGAATTTTATATCAACTTCCACATGCGTATATTAAAAAGAACGGATCGGCGATGTGTCCTGAGACGTCGTTATTAATCGACCAAGTAAGGGATGGGTATGTGCTCGGGGATTAGGGCGTGACACATAAATATAAGAGATGAAAGAGAACTGAAGTGGACAAGAGAATTTCATGATAGGGTCGAAAATTTTTTAGCCAATTTATTTACGAGTAAGAAGGGAAGGCATCATAAAATATCATGAATTTGTGTTGTCTTTTGCAACCAACCATGACCTAAGTCCACTCTATTCAGTTATCTAATTTTGTTGGAACCAGAGATTTTCCTTGATCCATAACGTGTGATGTATACATCTTCTCAAAATGATCTAGTTACATCTATTCATTCGTCTATAAAAGAGATTGAAAATATCGCAAAATAGGGTTATATTTTCCTTCATCTGTGGTTGGAAAAAACTTTCTTCAATAATGATTTTGATTGGTAGGTTACAAAATATGGACATGGCTCATATGTAAACTTAACAAAGTGAAATGTGGATGATGTTTATATCTAAAAATCACTAACTATAAAGTCTCAGCATGAGAATTAGAGTCGGAGTACAATAGGATTGACAAAAAAAAATGGGTGAGGCATTCATAAGTATGAGAGAGGAAAGAGAACTAAAGTGGACAAGAGAATTTCACGATAGGGTCGAAACTTTTTTAGCCAATTTAGTTACGAGTAAGTGGGGAAGGCATGCATAAAATATCATGAATTTGTGTTGTCTTTTGCAACCAACCATGACCTAAGTCCACTCTATTCAATTATCTAATTTTATTGGAAACCAGAGACTTTCCTTGATCCATAACATGTGATGTATACATCTTCTCGAAGTGATCTAGTTACATCTATTCATTCATTTGTAAAGAAGATTAAAAAAATTGCAAAATAGGATCATATTTTCCTTCATCTGTGGTTGGAGAAAACCTTCTTCAATAATGATTTTGATTGGTAGGTCACAAAATATGGACATGATTCACATGTAAACTTAAAAGGTGAAATGTGGATGATGTTTATATTTGTAAATCACTAACTGGAAAGCTGGTTTTCTCCAATTAGAGACAGAGAAAAACACATTCGAATGATTAGTGCACAACAGCTTACTTGATAACTAATCTTATTATTTCCATACTGCAGAAAGACATAGGTCATAACCACATAAACTGATAGTATGTTACATGTAAGTTTTTCATGAGAGTCATTGTATGTAAATGTTTCATCTAGCAACGTTTTTATATTTTTTATATGCTTCAATGTCGATTCCCCATGTTCTCGATCTGCACTTGACTTAATTAACTAGGATCACTCTCTAAATCACGCTGACAACACTTCATTAAGCGGATTTGGTAATTGCAATGGATTCCCCATTGTATGTAAATGTTAAGATGAATAATTTCATACTTCTTGAGATAATCGAAATGAAAAGAGCATAAAAAATTTACGCATCTCAAGAATTCTATTTGAAAAGGAAAACATCATCTTAACATCATCAAGAAATATAATATGAGGCTCAAGAGCGACATGAGACCATTTGGATTAGTTCATGACGGTGGTGAATGAGTGCTGTCAACTTGGCTTTACTCCACGTGCAGGGTGCAGGCCCTGCAATGTGTGTCGAGAACTTCTGTTTTGCTTTGATGTAATCAAAACGCACCTGAGAATTTCGACAAGGCTAAACTGCCACACTTTTCTAAACCACTCACCTTAGTACTGTACCAGTGAGCCCGGGCATGGTGTGCTTTAATCGGAAGTACCCCCACTTATGGGATGATACATTCTGCTTCGGGCTTATTTATCCTCCAATGTCGAAAGTCGCAATCGCTTCGTTGGCACGGTAAGCTGAGTGGTGTGTTCTGCAATTTCTAGTGGCGTCCAATTTGTCTCTAACTCGGTGAATGCTGGCACATTGGGCAACTTTTCTAGGGACATGCAATTTTTTATCTCCACTTTCTTCAAAGAAAACAATTCTTTCAGGCCCTTGACGACTCTCATCTTTTGACAATCATCTAGCTCGAGATGCCGTAGGTTTCTCAACTTCGAAAGGTTAGGCAATTGTTCGATTGCACTACACTCACTAATGTGTAGAAACTTCAGTGCTTCCAGTTCCCCCAAATCGGGAATCTCCTCCAGTTTGGGGAACTCACTGAGCCATAATTCTTGTAGCCTCTTCAAGCGCGATAGATCGGGCAAGCGTAGTGCTAGGCATCCGCCGATATGGAGAAGCGACAAGCTTCGGAAGTCGGAAAAATCTGGCAATTGCGGGATCCAGCGAAGACGCAACCTCGATAAGTTACGTGGAAGCTGATCGATGGATTCTGCGTCCTTCCAAGGCGAGATAACCTCATCCGCTGTCCAAAATGTGATAGTCGGATGTATTCTACACACTTGGAGAGCCTCTAAATGAAGTAGGCTTGAGAGGTCAGGAAGAATAGGGAATTGAGCAGCTTCGACCACTAGGAAATCCAAACTCAAGGGAAGCTCTGGCAATGGGCAAAGTCGGTGGCTAGAAATTGTAAGTGATCGGAGACTAGAGAAACCACTAATATTTTCAAATCGGTAAGATAAAAAAAGGTGAATGTTTTGTTACGGCATGCATTTGATTTAATTAGTTTGGGGTCGAAGAGGAAATACTGATATTGATGACTCATGTTTTTTCTCTGCTGCTGCTGGTAGGTAAAGCCAGTTGTACGAGCACTCAGTCTGTGTCTAAATATTAGTCATGACTTCTCACCTGAAGAATTAGCTTGTTTTCCAATGTTGAGCTTCCTTGAAGGGAACGAAATCAATTTTTTAGGTGACTTTAAAAATCTTCTTCCTAATTTGAGATGGCTTTCTTGCTGGTTGGCTCTCTCAGCAACGAATTTCCATCCGGTAAATTTAGTTGTGCTTAACCTTTCGTGGAGTAACATCACTCACGACTGGGGTGGATGGAGGCAAATCAAGGTACCCACACACCTCGCTTGCTTATGTTCACTTCAACTTCTATCAATTGGCCTTTGCTATTTAATTGTATGCTACTGTATTCTCACTCTTTTTGTTGGCATGTAACTAATCTTATTTTTCCACTACAAATGGCGAAAAAATTGGAAGTTATGGATTTGATACACTGAGAACTATTAACCAAGACACCTAATTTTTCTGAGTTTGGCAAGCTGGAGAAATTGATTCTCTCTTACTGTGTGAACTTGTCTACAATTGATAGCTCAATTGGAAAGCTAAAACTACTACGTACTTTGAATATCCATGGATGTGATTCCCTCCAAGGCTTGCCCAAAGAAATCAGTTCTCTGGAATGCTTGTCGGAGATTATAATGCCCACCATTGATGAACAATTCAAGCTTCCTGAGACACTAGGCAATCTAAAATCATTGATGGAGTTTGGCATTGAGCTTGACATCATCGGGCTCCACATCAAAGAAAATAGGGAGGATTTCATTCTTGCTGTCCAATTTCGAAGTGCAATCTACCATATGCACAACCTCATGGAGACACCATGAACTGAAAGCAAAACCCTTAGAGAAGATGGGAATATAGAGTTGAGTTTGGTCGAGGGCTTGCGAAAGGTTTTCATCAATCTTATGACCGACTCGGAGCTCTTCATCCGACTCGGAGCTCTTCATCATCCTTGAAGATGCGAATTCCTTTCTCCACCATATCACTATAGAGGCAACTGGTAAAGTGGTCCCGAGTATCCGGTCCCCTGAAACTCAGGAACACCTCGAACTCCATTCCTAATGTGTTAGTGGCTAGTGCCATCACATGTAGCAAACGAGACTCGAGACAGAATCAAGCCGAACAAAAATTACCACTGAGCTTGCTTGAGGCGAGAGATCAATTGAGGGCAGTTTGAAAGAAAAAGGAAAGAAACAGGTGGTGGGTATGGTTAGTTGCGACTCACAGCCGTCAATTGCGATGGGAAACTCCCGAAGAAATCGAAATCGAAAACGCAGCACACTGAAATCGAAACATTCAACGAAAAAATCGAGAACGAAAATCATAGATTACCTAGTGGGCTCACAGACGGCCAATCGACAAAGGAGAGGCCGCAACCTGACAAACCGAGAGAGAGAGAGAGAGAGAAGAGGGCGACGCAGGCAAGTCTCGAAAGAGAGATAGAAGGCGCGCCTGTAGAGACCAGAGAGAGGGGCCAGATCTGAGAGGGAGAACCAGAAAGTACAGGGTGCTTTAACCTTAAGATATTCTAAGGTTTTACGAGGCCGAAGAGGTACTCTCTGTACTTTTACCACTTTTTTTTTGTGGATATAAGTTGTCCTCTTCATGGGTGCAATTTCAAGATTTTACCGATGCCCAAATACCAAAAAAGAAAAGAAAAATAGAACAAATGAAATGTATACTTTGAGGGTAGCTTTGTTCAATTGAAAGAAGTTTTTACGAACTAATTTTCCAGATTTCCCCTTTTTAAATATAAAAAAGCATTTCTCCAAACATAGTAAGTATCATAATAAATGCTCACTTTTTCACCTTATTTAATAATTATTATTACAAATGAGGTTCCAATATACAAAACCGTTTTCAGTCATACCTTTTCAACATACCACCTAATAAATAAAAACTAACTACTTTCTTTAAAAATAAGTTCCGTGTTTCACATGAAATAAACACACCTTTACCATTGGAGCAAATTTGACTAAGAATTTTCACAAGTCAAAGGGAAAAGACTTGCAAAACGGATTTAAAATGATCTTTAACTTGAAGCAATACTCATTTGTCGTCAGTCGGTAACGAGCGGCTAGCCACTACCCAAAGAAAGCAACAAACGTTACGAGGCCCGTCCAACCTCAGGATAATGTTCTAAAGCCTTTTGTTTTTATTTTTTCAGCAAATCAATTGCTTTTTCATGCCGAGAGAGAGAGAGAGAGAGAGAGAGTCGATAATCTTTCAGTTTGAATGTTCCACGTAAGGAGAACTTAGTGTGAGAAATTGCTGCTGGTGAATAGGGAGAATTTAGCGGAGAGATATCTCCGATTGAAAGTTCTGAATCTTGTGCTATGGTATCAAAATGATAATCTCAACTCACTCTCTGCCAACTTACCCAAGAAGAGATTCTATAATGGCTCTCTCGCTCATTCTCTTGAATCTTCTGGACAAAGCCCTAAAAAGCCGCACTTGAATCTCTTAAAACTTCAAACCTGGTGGCAATGACTGAGCTTCAGCTCATTCTGCACCCTCTGTCCATTATTTGCTTATTGCAGTATTGCATAACTGAACTGACAGTGGTCCTTGGAGGCGACGCTACAGGTGCATAAGAAAGTCGGCAATGTAAACGCGAAACTAGAAAGACAGACATAAAACGATGACATGCAAACATCCGTCCACCTTGTTATTACGCAAATTACCATTGAGTAAGTTACATGCAAGAAAAGAAAAACCCCGGTGTTTCATCTACGTCAGCTATGCAGAAAAAACTTTGATATCTGCTTAGTAGGGGTGAGCGGTTCCCGGTTCCGGTTTGGTTTCATCTGGAACCTAAAACCTACCCTCGGGTATAGGTTCTTCAATTTTTGGAACCTGGAACATACGTTAGAACCAAGAATCTAGAACCTACCCGTCACAGGTTCTGGGGTCAGTTTCAGGTTCCAACAAATTCATTTTTTTTTTTTTTTTGAGGCATCAAAATCAATAATCCATACTTGCAATTCAGAACTTCTCCAGAGCTGAAATAGCCCAGGTTGCTTAATACAACTATACATCCACCATCAAGCCTCTCACGAATACGAGAAACATCCACTTTCTTTACTTCACCCGTTGCCCCAAAATCAACACCTTCAATAACTCCTCTTCGCTACAAATAAAATAATCAACATTACTATAGCTGCCAAAGCAGAACAATGACAGGAGAAATGTGAACTGTTCGTTCAACTAATTCGAGATATCGACCAAGAGAGTAAGCATGTAAACCGTTACCTTAGCTGCAAGAAAGTTACCACTTGCGACACTTACACCAACTTCATGCAAACAGCTACTATGCCCATGACGGCGCATACCGGAAATTGGGGGTCCAGGAGATGGTTTACCCTCTATCATTAAACGAGTACCTCCAGCTGCTTCCAGAGCTTTAGTGTCTATTATTCTGTATCTTCCAACATAGTTAGGCTCATGTCCTATGAAGAGATGCTTAGTATCAGCAATTAAAGGTCTATTGTTGAAAATTGATTTAATAGAAACAAAAGCAGGCCACACAAACAAGACCTAGCCACTTTTGAAATTGAGATCCAATCTGTGCAACAGACATAAAAACAAATGCTCAGTTGCACCTCATGCAAACATTAGCAGAACATGTACTTTCTTTGCCCTTTGTTTGGATAAATAAAAGTAAGTCAGCTACAAGGCATGAAGGGTGTTCAAACTCCTTTACAAAAAAAAGGCTCAATTTCAAGATAAAGCATTTGTACTATCAACCAACGAATTTACATCCACGTGCATATGTTTCCACTATACTCAAAGTGTAAAACTTTGGCTGATTTTTGGAACAAACAATACAGATGGGGGATATCTTTAAAGTTGATATTCCTGCACATGCATTTCAATATAGGGTGGCTGAAGGAACCACCTTAAAGAGAGCATCATAATCTCAAGTAGGCACTAATCACTTCACAAGCATGTGATGCACAATCAAGAGGGAAAAGATTACAGATACCATCCCAGATACTGATAGTATAAGTTCTGGTTGACAAGGAAGTTTTCAGTGTGCAAGCCATAGTTGTGGACACGTCACGCCATTCTGATTATATATCAGCTATGTCTGATACAGTTGATATTGCTAGACACAATAGCATGTACCATGCTTCTAATATAGTCGACAAAAAGGAAATCACACTGCAGCATACCAAGCACATAAAATGATGAATTTTGAAGGACTCACAGTGCACACATTTCACTAATCTCTCTCCTTCAGGAGTTTTATCAATTTGCACGTGTGTCCCTGGAACAAGAACAAACTTGATCCCTAAGCCATGAAGGAGCGCAATATCCTGCACAAAGAATTGTATCTAGTTGTAATTACCAAAAGCCAACAATCAAGCACCCAAACCCCATAGAGATATTATGCAATATGCCTCCAAATTCAGCAGGTAAAATCGTGCAACCGCAGTTTTATTGTAATTCTAAAAAAAATTAATCCATTGAAGCCTGAAAAACGCGAATTTAATCACTTGGAGCATTCCACAACAAAACGGGTCCGCGCTTTTGTTCTTCCTCACAGCATTAACATGCAGCAAACCACAAATCAGAAACGAAACAAAAGAAGCGAGGAATAACCGACGTGTGCCTTGAGAACCGGATCCAAGTGCTGACTAGCGACGATTTCGCCAGAGACGACGACGACGAAAGTGCCGCCCCTGTGAGCTCTAAAATATGGCCACGCCTTGTGAAACCAGCGCATGAACTACTCTATCTTCTCCGAGCCGCCGCCGCCACCGCCGCTCCCCTCATCGCCCCCACTCTCCTCTAGATCGTCGAAGGCGTGGCGCCTAAACCCGAGCCCCCTCGCGGCCTTAACCCCGAGCGCTCCGTCCTCCGCCGCCGCCAGAGGCGAGGGGCTCGGGAGCCGTGCCCTCGCTCACGGCGGCGAGGGGCGGTACGATAGCTCATCAGGCTCAACGGCGAGACGGCTCGTCGGACGAGCGGTGGGTGGTGGTGGTGGTTTAGTGGCCAAGAGATGGTGGTGAGTAGGGCGTGGGGCGGCGGTGTGGTGGTGGGTGAAGCAGTGAGGGGTGGCGAAGAAGAAGAGAAGAAGGGATGGGGTTTCGGCCGAGAGATGGGGAAAGAGAAGAGAGAAGAAAAGAAAAAGGTTGGGGGGCAGGAAGTGACGTGTGAGGAGGAAAAAGGAGAGAAAAGAAAGAGAGAAAAAGGAAGGGAAAATGGGGAAGAAACGTAGGGGAAATCACGTGGGGGGAAGTGAACTGGAATCGGAACTGGTCTCTTAAGAACTAGGAACCGAACCGGACCCTCCGGTGCGGTTCTTCAGTTCCCGATTCTACTCGGAAACCGTGCTCACCTTTAATGCTTAGGTCTGACCACTTATTACAAGAACCCATATTGAGTATAATCGGGAACCATGCTCACCCCTAATGCTTAGGTCCGACCACTTATTCCAAGAACCCATATTGAGTACTGACTAACCGGAAACTATTCTCGTTGCCGCTAACTCTTTCTTTGCCCTTTCCAAGCCAGCTCCACAGGTTAACAAACAAAGGCCGAAATTAGAAGAACTTCCATCTTCCTTTGTTGTAATCGGAGCACACCTAAAAATCTCAAGATTAATTAAAATTCCAGACCTTTCGTAGTCATTCAGTGGGCCAAGAGGAAGAACCTCCTTAGCCCAAGTACGATTGAGGCGTACTTTGGACGAAAAGAACAGAAGATCAGTCACCTGAAAAAAGGGACAACAATAAAGAAAATCAATGGTCATTTTAGTTTGAATTTAAGAGAAGTAAAAGGATTGGATCTTGACAAGTTTTTTCAAGGCACCAAACCTGAGAAGCAACAAATGCACACTGAACAATGCCAGCGTAGCCCCTCAACCTACGCAAGCGAACTTCATAGCAGCATATGCCTGCACATTTCATTTTCACATTATGTGACCATGTGAAAAGAGTCCACATATCTCAGAGCCATCAAATTTCCCGTTCATGAAAGAGATCGGATCACAACTCAAAGGGCCAACAAAAGGACTCGCCATTGAGAGAGTTGCCAAGCCCGCTCCAGCTTTTAGCCTAAAGTCGTCAAAACACAGAGTACACGATTCAGTCGGCTCCATGACATAACGAAGGAAGCAGACAAATGAAGACTAAGACGTCATGTCATCATTTCCTTGTGGAAATAGATGCAAAAACATCCAGTTTCCAGTTGACCTCAAAAATCACTTCAAAAAAACTTGATGTATACAACAATTCTGTCACTGCACGAAACTTCTCCACTTATCATCAAAATTCAAGTAATTCTCCTAGCCGTGACAAGAAGAGATGCGTGCTGCTCTGTTTTACATACTTCTGATAATTTCCGTTGTTTTCCTTTACAAGGACCGGACAAAATAATCAGAAACTAAGATATTCTCCCCAACTGCTTGCTTCTGCCTATAGCCCAAGACAAAGCAATCATCACCTTGTGCATACTTTCACACGCGAGGTGTCCCATTTATTCTGACAAAGATCTTTATTAACACTTTTCTTGTGTAGTGGTAGCGGATAGGTTGCCAAGGCAGCATGGTAAATCGAATTCCTTGACCTCTACAAGTAGAGATGATAACAAGCTCTCTAATGTTCATTGCAGGATATATGCCCACATGGACCTAAGAAGTGATTCTTGCGAAAATCTCATCTTTCTCATAAAGAAACTTCTCAGCAGAGGACATCTTCGAAATGGCTCGTGAATTTATAGAATTTACAGACTCTAACATGATTAAGCATGTAGTGGAGTGTCCGGGAAACAAAAATGATTGCTGGTAACAGTGTGCTCCTTACGGAGCCTTAGTATTCCGGAGCTTGTCACAAGCCCTAAGCAAAATGAACTTCACTAGAATAGCTAAAGCGCTATTATACAACCTGAAACCCAAAACTGAAGAAACTAACAGAATGTGATATGACTTGAACACTGCCAAAATTGACGTCTACAGATTTTGAAAATGCCAACTGACATTTAAAATTCTACAGTAAAGTGTAATTTCTAATAGCCTTGCTGTCGAACATATAAGAAGTTCTTATTAGGAAGAATACATCACAAACCTGAGATAACAGAGGTAATATTGTCACTCATGCGTGACCCCGAACAACTGGAACATCAACTTCTCTTGGATCAAGACCGAGTACTTCTGCTTTCATGGAACATAATAGATCAGAAATCTGATGAGATATATTGGCGAACACCTACAATATATTGTGGGGAAGGAAAGAAGTTGGCTTTCATGGCATTGTCTCAAAACTGCTATCTTGTACAGATTATGCTGCCTGAGCGTTAGTATCAAGTATCTCTGATCATAAACAACCTTCTGATCATGAGAAGAGAACCAATAACACTCACTAGCACATAACAGCAGTTACATTAATATTTCACCCCAAACAGTCGAATAAATGGGGCTTCTGGA
The DNA here is from genome assembly GCA_016097485.1 of Eucalyptus sideroxylon x Eucalyptus melliodora. Taxonomy (NCBI): domain Eukaryota; kingdom Viridiplantae; phylum Streptophyta; class Magnoliopsida; order Myrtales; family Myrtaceae; genus Eucalyptus; species Eucalyptus sideroxylon x Eucalyptus melliodora. The sequence continues at coordinate 23,408,951 of CM027831.1, read as the reverse complement.
CTCTGCTGCTAGACTTGGAAAGAGACCGAATTTATAAACTTCACTTCTACACCTTCCACTTGATCCAGTACATGAGGCATTAGCCTATTTAATAAAATACCAAGTCCACATAGATATCTTTTCGAAAGCTGGGAAAAGGTTAAATGCCCTTGGAGCAAGTTATCAATTGCAGGTACGCAAGACAAAACGTTTGAGACAAAAGAGGGCAATAAACAAGGGAAAATACGCTTCGATCTTTGTAGGCTTATACAAAGCTGACAACCTGATACTCCGTACTCTGTAAACATATTCGATTCTTCTTGATAGTATCAGCAGTAGAACCAGGAGGGATACGTACCACAAATTAGTTAAGACGAGCATGGTCACACCCAACAGTTTCTTTGGATCATAAGGGCAAGCTCTCACAGGGTTGCTAATCAGGTTGACAATAGCTTTCGGGCAACATTTGGTAATTCCATCACAAAGGGTTCTTACCATTCCGGCATTTATGTTGACAATTCCTCCACTTATCGCTGTCCCAGAAATCCACGGACCTGATAATAGAAGCAACAAATTAGTCTGATGCATGAAACGATCTTTATATTCAAGGATGATATCGAGCTCACTCATCTGAATAGGTAATCCAAACAATATCCCCAAGAAAACAATCAACGACATGAAATTCCATCTTCATATAGAACCTAGCAATTCCATTCATCCTAAATTCAGCAAACAGCAGGCGAATTAGAGATGGGAAGGGAAACTCACCGCGGCACCGGTGTCCATGGAGCTAATATCCGCGGTGACACCAGCATTATTCTCGACATCATACAGATGAAGAACAAAGACGGGCGGGGTGATCTTCGTCAAAACTGCCAGAGGCCGCCCAATCCCTCCAAGAGCACAACTTTGAAAGACACCTAACGTTGATTATTATAATCACATCCACCCCGACGAAAGAAAAGATATTATCATTACAAGTGATAAATTTAAGAATCAGACCCTTTAATTCTTTTTTTTTTCGGGGGGAGGGGGATTGGGGATGCCGAGAAAAAAGACTCAACCCTTACTTTCTATCTCAGGATTGGTGCATTTAAAGTTCTAAAACTTATTAGTATAATTGATTTTTAATATTTCTAGATAACACAATCAAATTTTAAAACTTATTAAATTTATGCAATCAAAATTAGGATGGCTAAATTATTGCTTCAATATAAACCATCAATATGTGCTGTTTTGAACGCCATATGCAAAACATAGTCCTTGATGTGTGACATAATTCATTGGCTGTGTAGAATCATGTAGGCAGCATTTTAATAAGCAGATTACGTAATCACAATAGCCCCATTTATTGTTCCATCAAAGGTGTGATGGATGACAAATTGAAAATAATTTGAGTATTTGATTGGCAAAATCACAAACACTAGGACAGGCCGCCGTGGCTAATGCAGCCGACATCATAGATATAGGTAATGATATTTGTTAAGCCTACTCAAACATAATAAATTCATACTTTAGAGATGATTGAAATGAATAGAGCAAAACACTTAATGCATCATGAGAATTAAATTTGAAAATTGAAAACATCGTTCTAACACTATCAAGAAATATAATAGATGGCGCAAGAAGTGACATGAAGACACCTAGATTAATTCACGTCGGTTATGCCGTGCGTTGTAAATTTGGCTTTATTCCACGTGCAAGGCCGCAAATTTGGTTTTTATTCCACGTGCAGGGCCTTAAAACTCTGAATACTCGCCGCCAACTCTTTCTTGGCCTTTATTCCAAGCCAACTCTACAGGTTAGCAAATAGAAGCCCTCATGAAAACTTCTGTTTCCCTCATTATAATAAAAACGAACTTGAGAAGTTCAACGAGGCTATAATTGCCCACCTGTCGTACTAGTCCACTGAAAGTCGCAATCGCTTCGCTGGCTGCATGGTGTGTTCAGCAGGTTCTAGCGGAGCCTGATCTGTCTCCAATTTGGTGGATGTCGGCACATCGGGCAACCTTTCCAAGGACTTGCAATATCTGATCTCTGCATACTCCAAAAAATTCAACTCTTTCAAGCCTTCAACGGCTCTCAACTTTATGCAATGTATTAGCTTGAGACGCAATAAATTTTTTAACTTCGATAGGTTAGGCAATTGTTTGATCACATCACACATGATAATGTGCAGAAACTTCAGTGATTCCAATTCCCCCAAACCTGGAATCTCCGCCAGTTCGGGGAAGTCATCGAGCTGTAACTCTTGGAGCCTCTTCAAGGGCGATAGATCAGGCAAGCATGACGTCAAACATTCGCTGATAGAGAGAACCGACAAATTTTGCAAGTCAGAAATGTATGGCAATTGCGGGATAGAGTGAATTTTCAAGGTTGATAAGCTAAGTGGAAGCCGATTGATGGACAGCACGTCCTTCCAAGGTGAGGTAACCTTATGCGGGATCCAAAGTGTCATATGTTGTTCTTTACGCACTTCGAGATGATGTAAATGAACTAGGCTCGAGAGGTCGGGAAGAATAGGGAATTGAGCAGCTACAACAACAAGGCATTTCAAACTCGAGGGAAGCTCTGGCAAGGGGGAAAGTCGGTGGCTTGCAATTTTAAGCGTCTGGAGACTAGAGAAACCACCGATCTTTCTCGGCACTGTAGAGATTGGGCTCCCATCTAAATCCAAGATCCTCAAATGAGTCAGGCTCCACAATTCCCATGGGATTTCATCCTTGAGATGCGGACAAAATGAGGCATCGAGCTCTTCAAGCGACTCCACCCCTCCAAGAGAACAAGGTATTGTGTGTATCTCTAGTGTATGCCACCTTTAAGACTTTTAGTCTCTTCAGATTTCCAATAAAATCGGGGAGAAAGGAGATCCTCGAGAATCTTAAATCCAACTCGACCAATAATTCCATTTTTTCAATAGAGTTCGGAAGCTCATGTAGATACATGCATCTTGAAAAAGACAAATGCGTTAAATTCGTGAACTTTTCAATGGAATCAAGGAGAACAGAGATCTCCAAGATTTTTAAATTCAACTTGACCAATGACTTTGGTTCCCAAATAGTGCGCACAAGCTCAAGTATACTATCGCCTATACCAAAGGACAAATGTGTCAAATTTGTTAATCTTTCAATGGAATCAGGGAAAACGGACCCAGAGAGTTTTAAATCCAACTTGACCAATGATTCTGGATCTCTAATAAAATTCGAAAGCTCATGTGAGAATTCAAATAAAAGCAAATGTTTAAGATTCTTTAACCTTTCAATGGAATCAGGGAGAACGGAGATCCCTGAGAGTTTTAAATCCAACTCATCCAATGCTTCTAGTTTCTCAATAGAGTTTGGAAGCTCAAGTAGATTCTCACGATCCAGAAAAAGACAAATGCGTGAAGTTCGTTAACCATCCAATGGAATAAAGGAAAATAGAGATTTCGAGAGCTTCAAATCCAACTCGACCAATGATTTTAGTTCGCAAATAGAATCCGGTAGCTCATGTAAATTCTTGCATCCTAGATAAAAGCAAATGCTTGAGATTCTTTAACTTTCCAATGGAATAAGGGAGAACGGAGATCCCTGAGAGTTTTAAATCCAACTTGACCAATACTTCCAATTTCCCGATAGAGTCTGGAAGCTTAAGTAGATTCTCACATCCAAAAAAAGACAAATGCCTGAGATTCGTTAACCTTCCAATGGAATTAGGGAGAGTGGCGATCCCTGAGAGTTCTAAGTCCAACTCGACCAATGATTTTAGTTCCCCAATAGAGCCCGGAAGCTCATGTAAATTTTTGCATTCACGTAAACGCAAATGCTTGAGATTCTCTAATCTTCCAATGGAATCAGGGAGAGCGGATATCCCCGAGAGGTTTAAATCCAACTCAAACAATGATTGTAGTTCCCCGATAGAGTCCGGAAGCTCAAGTAGATTCTCACATCCAGAAAAAGACAAATGCGTGAAATTCGTTAACCTTCCAATGGAGTCTGGAAGCTCATGTAAATTCTTACATTTAGATAAAAGCAAATTCCTAAGATTCTTTAAGCTTCCAATGGAATGAGGGAGAACAAAGATCCCCGAGAGGTTTAAATCCAACTTGACCAATGATTTTATTTCCCCGATAGAATCGGAAGGTCATAGAGGTTATCACATTCAAATAAAAGTAAATAATTTAGATTCTTTAACCTTCCAATGGAATTAGGGAGAACAGAGATCCTTGAAAATGTTAAATCCAACTCCACCAATGATTCTAGCTCCCGATAGATTCGGAAGCTAAAGATATTCTTGCAATAACATAAATGTAAATATATAAGATTCTTTAACTTTCCAATGGAATAAGGGAGAACAGAGATCCCGGAGGAATTTAAATCCAATTCCACCAATGATTCTAGCTCCCCAATAGATTCCGGAAGCTGTAGCATATTCTTGCAATTAGATAAAAGCAAACGCCTAAGATTCTTTAACTTTCCAATAGAATAAGGAAGAACATAAATCCCCACGAATTTTAAATTCAACACCACCAATGATTCTAGCTCTTCGATAGATTCTGGAAGTTGCAGCATATTCTTGCAATTAGATAAAAACAAATGTTTGAGATTCTTTAACTTTCCAATGGAATAAGGAAGAATAGAAATCCTCAAGGAGTTTAAATCCAACTCCACTAATGATTCTAGCTCCCCGATAGATTCCGGAAGCTGCAGCATATTCTTGCAATTAGATAAAAGCAAATAATTGAGATTCTTTAACTTTCCAATGGAATAAGGGAGAACGGAGATCTCCGAGGAATTTAAATCCAACTTCACCAATGATTCTAGCTCTCCAATAGATTCTGGAAGCTGCATCATATTCTTGCAATTAGATAAAAGCAAACAGTTGAGATTCTTTAACTTTCCAATGGAATAAGGAAGAACGGAGATCCCCAAGGAGTTTAAATTCAACTCCACCAATGATTCTAGCTCCCCAATAGATTCTGAAAGTTGCAGCATTTTCTTGCAATTAGATAAAACCAAATGATTGAGATTCTTTAACTTTCCAATGGAATAAGGAAGAACAGAAATCCCCGAGGAGTTTAAATCCAACTCTACCAATGATTCTAGCTCCCCGATAGATTCCGGAAGTTGCAGCATATTCTTGCAATTAGATAAAAGCAAATGGTTGAGATTCTTTAACTTTCCAATGGAATAAGGAAGAACGGAAATCCCCGAGGAGTTTAAATCCAACTTCACCAATGATTCTAGCTCCCCAATAGATTCCGGAAGCTGTAGCATATTCTTGCAATTAGATAAAAACAAATGTTTGAGATTCTTTAACTTTCCAATGGAATAAGGGAGAATAGAAATCTCCGAGTAGTTTAAATCCAACTTCACCAATGATTCTAGCTCCCCGATAGATTCTGGAAGCTTCAGCATATTTTTGCAATGAGATAAAAACAAATGGTTGAGATTCTTTAACTTTCCAATAGAATAAGGGAGAATGGAGATGCCCGAGGATTTTAAATCCAACTCCACCAATGATTCTAGCTCCCCGATAGATTCCGGAAGCTGCAGCATATTCTTGCAATTAAATAAAAGCAAATGGTTGAGATTCTTTAACTTTCCAATGGAATAAGGGAGAACGGAGATCCCCGAGTAGCTTAAATCCAACTTCACCAATGATTCTAACTTCCCGATAGATTCTCGGAAGCTCCAACATATTCGTACATATAGATAAAAGAAAATACTCGAGATTCTTTAACTTTCCAATGGAATCGGGGAGAACAAAAATCTTTGAGTGTGTCAAATCCAATTTGACTAATGATTCTATTTCCCCGATAGAATCCGGAAGCTCATGAAGATTATTGCAATTAGACAAAACTAGATGCTTGAGATTCAATCTTCCAATAGAGTGAGGAATTTGGTTGATATTAGAATGACCTTGAACTTCAAACTTCGTCAGATATTTTAGATTGCCTAGTGTCTCGGGAAGCTTGAACAGGTTGCCATAGCACGGCATATTAATTTCTGACAAGCATTCTAGAGAGCCAATTTCTTCGGGCAACCCTTCAAGGGAGGCACATCTTTTAATATTCAAAGTACTTAGTAGTTTTAACTTACCTATTGAGCTATCAATGGTAGACAAATTCTCACACCCTTCTAGAATCAATTTCTCCAAATTGCCAAACTTTGAAAAATCGGGTGTTTTGGTTAAATAATAGCAGCCCATCAAATTTAGAATTTTCAACTTTTTAACCATCTGCAGTGGAAAAACAAGGCAGATTACATGTCGGCAAACAGTATTGAGACAATGAAGATCAATTGATACAATTTGGAGCGAATATGAGTGAGGTGTGTTGGTACCTTGATTTGCCTCCATCCACCCCAATCGTTGGTGATGTCACTACTCGAAAGGTCAAGCACAACCAAATTCTCTAGGTAAAGATTCGTAGCTGAAAAATCCCGTGGGCAATGATGCCAAGAAAGCCATCTCAAATTGGGACGAATATTTTTGAAGTCGCCTACGAAATTCAATCCTTGGCCTCCAAGGAACCTCAGTTTTGGCAAATATGCTATTTCTTTAGATGTTAAGTCATGACTAATACCCAAACTGAGAGCACGTACAGCTCCTTTTTCCTGCCAGTAGCAGCAGGGAACAAAGATGAGTATGCAACATAGGAAGCAAAAAACTAATGCAAAGTAGTCAACAATATCAGTAGTCTTTCTTTGACCCCAAACTAATTAAATCAAAGGCGTATAGTAACAAGATAATTAGTGTTCTTCTCAACTTGAAAATAAGACAAACCAAGCATGTTCAAAATGTATATTTTGGTGTTGATTCCTCTGTCTTTTCACATACTAAACACCTTTTTGAGGAAGCAAAGAATCCATTATTCTCATTGAAACAAGAAATGAAGAATTCCAACTAACCAACTGGAGTGTGCACTTTCTTCTCATTTCACATGAGTAAGACATGAACACATGTACTTTTATTGTTTATATAGAGTTGCTTTTTATTTCCCTATAAGTTAGAAAACAAAGCAGGCCATCAATCAACATTCTCAACTTAAGGAACAAAATCGGAGATTTTGCTGGATTGACCATATCTTCTACTCTTAATAACTTTCACCTCGTCACTCCTAAGTATGTCTAGAGTATTTTCATCAATCCACATCCAACGGCGCTTTCCAGCATCTTCAAAATTCTCCTCCTTGACGATGTACCTTCCTAGATCTCGAACTTCATCATGCATCCAAAAACAATTGTACGCATCGATCTTTATCAACGACATGAGGAGAAGAACATCAATCGCATTGCGTGGAGAATGGTTGCTACTACGCCACATGTAGTCCACATAAGTCTTATCCTCCCCGATGCAAAAACATGCTATGTCTAGGAATATGGCTTTTTCTATGGTGTTCAATTTGTTGATGCTTATCATTAGTGATTCTCGGACATTATTAGGCGGGCCTTGCTTTAAGTCCTCCAATGTCTCGTCCCACTTTGATCTGTTCATTCCGGCAAAAAGAGAACCCACAACTTCTAGAGTCAAAGGAAGCCTTCCTACGCTTAAAACAACTTCTTTCGAGAAATCGTAGCAATTCTCAAGAGGAGTATCGCTTCTAAATGCGTGTTTACTGAAAAGCTGAATTGCTTGATACAAAGGCATCTCATTTACTGAGTGGGCCAAGTAATTGCCAGGTCGCATTTGTTTGTCCTCATTTAGTACTACGCGTATGTCCCTAACTGTGACAATGATCCTACTTCCGGAACCAAACCAATCGCAACTACTTGCGAGGCTCTCGAGTTGCCTCTTCTCGTCCACATTATCGACAACGACCAGAACTTTCTTGTCACTGAGTCCATTTCTTATGCGATGGATCCCGTCGTGGGTGTCATGGATTCCATCAGCAGAGGTCCAGCCCAATGTGTCAGATAAGAGTTTCTTTTGCACTTGTAAAAGATCTTGATGTTGGACAACTTCAAGGAAACTAGAGTAATTGAATTTAGGCAAGAATCGGTTGAAGATAACCTTAGCAAGAGTTGATTTACCAATTCCACCTGTCCCATGGATAATAACAAAACGTACGCCATCAGAGTCAACATCCAACAATTTTTCTATATCTTTTTTATCATCCACTTCAACTAGATGGTAGGGAAGATCTCTGCTCTTCACCTTCAGCTTAAGCAGAACTTCTCGAACAATCAATTTTATAAGCTCCCCATATCTGCCAGACATTTTGGATTAAGAAAATGTTAACAACGTACTATTCCTAACTATCGAGCATGTACAATTTAAATAAGATAAGCTAAATATGTTACAACAGGTTTACAAACAGTGGCAGTATTCAAATAACAAATTCAAACCCATTAGAAAGTAACAATCTCAAGTTACAATGATAATTATCTAAAAACACGAAGTGCTCAAATTAGCTGCCGCGGCTGCTGCCGAGACGCCCATTGGTTGGTTTTAAACACTGACACTCAATTTCAATGCAGGGATTTAAGAGAAAGGGGAAATAAGATGGATACTTACCGCAGAGAGTTAACAAAATAAAGGAATAATTGGATGGTGATGTTGTTCGTATGCTTACAAAGAGAAGAATGCAAATAGAGGAAATTAGGTCATTTCATGTTTGATGGAGGAAGGGAAAAGAATGAATAGGAATCTAAAATATTTTTATGACTATTTTGTCCTACTACTTATTCATAGACTAAATAAATGAAAAATAAAAACTTTAGTAACTTGGCCTTTAGCTCGTTAAAGATTCAATATCGGCATCAATTAATTCATGTTATAGAATACATACAGACTTACATACATATATAGTGCGATAGAAAGTTCACTTTAGGCCGTGTCTTCAAGTCACCTCTCTCTCTCTCTCTCTCTCTCTCTCTCTCAATGTCATTGAGATCTGGGAGACACCATCAAGATATACCGTTAATCTGGCCATGACTGTTCACATCTCGGCGAGATACATAGATAAAAATGTCTTAAGACGTTGTCAATAAACTTCCCCCATTTTCAGATTTGTTATGAAGAAAGTGAGGGCGTGATGCAAGATTGCTGCTTCTAGTACCCATCTATGTACTAGTTATTATCTTGAGATTTAACAAGGCTTTAATCACTATTACGCTATTTGGTTTGTAACTGTAAATCTTCTACACTATTTGGTTTCATGAATAACATGTTATAGAGGAGCAATATTATCAGAATTTCCAAAATACTCCTAAAATTGGAATTATAAAACACGTAATGTAATAACACTATTACTGCGACTAGATATGATGCAAATGGTTTGCATTTTTTTTTTCCTCTGCTCTTTTTTGCAAAAAGCACCATTGAAACGCTAGCAGTCTATATGGGCCTATTTGATTCGATTTTTGGGGAATGTATTTGCAAAAATACAAATACCTTTGAGTGAAGGGGTTTTTCGAAATGCAAATAACATTTAGTAAAATTTACATTGAGAAATAACTTTGGCCAAAATACTATTTGGTAAAATTTTCATTTGTAAATGACTTTTATTAAATTAAAAAAAAATATTTGTATTTTTTTTTAAAGTCTGGCCACTGGACCGCCGGATCTAGCGGCCGGATGGCTAGATCTAGCCCCCGGACAGCCGTCGGGTCGGGCAACTCCAGGCGACGGCCTCTTGGGTAGCACGATTCAGGCCATTAGTTGCCTAGGTTGCGCGACCTAGGCATCGCCTTAGGTCCGGCGACGGTCGCCGGGGTCGGGCAACCCTCAAGCGGCGGTCGCTAGCGCGTCACCGGCGCACGCGACTCTTTGGCTAACGGTCGTCGGCCTCCGATCGGCTTCTCCACCAAAGAAGATGAATAGTAACCAGAATTTGCATTCCGAAAATGCAAGTTCCCAAAGGACTTCTAGACCTACTTTGGACTAAGGGCCCTCAGAATCCTTTGGAGATGTAATTGCATCTTGCCAAAGTTATCCAAAAAATCGAACCAAACGCATTTGCATTTGATCAAGAGACTTTAGAGTCCCAAAACCCATTCTCAAAGCCAAACCAAATGGGGCCTATGTTGGTCCTTTAGTGATAGTAGAGAAGAAGTGACCGGATCCGGATGCTTGCTTATCTACGTAAAATTGATAAATCGTTCTTTGTTGAAAACTGATATTCATCAAATAAGTTATAGTTGCTTTTAATGCGCAGGCAATATTTTAGACTGATCAAACACATAATTAGTTCGTATGCTAGTAGGACAAAATCAGTCTGTTTGATCATCACTGAATAAGCGTTAATATCTGTCTTTTTGTTGTTTCTACTTTACCTTTTTTTCTAAAATGTTGAAAGATATTTATTTCGCTATTTAATTTTTTTTAAGTTTTTGACAAACGAACAGGATGCTAACTTGGCATTTAACTGTAACTTGACAATGATTTCCACATTCGCATTAAATTTTTTCAACTATCGTATCAATTATAGGGAGAAATTATAGTTACTAGAAGATAATTTTTTTTTTATCGGACTAGAAGATAAATTGAATATAAGATATTTTCAAATCTATAAGAAAAAAATGCGTTTCTTTCAGATTATATTAAAATTAATAGCTGGAATAAGTTGCGGAAACTTACTCTTTCCCTTCCCGGTTCCAACCTAGTCTAGTTGCAACCTCACGAAGAGCGGCTTTCCAGCGCTTCACCTCATCGGGGCCATACCTCTTCTCATGCTCAGACAAGGCATTACTGTACAATTCCGTTCTGAGCTTGACATCATCCGGCTTCACATCAAAGAAAAGGGGGAGGATCTCCTTCTTCCCATTCGACTTTGAAGTGCAATCTACCATATGCGCAACCTCACGGAGGCACCATACACTACAAGCGAAACCCTTAGAGAAGATGGGAATATAAATTTGACTATCATCAAGGGCTCGCAGAAGGTTTCCACCAATCTGCTGACCGATTCGGAGCTCTTCGTTGTCTTTGAAGACACGGATTCCTTTCTCGACCATGTCATGATAGAGGCAACTAGTAAAGTTGTCCCGAGTATCCGGTCCCCTGAAACTCAGGAACACCTCGAACTCCATTCTTGAAGTGTCAGTGGATGTTGCCATTGCACGAAGCAATCGAGACTTGAGTCAGAATCGAGCTGAACGAAAATTGTCAATGGGCTTGCTTGAGGCGAGACATCAATCGAGCGCAATTTAGAAACAAAAAAAGAAGAGAAAAATAAAACAGGTGGTGGGTTAGGTTGGTCACTGAATCACAGCCATCAATTGGCGATGACATTCGACCAAGAAATCGAAAATGAAACCCATATAGAGTACCTAGTGCGCTGATTGACGGACGGCCGACCGAGATGAAACAGCGACTGAGTCGAGATCGAGAGAGAGAGAAAGGTCGAAGGGCGCCGCCGGAGAAAAGAAAGAGAGAGCCCAGATCTGAGAGTGAGAACAAGAAGGTAGAAAGTGCTTGAGGTTCAAGATATTTTAGGGTGTGGATCCGGTTCCCAAGAACAGACCTTACAAGACCGGAGAGGCGTACTCTTTTAGCATTATTTTTAGGGATAATTATATTAAAAATCTTAAAACTTATCACGAAAATATAATTAAATTTTAAATTTTTAAAAAAATGTAATTAAATCGTCAAACTTATCATAAAAATTGATCGAGTCCTTAAATTTTCATTGAATATAATCAAATCTTAAAACTTATCATAATGTTTCAATCAAATTCTCGAGTTAGATTATAATTTTTGAAACTTCTAAGATTTAATTGCATTTTCATGATAAGTTTCAAAATTCAGTTGTACTTTTTAAAAGTTTAAGACTTGAATGTACTTTCATAATAAGTTTTATGGCTTAATTGTAATTTTTAAAAGTTTTAAAACCCAATAGAACTTCCAATATACTTATACCTTATTTTTATACATCTTTGTTGTCCTCTTTAGGGGTGTAACTTGAAGATTTCAAAAGAAATACTTTACTTTCATTGTCGGAACAAATTTTACTTGAACTTTCACTGGTTAAAAAAAAAAAAAAAACAGACACGTTCTTACGCTGGTGGGACAAACACTAAAGTCGGTAACCTCTTACTCTGAATGCTCCAAGTAAGGAGAACTTGGTGTGAAAAATTGCTGCTGGTGATTATGGGGATCAGTGGAGAGGCATCTCCCATTGGATATTCTCAATTGTGCCTTTCTGTGCTCCACTGAAAATTTCTACTCCCTCTGCCCACTACCCAAGAAGAGCCTCTAGAATGGCTATCTTTGCTCATTCAAGACTCTTAAAAGACTGGACAAGGCCACAAAAAAGCTGCACTTGAAGAAAAATCCCTTGAACTTCAAGCCTAGTGCCATAAACGAGCTTCCGCCTATTTGCAGTCGCTGTCTGTCAAGGGAAAGGACCTCCTCGGCCCCAGTACAACCAAGGCGAACTTTGAATGCTGACAGAAGCTCAGTCACTTGAGAAATGGGGACAACGTTAAAGATAATCACTGTGGTTCCATATATGAATTTGAGAGAGTCATAAAGAATTTTCGATCTCAATAAGTTCTTTCAAGGCACCAACCCTGAGAAGCAACAAATGCACACTCGACATGACAATGCCAGCATCGCCCCTCAACCCATGCAGGCACGCGTCGGCGAACTTCACAGCAGCATATGCCCGCATATTTCATTTAAACATTATTTGAGCATGTGAAAAGAGTTCGCATATCAAATAGCCATCAAATTTCCTGTTCGTAAAAGAGATCAGACTACTCAAAAAAAAAAAAAAAAGAAAAAAGAGAGATCAGACTACATCTCAAGGGCCCAAAAAAAGGACTCGCCATTGAAAGAGTCGCTGAGCTAGCTCCAGCTTTAACCTGAAAGTTGTCGAGGCACAGACGTACACAATTCAGTTGGCTTCACGACAAAAATTTAAGCAGAGAAGCGAAGACTAAGATGTCATGACATAATTTCATTGTGAAAGTAGATGCAAAAAAATCCAGTTTTGATTAGACATCAACAATTACTTTTGGAAAATCCGATGCATATAACAATTCTGTCGTTGCATGAAACTTCTCCACTAAATTCAAGTAAGTCTCTGAGCCGTAGCTACAAGAGATGTATGGTGCTCCGTTACTACATTCTCTCTGTTAATTTCCATTGTTTTTCTGCACAACTGCTTGCTTCTGCCTATAGCCCAAGACAGTCATCACCTTGTACATACTTTCACAGGCGAGGTGTCCCGTTAATTGCCACAAAGATCTTGGTTGGTGCTAGTGGATGTCGAGCTCTCTTGAGTTCATTACGGTGCATCGGCAGAGGCTTTACGCCATAAAGTTGACTTGCAAAAGACATCTTCGAAATGGCTCGTTAATTTAAAGAATTTAGAGACTCTAAAATGATTAAACGTGTAGTCATGTGTCTGGGAAAAAATATACTTGCTTGAAGCAGTGCATTCAATCCTTTTCGATAGGCCAAAAGTAAAGATTGACACAGCTTTCGTAGCACATGAATTATGTGACGGTCCACCTACAGGCCTAAACCACCAAGATAATTATAAGGGGCTTAAAATTCTAATAACGTGCTATCAAGGGCATATGCATATGATCCACCTAGTAATTTCTATGCATAGAGTAGCATGCTTGATGTGTCAACCATCATCAAGCAGAGTAGTTTGATGTGAACGTGAGAAGGACAATAATGCAATCGAAATGGGCGAAAAGAAACAGCAAGGAAACCCTCGCATGTGCAACGTGAGAAGGACAATAATGCAATCGAAAAGGGCGAAAAGAAACAGCAAGGAAACCCTCCCATGTGCATATTTTATGGAAGCAAAGCAATAGTCGAAAAAAAGTTGAAGGGAGGCATGAAGTTTCTAAAAAATGCCAAACAGCTTTATGGAAACTAGATCGGAAGGTGCCTTTGCTTTTCCTAAAATAAATAAATAAAAATAAAAATCAACCTGCTTTTTGGGTCAAGCACGTAAAATTCTCCGGTGGCTTGTCCCATTTTTCAACTCTAACCATGAGAAAGGGCATCCTGAAAAACATAATTCAAGGAGGTGGCACGAAAGTAGACTTAGGCAGTGGGATTATATCATGAATCATGAAATTGGTTGGATAACGTCAAATACTCAATACACGATTCCAATACCAAACAACATACAACATATTTTGCATATATCTTTGTGTGTGCATATAATATTGATTCACATTTAGCTCTCTCCATTTTTCGGTACAAGCTGATCTTTTTGAAAGGGGATAAAATGATGACTGTATATGTGCAAACATTCTAGAATCTTCAAGAGAAAGGGAGAAAGAAAATAGTCAAAGGCTACATCTTCAAGAGTAACAAGCTCAGCTCGTGATTACTCCCTTTAATTGGTCTACATCTCTGATTGGAGGTAAAATCTCTCATTTTCTATAAGCTCATCGAACCAACACAGTATTCTATAAAATCAAGCTATCTGATTCAAGGTTTCATAGGTTCGCGCCAACTAAAATGTCATAGGATGATGAAGGACAAAAATAAAGGAAGTGCAGGCCCTGCTGATGTCATGGCCATTGTAAGTGGGGGTAGTTCTGAAAGAAGGCAAAGAGAAGAAGGAAGGATGTGGGGAGAGCGATGTAGAAAGAATTTTGTTGTATTCTTTCGATATATCATTGAATGTACAAATCACTTGATATATAATACAAGTTGTATTCTGTGTAAGAAAGTAAATGATCTAAAGTATCAATCTAGATCTAAACCTAATATTTAATTGTCATTTATACACAAAACGTGATCAATCAAGATATTGGGCAATCCGCATATCTTCCAACAAGTTCCGCTGTTTCCAAACTCTCAAACAACCCTCATCGACAAATTTGCACACCGACGAGCGTAAGGAAAGTGAAAACGCGTGGAATAGGATCGCTCCGTTTAAGCCATGTCCATGTAATGAACACATGAAGCTTCCCCTCGCTCCCTGTGAAATCCCCGTGTAAACGCTAGGAAACTGAAAAAGCAAAAGGACAGATGTGCATGACTTTATAACTTTCGTGTTTTTCCATAACTCTTTTTTTTCTCTGACAATTCGACTGAATTGCGATGAGGCATGAAGCATAAATAAAATAGAGGAAGGAGACACGAAGAGGACAGGAGACTTTTGCAGTGGGGTCAAAACTTTTTGAGGCTTCTTAGTTGCTTTTGTAGCACATGTGGTGTGGTGGTCCACCCAACAGGCCTAAACCACCAAGATAATTATAAGGGAAAATTCCAAATAAGGATCCGAAGTAGGCCAATTTTTTCAAATAAGGGCGACTGAAATGAACTTTGTGTGAGATAAAGGCACAAAAGTGAACCCATTGTCTTAAATAAGGGCCCAAAAGTGGTTGAATCAATTCCAAATAAGGACCCAAGCTTGCCGGTTAGCCAAATATTCATCGGCTATCAAGCATGTGACATTTCTGACGACTGGAGTTTGGGCAATTTTGTCCAAAAAATCTAGGGAAAAATTAATAGATCCTAAAACAGAAAAAATAAAATAAAAAACCCTAGGTTTTCTATGGTATCCCCATTCCTTGTACCCATCCTCTTCTTCAGTTCGTACAAATTCGGTCGATACCGACAATCCAGTTCCGCAGGAAGGAGGCCTAGAAAAGGTCAGCGGGGCAATCATACCTGCTTTTGACGCTACGCTGTGCCGACCAGCAGCGGGATGCTACTCACGAGCTGGTCAGGGATAGCGGTCACTCTTTCGATGCTGGTAGCACGGGAACCACTGAATAGGAGCGGTTTTCATCTCATCGCTGGCGTTAAGATATAAAGCGCAGTGCAGCCACCCCGACTTCCGTCCTATCCTAATAACAGACCTAGAGATCCATCCTCTGCAAAGTCGAAGACCCAAAATTGTCCCCATTTTAATCGACGGAAATGTTTGCCGGTGAGCTAAGGTCCTCGATAGAGATTAAGTTGATTATTTGGTCCTTATTTGATACAAAATTTACTTGGTCCTTATCCAGACAATGTGTTCATTTTGGGTCCTTATCTGACACAAAGTTCACTTTGGGTCCTTATTTAAGAAAGTAGATTCACTTCGAGTGCTTATTTGGAATTTTCCCTAATTATAACGAGCTTAAAATTTTAATAACCTGCCTTTCCGGTCAAGCACATAAAATTCTTTGGTTGGAAAGTACCTGTATTTATCCCATTTCTGACTTTGACCATGAAAAAACAACCTGAAAACACAAACATAAATTGTTGGAGTTGGTACGAAAGTAGATTTAGGCAGTGGGATTATATCACAAATCATGAAATTGGTTGGATGCTCTCAAATACTCAATACCAATACTAAACAACATACAAAATATCTTGTACATATATCCCTGCGTGTGTATAATTTGATTAGTGTTTAGCTTTGCCCATTTTTCCAGTGTAAATTTATCTCTTTGAAAGGGGATAAAATAAAGACTATATACGTGTAAATCTTCTTAATTTCCTCAACAGAAAGGGAGAAATAAAAAAGTCAAAGGCTACATTTTCAGGAGGAGCAAGCCCAGTTTGTGATTACT
The DNA here is from genome assembly GCA_016097485.1 of Eucalyptus sideroxylon x Eucalyptus melliodora. Taxonomy (NCBI): domain Eukaryota; kingdom Viridiplantae; phylum Streptophyta; class Magnoliopsida; order Myrtales; family Myrtaceae; genus Eucalyptus; species Eucalyptus sideroxylon x Eucalyptus melliodora. The sequence continues at coordinate 23,392,509 of CM027831.1, read as the reverse complement.
CCCTTCAATCGGTCTACATCTCTGACTAGAGGTAAAATCTCTCATTTTCCATAAACTTGTTAATCCAACATAACATTCTTAAAAATCATGCCACTTGATTCATTAATTTACAGGTTCGTGCCAACTAAAATGAATAGAAAGATGAAGGACAAATGAAAGAAAGTGCAGGCTTTGCTCATGGGCATTATGAGGAGAATAGAGAAGGCCATGAACTCGGGGTAGTTCTGCCATCTCCAACCCCTCAAACAATCCTTACTGATTGTTGGGAATGCACAACAAGAGTCCGATATCTTCACCTGGGGAGATTTCGAAGAAGAAACCCAAGTCCGAATCCATTAACATATCTAGTTGGCCCATGTTAAACCAATGAGTTATAGATCAATTAGGATATATTAATTGCTCCACATCATATCAATTCTCCAATATGGGATTTCTTTAACACACACGTGTGTATCCTAACAATCTCCCCCTCACGTGTAAGTTCCAGTTTTAGATTTGCTCTCCCTTAATTCGGTTATCTTTCTATATTAACTTATCTCAACTTGAATTTCCAATGCCCAATTTCATCCTTAGTCTCTTTTTCGGACTGAACCATGAAGTCTATCACCGATCCCGCATTATTACACCACAACGCCCATTTGCTCAAAAACCACGTTGATCACTAGATTCCTAGTTGAGATATTCACTAAATAGCAATACATATCGAGAGTGGGCCACCAATCAACCATCGGCTCTAATACCATTTGTTGAGAGCACGTAATGAAAGTCCAATACCTTCACTTGGGGAGATCTCCAAGAGAGAACCTAAGTTCGAGTCCATTATCATATCCAGTTGAACCCACCTTAACTCAAAAGATTAAGCCAATGAGTTATGAGTTAATGAGAATATATTAACTATTTCACACCACGTCAATTATCTGATGTGGGATTTCTCTAACACAACTTACATGTGTATCCTAACACCGATAGTTCCACTCTCTACAACTTTCATTTTTTATTTTTCCTTTAGTTTTTGTCTTTTTTTAATAGCCTTTCTTAATTTTTTTTTCTTTGGTCTTTCCTACCTTTTTAATTTTTAAATTTTCATGATGTGACACTACATTAGCGCTGTATCAAAACCATGTATGCAAAAGGATAGTACAAAATGCCACGTCGGATTTTGGAATCTAGGTTAGCAAATCTATTTTAAGCTTGCTCGAAGGATTAAATTGCACTCAACAAAAAATGCTTAGGACTTGATTGCACAAATTTAAAATTTAGGACTTGACTACGTATTCAGCCAAACATTTAGGACTGTTGGTGTAATTTTCACTTATAAGAGCCTAAAACAAGAGTGTGGTGGATACCAAATATTCATATAAGAATGTAACAAATACCGATTACTCGGATAAAAATTCTAATGTGATACCCATCCTACATCGGTCTCTCCTGCTGAGAAGAACTTTGCTATTTATGGGCTTCCCAATGCATTTTTTTTTTTTCGGTAGAACACGAAGTAACAATTTCATTACATAAGATAGGCGAGTAAATTCATACAATTTCCATTGAAGAACTGAGTGAGATGTCTTTGTTTTTTTCCTTGGGTATGCACACGAGAAATTTCTTCGTCCTCCATGACAACAGTCATATGACAAGAAAGCGCAGATTGCACATATATGGTTCGTGTTATTTTCGCAAGAGGAAGCATAAGTCGCACATTATAATTTATTATTGCGTTGGGTGTATTATACCATGTCCCTCTTCAAATGATGCTGGGTCTAGTGAAAAGCGAGTTGTCTCTTTGTTTGATACCGATATGTGATGAGAAAAAGCAAGAATCCTTTGCCTTGTCCGACCAGACTATAGGACACGATGCATGTGATCGTGGGTCACTCATTTCTTTTTTGTAGCATACCTTTTGGGTCGGGGTATCTCGGGCTGTCATTGATTTGGTGATGGGACAGCAGACAGCACCTCTTTCCTTCATTCACCGTCCCAACATCTGATGAAACCGATCCCGACCGTCGAATCAGATGACTGCATCTCGGGATTTATCAGGAAGGGAATTCGCGTGGAACGGTTGATTTCTAGTTGCGGTGCGTTGGAAAAGCTGAGACAGGGCAGTACCGAAGGGACTCGGAAATGGCCGGGTAGAAAGATGCGTTAGAATAAACTTGTAGATTGGCAGCAAAAATAGCATATTAGTTGGGAGGACAAATTTTCACGCCAACAAGCCATGTCCATGTGATGAACATATGAAACTTCCCCTCAACTCCCTGCGAAATCCCCATGTAAACGCAAGGAAACTGAAAAAGCAGAAGGACAGACGCGCATTACTTTATCTCTTTCGTGTTTTTCCACAACTTTGTTTTTTTCTCTGACAATTCAACTCAATTGCGAGTTGATGCATGAAGCGTACGTAAAAGATAAGAGAGGAAAGAGACATGAAGAGGACGAGACTTTTGCAATGGGGTGGAAACTTTTTTAGGCTTCTTAGTTGTTTGGATGTTAAGTTGAAAATGAGAGGAAACTGTGGGGGCAAGTAAATAAAATGAATATGCATTCTTGTTCTGTGTAAATGTTTGGCATCTCTAGCAACGATTTTGAATTTTCTAAAGGCTTCAATATTGATTCCACGTGTTCTCGAGGTGGGTTAGAGAAAATGGATTATTTTTAATTTCAAGAAATGTCCGGCGAGAAAGACTAAATTGCATTGGAAGGAAATGCACCTACACGTCCACATTATGCACTGTGCCATCTTCATAAATCCACACTTCATGCGTCTCATCATCACCTTGAAGTAGCCACAGGCCCACAATCATAAATCCCAACTTTCCTTAAAGAACTTCATCTAGCATGACCATCAAGGAATTTGTAGTGATACATATCAAACTAAAACTCTCACTTGAGAAATGGGAACAACGTTAAAGATAATCACTGTGGTTCCATATATGAATTTGAGAGAATCATAAAGAATTTTCTATCTCAATAAGTTGTTTCAAGGCACCAAACCTGAGAAGCAACAAATGCACACTCGACATGACAATGCCAGCATCGCCCCTCAACCCACGCAGGCATGCGTCGGTGAACTTCACAGCAGCATATGCCCGCATATTTCATTTACACATTATTTGAGCATGTGAAAAGAGTTCGCATATCAAATGGCCATCAAATTTTCTGTTCGTTAAAGAGATTAGACTACATCTCAAGGGCCCAAAAAAAAGGACTCACCATTGGGAGAGTCGCCGAACTAGCGCCAGCTTTAACCTGAAAGTTGTCGAGGCACAGACGTCCACAATTCAGCTGGCTTCACGAAAAAAATTTAAGCAGAGAAGCGAAGAGTAAGATGTCATGACATAATTTCATTGTGAAAGTAGATGCAAAATAATCCAGTTTTGATTAGGCATCAACAACTATTTTTGGAAAATCCGATGCATATAACAATTCTGTCATTGCACGAAACTTCTCCACTAAATTCAAGTAATTCTCTGAGCCGTAACTACAAGAGATGTATGGTGCTCTGTTTCTACATTCTCTCTGTTAATTTCCATTGTTTTTCTTAACGAGTAGCAGAAACAATAATCATAAACGAAGATATTCTGCACAACTGCTTGCTTCTGCCTATAGCCCAAGACAGTCATCACCTTGTACATACTTTCACAGGCGAGGTGTCCCGTTAATTCCCACAAAGATCTTGGGTGGTGGTAGTGGATGTCGAGCTCTCTTAAGTTCATTACGGTGCATCAGCAGAGGCTTCACGCCATAAAGTTGACTTGCAAAAGACATCTTCGAAATGGCTCGTTAATTTAAAGAATTTAGAGACTCTAAAATGATTAAACATGTAGTCATGTGTCTGGGAAAAAATATACTTGCTTGAAGCAGTGTAGGGCCCGTTTGTTTGTATTCTTTTTTTTTTGTTTCTAAACACTTTTTCTGTTTTTTGTTCGCGGACAAAAAGGAATGTAAACGTTTGGGTGCGTTTACGTTCCTTTTTTGTTCTTTTGTTCCTGAACAAAAAAAAACAAAAAGAAAACACAAATTTTGTGTTTCTTGTTTCCTAACACAAATGAGAAATACTTGTTTTTTCTTTTTCTTTTTCTCTTATTTTCTTCTTCTTCTTTCTTTTGGCCGTCGCCGGCCTCGGCCATGGCCGGCCGGCCGACGCCGTCGCAGATCCCGGCGAGGCCGAGGCTCGCCGTAGGCCGGGCGAGGTTGGCCTCGCCATGGCCGGGCGAGCTCGAGCTCGCCCAGATCCGGCGAGGCGACCTCGCCCGGCGGCCGGCGAGCCTCGGCCTCGCCGAGCCACCGCCCGGCGACGCCAACTGGCGGTGGCTCGGCGAGGCCGAGGCTCGCCGGCCGGCCGGGCGAGGTCGGCCTCGCCGGATCCGGGCGAGCTCGAGCTCGCCCGGCCATGGCGAGGCCGACCTCGCGCGCCCGGGCGAGCTCGATCTCGCCCGATCCGGCGAGGCCGAGCTCGCCCGGCCGCGGCGAGCCTCGGCCTCGCCCGGTGGCCGGCAAGGCCGCGCCTCGCCCGCCGCTAGGCGAGCTCGGCCTCGCCGGATCAAGGCGAGCCGACCTCGCGCCGGCACAGGGCGAGCTCGATCTCGCCCGATCCGGCCTCGAGCTCGCCCGGGCCGGCGAGGCCGAAGCTCGCCCGGCGGCCGGCGAGCCTCGGCCTCGCTGCGGTGGCCGCGAGGCCGCGCCTCGCCGCCGCTAGGCGAGCTCGGCCCTCGCCGGCCGGTCGCCGGCCAAGACCTTGGCGGCGACCGGCCAAAAGAAGAAAAAAAAAAAGGAAAAATAAGAAAAAAATAGAAAAAATAAAAGAAATAAAAAAATTATCCAAATTTACCAAACATGTTTCGTTTATTTTTTATTCCCTAAACAAGTTTACCAAACGCGTATTTTGTTCAAAAATTGTTCCCTAACAAATACTTTTTTCTATTTTCGTTCCTAACAATTTTTAAACAAACACAACCAAACGCGCCCGTATTCACTCCGTTTTGATAGGCCAAAAGTAAAGATTGACACAGCTTTCATAGCACATGAATTATGTGACGGTCCACCTACAGGCCTAAACCACCAAGAAAATTATAAGGAGCTTAAAATTTTAATAAAGTGCTATCAAGGGCATATGCATATGATCCACCTAGTAATTTCTATGCATAGAGTAGCATGCTTGATGTGTCATCCATCATCAAGCAGAGTAGTTTGATGTGAACGTGATAAGGACAATAATGCAATCGAAAAGGGTGAAAAGAAATAGCAAGGAAACCCTCGCATGTGCATATTTTATGGAAGCAAAGCAATAGTTGATAAAAAGTTGAAGGGAGGCATGAAGTTTCTCAAAAATGCCAAACAACTTTATGGAAACTGGGTCGGAAGGTGCCTTTGCTTTTCCTAAAATAAATACATAAAAATTAAAATCAACCTGCTTTTTGGGTCAAGCACATAAAATTCTCTGGTGGCTTGTCCCATTTTTCAACTCTAATCACGAGAAAGGGCATCCTGAAAACTCAAACATAATTCAAGGAGGTGGCACGAAAGTAGACTTAGGCAGTGGGATTATATCATGAATCATGAAATTAGTTGGATAACATCAAATACTCAATGCGCGATTCTAATACCAAACAGCATACAACGTATTTTGTATATATCTTTGTGTGTGCATATAATATTGATTTACAGTTAGCTCTCTCCATTTTTTGTTTTTGAAAGGGGATAAAATGATGACTGTATATGTGCAAACATTCTAGAATCTTCAAAAGAAAGGGAGAAAGAAAGCAGTCAAGGGCTACATCTTCAAGAGTAACAAGCTCAGCTCGTGATTACTCCCTTTAATTGGTCTACATCTCTGATTGGAGGTAAAATCTCTCATTTTCTATAAGCTCATCGAACCAACACAGTATTCTATAAAATCAAGCTATCTGATTCAATATTTCATAGGTTCGTGCCAACTAAAATGTCATAGGAGGATGAAGGACAAAAATAAAGGAAGTGCAGGCCCTGCTGATGTCATGGCCATTGTAAGTGGGGGTAGTTCCGCTGTTTCCAAACTCTCAAACAACCCTCATCGACAAATTTGCACACCGACGAGCGTAAGGAAAGTGAAAACGCGTGGAATAGGATCGCTCCGTTTAAGCCATGTCCATGTAATTAACACATGAAGCTTCCCCTCACTCCCTGTGAAGTCCCCGTGTAAACGCAAGGAAACTGAAAAAGCAAAAGGACAGACGTGCATGACTTTATAACTTTCGTGTTTTTCCACAACTCTTTTTTTTTCTCTGACAATTCAACTTAATTGCGATGAGGCTCAAAGCATACATAAAATAGAAGGAGACACAGAGTACAGGAGACTTTAACAATGGGGTCGAAAGTTTTCGAGGGTTGCTTTCGTAGCACATGTGGTGTGGCGGTCCACCCAACAGGCCTAAACCACCAAGATAATTATAATGAGCTTAAAATTTTAATAACCTGCCTTTCCGGTCAAGCACATAAAATTCTCTAGTCGGAAAGTACCTGTGCTTATCCCATTTTCGACTTTGACCATGAAAAAACATCCTGAAAACCCAAACATAAATTGTTGGAGTTGGTACGAAAGTAGATTTAGGCAGTGGGATTATATCACAAATCATGAAATTGGTTGGATGCTCTCAAATACTCAATACCAATACTAAACAACATACAAAATATATTGTACATATGTCCGTGCGTGTGTATATTTTGATTAGTGTTTAGCTTTGCCCATTTTTCCAGTGTAAATTTATCTCTTTGAAAGGGGATAAAATAAAGACTATATACATGTAAATCTTCTTAATTTCCTCAACAGAAAGGGAGAAATAAAAAACTCAAAGGCTACATTTTCAGGAGGAGCAAGCCCAGTTTGTGATTACTCCCTTCAATCGGTCTACATCTCTGACTAGGGGTAAAATCTCTCATTTTCCATAAACTTGTTAATCCAACATAACATTCTTAAAAATCATGCCACTTGATTCATTAATCTACAGGTTCGTGCCTACTAAAATGAATAGGAAGATGAAGGACAAAGGAAAGAAAGTGCAGGCTTTGCTCATGGGCATTATAAGGAGAATAGAGAAGGCCACGAACTCCGGGTAGTTCTGCCGTCTCCAACCCCTCAAACAATCCTTACTGATTGTTGGGAATGCACAACAAGAGTCCGATATCTTAACCTAGGGAGATTTCGAAGAAGAAATCCAAGTCCGAATCCATTAACATAACTAGTTGGAGCCATGTTAAACCAATGAGTTATAGACCAATGAGGATATATTAATTGCTCCACATTATATCAATTCTCTGATGTGGGATTTCTTTAACACACACATGTGTATCCTAACAATCTCCCCCTCACATGTAAGTTCCAGTTTTAGATTTGCTCTCCCTTAATTCAGTTATCTTTCTATATTAACTTATCTCAACTTGAATTTCCAATGCGCAATTTCATCCTTAGTCTCTTTTTCGGACTAAACCATGAAGTCTATCATCGAGCCTGCATTATTACACCACAACGCCCATTTGCTTGAAAACCACGTTGATCACTAGATTCCTAGTTGAGATATTCACTAATTAACGACACATATCAAGAGTGGGCTCTGATACCATTTGTTGAGAGCACATGATGAAAAGTCCAATACCTTCACTTGGGGAGATCTCTAAGAGAGAACCTAAGTTCGGGTCCATTATCATATCCAGTTGAACCCACCTTAACTCAAAGATTAAGCCAATGAGTTATGAGTAAATGAGGATATATTAACTATTTCACACAACATCAATTCTCTGATATGGATTTCTCTAACACAACTTACATGCGTATCCTAACACCGATAGTTCCACTCTCTACAACTTTCCTTTTTTATTTTTCCTTTAATTTTTGTCTTTTTTTAATAGCCTTTCTTAAATTTTTTTCTCTTTGGTCTTTCCTACCATTTTAATTTTTAATTTTTCATGACGTGACACTACATTAGTGCTATATCAAAACCATGTATGCAAAAGGATAATACAAAATGCCACATCGAATTTTGGAATCTAGGTTAGCAAATCTATTTTTAAGCTTGCTCGAAGGATTAAATTGCACTCAACAAAAAATGCTTAGGACTTGATTGCACAAATTTAAAATTTAGGACTTGACTACGTATTCAGCCAAACATTCAGGACCATTGGTGTAATTTTCACTTATAAGAGCCTAAAACAAGAGTGTGGTGGATACCAAATATTCATATAAGATTGTAACAAATACTGATTACTCGGATAAAAATTCTAATGTGATACCCATCCTACATCGGTCTCTCTTGCTGAGAAGAACTCTGCTATTCACGGGCTTCCCAAAGCATTTCTCTCTCTTTTTTTTTTTGGTAGAAAACGAAGTAAAAAATTTCATTACATAAGATAGGCGTGTAAATTCATACAATTTCATTGAAGAACTGAGATTGATGTCTTTTGTTTTTTTCCTTGGGTATGCACTCGAGAAATTTCTTCATCCTCCACGACAACACTCATATGACAAGAAAGCGCAGATTGCACATATATTGTCCGTGTTATTTTCGCAAGAGAAAGCATAAGTTGCACATTATAATTTATTATTGCGTTCGGTGTATTATCGTGTCCCTCTTCAAATGATGCTGGGTCTAGTGAAAAGCGAGTTGTCTCTTTGTTTGATACTGACACGTGATGAGAAAAAGCAAGAATCCCTTTCCTTGTCGACCAGACTATAGGACACGATGCATGTGATCGTGGGTCATTCATTTCTTTTTTGTAGCGTAGCCTTTGGGTCGGGTTATCTCGGGCTGTCATTGTTTTGGCGATGGGACAGCAGACAACACCTCTTTCCTTCATTCACCGTCCCAACATCTGATGAAACCGATCCCGACCGTCAAATCGGATGACTGCATCTCGGGATTTATCAGGAAGGGAATTCCGGTGGAACGGTTGATTTCTAGCTGCGGTGCGTTGGAATAGCTGAGACAGGGCACTAACGAAGGGACTCGGAAATGGCCGGGCAGAAAGATGCGTTAGAATAAACTTGTAGATTAGCAGAAAAAATAGCATATTCGTTGGGAGGACAAATTTTCACGCCAACAAGCCATGTCCATTTGATGAACACAAGAAACTTCCCCTCAACTCCCTCCGAAATCCCATGTAAACGCAAGGAAACTGAAAAAGCAGAAGGACAGACGCGCATTACTTTATCGCTTTCGTGTTTTTCCACAAATTTGTTTTTTTCTCTGACAATTCAACTCAATTGCGATTTGATGCGTGAAGCGTACGAAAAAGATAAGAGAGGAAAGAGACATGAAGAGGATGAGACTTTTGCAAGAACTCCCTGCGAAATCCCCATGTAAATGCAAGGAAACTAAAAAGCAGAAGGACAGGCGCATTACTTTATCGCTTTCACGTTTTTCCACAACTTTGTTTTTTTCTCTGACAATTCAACTCAATTGCGAGTTGATGCGTGAAGCGTACGTAAAAGATAAGAGAGGAAAGAGACATGAAGAGGATAAGATTTTTTTTTATTTCTATTTTAATTGCGTAGATGTTGAGTCGAAAATAAGAGGAAATTGTGGGGGCAAGTAAATAGAATGAATATGCATTCTTGTTCTATGTAAATGTTTGGCATCTCTAGTAACCATTTTGAATTTTCTAACGGCTTCAATATTGATTCCACATGTTCTCGAGCTCCAAAAGAGGTGAGTTAGAGAAAATGGATTATTTTTAATTTCAAGAAATGTCTGGCGAGAAAGACTAAATTGCATTGGAAGGAAATGCACCTACACGTCTACATTATGCACCATGCCATCTTCATGGACCCATGCTTCATGCGTCTCATCATCACCTTGAAGTAGCCACAGGCCCACAATCATAAATACCAACTTCTCTTAAAGAACTTCATCTAGCATGGCCATCAAGGAATTTTTAATGATACATATCCAAAGTAAAACTCTCGCTGCCACAAAATGCCAAAATGTCATCCAAGTTAGTTAAATATTGATATAGTGTATCAAAATTCATTTGGCCCAGCTTGGTTGTATACATACATGACACGGTTAAAATGGACCCTTGTTAATAGTTGAACATAACACAATTGTGAAAACAAATCAAAGTGCAACTAGAAAAGTATCATTATTCAGCGGGAAAAACTGATCTTACAACAAAAGATGAAATATTTATAAACCCAAATGATGATGTAACTCCAAATAAAAAAACTAGCAAACGGAGAGAAACTCTTATTCCATCAACTATTGGTTGTGATTCGTTTACAAGTTATGAATGTCATGTATAAGTAAATTTAATGAAATATAATATGGGTGATGTTAATGTTTGTAAACCCGCCAATTAAAAGATCAACCAAAGAAAGTTTTCTCTTACTAGGAATGGGAGAAAAAACATGGCCATCCTAAAAATAAAGGAAAAATAAATCAGGTAAAAAATCTTGAAATTATCTCTTCTTGTGTTAGCAATAATGTCATAGACGGATCATATATACGGTAAAAAAACTTTCAATATCTTCTGCGTTTCTTTTACTACTCATGGATCTAGATATGAGCCCAAAAGTTCTTTGCTCCTCAATCAAATTGTAAACCAGGCCGATAATGCTTCTCACAACTTGTGTTAGCAATAATCTCATGGATTAGGTTGGCCTGCTTGAGCCTGAGTGTGGCCTCTTGCAACTGGCAGGTCATACTCGTCTTAGTTGCGTTGGCATCGTTCTCGATTTTGATGTGGTCAAGGTTGCCGCAATCTTGAATTTGCGTTTCCATTAACGATGTGAAGGCCTTGCCTTAATTTAGTGAATTTAGCAGCAAAACCTCATGTAGCTTTATTTCATTGACGGTCTGGTTGAGCTTGTTTTGAGCTATATTTGTCGACACTTAAATTTTGGCATTAATTGAGTAGAAAATTAAAGGTTAATTTTTAGCCTCTAAAAAATATTCATCATTAAAATCGCATAGTACATTATAAAGATATTAGGAATATTTGCATAGAATTTATTAAGATTTATAAAATAAAAATAAATAAATAAAGGGTTTTAAAAAAAGTCAAGACTGGGCCGGGTTCACGCTGGCCCAGCCTCTTTTCTTTTTCCTCTTCTTTCCCGCCGGGTCGGCCCATTTTCCCTTTTCCCCGGCCCGGCCCGGCCCGCGCGCCTATCTCTTCCTCCTTCCATCTCTGTAGCACCACAGACGTACCCGAGCAGAAAGCAGGAGCGGCCGTGATTCGGGGGTCGGGTTCAGGCCGAGATTGAGAGTGGGAGAGAGCGAGAAGCAGAGAGCGAAGAGTGAGGCGGTGAGTGAAGGGCCTCCTCCGCCGGTAGCCGCTGCGTCTGGACCTCGGCCGCCAACCCTCACCGACGCGTGCCTCTCCCTCACGGTAGGTCTCGGTGTGTTTCTTTTTGATTGGTTTCGGGTTGTGTCGATTTCCTGAAGATCTCGGCTCCGAGGCGTGTCAAGCTCGTCCTCCATTCACCGCCGCCGAGCCGGGTAGGGCCGCTGCCGCGACCGCCCCTGTTTTTCTCTGTCCTGCGAGTCCTCTGTTTTGCCCCGTTTTGGGTGACATCGGGCCGGCGCTCGCGGCCGTTCGGCTCGCGCGAGCTCCAGCCCTCGTCGCCCTTGCATTTTGTTTCCATGTTTCCATAGTCCCCGTACGGCGCGCGTCTCTCCGGCGCGCGTTCGAGTCCCGGTTGAGCCAGAAACCTTACGATTCGGCAGCGCACATCAACCGTTTGTGAAAATGCCCCAGTTAGTGTTAATATAAAATGAGACCAAGACCGTCCTTCGACGGGCTGGCTTATGCCGTCCTTTGTTGATGTTGATTATTCCCTCGCAGATTCGTGCAGCCCTGAATGTTTCTGCCCTCATTATCCTCTTCCTTTTTGTGAGCCGTATGCATGCTAGCGGTTAAATCGTGGGATGTGTCGGTGAAGCGAAGGCCTTGTGAGGATTCCTGAATGAGTCCTCGCCTCACGGCCATCAACTGGCGATGGCAAACTGCCAAAGAAATCAAAATGACAGCACAATCGAATCGAAACATTACATGAAGTGATCGAAAAACGAAACCGACATAAAGAGAGAGTACCAAGTGGGCTGATTGACGGCCAACAGACAAAGGCGAGGCCGCAATCCGCGAGATCAAGAGAGAGATTGGACGAGACGGCGACTCAGGCGAGACCAGAGAGGAAAAAAACGAAGGGCGCCGTTGGAGAGACGAGAGAGAGGCCAGATCTGAGAGCGTGAAGCAGAAAGTAGAAGGTGTTCTAAATTTAAGACATTTTAGGGTTTTGCTTGAATCTATTAAACCGGTTTTAACTGAGAACCGGTTTTGAAATCTGTTCCAAACCGGTTTCACCCAAGAACTAATTTTACTAGGCCGGGGAGGCGTGCTGTGTTAGCATCTTATTTCGAAAGCGAGTTGTCCTCTTCATGGACGAGATTGGAAGATTTTACGGATGATCCCGCCATTCGACTAATTATTTTTTCTTGACAAAAGATATATGAACTCGATAATCTTATAGTCTGAATTTTCCATGTAAGGAGACCTTGGTATCAGAAATTGCTGCCGAATCCGGAGAGGCATTTCCGAATGAAAATTGTCCATCTTGAGGGGGACATGAGTTTTTTTATAGGAGGGATACTTGTCCAAAAATCCGGTTCTAAACTTTGAAAAATTGTCATTTTAGTCATAAACTATTTCACGATTTGTTAATTTAGTTTTAAATATTTTAATGATTTGTCAATATAATCCTTATGATAATTTTAACCAGAAATCATTGAAACAACCCGCGTCCACGTTAGTGGTTTCTCACCAAAATTGGTCAAAAAAGATTATATTAACAAACCATCAAAAGATTTAGGATTTAATTAGCAAAATTAAGAAGTTTAGAACTAAATTTGGCCATTATGTGGGCAATTGGAGTTGGTGGTTTTAGGAAACATATTTAATTGAGTAAATTAGTGCAACAAAACCGGAAAAAAGAAAAATAAAAAGAAAAAACATCCGGTAATAAGTCTTTTTACTTTGTCAAATTGTCATTGAGTTCTAATCATGCAGAAGCGTTCGTGCAATTGTTGAATACAAGTCTAACATGAAAATTATATACGAAATTTGTATAAATTGTGCTGCCCAGAGATGTAATCGAACGGACTACGTCGAACTCTTAAAACAATGAGGACCCTTTAGAAAAATTTATTATGATTTATTGTCACTAAGTTGTTTAGGCCTTGTTTGGTAACCATTCAAATGGTGTCAAATCTGATTCTTTGTTCCCGGAATCGGTTTCGGCCTAGAATCGCGGTAAAATTTTTTGTTCCGGGAACAAATTGGGAACGAAATCAAGAATAAAAAAAAAAGTTGATTCTTGTTCCGGGAACGAATTTGAGAATCAAAATCAATAAATTTTCTTCTTCCCTTCGGCCATCTCACGATCGCCGTCCACCGCCGCCCGCCACCGTCCGCCATCCGCCACCGCCGTCCACCGCCGCCGCCGGCCGCCGTCCGCCGCCCGGTCCGGCGAAGCTCGGCTGGAGGCTCGCGGACCCGGGCGAGGTCCGCGAGCTCGTCGGAGGCTTGCCCGCCACCGGCGAGGCTCGGCCTCCCGGTCTGGCGAGGCCCGCGGCCCCGGCGAGGCCCGAGCCTCGGCCGGGGCCGGGGGCGGCGAGCCTCGCGATGCTCGCCCGGCCCGCCGGTGGCTCCGAGCCTCGCCCAACCCCCGATGAGGTCGGCCTAGCCACCGGCGGGGCTCGGCCTCGCCGGATCGGCTCGGCCGAGCCTCGGCGAGGCTAGGCGAGCCTCGCCCATCGGCCGCGAGGGCTGCCGACCTCGTCGAGGGCCGGCGACGCTACGGTGAGGTCGCCGGCCCTCGTCTGGCCGGTCGCCGGTCCGGCGGCCGACGGAAAGAAGAAGAAGAAGAAGGTGAGAAAAAGAAAAGAAAAAAGGAAAAAAAAAAAAGAAAATGAAAAGAAAAAAAAAAAATGAAAAGAAAAAATGAAAAAAAGAAATGAAAAAAAGGAAAATGAAAAGAAAAAAATGAAAAAATGAAAAAAAAAGAAAAGAAAACAAAGGAAAAAAGTAAAAAAATTTATTTAAAAATTAAAAGAAATTGATTTGGAACGAAATTAATGAATACGGTACCAAACACAATTCTATTCCGAATCGAAATTTTGGACGATTACCAAACGGCTTAAAATGCTTAAAATCGGTTCAGGGAACGAATAAAAAAGAATCGGTTCGATCGAATTAGCTCCCGGGAACGAATCGTTACTAAATGCGCCCTTAGTCTCTTCAAGCCCATCTAGCTCCATCTCCGCCACTCCCACTTACGAAACCTCCTCTTGATAGTAATGATCAAGCAACCAAATATAAATAATCTGCAGATGTTGAAATTTCGTGGCGACAATAATCTATTGGTAGCTTCCTCTTGGGACCTAGCGGATAAGACTTTGTCTATTCTGAAAATTGGAAATTTTTATTTTTTTGGTATTGACTATTGGAATATTTTCTAGGTCTTGAGGAGGGAAAAGTACAAAAAAAAAAAAATTCTAAACATATTGCATCGGCACCAATTTAGTTTTAAATTCTTAAGTTATATAAATTTAATCCTAAATTTTTTTCACATAAGCACTAATTGAATTTATTAGGCAAATTTATGCTAGAAATTGCTAATTGGATTCCGATTGTCCTACATGATATAGCTTACGCTAACCTGAATATTTTTTTACAATTTTTAATTATTTTTTAAGTTTTTCTTTTACTGTTCCTCTTTTCTTCTCTTTTCCTTTTTTTTTATCCCTTAATTTCCTTCACCAATCGCCAGCCGCCAACAAGGGTGATGGCCAGGACGCCAGGGCGAGGCCTCTCTCTCTCTCTCTCTCTCTCTCTCTCTCTCTGCAGTTCAAATCGAATCATTTCCTCATTCATTTGGCACCCATAAGTTCACATTCAATCCTTTTTCTTGGCTTCCGTTTTTCTTTTGAATTTCGTTTTCTCGCCGTTTTTAGCTGCCTAACCAAAATTTAAAAAAGTGTGCTCTGCTCCTTCTCGAGCGGTGATCTTGTGCCCACAACCAACCACAGCTTCCACGGTTAAACCCTCCAGCCAACCTGAGGTCCTCTCGTTTGTGTCGTCTCTGATCAGCCGAAAAAGTTCCTCCCTTTTTCTTCTCTCTTTCAGTCTCTTTGTTTTCTGGATTCGATTCGTTGGTGGTAAAATTTCTTGCTTGTTGAATTGCGGATGTTCCACACCGATCTAGAAATCTTAAACCCTTTGAGCAAGACAGCGTGGTTCACGGAAGCTGGTTTAGCGGTCTTTGCTTTGAGGGTTTTTTTTTTTTTTTTTTTTTTTTTTTTTTTTTTTTGTTGCATTTCCAAATTCTGCTTCTGGGTATTGCCACTCGCCAGTCATGACCATGCCAGCCTTTGGCAAGGGGCGGCCTTGCCTAGCCTTCTCTCACCCTCACCAAAGATTGGTGAGGGCATCTTAGCCCTCACCCTCACTAATGGCCAAAGGAGATTGCGGAGGTTGGCAACTAGAGGGGAATAAGGATAAAAGAAAAAAAGAAGAGAAAATTTCAAATAAAGGCTTGAAGCGTCGTTATTTTTTCAAATAAATGTATGAAGTGGATATTATTTCAAATAAAGACTTGGAATGTCCTTAATTTCTCAAATAAGGGCATGAACTCACCAAATGTGAAGGGCAATTTCATCTTTTTAATTTTTTTAATTTTCTTTTTTTGTTATTTTTTCTGCTTTTTCCTTTTAAAAAAAACTAAAAAGCTAAAAAAAAAAAAAAAAAAAAAAAGAAAACACAAGCGGGAGGGCTTGCCCTAGGCATCGGCGACCCTGCCGGCCTTCATCACTGCCTCGCTTGCAATGAGGCAGCAATTCTTTTTTTTTTTTTTATTCTTTAAATTTATAATATAAATTAATTGTGTTTGGACGAAATGCCCTTGATTGACCTGATTTTTTTGCCGGTCGGCAAGGCTAGGCCCTTATTTGAAATGGTTATAATCAAAGGCCTTTATTTGAAAAAATGAGGATACTTTGATCCCTTATTTGGAATTTTCCCAAGAAAAAAAGAAAAAAAGAAAAAAATAATAAAGAAAAAAGGAATATAAAAAAATAAATAAAATTCACATTAGCATTAGTCATATCACGTGGGACGATCAGCAATGTTCGACTTTGGATGAACTCAATCAGTATCAACGTGAAAATATTTAGGACTAAACTAGTCTAATTAAAAAAGTGTATGACTAAAATGTTAGTAATATAATAAATTTATGACTTTTTTTGATACTTTTCTATTTGAGGACAGTAAAATATGCCTTTTCTTTTCTTGATAGTTAATAACCCAATCTAGGTAACGAAGGACGTAAAAATAATTAGGGGAGGTAAACGTTCCAAATGTTACTTTCTTTCCTCTTTCCACGCGTCGTATGCCAAGCACTAATGGAAAAAGTGTCACTAGCACAAAAATTTTAAAATATTCATATGAGTATCCTTCATGTCTAACTAATTTTCGTGTTATGAAAAATTCCTCGCTGGTTGACCCGCCTCACAATACTGCAAGCTAATTTTTGCATAACAGAGAAATTCCAAGTCGATAAATTCGTGTTATATTTATCCTAAACTAATGCTACATCACAAGAAATTAGTTTAGAATAAATATGATGCGGGTGTACCATTTTTTTGTGACATAACTAGTTTGAGGTAAAATGATAAGAATATACCAATTTGAGAATTTGTATGGTATTAACTCTATTCTGGTGCATAAATTTTAGCAAAATTTGCCTCTGGATGTGTCATCCACTAATACTTATCCTAGTTGCAGGAAATCTGAAGATCGATAGCAGGGTCAAGCCGTTTCACTATGACAATGAGGCAAGACATGTTGAGGTTATTGTATTCCTCGTCCAGCTGTGCGAGAAAGACTAAAAGCGTGTACTGTTCCTTTTTATGCGTCCAACCGGAATTAGTGGAATCAAGAAAGAAACAAAACAAAACAAAAGAACAAAGATGGATCTGGTAAGTAAAAATTTTCCACCAAAAAAAAAAAAAAAAGTTGACCTGTTCCTTTGTCAATTTATATATTGTCATTTAATCCTGATTTAATGAAATGATTCATGCATTTGTTAAAAGCAAATACATCTCGAAATTAACATCAAATGTGATGCACATAGTATCATTTGAGGCGAGATGTGTTACGACTATTTGATTTCTCATTCAGCTGTACGAGACTGATTGAAAGCACGTGTAAATTAGTACAACAAAGGTAAAAGTGAATTCGAATTCCAATGTAATGCACATGGGACGGGACCTCAAATTTCCTAAATAGTGAGACCCTTCAGATAAAGTTATTGTTAATTATTATGAATGAATTGTTAAGCGTCTTCAAGCCCAACTCTCTCACAACCCTGCCACTACCTTCTATGAAACTTCCTCATGATATTAACTTAATGATCAATATAAACAAACATAAAATAGTCTGCAGTTGCTAAATTGACATAGTTACAAAAATCTAATGTCAAATGGCGAGGCAACAAATCATTATCATCAAACTAGTTAAAGTCCCATGCGTTGCACGGACCAGAAATTGATTAATTGAAATATTTGTTTTGGAGATATGTGGTGTAACTTTACGAAGTGAGCATTGATTCATCAATCAATAACAAAATTCTACTAGAAACATATGAATCATTAGTTTAGTCTTTCTTCCTATAATATGCAATTTTCTTTTTGATTTGAATGTTGTTTTGTAGATAAGCAAAAACTGTAGTACATCGTGGGATCTTCTTGATCTTTGTTGATTTCATGTGATATATATTCGGTCAGACTTGTGTATAGATTACTTATATTCTATATTTAACAGGATCTTTTGCAATTGGTTATTGGACCTACAGATAAACCACGCATTGTAACATTGAAGTTAAGCAATTGAATCATTGTTAGTGCTATTCTAGTTGTAACTTAGTATCAGTGCCGCGTCTCTTTGTGAAAACTAATTAGTTGTTCATTTTATCGCTGCGATTCAGTTCACAAATCTCGCTGGCGTACGGCAAAGTCTACTGCCACTGGATCCTCTAACTTTGAAACTAGGGTGCTACTCAAATTGAGTTTAGCCCATCACTCCCTTCCCAGAAATCACACCTTCCCACAAGCAGCACTTTCCATTGTCGTCGACGTCCGTCTGGCGAAAGAGTCTCCTTGCGCCTCCTCTAACAACACCTTGCTCCGCCTCCTTATCATCGGGCCACGTAGTCAATAGTCCCGTCCAATTGCAGCTCCATTCCATGTGAACGTGATGGACGTCAGAATTTTAATCCCTAGTCCAGATTATTGTGCACTACAGTAACTTTTGCCTCCAAAAACTGAATTGACATAATCAGTCAACTTATTAGCCGCCGTAAAAGCGCTTGGTTGAATTTCTTTACCCGCAGATCACGCCCTACCACATCGGAGAGCTATGTTAGTAGGCCAAGTCACAGACCATGTTAGTAGGAGACTTCAGCAGCCCAATAACATTATTGACCGAACAGGCTCAATACTTCGACTGATCGATTCAAAGTCTTCTAAACCAATTCAAACTAGCCTTGAGCTTCTTTAATGTGTTTTTCCTGTTCAAGTTCGAGGTGAGTTTTACTCTCAACCTTTTAGTACACCACAAAGATTAGTCAGAGGTCTTCCAACCCGTCCGAACCATCGAAGATGGTTCTAATTATTATTTGTGGGTTAAGCCATGCCTAGTTTTTTGAAGGGGAGAAAAAGATGGCTACATGTGACAGGAAAGACATCCGTGGAACCTACATGAGCATCTGATGAAATTGTAGAATAAAATACGTTGAAAGACTAAAAGATAGATCAGTGAAAACCACCAAATCTTGAGAGCTGGTAGAAAGAAAAACAGAGTGTCGAGCCATCAATGAGATACCACTCTTAAATAGCTAGAATTCTAACCTCATGGGATCTGCAGCAATATCCACTGCTCTACAGTTTAGTAGGCTTGAGACTGTTAAACAGGTGTGAGATTTACTTGCTCAATGTTATGGTAATAGTGATATGGCTCACCAATATATTGGAATCGGGGCAGTTTATTGCCCATTTTTTCAATTGGATGTAGTCGACTCGAGATCAGTTTGCACTCTCCGAATCTACATGAGAGTGTAAGATTGATAAGAACCTGTATGGTAGCTATCGAGATCGTATGTGCTTCATTCAATTTTTGACGGTGTTGGTTGACGAATATGGGCCAATTCGTGCATCATTCCTCCATCGCACTTCTCCGCCCACACTGCGAAGTATTGCTGCAGAGCAACTCTAAGAAAACCGTATGAAGGGATCCAAGCTTTGGGGCGACATTGCTCTTGCTACACCGCACTCCTACCTCTGCCGTCCTGCCGAATACTGTCATTATTGCCAAAGTCTCTTCCAAATTGTCATTACAACGTAGAATAATTTCAGGACTAATAGGGCCAGACTTGCAAGACGTATTTTGAATTGTCTTTTAACATCAAGCAATAGTCATTCGTCATCAGCCGGTGATGCGAAACAAGCCACTAACTACCCAAATAAAGCAGCAAATTTTGTGAGGCTGATCCAACTCCAAGATAATGTTCTAAAGCTTCTTTTGATTTTTGATTTTTTTTTTTTGGGCAAATTAGTTGGATTTCCATGGAACAAAAAATAAACTCGGTAATCTATCAGTCTAAATGCTCCTGAGAACTTGGTGTGAGAAATTGATGCTGGTGATTGTGGATTTGTGTCCAAATGATCATTTCAACTCCCGCTGCCAGTTACCAAGAAGAGACTTTGTAATGGTTCTCTTGCTCCTTTTGGTCTCTTAGATCTTCTGGACAAAGCCATAAAAAGCTGCATTTGAGCCTGTTAAACTTCAAGCCTGGTGCCAAAGACGAGCTACAACTTATTCAGCACTCTCTGTCTATCATTTGCTCATTGCGGCATTGCACATCTGATGGTGCGTGAAGGCGATCTTAGGGGTGCATAAGAAAGTCGGAAATTCAAACACACATGAGAAAAACGGGACGAGGATAATAATATACAAGCATCCGTCCACCAGGTTATACACAGATTACCATTTGACTACGCTACATGCAAGAAAAGAAAAACCTCCGTGGTTTCTAAGTCACTTATGTAAAACAAACTTCGATATCTTCCTAGGTTTGAACCACTTATTCCCAAGTAACAATTTTTTTAGTAGAAAAATAAGCCGAAACCCAAGAAAAGGACATCTCTTTCCTAGCGAAAAGGCCACATTTTTAATCTTCTCACTTCTTGATAAATGAAATGCCCTTCTTCTACTAGCTCTTTCTTTGCCTTTTCCAAGCTAGCTCTACATGTTAATAAACAAAGGCCGAAATTTAAAAAAAAAAAAAATTTTCCATTGATGTAGTCAAAGTAGAAATAAAATTTTGAGAGTAATAAAACTCGAGACCTTTTGTACTCATTCAGTAGGCCAAGGGAAAGAACCTCCTTAGCCCCAGTACAACTGAGGCGCACTTTGAATGCAAAGAACGGAAGCTCAGTCATCTGAAAGATGGGGACAACAATAAAGAAAATCATTGGTCGTTTCGACTCTGTTTGTTTCGTGGAAAACAAATTCTGAAAAAACATTTTCCTCATTTTTCAGTGTTCGGTTTGCTGAGAAAAATGAGTCAACAGAAAGAAAATGATTTCCCTCTTTGAAAATAGAAAACATTTTGCAAAATATGATTAAGTATCGACACTTGAACTCGAAACTTTACATTTGGCCATGAAAACTCTAACGTTGGTCTTGGGTCGCGATGTTCAAGACCAAGTCTCCAATGATTGGGCCTGAGCCCTCGGCACCCACAAACCCCTAGTGCCCATGAACAATTCTCGGCACCTGAGCCTCGGTCCATAAAGGATGTGCTCAAATCTCGGATACTCAAGCTCTAGTCCACAAAGATCATGCATGGGTCCTTGGCGCTCGGGTCATTATTTAATCAAAAGTTCATTCTTATAAAAATATTTTAAAAACGAAATTTTAATTATTATTTTAATTATTTATTTTATTTTAATTTTCTTTTCTTTGTTTTTTCTTTTCTTTTCCTAGAAAAGAAAAAGAGGAAAGAAAAAAAAAGAAAAAGAGAATATAAGAGAAGAAAAATAAAAAATAAAAATGATTTTTTGGTGATTTTTCTCCGGAAAATCTAATTAACCTACCAAACGGCGGAAAAGAGCCCTGCATATTTCATTTACACATTATTTGAGCATGTGAAAAGAGTCCGCATATCAAATAGCCATCAAATTTCCAGTTCATGACAGATATCAGACTACAATTCAAAGGGCCAAAAAAAGGACTCACCATTGAGAGAGTTGCAGAGCCAGCTCCAACTTCAGCTTGAAAGTAGTCGAAACACAGAGTACACAATTCAGTCGGCTTCACGACATACTGAAGGAAGCAGACAAATGAAGATTAAGACATCATGCCATAATTTCGTTGTGGAA
Organism: Eucalyptus sideroxylon x Eucalyptus melliodora; assembly: GCA_016097485.1. NCBI lineage: Eukaryota > Viridiplantae > Streptophyta > Magnoliopsida > Myrtales > Myrtaceae > Eucalyptus > Eucalyptus sideroxylon x Eucalyptus melliodora. Next base: position 23,371,045 of record CM027831.1, on the reverse strand, counting down.
ATAGACGCAGAAAAATCCAGTTTCGAGTTGACATCGACAATCACTTCCAGAAAAATTGATATATTTGACAATTCTATCACTGCATGAACTTTTCCACATATCATCAAAATGAAAGTCATTCTCTTCGCCGTAACAACAAAAGAGGTATGGGGCTCCTGCTTCTACATTCTTTCTTTTACCTTCCTTTGTTTTCCTTAATGAGGACCGGACAAATTAATCAAACGCTAAAGACATTCTCACAGCTGCTTGCTTCTGACTATAGCATCATACAAAGTAATCACCTCTTACATACTTCTACACGTGAGGTGTCCCGTCAATCCTGAAAAAGATCTTTAGTAACACTTTTTTCTTGGATAGTGGTAGTGGATAGGTTTCCGAGGCGGCATTTGGTAAATCATGTTCCTTGACCTCTACGAGGAGTGATAAAAGAAGCTCTCTTATGTTCACTACAGTGCACAGGCAAAGGCTTCATGCCATAAAGTTGACTTGCAAAAGATATATGCCCATGGACCTAAGATGTGATTCTCGTGAAAATATCATCCTTCTCTTAAAGAAAGTTCTCAATAGAGTAGATCTTTGAAATAGCTTGTGAATTAAAAGAATTTAGAGACTCTAACATGATTAAACATGTGGTAATGTGTCTGGGTATAAAAAAATACTTGCTTATAACGATGTACTCTTTAGGCCACCTCAGTACGCCGAAGCTTGTCACGAGCCCTGGACAAAATGAACATCACTAGAACAGCTACGGCAATATTTTATGATCTGAAAACACAAAACTGAAGAGACTATTGGAATGTGATATGACAGCAACACTGCCTAAATTGACGTCTAAATCCGTAAAAGATAAAAATTTATTTACCTCCACAACTTCTGTCCGCCATTTTGGATGCGTGATGTCAGGTAATCAATTTCTTGACGAGTGAGTGGTTTAAACTACAGATTTTGAAAATGCCACCTGACAATTAGCATTCTACAAAAAAAGTGCAATTTCTAACAGCATCCCTGTCAAACATATGTTCTCATTAGAAAGAATACATCACAAACCTGAGATAAAAGAGGTAAAATCGTCACTTCTGCATGACCCCCAACAATTGGAACGTCGACTTCTCTAGGATCAAGACCCTGTACTTCTGCCTGCAAGGAGCACAATAGATCAGAAGTCAACCTGGGAAATAAAAAAGTTGTTCTCTTTATAGAATTCTCTCGAAACTGGTGTCTTTCCCAATTTTGCTGAGTGTTAGTACCAAGTATCTATGACCATAGACACCCTCATCATCATCATTGGAAGAAAACAAATAACATTCACTATTACATAACAGCAGTTACATGATTATTTTACCCAAAACAATCAAATACACGGGCTTATGGACTCTACTGCTAGACTTGCAAATAGGCTGATTTTATTAACTTGCTTCTAAGCCATGCCCATGATCCCACAGATGGGCGTCAGCCTATTTAATAAAATTCAACTTAGTGGTCTTTTCACAAGATGCCCTTGGAGTAAGGTCTTAATTGCAGATTCGCAAGTTATAACGTTTGAAACAAAATAGCATGCTAAACAAGGTAACATACGCTTCTTACTTTGGACCCTCATACAAAGTGACGACCTGATTGATAAGCTGAACAAAAAGATACTCAATGCTTCTCGATAGAATCAGCAGGAGAGATACCTACCACAAAGGTATTTGCTCTAGCTACATCGAGCATGGTCACGCCCAACGGTCTCTTTGGGTCATAAGTGCCAGCTTTCTTGAAATCTTCAGCTGCAATGGGAACTGTGGAGTTAAAAGTGTTGCTAATCGGGTCATCTCTTGTCATTCTCGGTTTCCTGGGCACACCGCCAGGGATGATGACAAGGCCCATTCCTACAAGGCCTTCCTCCAGTTGTTGCTGTCCCAGTAATCCACGGACCTGATTATAGAAGCAACAAATTCGTCTGACGTATTGAAATGATCCATAATGCAATGATGATATCGATAGGAAATAAAACATTATAAGAATTCGACTTGACAAAGAAAACATCGTCTTAACATCATCACGAAATATGTCACGCCCTGATCCTCAGGCACGCACACATCCGTCTCACTTGGTCGATTTTATAATGCGATATCCCAGGACAATGTATCGCCGACCCTTTCATTTTTAAGCGGAAGTAGTTAAAATCCCCAGACAATAAAACGATGGGATAGAAAAGCAGGGCCATATTTTTCATATTGAAATTTATAACCAAATTTTTGTACATGACATCAACTAGAGAAATCATAACTATTCACATCAACTCTGGAGTTCACAAAAGAAGATGAAATCTCAATCCCTTTAGGTCATACTCAAAATCTCTCTCGGTATCATCTTCTTCTTCCAAAAGTCCTTCTACTCGGTTTCACCTTCGAGTTCTTCTTCTCGAGACTCCTCCTCATCAGCTCCTCATCAGGGTCCTGAAATGTTTTTCCCCAAACTGGGATGAGACTACGTGTCAGCGAGTTCTACCCCACTAAGCCCAATTAGTAAACTATTATACTATAAGCTGCCTATACACACATAGGGCAGAAGACGTACCTTGGCCTCATATCCCACCTGCAAGTCAGTACAATTCATAATAGGCACCAAAGCAATCATATCACTGATCGAAGTATCGATCAAATCGACCTAGTCAATTAAATGCCAACAAGACCACTCACGGTCATTTCTAATCAGTCAATCAATCCACGACATCAAATCAAAGCACTGAATCACATCAAGTCACACTCAGATCGAATCATCGATCAATCGACCTAGTCGATTACAAGCCAATCAGACCATCTTATGGTCATTTCCAATCAATCGATTAATTCACAACATCAGATCAAGCAATGATCAATTGACCTAGTCGATTACACGTCATCACGACCCATGCTCAGTCAGCATATTCAATACTATCTATAAAGTCCTATCAAATCAGGACTGCTCACCCAAAGCTGATAAATAAATAGCATAGCTCGCCCAAAGCTGATAATAAGGTATACTGCTCACCCAAAGCTGACATATCGCCCGTAGGTCGATATAGTATATCGGTATACTGCTCACCCAAAGCTGACATATCGCCTGAAGGCCGATATAGTATACCATATGCTCACCCAAAGCTGATAATATATTGCTCGCCCAAAGCTAATAATAAGGTATACTGCTCACTCAAAGCTGACATATCGCCCGTAGGTCGATATAGTATACCGGTATACTGCTCACCCAAAGCTGACATATCGCCCGAAGGCCGATATAGTATATCACATGCTCACCCAAAGCTGATAATAAATTGCTATTCAATCATAACTGCTAGAACCAATCACCGAGCCACATGCATTCTCCAATGCGACATACTTCGTCACTAAGCCATGTGCATTCTCCGAGGTGATATATCTAATCATCAAGCCCCGTGCCTTTCATGATGATTCATCCCATTTCTAAAGTAATTATCCACAACCTTAATTCGTACTCAATTTACCCAACTAATCACTTTAGGAACATATCCTAAATATCCACAATTAAATCAATTTGGCACAATTCAAAGCTCAAATAAATAAACGGACTGCGCCACGACAATCAGCATGAGATTTCGGTCGTCGGCCATCTCAAACTTAATTTCCGAAAAATAAATAAATAATTAATTAATTTCGAAAATTAATTATTTAATATTAAAAATTCTGTTTAGCTCAAAATAAGGTCCAATTAAATAAACAGACTTCACCACGGTCATCAGCATAATTTTCCGGTCACGGGTCATCCCAGTTAAATTTTCAGGAAATAAATAATTATTTAATTAATTTCGAAAATTAATTAATATTAAAAATTCAATTTAGCTTAAAATAAAGTCCGATTAAATAAACGGACTTCACCACGATCATCAGCATAATATTCCGGTCCCAGACCATCTCCCTTGAATTTTCGGAAAATAAATAATTATTTAATTTAATTCCGAAAATTAATATTTAAATACCAAAAATCTCACTTAGGCCCAAATCATCAAATTGAAGCTCAATTAGGGGTCCGAAAATTCCCGAGACACTCCCAATAAATAGTAGACCACGTCTACTTGTTAATTGCGCAATCAATTTATCTAAATCGCATCACAATTGACTAATAATTGCTAATTAATTCTAATCTAACAACCTAAACATAATTAATTTAAAACTAAACCAACCTAAAGCATAATTAGCCAACTAATCCGGGATTAGTGAGATTACTCACCAAATCGCGTGCAAATCGGATCAATCCGATGGCAGCGACGCGAGGAACGATTGTCCTCAAAGCATGGCTCGGGTTCGGGGCCCGGAAACGGCCCAAAACGGCCCACGAACAGCTGGATACCCACTCCGTGGGTTTGCTGGTTCAGCCGCAAAACAGGAAGAAAGAGAGAGGGTTGGGGGCGGCAAGAGGTCGGGAGAGCGGGTGGTGGCTTGGCGAGGCCGAGCGGTGGCCCACGGTGGCCGGAGGTGGCCGGATCGTGGCCGGTGCTAGCCAAGACGGAGCTGAACAGAGGCGGAACAGGGCTGGGCCGAGCGGAAGAGGGACGCCTGGGCGCGCACGGCGTCGAGCGAGCGTGCGAGCGGCGGTGCGGCGGCGGGACAGGCGGCGGTGCGGCGGCGGGACGAGCGGCGGTCTCCGTGCGCCTGCAACTTCCGCTCAAGCTTCTCCTTTCTGGTTTTTCACGAACAAGAGATGAAGAAGAAAGGAGTTGGTTCGGTCACGTGGGGTGAGGGAGGAGAGAGAGAAGAGAGAGAAGGAAGGGATAAGGGTTTTGACTAGTCAAATGGGGAGAGAAGAAGAAGCCAAATTGAATTTGGCAAGGGGTAGGCGGTTGATGGGGAGGGGATTCGCACGAGGGGGAAAAGAAAGAGAGGGAGAGAAGGAGAAAAAGGAAAAGAAAGAGAGAAAGAGAGAGAGAAAGGGGGAAAGGTGTTTGGCTAAATTGAGAAAAGGGAAATGAGGATAAATTCAAAAGAAAAAGAATTTTCTCAAGTAGAAAATTCTTATTTCAATTTCTTTTGAATAAGCTCATATATTCCCAAAAGAATTTCATATTAGAATTCTTGATTCCCCTCTTGCATTTTTGCATCTAATATCCCTCTTGAATTTCTCTCAAATGACTCTCATTAAATCAATTGATGTCTCACTTATCAAATTGATTATTTTCTTTATCCAAGAATCCCTCGTACTCCTCAATTTCACAATCCCCGACTTCAACTGAACAAAAACGGCCCTATTTATCCAGTCAAAATTAGAACCCGAAAATCTGGATGTCACAAAATATAACACAATGCTCATGTATGACATGTCGGTGGTGAAAGTGTGTTGCCAATTTGGCTTTTATTCCACGTGCAGGGTCGCTAATTCGTCTTTGTTAAAAGTGCAGGGCCTCAAAACTCTGAAAACTCACGGCCAACTATTTCTAAGCCAGTTTTCCGAGCCAGTTCTACATGTAAGCAAACAAAAGCCGAAATGAAAACTTTTGTCTTCCTCTGATGTAATCAAGGCGCGCCTGAGAATTTCGATGCCAATATTCAAACCTATATCTATGGTACAAAGAAAATCTGGACGGAGTTCAAAGCTACCTCACATTAGTACTGCACTGGCTCAAACCCCGGACAATATGTGCTTTAATCAGAAGTTCCTGCACTTTTGGGATGATGCATTCTCCTTCAAAGCACATTCGTCCTCCAAACCCCAAAGTTGCAATCGCTTCCCCAGCACGGTAGAACAAATGGTGTGTCCTTCAGCTTCTGGCGCCATACAATCAGTCTTTAACTCGGTGAGTTCTGGCACATCGGGCAACTTTTCCAAGGACATGCAATATTTGATCTCCGCTTTTGTCAACGAATTCAATTCTTTCAAGCCTTCGACAGCTCTCAATTTTGCACAATGTTTTAGCTCAAGATTCCGTAAATTTTTCAACTTCGACAGGTTAGGCAATAGTTCGATCACATTACACATGGAAATGTGCAGAAACATAAGTGATTCTAGTTCCCCCAAACCTGGAATCTCCGCTAGTTCGGGAAAGTCACTGAGTCGCAACTCTTGTAGCCTTTTCAAGCGCAATAGATCGGGCATGCGTGGCGTTAGACATCCAGTTATTGAGAGAACCAACAAGCTTTGGAAGTCGGAGAAATCTGGCAATTGCGGGATAGTGTGAAGTTTCAAGGTTGATAAGCTAAGTGGAAGCCGATTGATGGAGTGCACGTCCTTCCAAGGCGAGGTAACCTCGTTTGGCATCCGAAATGTCATACATTGTTCTTTACGCACTTCGAGATGATGTAAATGAACTAGGCTCGAAAGCTCGGGAAGCACAGGAAATTCAGCAGCTTCAACCACCAAGCATTTCAAACCTGAGGGAAGCTCAGGCAACGAGGAAAGCCGGTGGCTTGCCATTTTAAGCGTTTGAAGACTAGAGAAATCATTGATGTTTCTCGGAATTATAGAGATCGGGCTCCTATATAAGTTCAAGATTCTCAGACAAGTCAAGCTCAACGTTTCCCATTCATCCTTGAGATCATCCTTGAGATGCAGACAAAACGAGGCATCGAGCTCTTCTAGTGTCTCCACCCCTCCAAGAGCTTTAGGTATTGTGCGTATCTTAGTGTATGCCACATTTAAGACTTTTAGTCTTTTCATTTGGCCAATAGAGTCCGGAAGCTCATATAGATTCTTGCATCCAGAAAGAGACAAATGCGTGAAACTCGTAAACATTCTAATGGGCTTTAGGAGAGTGGAGATCTCCAAGAGTTTAAAATCCAACTTGACTAATGAATTTTGTTCCCCAGAGTGCGCAAGTTCAAATAGATTTCCACATTCAGATAAAGACAAATGTGTGAAATTCATTAACTGTCTAATGGAATCATGAATAATGTAGCCTGAGGAGAATTTTAAATCCAACTCAATCGATGAATCTAGCTCCCAAATAAAGTCCGGAAGCTCATATAGATTCTTGCATTCAGATAAAAACAAATGCTTGAGGTTCTTTAACCTTCCAATGGAATCGGGAAGAACAGAGATCCTTGAAAAATTTAATTCCAACTCGACCAATGATTCTAGCTCCCCAATAGAGTCTGGAAGCTTATTTAGATTATTGCATTCAAATAAAAGCAAATGCTCAAGCTTCTTTAACCTTCCAATGGAATCAGGAAGAACGGAGATCCCTGAAAAATCTAAATCCAACTTCACCAATGATTCTAGCTTCTCAATAGAGTTCGGAAGCTCACATAGATTCTTGCATCCAGATAAAATCAAATGCTTGAGTTTCTTTAACATTCCAATGGAATTGGGAAGAACGGAGATCTCCAACTGTTTTAAACTCAACTTGACCAATGATTCTAGTTTGCCAATGGAGTTCGGAAGCTCATGTAGATCATTGCATGAATCTAATTCTAACTTGACCAATGATTCTAGTTCTCCAATAGAATTCGGAAGCTTCTGTAGATTCTTGCAATTTAATAAACTCAAATGCTCAACCTTCTTTAACCCTCCAATGGAATCAGGAAGAATGGAGATTCCTAAAAAAGCTAAATCCAACTTCACCAATGATTCTAGCTTCCCAATAGAGTTCGAAAGCTCACATAGATTCTTGCATTTATATAAAATCAAATGCTTGAGTTTCTTTAAGATTCCAATGGAATTTGGAAGAATGGAGATCTTTAAAGAATATAAATCCAAATTGACCAATGATTCTAGTTTGCCAATGGAGTTCGGAAGCTCATGTAGATCATAGCAACAATATAATTTCAACTCGACCAATGATTCTAGATCTTCAATAGAATTTGGAAGCTTCTGTAGATTATGGCAATCAAGCAAAGCCAAATGCGTGAGATTCAACCTTCCAATAGAGTGAGGAAGTTGGTTGATATTACATTGAACTGTTAACTTCATTAAAGATTTTAGATTGCCTAGTGTCTCTAGGAAGCTGAAACTGGATCGGATCCTTGATGTAGGGAATGATAATCTCCGACAAGCGTTCTAGAGAACCGATTTCTTTGGGCAACCCTTTGAGGGATTTGCATCCCTAGATATCCAAAGTATTTAGCAGTTTTACCTTACCGATTGAGCTATCAATCGTATGCAAATTCTGACAATCCTTAAGAATCAATTTCTCCAACTTGCCAAACTCAGAAATGTTGGGCGTCTCGGTTAACGAAGAGTAGCACGACAAATCTTGTGACATCCCGATTTTCCAATCCTATTTTCAATAAATTGAGACAGGCATTTCGTTGGCACGCATATAGTTCTTTTCCTTGGGTCGGCCACTCATGTGAAAACTAGTCTATTGGGTGAAGCCGTTAAGAGTTTCTAATGCATTAGACTCGAGAATTTGACTAGGAAGCGACCTTTCGACCAAGCTAATCTGCAAGGGTCATTACGGCACAAATAAAAATCGATTAGAGACCGGAGATAGGTTAACTCGACAGGGGCATGTGATCGAGTGTGGGTGATTCCACTAGATCGCACAATTCTTGTCGATCGGCACTGGACCGACTTTCCTATCGATTGGGTACCCTGTGTTCGTATTTGAAACCTTGAGATTATGCCGACAACCGAAAGTCGCCAATGTTTCAAAGATGTACATTGTGGCTTGAGATGATCAACCACGAGGTCAAACACATGAAAATTTCTAAAGGCTACCCGATAGGTTGGGCCGCGCTAGTATCGTGCCAAAGTGAAATTAACCGTGGAATTGAGATCGAATTCAGAAATTGGAAGTCTGGGTGTGTCACAAATCATTTTAGGAACATTGACTAATCTTCGGAAGATTTTTCATGTAATTAGAATTATTCAGAAATTAAATCAGAGAATGGCTGTTTTGGCTCGAGAAATTAGTAGGCCCGCCTTTGGTCTTGCTTTTGGGATTTAAGTTGGTTCTATGGACAAGTGAAGATGTGAATTGAAGTGTGGTGACATTGGATTAATTTTATGGACTTCAATTTGATTCAATTGGAAGAGAATCAAGTGGAATTGAAGAAATTATTGTACAAGATTTTATGCCCCGGCGGAAAATGGAATTGCAACCATTGGAATAAGGTTGTGGGAGATAGTGGAGTGTGATGTCATCCATGATGTCATGGTGGAGCCAAGCGAATGGGGTGTTGACAAGTGGCAAGAGCTCATTGGCCCTCATAAAGTGGGGTTTTTTCTCTCTCACCTATCAACATCATCTTCTTCCTTGGGACCTTGAGAGGAGAGAGAAAGGAGGGGGAGGATGTGCGGACCGGACCAAACCGCCGACCGCCCGACCGTCGCCGCCCCTTCGCCCGCTCGCATGCTCGTTCGCCGGAGCTCGCCGTCGCGGTCGCCATTCGCCCGCACGCCCATCGCCGTGCCCGCTCGTCGTCGCACCGCCTTCGCCGCCTCTAGCTCTCATCCGCGTGTCCCAGCCGCCTTCCTTTGTCGTCCTGAGCTGCTAGTCATCGCCAGCGTCGCCGTGAGCCACCGCAAGCCCACCGGAGGCTGTCGCTTGTCCAGTCGCACTCCATGCCGTCGTCCCTAGCTTGGCCGACGTCCAGAGCTGCGTCCAACGTCACCAGCCGTCGTTCGTCATCGCAAAGGCCGCCGCAGCTCCCTCCGCCACCGTACGCCTCCACCTAGACCATTGAAGCTCAGCCGGACCACCACCGGCCCTGTCCAGCTCAAACCGGCGTCGGATCTGCCCTCAACCGGGCGACGGTGGAGCGAAAAATATGGGTATCTCAGCCCCATTTTGGCCCATTTTGGCCGCCTTCTCGAGCCCGGATGCTCAGCCCGCTTTGAGGAAAGTCGATCCTCGCGTCGTCCTCGTCGTTTTGGTTCGCTCGGCTCGTTAATCCGGTGAGTTTAGCTCACTAAATTTTGATTAGACGGTTAATGATGCCCTAAGTGTGCTTAGTCTAAGTTAAGCAAGTTTAGGTGGTTAGTTTAATTTATTTAAGTGTACATTATATTAATGTGCTTGATTAACTTAAAGTGCGGTTAAATTAAGGTTAAGTGAATGTTTACATTAATATAAACCTTGATGTGATATAAAGGAATTTACTTTTGATTTATTTAAATATCTCGAAATTATTTAATAATTTAATAATATATTATTATTCGAAATTATTAAAATATTATTATTTAATATTTTCGGAATAAATTTTATTATTTATTAAATTCCGAAAATTTTGTCAAGACCCTAAATTCTCAAAATTTCGTGCCGGTCTCTACTTTGTGTAGTCAGATTTTGAAATTGACGATTGTATATTATAAATTGAGTGCGGATCGTAAAAGATATGGATATTATTATTTAATTAATTTTCGGAATAAATTTAATTATTTAATAAATTCTAAAAATTATTTTGGAACCTTATACTCTCAGAATTTCGTGCCGATCGTCGCTGTATATTTAGAATTTGGAATAGATGAATGGTTAATGCAAAGTGAGTGTTGATTGAGGAAAATATGGATTTTAATTAGAAAATCTCAAATGTCGGGGTTGATATTGAAATTGGGTTCTTAAAGATTAATGTTGCAATTGTAATATGTGAATGACATGTGAAGTGCTTTAAATTGATTATGAATTGTGGTATGATAATTGTGAGGAATTGTTTTGAGCTATTAAGTTGGAATTGCCCCTATATGGGATGCCCACGCGGTGGATACGGGTCGCAGTTGATTCTGGGCCCATGCTCCTTTGGGAACGCCGTCGATGTACTGACGAAGCCGCGCTCCAAGGGGGAGACGATGCCTGGCTTTATGTCGTAGATAGCCGAACCGCGAGTAGGCTATGCGCTTGTGTGGCGCTAATGAATGATGATTTGAAATGCTTGCTGTGAATTCGAAATTAAATGAATTGGATCGTGTTCTGACGGTTCATGTGTTTATTACAACTTGTACTTGAGTGATTTGAATTATGCTAACCTGCAGAAAGGAACTGATGTGAGGTAAGTTCTCAGTGTGATGTGGCTAGGCCACCCTTGGGCGTATTTTCTTTCTAATAAGGGTTTAGGGGGTTGAACTTGCTGAGACATCGTTTCATCCCGGTTGTGGGATTAAAATTTCAGGTCCCTGGTGGTCGGAGCGACCAGATAGCTTTGGTTGGCTTTGAGGAGTTGCAGAGGTGAAGTTATAAGGATTGGAGAATGTGTCCGACTTGTAGATCGTAGGACAGTTCCTTTTTAAGAGCCGGCCTTTTGTAAACTTTTGGCTGTAGGCTTCTGTTTGTAATTCTGTTGAATTATGAAAGTGATATGTTGTGGTTTTGCTTCCTGCTTTTCAATCTCATATTTCATTGTCAGGGGTTTTATAATACGTTCCGCTTGCGCAATAATAAGCGAATGGGGTCGACGACACTACCTGAGAATGTCGCATTTGATCGACCGCAGTGGGATGTGCGCGCGCCCAGGGTTCGGGGCATGACAAATCTAGTACTTTCAACTTTTTTTGCCATCTGCAATGGGAACAAAGGACAATTCCATGCCAAAGAAAGGACGTTAATACAATAGCATACAACTAGCTCATGAAGGTCAATTAATAAAATTTGAAGCCAACATAAGTGAGGTGGGTGAGTACCTCAATATGCCTCCATCCACCCCACTTGTGGGTGACGTCGCTCTGTGAGAGGTTAAGCACGACCAAATTCACTAGGTGAAGATTCGTTGCTAAAAAATTCAATGGGCAAGATTGCCAAGAAAGCCATCTCAAATTACAAAGACGATTTTTGAAGTCACCTACAAAATTTATTTTGTACCCTTGAAGGAACCTCAGCTTTGGCAAATAGGCTACGTCTTCAGGTGTTAAGTCATGAGGGATCACCAAAGTGAGTGCACGTACATCTCCTTTTTCCTGCCAGCAGCAGCAAAGAATGAAGATGAGTGGGCAGCACAGGAAGCAAAAAACCAATGTAAGTAGTCAATACTATCAGTGTTACTTCGAGCCCAAACTAATTACTCTTGTGCTTCTCAGCTTGATAATAAGACAAACGAAGCATGTTTAAAAGGTCCATTCGGTGTTGATTGCTCAGTATCTTCACAGAGTAAACACTTTCAATGAAACAGAGCTCATTTTCATTCTCACTGGACAAAAAAGGAAGAATTTCAACTGAGCAAACGACGCATTAGCTTTCTTCTCGTTTCACATGGGTATGGCGTGCAAACATATACTTTTGCTGTTTATATAGAGTTAGCATTCTATTTCTCTATAAATTACAAAATAGCGCAGGCCATCAACCGATACTCGTTTTTAAAACACACGAGGAAAGATTTTGTTGGATTGATTATATATTCTACTCTTGATAACTTTACCTCGTCCCTCCTCAGTATGTCTAGATTATTCTTGTCAATCACCAAACAATGGCAATTTCCAGCATCTTCGAGATTCTCTTTATTGGCAATGTACCTTTCCAGATCTCGAACTTCATCATGCATCCAGAATGTATTATCGTACTTATTGACCTCATTGAGCTCATCGTCCTCATCGTACTGAACAATCTTTATCAACGACATGAGGAGAAGGTCATTAATTGCATTGTGTGGATAAAATTTGCAATCATCCCACATGTAATACGTATATTTCTGACTCTCCCCAATGCAAAAACATGCTATGTCTAGGAATATTTGTTTTTCCCGGGCATCCAATTTGTTGACACTTATCATCAGTGTTTCTCGGACTTTCTTACATGGGACTTGCTTTAAGTCCTTCAATGTCTCGTCCCACTTCGATTTGACCGTGTTGGCGAAAAGAGAACCCACGACTCCCAAAGTCAAAGGTAGCCTTCCAATGTGTGAAACAACTTCAAATGAGAAATTGCACCAATCTTCCGGAGGAGTATCTCTTCTAAAGGCATGCTTGCTGAAAAGCTTAATAGCTTGCTCCATAGGCATCTCCTTTACTGGGTACTCTATGTAACGACTAGGTTGCGTTTGCTTGTCATTTTCTAGTCTTGTCCAATTTAATATGGTCCTTCTGTCCCTAAGTGTGACTATGATCCTGCTTCCAGGACCGAACCATTTGTAGCTCCCCGCAAGTTTATTGAGTTGCTCCTCCTTGTTCACATTATCGACAACAACCAACACTTTTTTGTTGTGAAGTCCTCTGCTTATTCGATCAATCCCCTCGTTGGTGTCTTGGATTCCGTCAGCAGAGGTTGAGCCCAATGTATCGGATAACAGTTTCTTTTGCTTGTGTAGAAGATGTTGACCTTGCGACGAGTCTTGGACATCATCAAGGAAACTATAGTAATCAAATTTAGACCAGAATCGGTTGAAGATAACGCTAGCAAGAGTGGTTTTACCAATACCACCCATCCCATAGATTATAACAAAACGTACATCATCAACAGAGTCCACTTTCAACAATTCCTCTATATCATTTTCATCATCCATTTCAACTAGATTGTCGGGAAGATATCTGTTCTTTGCCTTCAGCTTAAGTAGAACCTCTTGAACAATCAATTTTATGAGTTCCCCATACCTGCCAGACAGCAATGGTGGACAAATTCAGACTGAGAAAATGACGACAACATACTATTCCTAACTTTAAGCATATGCTGTTTGAATAAGATAAGCTAAACATGTTAAGACCACTTTACAAACTGTGGCAGTTTTTCAAATAACAAATCTGAATTGATTTAAACATAACAATCTCAAGTGATAGTGAAAATTATCTAGATTATTAAGTGATCGAATTAGCTACCGTGGCTGCTGCCCTGACTCCATTGATTGGGTTAAACACTATCACTCAGTTCGGATACTGCCCAGACTCTCGTTAATTGGGTTCAAAACCAACACTTAGATTGGATGCAGTGAGCAAGAGGAAATGGAAATGATTCGGAAGGATACCGCAGGAGAAAAAACAAGAGAAAAGAATGAATGGATATCTTTGTCGTTTGAATGAAGGATACCGCAGGAGAAAAATAAGTTTTCGTTATTTTTAATGTTCAGGAAATATTTTGAGATTGATCAGATATATAATTAGTTCCTACGCTTGTAGTACAAAATCAGTCTGTTTGATCTACACTTAATAAGAATTAATACTTGTCTTTTTGTTGTTTCTACTTTACCTTTTTTTCTAAATTGTTCAAAAATATTTATTTTGCTATATAAATTTGTTTTAAGGTTTTTGACGACCAAACAGGATGCCAACTTATCATTCAGCAGCAACTTGACGATGACATAACATTTACCCCAACTTTTATCAACTTACAGAGAAATTAATTTCTCAGAGGACGAAGATTGAACATAAGGTAAAAGCACAGAGACTATTGATATCTTTAGATGTATAACGTGATCGATTAGAGTTTATCCTAAATAAAAAATTCTTTGACAGATTATATTAAAATTAATTACACGAAAAAGTGGTGGAATCTAGTCCTTCCAGCTTCCAACCAACTCTAGATGCAACCTCACGAAGAGCATCTCTCCAGCTCTTCGCCTCATCGGGGTCATACTTCAACGTCTCCTCCTCATCGCCATACTTCGCCTTCTCCTTCTCAAGCTTAGACAGGGCATTACTGTACGATCCGGTACTGCTCTTGACATCCTCCGGCTTCACTAAGAAAATGGGAAGGATCTCCTTCTTCCCATTTGAATTTTTAGCACAATCTACCATTCGAACAACCTCACGGAGACACCATGGACTGGAAGCAAAGTCCTCAGAGAAGATGGGGATGTAGATTTGAGAGTCGTTGAGGGCTTTGAAAAGCTCCTCAATCTTCTCACCGACATTGAGCTCTTTATCATCTCTAAAGACACGGATTCATTTCTCAACCATGTCATGATAGAGGTAACTAGTAAAGTGAACCCGAGTGTCGGGACCCCTGAAACTCAGTAACACCTCGAATTCCATTCCTGATGTGTCAGTGGAGGGCGCCATCGCACGTAGCTAACTGGACTTGAGACAGGATCGAGCTGAACGAAAATTGTCAATGACCTTGCTTGAGGCAAGACATCAAAAAAAGAAGAAAAATAAACGGGGGTGGGTGCGGTTAGTCACCACTCACAGCCATCAATCGGTGATGGCGAACTGCTGAAGAAATCAAAATTAGAGCATGCCGGAATCAAAACATTCCATGAAGAAATCGAAAACGAAACTGACATAAAGAGAGAGTACCTAGTGGGCTGATTGACGGCAGGCCGACAAAGGTGAGGCCACAGTCCGCGAGATCGAGAGAGAGAGACTAGACGAGACGGCGACGCAGGCGAGACCAGAGAGAGCAAAAAACGAGGGGCGCTGCTGGAGAGACGAGAGAGAGGCCAAATCTGGGAGCGTGAAGCAGAAAGTAGAAGGTGTTCTAAATTCAAGACATTTTAGAGCTTTGCTTGAACTTATTAAACCGGTTTTAATTGAGAACCGGTTTTCAAATCTGTCCCAAACCGGTTTCACCCAAGAACTGATTTTATAAGGCCGGGGAGGCATGCTCTTTTTAGCATTTTGTTGCGGATGCGAGTTGTCCTCTACATGGGCGTAATTGGAAGATTTTACAGGTGATCCCATCATTCAATTAATTAATTTTATTTTATTTTTACCGGAAGAAGATATGTAAACTTGGTAATCTTTTAGTCTGAACGCTCCACGTAAGGAGAACTTGGTGTGAGAAATTGCCGCTGGTGATTATGGCGAATCTTCGGAGAGGCATCTCCAATCGAATATTCTCAATCTTGAGTTGAGACATGATCGTCCACGTTTAGCTGTGCAAGAAAGATTAAAAACATGTACCGTTGCGGCGTTGCTTATGCGTCCAGCTGGAGTTGGTGATATTAGGGAAAAACCAAAGCGAAAGAATAAAAATGGATCTGGTAATTAGTCATTTTCTTTTATAAAATTGTTATTACAATTGAATTCTAGCATCCATTCGTTTTGCAGAAAATAACTTCCAAAAAGATATTTTCCAAATTTTTCGATATTCGTTCAATAAAAAATGAATTAGTTAGGGAAAATATTTTCCATCGACAGAAAAAGTCTTCTAAATTGGGAAAAAATATTTTCCGCTTTTCAAATAAGGGAAAACATTTTCCTCACTCAGTCTCTTTTATCTCACACGTGTAGCTAGCTAGCCCTCTCTTCTTTCTTTCTTTTTTCTCTTTTTTCTTTTCTAAAAAGTTCAAATTATTTCTTTTTCTTTTTTTCTATATTTCCTTTTATTTTCTTTCTTCTTCGGCAATGGCCGACTATTAGCCATAGGAAAGCTCAAGCTTGCCACTTGCTAGATCAACGAGTGCGGGAGCTCACCTTTGGCCATTAGCAGTCGCTATGGTCAGCGATCGACCGAAAAAGGAGGAGGAAAAGAAAAAAATAAAAAATTCAATTTTTTTATTATTAAAAGGAGTGCACGGAGGAAAATTAAATGAAATTTTCTATAACAAACGGCAAAAAATATTTTCTAATTTATTTTTAGGATTTAGTTAAATGCTGGAAAATATTATCATTTTTCTGAAAAATGGCTTCCTTCAAAAGATTTTCTAGAAACGTCATATTTTCCGCGAAACGAATAGAGCCCCTAATCTTATAAAAAGATTCACGCTTTTGTTCAATGCAAATCTAGCATGAAATTAACATCAAATGTGATGCATGTTTTCGAGGTGAGGACACCTGGAGTGCCATAACTTGGCACGCCGGGACACTTAAGTGCCATAACTTTAAAATAGTACACTTAAGTGCCATCATCGGAGTAAAATGGGACACTTAAGTGCCAATCCGGCCAAAAGCCGGTCAAAATGCAGACGTGGCATTTTCCGGCGACATGCTTAACTGATGTGGCAATTTTTTTTTTTTAAAAAAAAAGCACACGTGGAGGAGGAAAACGACGTCGCCCCATCCACTGTGCATTTGGCCAAACTAAACGACGTCGTTTTTCGTTAGTGTTAAATGACCTCGTTTGGTTTATTTGGATTTTAACATTTCGTCAGTTCACACTAGGTCTGACGTCCTCTCCATCCATTGCCGTTCACATCTCGCCGTTCGCAGGTGATCGCTCACCGTCGTCGCTCGCCTTTGTCGCTCGCCGTCGCTCGCCTTTGTCGCTCGCCGTCGTCGAGCACCGTCATCGCTCGCCGTCGTCGATTTGCTCAGGTTTTTTCTCTTCTTCCTCTCCCCTGTGGTGAAATTAGGGCTCCGACTCGTTTATTAGGGCTCGGACTTCAAATTTGGGGGTCGGCTGGGAAAGGTCAGGCTTGATGTGAGATTTATGGCTAAGATGTAGTGCTACAATCCTATTGGGGGTTCGAATTGACAGTTTAGGAGCGGCATTGAAATATAGGCTCGGTGTAGGGCTCGGCGGGGGGAAAAATTAGGGCTCGGTGTAGGGCTCGACGTCACCTCATCCACCGTGATGTGTGATTCATTCGGGGTGTTGAATTGTGATGTGCGAAAGTAATTTGTAGTGGTCGGATGTGAAATGTGTGATGATTGGTGATTGTTAGGGTTCAGAGTATTGGACTTTGCACATGTTCGAATCGAAGGTTGTGGGGATGGGGACTTCTGGATATTTTTTTAATAAATTGCATTATTGAGGACCCATGCTGAGGAATCTCTCCATATTTTAAAGAAATGCGACGGCATAATCAAAGCGAGTTGTCGGGTCCCATCTTTATTTTTATTTGTCCTTGTCCCGAGGCCTCTTGTTTTCAAGCTGCAGCTGTCGTCGACCGCATCTTCCCTCTCTCTTCTTCTTTTCTTTTCTTTTCTTTAATAAAGAGTGTAGGGACCTCCACTTGCAATTGTCTGTTCTTTGTGAATGTGGTCCCAAAAGTTAATTGTATATTTGTCCTCTTTTGTTGCAAAAATGGCGCATAAAGACTATGTTGCTGTCATCGTTTACTACGGTGGAGATTTTGTGATTGGGGAGGATGAGTGGGAGTATGAGGGGGAATGAGGGTACTATCTTTGTAGATATAAAGAAGGCATCTTATATTGGATTTGTTAGGGATATAGTGACATTTTTGCCTTGTAGAGTACAAAAGTTAGCTTCTTTGTGTTCTGGGAAAGGCTTGAGAGATGGTTTGAGAGTTTTGGAAGATGATAATGGTTTTAGGGATGTCTTATATCATTATCTTCATGGCGAAGAGGCAAAAGTGTTTGTTGAAAACAATAGTGAGGACGAAGATGATGACAGAGATACCACCCAAGTAGGAGAAGGAGGAGATGAAGTAGGTCATGATGGACGGGATGGGGAGGAGAGGGGCGCAGATGCTGTTCACCGGAGCGATTGTGACATGGGTGATGTCACCATCACTGAATTAGATTGGGAAGTAGCTGAATCCGTGACGGTGATGATGACGATGACGATGAAGGGTTGGCGGCTGAAGCTGAAAATTTGTTAATCTTAAGTGACGCCGACGATGAGGAGCTTATACAAAGTCAAGGAAAAAACAAAGGGACTTTTTGTCGACAGATTTGCAACTTTGCATGTAACTGTTCATCCAAACAGAGACGAAGGCCCTGCAGATGTTGGTGTTGCTGGCCAGGTCCTGGAGACAGATTATGAAGAAAGCATCGACACCGCAACTTCCTAGGACGAAGTTGAAGAAGATCAACGAGCTGTGCATAGAAGGAAAAGTAAGTTTCCTTCCTATGATCCATCTGTTGCGTCTCCTACTTTGTCAGTAGGTATGAAATTCCATGATGCGATACAATTTAGGGAA
The DNA here is from genome assembly GCA_016097485.1 of Eucalyptus sideroxylon x Eucalyptus melliodora. Lineage (NCBI taxonomy): Eukaryota > Viridiplantae > Streptophyta > Magnoliopsida > Myrtales > Myrtaceae > Eucalyptus > Eucalyptus sideroxylon x Eucalyptus melliodora. The sequence continues at coordinate 23,352,434 of CM027831.1, read as the reverse complement.
GCTATACTGAGTTCTTCCATTGCTGCACAAAGAAATATTGATTTCATTAGAAATACCATGAAATTTGTAAGAGCTAGGTGTTCGCAGCAAAACTGTCTATGGAAGATTTACGGTGCGTTTGTTAAAAAGAGTGGGTCTTTTCAGATTAAAGCCTACCAAGAGGAACACACTTGTTCCATTAATTTTCAAAACAAAAGGGTAACAAGTGCATGGTTGTCCAAGCACTTCTTCGATGTGATCAAGGTGATGCCCAACTTGAAACTTGCTAACTTTAGGATGCTGGTGAAGGAGCGTGTAGGCATCAATGTATCTAGGAATCAGTGCAAAAGAGCAAAGCAAAAGGTGATAAAGGTACTTATTGGTCGGTATGCTAAGGAATATGGGCAGGTGTGGGAGTATGCTTGGGAGTGTAGGCTGCAAAACCCTACAAGTAGAGTGTATGTGGAGGTGATTGAGAGACCGCTTCCTGATCATGGGACCAAGTTCGATAAGTTCTATGTGTGCTTTGATGCATGCAGATGAGGATTTTTAGCTGGTTGTAGACGGATTATAGGATTGGACGGCTATTTCTTGAAAGGCTTGTGCAAGGGAGAATTGTTGGCAGTGATTGGAAGAGATGCGAATAACCAAATGTTCTCACTAGCTTGGGCTATTGTAAAGATTGAGAACAAGGACAATTGGTCCCGGTTCTTGAAAAATCTGATGGCTGACTTGGAGATAACAAACGAGGAAGGGTGGGCATTCACGAGCGACCAACAGAAGGTAATGCTTATTTTTTGAAAAATTTAGTCAATAGTTTGCTTTGCTTTGTAATATGAACATGTAATTTACTCTAGTATTTCTTACTTTGAATTATTGCAAGGATTGGTTCCGGCAGTAGCCGAGTTGTTGCCCCATGCTGAACATTGAATGTGTGCGCGGCACATATACAGAAATTGGGCAAAGAACTATAAAGGGGATAAGCTGCAATTGCAATTTTGGCAATTAGCAAAGAGTGCAAACATGGCTGACTTTAGAATAGCCAAAGAAGGACTGCTTCAGTTGACAAAGGAAGGTTGTGTTACCCTATTTCAACTAGAACCGAAGCATTGGTGCAGGGCATTCTTCAGTGAGGAGTTCAAGTGCGATAACGTCGACAACAACATTTATGAAGTATTTAATTCGAAGATAATAGATGCCAGATGCAAACCAGTCATCTAAATGCTTGAAGATATACGAGTTGCGGTTATGACTCAGCTGTAGAAACAAAGAGATGAGGCTGCAAAGTGGACAAGACAATATGGTCCTAGGATTGTGAAGAAATTGGATGAGAACTTGGCTGCAAGTACGCATTGTCATCCCATTTGGAATGGAGATGACGGAGATGAGATAATGAAGGGTGCAGATAAGTATGTTGTCAATCTAGGAAGTAGGAAGTGTTCATGTAGAGCATGGCAAGTAAATGGAATTCCATGTGCACATGCCATATGTGCCATCCAGTTGAAGGGCGGCAATACAGATGATTACATCGATGATTGGTACCATAAATCAAAATATCTTGCTTCCTATTAGTTTATGATGCAGCCAATTAGAAGTAGCAAGTTTTGGGAGCCCACGGATCATGAAGCACCTCAACCTTTGCCACTGAAGAAGACAATTGGAAGGACAAAACGAAGACGAAAAATGGCGGAGGGAGAGGTCTCGGGTCGCAAAGAATGAGCAGGCAGGGTGCAAAGATCACGTGCTCTTATTGTCGCCTAACAGGCCACAATATTAAAGGTTGTCAATTGAGGAAGCAACAACGGTTGAAGCAAGGTGGAGGGCCTAGTGAAGAGACAGTTGGAGAAATGCACACAGCAGGGCCAAGTGAGTCAACTGTTCTTCAGTCAACAAGTAGAACCCTGGTAAGTCATGAAATTTATTTTATGTTTATGTTGCTTTCTTGTCGTTTATCATAAAAATGTACATAATATCCTATTTGGCCTTGTATGTAATGTGTTTGTTAGGTCACAAGAAGAACCTCAGTAAGTCATGAAACCGAACAACTGTTCAAAGAAGGTAAGGTAGAACACGGCCCGGTGAAAGATTGGCCCAAGCGGCATCACGGCCAGGTGAAAGGATTCACCCAAGCGCATCGGGGCCAGCTGAAGGATTAGCCCAAGCGGCATCACGGCCGGTGTAGTCGACTGTTCTTCTTGACGAAAAGAAATACCTAGTGCTAAATTCAACCAATTTGTATTCAGTTTTTATTATTATATGTCTCGATATTATATTTATGGTATCTTTTGGCCTCTTTCTCAGGTTCGAAGAAAGCAAGTTGGAACTCAACTGCCAACTGAAGGGCCATCACAGGAGCCACCTCAAGGATCATCACAGGAGCCACCAAAAGAATCACTGCAAGGGGCACCACAAGTACCACCTCCAATACCACTAGAAGGCCCAACAGAAGGAGGTGTCATTGAAGTTGAAGGGCTACACAGAAGGACAACTAGAACAAGACTAGGTGAATGGGCAGGTACACAAAGGCCATCTAGAAGACGCCCGACACAATTGGTCGAAGAAGCCCCTTTGTAGTTAAAGGGCCCAAGAAAGCGGGAAAAAGGGGCAACAAATCACAAGTTCCTGAAAGCGACGCCCCTCTTCAAACAAGAGGGGCACTTGGGAAGAAGTTAAGACAATATGATTATGGCCTTTATACAAATGAGCGTCTTTGGAACAATCATTCTCGATGTAAGTTTTATTGGCTGCATTTAATTTAATTTATGCTGTAGATTTTTGCTAACAATTTTTTTTTTTTTGTAGCACGGGAGAAGTTCGAAGTTCTTATCTCAAGCCCAACTCAAGAATCGACGGTTGCACCAACAAAAAAGAAAACATCAACATCAACTGTGCCAACAAAAAAATAAGAGAAAGAACCCAGCTCCAGCTCCAGCTCTAGCTCCAGCTCCAGCTCCAGCTCCTTTTGATTCAATTCAGCCTAGGACATTTGCAGCTCCATTTGAGTCAGTGGATACTGAGAAGGTTGAAGAAGAAGTTGCACATCCAGTTAGAAAGAGTGCCAGAATTATGAATCAAGTGAAAGGCCCATCGAAAGAAGGACGAACATGGGGTGTCGTGCATATTGATTGATGAGATGAGATGAGATGTGATATTTGTGGAGCTTAGGAGTAAAAACAGTTATGTAAACGATGATGTTGTCGTGCATCTAGAAAGTCTCTGGATGGTTATCTTTTGTTTTGAAACTTTTCTTTAGTTTGTCATTCATTGATGTTGTCAGACTCAGACTTGATGAAAGAGTATCAATGAAATGACATTGATGTTGTCAGGCTCAGACTTGATGAAATATCAATGAAATGATCTTGTGCTGCTTGTCAATTTATGTTGTTGTTTATCATGGATTCTGCTTTTACTTGCTCTGTTTGTTGGTTGTTCTATGGTGATAGGCTGGAGTCTTTGGTGTATCGGTGATGGTGGATGGTGATGTTTGGTGGTAGTCGTTTGTTCTTGGGGTGCTAATGTGGTGGTTGGTGGTGATGCCTGGTGATTATTAGTTTGTGGTGAGGGTTATAGGCTTAAGCAGTTGCACCTACACTTGGTACAAGTGTGCAGTTTGCACATCTTACACCATGTGTATTGGTGCAAACTAGTGTAAGGCTCAGCTTGCACTAGTATCTTATGCAGCAACACCACCAGCATGGTGGTGGCTGGAGCGCCTAGTGTGTAGTGTGGCTAGTGGTGATGGTTGGTGGTGTCGCCGGTGCTGGTGGCTGGCGCAATTTTTACAGAAAATCCACAAAAAAATTGGCACTTAACTGATCCTATTCTAAAAAAACTTGGCACTTAACTGTTCACTTTTAACTACAAGTGACACTTAACCGATCACTTTAACAATAACTTGACACTTAAGTGATCCTTTTTTCATCGCGACTAGCACTTACGTGATTACTAAATACAACTTATGGCACTCGGGTAATCACTCATGTTTGTCTTGTGTATATGTTGGTCTGCATCAAAACAGAGAAGATGATGGTAAACTTATGGCAAGTCCATACGACAGCACAAACAACAACAAAGCAACAATGATCTTGTTCCACAACACAAACTTCTTCGCATCTTTCAAAAAGAAAAAACCCAACGTTTAATCCAGAACAACACCATTTTTAACTATGGCAGTCGAATAAACTTTTTCTCATTTTCAAGTACTTTACATTTCATCATAAAGTACAATAGACAGCAAAACAACACCATAATACACGCTTGGTAACACTTTCGTTCAATTTTCATCATTGGAACTTCATTCTTGAAAGGTTTAGTTGAAGATGCTTGAGTGTGCATTGAGACTTCATTCTTCAAAAGTTTAACTGAAGACACTTGAGCTTGCATTGAGTCAACATCGTCCAAGTCGTCCACGAACGCAAATGGAGATTGCTGTCTTTTATGAAGTAGATCCAATATCACCTCTGTGGCTCGGTCAAAGAACTTCTCATCGATCCATTTGAAGTATTTGCACTTCGACGTTTCTTTATATCGGGCGTATCCATAAAATCTTCTCCCATGATTGATTTGAGTCCACGATGTTCTTCTTGGACTCGGTAACCCACAAAAACAGAAACGCTGGCCTTCTGCTTTGCTTCGGTGAGAGGAAATTGAGGCGCTGCTGCGAGTCCTGCTCTCCATTTCCAAGATTCGACGAAGGAATTTTGGGCAAATGAAAATTAGGGTTCAAGACTTCAATTCGAGCACTTCAATAGGGATTTTGGCCGATTTAGGGTTTTAGATTTGGGGCATTTGGGGAGACGACGTTGTTTTTGGAAGATTTGGGGCTTTTATTATGCAGATGACGTCGTTTCTGGTGAGTGAGAGCCGACTCAGCTCTCCGGCAAGCCACGTAGGCAAAAAATAGTAATAAAATATTGCCACGTAGGATTTCCGGCAAGGGTCGCCGGAGGTGGCACTTAAGTGTCCCACTCGAAAAAAAAAGTGGCACTTAAGTGTACTGTTTTGAAGTTATGGCACTTAAGTGTCCCAGCATGCCAAGTTATGGCATTTGTGCTGGACTTAACTCCATGTTTTCTGCACATCTGATTGTCTCGATCAATCATGTTGATCTTCGACGTAGTGAATTCAAATTTTGAGACAACGTCCACGGGCCAAGCGTACGTCACACACAGGGAAGGCGCAACATGATTATGGGCATGCTAACCACCTTGGCCTCATGCCCGGACCTTTCAGATAAAAATGAGTGCATTTTCTTTCTAGTGAGTGTGGATGCATGTAGATCTTATTTATTTTCGAGTTTTTATCTTGTACTACGTACAGATGAAACACGTCCGGGGGTAGATTAATCTACAGTCATAAAGGAGCAAACACAACTTGGAAGGAGGATTTTGGCCTGGCACGTAAATGCAAATAATTGAGTAGAAGAAGAGAGAAAGGGTAAGTTCACGATGCTGGTAAAATGGCAGGCCTGGTATCGAAGTTGCTTCTTCCCTTCGACAAGAGTCACGAACCTAGGACCACCCTAACGTGTCGCGCATTCTAGTTAATTACATCATCATCGAATATTCGCCTCTCTCATATTTATCCTTTTTTCTTTTGTTTCTCCATTCACATTACCGGAAATTCGACCACTGCCGAATGAACCTTCCCATATGTCAAACCACAACATGGGCCATCCACATAAAGAACAATTTATATTTTATTAGGGGAAAATTGGAATTTATATCATGTACCTAATTCGTTTTGCCAAAGTATAAAGTTCTTTAGTGCCCTGAGAGCTCCCTCATGTTTTGAAAATCTGTCAAAATCCTCTTTGGCCCAATTTGTCCTAAGATTTAGATAAAAATGACTGTTGGCTTTTTAGATGTGACGTTGTTTTAGTATTTTGCAATTAGTTGGTGTGATATCCTGAAATTTGACCAATTTCTAAATATAAGAAATGATTATTTTATTAATGCACTGATGGTTAATTTACTTTGAACTAATTACTTACGAGTTAATTAATCTATTGGGCGAGGCCGTAACGGGTTAAAACACGAAAGACTAGAGAATTCAATCAAGGATTGGCTACTCAACCATAAGGATTAGCAATGGTCAATTCTATACTGTTATAAGTCAATTAGCAAATAGATGTAAGTTCATTCGACAGAAGTACATCGCCGGTTCGTGGGTGGTTCCGCATGATTATGATACTCGTGTTGAACGACGATAAACCGATTCCCTATGTGTAAGGGTAGGACAACCCTCGTGCAGTGGTGTGGATGGTGGCGCTAGCAATGCATGAGCAGGGAGGTTTGTCGGCCCTCCCTCAAAGCGCTTTTGGCTGCCCCGTCACGTCGTTGTCGTGGTGAACCGGTTTCTGCAATTAACCGATGAGTTTATACTCTAAACTCTGCTTAGTAGGCTAATAACGTTTAAGGGATGTTAGATTTATTTTATTAGGAATTAGGTGTTAGTTAGATTAAATTAGAAATTGAATTATTTAATTGAGTATGTTAGGTGGTTAGCATGGTTTAGCTAAGGCTTAAATAAATTGTACTATTTATCTAGAAGGATTCGGGAATTTCGCCGAGTCCGTATTGGTTATTAATTTAATGATTCTAGCCTAGGTTAGTATTGTTAGAATTTAAATTGATTTATTAATTAATTTCGGTAATTATTTAATTATTAATTATTTTTCTGGAAATTATACCAGGAGGGCTGCTCGATAGAATTTCGAGCTGATTACAGTGATGTGTTTAGTTTTTGCAATTGAATGATGTATTGTTGAATTGAGTGATGATTGTGATATATTGGTATTTTAATTGGAAAATGTGGGTATCGGGTGTTGACACCGAAAGTGGTCTTTGAGTACCAAATCAGCTTAGGTGAGCAATATGGATCTATAAGAGCTTCGGGGAGCGTTAACGTCATTATAGATCTCTAGCAGCTTCGGTGATCATTTTAGACATCAGCTTCGGCGAGCACTTGTTATTTAGCAACTTTGGTGAGCACTATTTGATCTAGCAACTTCGGTGAACAAATTTTAGATATCAGCTTTAGGGAACAATGATATATGGGTATATCTATTTCAACTTAGGCGAGTAGTGTTCGAATCGACATAATATATGGTTGACATTGATGGCATGGAGTCGAATGAATCGACTGATTGATGGTGAATTTAAATTGAATTGTTTAATTGAGTATTTGAATTATACTAACCTGCAGGGTGGAACTGAGGCGAGGTAAGTCCTCTATGCTAAGTGTGTAATTGTGTGGTTAGGACACTTCTGGGCGTATTTCCTTCCTAATTGGGGTTTAGAGCTTAGACTCGCTGAGATTATATCTCACCCCATTGTGAGACAACATTTTCAGGGTCATCCAAGGAGGACACAGGCGAGAGGAGGTGATTGGAAGCGTAGGTCGATTAGGACGGCTTCTTTTGGAAGGCCGAGTCTTTTGTAGTCTTTTGGCCATAGACACATGTACATGACTAAGTGTATATATAAAAGCATGTTTGTTTGTAAATCTATTATCTTGTTTTTCTATCCCGAGATGATTACTGTCAGGGGATTTCTTTTTGCTTTCGCACGTGTAATAAAATGGAAAGGGTCGGTGACTCGTCCTAAGAAGTCGCAAATTATTATCAACCAGATAGGGATGGGCACGCGCTCGGGGTTCGGGGCATGACATATATTTCAAACTTGAGGAAGCTCTTTGGCTTGTAATTTGAAGCATTTGCAAACTAGAGAAACCACTAACCTATGATAGCATTGTGGAGATTAGGGCCCCATCTAAGTCCAAGATCCTTAGAACGAGGCATTGAGCACTTCAAGCATCTCCACCCCCCAAAAAGCACAAGGTATTGTGTGTATCTTTGTGTGTGGCACCCTAATAACCTTTTAGTCTCGTCAGATTTCCAATAGAATTTGGCTAAATCCAACTGGACCAATGATTCTAGTTCTCCAATAGAGTTCGAAAGCTTATATAACCTGGCATGCAAGCAAATGCAAATGCATGAGATCCATTAACCTTCCAATAAAGTGAGGAATTTGGCTACTACTAGAATCAAATTTTGTCAAAGAATTTAGATTTCCTAATGTCTCATGAAGCTTGAACAGTTTGTCTATCGAGCACACAATAATCTCTAACAAGTATACTAGAGAACCGATTTCTTCATACAACTAGCTAGCAAAGGTCAATTGATAGAATTTGAAGCAAACATGAGAGAGGTGTGTCCATACCTCAATTTGCCTCTATCCAGCTCAGTTGGTGATGTTGCTTTGCGAAAAGTCAAGCAGAACCAAATACACCAGGTGAAGATTTCATCGCTAAAAGATGCTGCAAGCAATGATGCCAAACAAGCCATCTCAAAGTACGAAGAAGATTTTTAAAGTTGCCTATGTAATTAAATCTTCCCCCTTCAAGAAACCTAAGCTTTGGCAAACAAGCTAATTCTTCAAGTGTTAAGTCATTACTAATACCCACATAGAGTGCTCGTACTGCTTGTTTTTTACTGTCAACAACAGCAGAGAATGAAAATGAGTGCGCGACATAGAAAGCAATAAACCAAGCAAGTAGTCATCAATATCAGTAGTTCTCCTTCGATCGCAAACAAATTAAATCAAAGGCATGTTATCACAAAAGAATTACCTTTTTCTTCTATCAACTTGAAAATAAGACAACCCAAGCATGTTTAAAGTGTTCACTCAGCGTTGGATTTTCTGTCTATTGATAGACTAAACACCTTTACAAGGAAACAAAGGACTCATTTTTATTCTCACCGAAACAAGAAACGAAGAATTTCAACAAACCATATGGCCCCTTCCCTTTCTTCTCGTTCCAAGGAAGACTAGATTATATAAGAGCCAAAAGTGCAGAGATCATTGTTAACTTTATATGTATAACATGATTGATGAAATTTTAGCCTAAAAAAATGCGTCACAGATTATGTTAAAATTAAATAATTCGAAAAAGTTGCTGAAAAACAAAACTTACCTTTTCGTATCTACTGGGAAGAGAGAGGAGCGACAGGATTTGATTTTAAGCTTGACATCATCCGTCTCCAGATCCAAAATTCAACATGGAGACGGATGATGTCAAGCTCAAAACCAAATTGTATATTGATGCTTTCCTGTCCGACTTTGAAGTACAATATACCATATGCGCAAACCACGCATAATAAGAGAATCCTTATGGATGTCAGTGTCGTTTCCACCAATCTTCTGACCAACTCGGACCTCTTCGGGGGCGTTTGGTTGGGCTTTCCCAAGGGGCTTTGAGCTCCCAAAGCCCATTGGGGAAAATTTTGTGTTTGGCAATGATTTTTGAATGCCCATTTGCGAAATGCGGGCATTCTACAAGTTGAAAGCTGAATGCTGGGTAGGACCAGCTTTGAGCATTGGGCATTTTGGAAATGCAAATTTACTGTTCATCGTCATTCCTGTTCATCTTCTTCTCCGGCTCATCTTCTTCTCCATTCGTCTTCGTCTTCCCGCCGCCTCAGAGTTCGGCTTCTCTGGCAACCACCACCACCGCGTGGGGGTCGCGCGTCCCCGATGACCACCGCTCGGGGTGGCGTGACCGCGACCTAGGTGGCGTTGTGACCCGTGACCCAGGCGGCGTTGCCTAGCGCGCGCGAACCGAGCGACGCCACCGAGGTCGCTCGGACCCGGCGGCATCGCACAGGTTCGCGTGACCTCGGTGGCGTCACACAGGGTCGCGCGACCTCGGCGGCGTCGCTGGTCGCGCGACCAAGGCGACGCCGTCTGAGGTCGCGCGACCAAGCGACGCTGCCTGAGGTCACGCCCTCAGCCACCAGATCTGGCCATCGGAAGGCCAGATCTAGCGGTCCGGTGGCTAGATCTGGCCGTTGGGAGGCCAGATCTAGTTGTCCGACGGCCAGATCTAGCCTCGGTCTTGGCCTCCACGACCTCGGGCCGGCCGAGATATGGAGGTCCGGCGGCTAGATTGGCCGTCCCGCGGTTGGCCGCTGCCGGCGGCGGTTCACCGTTCACCGGATTTTATTTTCAAACTTAAAAAAAAAAAAAAATAGCAAAAGCTAATTAGAAATGCAAGTTTTGCCAAACGGTGTTTTTGCTTAAATTATTTTTCAAAACTACTTGAGATTGCAATTTACCAAACGGTGTAACATTTCGGGAAACCCCTTTATCTCAAAGGTATTTGCATTTTTCCAAGAGCATTTCCCCAAAGTTGAACCAAACGGGCCCTTTGTGGTCTTTGACATAGATTTCTTTCTCCACCATTGCACTGCGGAAGCAACCAGTACAAGTTGTCCGAGCGTCGGTCCCTTGAAACTCAAGAACGCCTCGAACTCCCGATGTGGTGGCGGCTGGTGCCATCGCACGTAGTAAACGAGACTTGAAACAGAATCAAGCTTGAAGTGAGACATCAAATTGAGGGCAGTTCAAAAAACAAAAGAAAAAAGAAACGGGCGGTGGGTAGGGGTAGCACGACTCACAGCCATCAAATAGCGATGGCAAACTGCCGAAAAAGTCAGAAATGAAAAAACCGAAATCGTAACATTCGACGAAGGAATCGAAAACGAAAGCAGAGAGTACCAAGTGGGCTGGTTGATGGCCGACCGACATAGGCGAGGCCGCAATCCGCCACAGAGAGAGAGAGAGAGAGAGAGAGAGAGAGAGAGAGAGAGAGAGAGAGAGAGAGAGAGAGAAGACAAGGAGGTCATTATTGGGTTTGGTTTAAACCGGTTAAACAGGTTTTACCCGAGAAACTGATTTCACGAGGCAGGAGAGGCTCACTCTCTTAGCAATTCGTTATGAATGCGAGTTCTCCTCTTCAGGAGTGTAAAAACTTGGCGTGAGAATTGCTAATGGTGATAGACGCATCTACAGAAAGAAAAATTCTCAAACTCCCCCTTGCCCAACACCGAGGGAGAGCCTCTATGATGGCCCTCTTGCTCATTTGTCCGTCAAATCTTCTAGATAAAGCCACAAGACGCTGCGATCGAGTCTCTTAAACTTCAAGCCCAGCGCAGCACCCTCTGTCTACCATTTGCTTACTGCGGCATTACACAGCTGATAGTGCTACTTGGACGCGACATTATGGGTGTATCTCAAAGTTGGAAACACTAGAAAGATGGACATAGTACAATGATATACACCAACATTAGTCCATGTTATTACACAGACCAACACTTGAGTACATTGCATGTGAGAAAAGAAAAACCTTTATGTTTTCTATGTCACGTAGGCAAAATAAACTTGGATATCTTGTTTGGTTTGAACCACTTATTCCCAAGTACCTATTTTGAGTAGAAAATAGCGGGAAACTATGCAGGGGACACCTTTTTCCTTGGACAAGCCACGTCCTTAACCAGCTTAATTCTTGTTAAATGAAATGCCCTTCTGAATGCTCGCCGTTAACTCTTTCTTTGCCTTTCCCAACCATCTCTACAGGTTAACAAACAAAGGCCAAAATTAGAAAACTTCATCTTCCTCTGACGTAATCAAAGCAGACCTAAAAATTTCAAGAATATTAAAACTCTAGACCTTTTGCACTCCTTCAGCAGGCCAAGGGAAGAACCTCATCAGCCCCAGTATGACCGAGGCAATTTTGGATGCAAAGAATGGAAGCTCTTTCCGCTGAAAAATGGGGACAACAATAAAGAAAATCATCGGTCATTTCAGTGTGAATTAAGAAGAAAAAAGATTGGATCTCAATAAGTTTTTTCAAGGCACCAAACATGAGAATCAACAGATGCACACTTCGACAATGCCAGCATTGCCCCTCAACCCCCGCAGGCATGCATTGGCAAACTTCACAACAGCATAAGCCTGCCTGCATATTTCATTTTCACATTATTTGAGCATATGAAAAGAGTCCAGTCCGCATAGCAAATAGCCATCAGATTTCCTATTCATGAAAGAGATCGAGACTACATCTTGAGGGCCAAAAAGAGGACTGACCATAGAGAGAGTTGCGAGCTAGCTTCAGCTTAAAGAAAGTTGTCAAAGCACGTATATACACAATTACGTGGGCTTCCCAACATAATGTAAGGAAGCGGGGAGGTGAAGGCTAATACGTCATGTCATAATTTCTCGAGGAAATAGATGCAGAAAGTTTTAGTTTCAAGTGGACATCAACAATCACTTTCAAGATCTTTACCAAAAAAGAAAAAAAAAAAAAAAAAACAATCACTTTCAAGAAAATCTGATATACTTAACAATGGTGTCACTGCATGGACTACTCCACTTATCATTAAAATGCAAGTGATTCTCTAGTGATTCTCTTAGCTATAACAACAAAAGATGTATGGTAATCTGTCCACAACTGCTTGCTTCTACCCATAGTGTCACGCCCCGATCCTCCGGCACGCACACATCCTTCTCACTTGGTCGATTTTATAATGCGATATCCCATGACAAAGTATCGCCGACCCTTTCATTTATTAAGCACATGCGGAAGCAGTTAAAATCCCCAAACAATAGAACGATGGGATAGAAAAGCAGGGCCATATTTTTCATATTGAAATTTATAACCAAACTTTTATACAAAACACAAACTGCTTCATAACTATTCACTTCAAAAGGAATTCTCAAAAGAAGATAGACTCTCAGTCCATCTAGGCCGCACTCAAGACCCCTCTCGGGATTATCTTCTTCTTCCAAAATCCTTCTCCTCAGGTTTTACCTCCGAGTCCTCCTTCCCAGACTTCTCCTCCTTAACTTCTCATCGGGGTCCTGAAATGTTTTCCCTAAATTGGGATGAGACTACGTCTCAGCGAGTTCTACCCCACTAAGCCCGATTAGTAAACCATTATACTAGAGGCTGCCTAAACACGCATAGGTCAGAAAACGTACCTTAGCATCAAATCCCACATGCTTGTCAGTACAATTCACAATAGGCACCCAAGCAATCATATCACCGATCGAAGCATCGATCAAATTGACCTAGTCGATTATATGCCAACAAGACCACTCACGGTCATTCCCAATCAGTCAATCAATTCACGACGTCAAATCAAAGTAATGATCAATCGACCTAGTCGAATGTCAGTCAAACCATTTCTAGGTCAATTCTATTATTCCATCTCAATTCCCAATTACGAATCACGATCCTCAGTCACATCTTGAGCATAGGTGGAAGACACAGTCCCACTCGACAACATTCAATATTTAATGGCTTTACGGTCCCACTCGACCACTTTCGATACTCAATGACTTTACGATCCCACTTGACCACTTTCGATACTCAATGGCTTTACGGTCCCACTCGACCACTTTCGATATTCAATGGCTTTACGGTCCCACTTGACCACTTTCAAAATTCAATGGCTTTACGGTCCCACTCGACCACTTTCGATAATCAATGGCTTTACGGTCCCACTCGACCACTTTCGATATTCAATGGCTTTACGGTCCCACTCGACCACTTTCGATAATCAATGGCTTTACGGTCCCACTCGACCACTTTCGATATTCAATGGCTTTACGGTCCCACTCGACCACTTTCGATATTCAATACTCAACGATTTCTCAATGAAATAATTAACCACAACCATTTAGGAATATATCCTAAATTCCACATTCAATTCAATTTGGCACAATTCAAAGCTCAAATAAATAAACAGACTGCGCCACGACAATCAGCACGAGATTTCGGTTGTCGGCCATCTCAATCTTAATTTCCGAAAAATAATTAATTATTAATTAATTTCGAAAATTAATTATTAAACACTAAAAATTCCGTTTAACTCAAAATAAGGCCCAATTAAATAAACGGACTGCACCACGATCACCAGCATAAATTTCCGGTCACGGGCCATCCCAGTTGAATTTTCGGAAAATAAATAAATAAATAAATAATTTCGAAAATTAAATAATTAATATTAAAAATTCAATTTAGCTCAAAATAAAGCCCGATTAAATAAACAGACTTCACCACAGTCATCAGCATAATATTCTGGTCATTGGCCATCCCAGGTGAATTTTCGAAAAATAAATAATTAATTAATTTAGTTCCGAAAAATAATATTTAAATGCCAATAATCCCACTTAGGCCCGAATCGCCAAATTGAAGGCCGATTAGGGGTCAGAAAATTCCCGAGATGCTTTCAATAATTAGTAGACCACGTCTACTTGCTAATTGCACAATCAATTTATCTAAAACGCATCACAATTGACTAATAATTGCTAATTTATTCTAATCTAACAACCTAAACATAATTAATTAAAACTAAACCAACCTTAAGCATAATTAGCCAGCTAATCTTGGATTAGTGAGATTACTCACCAAATCGCCCGCAAATCGATCAATTTGACGGGGCGACGCCAGAACAAAACTTCCCAAAGCACGGCTTGGGTTCGGGCCGGAAACGGCCCAAAACGGGCCTTGAACAAAGGCTTTGAAACCCATTTTTCTAGCCACTGTTCTTGGCTGGACGAAGCTCGTCCGCGGCTAGGCGACGAGGGAGGTCGGCGGAGGACGAGGGGGATGCCGGGGAGGTCCGAGCGGCTGGCGGTGGCGGGCCGAAACGGGGTGGAACGGCGGCTGGGTCGCACGGGGGAACACCTGGCGCGAGGGAACGGGCAATAGCGAGCAGTGGGACGGCGGCGAGCGGTGGCCGCACGGGCTGCGGTGCGGGTGGCAGTCCGGCTTCGGTGCAGCGGCAACGACTGCTGGTCTTCAGGCGACGTCCGCGGCTGCTTCCGCTTCTGTCTCTGCTGGTCTTTGCACGAAACAGAGAAGAGGAGAAGGGGGGGTGGTGACGACAGCTGAGGGGGCGAGGGAGAAGCGGAGGCGGGCGGTGAGCGGCGGAGCGCGAGCGGCGACGAGAAGCTTCTCTTATCTTCGTGCGGCTTACGCCTGTCTTTTTTTCGTTCGAACAAAGGGGGGAGAGAGTGTCGAGGGAGAGAGAAGAGAGAGAGGAGAGAGAAGGATAAGGGGGTTTTGACTAGTCAAACAAGAAAAGGAGAAGAAAGAGGAGAAGCCAATTTCAAATTGGCTAGGGGAAGTGTTCGGTGGGGGGCGCGCACGAAGGGGGAGGGAAGGAGAGAAGAGAGAGAAAAGAGAGAAAAGGGAGAGAGAGAAAATAAATAAAATAATAATATTATTCTTATTTTTCTTTTCTCTTTCCCTTTCTATTTTCTTTTGGTCTTCGATTTTTCCTCCGATAATTTCTTTCTTGAAATTTCGGACTCGTCAATAATTTGACGGACGATGAGATAGGATTCTAAAAATGAATTGTGACATGCTCGAATATTCGATTCCCGAAACCAAATTAAATTTCATGGTTAGAATCAATCAAACGCGATTTTAGTCCAATCCAACCAATTGAGTAGCTTTTAGGGATTTTACTGCAGATACATCCCTTAACGGCTTCCCCCAATAGGTTAGTTAACTCGTGAGTGATCAGCTCAAAGAAAAAGGACCATAAACATGTCGACGAAATGCTCATTTCACTTTATTGAAAACGGAGTCGAATTTCAGGATGTCACACATAGCCCGAGACAAGTAGTCACCTTCTACATATTTTCACAAGTGAGGTGTCCTACTAATTCAGAAAAAGATCTTTCTTAAGACTTTTTCTTGGGTAGTGGTAGTGGATAGGGTTTCCAAGCTGCCGTTAAATTCCCTGACCTCTGCAGGTAGAAATAATAACAAGCTCTCTTTCGTTCATTTCAGTGCATAAACAATGCCATAAAGTTGACTTGCAAAAGATATATGCCTACATGGACCTAAGATGTGATCCTCGTGAAAATCTCATCATTCTCATGAGGAAGTTCTCAGTAGAGTACATCTTCAAAAATGCTTGTGAATTTAAAGAATGTAGAGACTCTAACATGATTAAGCATGTCAGTATTCTCCTTAAGCGGCCTCAATACTACGAAGCTTGTCAAAACCCATTTCAATAATAGCATCACTAGAACAGCAGGAGCGCTATTTGACGACCAGTAAATCCAAAACTAAAGAAACTGACCAGAACGGTGATATAAATGGATAAATCCATAGAAAATGGAAACTTATTTACTTCAACAGTACCGTCCCACCATTTTGGATGTGAGATGTTATTGTCAGGTGATCAATTTCTTGAGGAGTGAAAGAACAAGGTGGTTTAACCTATAGATTGTGAATGCCAACCGACATTTGTCATTTTATAGAAAACTGCAACGTCTAACAACATCCTTGTCGGACATATGAGTTCTTATTAGGAAGAATGCGCCACAAACCTGAGATAAAAGAGGTAAAGAGTAAAGTTGTCACTTTTACAGGACCCCCAACAAATGGAACATCGATTTCTCCAGGATCGAGACCCAATACTTCTGCCTGCAAGGAACGTAATAGATCAGACGTCTGATGAGATACTTCGGCACACATCGAGGATATCCAGGGAAAGGAAAACAGTCATCGGCTTTCATGGCATTGTCCCGAAACTGGTTTGTTGCATAGTTTTGGTGCCTAAGCATTAGTACCAAGTATCTATGACCATAAACGACCCCGTGATCATGAGAAGAGAACCAACAACACTCCCTAATACATACCAGCAGTTACATGATTATTTCAGCCAAAACAATCCAAGATACAGGGCTTCCGAACTCTAATGCTAGGCTTGCAGATAGCCTGATTTTATTAACTCAGCTTCTACATAGTGCACATGATCCATACAAGATGCCCTTGGAGCAAGTTATTGACTGCAGTTATGCATAATATGGCGTTGGAGACGACAGAGCATGCTAAAAAAGGTAAAATACGCTTTTGTAGATTAGGAGAGGCAGAATCTTAATGCTGAACAGCCGGACGAGAGGATAACAAGAAAACATGCACACTTGGAAAAGTCATACTCTCACAGAACCGTCCACAGTCTAGACTCATAACTTCTCTCCCAATTACACAATACTCTTTGCAAAGGCCTTTGTTTTTTCCAGCGCTGGACATGTAACATTTTGAATATGTTTTTGTGCAACAAGCCAATTTTACCTCTCCAATAAATTGAGACTCAACACGGCCATCATGCATATAGGATGGGGAAGCATACATGTCCCACGAGTGATGTTTCTCGAGAACTTGTTAATTAATCATTTTACAAGTGAAATGCATAAGGATTTAAGTGCAAAGGTTTTTATTTTTATTTTTCTTTTGTCTATCTCGAGTTGATTTATCTGCCTATAGAACCACATAAAAACACAAAATTTGCGAACTATGTTAGCCAAAAAAAAAAGAGGAGTTTCTAGCGTAGTTATTTTAAACTGTTGATTGGTCCTCGCAGCACATAGTTCATCATTCAGCGCACGGTCCATTAAAGACAAGTAATATGCGCTGCATCGCACCCTTGTGGGACATGTATGTTTCCCCATCCTAGTTGTCCCACGCCACATTCATCTTAAAACTAACATCTGCTGAAGAAATTTACTGGGGGAAAAAAACAGAGTATGAGACCCATACAGGTTTTTCATAAGAGTCATTGTGTGTAGATGTTTCATATTTACAGCAACATTTTCAATTTTCCAATGGGATTCAATGTGGAGTCAATTCACTCTCTGATTTTAGGGTACTTAAATTACTACTTCAATGTAAACCATCACTATGTGCTCTTTTGGACGCTAAATGCAAACCTAGTCCTTGATGTGTCATAAAATCTGGAAATTGGTAAGGGCAGTACTCCGCATTATTGTTTCATCGAATGTGTGATGGATGACAAATTGGAAATAATTTTAGTCTTTCATTGGCAAAACCACAAACACTAAAACATGCCATAGCGGCTAAGGCAACCGACATCATAGATGTTGGTAATGAGTACTTGTTAAGCCATACAAAATAATCCATACTTCACACATTCAATGACTCTAGAGAGAGAACCTGATGTGAGGATAATTTGAAGTGAGAAGTTGTTAATGTTTAGTTTTTTTCCTTTTTAGTGTGAAATCGTTAGTATTTCCTCGTAGTGGGGAAGAAAAATATTCACTTCCAATAAGGGGGTGTGACATCCCAAATTTTCAACCCCGTCTTCTACTCGAATAAATCGGGCATTTCATTGACGCGTCTATAGGGTTATTCTCAGAGCCGATCACTCTCGAGATAACTAGACTATCTGGGGAAATTATTAAGGAATTTTAAGACAATAGACTTGAGAACTCGATCAAGAATCGGCTTCTTGACCGTGTCCATCTTTAGAGGTCAGTACGGCACAGTTAAAAATCAATTTGAAATCAGAGATAGACTGGATCGATAGAGATATGTGACTAATCGTGGGTGACACCACCGAATTAGAAAATTCTCGTCGGCCGACACTAGACGATTTTCTTATTGTTTTGGTACCCCCGTGTCCGTAATTGAATCCTCAAGATCTTCACGACAATCAAGAGTCGCCATTGAGTCGAGTGGGTTCATAGTGGCTCGAAGAAAATCGACCACGGGTCATTTGCCTTAAAAAGTTCTGAACACTACCCGATAGTCTAGGTCACGCTAAAAACGCATCGAATGAAAATTAACCGCCAATTCGAGTCCGATTTCAGAAATTGAAGTTTTGGCCATGTCACAATAAATTTTAGGAACATCGACTCAGTCTCAGAAGATTTTCGGAGGTTCGGGAAATTTTACGGAAAACCGTTTCGGACGTCATGGAAATTTGACGGAAGTTCAGATTGGCTAAATTGATAGGAAATTGGACTTCCAGACTAAGCCGTTGTGTGTCGGGGATTTATAGAAAATCATGCGGGATTTTTCTACGTCAAAAGTGGACCTCAATTTGGGAATTTATTGGAGGAATTGAATTTATTTAAGCCAATTTCCCTCCCCAAATTCGTGTACCCCCACCTAGCCACAACAATTGGACCATTTGGGCTTCTAGAAGAGTGCATGGGAGCTTTTATGTGAAAGTAAAGAAATTATACATGGCCAGATTGATTTTGTGAAAGATATTTTGTGAAATATCAAGCCAAAAGGCCCCCACCTCTTCCTCATCCTCTCCATCCTGCTGCCGTGAACTACTCCTCTCTCCTTTTCATCCTTTTATTTGTTTCGTGCGACACTCCCAACTGAAGAAGACGAAACCGCTTGCTGAAGAAACCCCCTACCGCTGCACGCCACCGCTCCATCTCCACGAAGCCACTTGGCCGCGTCTGCCCATTGCTCGGTCAACAAACGAGCGTTTGAAGACCACCGAGTGAAGCCGCAAGATCCACCGAAGCTGCCCGCGTCCCACCGAAGCTCTCTCCTCTCCACGCTGTCACTTGGCCGCGTCTGCTGGTTGTTTAGTCAACAAACCAGCGTTGAAGACCACTCATCTTCGTGTCTTCATCCGCAGGTCAGCAAACCAGCCCATCTCTAAAGACCGAAGCCCCACATGGCTTCACGCAGCTGATTCCCTTCAATTTCTTGTCATCCGCAAGCCTCCACCAGCGAATTCCTTTTTCATTCGTTGACTCCACCGTTCGTGTCTTCAACTCAGCCGAGCATATCGTGGAGTCCACGAAGAGAGAGAGAGCAGCGAGCAGCACCGAACGAAGACTCCACCGTTTCTGCTTCAGTCTTGCCGCGCCAGCCTCAAACGAAGGAGCTCCCTTCGTCCGCGCCTTCAGTCCACGAACCTCACGCCCATTCAAAGCCCAACGAATTTTGGCCCATCAGCTTGTAAGTTCCAGCATCAGTTTGGCCCAAGTTCAAGCCCAGTCCAATTCTGTCTTAGTCTTGAAGCCCAGCATCAATTGGATTGGAAAGCCCAGCAATTTCAAATTTTTGGGCCCAGCAAAGACAGGCCCAATTCAGTTTTATTTCAGCCCAAGAGTCCAGGAAGTTGCAAGCCCAAGCAAGTTCAGCTCAGTCCAAAGGAAGCCCAGTCCGGTGCAAGAACAAATCTCAGTTGGGCTGAGATTTGTTGGGCCAAAGTCGAGGCCCGGTCCAAGCCCGCCGGTGTCGTCGAAAGTCCGATTTCGACCGCATTTCAGCGCCATCGCGGTGATTCGATCCCCTGTTTTTAATCAAGTGAGTTTTACTCACTAAAGCTTTATTAGTTTGCTAATATGCTTAGGGTTGGTTAGATTTAATTAAATGCAATTAGGTGGTTAGATTAGTTTAGGTCAATTAAATTAGAGACTTAATGATGCATGTTAGGTGGTTAGAAATAGACATTAGCAAGTAGACATGCCATGTTATTTATGGAACGAGTCTCGGTAATTTTCCGGGCTCGTCTTGATTCCAATTCGGCATTACAAGCCTAAATTGGATTTTTCATGATTATTTATTTAATTTTCGAAATTAATTATTTAATTATTTATTTTTCCGGAAATTCAACCGGATGGCCGGTGACCGGAATCTCGTGCTTGATTGTCGTGGTGCAGTCCGTTTATTTATTTGGGCTTTATTTGGTGCTAAAGTAATTTATGAATGGATTTAAGGTTTATTCCTAAATTGAATTTGGGGACCGTAAAGCCACTAGATCTTGAGAGGGTCGGGTGGGACCGTAAAGCCACTAGATCTTGAGAGGGTCGGGTGGGACCGTAAAGCCACTAGATCTTGAGAGGGTCGGGTGGGACCGTAAAGCCACTAAATCTAAGGAATTGCTTGGTGTGGGATGAATGACCTAGAAAGGGTACGACTATCATGTAATCGACTAGGTCGATTTGATCGATGCTTCAATCGGTGATGTGACTATGTGAGTACCTATTAAACTGTACTAATATGCAAATGGAATTCAAGGCTAAGGTAAGTCCTCTGACTCGTGCTGTGCTTAGGCAACTGAGTAGTGTATTGGCTTACTAATCGAGTCTTAGGGTGTAGAATTTGCTGAGACGTGGTCTCATTGGTTATTGAATAACCATTTCAGGACCTTGAGGAAAAGAGAGGAGGAAGAACTGAAGGGGAGAAAGTATTTTGAAGTAGAAGAGGATCCAGAGAGGGATCTTGAGTACAACCCGGATGTGGATTGAGATCCCATCCCTTTTGTAAACCCCGTCTTAGTGTAGATATGTGTGAGACAAGTATGCTGTGAATAGTATTGTAAATATACTAGGAGTTGTGTTGTTAATAAAGGTGTGGTTGTGAATTTCAATATGAAAAATATGGCATGCTTTTCTATTTCATTGTTTTATTGTATGGGGATTTATAACTGCTTCCGCCTGCGTAATAAAAAGAAAGGGTCGGCGATACTTAGTCCTAGGATATCGCACTTTAAAAATCAACTAGGTAGAAGGATGGGCACGTCCTTGAGGATCGGATCGTGACATCCCCTTTTTGTTGTATCAGAGCAAAGTTCAAGATTGGAGTGATAAGGAGCATTGACCATGGGATAGTTTGTAGGAAAGGCATTTAAATTCACGTTGGTGCATGTTTGTGTTAGCTGAGTGCTAAAATTATTTGTTGTTTGAATCGCTCTGTTTCTAATTTGGTGTTGAATTAGAAGCAGGTGTCAGTTGTTTAAAGTGACATTATGAGCGATCAGGAGCCGATGACTCTTGCAAAGAGGGCCAGTAGGGCTGTAACTCGAGGAAGAGCGCGGACTAGAGTCGGTACTCAAGGAGGCCGTGGTCGAGCGCCAGCATAGGCTAGCGCGAGTGGAATGGTTCCACCTGTTATAGATGCTAGAGTAGCACCACCTCCTGTTGGTGCGGGGGTAGCAGCCCCAGGGGAGCAAGCAACTGTCGGAATCAACCAGGCTCTAGATGCTATGCGAGAGATGATGGGGCAACAGGCCCGTGATCAGACTGCCGCCTTTACTGCCGCTGTTGAAGCCGCCGCCACCGCGCCGCGCTTAATGCTGCCATTGCTACCACTTTTGCTCAAGCCGCCCTACCACGCACGCCGCACCCGATTGCACTGCCGTCGCCCCTGCGAAATACTACCGGAGTTACGGGTCGTTGGAGGCCGGTTCACCAGTTAGTGGATCAATTCTTAAAGATGAATCCGCCAAAATTCATGGGTACTGGAGACCTTGAGACCATGTCTCTGTGGGTACAGGATTTGGAGAAGGCATTTGCACTTTTGATGTGCAATGAGGAAGAAAAGGTGTTACTAGCTGTGTACCAACTTCAAGGTAACGCCAATATATGGTGGAGATCTGCCAAGGAGATAGTATTCCCGGAAGGTGTGGTCCAAGTGTGGGACACCTTCCTCAGAGCCTTTAATGATCAGTACTTTTCAAGTACTGCTCGGGAACAAAAGATAGAGGAGTTCTACCGTCTCCGCCAAGGGAGCATGACAGTTGATCAATATGGGGTCAAGTTCGCAGAACTATCATAGTATGCTCCTAAACTGATTGAAGACCTTAAAGAGAAAGCTCGGAAGTTCAAAAGCAGTCTTCGTGCTGAATTGAAACAACCTCTACTATTATTTGGACTTGAAAGATTATAGAGAGGTTTATTGCCTAGCCAAAATGATAGAGCAAGGATTGAATGAGCAAGCTGCCTCGTCGGGGTCGAGATTTGGTGTTGACCAGGAAGCGATCAGGCAAGGAAAGAGGCCGATGTCAGGGAATAGATTCCAAGGTCCGCCTAGCAAGAAGGGTGGATTTGGTAGGTCAATGGCCGATAGAATGGGACCGTGTCGCTCTTGTGGGAGACGACATGGGTCAGCACCGTGTCCAGCTAGGATGGGTGTGTGTTACGAATGTGGCCAACAGGGCCACATAGCTAGACATTGTCTCAATAGGCCAAGGAGACAACCGCAGCTACCACCACCACCGCCACGAGGACAGATAAGAGGGTATGCCCCTCAGAATGTGCCACAAGGAGGACAGCAGAGACCTCCAGCTCAAGGCACTGTGTATGCAATCACACAAGGTCAAGCAGAAGCTGCACCTAACGTGATAACAGGTATGGTTTCGCTCAACGACCAACCTGCTTATGCTTTGTTTGATCTGGGAGCAACTCACTCTTTCATTGCCGAGCAATTTGTTAAGTTGATAGGAGTCAGTCCTATATTATTGGAGTTGGCAATTTGCATATCTACACCGTTGAAAGATAAGGTTATTCTTGCTTTGGGTTGTTCGGGTGCAAGTTAGTGATTGGTGAGCGAGAGGGGAAAATAGATCTTTTACTCCTAGCTATGTATGACTTTGATTTAATAATTGGCATGGACTGGCTCACCAAGCAATGAGCTAAAATGGACTGTTATCGCAAAGCGATTCAGTTTGACCCGATAGAGGGTGAGAGCTTCGAGTTTGTCGGAAGTCGAGGAGGACCCTCGATTGTCTTGATCTCATCGTCAGAGGGAACTTGTCTATTAGACGAGGGTTGCCAAGGTTACCTAGCAACTCTCATGGATACGACAATTGAAAAACTAAAAATGGAAGACATTTCAGTTGTGCAAGAATTTCCAAATGTCTTTCCAAAGGAATTACCAGGATTGCCGCAAGAGAGAGAGAGATTGAATTTGTGATTGAACTAGCACCGGGACATGAGCCGATCTCAAAGGCACCGTATAGAATGGCATTGACAAAATTGAAAGAATTGAAAGTACAGATGCAAGAATTATTAGACAAAGGATTTATTCGTCCTAGCGCATCACCTTGGGGAGCGCCGGTTTTGTTTGTAAAGAAGAAAGATGGTTCATTGCGTTTGTGCATCGATTATAGACAACTCAACCAGGTGACCATTAAGAACAAGTACCCACTCCTAAGGATCGATGATTTGTTCGATCAATTGCAAGGAGCGTCAATATTCTCGAAGATTGATTTGAGGACGGGATATCATCAGCTGAGGATTAGGAAATAGGATATTCCTAAGTCAGCATTTCGTACTCGGTATTGTCATTATGAGTTTACAATGATGCCATTCGGGTTAACGAATGCTCTAGCTGCCTTCATGGATTTGATGAACAGAGTGTTCAAGGAGTACCTAGATCAGTTTGTGATCGTGTTCACTGATGATCTCTTGGTCTATTCGAGAAGTGATGAAGAGCAGGGGAATCATCTGAGATTAGTGCTCTAGACTTTAAGGACACATCAGTTGTATGATAAGTTTAGCAAATGCGAGTTTTGGTTGACTTGTGTTACGTTCTTAGGTCATGTGATTTCCGGAGAAGGAATCTCCGTCGACCCGAGCAAGATAGAAGCCGTGATCAATTGGCAGAGACCGACATCAGTGACAGAAATCAGAAGCTTTCTGGGATTAGCAGGTTATTACAGACGGTTTGTAGAAGGTTTCTCAGCATTAGCATCGCCTCTGACAAAGCTCACGAAGAAAGATGAAAAGTTCATATGGACAGACAAGTGCGAGCGCAGTTTTCGAGAGCTGAAAGAAAAGCTGACTACCGCACCGGTACTGACAATTCCATCTGGTCCTGGAGGATTCGAGATCTACAGTGATGCGTCATTTAGAGGGTTGGGTTGCGTACTGATGCAACATGGTAGGGTTGTTGCGTACGCTTCTCGTCAGTTGAGACCTCATGAGCAGAACTATCCAACGCATGACTTAGAGCTTGCCGCGATTATCTTTGCCCTGAAGATTTGGAGACATTATTTGTGCGGGGAAAAGTTTCAAATCTTCACGGACCATCAAAGTCTCAAGTATTTATTCTCTCAAAAGGAGTTGAACATGAGACAACGCAGATGGATGGAATTGTTGAAAGACTACGACTGTGATATTTTATATCACCCAGGAAAGGCGAATAAGGTCGCCGATGCTTTAAGTCGAAAGTCTTCAGTGGCTCATATACTGATTAAGGAGTGGAACTTAATCGAGAGAGCTCGAGATTCGGTATTCAAATTTGAGGTAGGCCGCCTTTCAAGTTTTATGGCCACCCTCAGAATTGAACCGGATGTCCAAGTCAGAATTAAACAACTCCAACCGACAGACCCGGATGTGCAGAGAATTCTTCAGGAGGACACAGAGAAAAGGAAAGCTGATTTTCAGATTGCTGATGACGGAACTTTAAGATTCCAAGGACGATTGGTTGTACCTGACGATGTAGAGCTTAGAGAAGAAATCTTATCTGAAGCACATCGTAGCAGTTACAGCATTCATCCTGGAAGTACTAAGATGTATCAGAATCTGCGTCAACACTATTGGTGGTCAGGTATGAAGGCGGATATCGCCAAGCATGTGGCGAGGTGTTTGACATGTCAACAAGTAAAAGCTCAGCATTGCAAGCCAGGAGGACTTCTGCAACCTCTCGCAATCCCAGAATGGAAATGGGAACATATCACGATGGACTTCGTGACTGGACTACCAAGGAGTCAAAGAGGAAATGATTCAATTTGGGTGGTAGTCGACAGGCTAACAAAGTCCGCTCACTTTATTGCAGTTCGAAAAGACCTCAGTTTGGATAGACACACAGACCTATATGTGCGCTAGGTGGTTCGAATACATGGAGTGCTAGTTACGATAACATTAGATCGAGACCCGAGGTTTACTGTAGCCTTTTGGAAGAGCTTGCAAAGTGCTCTTGGTACAAAGCTTCAAGACTGGTAAGACGGCATATCATCCTCGGACGGATGGCCGGTCGAGAGGACAATTCGGACCCTCGAGGACATGCTAGAGCGTGTGTTATAGACTTCAAAGGAAGTTGGGAAGATCAGCTTCATTTGGTAGAATTCGCCTACAACAACAGTTATCAATAGAGTATTCAGATGGCCCCATTCGAAGCGTTGTATGGCAGAGCATGCAGAACACCAGTGTGTTGGGATGAAGTTGGAGAAAGAAAGATAACAGGCCCAGAGTTGGTTCAACAGTCAGTAGATGCCGTGACAGTGATCAGAGACAGATTAAAGACAGCGCAGAGCAGACAGAAAAGTTACGCAGATAAGCGTCGGAGGTCTTTGGAATTCCAAGTTGGTGATCATGTCTTTTTAAAAGTGTCACCAATGAGGGGAACTTCGCGCTTTGGTAAGAAAGGCAAACTGAGTCCGAGGTACGTAGGTCCGTTTGAGATTCTTGAGAGAATCGGAACCTTAGCGTATCGTCTTGCGTTGCCGCCAAGATTGGCGCAAGTGCATGACGTCTTTCACGTGTCGATGTTAAGGAAGTACGAGCCTGACCCGACCCACGTGCTCAATTTCGAGGAATTGGACGTGGATGACCGTGTGTCATACGTTGAAAGACCGGTCCAGATTGTCGATCGCAAAGAGCAAGTTCTGCGTACAAAGACCATTCCGTTGGTCAAAGTGGTCTGGCAACACCACGGTACAGAAGGAGCGACATGGGAGACTGAGGAGTCAATAAGAGAATTGTACCCCCACCTTTTTAATCAAGTCTTGTAAGGTTTAAATTTCGAGGACGAAATTTTTATAAGAAGGGAAGAGTTGTGACATCCCAAATTTTCAACCCTGTTTTCTACTGAATAAATCGGGCATTTCATTGACGCGTCTATAGGGCTATTCTCAGAGCCGATCACTCTCGAGATAACTAGACTATCTGGGGAAATTATTAAGGAATTTTAAGACAATAGACTTGAGAACTCGATCAAGAATCGGCTTCTTGACCGTGTCCATCTTTAGAGGTCATTGGCACGGTTAAAAATCAATTTGAAATCGAGAGATAGACGGATCGATAGAGATATGTGACTAATCGTGGGTGACTCCACTAAATTGAAAAATTCTCATCGACCGGCACTAGTTTGATTTTCTTCTCGTTTTGGTACCTTGTGTCCGTAATTGAATCCTCAAGATTTTCACGACAATCAAGAGTCGCCATTGAGTTGAATGGGTTCATAGTGGCTCAAAGAATATCGACCACAAGTCATTTGCCCTAGAAAGTTCTGAAAACTACCAAGTAGTCTAGGTCACGCTAAAAACGCGTCGAATGAAAATTAACCGCCAATTCGAGTCCGATTTCAGAAATTGAAGTTTTGGCCATGTCACAATAAATTTTAGGAACATCGACTCAGTCTCAGAAGATTTTCGGAGGTTCGGGAAATTTTACGGAAAATCGTTTGGACGTCATGGAAATTTGACGGAAGTTCAGATTGGCTAAATTGATAGGAAATTGGACTTCCGGACTAAGCTAAGTCTTTGTGTCGGGGATTTATAGAAAATCATGCGGGATTTTTCTACGTCAAAAAGGACCTCAATTTGGGAATTTATTGGAGGAATTGAATTTATTTAAGCCAATTTCCTCCCCAAATTCGTGTACCCCCACCTAGCCACAACAATTGGACCATTTGAGAACACAGAAGAGTGCATGGGAGGCTTATTGTGGTAATAAGTAAATTATACATGGCTACTAGATTGATTTTGTGAAAGATATTTTGTGAAATATCAAGCCAAAAGGGCCCCCACCTCTTCCTCATCCTCTCCATCCTGCTGCCGTGAACTACTCCTCTCTCCTTTTCATCCTTTTATTTGTTTCGTGCGACACTCCCAACTGAAGAAGACGAAACCGCTTGCTGAAGAAACCCCTACCGCTGCACGCCACCGCTCCATCTCCACGAAGCCACTTGGCCGCGTCTGCCCATTGCTCGGTCAACAAACGAGCGTTTGAAGACCACCGATTGAAGCCGCAAGATCCACCGAAGCTGCCCGCGTCCCACCGAAGCTCTCTCCTCTCCACGCTGTCACTTGGCCGCGTCTGCTGGTTGTTTAGTCAACAAACCAGCGTTGAAGACCACTCATCTTCGTGTCTTCATCCGCAGGTCAGCAAACCAGCCCATCTCTAAAGACCGAAGCCCCACATGGCTTCACGCAGCTGATTCCCTTCAATTTCTTGTCATCCGCAAGCCTCCACCAGCGAATTCCTTTTTCATTCGTTGACTCCACCGTTCGTGTCTTCAACTCAGCCGAGCATATCGTGGAGTCCACGAAGAGAGAGAGAGCAGCGAGCAGCACCGAACGAAGACTCCACCGTTTCTGCTTCAGTCTTGCCGCGCCAGCCTCAAACGAAGGAGCTCCCTTCGTCCGCGCCTTCAGTCCACGAACCTCACGCCCATTCAAAGCCCAACGAATTTTGGCCCATCAGCTTGTAAGTTCCAGCATCAGTTTGGCCCAAGTTCAAGCCCAGTCCAATTCTGTCTTAGTCTTGAAGCCCAGCATCAATTGGATTGGAAAGCCCAGCAATTTCAAATTTTTGGGCCCAGCAAAGACAGGCCCAATTCAGTTTTATTTCAGCCCAAGAGTCCAGGAAGTTGCAAGCCCAAGCAAGTTCAGCTCAGTCCAAAGGAAGCCCAGTCCGGTGCAAGAACAAATCTCAGTTGGGCTGAGATTTGTTGGGCCAAAGTCGAGGCCCGGTCCAAGCCCGCCGGTGTCGTCGAAAGTCCGATTTCGCCGCCGCGTCGCGGTGATTCGATCCCCGTTTTTAATCAAGTGAGTTTTACTCACTAAAGCTTTATTAGTTTGCTAATATGCTTAGGGTTGGTTAGATTTAATTAAATGCAATTAGGTGGTTAGATTAGTTTAGGTCAATTAAATTAGAGACTTAATGATGCATGTTAGGTGGTTAGAAATAGACATTAGCAAGTAGACATGCCATGTTATTTATGGAACGAGTCTCGGTAATTTTCCGGGCTCGTCTTGGATTCCAATTCGGCATTACAAGCCTAAATTGGATTTTTCATGATTATTTATTTAATTTTCGAAATTAATTATTTAATTATTTATTTTTCCGGAAATTCAACTGGGATGGCCAGTGACCGGAATCTCGTGCTGATTGTCGTGGTGCAGTCCGTTTATTTATTTGAGCTTTATTTGGTGCTAAAGTAATTTATGAATGGATTTAAGGTTTATTCCTAAATTGAATCGGAGAGGGTCGGGTGGGGCCGTAAAGCCACTAGTTCTTGAGAGGGTCGGGTGGGACCGTAAAGCCACTAGTTCTTGAGAGGGTCGGGTGGGACCGTAAAGCCACTAGATCTTGAGAGGGTCGGGTGGGACCGTAAAGCCACTAAATCTAAGGAATTGCTTAGTGTAGGATGAATGACCTAGAAATGGTCTCTGTCGACATGAAATCGACTAGGTCGATTCGATCGATACTTCGATCGGTGATGTGATTGTTTGAATACCTATTGAACTGTACTAATATGCAGATGGAATCTGAGGCCAAGGTAAGTCCTCTAACTCGTGCCGTGTTTAGGCAGCCTATAGTGTATTGGCTTACTAATCGAGTCTTAGTGGGTAGGACTCGCTGAGACGTGGTCTCATTGGTTATTGAATAACCATTTCAGGACCTTGAGGAAAAGCTGAGGAGGAAGAACCTGAAGGGGAGAAAGTATTTTGAAGTAGAAGATGATCCAGAGAGGGATCTTGAATACGACCCAGATGTGGATTGAGATCCCATCCCTTTTGTGCACCCTGTCTTAGTGTAGATAGGTGTGAGACTTTTATGCTGTAAATAGTATTGTAAATATACTATGAGTTATGCTGTTAATGAAAGTGTGGTTGTGAATTTCAATATGAAAAATATGGCCTGCTTTTCTATCCCATTGATTTATTGTCTGGGGATTTATAACTGCTTCCGCATGTGCCTAATAAAAAGAAAGGGTCGGCGATATATAGTCCTGGGATATCGCATTCTAAAATCGACCAAGTAGAAGGATGTGCGCGCGTCCGAGGATCGGGGCGTGACAGGGGGAGTGAAGCTTGCGAGCACCGACAAGTAAAAATAAGAAATGCAGTCACGCTAGGCACCCCACTAGGAGACTACTGGGGAGGCCTCACTGATGGAAACACCCCTAGACTACCACCTACGGCCTACGTAGGCGGGGGCAGAGATAATTGAAATGAATAAAGCATAACGACTTCATGCATCACGATAATTCAATTTAAGAAAGCAAACATCATCTTAACATCATCAACAATTATAATAGATGGCTCAAGAAGTGACATGAGGACAACTGGATTAGTTCATGTCGGTGATGAACGGGTGTTGCAAATTAGGCTTTTATTCCACGGGCAGGGCTTCAAAACTCTGAATACTCGCAGCCAACTCTTCCTTGGCCTTTATTCCAAGCCAGCTCTGCAGGGCTAGCAAATAAAAGCCGATATAAAAACTTCTGTTTTTCTTCATTGTAATCGAAAGGAACCTGAGGATTTCAACAAGGCTACAATTACCCACCTTTCATACTAGTCCAGCGAAAGTCGCAATCGCATGGCTGGCTAAGTGTTGTGCTCTGCAGATTTTGGTGGCGTCCAATCTGTCTCCAACTTGGTGGATGCCGACACATCGGGCAACTTTTCCAAGGACATGCAATTTCTGATCTCCACATTCTTCAGAATTTTCAACTCTGTCAAGTCTTCCACAGCTCTCAAATTTGCACAATGTTTTACCTCCAGACGCAGAAGATTTTTTAACTTCGACAGGTTAGGCAATTGTTTGATCACAACACACATGGCAATGTGCAGAAACATCAGTAATTCCAATTCCCCCAAACCTGGAATCGCCACCAGTTCAGGGAAGTCATGGAGCCGTAACTCTTGTAGCCCCTTCAAGTGCGATAGATTGAGCAAGTTTGCTGTCGGACAATTGTTGATAGAGAGAATCGACAAGCTTTGGAAGTTAAAATTATCTGGCAATTGCGGGATAGAATGAAGTTTCAAAGTTGATAAACTAAGTGGAAGCCGATTGATGGATTGCACGTCCTCCCAAGGCGAGGTAACGTCCGCCGGAATCCAAAATGTCATACAAAGTTTCTGCACTTCGAGATGATGTAAATGAACTAGGTTGGAGAGATCGGGAAGAACAAGGAATTCAGCAGCTGCAACCATTAGGCATTTCAAACTTGAGGGAAGCATTGGCAATGGGGAAAGCCGGCAGCTGGCAATTTTAAGGGTTTGAAGACAAGAGAAACCATTGATCATTCTCGGCACTGTAGAGATTAGGATCCCATCTAAGTCCAAGATCCTCAAACGGGTTAGGCTCCACATTTTCCGTGGGATTTCATCCATGAGATGTGGACAAAACGAGGAATCAAGCTCTTCCAGTGTCTCCACCCCTCCAAGAGTACAAGGTATCGTGTGTATCTCTGTGTATGCCACCTTTAAAACTTTTAGTCTTTTTAGATTTCCAATGAAATCAGGGAGAAGGGAGATCCCTGAGTATTTTAAATTCAACTCGACCAATAATTCCATTTGTCCAATAAATTCCGAAAGCTTATGCAGATTCTTGCATCCAGAAAAAGACAAATGCGTGATACTTGTTAACCTTCCAATGGAATCAAGGAAAATGCAAATCCCATGGAGATTTAAATCCAACTTAATCTTTGATTTTGGTTCCCCAACAAAGGACTCAAGGCCAAGTGCAATTTCATAATCAAAAAAAGATAAATGCGTGAAATTCATTGATATTCCAATGGAATTAGGGAGAACGAATAACCCTGAAAATGTTAAATCCAATCTGACCAATGATTCTAATTCCTCGATAAAGTTCGGAAGCTCAAGGAGATTCTTACGTCTACGTAAAACCAAATGCTTGAGATTCTTTAACCTTCCAATGGAATCAGGGAGAATGAAGATCCCCGAGCTGTCTAAATTCAACTCAACAAATGATTTTAGTTCTCCTATAGATTCCGGAAGCTCATATAGATTCTCGCAATTAGCTAAACGCAAATATTTGAGATTTTTTAACCTTCCAATGGAATAAGGAAGAAAGGAGATCCCTGAAAATGTTAAATCCAACTTAACCAATAATTCAAGTTCTCCAATAGAGTCCGGAAACTCATGTAAATCATAGCAACAATATAAAACCAAATCCGTGAGATTCAACTTTCCAACAGAGTGAGGAACTTGTTTGAAATAATAGTAAATTTCCAACTTCATCAAAGATTTTAGATTGCCCAGTGTCTCTGGAAGCTTGATCGATGGTTGAGCCGAGGCAAGATAATCTCTGATAAGCATTCTAGAGAACCGATTTCTTCAGGCAAACCTTGGAGGTGACTGCATCCGTTGATATTCAAAGTACTTAGCAATTTTAGCTTACCAATTGAGCTATCAATCGTAGACAATGCTTGACAACCATAAAGAATTAATTTCTCCAACTTGCCAAACTCAGAAAAATCAGGTGTCTTGGTTAACTGCCAGCAGTATGTCAAATCTAGAACTTTCAACTTTTTTGCCATCTACATTGAAAGAAAAAAGGCCAATTTCATGCCAATGAAAAGTATCAGAATGCAATAACTTACAACTAGCTGGTTGATAGAATTTGAAGTGAACATAAGTGAGGTGTCAGTACCTTGATTTGCCTCCATCCACCCCAATCGTGGGTGATTTCGCTTCGTGAAAGGTCAAGCACAACCAAATTCACCGGGTGAAGATTCATTGCTGAAAAATCTGCTGGGCAACAATGCCAAGAAAGCCATCTCAAATTACGAAGAAGATTTTCAAAGTTGCCAATGAAATTCAGTCTTCCCCACCCCCCCCCAAGGAACTTCAGCATTGGCAAACAGGCTAATTCTTCAGGTGTCAAGTTATGATTAACACTTAAATTCAGTGCTTGTACGGCTCGCTTTTCCTGCCAGCAGTAGTAGAGAATAAAGATGAGTGTGCAACGTAGGAAGTAAAAAACCAATGCAAGTAGTCAACAATATCAATAGTTCTTCTTCGACCCCAAACTAATTAAATCAAACGTATTTTGTAATAAAAAAATTACTGCTCCTCTCAACTTGAAAATAAGACAAACCAAGCATGTTTAAAATGTCCATTCATAGAATAAACACATTTTCAAGGAAACAAAGGACTCATGTTCGTTCTAGCTAAAACAAGAAATGAAAATTTCCAACTAATCAAATGGTGCGTTAGCTTTCTTCTCATTTCACATGGGTAAGGCATAAAAGTATATATTTTTGTTGTTTAAGAGTTGCCTTCTATTTTCTCTTTATGTTAGAAAACAAAGCAGGCCATCAGCCTATATTCTCATTTTAAAGCACTTGACCAAAGATTTTTCTGAATTGATCATATCTTCTACTTGTAATAACTTTCACCTCATTGATTCTTAGTATGTTTAGAGTATCCTCATCAATCCGTACCCAACGGCGTGCTCCAGGATTTTCAAAATTCTCTTGCTTGACAATGTACCTTCCTAGATCTCAAACTTCATCATGCATCCAGAATTTATTATCGTCCTCTTCAATCTTTATCAAAGACATGAGGACAAGAACATCAATAGCACTTTGCGTGGAGAATAATCACTACTACGCCACATGTAGTCAGCATAAGTCTTATCCTCCCCAATGCAAAAACATGCTATGTCTAGGAATATGGCTTTTTCTATGTCATCCAATTTGTTGATACTTATCATCAGTGTTTGTCGGATGACCTTGTATGGGGTACGCTTTAATTCCTCCAATCTCTCCTCCCACTCGGATCTAACCATGTTGGCAAAAAGAGAACCCACGACTTCCAAAGTCAAAGGAAGCTTTCCTATGCTTGAAACGATTTCTTCTGAGAATTTGTAGCAATCTTTTGGAGGAGTATTGCTTCTAAAAGCATACTCGCTGAAAAGCTGAATCGCTTGACCAAAAGGCATTTGCTTTACCGAGTAGTCCATGTAATTACTATGTCGCACTTGGTTGTCTTTATTTCGTATTGTTCTTAGGTCCCTGAGTGTGACAATGATCCTACTTCCACAACCAAACCAATCGTAGCTCCCTGCGAGGTTCTCAAGTTGCTTCGCTCATCCACATTATTGACAACAACTAGAACTTTCTTTTTGCCAAGTCCTTTTGCTATGCGATCAATCCCGTCGTTGGTATCATAGATTTCTTGAGCAGAGTTCAACCCCAGTGTTTCAGATAATAGTTTCTTTTGCATGTCTAAAAGACAATGACTTTGGACATCTGCAAGGAAACTACTGCAATGGAATTTAGACTGGAATCAATTGAAAATAACACTAGCGAGAGTTGATTTACCAATACCACCTATCCCATGGATTATGACGAAATGTACATGGTCATCAGAGCCAACATCCAACAATTCCTCTATATGTTCTAGATCATCAGTTTCAACAAGATGGTTAGGAAGAGGTCTATTCTTCCCCTTCAGCTTAAGTAGAAGCTCTCGGACAATTAATTTTATAAGTTCCCCGTACCTATCAGACAACAATGGTGGATGAATTCAAACTAAGAAAATAACGACAACGTACTATATCAAGACCGATTTACAAATGGCGGCAAAAATCGTTCAAATGACAAATTTAATTCATTTAAGCATAACAATCTCATGTTACAATGTAATTGTAAAGGGCTCAAATTAGCTGCTTTCGCTGCCGGATTCCCATTGATTGGATTTAAACACTAACTGCTACCCCAATTCTCATAGATTGGGAGTAAGCACTTATACTCAGTTTGGATGCAGTGATTAAGAGGAAATGAAGGAAATTAGGTGATTTCATATTTGGTTGAAAACGAGAAAAGAATGGAAAAGAATCTAATTATATTTTTTATAACCATTTTGTACTCCTTATTCATACCTTAAATAAATAAAAATTAAGTTTAGCAATGAGGACTTTCGCTCATTAAAGATTCAATATCAATAACAGTCAACTCATGTTATAGAATCCTCATTAACAAAATTTCACTCTATACCGCATCTCCAAGTCAACTCTCTCTCTCTCTCTCTCTCTCTCTCTCTCTCTCTCTCTCTCTCAAAAATTTTTTTTTTTTTTGTGGGTAAATTTCTTTTAAGTTAAGGTGCCATGCAAGCAATTAAAGAGCCAATTACTTCATGACAAGTGTCCAAGTGGCAACGAAGACATTGTCACTAAACCTTTCCCATTTTCAAATTAGTTATTAAGAAAGTGAGGGGGTGATGCAAGACTATTGTTTCTAGTAACCATCTCTGTGATAAGTATTACGTTGGAACTTGATAACTATTACTCTATTTTCTTTAAAAATATAAATCTTTTATTCACCAATGCGTAATAAAGGAGGACTATTCTCAGAATTTATAAAATACCCCTAAAATCAAAGTTATAGAACATATGGCTATTACCCCAACAAAACATGTTAAAGTTGCACATGTTTTTCTTTTTTTGCAGGAAGCACCATTAAACACGATGGAGAGCCATGAGATTTTGTAGATAATATTCACCATCCATAGCAGTCTATATAGTTCCTTTATTAAATGGTAGAAAAGATGTGACCTGATCCGGGCTTTTACTCATCAACATAAAACTAATAAATTATTCATTGTTGAATACTAATTTTCATCAAATAATTTGAGTTATTTATTATGTGTAGGCAATATTTGGAGATTGATAAAACATAAAATGTTGCTTCTAATACAAATCAATATGTTTGATCTACAATGAATAAGCATTAATATTGGTCTGTTGTTTCCACTTTTCCTTTTTCTAAATTTTCTGGAATTTATTAATTTTGCTATTTAAATTTGTTTCACGGTTTTTGAAAACTAAACAAGATGCTAACTTAGCATTCAGCAACAACTCGACAATAACATAACAATTACGTCAACTTTTTTCAATTTACAGCGAAATTAATAACTCATAAGACTAGATCGAATATGAAGTAGAAAGTCCTAGAGATGATTGATATCGTCAAATTTATAAAACGACAATAATATTTTAGTTAAGTTTTTTATAGATTACGTTTAAATTAATAACTCGGAAAAGGTTGTGGAATACTTACCCTTTTCCTTCCAGCTTCCAACCTACTCTGGTTGGAACCTCCACGAGAGCATCTCCCCACCGCTTGACTTCACGGGAGTCATACTTCTTCTCATGCTCAGACAAGGCATCTTGGTACAAATTGGTTTTAAGCTTGACATCATCCGGCTCTACATCAAAAAAAAATGGGAAGGATTTCCTTCTTCTCATCCGACTTGGAAGTGCAATCTACCATATGCGCAACCTCACGGAGACACCACGGACTGGATGCAAAGCCCTTAAAGAAAATGGGGACATAGATTTGGGTGTTGTCAAGGGCTTGTAAAAGGTTTCCACCAATCTTTTGACTGACTCGGAACTCTTCATCGTCTTTGAAGACACGAATTCCTTTCTCTACCATGTCACTATAGAGGCAACTAGTAAAGTTATCCTGAGTATCCGATCCCCTAAAACTCAGGAACACCTCGAACTCCATTCCTAATGTGTTAGTGGATGGTCCCATCGCCTTGAGACTGAATCAAGCTGAACGAAAATAGTCAATGGGCTTGCTTGAGGTGAGACATCAATCGAAAGCAGTTAAGAAACAAAAAAAAGAAGGAAAAAAAAAAAACAGATGGCGGGTTTGGTTGGTCACTGACTCACAACTATCAATTAACAATGGCGTTTGACCAAGAAATCGAAAACGAAACCGATATAAAGAGGGAATGCCTGGTGCGCTGATTGACGGCCGACCGAGATGAGATAGCGACTGAGTCGAGGATTGAGAAAAAAATATAGAAGGATGCTGCCGGAGAAAAGAGAGAGGATCGTTGAAGAAGACGATGGAGGGTCAAGGCGTGGCTAAGGGAGTGGAGACGAGGCGGCGACGGCGAGGGAGGGCTAAAGGAAGAGCATAGACTAAGGCGATCCAGAGGGCCGCGACTGCGACGCTGCGATGGATGGCCGACGGCGAGGCTGCAGCTGCGAAGGAGGAAGGGCCGGAGGCGAGGCGGCGAGCGACTGCGACGAGGCAACCGAGAGAGAGTTGAGAATGAAAGGTGCTCTTGTGGGGGAGGGCGGGGGTGGTGGAAGAAACCCAACGGGCGGGGGAGCAGATGGGGGCGTGGAAGAAGGTGGTGGGGGCGATTGATTGATGGGGGAAGGGGAGGCAGATGGGGCGTGGGGTGATTGATGGGTGCTTTGATTTTTCTTGGAGAGAGAGAGAGAGAGAGAGAGAGAACAGGGGAAGAAACTGTGGGGGGTGGATTTTGGGGTGGCGTGAGGTGGTGTGAGAGATAGGGAGAGAGAAACGAGGGAGAATTTTGGGGGACGAGGATTTGAAGGGAAAAATGAGGGAGGGAAATAATTTTTTTAGACTTTTGAGGGGGAATAATTTTGGGACGGTAAAGTTATTTTTATTAAAAATAAATAAATGAGTTAAAAAGTGATTTTAAAAATAAAAATATTCAATGTTAAATAATGTTTATAAATTCTGATCATTATAAAAGTTCATAGATTTATTTAAATAAAATTGATTATTTTCTTTTGTTAGTCATTAATTTCATTCATAACTTTTATTAAAGTTAAAAACATATTCCCAAATACAGGTATGCATTGACTATGAATATGTCTTTCAAATTTTCTATAAGTAGATTTATTAGTATTATCAGTATAAATTCATTGTAAGCTCTTATTATTATTATTAATATATTTGTGATTTTAAAATTAAATTAATTAAAAATAAAAATATTTATTTAATATATTACGTGTCTCAACATGTCGGAATTCTCTATTTTTAAAAATGATGTGTTGATGTATCGTGTCGTGTCATGTCGCATATCTATATTGCATGTCGATGCTATTTAGGTAAAGACTCGAAAGTGGGAAGAGTTTGAAATTCAAGACGTTGGCTTGGCTTCAATTTTCAAGAACAAATATTACAAGGCCGAAGAGGTGGACTCTTTTACCATTATTTTTATGGATCTGAGTTGTCCTCTTCATGGGTGTACTTTGTAATTTTCAATGATGCCCAAATACGAAAAAAGAACAAAAAAAAAAAATACCTACTTTCATCGTCGGAACATATTTTAGTTGAACTTTCACAAGTCAAAGAAAAAAAAAAAAAAGACTCCTCCTTACACCCGTCAAAAAAACACTAGGATCATCTTATTTCAAGAAAAATAAGTAATTTTAATTTTTTTAAAATTAATTACTTATATCGCTTATCTAATTGGATGAGTATAAACTATTTTCATTATCCATCAAGAAATTTGACACAAATTATTATCAATAATAAAAAAAATTCATTAATTAATTATTTTGAGCAATAGGAGCAATAGTTTTTAAGAAAAAGAATTCCATATCATTTACATTTCACCCAAAAGAAAAAAAAGAAAAAAGAAAAAAGAAAAAAAAAAGCCTCAATTCAGTAATCTTTTATTTTAAATGCTCCAAGTAAGGAGAACTTGGTGTAAGAAATTGCTGCTGGTGACTGGGGAGAGAATCAGTGGAGAGGCATCTCCAATTGAGAATTCTCAAACTCGTGCCTTTTGTGTTTAAATGATAATTTCAACTCCATCTGCCCTCTACCCAAGAAGAGCCTCTAGAATGGCTATCTTTGCTCGTTTGAGACTCTTAAATCTTCTAGACAAAGCCACAAAAAGCTGCACTTGAATCTCTCAAACTTCAAGCCTAGTGCCAAAAACGAGCTTCCGCTTATTTGCATTCTTTGTCTATCATTTGCTTATAGCGGCGTTGCAAAATTGAAGTGCAACTTAGAGGCGACACTGCATGTGCATAAGAAAGTTGAAAACAAATATGCAAACACTAGGACGAAGACGAGAAAGATGGACATAGAACTATAATATACAAACGTCCATCCACCTTGTTATTACACAAATTACCATTTAAGTACGTTACATTCAAGAAAAGAAAATCCTCTATTTTTTCCTACGTCAGTTATGCAGAATAACTTCAATATCTTCCCAAGTCCAAACCACTTATTCCAAGACCAATTTTGAGTAGAAAATAACCGCAAACTATGGAGAGACCATCTCTTTTGTTCCAAAAAGCAGTGTCTTTAACTGTTCACTTCCTAACCACTGGGGTTTGCTCCGATGGTCACTCTTCTAACATGAAAGGAGGAGATGGAGGTTTGATCCCCACTTTCTCAGTCGTTGGGGTGTGGACGATTTAGTTTTAAATGTGCATTTTGACTCCCACACCCTGTAAAGAAGTAAGGCAAAAGTTTGAGAGTTAGAATTGGAGTAGGAGTAGAGTATGACCGACAAAAAAAAAAAAAAAAAAAAAAAAAAAATCACTTCTTGATAAATGAAATGCCCTTCTAAATACTCTCTGCTAACTCTTTATTTGCCTTCTCCAAGCCAGCTCTACAAGTTAACAAACAACAGCAGAAATTAGAAAACTTCATCTTCCCTTGATGTGTAATCAGAGCAGACCTAAAAATCTCAGAATTATTAAAATTCCATACCTTTGGTACTCATTCAGCGGACCAAGAGGAAGAACCTCCTCAGCCCCAGTACGACCGAGGCGCACTTTGAATGCAAAGAACGGCAGCTCAGTCACCTGGAATATGGGGACAACAATAAAGAAATAATCGGCGGCTTCATTTTGGGTTTTTCAGTCTTGATAATTTCCTTCAAGGCACCAAACCTGGGAAGCAACAGATGCACCTTTGACAATACCAGCGACGCCCCCTCAACCCAGGCAGGCACGCATCGGCAAACGTCACAGCAGCATGTGCCTGCATTTTCATTTTCACATTATTTGAGCATATTAAAAGAGTCCGCACATCAAAAAGCCATTAAATTGCCTGTTTGTGGAAGAGATCAGACTACATCCCAAGGGCCAGAAAAAGGACTGACCATCGAGAGAGTTGCCGGGCACCTCCAGCTTAGCCTGAAAGTTATCAAGGCACAGACGTATTCAGTTGGCTTCACAACAAAAATGTAAGGAAGCAGAGAAGCGAAGCCTAAGATGTCTTGTCATAATTTCATTGTGGAAATAGATGCAAAAAAATACAGCTTCGGTTAGACATCAAAAATCGTTTTTAGAAAAGATGTACACAATTGTGTACTTGAACAACATGTCGTGAATATGGGTTAAGGAGCATAATTAGATGATGTTGCTTAGTGGGAGCCATTTTGATTTTGCTTTAATAAAACTTATATATGTTACACATTCAATAAAGTGTTCATGAATCTGTGGTCACTATATTGAGTTGATTATATGTAATGGAAATCTCAAGGTATTGTGTAAGCCTTGAGTGAAGATTGGGAGCATTTGGTCACTATTTGGTCACACATAAAGAAATGTTAACCATAAAGATAAGACATATATAGGTTCATTAGAACCATAAGGGTATTCTCTAGCGGCACATTTGGTTTTTTTTTATGACAATTAAGGTAAGAGATAATAATTGACAAAGGAGATAACACATAAGGTATTATTTTGTATGAGGTGTTATCCATTTGTCATACAACCATATTTAATTTCAATCAATTGAACTATTTCTCTACTCATATCTAATTTCAAAGAAATATATTAAAGAAAGAGATTTGCACAAGATGCATGCCCAACTCTACTGCAGAGAGAATCACAAGCTGAAGTGGGAAGTTCTTGTGGACGAGCAACTTATTACGCTAGCTTTGTACTGAATAGTCTGTGTTTAACACAGTGCCATTGATGTTAGTGTTCTCCCTTGCTGACATAGGCCTGTATGATCGACACTAAGAGCCATTGCTTGATATGCTATTTCCACTGGCACAATCGTTAAAATTGTAACAAGCTTATGCTACAATAAATCAAATGGATTCCGAAGTGCCTTAGAAATTCAGGAAAAAAAGACTATAAATGAAAATTTGAATTAGAAAAAAAGTGTCATCCAAATGGAATCCGGATAACTTATAATCTGAGCCAATCGAGAGGGAGTCCTCCCTACCTAAATACTATGGCTAAGGAATGGCTAAACATAGATGCAAATGTCATTTAATTAGTTGCCAAGGTTAGCATTGGTAGATTGCATGAAAACTAAATGCACTAGCCTGTACATTTACAGAAGTCTCAGTCATTCCATCCTCAAGATCCTTCATACAAAAATGCAAAATTAGAGAGAGGTTCTCTATTCGCAGGTACAACTTGAAGTGACATGTTGGAAAAAATCAAAGGGTGAGACGACTGTACCTTCCGTGTTGTTCCACAACCTAGATTCGCAAATGCAATTCAATTGCAAGTGGGTGGGGGAGATATACATAAAATATAAGAGAGGAAAGAGAAATGAATAGGACAAGAGACTTTTTGCAACGGGGTGACACTTTTTGAGGCTTTGAAGTTGCTTGGTGATTTCAGGATAAAGTTGAAAATGAGAGGAAATCGTGGGAGCAGGTGAATATAATTGCTGGAAAGCAGATTTTTGCAAGACAAACTTTAAAGTATTCGGTTATTTATATTTGCAAGACAAACTTTAAAGTATTTAATTGCTGTAAAGCAGATCTTTTACTTGACCCGAAATGTGTGATGTATATGTTATTTCAAAGTGATCTAGTTGCATCTATTCATTCATTTGGAAAGGAGAACCAAATTATTACAAGGTAAGGGTTGTATTTTTC
Organism: Eucalyptus sideroxylon x Eucalyptus melliodora; assembly: GCA_016097485.1. NCBI lineage: Eukaryota > Viridiplantae > Streptophyta > Magnoliopsida > Myrtales > Myrtaceae > Eucalyptus > Eucalyptus sideroxylon x Eucalyptus melliodora. The sequence goes on along the minus strand of CM027831.1, from coordinate 23,311,414 downwards.
TTGGAGGAAACTTTCTCCAGCTATGCCATTGATTTAGGTTACAAGTTATGGCCATTACTTACATATAAACTTAACTAAATTTGGAAAGAGGATGAAATTGAATCAATTCAAGAGATGGCATAAATTAGATCCATGAATTCTTACACACTTCATTAAAACGTACGATTGAAGTTAAAAAAAAAAAAAAAAAAAATTCCGTGAAAACACTAGACAGCATGCAAGACGTCCGAATCCCACCAGAAGAAAGTTAATCCTCCAAAAAAAGGACTTGAGAAGCAAGGGATAAAATTAATTATATGCAACTTTAGTCAAGATTAGGTGGATTCAATCACCAAAGCTGCCACTCAAACTCCTTGCGAAAGCCCCATGTAAACGCAAGGAAAGTGAAAACACGTGGCCCGACTCTATAATTTGGTCTTTAGAATCCACCTCGTCCCATCTTGATGTTGGACCATCCTTCTTGAATTTAATACTTATTGAGTTTCGATCAATCGAACTATTTCTTGACTCATATCTAATTTTTTTAAAATTCACAAGAAACACGCCCTTCCACCAAAAAAAAAAAGTTCCAACTCTACCACAGAGAGACAAATCACAAGCCCGAGGGAGAAGTTCTAATTGACACAGCCCTGTACGATCGACATTACTACTCAACGCTTGATTCGCCGTTTCTGATGGCCTAAATCGTCAAAATTCTCGTAGATGCAATAAGTGCCCCCGCAAATGGCTTTTTCCCAAGTGCCTTAGAAATTGAAAGAAATAGAAGACAATAACTGAAAGATTAAAATTAAAATTCTCATTTAGTTAGTTGCAAAGTTTAGCATGATTCATTGCATGGAAACTACATGCACTGCATGTCCATTTGCAGAAGTTTCAATCATCCATCCTCAATATCTTTTATGCGAGATAGAGAGAGAGAGAGAGAGAGAGAGAGAGAGATTGAAGCGAAAGCGAAAGGGAACTGGCTGAGGCATTCCTAAAAGATAAGAGAGCAAAGAGAAATGAAGAGGACAAGAGACTTTTGCTGCCACCCATGACCTAAGCCCACTTTATTTTTTGGGTCAGTGACCTAAACCCACTTTAATTTGCTATTTATATTTTGCAGGACAAACTTACATCATATAGTTGCTGGAAATAAGAGCTTTTACTTGACGTACACGTCATTTCGAAGTCATATAGTTACAACTGTTTTATTTATCCCAAAAGGAGACTCAAGATAGTACAAGATAAGCTCATATTTTCTTTTTCCAACCATACCTTTAATTAGTAAGTTACATATTATGAACTTTCTCCAACTACACCGGACACTTAGATCCATCTCTAGCACCATGTGCGAGGCGGCAAAGTGGGGATTAATCCATGCCTCAAAACTCACCAATTTACCTCGGGATGTGTTCCTCTATCATTGGTTAGAGAAAGTTTCTTTTGATCAGTCTTTCAATTGATGGGTAGCAAATATGGATATCACGTATTTTTAGTTAAATTTGCATATAGGTTATATCCAAAATTTGTAACTCATTAATTGAAGTTGTGATTGGAGGAAATATTATCAAGCTACGGATGCAGAAAATATTAGTCATTTACCCATCAATCGGAGGTGGCATGATTCAGGCTTTCTCTGGGGCGGTTAAGTGCCTTCCCGGAGCAAGCTCTTCTGGAGGGCCCAAAATGAAGTTCGAGAGCACAAAGATGGTCCATTTAATATTCTATATAGAATTTATTGGGCTTGGATTTCAGGTCCATTAATGCAATGACTTTACTGCATCATATAATAATCTCCGATTGATTTCTTCGGCTTCGGCCCATTTTATTAACACGTAAAAAAAAAAAAGAAAAAAAAAAGGGCGAAGAAGTAAAGAAAAATACAATGACTAGGAGGGTCTGAAAGCTACACACACTTCCTCACTTGTATCTAAAGTAAAACGGAATAATGGGATCAAACCATACCCCTAAATCGTCTTTAAGTTCAATTGAGATTTTCATATTTGAACTATCCAATTGTCTCCTAGAGATGTCAACTGCTGGTTTGGAGAGATTGATCGAGTCCCTTATCGCATTTGAATCCACATAAGATAATCCAATTGACACCCGGGCCTTACGCCCCAAGAAAACAGCCTATTGTCCTCCTTGGCTGGACGAGCATGCACCCACTCGGAAAGCGAATCCCCGGTTGCTCCTAGAAGCCCTGCTTATATTTGATTCCACCAACACCTTGGGCCCACCGACGCGCAATCACTGTAAGAATGGCTCTGCCACCTATCTCATTATTCGATCAAATCGTCTGAAAGAAGACCGCAAAAATCCGCGTTTAGGTATCTTGAATTTCAATGCTCGCCAACAATGAAGAACTACGGCCTTCACTCGGCCCCTTCTGTCTACCATTTGCTTACTGCAGCATCACACATGATCGTGTCATTGGGAGGCGATTCTATGGGTGCATTGGAAAGTCGGGAGATGCGAACATGAAAGCGGCCGAGATACACAGAGCAATGATGCACAAACATCCGTCAATTACACAAATGGCCATTTCAGAACGTTGCGTGCAGGAAAAGAAAAACCAAACTTAAGTGCTTTTTTGACGTCGACTATGCGAAAGGAAACTTTCATATCTTCCTAGTTCCAGTTCTGAACCACTTACTCATTAGCGCAAGGAACCAATTTTGAGTAGAGAGATGAGTAGAAACTTATGTAGAGAACATCTTTTTTCTCGCGAAAAATCCATGTCTTCGTTTTCAATCCATGCGCTCACTTTTTGATAAACGAAATGCCCTTCTGAATACCGGCTACCAACTCTTTCTTTGCTTTCCAAGTCAGTTCAACGGGTTAGCAAACAAAAGCCGAAATGAAACCTCTGTTTTCCTTCGATGTAATCAAAACGCACCTGAAGATTTTGACCAGGCTATACTTCCACACCTTTTGTGCTCGTCCAGCTGGCCAAGGGGAAAAAACTAACCTCTTCAGGCCCAGTACAACCGACACAAACTTTGAATGCTAAGAAAATCTAGGAGTTCAAAGCCACTCACCTCATATAGCATGAGCTCAAATTCGTACATGATGTGCTTTCATTGGAAATTCCTGCATTTTCAAGATGATGCATTCTGCTTCAGGCTTATTTGTCCTGCAATGCTGTAAATCGCAATTGTCAGCTGGCACATCGAGCAAACTTTTCAAGGGTATGCAATGTTTGATCTCCACCTTCTTCAATAAATTCAATTCTTTTCAAGCCTTTGACAGCTATCATCTTTTCACAACATCTAGCTTGAGATGCTGTAGATTTTCAACTTCAACAGGTTAGGCAATTGTTTGATTACATTATACCTGGAAATGTGTAGAAACTTCAGTTCCCATCAACCTTGAATCTCCGCTAGTTTGGGTAAGTCACTGAGCTATAACTATTGTAGCCTCTTCAAGCAAGATAGATCACATGTGCTCTACAGGAATTCGCACCACAATATCTCCAATGCCCTTAACCTCTCCAAGTATATAAGGATGGGCAAGTGTGGTATTGGCCATCTGCTGATAGAGAGGACCGACAAGCTTTTGAAGTCGCAAAAATCTGGCAATTGCAGGATCAAGCCAAGTTTCAAGGTTGATACACTACATGGAAGCCGATGGATGGACTGTCTGTCCTTCCAAGGCAGAATAATGTCATCCAAACACCAAAATGCAATAGTTGGATGTCTTCCACACACATTGAGATTATCTAAATGAACTAGGCTTGACAGGTTGGGAACAACGGGGAATCCAACAGCTTCAACCGGTAGACATTTCAAACTTGAGGGAAGCTCTTTGGCGTGTAATTTCAAGCATTTGCAGACTAGAGAAACCCCTGACCTATAATGGCATTGTAGAGATTGGAGTCCCATCTAAGTCCAAGATCCTCAGAAGGCTCAGCCTCCACATTTACGATGGGATTTCATCCATGAGATAGTAACAAAACGAGGCATCGAGCATTTCAAGCATCTCCACCCCCCAAAGAGTACAAGGTATCGTGTGTATCTTTGTGCGTGGCAACCTAATGGCCTTTTAGTCTCGTCATATTTCCAATAGAATTGGGGAGAATGGAGATCCCCGAGGATTCTAAATCCAACTGGACCAATGATTCTAGTTCTCCAATAGAGTTCGAAAACTTATATAACCTGGCATGCAAGCAAATGCAAATGCACAAGATCCATTAACCTTCCAATAAAGTGAGGAAGTTGGCTGATTCTAGAATCAACTTTTGTCAAAGATTTTAGATTTCCTAGTGTCTCACGAAGCTTGAACAGTTTGTCTGTCCAGCACAGAATAATCTCTGACAAGTATTCTAAAGAACCGATTTCTTCATACAACACTTGGAGGGAGATGCATCCCTCGATATTCAACTTACTTAGCAGTTTTAGCTTAACGATTGGGCTATCAACCATAGACAATTTCACACACCAAGTGAAAATCAATTTCTCCAAATTGCTAAACTCAGAAAAATCAGTTGTCTTGGTTAACACTTTGCACAACGTATGATTTAGAACTTTCAACTTTTTCACCATCTGCAGTGACACGGAAAAGGCCGATTATATTCTAACATAAAGTATAAGAATACAGTAACATACAACTAACTAGCAAAGGTCAATTGATAGAATTTGAAGCAAACATAAGCGAGGTGTGTTGGTACCTCAATTTGCCTTTATCTACCTCAGTCAGTCGGTGATGTTGCTTTGCAAAAGGTTGAGCACGACCAAATACACCAGGTGAAGATTTTATCGCTGAAATATGCTGCAGGCAATGATGCCAAGCAAGCCATCTCAAAGTACGAAGGAGATTTTTGAAGTTGCCTATGGAATTAATTCTTCCCACTTCAAGAAACCTAAGCTTTGGCAAACAGGCTAATTCTTCAAGTGTTAAGTCATTACCAATACCCACATAGAGTGCTCGAACCGCTTGTTTTTTTACTGTCAACAAGAGCAGAGAATGAAGGTGAGTGCGCAACATAGAAATCAATAAACTAAGCAAGTAGTCATCAATATCAGGAATTCTTCTTCAATCGCAAATAAATTAAATCAAAGACAACCCAAGCATGTTTAAAGTGTTCACTCAGCGTTGGTTTTTCTGTCTATTCATAGACTAAACATCTTTACAAGGAAACAAAGGACTCATTTTTATTCTCACCGAAACAAGAAACGAAGAATTTCAATAAACCAAATGGCCCCTTCCCTTTCTTCTCGTTCCAAGGAAGACTAGATTATATAAGAGCCAAAAGTGCAGAGATCATTGTTAACTTTATATGTATAACATGATTGATGAAATTTTAGCCTATTATGTTGAAATTAAATAATTCGAAAAAGTTGCTGAAAAACAAAACTTACCTTTTCGTATCTACTGGGAAGAGAGAGGAGCGACAGGATTTGATTTTAAGCTTGACATCATCCGTCTCCAAATCCAAAATTCAACTTGGAGGCGGATGATGTCAAGCTCAAAACCAAATTGTATAGTGATGCTCTCCCGTCTGACTTTGAAGTGCAATCTGCCATATGCGCAAACCACGCATTGTAAGAAAATCCTTATAGATGTCAGTGTCGTTTCCACCAATCTTCTGACCAACTCGGACCTCTTCGTGGTCTTTGACACGTATTTCTTTCTCCACCATTGCACTGCGGAAGCAACCAGTATAAGTTGTCAGAGGCGTCGGTTCCCTGAAACTCAGGAACGCCTCGAACTCCCGATGTGGTGGCAGCTGGTGCCATTGCAAGTAGCATAAGAGACTTGAAACAGAATCAAGCTTGAAGTGAGACATCAAATTGAGGGCAGTTTAAAAACAAAAGAAAAAAGAAACGGGCGGCGGGTAAGGGGTAGTCACGACTTGCAGCCATCAAATGGCGATGGCAAGCCGCCGAAGAAATCAGAAACGAACAAACCGAAATCGCAGCACACTGAAATCGTAACATTCGACGAAGAAATCTAAAACAAAAGCAGAAAGTACTAGTGGGCTGGTTGATGGCCGACTGACATAGGCGAGGCCGCAATCCGCGAGATCGAGAGAGACAGAGAGAGACCAGACCAGACGGCAAAGGGAGAGAGAGAAAAGGACGTCGTTATAGGGTTTGGTTTGAACCGGTTAAACCGGTTTCACCTGAGAACCGATTTCGAAATCGGTTCAAAACCGAGTATACCCAAGAAACTGATTTCACGAGGCAGGAGAGGCTTACTCCATTAGCAATTCGTTACGAATGCGAGTTGTCCTCTTCAGAGTACGATGAAGAAGGTATGGCGTGTGGATAATGTGGATATTTCACAAAGAGAAGCAGGTCTTTATGTTTTTAAGTTTCCCTCTGAAGGGGCAAAGCAACGCATTTTAGACAGTGGCCCCTGGTCTTTTTCCAATAATCTGATTATTCTAAAGCCGTGGATACCGAATACTCCCTTGCATTGTTATGATTTCAATACATGTGCATTCTGGGTCCAAATTGTTGGCTTACCTTTAGAACGATGCACAGAACAGTTGATAAGTAGAGCAGTTTCTGATCTTGGCCCTGTTCTGGAAGTTAAACCTGAAGCAAAAGATGGCTCCAATCTTAATATAGGAAGAGCTCGAGTGGACCTACATATTCAAAAGCCTCTCAAATCGGGAAAGCTTATTCGAGTGGAAGGCAAATCATTCTGGTTAGACTTTCGATATGAAAGATTACCGACCTTCTGTTTTTCTTGTGGTATCATCGGTCATTATGCTTCCTATTGCAAAGATATCCCTTATGTGGAGGCAAACTTTGATGAGCGTGACAGGATGTATTATGGCCAATGGCTTAAGGCCGAAGCAAGGAACCCTAGCCCTTTCTGGCAGGCTTTCTATGAAACAAAACCTTTTATGGAAGATGGAGAGGAAACGGTACCTGAAACTCCTTCACAAGGCTTGTTCTTGCCACCACCGGGACCATCCGATTCCTGTTCTAAGCAAGTAGAAAGAGAATCCTTCAAGGCTCATCCCATTTCAGTCACTGGTAAGACAGCTCTCGATTCCACTTCGTTTTCCCCGGAGCGTCCAGGTTTACAAGGTTCCAATGCTGTCACAGAAGTTAAACAGTCAGTTACCAACTCCAAAAAAGTTAAAAAACCTCTGTTGCTGACTACGACCTCTCCGGTCAAGAAAGCTAAGCGGTATTCTCCATATGGATCGCGTTCTGTTCTTCCAGAAGTTTCTGAAGATTGTCAACTGCTGGATACTCCCATCATAATGGCTGAAGATGTCAGAGATTGGGCTGAGGTGGCTTGCCCCAATAAGCCACCCAAGGATAAATGAAGATCATGAGTTGGAACTGTCAAGGATTGGGCAATTCCTTGACAGTTCAAGCACTTAGGGCCTTAGTGGCCCGAGAAAAGCCCGATGTCCTATTTTTGATGGAAACTCGTAATCAAGAATCTCTTATCCAGCGTGTCCAAGGTAAAATCAAGTTATCAAACTGTTTTGTTGTAAATCCTACAGGTTTGGCTGGAGGTATGGTTATTTTTTGGACGAATCAGATCTCTCTTCATATTAATAGCTCTACAGCGCACTATATAGATACTATTTGCTCAGAAATTGGTAAGGGCTCACCTATGGGTCTTACCTGTTTACATGCGCCATCGGTCTTTCAATATCGACAACAATTTTGGGCAGATTTACGGAGGCTCAGTAACTTGCATACCTTGCCTTGGGTGTGTATAGGGGACTTTAATGACATATTGCATCCATGGGAGAAGGTAGGTAAGAGACCAGCTCCTTCTTACCGTATGCATGCTTTTCGGGAAGTTCTCCATGATTGTGCTTTGCTGGATCTTGACACAAAGGGTTGTGCCTACACCTGGAGTAATAATAGAGAGGGTGAGGACATTGTTAAGGAAAGGCTCGATCGTGCATTATGTACATTTGAGTGGCGTTTAAAATATGCAGAGGCAGAGGTTCTTGCCCTTCCCGCCATAGGCTCTGACCATAGCCCGCTTTTGTTAACTACTAATGTAAGACCAGTGAAGAGAAGGAAAGGTTTTACCTTCGAAGCCTTTTGGCTTCAAGATACAGAATGTAGGGAGGTGATCTCCACATCTTGGTCTCATCATTCCACTGATAAGCTCCACATTTCGCGGCGGATTCAGAACACCACTACGGCTTTGACTAGGTGGAGCAGACATAAGTTTCAGGAAGCTCAGCAACAAATCTCATTTTTGCAACAGCAACTTCAACACTGTCTCAATGAGCCTACATGTAATTATGATAAAGATCTTGTCAATTCCTTGAGATCTCAAATCCAACAAAAATGGGCACAAGAAGAACAATATTGGGCCATGCGCTCTCGCATTAATTGGATGTGTTGGGGTGATCGGAATACGAAATTTTTCCATGCTACCACAATCCAAAGGCGTCAAAGGAATAAAATCAGCATTTTACAGAATGATAATGGGGACTGGATTCGTGATCCTGATCAGGTGAAGCATGAGACTCTCAACTTTTTTCAGCAATTGTACACTTCTGCAGGACAAAGAGACTATAACCCTATTCTCATGCAATGCTGTCCAATAGTCACAGCAGAAATGAATATTCATCTAACAGCAGATGTTACAAGAGAGGAAGTCAAGCAAGCCACTTTTCAATTAGGAGCAACTAAAGCGCCCGGACCGGATGGGTTAAATGGTTTATTCTACCGTCATTCTTTGGGACATTATACAGGAAGAAGTTTTCTCTACGGTTCAACAGTTCTTTGCAACAGCCCATATGCCATCGGAAATCAACCAAACTTCTTTAGTCCTTATTCCGAAAATCCAGCATCCCGAGAGGTTAGACCAATTCCGCCCCATCAGTTTATGTAACTTTATCTATAAAATCATATCAAAAGTTTTGGCGAACCGTCTCAAAACCTGGCTGCCAGTGCTAATTTCTAAAGAACAAAGTGCATTTGTCTCTGGTAGACAAATCCAGGACAATATTCTAATCGTTCAAGAGGTTCTACACCAGCTGAAATCTAGAAACAGAAAGGAAAAATTTCAGGGAATTCTCAAGCTAGACATGAAGAAAGCCTATGATAGGGTGGAGTGGGATTTCTTAAAAGATTACCTTCACAGACTTGGATTTCATGCTCAATGGGTGAAATGGATGCTGCAGTGTGTTTCAACCACTTCTTTTAGTGTTAAACTGAATGGGGAATCTCTCCATTATTTTCGCCCATCCCGAGGTTTAAGACAAGGTGACCCTCTATCCCCCTATTTATTCATTCTTGTGGCACAGTTACTATCTACTCTTATCCAGAATGCTATTAGCATGGGTCATTTAAGAGGCATTAAACTCAACAGATGGTGTCCTACTCTATCACATTTATTCTTTGCCGATGATGCCATTCTGTTCATTGACGGTCGAATTCAAGAGAGCCAAAACTTATCAAATATCCTCAATCAGTATTGCCTAGCAACTGGACAAGAGATAAACAGAAACAAATCTGGTTTGTTTATGAGTAAAAACTGCCCTTATTCCCTTAAACTTAATCTGGCTTATGACTTTAGAGTTCCAATTTTGGACAAAACAGGGAAATATTTAGGCATTCCGTCTGATTGGGGATCCTCTAAACGTGATATGTTCGCATGGATTTTAAGTAGAGTTACTACTAAGCTGGAGGGGTGGAAGGAAAACCTGATATCTAAGGGAGGGAAGGAGGTTTTGTTGAAATCGGTGGTTCGAGGCACTACCCCGTATGCTATGACTGTTTTTAAGCTCCTGTCTCCATATGTAAGGCGGTGGAACAACAAATAGCAAGGTTTTGGTGGAAAAATAGTAGTAACAAAGCGGGCGTCCATTGGAAAAACTGGGAAACTCTCAAAAAGAGCAAAGATCAAGGAGGTTTAGGTTTTCGCGACTTAATTTCCTTAAACAAAGCTCTTTTGGGCAAGCAAGCATGGAGACTTTTTACTAATCCTTCCTCTTTGTGGAGCACTGTTTTCAAAGCTTTATACTTCCCTCATTCTAGTTTCTGGTCTGCAAAGAAAGGGACGAGGTCTTCTTGGGGCTGGCAAAGTCTTGTTCTCGGTAGGGATTCTATTCTTGACAAACTCCAATGGTCAGTAGGGAATGGCACCCAGATTAGAGTTAGAGAAGATAAATGGCTGAAATTGGGAATTCTAGGTGGACCTTATCACAGGACAGAGCCGAAGAAAGTACAGGAACTTATTCTGGATAATCAGCATGTGTGGAATGAGGAACTGCTACGTCAACTATTTCAAGACCACATAGTTACCGAAATTTTATCTATTCCTCTAACATCAGCCTCCTCTGAGGACAAACTTGTGTGGACAGATACTGCAGATGGTTCTTATTCTGTTAAGAGTGGTTATCATTTCATTAAACAAATGGCATCTCTAAAGCTTCAATCTCAACCTTCATCTTCCTATCAGCCACCTACTACCTTATGGAGACGGATTTGGAAAGCTCAGATAGCTCCCAAGGTTCGAGTATTTCTTTGGGCTGTGTGTCAGAATGCTCTCCCTACAGCAGCCAATTTATATCGAAGGAAGATCACCCCAAACCCTTGTTGTCAACTCTGCTCATCCGACATACCCGAAACCCCAGAACACCTATTCCTACTATGTCCATGGACAAAGTACATCTGGAATCACCCCAGCGTGCAAATTAAAGTTACACCCCACAGCATACAACGTATCGAAACATGGCTTCATACACATATACACCAGAAGAAGGATCAACCGAGAGGTGTACCTGGTTTCGAGCAGATTGCGGCTCTGCTTTGGCATATTTGGAAAGCCCGTAACCTCTTTGTCTTTCGGCATCAGCGAACACACCCGGATCACCTGGTTCAAGCATCAGTTAATATGGTCCAGGCAGGCAGTCGAACCCCACAAATTGACATACCGACCCGCAAGACATGGTTGAACCCTAATTGGATTTGGGAACCTCCGCCACAGGGGATACTAAAGATCAATCTCGACGGGGCTTTTCCCAGTGGACACCATGAAGGCGTGATCGCTAGCATCGCTCGGGACTCTTCTGGTAGATTGATTGGGGGATTCGTCCGTACTGTGAGAGCGCGATCGGCCATAGAAACAGAAATCCAAGCTCTGTTACACACTTTTCGGGAGCTTTTACAGAAAGAACGGACGGAAGAACACCTCATCATAGAATCGGATAATCTCACCTTGGTTGAATCCATCAATGGAAGCTGCGAACCACCCTGGGAATGTCGAAATCTGATCGCTGAGTGTGTGTTCTTGAAGATGCTGTTCTCCAATCTGATCGTCTCGCACTGTCGAAGGGAAGCAAATGCCCTAGCCGACTGGGCCGCGAAGGCCCATGCCAGAGGCAACCTTCCACTCAATTGGGCTTTTTCTCCTCCTCAGCTTATGTTGGACTTACTCTGTATTGATGCCCTGTTTAAGGGTTGTATCTTTGCTCACAAGTGAATGAAAAGCCTATATCTTTCGACCAAAAAAAAAAAAAAAAAAAAAAAAAAAAAAAAAAAAAAAAAAAAAAGAATTGCTACTGGTGATTAGGGCGGATCTCCCAAGAGGCATCTGCAAAATGAAAAATTCTAAAACTCCCCCCACCCACCCCCGAAGAAGAACCTCCATGAGGGCTCTCTTGCTCGTTTGTCCGTCACATCTTCTGGACAAAGCCACAGGGAGCTGCGATCGAGTCTCTTAGACTTCAAGCCTAGTGCCGAAGACCAGCTTCGGCTTATTCAGCACCCTCTGTCTTGCACAACTGATAGTTCTACTTGGAGACGATATTTTGGGTGCATATCAAAGTTGGAAACACGAGAAAGATGGAAATAGGACAACGATATACACAAACATCAGTCCACAATTCGATTAAATTACATGCAAGAAGAGAAAATCCTTTATGTTATCTAGGCCATGGATGCAAAATAAACTTGGATATCTTCCTAGGTCTGGACCACTTATTCCCAAGTATCAATTTTGAGTAGAAAATAGCCGGAAACTATGAAGATGACATCTTTTTCCTTGGAAAAGCCACGTCCTTAACCTGCTCACTTCTGGATAAATGAAATGCCCTTCTGAATGCTTTCCGCCAACTCTTTCTTTGCCTTTTCCCAGCCAGCTCTACAGGTTAACAAACAAAGGCCGAAATTAGAAAACTTCATCTTCATGTGATGTAATCAAAGCAGACCTAAAACATTTCCAGATTTTTAAAACTCTAGACATTTCGTACTCATTCAGCAGCCAAGGGGAAGAACATCCTCAGCCCCAACACGGCCAAGGCAACTTTGGATATAAAGAATGGAAGCTCTTTCCCCTGAAAAAAATGGGGACACCAATAGAGAAAATCATTGGTCATTTTAGTTTGTATTCGAGAGAAGTAAAAGGATTGGATCTTTGTAAGTTTTTTCGAGGCACCAAACCTGAGAAGCAACAAATGCACACTTTGACAACGCCAGCATCGCCCTCAACCCATGCAGGCAGGCATCGGCAAACTTCACACCAGCATATGCCTGCATATTTCATTTTCAGATTATTTGAGCAAATGAAAAGAGTTCAGTCCGAATAGCAAATAGACTTCAGGTTTCTTGTTCGGGAAAGGGATCAGACTACATTCCAAGGACCGAAAAAGGGACTGACCATTGAGAGTTTTGCAGAGCCAGCTCCAGCTTTAGCCTGAAAGCTGTCAAAGCACAAAGGTACAAAATTCAGTTGGCTTCACGACGTAATGTTAGGAAGCAGGGAAGTGAAGAGTAATACATCATGTCATAATTTATTTGTGGAAATAGATGCAGAAAATTTTTTAGTTCAAGTAGACATCAACAATCACTTAAGAAAATCTGATATATTTGACGATGGTATCACTGCATGGACCATTCCACTGATCATCAAAATGCAAGTCATTCTCTTAGCTGTAACAACAGAAGATGTATGGTGCTCTATTTCTACATTCTTTCTGTTACCTTCCTTTGTTTTCCTTAATAAGGACCAGAGAAGATAATCAGAAACTAAGATATTCTCCACAGCGCTTGCTTCTGCCATAGCCCAAGACAAAGTAATCACCTTGTACATACTTTCACACGCGAGGTGCCCTATTAATTCAGACAAAGATCTTTATTAAGATTTTTCTTGGGTAGTGGCAGCGAATAGGTTTTCCAAGATGCCATTAAAAAAATTAAATACCTTGACCTCTGCAAGCAGAAATAATAACAACCTCTCTTATGTTTATTTCAGTGCATAGACAGAGCCATAAAGTTGACCGGCAAAAGTTATATGCCCACATGGACCTAAGATGTGATTTTTGCAGAAATCTCATCGTTCTCATAAAAAAAGTTCTCAGGACAGTATATCTTCAAAATGGCTTGTGAATTTATAGAATTCAGACACTCTAACATGATTAAACATGCAGTCATGTGTGGAAAATGAATTACTTGCTTGTAACTGTATCCTCCTTAGGTGGCCTCAGTACTCCGAAGCTTGTCAAAACCTGTTTCAAAATTAGCATAACTAGAACAGCTAAAGCACTATTTTACGACCTGGAAACCCAAAACTGGAGAAACTAACTGGAACGTGATATTAATGCATAAATCCATAGAAAATAGAAACTTATTTACTTCAACAGTTACTGTCCCATCATTTTGGATGCGAGATGTCACTGTAGGTGATCAATTTCTTGAGAAGCGAAGAAAAGGTGGTTTGATTTATAAATTGCGAATGCCAACCGACATTTATCATCTTATAGAAAAGTGCAATTTTAACAACATCCCTGTCAGACATATAAGTTCTTATTAGGAAGAATGCACCACAAACCTGAGAGAAAAGAGGTAAAGAGTAAAGTCATCGCTCCTACAGGACCCGCAACAAATGGAACATTGATTTCTTCAGGATCAAGACTCAATACTTCTGCCTGCAAGGAACATACTAGATCAGAAATCTGATGAGATACTTTAGCAAACATCTAGGTTATCCAGGGAAAGGACAACAGTCGCCGGCTTTCATGGCATTGTCTCAAAATTGGTTTCTTGCACAGTTTTTCTGCCTAAGCATTAGTACCAAGTATTATGACCATAAATGACCTCATGATCATGAGAAGAGAACCGGCAACACTCCCTCATACATACTAGCAGTTACGTGATTATTTCAGCCAAAACAATCAATTATATGGGGCTTCTGGACTCTATTGCTAGACTTGCTGATAGCCTGATTTTATTAACTCAGCTTCTAGACCTTGCACATGATCCCATACAAGGTGCCCTTGGAGCAACTTATTGATTGCAGTTACGCATGATCTGGCGTTTGAGACAACAGAGTGTGCTATACAAGGTGAAATACGCTTATGTAGATTAGGAGAGGCAGAATCTTAATACTGAACTGCCGGACAAGAGGATAACAAAAAACATGCGCACTTGAAGTTTAATGAAATGCCCTTCTGAATGCTGGCCGCTAGCTCTTTCTTTGCCCTTCTAAAGCCATCTCTACAGGTTAACAAACAATGGCTGAAATTAGAAAGCTTAATCTTTCTTTGATGTAATCAAAGCAAACCTAAAAATTTCTAGATTATTAAAACTCTAGATATTCCGTACTCATCCAGCAAGCCAATGAGAAGAACCTCCTTGGCCCCAGTACGGCCGGGGCGACTTTAGATGCGAAGAATGGAAGTTCTTTCCCCTGAAAAAATAGGGATAACAATAAAGAAAATCATTTGGTCATTTTAGTTTGTATTCGAGAGAACTAAAAGGATAGGATCTCGGTAAATTTTTTTAAGGCACCAAACCTGAGAAGCAAAGTGCACACTGACAATGCCAACACGTCAGCAAACTTCACAGTGCATATGCCTGCTATTTCATTTTCACATTATTTGAGCTTGTGAAAGAGTTCACATATCAAGGAGCCATCAGATTTCCTGCTCTTGAAAGAGATCAGACTACAACTCAAGGGCCAAAAAAAGGACACACTGTTGAGAGAGTTGCAGAGCCAGCTCCAGCTTTAGCCTGAAAGTTATCAAAGCACAGATGTACACAATTCAGTTGGCTTTACAACACAATCTAGGGAAGCAGGGAAATGAAGACTAAGAACATCAAGTCATAATTTCTTTGTGGAAATAGATGCAGAAAACATTAAGTTTCAAGTAGACACCGACAATCACTTTCAAGAAAAGCTGATATATTTAACAATGGTGTCACTGCAAGGACTACTCCACTTATCATCAACGTGCAAGTCGTTCTCTTAGCTGTAACAACAAAAGATGTATGCTGCTCTGTTTCTACATTCTTTCTGTTTCCTTCCTTTGTTTTCCTAATGAGGACCAGACAAGATAATCAGAAACTAAGATATTCTCCACAGCGCTTGCTTCTGCCCATAGCCCAAGACAAAGTAATCACCTTGTACATACTTCCACACGCGAGATGTCCTATTAATTCAGACAAAGATCTTTATTAAGACTTTTTCTCAGGTAGTGGTAGTGAATAGGTTTTCCAAGCTGCCATTAATAAATTAAATACCTTGACCTCTGCAAGTAGAAATAATAACAAGCCCTCTTATGTTCATTTGAGTGCATAGACAATGCCATAAAGTTGACCAGCAAAAGATATATGCCCACATGGACCTAAGATGTGATTCTTGCGGAAATCTCATCATTCTCATAAGAAAAAAGTTCTCGGCACAGTACAACTTCAAAATGGTTTGTGAATTTATAGAATTCAGACACCCTAACATGATTAAACATGCAGTCATGTGTGGAAAATGAATTGGCCTCAGTACCCCAAAGCTTGTCAAAACCCGTTTCAAAATTAGCATCACCAGAATAGCTAAAGCACCATTTTACAACCTGGAAACCCAAAACTGAAGAAACTAACTGGAACGTGATATTAATGCATAAATCCATAGAAAATAGAAACTTATTTCTTCAACAATTACTGTTCCACCAGTTTGGATGCAAGATGTAACTGTTAGGTGATCAATTTCTTGAGAAGTGAAAGAAAAAGGGGTTTAATTTATAGATTGCGAATACCAACCGACATTTTTCATTTTATAGAAGAGTGCAATGTCTAACAACATCCCTGTCAGACATATAAGTTCTTATTAGGAGGAATGCACCGCAAGCCTGAGATAAAAGTGGTAAAGAGTAAAGTTGTCGCTCCTACAGGAACAACAAATGGAACATTGATTTCTTCAGGATCAAGACTCAATACTTCTACCTGCAAGGAACATACTAGATCGAAATCTGATGAGATACTTAGCAAACATCTAGGTTATCCAGGGAAAGGACAACAGTCATCGGCTTTCATGGCATTGTCTCAAAACTGGCTTCTTGCACAGTTTTTCTGCCTAAGCACTAATACCGAGTATTTATGACCATAAACGACCTCATGATCATAAGAAGAGAACCAACAACACTCCCTAATACATACTAGCAGTTACGTGATTATTTCAGCCAAAACAATCAATTACATGGGGCTTCTGGATTCCATTGCTAGTCTTGCAGATAGCCTGATTTTATTAACTTAGCTTCTATACTCTGAGCATGATCCCATACAAGATGCCCTTGGAGCAAGTTATTGATTGCAGTTACGCATAATCTGGTGTTTGAGACCACAGAGCGTGCTATAAAAGGTAAAAGACGCTTATGTAGACTAGGAGAGGCAGAATCTTAATACTGAACTGACGGACGAGTGGATAACGAAAAGACATAAGCACTTGGATTTTAAAGTCATAGTCTGACAAAACCGTCCACGGTCTAAACTCATTAACATTTCAGACATCTGCCAATTTCACAATACTCTTTGCAAAGGCCTTCGTATTTTTCGGCGCTGGTCAAGTAACATTTTGAATATGTTTTTGTGCAGCAGACTAATTTTATCTCTCCAATATAATGGGGCGATCATGCATATAGGTGGTCATCGGCCTTGCGGCCTGCCCACCTAAATATAGTTCGCCATCAGCTCAAATGGCAAATATCTTCGGATCGGGGCATGCAATTCGTTTTTTTGAGTTTGACTTTTTCATAATCTTATCAATTTCACATTGATGATTTACTATTTTCTTTAATCATAAGCGGACTCAAACAAACAACTTTTGATTGGATAGTAAACACGTCATCTCAGCCCGATCATTTCTGAATAACTAAATTATCACTTCAAAGTAGATCATCAATATGTGTTGTTTTGAACATTAAATGTAAAATAAGTCCTTGATAACTGATTCAACTCATTGGCCATGTGGAATCGCAAATTCAATAAGTGGATTTGGTAATTGCAGAAGTACCTGGTGTTGTTTCAGCAAATGTGTGATGGATGACAAGTTGGAATAATTTTAGTCTTTCAATGGTAAAACCACAACACTAAGACATGACGTCGTGGCTAATGCGCCTGGCGTTATAGATATTGGTAATGAATACTTGTTCAGCCATACATAATTATCCATTCTTTAGAGATAATTGAAATGAATAAAGTACCACAACTTCATGCACCACGATAATTCAATATGAGAAAGCAAACATCACTTTAACATCATCAAGAAATATAATAGATGGTGCAAGAAGTGACATGAGGACACCTGGATTAGTTCATGTCGGTGGTGAATGGGTTATGCAAATTTGGCTTTATTCCACATGCAAGGCCGCAAATTTGGTTCTTATTCCACATGCAGGGTGTCAAAACTCTGAATACTCGCGGCCAACTCTTTCCTAACCTTTATTCCAAGCCAGCTCTGCAGGGTTAGCAAATGAGAGCCAATATGAAAACTTATGTTTTTCTTCACTGGAATCAAAAGGAACCTGAGAATTTCAACAAGGCTATAATTGCCCACCTTTCATACTAGTCCAACGAAAGTCGCAATCACTTGGCCGCCCGAATGGTGTGTTCTGTAGGTTCTGGCGGCATCCAATCTGTCTCCAGTTTGGTGGATGTCGGCATATAGGGTAACATTTCCAGGGACTTGCAATATCTAATCTCTGCATACTCCAAAAAATTCAACTCTCGCAAGCCTTCGACAACTCTTAACTTTGCACAGTGTTTTAGCTCGAGACGCAGTAGATTTTTCAACTTTGACAGATTAGGCAATTGTTTGATCACATCACATATGGTAATCTGTAGAAACTTCAGTGTTTCCAGTTCTCCCAAACCTGGAATCTCTGCCAGTTCGGGGAAGTCATTGAGCCGTAACTCTTGTAGCCTCTTCAAGTGCGATACATCGGGCAAGCATGGCATTAAACATTCACTGATAGAGAGAATCGACAAGCTTTGCAAGTCAGAAATACACGGCAATTGCGGGATAGAGTTAAGTTTTAAGGTTGATAAGCTAAATGGAAGCGGATTGATGGACATGTCCTTCCAAGGTGAGGTAACCTCCTTTGGGATCCAAAGTGTCATACGTCGTTCTTTACGCACTTCGAGATGATGTAAATGAACTAGGCTTGAGAGGTCGGGAAGAATAGGGAACTGAGCACTTACAACCGCAAGGAATTTCAGACTCAAGCGAAGTTTTGGCAAAGGAGAAAGCCAATGGCTGGCAATTTTAAGCATTTCAAGACTAGAGAAACCATTGATCTTTCTCGGCACCATAGAGATTGGGCTCCCATCTAAGTCTAAGATCCTCAAACGAGTGAGGCTCCACATTTCCCACGGCATTTCTTCCTCGAGATGCGGACAAAACGAGGCATCGAGCTCTTCAAGTGTCCCTACCCCTCCAAGAGCACAAGGTATCGTGTGTATCTTTGTATATGCCACCTTTAAGACTTTTAGTCTCTTCAGGTTTCCAATAAAATCAGGGAGAAAGGAGATCCTCGAGAATTTTAAATCCAACTCAACCAATGATTCTAGTTTCCCAATATGTGAAACTCGTTAACCTTCCAATGGAATTAGGAAGATCGTAGATCCCCGATAATCTTAAATCTAACTTGGTCAATGATTTTAGTTCCCCGAAGGAGTTCGGAAGTTGATGTAAGTTCTTGCATTCAAATAAAAGCAAACACTTAAGATTCTTTAATCTTCCAATGGAATTAGGAAGAACATATATCCCCAAATATTCTAAATCCAACTTAACCAATGTAACTAGTTCCCTGGTAGAGTCCAGAAGCTGATGCAAGTTTTTACAACTAGATAAAAGCAAATGCTTAAGATTCTTTAATCTTCCAATGGAATCGAGAAGAATAGATATCCCCAAAGTTTTAAATCCAACTCAACCAAATATTTTAGTTCCCGATAGAGTCTTGAAGCTGATGTAAGTTGTTGCAACTAGATAAAAGCAAATGCTTAACATTCTTTAATCTTCCAATGGAATCGGGAAGAACAGATATTCCCGAAACTTCTAAATCTAACTCAACCAATGATTCTAGTTTCCCGATAGAGTCCAAAAGCTCAAGTAGATTCTCGCATCCATGAAAAGACAAATACGCAAAACCCGTTAACCTTCCAATGGAATTAGGAGAACGAGAGATCTCGAGAATTGTAAATCTAACTTGGCCAATGATTTTAGTTCCCCGATAGTCCGGAAGTTGATGTAAGTTCTTGCATTTATATAAAAGTAAACACTTAAGATTCTTTAATCTTCCAATGGAATTAGGAAGAATAAATATCCCTGAAAAATTTAAATCAAACCCAACCAATGATTCTAGTTCCCGATAGAGTCCTAAGCTCGAGTAAATTCTCGCATCCATAAAAAGACACATACGTGAAACTCGTTAACCTTCCAATGGAACTAGGGAGAACCTTCCAATGGATTTAGGAAGAACGAAGATCCCCGAGAATTGTAAATCCAACTTGGCCAATGATTTTAGTTCTCTGATAGAGTTCGGAAATTGATGTAAGTTCTTGCATTTAGATAAAAGCAAACGCTCAAGATTCTTTAATCTTCCGATGGAATCATGAAGAACAGATATCCCTTAAACTTCTAAATCAAACTCAACCAATGATTTTAGTTCCCCGATGAGTTCGGAAGCTCAAGTAGATTCTCGTATCCATGAAAAGACAAATACGTGAAACCCGTTAACCTTCCAATGGAATTAGGAAGAACGAAGATCCCGAAAATCTTAAATCTAACTCGGTCAATGATTTTAGTTCCCCGATAGAGTTCGGAAGCGATGTAAGTTCTTGCATTTAAATAAAAGCAAACGCTCAAGATTCTTTAATCTTCCAATGGAATCGGGAAGAACAGATATCCCGAAACTTCTAAATCCAACTCAACCAATGATTCTAGCTCCCCGATAAAGTCCGGAAGCTCAAGTAGATTCTTGCATCCATGAAAAGACAAATACTTGAGACTCGTTAACCTTCCAATGGAATTAGGGAGAACGGAGATCCCTGAGAATCTTAAATCTAAGTCGGTCAATGATTTTAGTTCCCCGATAGAGTTCGGAAGCTGATGTAAGTTCTTGCATTTAGATAAAAGCAAACGCTCAAGATTCTTTAATCTTCCAATGGAATCGGGAAGAACAGATATCCCCGAAACTTCTAAATCCAACTCAACCAATGATTCTAATTCCCCGATAGAGTCCGGAAGCTCATATAGATTCTCGCATCCATGAAAAGACAAATACTTGAAACTCGTTAACCTTCCAATGGAATTAGGGAGAACAGAGATCCCCGAGAATTGTAAATCTAACTTGGCCAATGATTTTAGTTCCCCAATAGAGATCGGAAGCTGATGTAAGTTATTACATTTAGATAAAAGCAAACACTCAAGATTCTTTAATCTTCCAATGGAATTAGGAAGAACGAGATATTCCTGAAACTTCAAAATCCAACTCCACCAATGATTTTAGTTCCCCGATAGAGTCCGGAAGCTCAAGTAGATTCTTGCATCCATGAAAAGACAAATACGTGAAACTCGTTAACCTTCCAATGGAATTAGGGAGAATGGAGATCCCCGAGAATCGTAAATCTAATTTGGCCAATGATTTTAGTTCCCCAATAGAGTCCGAAAGCTCAAGTAGATTCTCGCATCCATGAAAAGAAAAATATATCAAACTCGTTAACCTTCCAATGAAATTGGGGAGAACGGAGATCCTCGAGAATTGTAAATCTAACTCGACCAACGATTTTAATTCCCCAATAGAGTCCGGAAGCTGATGCAAGTTCTTGCAACAAGATAAAAGCAAACGCTTAAGATTCTTTAATCTTCCAATGGAATCAGGAAGAACAAATATCCCCGAAGCTTCTAAATCCAACTCAACCAATGATTTTAGCTCTCCAATAAAGTCCGGAAGCTCAAGTAGATTCTTGCATCCATGAAAAGACAAATACGTGAGACTCGTTAACCTTCCAAGGGAATTAGGGAGAACGGAGATCCCGGAGAATCTTAAATCTAACTTGATCAATGATTTCAGTTCCCCGATAGAGTTCGGAAGTTGATGTAAGTTCTTGCTTTTAGATAAAAGCAAACGCTCAAGATTTTTTAATCTTCCAATGGAATCAGGAAGAACACATATCCTGAAACTTTTAAATCCAACTCAACCAATGATTCTAATTCCCCGATAGAGTCCTAAGCTCAAGTAAATTCCTACATCCATGAAAAGACAAATACGTAAAACACGTTAACCTTCCAATGGAATTAGGGAGAACGGAGATCCCCAAGAATCGTAAATCTAACTTGGCCAATGATTTTAGTTCCCCAATAGAGTTCGGAAGCCGATGTAAGTTATCGCATTTAGATAAGAGCAAACACTTAAGATTCTTTAATCTTCCAATGGAATCAGGAAGAACAGATATTCCCGAAGCTTCTAAATCCAACTCAACCAATGATTCTAGCTCCCCGATAGAGTTCGGAAGCTCACGTAAATTCTCGCATCCACGAAAAGACAAATACGTGAAATTTGTTAACTTTCCAATGGAATTAGGGAGAACGGAGATCCCCGAGAATCGTAAATCTAACTTGGCCAATGATTTTAGTTCCCCAATAGAGTCCGGAAGCTGATGTAAGTTCTTGCATTTAGATAAAAACAAACACTTAAGATTCTTTAATCTTCCAATGGAATCAGGAAAAACAGATATCCCTGAAAGTTCTAAATCCAACTCAACCAATGATTCTAGTTCCCCAATAGAGTCCGGAAGCTCAAGTAGATTCTCGCATCCAAAAAAAGACAAATACGTGAAACTCGTTAACCTTCCAATAGAATTAGGGAGAACGGAGATCCCCGATAATCTTAAATCTAACTCGGTCAATGATTTTAGTTTCCCGATTGAGTTCGGAAGCTTATGTAAGTTCCTGCAATTAGATAAACGCAAACGCTCAAGATTCTTTAATCTTCCAATGGAATCGGAAGAGCGAGATATCCCCGAAACATCTAAATCCAACTCAACCAATGATTCTAGTTCCCCAATAGAGTCCGGAAGCTCAAGTAAATTCTCGCAACCATAAAAACACAAATACGTGAAACTCGTTAACCTTACAATGGAATTAGGAGAACGGAGATCCTCGATAATTGTAAATCTAACTTGGCTAATGATTTTAGTTCCCCAATAGAGTTCGGAAGCTGATGTAAGTTGTCGCATTTAGATAAAAGCAAACGCTCAAGATTCTTTAATCTTCCAATGGAATCAGGAAGAACAAATATCCCCGAGGCTTCTAAATCCAACTCAACCAATGATTTTAGCTCTCCGATAAAGTCCGGAAGCTCAAGTAGATTCTTGCATCCATGAAAAGACAAATACGTGAGACTCGTTAACCTTCCAAGGCAATTAGGGAGAACGGAGATCCCGGAGAATCGTAAATCTAACTTGATCAATGATTTCGGTTCCCGATAGAGTTCGGAAGTTGATGTAAGTTCTTGCTTTTAGATAAAAGCAAACGCTCAAGATTCTTTAATCTTCCAATGGAATTAGGAATAACACATATCCCTGAAACTTCTAAATCCAACTCAACCAATAATTCTAGTTCCCCAATAGAGTCCGGAAGCTCAAGTAGATTCTCGCAACCATGAAAAGACAAATACGTGAAACCCGTTAACCTTCCAATGAAATTAGGAGAACGAAGATCCCCGAGAATCTTAAATCTAACTCGGTCAATGATTTTAGTTCCCGATAGAGTTCGGAAGTGATGTAAGTTCTTGCATTTGGATAAAAGCAAACGCTCAAGATTCTTTAATCTTCCAATGGAATCGGAAGAACAGATATCCCCAAAACTTCTAAATCCAACTCAACCAATGATTCTAATTCCCGATAGAGTCCGGAAGCTCGAGATAGATTCTCGCATCCATGAAAAGACAAATACTTGAAACTCGTTAACCTTCCAATGGAATTAGGGAGAATGGAGATCCCTGAGAATCTTAAATCTAACTCGGTCAATGATTTTAGCTCTCCAATAGAGTTCGGAAGCTGATGTAAATTCTTACATTTAGATAAAAGCAAACGCTCAAGATTCTTTAATTTTCCAATGGAATCAGGAAGAACAGATATCCCCGAAACTTCTAAATCCAACTCAACCAATGATTCTAATTCCCGATAGAGTCCTAAGCTCAAGTAAATTCTCGCAACCATAAAAACACAAATACGTGAAACTCGTTAACCTTCCAATGGAATTAGGAGAACGGAGATCCTCGATAATTGTAAATCTAACTTGGCTAATGATTTTAGTTCCCCAATAGAGTTCGGAAGCTGATGTAAGTTGTCGCATTTAGATAAAAGCAAACGCTCAAGATTCTTTAATCTTCCAATGGAATCGGAAGAACACATATCCCCGAAACTTCTAAATCCAACTCAACCAATGATTCTAGTTCCACGATAGAGTCCGGAATCTCAAATAGATGTTTACATCCATGAAAAGATAAATACGTAAGACTTGTTAACCTTCCAATGGAATTAGGGAGAACGGAGATCCCCGAGAATCGTAAATCTAACTTGGCCAATGATTTTAGTTCCCGATAGAGTCCGAAAGCTTATGTAAGTTATCGCATTTAGATAAAAGCAAACACTCAAGATTCTTTAATCTTCCAATGGAATCAGGAATAACACATATCCCTGAAACTTCTAAATCCAACTCAACCAATAATTCTAGTTCCCCAATAGAGTCCGGAAGCTCAAGTAGATTCTCGCATCCAAAAAACGACAAATACATGAGACTTGTTAACCTTCCAATGGAATTAGGGAGAATGGAGATCCCCGAGAATCGTAAATCTAACTTGGCCAATGATTTTAGTTCCCGATAGAGTCTCGAAAGCTTATGTAAGTTCTTGCATTTAGATAAAAACAAACGCTTAAGATTCTTTAATCTTCCAATGGAATCTGGAAGAACACATATCCCTGAAACTTCTAAATCCAACTCAACCAATAATTCTAGTTCCCCAATAGAGTCCGGAAGCTCGAGTAGATTCTTGCAACCATGAAAAGACAAATACGTCAAATCCGTTAACCTTCCAATGGAATTAGGAGAACGGAGATCCCCAAGAATCGTAAATCTAACTTGACCAATGATTTTAGTTCCCCGATAGAGTCCGAAAGCTTATGTAAGTTCTTGCATTTAGATAAAAACAAACGCTTAAGATTCTTTAATCTTCCAATGGAATCTGGAAGAACACATATCCCTGAAACTTTTAAATCCAACTCAACCAATAATTCTAGTTTCCCAATAGAGTCCTAAGCTCAAGTAGATTCTCGCAACCATGAAAAGACAAATACGTGAAACCCGTTAACCTTCCAATGGAATTAGGGAGAACGAAGATCCCTGAGAATCTTAAATCTAACTCGGTCAATGATTTTAGTTCCCCGATAGAGTTCGGAAGCTGATGTAAGTTCTTGCATTTAGATAAAAGCAAACGCTCAAGATTCTTTAATCTTCCAATGGAATCAGGAAGAACAGATATCCCCGAAAGTTCTAAATCCAACTCAACCAATGATTCTAGTTCCCCGATAGAGTCCTAAAGCTCGATAGATTCTCGCATCCATGAAAAGACAAATACTTGAAACTCGTTAACCTTCCAATGGAATTAGGGAGAATGGAGATCCCGAGAATCTTAAATCTAACTCGGTCAATGATTTTAGCTCTCCGATAGAGTTCGGAAGCTGATGTAAATTCTTACATTTAGATAAAAGCAAACGCTCAAGATTCTTTAATTTTCCAATGGAATCAGGAAGAACAGATATCCCTGAAACTTCTAAATCCAACTCAACCAATGATTCTAATTCCCCGATAGAGTCCGGAAGCTCAAGTAAATTCTCGCATCCATGAAAAGACAAATACGTGAAACCCATTAACCTTCCAATGGAATTAGGGAGAACGGAGATCCCCGAAAACATTAAATCTAACTTGGCCAATGATTTTAGTTCACCGATAGAGTCTGAAAGTTGATGTAAGTTCTTGCATTTATATAAATGCAAACACTCAAGATTCTTTAATTTTTCAATGGAATCAGGAAGAATGGATATCCCCAAAAATTTTAAATCTAGCTCAACCAATGATTCTAGTTCCCCGATAGAGTCCGGAAGCTGAAGTAAATTCTCACATCCATAAAAAGACAAATACGTGAAACTCGTTAACCTTCCAATGGAATTAGGCAGAACGGAGATCCCCGAGAATTGTAAATCTAACTTGGCCAATGATTTTAGTTCCCCGATAGAGTCCGAAAGCTGATGTAAGTTCTTGCATTTAGATAAAAACAAACGCTTAAGATTCTTTAATTTTCCAATGGAATCGGAAGAACATATATCCCCGAAAGTTCTAAACCCAACTCAACCAATGATTCTAGTTTCCCAATAAAGTCGGAAGCTCAAGTAGATTCTGGCATTCATTAAAAGACAAATATGTTAAACTCGTTAACCTTCCAAAAGAATTAGGGAGAACAAAGATCCTCGAGAAATTTAAATCTAACTTGGTCAATAATTTTAGTTCCCCGATAGAGTTCGGAAGCCGATGTAAGTTATCGCATTTAGATAAAAGTAAACACTCAAGATTCTTTAATCTTCCAATGGAATCGGGAAGAACAGATATTCCCCGAAACTTCTAAATCCAACTCAACCAATGATTCTAGTTCCCGATAGAGTCGGGAAGCTCAAGTAGATTCACGCATCCATTAAAAGACAATCGCATTAAATACGTTAACCTTCCAATGGAATTAGGGAGAATTGAGATATTCAACCATTGTAAATTTAGCTTGACCAATGATTGTATTTCCCCGATAGAATTCGGAAGCTCATGTAGATTCTTGCAATTAGATAAAAACAAATGCTTGAGATTTTTTAACCTTCCAATGGAATTTGGGAGGACTAAGATCTTCAAGTTTTCTAAATTCAACTCAACCAATGATTCCATATCCCCAATAGAATCTGGAAGCTCATGTAAATTTTTGCAATGAGATAAAAGCAAATTCTTGAGATTCTTTAACCTTCCAATAGAGTAAGGAATTTGGATAATTTTATCAAGACCAATAACTTCAAGCTTCGTCAAAGATTTTAGATTGCCTAGTGTCTCGGGAAGCTTGGACAGTCTGCCATAAGAGGGCATAATAATCTCCAACAAGTATTCTAGAGAACCAATTTCTTCGGGCAACTCTTCGAGGGATGCACATTGTTTGATATTCAAAGTTTTTAGTAGTTTTAGGTTACCGATTGACCTATCAATCATAGACAAACTTCCACAGCGTGTGAGAATCAATTTTTCCAACTTGCCAAACTCTAAAAAATTAGGTGTTTTGGTTAAAAGATGGCACATTGTCAAATCTAGAATTTTCAAGTTTTTCGCCATCTGCAATGGAAAAACAAGGCGGATTGCATGCCAACAAAAAGTATTGAGACTATGAAGATCAATTGATTGAATTTGAAGCGAACATGAGTGAGGTGTCTTGGTACCTTGATTTGCCTCCATCCATCCCAGTCGTCGGTGATGTTGCTCATCGAAAGGTTGAGCACGACCAAATTCTCTAGATGAAGATTCGTCGCTAAAAAATTTGGCGGGCAAAAACGCCAAGAAAGCCATCTCAAATTAGGACGAACATCTCTAAAGTCGCCTAAAAAATTCAGTTTTTCCCCTCCAAGGAACCTCAGCTTTGGCAAAAATGCTATTTCTTTAGGTGTTAGGTCATGACTGATATCCAAACTGAGTGCTCGTATAGCTCCTTTTTCCTGCCAATAGCAGTAGAGAATAAAGATGAGTATGCAACAATATCAAAAGTTCTTCAACCCCAAACTAATTAAATCAAACGCATGTTGTAAGAAGATAATTAGTGTTCTTCTTCTCAACTTGAAAATAAGACAAACCAAGCATCTTCGAAATGTCTATTTGATGTTGATTCCATTGTCTTTCTATAGACTAAACACCTCTTCAAGGAAGCAAAGAACTCATTTTATTCTTACCAAAACAAGAAATGAAAAATTACAACTAACCAAACGGAGTGTTAACTTTCTTCTCGTTTCACCTGGGTAAGGCTAAAAATATATACCTTAGATGTTTATATAGAGTTGCTTTGTATTTCTCTATAAGTTAGAAAACAAAGTAGGCCATCAACCCACATTCTTAATTTAAGGAACATGAATAGAGATTCTCATTGGATTTATTATATCTTCTACTCTAAATAAATTTCACCTCTTTGCTCCTCGCATGACTTGAGTATTCTCATCAATTCGCACCCAGTAAGCGCTTTTCAGCATCTTCAAAATTCTCTCGCCATGACAATGTACCTTCCTAGATCTCGAACTTCATCATGCATCCAGAAAAGATTGCGCTCATCGATCTTTATCAATGACATGAGGAGAAGAACATCGATCGCAGCGCGTGGAGAATAACCGCTACTACGCCACATGTAGTCCGCACAAGTCTTATCCTCCTTGATGCAAAAACATGCTATGTCTAGGAATATGGCTTTTTCGTTGGCGTCCAATTTGTTGATACTCGGCATCGGTGATTTTCGGACATCACTAGGGCGGACTTGCTTTAAGTCCTTCAATGTCTCATGCCACTCTAATTTGTTCGTGCGGGCAAAAAGAGAACCCACGACTTCTAGAGTCAAAGGAAGCCTTCCTATGCTTGAAACAACTTCTTTTGAGAAATTGTAGCAATTCTCAGGAGGGGTATCGCTTCTAAATGCATGTCTATTGAAAAGCAGAATCGCTCGATCCAAAGGCATCTCATTTACTAGGTGAGCCAAGTAATTGCTTGGTTGGGTTTGTTTGTCCTCATTTAGCACTACGCGTAAGTCCCTAACTCGTGACCATGATCCTACTTCCGAACCAAACCAATCACGGCTCCCTGCGAGGGTCTCGAGTTGTCCCTTTTCGTCCACATTATCAATGACAACCAAAACTTTCTTGTTGCTAAGTCCTCTTCTTATGCAATTGATCCCTTCGTTGGTGTCACGGATTCTATCATTAGAGCTTGAGCCTAGTATATCGGATAGCAGTTTCTTTTGCACTTCTAAAAGACCATGATGTTGGATATCTTCAAGGAAACTAGAGTAATTGAATTTAGACAAGAATCGGTTGAAGATAACCTTAGCAAGAGTTGATTTACCAATGCCACCAGTCCCATGTATTATAACAAAACGCACATCATCAGAGTGGGCATCCAACAATTCTTCTATAACCCGTTGATCACCAACTTTAACTAGATGGTTAGGAAGAGATCTGTCCTTCACTTTTAGCTTACGTAGAACCTCTCGAACAATTAATTCTATAAGTTCCCCATACCTGCCAGACATTTTAAATTGAGAAAATAATGACAACATATTATTCCTAAATTTCAAGCATATACAATTTGAATAAGATAAGGTAAACATATTAAGACCGGTTTACAAACTGCGATAGTTATTCAAATAACAAATTTGAATCCATTAAAAAGCAACAATCTCAAGTGACAATGATAATTATCTAAAACATAGTGCTCAAATTAGTTGCTGTGCCTGCTGCCTAGAATTAGCTCGATGCAGTGATTAAGAGGAAGTGGAAATGATATGGATACTGACGGCAGGAGGGTAAACAACAGAAAGGAATGATTGGGTTTTAACGTTGTTTGTATGCTTACAAAGGAAAGCAAGGCCATTTCATGTTTGATTGAGGAAGAGAAAAGAATGAAAGGGATTCTAAAATATTTTTATGACTATTTTGTCCTTCTACTTATTCATAGACTGAATAAAGAAAAAATAGAAACTTTAGCAACTGGTCTTTAGCTCGTTGAAGATTCAATATCAGCATCAATTGACTCACGTTATATAATAGAAAGTTCACTTTAGGCCGTGTCTCCAAGTCCTCCATAAGTAGCAGTGGAGGTCACACCGCTTGACGCAGCTGCTGAGTTTGGCTCGTCACCGTTCTTTAACGTCTCCACATCTTGTGTAGAGAGAGAGAGAGAGAATTGGACCTCTTTTTGTGGGAAAATTATCCTTAAGTTAAGTGCACATGAGTGCAAGCAAAGAGCCAATTAATGTGTGATAAATGTCCAAGTGACAGCATAGACATTGTCAATAAACTTCCCCCATTTTCAGATTAGTTATGAAGAAAGTGAGGGCGTGATTAGAGATTGCGGCTCCTAATAACCATCTATGTACTAGTTATTATCTAGAGATTTAACAGAGTTTTAATCACTATTAAGCTATTTGATTTATAACTGTAATTTAACAGAGTTTTAATCACTATTACGCTATTTGATTTATAATTGTAGATCTTCTACACTGTCTGGTTTCATGAATAACATATGTTTAAAAGGAGCAATATTATCAGAATTTCCAAATACTCCAAAAATTGGAGTTATAAAACATGTAATGTAATAACGCTCTGCAATATATATGATGCAAATGTTTTGCTTTTTTCCGTTTTTCCTCCTTTTGCAAAAAGCACCGTTGAAACACATGGATTAACCGTGAGAATATATAGATAAAAGTCACCATACATAGCAGTCTATATAGGTTCTTTAATGATAGTGGAGAAGATGTGACCGGATCCAGCTGCTTCCTTATCTACATAAAATTGATAAATCGTCCTTTGTTGAAAACTGTTATTCATCAAATAAGTTTTAGCTTTTTTAATGTACAGGCAATATTTAGAGAATGATCAAATATATAATTAGTCGGTATGCTAGTAGGACAAAATCAGTCTGTTCGATCTACACAGAGTAAGCGTTAATATCTGTCTTTTCTGTTGTTCCTACTTTACCTTTTTCTAAAATGTTGAAAGATATTTATTTTGCTATTTAAATTTGTTTTTAGGTGTTTGACAACCAAACAGGATGCTAACTTAGCATTTAACAATAAATTGACAATGTCTTCCACATTCGGATTAGATTTTTTCAACTATGGTATCAATAATATGGAGAAATTACAGTTACTGTAAGATAAATTGAATATGAGATATTTTAAAATCTACAAGAAAAATTGCCTCCTTTCGGATTACATTAAAATTAATAGCTGGAATAAGTTGTGGAAACTTACTCTTCCCCTTTCCGCTCCCAACCTACTCTAGTTGCAACCTCACGAAGAGCAGCTTTCCACAGCGTCACCTCATCGGGGCCATACTTCTTCTCATACTCAGACAGAGCATTACTGTACAATTCGGTTCTAAGCTTGACATCATCCGGTTTCACATCGAAGAAAAGGGGAAGGATCTCCTTCTTCCCATCCGACTTTAAAGTGCAATCTACCATATGCGCAACCTCACGGAGGCACCACACACTGGAAGCGAAGCCCTTAGAGAAGATGGGAACATAGATTTGAGTGTCATCAAGGGCTCGCAGAAGGTTTCCACCAATCTGCTGACCAACTCGGAGCTCTTCGTCGTCTTTGAAGACACGGATTCCTTTTTCGACCATGTTATGATAGAGGCAACTAGTAAAGTTGTCCCGAGTATCCGGTCCCCTAAAACTCAAGAACACCTCAAACTCCATTCCCGATGTGTTGTTGGGTGGTGCCATCGCACGAAGCAATCGAGACTAGAGACAGAATCGAGCGGGACAAAAATTGTCAATGTGCTTGGTTGAGGGGAGACATCAATTGGGGTAAGTTTAAAAATGAAGGAAAGAAAAACGGTGGTGGGCATGTTCAGTCGCGACTCGCAGCCATTGATTGGCTATGGCAAACCACCGACGAAATCGAAAACGAAACCGATATAAAGAGAGAATACCTGATGCGCTGATGGACGGCCGACCGAGATGAGACAGCGACTGAGTCGAGACTAGAGAGGGGAAGATCGAAAGGCGCCGCCGGAGAAAAGAGAGAGCCGATCTGAGAGTGAGAACTCGAAAGTAGAAAGTTGTTGAAAGTCAACACGTTGTAGGGTTTGGTTCTGGCTGCCGAGAACAGACCTTATAAGGCCGGAGAGGCGTACTCTGAGTTGTCCCCTGCAGGGGCTAGGGTTACTTTCGTAGTGGGAACAAATTTTACTTTAACTTTCAAAAGTGAAAAAAATAAAAAAATTGACCCAAAAAAAGAAAGAAAGACACCTCTCGAAACTTCTGAGAAAATATTAAAATTTTTTTTATTTCACAAAAAATAAATAATTTAAAATATTTTCTTTAAAATAAATATTTGTATCATTTATCAAAATGAATTGATGGAAAAATCTTCACTGTCCATGATCATGTTTATATATAAATTGTTATTGACAATAAAAATATTTTTAATTAACTAATTATTTCAGTCTATTTTAATCTATACAATCAATAATTTTTAAAAAAGTATTTTTTAAATTATTTATTTTTTACAAAAGAAAGCAAATCTCACCACCCATTGTTGCAGCATAGATGGTAGGGCTGGATTCCACGTAGGAGGTCCCGGTTTGAAGCCCTTACGAAGTTAGGGAGGTCAAGCGCTGCGTGATATCTTGCTCGGGTGCGTGGGTGGTAGTTTCTTGCGTGCTCCCCATGATTTACTCCCCGGCAGGGCCGTGTGCGGTGGGTTCGCCCGGTCACCAAAAAAAAAAAAAAAAAAGCAAATCTAAAGCGAACAATCTTTTACTATGGGCAATCTTTACCAGAAACGCTCCACGTACAGAGAAGTTGGTGCGAGAAATTGCTGCTAATGATTGGGAAGAATCGGTGGAAAGGCATCATTCTCAAACTTCTGCTCGTGTTCAACTGATAATTTCAACTCCCTCTGGCCACTAACCAAGAAGAGCCTCTGTAATGGCTCTCTTTGCTCATTTGTCCCTTTAATCATCTGGATAAAGCCACAAAAAGCTGCTCGAGTCTCTCAGACTTCAAGCCTAGTGTCAAAGACGAGCTACAGCTTATTCAGCTCCCTCTGTCTATCATTTGCTTATAGCAGCATTGCCAAATTGAAGTGCAACTTGAAGGCAACACTACAGGTGCAGGTGCATAAGAAAGTCTAAAAAGGCAGATGCAAACACGAAGGCGAGAAAGATGGACATAGAACTATAATATACAAACATCGGTCCACTTTGTCATTACACAAATTACCATTCGAGTACACTACATTCAAGAAGAGAAAACCCGTGTGTTTTTCCTACGTCACCGTGCGAATGAATTTCGATATCTTCCTACAACCAAGTAGAAAATAACTGGAGAGTATGAAGAGGCCATCTCTTTCATTCCAAAAAGAAACATCTTCAACCCGCTCACTTCTTGATAAATGAAACGCCCTTTCCGAATACTCTCCGCTAACTCTTTCTTTGCCTTTTCCAAGCCAAAGTTAACAAACAAAGCCAAAATTAGAACACTCCATCTTCCCCGGATGTGTAATCGAGCAGACCTAAAAATCTCGGGATTATTAAAATTCCACACCCTTCGTACTCATTCAAAGGGCCAAGAGGCGGGACCTCTTCAGCCCAAGACGACGAGGTGCACTTTGGATGCAAAGAACGGAAGCTTAGTCACATGAAATATGGGGACAACAATAAAGAAAATCATCAGTGATTTCTTTTGATATTTGAGAAAAATATAAAGATTTTTCACTCTCAATAAGTTCTCTCAAGGCACCAAACCCGAGAAGCAACAAATGCACACTTGATAGTACCGCCGCCCCTCAACACACGCAGTGGCACACATCAAAAAACTTCACAAAGAAAGATGTGCCTGCATATTTCATTTTCACATTACATGAGCATGTGAAAAGAGTCTCGCATATCAAATAGTCATCAAATTTCCTGTTCATGAAAGAGATCGACTACATTTCAAAGGCCGAAACAAGGAATGACCATCGAGAGAGTTGCCGAGCCAGCTCCAGCTTTAGCCCGAAAGTTGTCAAGGCACGAGGCATACACAATTCAGTTGGCTTCACGAAAAAAATGTGAGGAAGCGAGAGAAGCAAAGCCTAATATGTCGTGTCATAATTTCACCGTGGAAATAGATGAAAGAAATACGTTACGTTAGACATCAACAATCACGTTTAGAAAATCTGATATATCTAACAATCTTGTCATCCAATAACCTCTCCTCTTATTGTCAAAATGCAAGTCATTCTCTTAGCCATAACATCTTTTAATGTATATGGTGCTCTGTTTCTACATTCTTTCATTACCTTCCTTTGTTTTCCTTAATGAGGACCGAGACAAAACAAATCGAAACTAAGGCGCACATGACAAAATTTCTGAAACAGAAATTGATTTACGGCCGTAAATCAATTTCTTAATTTCTATTCCCCGAACAAGTTTCTAAACAAAGAAACCCGTTTGATAACGACTCAAAATTTCTATTTCGAAACAAAATCCGTTTTATAACGAACAAAATTTCTATTTCAAACAAAATCCGTTTTATAACGAACAAAATTTCTATTTCTAGGAATAGAAATTGATTAGATAACAACATAGGAAATCCTCAAATATAAAATAATAGTCGAAATTATACTAAAACGACATAGGAAATCCCCAAATACAAAATAACAAATCGAAATAATACTAATACATTACAAAAGTTGAAAATACAATTTCATGAAATTTCCGGCATATTATTATCACTTGCCATCTTATTAGCAATTGTTTTCCTAAGCATATTTATTTGGTTTCCCTCATCTGTTAATGTATCATTTGCAAGCTCATCCCGTGTAGGTTCGGACAAATCATCGGGAAGCATGAATATGGATGCCATTAATGGCGTCTATACGAGCTTGTCATTTTATCAAAAACTAGTATTATACAAGATTATCGACAAAATAAAATTAATGGTGTGAAGGAATATATGAGAATTCTCCTTAAAGCAACGTTTATGGTTAGGAACCAATCGGGGGAAGGTCGGCTTATTTTGATTCTCGAATTGAATTAGTCCAATTGCTCATCCCTAATTTCTTTATTGTTGCTCAATGAACCTTTAATGGCCCTTGCATAGCAAAGAGAGAGATTCTCTTGAATCTCTTGCCTTCGAATTAAAATTCAAGATTGTGTAACAATCTAATAATTTTGATTTTGCAAGAATTTTGAATCCGTAAAAAAAATAAGGTTAAATTTCTAAGCACGTTTTTTATTCATCTATTACGTAAGGACTTTTTCTTCAACTGGCCATGTACGTGCATTTTCCGGGAGGAAAGAGTCCTATTGTTTTTAAGTAAGCATTTAAGAATTTCGGTCGTTTTTAAAAATTGGAGACCCATTCGATTGCCTTTCATCCTAAAGAGGAAGTCATCAAAAAAAAAAAAAAAATTGAAAGAAAAAATGCAAAAAAAAAAAAAAAAACACAAGTAAAATAAGAAAAAGAAAATTAGCAATAATTTGTGAAATTGTGGTTATGAGTAAATTAAGTTAGCAAAAAATGGTTTGATTTCAGTTTATGATTTCTATTTCGAAACCGAGAAGTTAAAAATTTTAACTTCGATTTCTTCAATTTCTCTATTTCTGGAATAGAAATCTATTTCAGAAATAGAGAAATCAAATTGTGTTACCAAACGGATTTCTATTCCAAACCTGTTCCA
This sequence comes from Eucalyptus sideroxylon x Eucalyptus melliodora, assembly GCA_016097485.1. Lineage (NCBI taxonomy): Eukaryota > Viridiplantae > Streptophyta > Magnoliopsida > Myrtales > Myrtaceae > Eucalyptus > Eucalyptus sideroxylon x Eucalyptus melliodora. The sequence continues at coordinate 23,276,703 of CM027831.1, read as the reverse complement.
GGGAACAGAGAAACAGAGAAATCGAAAAACAGAAATTTTGTCATGCACGCCCTAAGATATCTCTCCACAACCGCTTGCTTCTACAAATAGCCCGAGACAAAGTGATCACCTTCTACATACTTTCACGCGCAAGGTCTCCCAATAATTCAGACAAAAATCTTTGTATTAACACATTTCCTTGGGTAACGAATGGCTACCTTCTAGTAGAGATAATATCAAGCTCTCTTCTCATTAGTTACAAAGTGCACGAGCAAAGGTTTCACGCCATAAAGTTGACTTGGGAAAGATATATGCCCCCACGGACCTATGTTGTAATTCTTGCAAAAATTTCATCTTTTTCATAAACAAGGTTCTTGGCAAGAGTGTATCTTTGAAATGGCTAGTAAATTTAAAGAAATTAGAGCTCTAACATGATTAAGCGTGCGATCATGTATCCGAAGAAAAATGTTTGCTTGTAACAAAGGTACTACTTAGGCAGCCTCGGTATTCGAAGCTTGTCACAAGCCCTTAAGAAAATGAACATCACTAGAACAGCTAAAGCACTATTTTATGACCTGAAAATGCAAAACTGAAGAGACTAATGGAATGTGATATGACGGTAACACCGCCTAATTTGATGTCCAAATCCATAACAAATTGAAATTTATATACCTTGACAACTTCTGTCCCGCCATTTTGGATGCGTGATATCGGGTACTCAATTTCTTGAGGAGTGAAAGAACAAGGTGGTTTAACCTACAGATTTTGAAAATTTTAATTGACATTTAGCATTCCAAAGAAAATGTGCAATTTCTAACAAAGCATCCCCGTCAAAAACATATAAGATGTTCTCATCGGAAGAATGCATCACAAACCCGAGATAAAAGAAGTAAAATCATCACTCCCGCATGACCCCCAACAACTGGAACATCGACTTCTCTAGGATCAAGACCTAGTACTTCTGCCTGCAAGGAACATAGTAGATCAGAAGTCTACCTGGGAAAGAAAATAGTTGTAGGCTTTCATAGCACTGTCTCTAAACTGGTATCTTGCATAATTTTGCTACCTGAGTGTCAGTACCAAGTATTTATGACCATAAACACCCTCATCATCATGAGAAGAGAATCAATAACACTCACTGATACAGAACAGCAATTACATGATTATGTCACCCAAAACAATCAAATACACAGGGCTCCCGGACTCTACTGCTAGACTTGCAAATAGCCTGGTTTTATAAACTTGCTTCTAAGCCATGCTCATAATCTCATAGATGTGCGTTAGCCTATTTAATTAAATTCAACCTAGTGGTCTTTTCACAATATGCCCTTGGAGTAAGATCTTAATAGCAGATTCGCAAGATATAACGTTTGAAACAAAAGAGCATGCTAAACAAGGTAGCATACGCTTCTGACTTTGTAGGCTCATACACAGTGACAACCTGATACTCTGAACATAAAGGATGCTTCTCGGTAGTATCAGCAAGACAGTAGAAGCAGAAGCGATACCTACACAAGGGTATTTGCTCTAACTACATCGAGCGTGGTCACACCCAACAGTCTCTTTGCATCATAAGTGCCAGCTCTCTTGAAAACTTCGGCTGCAATGGGAACGGTGGAATTAACAGGGTTGCTAATCAGGTTAACAATAGCTTCAGACAAGATTTGACAATTCCCTCACAAAGGCTTCTGACAATTCCAGCATTTATGTTGAACAGGTCATCTCTGGTCATTCCCGGTTTCCTAGGAACTCCAGCAGGGATGATGACAAGGTCCATTCCAACAAGGGCTTCCTTCAGCTGTTGCCGTCCCAGAAATCCGCGGACCTGATTATAGAAACAACAAAGTAGTCTGACGTATTAAATGATCCATATACAATGATGATATCAAGCTAACTCATCTGAAAAGGTAATCCAAACAATATCCCCAGAAAACAATCAACAATATGAATGTCCATCTTCATTTACAGACCAAGAATGCCGTCCATCCTAAATTTGGCAAATAGCAAGCGAATTACCAATGGGAAGGGAAACTCACCACTGCACCGGTGTCCATGTGGCTGATATCAGCAGTAACGCCAGGAGTATTCACAACATCATACAGATGAAGAACAGAGACAAGCAGGTTGATCTTCATCAACATCACCAGAGGCTGCCCAATCCCTCCAGCTGCTCCCAGGATTGCAACTTTGAATCCCAGCGCTGCGCCCTATGCCCGGCAATTCGCATGCCTTAACCCCAAGCTCTCCTCCATCTAAGAACCACCCACCATGCACAATCACTCCTCATAAGCTCTTCAACCAAGAAACTAAGCATCATAACAAAAAGTATCGCCAGCTTCAATAGTCACAGCTCATGATTCAATAAAAATTCACCAATTGCGTAACCTTTCAAGAAATTAACAAGTACCCATTTCAATTTAGCGATTTTTGAGTAACGGAGACGACTCACCCATAGAAAAACTACATCGAATTCCATGCCACCACCAAGAAAGAGAGTGGCTAATAAGAAAACGGGCACGACCCACAATCGATGAAGAGCTCAATTTCAATGGGGATACCTGGAAATTAGGTGGGTGAAGGTGAGCAGAGATTCTCGTGATGCGTTGGTGGCCTTGGAAGCGGGTTGCATCCTGAATTCCACTCAAAGAGGCTCACGCTGATAGCAAAGAGCAAGCTTAGAGTGGTGTACCCAGAGAGAGAGAAAAAGAGAAGGGTAAGGGAGCGAATAAATACAGAAAGCAAAGAAGCAGATGCTGAGATTGGGATTGGAGATTGGAGATTGGAGATTGGAGTGGGGATGGAAGACGACGTGAGGCAGAGAGAGTGGGGTGAAGGATTGGGAAGTGTGGAAGGAAAGAAATGGGCAAAAGGATACATTATAAATCTTATCATATTGCTAAAAACTGATGATGGTTGTGGCCTTCGACGAACTGCACTCCTCTGTCTCTCCTTTGACTATCTGATCCTCCACAGTCTCCCCTTCATCCCATCCTTTGTTTGCTTCTTCTCTTCGTTTTCCTTTTTCTTATTTTTCCTCTTTTTCTTTTTCCTTTCTGGGTATTCTTCAATAATTTGGCTGTCGTTTTTCTGCGGTGCAGGTCTCGCTGAGGTCCATGTGACCCATCTCAACATTGGAATTAGTTTCCCTTCAATTTTTTTTTTCAAGATTAATACCATAAAAAATCTCATGGAAACGCAAGAAAACATGAAATTCAAACACGATATAACAATCACAGAAGCGAAGACAAGTCAATCTCGAGTTTAAACATGGACTGGCTTTCGGCCTTCTCTGAAGCATTTTATCAAACATGTAGAGTGCATCAGCTATAGGGGACACATAGGCTCATTCAGGGCTCCGATTTGGGCAAAGATCAACATACTAGGTACGAGCAACATTCAAGACTAACTCGGGGACGAATATAAGCACTCAGCACAGGTAAGATTAAAAACAACAAATCTCGGCCAAGACGAACCATATGAACTCAGGTTTCATTCAGACCTTCTAACAAACATTCGGTATACACTACCCGAGGGGAGGGACTTCCGGCTCGGGCTGGGGCTCAGCCTGCGCCGGAGAGCTTGTCGCACGACGCAGGGGACCAGGGGACCATGACACAATGGCGACGAGGACCGGAGCTCGCGCGAGACGGATGGCCGCGAGCTCCGGCCTGTCGCGACCAAAACAGAGCAACGGGAGAGCCGAGCTTACCTGTTCGGCTTGGGGACGTCGACGGGCGGACGAGTGGACGTGCGGCCGAAGCTCCTTCTCTGTCACTCCGTTCCTCCCTAGGTCGAGCTCGCTCTCTCTTTCTCTCGGCCTCACTCTCGTGCTCTCTCCCTCTGTCTTGTCCAGCCGAAGAAGAAAAGAACCACCGCTTGAGCTCTCTCTCTCTCCTTTCCGTTTTATCTCGTCCCTCCCTCTCTCTCCAAGGACGACACCAGCTCGCCCCGTACCGCACACCATTCTCCTCGCCAACGTCGCGCGCAACGTTCGCCTCGTCCGCCCACGGTACGTACGCTGTGCCGGCGTCGTCCTTTTTTGCCTCTGTTTGGCGCCAGGCTTGCGTCCAAGGCGAGAGAGGTGAACGGGTCGGGCTGGGGAAGAAAGGAGATGGGCCGCGCTGGGGGAAAATAAAAAAGGAAAAAGAAGAAGGGGCCGAGGCCGAGCAGGCCCACCAAATTTTTTCCATTTCTTTTTCATTTTTATATATTTAAAAAATTAAAATTTTTTAGTTTTAATACTAGTAATGCAAATGTTCCCTAATATCTATAAGTGATGCAATTTAATGAAAATTAATTTTTTTGCTTTTTTCAGACGATTAAGCCCAAAATAAATAAGCAAAATTTAAGCATTAATAATTTGTAATGCCACAAGTATTTGGAAAAAGTCCCACATTTTGAAGGAGAAATATGAATTATTGTAAGTTTGTAAACAACAAAGAGTATTGCTTTGGTGTGTGGACTTGTAATGGCCTAAGAGCATTGAATGGGCTTATATAATTATTCATCTTGACTGAGCACCTAGGAATTTTGGGCTTGAGTAGTGAAGAAGTGTTTATTTTTGCAATTATTGCTTACTTTTGCATCTACGGAATTCGAATTATGAATAGTTGTGACTGTTAGTTGCCTAATTGCAGATAAACCTTGGTGCTTGTTTAGAGTCAGCTTCCATTTATTATAGATGTTTGCTTTCGCACTTGAATTTTGTCGTTCCAATTTTTGTGTTTGTTTTTGAGAGTTTTAGCAGGCTTCATTGAATCCTGAAACAGCAGTTGCCTTTAGGAAAATGATTACACACATGAAAGGTGACATCATAATTCTATTTCTGTCTTCTTTGTTAAATTTTCTTAACGGTTTTCATTTCACGAAAATATTGATTATTTGAAACATTATAGTTTTGGTCAGCCTGATCCACATGTCAGCTTCAATTTACCAACGTTAATAGAAGAAGAAGTTTAGTTTCTTAATGTTATATTGTACCAATAAATTTAGTCTGCATTATTTATGAAAGCAAAGCAAAAGTAGAAAAGTTGAAGGGAGACTTCAAGTTTTTTCTCAAAAATGCCAAACAACTTTTACATAAACTTGGTCGGAACGCACAACCCCGTGCGGGAGGTACCAATGCTTGTCCTAAAACGAAGAAAAGACCAACCCATCTTTGCTATAGGCTTCGATGTTGATTCCGCAGGTTCTGGAGCTCCAAGAGAGCACTTGAGTCATTGACTAGTAGCAGTCTCTAAATTTAGGGTAACGTGATGATTTCTTGCATGTAAATCATCAATATGTGCTGTTTTGAATGCTTAATACAAAACAAGTCCTTGACGTGTGATGATACTAGTCAGTAGCCATGTAGAATCACATGGGCAACATCTCAATTGGCGGATTTGGTAATTGCAGTAGTCCCCGTTATTGTTTCATCAAAGGTGTGATGGATGACAAATCGGAAATACTTCTAGTCTTTCATTGGCTAAACCACAAATACTGTGAGATGCCATCCTGCCAAATGCAACCGATGTCATACACATTGGTAATGAAAATCTGTTAAGCCTAGTCATAAATAATAAATTCATACTTAAGAGATAGGGAAAAAGTCACCAAAAACCTCATATTATGCTTACTGTGACTTATTTATCCTAAACTTTTTTCGATAATATCAAAAATCCCAAACCTATACCTATATAACACATGTCATTGAGCACCTTTAAAAATCTGCCCACATGAATATTGGAAGGAAACTAGTGATGAGGGCCCAATGGATTTTGAAATAAAAACAACATCATTTTGCCTGAAAAATCATTTGATGAAATCTTGATAGAAGATAAATGTGTCAAATATATACAAGTTTAGGTTTCTTTTTCATGTCACAAGAAAAAATGTTAAAAGTAAATGTGTCATAACAGGCATAATTTGAGATTTTTTTATGTAAAAAAAAAGGTTTAAAACAAATGTATCATAGTAGACATAATTGAAATTTTTTATGGCTTTTTCCTTTTAAGAGATAATCCAAGTGAATAAAACATCATAACTTCCTGCATCACAAAAATAAAATTTGAAAAGGAAAACATCATCAAGCAATATATCGTATGGCCAAAAAAGTGACATGAGGGCACTTGGATCAGTTCATGTCGGCGATGAATGTGCGTTGCAAATTAGGCTTTATTCCACGTCCAGCGCCGCCAAATTTGTCGATGCCCCCCCAGCTCTACAGGTTTGCAAACAAAAGCCAAAATGAAAACTTCTGTTATGCTTTGATGTAATCCAAACGCACCTGAGAATTTAAAGAATGGCTATTTGTTCCACAATAACGAAAGTGAGCCTAGCTTCCTCCTTTTAATGGTGCATGCAGCTTCTTCTGGCGGTATCCAATCTATCTTCAACTTGATCAATGATGGCATGTCAGGCAAACTTTTCAAGGACATGCATTGTTTGATCTTCACATGCTTCAAAAGATTCAATTCTTTTAGGCCTTTGACATCTCTCATCTTTCCACAATAATCTAATTCGAGATCCGCCAGATTTTTCAATTTCGAAAGGCTAGGCAATTGTTCGATTATATCACACCGAGAAATTTTTAGTACCTTCAGCGATTCCAGTTCCTCCAAACCTGGAATCTCTGCCAGTTTGTGTAAGTCGGTGAGATGCAACTCTCGCAGCCTCTTCAAGCACGATAGATTGGGTGTACTCTCCAGGAATATGCACGACAAGATCATCAATTCCCTTAACCTCTCCAAGTATTTAAGGACAGGGAAGTACGGCATCGGACATCCGCTGATGGAGAGAACCGACAAGCTCTTGAAGTTGGAGAAATCTGGCAATTGCGGGATCCAGCTAAGAGTCAAGCTTGATAAGCTACGTGGAAGCCGATTGATGGACTGCGCATCCTCCCAAGGCGAGATAATCTCATCCGTGATCCAGGATGATTTATTTGGATGTTTGCTTCGCACATAGAGTAATTCTAAACACAGTAGGTTCGAGAGGTCAGGAAGGAAAGGGCATTTAGCAGTTCTAACACATAGGTATTTCAAACTCGAGGGAAGTTCTGGCAACTGTGAAAGCTGGTTGCTTCCAATTTTAAGTGTTTGGAGACTAGAGAAACCACTGATCTTTGGCGGCACCGTAGGGATTGGACTCCATTCTAAGTCCAAGATTTTTAGACGGGTCAAGCTCCACATTTCCCACGGGATTGCATGCTTGAGACTCCGACAAAATGAGGCATCCAGCGCTTCAAGTCTCTTTACCCTTCAAGAGCACAAGGTATCATTTGTATCTTTGTGCATGCCAACCTCATGATTTTCAGTCTCTTCAGATTTCCAATAGAACTAGTGAGAACGTAGATCCCCGATTCTCGTAAATCCAACTCGACCAATGATTCAAGTTCCTCAATAGTGTTTGGAAGCTCATGTAGATACTTGCACCCAATCAAATGCAAGTGTGTGAGATTTGTTAGCCTTCCAATAGAGTGAGGAAGTTGGTTGATACCTTCATGAGATCGAATTTCAAACTTCATCAAAAATCTTAGATTGCCTAGTGTCTCGGAAACTCGAACGGTTCGTAACTAGAGGGCATGATAATTTCCATCAAGCATTCTAGAGAACCAATTTCTTTGGGCAACCCTCCGAGGGAATCACATCCAGCAATATTCAAAGTATTTAGTAGTTTTAGCTTACCAATCGAGCTATCAATTGCAAACAAATTCACACAATCAGCGAGAATCAATTTCTTCAACTTGCCAAACGCAGAAAAATTAGGTGTCTCGGTCAACATTTTGCAGCGCGTCAACTTTTTCACCTGCGATGGAAAAGAAAGGTCAATTACATGTGAACGAAAAGTATGAGAAACTAGTAGCATACAACTAAATAACAAAGGTCAATTGAGAGAATTTGAAGCAAAAGTAAGCAAGTGAGTTGTGTCGGTACCTTGATTTGCCTCCATCCACTCCAGTAGTGGGTGATATTGCTCCTTGAAAGGTCAAGCACAACTAAATTCACCAAATGGAGATTTGTCGCTGGAAGATGCAATGAGCAATCACACCGAGAAAACCATCTCGGACAACAAAGAAGAATTTGGAAGTCGCCTACAAAATTTATTCTTTCCCCTTTAAGGAACTTCAGCATTGGCAAACGGGCTAATTCTTCAAGGGTTAAGTCATGACTAATACCCAAACTGAGTGCTTGTACACTTCCTTTTTCCTGCTAGTAATAGCAAAGGATAAAGATGAGTGCGCACCATAGGAGCAATAAACCAAGGAAGTAGCATCGATATCAGTAGTTCTTCTTCAACCCCGCATTCTAATTAAATAAAATGCAGTTTGTAACAAAATTACCTTTTCTTTTTTGTCAATTTGAAAATAAGACAAAACCAAGCATGTTTAAAATGCTAATACGGTGTTGATTTTTCTGTCCTTTCACAAACTAGATATCTTTTGAAGGAAACAAAGAACTCATTTCATTCTCACCGAAACAAGAAAAGAAAAATTTCAACTGACCGAACTGTTCCTTAGCTTTCTCCTCGTTTCACATGGGTAAGGCATGAAATAAACTATTGTAGTTTATAGAGTCGCTTTCCATGTCTCTATAAATTAGTAAACAAAGCATGCTGATATTCTCGATTTTAAAGCACGCAACGAAAGAATCTGCTGGATTAATTATATATTCTTCTCTTAAAAACTTTCACCTCACTGCTCCTCAGTATGTCAGTATGTCTAGCGTATTCTCATCAATCCACACCCAACGACGCTTTCCAGCATCTTCAAAATTCTCTTCCTTGACAATGTACCTTCCTAGGTCTTTCAGTTCATCGTGCTTCCAGAACTTATTGTCCTCATCGATCTTTATCAACGACATAAGGAGAAGATCATCAATTGCACTACGTGGGGAATATCCGCAATCATCCCACATGTAATACGCATTTGTCTTATCCTCCCCAATGCAAAAACATGCAATGTCTAGGAATATTTATTTTCTTCTGCAGTCCAATTTGTTAAAACTTATCATCAATGTGTCTCGGACTTTATCACATAGGACTTGCTTTAAGTCCTTCAACGTCTTGCCCCACTTTGATCTCACCGTGCGGGCAAAAAGAGAACCCACGACTTCCAGGGTCAAAGGAAGCCTTCCTATACTTGACACGACTTCTATCGAGAAATTGTGCCAATCTTTTGGAGGAGTATCACTTCGAGGGCATGCTTGCTAAAAAACTGAATCGCTCGATCCAAAGACATCTCCTTCATTGGGTAGTCCGTGTAATAGCTAGATCCCATATGGTTGTACTCATCGGACATTGTCCTATCTATTATTGTTCTTCTGTCTCGGACTGTGATGATAATCCTGCTTCCAGAGCCAAATCATCTATTGCTTCCTACAAGGTTCTCAAGTTGCTCCTCGTTCACATTGTCAACAACAACCATAACCTTTTTGTTGCTAAGTCATCTTCTTATGCGATTGATCCTGTCATTAGTATTATGGATTCCGTCAACAGAGTTCGAGCCTAGTGTGTCGGATAACAATTTCTTTGCACGTGTAAAAGACCATGATGTTGTGACAAGTCTTGGACGTCTTCGAGGAAACTAGAGTACTTGAATTTGAACAAGAATTGATCGAAGATAACCTTAGCAAGAGTTGATTTACCAATACCACCTGTCCCATGGATTATGACGAATCGTACACCATCAAAGTCAACATCCAACAATCCCTCTATAGCTTCTTTGTCATCCATTTTAACTAGATGGTCAGGAAGAGATCTATTCTTCACCTTCAGCTTAAGTTGAACCTCTCGAACAATCGATTCTATAAGTTCCCCATACCTGCGTATAGAGATGGTGGACAAATTCAGATTGAGAAAATGATGACACCATACTATTCCTTGCTTTCAGGAATATACGATTTGAATAAGATAACGTACATATATTAAGACCGTTTTGCAAGCAGTGGCAGCTTTTTAAATAACAAATTTGATTTCATTTAAACATAAGAACCCCAAGCTACTGTGGCTGCTGGCCAGATTTCCATTGGTTGGGTTTAAATGCTAACACTGCTGCCCAAACTCATTTATTGGGTTCAAACTAGCACTCGGTTTGGATGCAGTGATTAAGAGAAAAAGGAAAGAATTCGGATAATAACAAAAAGAAATAAATGGTCGATTTTACGGTTCTTCGTGTGTTCACGAAAGATTAAAAAAGAAAATGAAGGAAATTAGGTCATTTCATATACGGTTGAAGCACAGAAGAGAGTGGAAGAGAATCTTATTATATCTTTGTGACTATTTCTTCCTTCTACTTATTCATAGATTAAATAAATGAGAATTAGCTTTAGTAACGAGGCCTTTGGCTTGTTAAAAATTCAATATCAGCAACAATTAACTCACGTCATAGAATGCTATCGTGTAAATTAGTGCAACAGAAGTAAAAGTGGATTCGAATTCCTATATGATGCACATGGGACCGAACTCGAATTTCCTAAACAATGAGGTCCTTCAGATAAGTTATTATTAATTATTATGATAGAGTTATTAAGCGTCTTCAAGCTCAACTTTGTCCCAACCCTACCACTACCTTCTATGAAACTTCCTCCAGATATTAACTTAATGATCAATATAAACAAATATATATAAAAAAAAAAAAATCTGCAGGTGCTGAATTAACATGGTTACGAAAATCTAATGTCAAATAACGAGGCAACAGACCTTTACCATCAAACTAGTTGAAGTCCCATGTGCTGCGCGGACCAGAAGTTTGACTTATTAAAATATTTGTTTTGGAGATATATGATGTAACTTTACGAAGTGAGCATTCATTTATCAACCGAACAACAAAATTCTGCTAGGAACATATGAATCATTAGTTTAGTCCTTCTTCCTATATTATGCCACTTTATTTTATTTTTTCATTTGAATGTAGTTTTCTAAATAAGCAAAAACTGTAGTTTATTGTGGGATCTTGATCTTTGTTGATTTCCAGTAATATAAACTCAGTCAGACTTGTGTACAGATTAGTTATGTTCTATAATTAACAGGGTCTTTTGCAATTGGTTATTGTACCTATAGATAAACCACAGGTAGTAATATTGAAGTTAAGCAATCGAATCATTGTCACGGCTATTCTATTTGTAACTTAGTATTGGTGCCCCATATCTTCGTGAAAACTCAATAGTTGTTCATTTTAATGTCACGATTGAGTTAAATAATCTTGCTAACGCAAAGCTGAGCCTACTACGAATCCTCTAACTTTGAAACTAGGGTGCTGCTCAAATTGAGCCTTGCCCATCACTCCCTTCCCTGGAATAACACCTTCCCACGAGGAGCACTTTCCATGGTTGTCCTCGTCTATCTCGCAAAAGAGTCTCCTTGCTCCTCCTCTAACAACACCTTCCATTGCCGTCCTTGTCAATTTCAGCACAAGTGAAAGGTCGCCTTGCTCCACCTCCTTATCATCGTGCCACATAGTCAATAGTCTCGTCCAGTTGTAGCTCCATTCCATGTGAACATGATGAATGTATCCTCCTCTTTTTCCTTGGCCTCTATTACTTTTTTTCTTGAAGGAACTCTAATCCCTAGTGCACATTGTGCACTACAATAACTTTTGCCTCCAAAAATTAAATTGACACGATTAGTTAACTCATCAATAGTAGTGAAAACCTGCATGTCGTGCCCTACCACATAGAGAGCTATTTTTTTTTAATGCATTTTTGAATTTTTTTCTTATAAATTTCTTTATAATTTTACTAAAATTTTGAACTTTTTAAAAATTTCTGAATTTTTTTAAATATTTTGCATGCATTTTTGAATTGTGTTTAAAAAATAATTTTTTTTCTAGATTTTTAAAATTTTCTCTTTTTAAATTTTTAGAATATTCTTTTTCTAAAAAATTATTTTTTTGAATAATTTTTTTGAATTTAATTTTTTTAATAAAATACAAAAATAAGGACATCGGCATGGACTATCAAGCGCGGTCAGGCTCGGGCCCGCCGAGCAGGACCAATTCGTGGGGGGATTCCCACATTGAGACCAATTCGACCTAGACCTTGAAACAAACCTGAACTAAACTCAAAAGCCCAACTCATCTAAAACGTCCAGCCCAAACCAAAGCAAACTAGACAAGTCCAAATAATCTCAAACGAATTAAACCCAAACTCCACAAGACCAATTCGGTCCAAACCAAACAAGTCCAGACTCGATCAACTTAAGCCCAATCCAGATTTACTAAAGTTCAACCCAAGCTCATTTCCCATTTTCTTCTCTCTCTAAAAGTATGGTCGATCTCCCCCATTGCTCTCTGGATTCTCCTTATCCTCCCCAGAACACGAGCCCTTCAATCTTCAATATCAAAACTCAAGTCACCAACACAAAAGGTCTACTATGGATCACAGTCACTGTACCACGGCCCATCTTCGATTATGACTCCACAACGATGCGTAACATATAAAATGAACGATGATAGTAAAGCTCAGTCAAGCATCGTGCCAGTATCCACATCCACTATGAGAACATTGTATAGGATAAAACAACACAGAGGCAACACCGAACGAGACTCGAAAAAGAGAAAAGAAAACGCATGTTGAACTGTGGTGACAAAAAACGTATTTTGAGGTTAGAGAGAGATCACCATCAAGCGTACCCCATAGCTACACGTTCAAGCGACTCAAAATCGGAAGAAAATATGAACGGCCTTGGTGCAAACATTTTGTCAAACGTGTGGTGGGCGTCAAATGAAAGAAAAACTCGGACAAGAACAAGACTCAAAACCGGATTAAAGCTCAACACGAATCAGCGGGGAATGCTCGACATCAACCGAGGACAGCGTAAGCGAACCCGAAACGCACGCCCGGCTCAGTAGCTCGTGCAAAAACATGAGAGAACTGGGCAAAAGCAAGGCATAAAAATGGGGTCGGCCGAGGGTCTCTACCCGGCTCGGGGGCGGCGAGTCGTGGGTGAGCTCGATAGATCGGACTACGTCCAGTCGCCCCGCACGCCTCCGAACCGGGATCCCCGGGAAATCGACGCAACTCAACACAACTAAAAAAGATACGCACAAGACCTAGTGGGAGAAGCACGCGTCAGCGAGGGTCGGCGGCCGAGGTCCAAGCGTAGTGGCTCGCTCTCCCCTCCCTTTTAAGTTGCCCAGCGCGCATGGCTTCTTGCGACGCCCGCTGCCCCTGCCGGCCTGACCCCCGACCGGACGCAACCACTGCTCCCCATCGTACCAGCGTCCTCGTCGCGTTGCAGAGGGCGTGAGGGAAAGAGAGGGAAAGAGAGGGAAAGAAGTGGACATTATCACATTTATCAGGAGAAGCTGCAAGTGATGATTTGTTGGGATTGTTATAGGAATCAAGCATGCCTTATGATGAGCTTAGAACTTGGCGCCCTCGTATCCTTGACTTTTGTTATGATCAGGTTCGCGAGAAACACTATACATGATGGAATAACCTATAACTACAATGTAATCAGTATTTTCTGCCCAGATACTTAATAATGTCTGATGAATATTGCTCTGATACCAATCGATGAAGAGCAAATCTAGACGGAGAAGAAGAATAATGAGTAGAAGAATACAGAAGGTGCAACTCCACGATGTGGATAAAATGGTAGGCCTTGTTTTAATATTGCCTTCTCTTTGACTAGAGTTACTAACCAGGGACCACCCAAATATCGAACACTCTCTAATTAATGTCTTGATGACATTGTCAAAAATGTTACGCTCCCTCGCAAGCATCCTTTTCCTATGTTTCTTGTTTAACATATGAACTGGGTCTTAATTCTCGGATCAAGACACTAGCACCCAGACCTAATGTACTGGGTGTCGGGCACGAACCCTAACCCACGATGTTGGACTCGGGACTCAAGGGGCCGGGTCCCCGAGTCAGGTTGTTGAGGTCTCAGGTTCGAGAGCTCCAGGCAAAAGTTAATATACATGCATGGAAGGACTAGAGGGGTGTTGGTGATGGCCACAAGCTCCTTTGGGCCTTCTATATTTAGTACAATTTGATGGACCTAACTAAGTGCAAGTAGTGAGTTGACCATGGGACATGGTACTGTCCAGATAATTGGATAGTCTTGTAGGCAGAAAGTGAACAATCTACCAGAATTGGTGGATAGCTCTGTTGCTAAATTTGGAGCATCTATAGACTTGGTGAGAAGACTAGGCTATAAAATTAATTGGAATTGAAGCTTTAAAATCCCTAAAAATTAGGTTTAAGGCTCTGAAATTTTTTGCCTTTTTCACGTAAGTGTCGCGACAGTTGAGGTCAAAAGGAAAAAAATAAGAAAAACTACTTTGGAAATCCGTTTGTGAAGATTTTCAGGAAGATATTATATTGGAAGCGAGAGAATAGAGCCAATACAAATTTGAGGTTTACACTGTTAATTAGAATTCATGACGAATTCCCAGGTTGAGACATGAGTTGGATTTAAGAGAATACAAACAAGGTATGCTCTTCCTTTCATTGACCTCCATGAACCTCGCTATAGAGAGGGTTGTGACAATCGAAAGAAAGTTTCTCACCGCATCTAAATCCTCCCCAAACCAAGAGATTCTCAATTCCACCCTTCCATCTACTCTTTGACTTAACTTGAAGGAGTTAGGTATTCATTATGATCTTTTGTGTTAAATTACCTTCAAAAGCCCCTTGCCTTGTACGCCCTTCGTATAAGGATATAAGCACGTATTGATTATTATCAATCCAATAAAACAGCTGCCTGTCAATACATTTTGCATCTTACACCGTATCGAAACTAAAGAACCTTCAGGCAAAATTCATGAAATAATCTGAATTGGTAGGTCGTTAGGGTATCTCCCCCACCATAGCGATTCATTTTGCAGTTGCTCTTCCTGCAAAATTCATAAGATAACTTAATTGGTGAATTACAAGGTGTGGACATGATTATGTGGGTGAGTTATAAGTTATGGACGTAATGCACTGGCAAACTTAACTAAATATAATATGGGTGATGTTTATGTTTGTATTCACCAATCAAAAGACTAACTAGAGAAAGTTTCCTTTAATCAGGTATGAAAAAAAAGATATGTCAATCCTAAAAATAAAATAAAGTAAATTAGTGAAAATCTTGAAAAATTATCACGTTTTGTGCTGGTGATGATCTCATAACCAATGAACCATATATACATACTTTTTAGTGAGAAAACTCTCAAAATCTCGTGTGTTTCTTCTCCCACCCATGGGTCCGAATACGAGACCAAAAACTCTTTGCTTCTTGATCCTAAGCATTCTCAGTTCCACCCTTTTATCTACATTTTGACTAATTTGAATAAGCCAGGAATTCTATCTTCTCAAGTCCACTCTAAAATAGCTTAGCCAAATGCCTTAGAAAATGAGACAACAGAAGAAAAACAAATGAAACATTAAATTGGAAAACATGATATCCAAATAGAATCTGTGTAAGCTATATTTTGTGTCAAGTGATAGGGATTCCTTTCCACCTCAATACTGTAGCTTGAGAATAACTAGTCAGATGCAAATCTCATTTAATAGCTGTAAAGTTTAGCATTATTCATCGCATGAAAACTACATGCACGGTGTGCACATTTACAGAAGTTCCAATCAGCCATCCTCAAGATCTTTCATGCAAAAAATAAAAAAAAGAAGAGAGAATCTCTTCATAATTTGTAGGTACAATCTAAACTCATATATTGGAAAAGGCGAAAGGGGGGAGACATGCGTGTGTCACGGGCCGATCGATCTAGCATCTCCTTTGCCCGTGCGGCCTTAGGATTTCTCCCAAGCAGCTTTTCTCACACTCGACTCACAAGGATCTTTAAAGAGAGAAACTCTAGAGAGAGAAGCTCTGGATTGTATCACTTGTGAATGAGATCAGTACAATGGGGGGAGGAGACCCCTATATATACAAATACAAGGCAAACCGTATCCGTAGATCTCTCATTGATCTAATGGTGGAAATCACATATCCCCAACTACCAACTACTTGCATTTATTACATACGAATACAATTACCGTATTGCCTACCCCTAGGAGCATTCTAGAAGACTCGAGAAAACCCTAGGACTTAGGGATACAAGCCGAGGGTCGCTTGATCCACGGATGTGTCACGGCCATCCCTTAGAACCCTCTTGGATCGACTTTCTTTTGGGTCATGAAATTCTCCCCCACCTAATTAGGCGACGCCCTTGTCGCATCTTTGGCATGAAAAGAGTTGATCTCTTTCTTGAACTGCCAAAAACCTTCCGCAGGCTCCCAACTTGCTTCACTCTTCGGAAGACCCTTCCATCGGACCAAGTATTCTCGCTTCGACACGCAGTATGCTTCCATATGACTCGATCTGCCGTGATGCTCTCGACTTCTCAATCATACAAGATTTTTGCCCTGAGTGGCGCCCGTTGTGACTTCCCTCGGTCCGGATCTTCCTCATCAACCTAGAAAGGCTTAAGCATACTCACATGGAAAACTGGATGTACCTTAAGCTTTGGCAGTAAATCTAGCTTGTATGCAACCTTTCCAACCCGTTGTAGCACATGAAAAGGCCCCTCGTAGCGACGGATCAATCCCTTGTGCACGTCCTTGTATCGAAGAATTGCGTGTAGCTTGGCCAACACTTAGTCTTCGACCTGGAACTCCACAAGCCGTCGCTTCTTGTCGGCCCACTTCTTCATGTGCTTGGAGGCCTTATGCAGACATGCCCGCGCCAATTCCGTCTGCTCCTACCAATCCTTGGCGAACTTGTATGCAGACAGGCTACTCCCCCGACAACCTGAAGTAATGGCACTTAGGGTTTGTGGTTGCTGCCCGTTCGCGATCTCGAATGGTTTCTGGCCAGTCAACTCGCTCCGCTGCAAATTGTAAAAGAACTGGACTACGTCAATCAACTTCACCCAATTCGCTTGTGTCGTACTCACATAATGTCGGAGGTAAATCTCCAAGAGTGCATTGACCCACTTCGTTTAACCGTTAGTTTGGGGATGCAAACTTGTCGACATATTTAGCTCCGATCCCAGTAGCTTGAACAACTTAGACTAGAAACACCCCGTGAAGCAAGGATCACGATTGCTCACAATCGTTTGTGCACTCCCAATACTTGACCACGTTCTTCATGAACAGCTTGGCCGCCTCCTCGGCCGGGCAATCCTTTGTCACAGGCACGAAGGTTGCGTACTTGAGAACCGATCCACTATGACCATGAGAATCCAACACCCTTGGGACTTTAGCAGGTTAACGATGAAGTCCATGAAAACACTTTCCCATGGACGAGTTGGAACAAGAAGCGGTTCCAATTGGCCTGGCAAAGAATGTTGTTCCAGCTTGTCTTGTTGGCACACCAAACAAGTTTTCACATAAGCTTCCACATCGTCCCGCATTTGAGGCTAGTAGTACCAATCTTTAACGAGGGCCAATGTGCGGTTGATCCCTGGATGGCCTACCCACTTCGAATCGTGGCGCTCGTACAAGATCTCCTTCCTTAGCTTCCCATGGAAAGGCACGTACAGTCGCCTTCCTTTGGTGTACAGGAGGTCCTTCTCACATCAAAACTGTCGGGTCTTACCTTCCTTCGTGTACCCGATGAGAGCTTGAGCTCTTGGATCGTGCTTCAACCCCTCCTTCATGTGGTTGATCCAAGGACAACTCAACCAACTAACTGTGTTTGCTAGCTCCATCTTTCGACTTATTGCATCCGCCACGGAGTTAGCATTTCCTGGCTTATACTCTAGCATGTAGTCAAACTCCGCAAGGAAATCTTGCCATCAAGCTTGCTTTAGACTCCACTTCTTTTGCGTCTAAAAGCAACTTATGGCCACATTGTCCGTCATTACAACAAACTTCAATCCTAAGAAATAATGCCTCCACATCCAAAGGTAGTGGACCACCGCAGTCATCTCCTTTTCTTGAACGGTATACCGACGCTCAGTATCATTCAACTTATGAGACTCGTATGCCACCGAATGTCCATCATACATAAGAACGCCACCAATAGCAAAATCCGATGCATCAGTCTCTACCTCATAAGGCTTCGTGTGGTCAAGCAACATCAACACTGGCTCCTTGGTCATGGCCTTCTTCAATCGATCAAATGCCCCTTGGCATCGATCCGTCCACTGCCACAGCTTCTCCTTCTTTAGCAGGTTCGTGAGCGGCACGGTGATGCTTGAGTAGCTTTGGATGAAGTGCCGATAGTAGTTGGTGAGGTCAAGGAATGACTCAACCCCATCACCTTTGTCGACGGCTCCCATTCGATGATTGATTGAATCTTTGCCTTGTCCATTCGCACTCGCCCACCCCCGACAATGTGCCCCAAGAACGGAACTTTCTCTTGGGCAAATGCACACTTCTCGTGCTTTACATACAACTTGTTCTCATGCAAGACTTGAAAGACCTACCTTAGGTACTCAATATGCTCATCGAGCGTCCGACTATATACTACAACATCATCAAGGTATACCACTACAAACTAATCTAGGAAATGGTGGAGTACCTTGTTCATTAGCATACAAAACATAGCTGGAGCGTTGGTCAAGCTGAACGGCATGACAAAGAACTCATAGGATCCATACCGCGTCACGCAGGCAGTCTTCGACTCGTCCGCTTTAGCGATCCAAACTTGATAGTAGCCCAATCGAAGATCCAACTTGGTGAACCATTGAGCACCTCCAAGTTGATCGAAGAGATCCGCGATGAGTGGGATCAGGTACTTGTTCTTCACAGTTAGCTTGTTCAGCGACCGGTAGTCGATGCACATTCGGAGTGACCCATCGTGCTTCTTTTGGAATTGGACCGGCGCACCGAACGGAGCCTTGGACGGTCGAATATACCCCACATCGAGCAACTCCTTCAATTACTTCCTCAGTTCTTCCAACTTTGGGGGTGCCATGCGATAAGGCGCCATGGTGGGTGATCGAGCATCAGGCACCAGCTCGATCCAATGATCCACCTGTCTTTGAGGTGGTAGCTTCTTTGGCAACTCAGGGGGCATCACGTCCTTGAATGAGTCGAGGACGTGGGTTACTTCGGCTGGGACTCCTACCCTTTCACCCCAGTTGTCCTCCGTCTTCAAGGTCGCTAGAAATGTCACCTCACCCTTCCTTGCTCCCTTGGTGAGTTGCATCGCCGAGATCAACTTTTGACCACGGTCTGACTCATGATAGACCGAGATCATGAATTGACACCATTTGTCCAATACACATATACATTCGTCAAAAGGCAATATAATAGCATGGATCTTATCTAGGAACTTAATCCCAATGACAAAGTCATAGTCGTCAAGAGGAATTACCTTTAGAGTCTCCTTGCTTTTCCATTACCCGAGTTGTAGCTCCATGTCCCTTGCGACACCGATTGTAAGGACCTCCTTAGAGTTTACCATCTTGAGTCACCTGGCTCCCTTCTCAACCCGTAGGTTTAGTTTCTTCGCGGCCTCCTCCGAGATGAATAGATTGGATGCTCTCGTATCCACGAGTGCACTCATCGTAGTCTCTCCGATCCTCAGGTCTGCAAATATCAATCCTTTAGGCTCCTTCACCTTCTTGGACTTGATTGTGCTAAGAAGTCACAGTGAACCCAACCGCGATTCTTCCTTAGGCTCATCCTCCTTGCAAATGGGGTTAGCTTGGCCTTATTCGGGCAATCTCACGCCATGTGTGAACTATTGACACCTAATTTTTGTTTTCAAGTACTTAAAAAAAAAGAAAAGAAAAATAAAAATAAAAAAGGCCTCTTTTTCCCTTGCGTGGCCCAAGCTTGTTTCCCCTTTGGCCTAGCCCACGCCATCCTTCTCCCTCCTCCATCTTTGAGCAAGAAATCCTAGAAAAAAAAAAAAACCAAAGAGGGAGTGGGAGAGAGAATGGAAGGAAGAGCAACAGCAGAGGGCAGCGGCGGCGTTGCCGGGCGCCGTCCGAGCCGCTGCCCTTTGAACGCCCTCTCCAGCAGCCCAATCAGTGACGCCATCCGACCCACCGCCTATAACTCCACGCTGGCAGCCGAGTCAGCAAGCCTCACCACCGCGTCGTGCCCCCCTAAAGTTGCGACGCCACCTCTGCGCCTCGTTCGCCCAACTCTACCACATCGATGCTTGCTGCCACAACTTGCAACAATCCACGAGCATTGCCGCCCCCCCCGCGATGTCGCAGCAACCCACGAGCTCGCTTGCAGCGCCTCTACCATGCCTCCACTTGCAGAACCCGATGCCCGTACCTTTGCACCGTTGCTGCCGAAGCGCCAAACATCTGCGAGCATTGCCAGTAGCTCACCGCCAGTCTGAGCGCTGCCCACCTCTGCCCGTGACGACCACCGTGTTTTGCCTGCAACCTTGACGCTACTGCCCCCGACACTAGCAGATTCCGGGCTGGCCGCCGCGTCTCCACCGTCACAGCACTAGTCCGGCCCCGTCGTAGCACCAGCACTACACTATCACCGCCTAAGCTGCCACCACCTGCTGCGTCGTTGTGCCTCGCCACGTTGCTGCCACCGTCGAGCCCATCGCTGCCGCCAAGAAACCCTAGGGAGTGGAGGTACGAGTCGGGTCACGGCCACCAAACTGGGTAGGGTTTTGATCCGTTCGGGCTGGGCCTACGTGAATGGGTTGACACATCCCTTGGCCGGGCCCATCCTTTTTAAGGAAATAGGGCTCCAGTCGTAATGGGCCAAGTCGGTGGGCTCGGTTTATTTATTTATTTTAAAAAAAGGAAAAGAATCCGGGCCGAACTCGCATTGCGAGCCCGTTCGAGTCTTCGGCGATGACTCGGGTCAATCCCATCGGGGAAGAGAACCCGGGCCCTTTTTAAATATATTATATTGATATAATAATAAAAAGCATTTCAACAAATAAATAAAAATTATAAAAATTATATTTCAAAAAATAAAAATATTAAAGTATTAAAAAAAATAATAATTTAAAAAATCTAAAAATTGCAGGGTTTGTTTAGAAATTGCAATGTCTTGCTTTCTTAGTATAATTAGCCATTTATTTGCTCGTATATTGACTATATTGCATGATTAATTTACATGTTTAACTATATTTGCAATTACTTAGTGGCACGTGTTTAATTTTACTGCAATTAGGATCTTGGTAGTTATGATTAGGATCTTGGTAGCTATGATTGTTACTTTAATGATTGCGCATCCACATGATTACCTCACATGTTAGTGGATAGGTATAAAATCAATCCAAACTGCCTGACAAAAATCATTTCTTTTAAAATGAATAAGATTAGGTACCGAAATGGCACTAATTGGTCAACTAGTATAATTAAGTCTCTGGCCCTAGATTCTTTGGTTGCCTAGAAAGTGAGGTACACTCTCATGCCTCACTTGGTTTTTAGCCGACCCCAATAGGCTAGTGGTGACTCCATTTTTGCGAAATTTTCTTAAGAATATTCTAATGTTAGGTGGGGTATGGGCTTGGGAGAGCTCGCGCCTAATCATGGGCCTTAGGCTCGTCTTTTAGGCAATACCCCTAAACCTACTCCCTCCCCTCAAGGATAGGTTGCAACGGCTTGGCGACTCCGCCGGGGACTTGGTTTTAAATCGTAGAGGACTTAGGCCAAAATTAATCTTGTTCAAAAATATTTTTGTTTGGCAGCGAGGATATCAGGTACGTCCCTAACATGTTAGGTGTTAAATGTTTTTTCAGTTGGGAGTTATAAGGGGAGGAGTGATTGTTAACCCCTTGTCTTGTAGGTGTGGAGTTGGGAATTGATGTTTATGTTTTGAATTTATGAAGTGCTACTTGCTTATAAATTATTATGCCTGCATCTCCTGCATCGCACTACACCATGGCACACACTACCTGCCGTTGGACCTGAGCTGCATAGGATTACTTAAGATGGTGTTGAGGTGGATACCACTCCAACTACAACCATATAGTACGAGTCACCCATCTCAACCCCGAAATTTCTTTCTTGATGTCAAAGGTGCCCACGCCGGTTTGCAACTGCGTGACATGGGTTGGTTCTTTAACGAAGCCGGAGTCATGGGTAACCCGACCCAGCCGTGACCTTGTCGGTTCGGTCTGGTGATCCCATGGCTCCATTTTGAGCCGTATAGAGTAGAAATCGAACCACATCTCATGTACATGTCTATGTAATTGAAAAAAAAAAAAAAAGAGACAAAGGTCGGCACCCATTGTAAGTATCATTTTCCTTCTTATTTGCTCATTTCGTATTGCATTTTCATCTTGAAATTCGCGAAAATCAATCGAATCCCCTCGGTGATATAGGCTTATGATTGAAAAATTGGCAATCACTCTTGAGAAAAGTGAACATTGAATACAAGTTCTAAACACTTTGATTTGGCCCTGCTAAACATGACTTTGTTTAAATTTTTAATTATGGGCTCAAAACCGCTTTTTGTTTAGAAGATTCTTTCAAGACAGGATTATAATTTGTGGCATAAAAATTGAAATTGCATTTTTAATCAAATTCTCCCATTCTCACATTTTGGGATTGAAATGCAAATCACATTTGGTGTACAAATTTCTCAAAATAGAAGTCACTTCTTTCAAAAATCAATGTCACTTTTGCATATGAAACTTTTAGAGTAGAGTGGACATTCGATTGATAGCCGTCGACTGATCTTTTAATGATGCCCCTTCTCTTATAACTAATCTTGGTGAAATACTAAAACCCCATAATAAAGATTATGGAGCATGTACTGTTGCCTCGATTTTGTTGTAAGAAAGTGACCTCATTAAGAGATCATTTTCTCATTCACACATTAACATTGTCTTCTTTTCACAGGTCATGTGTGATGACTTCGCTCGCTTGATCATGCCAAGAAGTTTACTTTAGAATTAGGATGAGAATGGATTTATACTTTCATCTGTGCAAGAGTTTTTTTGTATTTTATCATTGTTTTTATTCTTGTTAGGGACTATGTTTTCCATTTTGGATTTTGATTACGAATCCAATTGATGCTTTTATAAATCATGTGACTCACATTTTTAATGATGGAATTCAATTTTGCGAAAATCATCATTAAAAAAAACAAAAAACAAAAACAAAAAACTGAGAAGTGCTTCAAACGAACCTTTACGAGTTTGGGCATTGCCATCACTAGATTGTTTTTTATGAGTTTTATCAAGAGCCACATCATATGTTACTAAAAGGCTAGCATTAGGGCCCTTGCGCATTTTGACAATTAAAGCATTTGAATATTTGGCTGCAAAAGTTTTTTGCAGTCAACATTATAGATTTGTGTTGCAAAATGCTACTTTGTTATATACTTTATCGCAATGAAATGAAGCAAATGTCTTAGGTGCCAAAATAGCCCTCACTTTGCATGACGAGACAAATGAAGGAGGTTGCCAAGCATCCAAAAGGTGAATTAGAAGGAAGAGTAAACTGATTCCAATTATCCATTTATGAAACCATTTTTGACATGATTTTCTTTTCCATTGCCAAGGATACATCGTGGGCACCAAGTTATATACCGTTCCAACAAAAGCGAAGGAGTATTCTTATAAGGGCAATATGTCTCTCTAATAAGACATGACAAGACATCCAATTTAGCACAAAAGGATGTATCATTCCTAAATTGAACCTAACTAAGAATGGAGATAATTTGTTTCATCTCCCCTTCTTACGGGGTGATAAATAAATAAAAAGTTGTGCATTAACCATAGAAGCGGCACCTCCTACCAAGGAATCGGAAAACGTCAAACACTTAAAGGCGAATGCAAGGGAAGGGTATTGTCGAGTTACCAAACATCCACGAAGGTGAATCCAAGAGATGTTAGCGCCCAAAGGATGAAAGCAAATGAAGGGTAATAATGTATCGTTTCCAACATTTCAATCCCTAAATATTTTTGCACTAACATATTCTTTTACATTCTTTACAAGGTTATTGGGTCACCATGCCGCAGGTAAGTACCTTTCTTCTCAATTTTTTTAAGTAAAAAAAAAAGAAAAAAAAGAGAATTTCCATTAGAAGGAGAACCTCTGGCACTTTCCTAGAGACAAACAAAAAAAATGAATAATTGAGAAAATAAAAAAATTTCTACAAGTTTTTTGAACATCATTTTTGTCTCAAAATTATTTTCTCATTTCATGGATTATTCATTTTGAATCAAAATTCCCTACGGAGATTGATCTACTTAGATGATCTCGACAGAGAGAGATGGAAATATTAACCATGCAAAATAAGTAAGTGCTTAGGATGAAGAAATGTAAGCCATTTCCAAACACGTCCTTCACACACTTTTCAGAATTGAGTGAAAAGCGACATTCTCTTAGGGCGAAGGATTCATTCGCATTGAGCACAAAGATTGAAATGATAAAGGCGCTTCCTTCATCAATCTCAAGCATTGCACTAATATCTTACTACCCCTTTGGGCAGTATAAAGATGATCCTTCAAAATACCCTTATTGAGAACGACCCTACATTGGGGCAGCGTATGAGGTTACGGTTATGTTGTAGAGTGAAAGGTTGAGAAAGATTCTATGACTTTCACTTGCATCAATCTTCTGGTGATAGCTTCATAGGAATTCTCATTAGATCTTGACTCATCCCAATGTGAAAAAGAGCATTTCATTCTCTACCCAAACACTGATATCCACCGCTTTAACCAATTTGGGCCTAATTATTCATTTCTAAACCCCGAGTGGTGATCATCTCCCTTCATTGAGGCAAGGCATAAGAATTAACCTAATATAATTGACAGTCACGAGAAAATGTGAAAAGCATCTCGAAAGTCATAAGAGCTATAAAACTTCAAAGAGCAAAAAGTTCGACAAACTATGGGGCATGAAAAAGCAGTGTGCCTAGTAAAAGCAAGGCCAATGCTCGTTAAAATAAAAAAATTCATCACAAGAGCAAAGGACATTAGAAAAAGGAGCAAAGCTCCCATGCAGAAATGATTAGCCAAGGGACTTTCGAGATGTGCTGTGTTCACAAGCCAAATAGTTTTGAAAGATCAGGTGACCTAGTCACAAAGCCATGATGATCATCAACTCTTAAAAACCCTCTAGAAACTTTTAAACCTTTCGAGCCTCTCTCGAGCCAACATTACAACCTTCTTCCGAAGTCCCTTCTAATTGGGATGGTTTGCGTAAAAATGAGAATGCCAAAAAAAAGCTATTGCTTGAAGGAGTGGAGGTAATTCTATCTTGTCTTATCTTCCAAGTTCTCGACTTGTAAACCTGATGAAGATAGCAACAGATGTTCCATTATTGGCCTCAAAGCAATAATCCCTTTGTGTAAGTCCTTGACCAACCTATATTGCGGTCCTTTCAAAAGACCTTTTTGATCGATCAGATTGTGTTCATTGCGAATGTTTCTGAAAGCCTTTGACATAAGTTATGTGATATACCCTCAGCAATTAGTTACTTCCCATGCAAATGGATGGGATCAAGCAACCATTTTATTGAGAGTGTGTGAGAAACCCTTTCTGACTAAGAAGCTTCATTTTGGCATGCTTAATGAGCATTTTTCACGAGTCGTAGCCATTTTGATAAGAACTTGACTTCTAGAGAATTTGATAATTAATGATACATCCCCGAACAAGATGACAGTTTTGCACCACATAATACTGATTGACATCGAATGTTTTTTAAAATAATTGGACCTAACTTGATTAGCTTGTTCAATTAATACTACAATGTTGCCAACACATCTCTTGATGTTGTCCCTAATGACATTTGTCCAAGTCGAGTATGACAGGATTCATTAGTGAAGCCATGCAGTTTTCAAGGGGTTAATGGGTGCTTCCCTTAAAGCATGTCATCTCCAAAGTTTCATGATCGATCTTAAACTATGCCATTTCCAAGGTTGGTGGATTTATCCTTAAACCACAGGGTTGGTGGCTTTTCCTAAACCACATGACTTGTGGTTTCTTCCATAAACCATGTTTGTCTACTCCCAATCGAAATCCATTCGTACACGGTGAGACTATCATACTTGGTCGAAACCCGTTGTTACACGGTAAGACCGCATTTCTCTATTCTTATGACTAGGAGAGCTTTGTAGCCTGGAGTCTTCTCTCTTCTTATGACCCGAGAGTTTTGTATCTTAGAGTCTTCTCTCTTCTTATGACCCGGTGGGCTTTTATAGCCTGGAGTCTTCATTCTCTTCTTATAACTTGGAGAGCTTTGTATCCTAGAGTTTTCTCTCTTCTTATGGCCCGGTGGGCTTTTGTAGCCCAGAGTCTTCTCTCTCTTCTTATGATCCGGAGAGTTTTGTATCCTAGAGTCTTCTCTCTTCTTATAACTCGGAGAGTTTTGTATCTTGTAATCTTCTCTCTTCTTATGACCCAGTGGGTTTCTATAACCCGGAGTCTTCTATCTTTTTATGACCCGGAGAGCTTTTATAGCCCGGAGTCTTCTCTCTTTTCTTATGACCTGAAGAGCTTTGTATCATGGAGTCTTCTCTCTTTTTATGACCCGGAGATCTTTATATCCCGGAGTCTTCTCTCTTCTTATGATCCAGTGGGCTTTTGTAGCCCGGAGCCTTCTCTCTTCTTATGAGTCGGAGAGCTTTGTATCCTATAGTCTTCTCTCTTCTTATGACCCGGTGGACTTCTGTAGCCCGGAGTCTTCTCTCTTTTCTTATGACCTAGAGAGCTTTTTATCCTGGAGTCCTCTCTCTTCTTATGACCTGATGGACTTCTATAGCCCGGAGTCTTCTCTCTTCTTATGACACGATGGGCTTCTGTAGCCCGAAGTCTCCTCTCTCTTCTTATGACTCGGTGGGCTTCTGTAGATCGAAATCTTCTCTCTTCTTATGACTTGGAGAGCTTTATAACC
Organism: Eucalyptus sideroxylon x Eucalyptus melliodora; assembly: GCA_016097485.1. NCBI lineage: Eukaryota > Viridiplantae > Streptophyta > Magnoliopsida > Myrtales > Myrtaceae > Eucalyptus > Eucalyptus sideroxylon x Eucalyptus melliodora. The sequence goes on along the minus strand of CM027831.1, from coordinate 23,250,032 downwards.
TGGAGTCTTCACTCTCTTTTTATGACCCTGAGAGTTTTGTATCTTGAAGTCTTCTCTCTTCTTATGACTCGGAGAGTTTTGTATCCTGGAGTTTTTCTTCCTATAGCCCAAAGAGCTTTGTAGCCCAGCGTTCTTCTTCCTTTTATCAACAAGATGTGCTTCCATAGTTACGAGTCATTTCTGTTAACCTGACGCGTGCCCATGCACCCAGGGTCTCTCTACCATCAAAATAATTTAGATGTCTTCTATCTTTGAATGCAACCTCTTTGAGGTTAGATTCAAAGAGAGGTAGCTATTGACACCTAATTTTTGTTTTCAAGTACATACAAAAAAATTTAATTAGAGAAAAAGAAAAAAAGAAAAAGAAAAATAACAAAACAACGAAAAAAGAAAAGAAAAAGAAAAAAGGCCGTCTTTTTCCCTTGCACGGCCCAAGCCCATTTCCCCTTTGGCTCGGCCCATCCCTCCTCCATCTTTGCGTAAGAAACCCTAGAAAAAAAAACCAGAGAGGGAGTGGGAGAGAGAGCTTGGCAAAGGGAGAGGGAGAGGGAGAGAGAAAGGAAGGAAGAGCAATAGTAGAGGGCAGCGGCGGTGTTGCCCGGTGTCGTTCAAGCCGTTGCCCTCCGAACGTCGTCTCCTGCAGCCCAAAGCTATAACGCCATCTGACCCACCGCCTACAACTCAATGCCTGTAGCCGAGCCAGTGAGCCTCACCGCCGCTTCGTGCCCCCCCGAAGTCGCGGCGCCGCCTCTACCGGCCTCACTCTGCCCAACTCTGCCACATTAACGCTGCTGTCGCGACTTGCAACAACCCATGAGCACCGTTGCACCCCCCTCGACGCCGTAGCAACCCATGAGCTCGCTTGCAGCACCTCCGCTATGCCTCCACCTGCAAAACCCAATGCCCGCACCTTTGCACCATTGTTGCTGAACATCTGCAAGCACTGCCAGTAGCTCGCCGCCGGTCCGAGCACTGCTTGCCTCCGCCCATGATGACCCACCGTGCTCTACTTGAAGCCCAACACTGCTGCCCCTGACGCCAGCATATTCCGGGCTGGCCGCCGCGACTCCAACTTTGCTCTGCTGTCGCAACAGCATTTCAGCCCCGTCGCAGCACCAGCACTACACCGTTGCCACCCGAGCCGCCGCCACCTGCCGCGCCTTCATGCCTCGCCACGTCACCACCATCGTCAAGAAACCCTAGGGAGTGGAGGTACGAGTCAGGTCGCAGCCACCGAACTGGGTAGGGTTTGATCCATCCGAGCTGACTTGCGCGAATGAATTGACACATTCCTAGGCCGGGCCCATCCTTTTGAAGCAAATAGGGCTCCAATCATAATGGGCCAAGTATGTGGGCTTAGTTTATTTATTTGTTTGTTTTTTTTTTTTAAAAAAAGGAAAAGAATCCCGGGTCGGGCCTGCATTGCAAGCCCGTCCGGGTCTTTGGCGGATGACCCGAGTCGATCCCACCCGGGAACCCGACCCAAGTCCTTTTTAAATATATTATATTAAAATAATAAAAAAAATTTTAAAAATTTTAAAAAAATATATAAAAATATATATTTAAAAAATAATAATATTAACATATTTAAAAAAATAATAAAAATTTAAAAAATCTAAAAATTGCAGGTTTGTTTAGAAATTGCAATATCTTGCTTTCTTAGTATAATTAGCCATTTATTTGCTCGTATATTGACTATATTGCATGATTAATTTACCTGTTTAACTATGTTTGCAATTGCTTAGCGGCACGTGTTTAATTTTACTGCAATTAGGATCTTGGTAGCTATGATTGTTACTTTAATGATTGTGCATCCACATGATCACCTCACATGTTAGTGGATAGGTATAAAATTAATCCAAATTACTTGACAAAAATCATTTCTTTTAAAATGAACAAGATTAGGTGCCGAAATGGCACTAATTGGTCAATTAGTGTAATTAAGTTTCCGGCCCTAAATTATTTGGTTGCGTAGGAAGTGAGGTACACTCCCATGCTTCACTTGGTTTCTAGCCGACCCCAATAGGTTAGTGGCAACTCCATTTTTGTGAAATTTTCTTAAAAATATCTCAATGTCACGCGAGGTATGGGCTTGGGAGAGCTTGCACCTAATCATGAGCCTTAGGCATGTTCTTTAGGCAATACCCCTAAACATGTTCCCTCCCTCGGAGGGAAGGTTGCGACATGAACTATCACAGAAGAAACACTTATAAGAGCGTACCTTCCTTTGTCCTCCTCCGCTTGACTTCGCATGAGCCTTGTGAGAACTGGCCGGTGGTCTACCTTCAGTCAGGCGGTTGTATCTCCCTCGATCTCCCCACTAGTGGCTTTATTCTTCGGATGAGAGTCCGATCGGGATGTGGAAGGCGCTTTATACTTCATGAACAATTCGGCCACTATCATGGTCGTCATGAGATCTCCCACATTGAATCACTTCAGCTCCTGCTTAGTCCATGGCTTGAGACTACTCATGAACTAGTGGTATGCTTCGGTCTCGTTTATCGAAGGGATTTTTGAGTATCAACTCCGAAAACTAATTGATGTAGTCGCATACATCACCCCTTTGCTTGAGATGCTTAAGCTCGTCATGAGCTTCTTCGTCCGCATAAGCAGGATAGTAGTTCCGTTGGAACTCCTCGACGAATGTACCCCGTGTCGTGATAGGATCCCCACACCTATCATCATATTGACGACGCCACCACAACAATGCATTATCGGCTAAGTATATAGATGCAGTGTTTACCCGTGATTGGTCATCATTGATCCTCATGGCTTGGAAGTACTGCTCCATATACTATAGGAAATTGTCCACATCTTTGGCCACCCGCGAACTTGTGTATTCCTTCAACTTGGGTGCGTTCATTCGTGTACTTTGCATGGTGATCACCTTGTTCACATGTGTAGCTTCCGATTCGGTAAGCTTCCCTTTTAGTTCAGCTATCTCCAAGCACATAACCGCCATCATGGCCTCCAGGTATTCATCCCATTGTGCGAGTTCTTCCCTTAAGGTTCCCAGCAACTCGTGTCGGAGCTCTTCCATGCCGATCTTGAGCTCTTGCACCTCAACTACGAGCTCCTCCCTTCCGGCATCCACTCCATCCACGGTCTGGGTCAGGTCATCGACCGATCCTTGGACATCAGTGACAAACAACTCTAGCTTTGTCATCCGATGCGCAAGGTCCCCCATTGGATCCCTTGAACTCAAACCACCACGACTCTTCTTTCCCTTGGTAGTGCCATTCTCGGCGTTCCTCCCACGATCAATGCAGTCACCACCCATGGCGATCGCCTCATTGGATCGTGGATCAGCCATTGCACTTGGAACGAACTTGGCTCTAATACCATTTGTCACGAGTCGATCGATCTAGTGTTCCCTTTGCCCATGTGGCCTTAGGATTTCTCCCAAGCAGCCTTTCTCACACTCAATTCACAAGAATCTTTAGAGAGAGAAACTCTAGAGAGAGAAGCTCTAGATTGTATTACTTATGAATGAGATTAGAAGGGGGGGGAGGAGACCCCTATATATACAAATACAAGGCAAACCGTATCCGTAGATCTCTCCTTGATCTAACGGTGGTGATCATATCTCCCTAACTACCAACTACCCGCATTTATTACATACGAATACAATTACCGTATTGCCCACCCCCGGGAGTATTCTAGAAGACTCGAGAAAACCCTAGGACTCGGGGATACAAGCCGAGGGTCGCTTAATCCATGGATGTGTCACGACCATCCCTTAGAACCCTCTTGGAATGGCTTTCTTTCGGGCCGTGACACGTGACTCTACCTTTCATGTTTTTCCACAACTTCTTTGGATTATTCAATTAAGTTGTGAGTAAGTGGGCGAGGCATACATAAAATATGAGAGAGGAAAGAGAAATGAAGAGGACAAGAGGAGAAACTTTTTTTGGCGTTTTAGTCACTTGGATATTTTAGGATGAAGTTGAAATTGAGACAAAATTGTGGGGGCAGGTAGATATCATGAATTTGCATTCTCTTTTGCAACCAATCATGACTTAAGTCTTTCAGTTATTTATATCCAAGATAATCTTTAAAACGTATTCAATTGCTTGATCCAGAATGTGTGATGGGTATGTCTTTTTGGAATTAACTTATTTAGATGATTCAGTTCCTTCTTCAAAAGTAAGAGAATTATGTGTATCTAGCTTGTAAGTAACATGCAATCATGTAATTATTAATTAATACATCTAAATATAGGTAATTAAAATAGGTATTTAGATATTTTATCGCATTTTGCATTGTATTCATTACGGAGCATCTAAAACCATAGGACTACTGCTTTGAATGATGTTTATTTTTTTATTTATATAAATGGTCTAATACTACTTTAACATTTGAAATCTCTAAGTGGATAATCCGAACCATCCCACCGCACACTCTACGCACAAGATCAGTGCCTCCTTCTCTAAAAAAGTGTAATTCCAATTACAACCACGTCAAGTTACAATTGTGGGGTTGGAGTTATTATATTTGTAATCTTCTAATTCACTCACATGCAGATTGCTTTAAATCGTTGCTTGATGGTTTGTACTATTTATAGACAACAACCGAAACAAGTATTTCAATAATACCAAGTATTTCTAATATAATTAAATGCTACTAATGTGTGTATTGGTTGAGTAATACCAAGTACATATGCACAAGCTGACATGCAAATTATATCAATAACAACACAGAGATTTAATATTAGGAGTGCCCTGCCACTGTCTTGAGTACTCTGTTAGGGTGGATAAGATATTGGACGTTGAAGATGTCTACAAGCTACAAGGATCTTGAGATAAGCTAAACATATGGAAGAACCTTGATCAATGATGAACAAATCAAGAAGAATAGGGATGTTCATGATAGTTTGGAAGGACCAAGGTAAGGTGAACAGTTAGATGGACCTGATAAACAAGCCTAGAACGAGAATGTTCAGTAAAACTTGAAAGGAACATGAAGGAGAATAGCTTTGTAGAATAGAATCAATCAATATACTTAGAAGGACCAAAAGAAAGATCAGTATCATTATCGGGCAACGGATTGTTATTAGAGCAGCTTTCTCTATCATATGAAGTGGAAGACTATGATGACATCGATGACTTGTGTGAGTTTAGTGAAAATCTAATGAAGATCTCAACAAGAGGAGAAAAAGTGTGATCTAATGAGGATTTGATGAAGACTTGGAGGTATTGTTGTCAATCTCTCATCAATTAGAATTCTTTGGAAGTTGACATAGTTACAAGGATCATTGAATGATTGATTGCAAGTCATTCCATATAGTTTGTTAGTGGATAGCATCAATAATGTCACGCCTCGATCCACATACGATCGCGTGACGTCCCTCGCTCAACACACTTTATTTATCCTTTGGTCATTCGATTGCGATGTCCTAAGAGGTGTCACTGATCCAATTCACAATAACAATAAATGCACAAGCATAAACATAAAAAAAATCTCTAACCATCATTCAATAGGGATAATTAAAAACATAATCATTTATTTATGCATCATAAGTCAACATTTCATACACATTAAGTTTAAAAGTTTAACAGCTAGCTTCATCACATCTAACACGTCTGATAGTGCTGCCACAACCTTCTACAAAAGGGATCGTGGTACGCCTACATCTTTAATACTACGAGGATGGTCCAAAAAGTGTTAGCAACCTCCAGGATCCATGGCTCCAGCTTAGTGATCTACTCAGGGTCGAGCTTGGGGCCAGACACTTCCCTATTGGGAATGTTCCCATTCTTAGCATCTCAACTGATGCCTCCCCCTGAACCTTTGACACTCGGCGGACTGTTGAAGCTGTGGATGGGACCCTGGCTCTCGTTGCCCACCTAAAAGTATCAGGCCATGAATCGGTGTGGCACGAGGTTAGATAGACCTTCGTTGACCCAGATGATTGTGACGTAACACGTGTAACGCACGTTAAGCCCTGCTGATATAGGATACTCCATTACCTCCCAACTATACTCAATGGGGAGGCCAAAATGTGTATGACAGAACGGCTCAGCCATTCTTAGGGCCTGTAAACATTTCAACAAACAAATATGAGATAGACTCAATGAGTGAACTTCCTAAACCTCACATAGAGAAGTCGTTCACCTTAAAAGCGCTCTAAACAAGCAATTATCTATTAATGACAAAATATGGCAACACTCCTCTAGCTTTACCCTCACTATTCTCATAATAACGAGTCTACTATTCAAAGCCATCAATATAGACACATAGGCAATACCAGAACACATTGTCCATGCTCTTGAGCCAAACATATGAATGCGCATTATGGTTCAAATCATATGCTCATGCCATGCAATAATCCGAACATGAACACATACGAATCTCATGCACTTTCCATACAAGTATGTCCAGATTATTACAGTCATTTAGGACCTAAGGCTAACCTGAAGGTTCGCAATCATCCAGCGTAACCAGGCATTGTCTCACCCCATCAAACACAACATTGTCCTGTGTAAAATGCATTAGGACTGTCATTCCTATAAGGAGTTTCATTCTGAAATCCATTCGCAAATGGCATCCTGTTGACTTGGTAGCATCCGAACTTAATCAGATATCATCTCGTGTAAAATGCATCAGGATAGGTTCACACTTCGTGTAAAACGCATCATAATCTTAGGTGATCACGCGAACATACCCTAACACAATCCATTTCTTATCTTTCTTATTTAATCAATGTGATGCCTATGCGATAGGCGACATCATTTACCATATGCCATCATATCATCCACGTGCATTATATATATATGCATCATTTACTTCATAAGTCCATGATATATAGACTACTTACCAACATAGAATAAAGTCATCATAATCCGCAATACATTCACATTATTATCACAGGCCATCAAATCCATCACATAATCCATCTTTTATTTATATAACATATCACCCTACCATAACATACTCTAACAATTTGCCATAACACAACGTCACGTCGTATAGAACACACGTGACACGTAGAACACATAATACGTAACTCACATAACACATAAAACTCATAATTCGTATAACAAGCTTAACATATAATCCATACCTCATATAAGTCTATTACACATAATACCATTTCATCATATTATGGCATAATAAACAACATATCAATTTCACTTATCATAAACCGATAACACCGATAACTTATTGCCTTAAACGTGATAGCCTATCACCAAAACCTGATATCTTATCATCAACAATCCTGTTGTCATTTAAAATCTGATAACCTATCGCCCTAGGCTCAATAGCTTATCACCCATGATAACCTATCGCTAAAAGTCTGATAACCTATCGCTTTGAAGCTTGATAACCTATCGCTAAACGTTTGATAACCTATCTAGGCCTAATAATCACATATCAAACAACATTTACTTATCACACTAAAAAATCATCATTTAACCACAATCAAGCCCTAAACTACTCCTAAAGTGCAATGATAACCTTAATCAAGAGTTAGAAAACCACTCACAAACTATTCAAGCTTTGAAACATGCTAGGGGAAGGAACAACAAGATCGGACAACAGTTGGTCTCACGTCCACAGCGTGCGGGTGAGTTGGACAGCGACCGAATGGCAATCCGGCGGTCACACAACGGTGGTTTGGCCGCCATTCAGCACTGGCGCAGCCTCTGGGCTTCGCAAGGGACTACACTAGAGAAGAAACGAGGGAGAAGGAGCATGGGCAAGGGCTGCACAGCACCGAACAGCCCTTGAGGAGGCTGGTCAGTCAACTTTGAGCGGCAATTTGGCGACGTGAATGGTAGTGGGTTCGAAGGATGGTTGCCGATGAGGTAAAACAAGAGGAAACAAATGAAGAACAAGCTTGCAAAGAGAGCAATGGAGGTGTTGGTGGTGGTGGTGAGGGAAGAGAGATAGAGAGCTTGAAACCAAAACAAGTGAGGAAATAAGAGAGAATGAGGGTGAGAGAGAGGGAACCAGCGGTGAGGGGGAGAGGGAAGAGAGAGAGTGTGATGTCAAGTCCCAATTAATGCCCATCAAATCCCTTGAGCTCATGTCAATCAAGATGGCTTATGGAAGAAGCAAAATCCTTGCATTAAATGAGATATAGATTACACTTGATGACTAGGTTAGAGCTAGATTAGGCTAGGTAGACTAGATACCCTCTTTCCAGTCCTCTTTGCCGCCCAAATTCAAGTGCCACCCCCTTCACTTGTCAATTTCCATCTTTGCCTTTTTGTCCTTAGTCCAATGTAAGGGGATTTCAATCATTTCACAAAGATCTCGCACTATTCATGCATTATTTACGTCCTCGCATGCATCTAATGTCAAGATCTTGTTAAAAGAGGGCTTGATGGACTTGAAGGGCCCATGGGCCTCCCTTGGCCGCCCACCCCTTGGGTGTGTGGGCCTTGGGCCACCCACTTGGGCATGGGCCCATTGGGTCCCCCCATGGCCCGTTCCCATTTTTCTGCACTTGTACGTCCTTATCGATGACAAATTGAGTTTTCGCTCTAAAGTGACTTTTTTCGATACTCTTGTGGTTTATTGATCCTCAAGGTCATCTCATCCAACAATCGCTTGTCGAGACAATTCCATTATGAAAAACTGTGTCGAAACAAGGATATCATAAATAAACTAGTAATAATCTAGATCGTGCAAATATTTGGTCTTGGAATGTACTAGTCACTTGATCATTTGATTATAACATTAATCAAAATGAATATAGCGGTTGACAAAGTTTGAAATCTAGAAATGACCACCAAAGTTGATTAGGAGTTGTTTGGGCAATTATGAGCAAGACACATACTAATAGAAGTACACTAAAACTATTCTAATAGACCACCAATATCAAGGAGACGTTGCTGATGTTAGAGAGTTATTCTGATGACTTCTAGCAAGGTTTTGCTATTGGCAATGGTAGAACCAATGGCTACTTAAGGATTTCAATTAGAAGTGGTCATTTGAGGATGGATGGTTATATATTAAGTATAAGAGAAGGCGAGTCATGTGTTTTAAGTGTTCTTCTTTGCTTTGTTTATGATGATATTAACTATGTACTCTTGATGTCAATGTTTGGGTCATGCCACTATTTGCAATCAGTGACAAGAGCAAGTGTACAAAAGTGATAACAATACGTGAGTCCTAATAGTTTAATTTATTGGAAAGACGGTACTTGCTGATTATAACTTTTCTTAAAGATTGCTAGTGGATTCTAGCTTTGCCGTGGCTGTTAGTGTTGAGAGGGACGTAAACTTGGGGATAAAGCTGAAATATTATATATTTTCTTGCAATATCGTCTATCTCTTCACTAATAGCATCACAATTTATTTATGCTGATATTTGAAATTTAATTTGTTATATTCGGCAAAAAAATTTCGTAGTTCTAAACCAACCTATTCACTCTTTTTAGGTAGTACTGTTAGCTCCAACACTTAGATCCTCTTAATCTTTCATAATGGGGTGGAGGATTGGGGATGGAGCAATAAGATTCAATCCTCAATTTTTATTTTTTAATTAATGTATTTAAAGTCTTAAAATTTAATGCGAAAGTATGACTGAATTTTAAAATTCTTATATAATACAATGCATCACAAGAATTCCATTTCAAAAAGAAAACATCATCTTAACGTAGTCAAGAAGAAAGATGATATATGGCTCAAGAAGTGACCTTACATGAGGCCATTGGATCATTTCATGTCGGTGGTGAATGCGCGTTGCAAATTTGGCTTTGTTCCACGTGCTAGGCGCAGAATTGGGTCTAATCCACATGCAGGGCACGGAAACTCTGAATACTCACCGCCAACACCTTCTTTGTCCTTTATCCAAGCCAGCTCTACAAGTTAGCAAACACAAGCAGAAAAGAGAACTTCTGTTATGCCTTGATTAATCAAAACACGCCCAAGAATTTCGACAAGGCTACCGAGGCGCCCTTTGGATCGAAGGACAATCTGGGAGGAGTGCAGGCACGGTGGACTAAATGATGTTTTCCCCAGCTTTTGGCGGCATTCAACATTTTTCTAACTTGGTGAATGCTGACAATTCAGGCAAACTATCCATAGATGTGCAAAAAACAATTTCTGCCTTCTTCAAAATATTCAACTCTTTCAAGCCTTCGACGGCTCTTAACTTTTGACAAGACCAAATAGAGAGATGCTGTAGATTTTTCAACTTTGACAGGTTAGGCAATTTTTCAATTGCATAACAAAAACTAAATTTTAGAGACTTCAGAGATTCCACTTCCCCCAAACCTGGAATCTCTGCCAGTTTGGTTAAACGATGGAGATATAATGTTTGTAGCCTCTTCAAGCATGATAGATTGGGTGTGCTGTCGATGAATTCGCACCAAGATATCTTCAATTCCCTTAAGCCCTCCAAGTATTTAAGTATGGGCAAGCGTGGCATCGGATAGTTACTGATTTGGAGAACTGACAAGCTTTTGAAGCCAAAAAAATCAGGCAATTGCGGGATGCAGCTAAGTTTCAAGGTTGATAAGCCACGTGGAAGGCGATGGATGGACTGCGCGTCCTGCCAAAGCGGGATAATCTTGTTCGCTCCAGAGAAAAATCCTTCTTTTTCACTCCCATGGTCAATACGTATGAATTCTTTGCTCACTTCGAGATGATCTAAATGAACTAGGCTCGAGAGGTCAGGAAGAACAGGGATATCAGCAGCTTCAACCACTAGACATTTCAAGCTTGAGGGAAGCTTTGGCAATGGGAGAAGCCGGCAACCTGAAATTTTAAGCGTTTGGAGACTGAAGAAATCACCAATCTTTCTTGACACAGTAGAGATTGGGCTCCCATTCAAGTCCAGGATCCTCAGACGGTTTAGGCTCTACATTTCCCATGGAATTTCATCCTTGAGGTGCCAACAATACGAGACATTGAACTCTTCGAGTGTCTCCACTCTTCCTAGCGCACAAGGTATCGTGTGTATCTCTGTGGATGCCACGTTTAAGACTTTTAGTCTCTTTAGATTTCCAATGGAATCAGGGATAACACTAATATTTGAATTCCTTATATTTAACTCAACCAATGATTCTAATTCCCCAATAGAGTCTGGAAGCTCTGTTAGATTATAGCAATGAGTCAACCACAAACACGTAAGATTCGTTAACTTTCCAATAGAGTAAGGAAGTTGGTGGATACTATAGTTACTCAAAGTTTGAAACCTCATCAAAGATTTTAGATTGCCCAGTGTCTCAGGAAGCTTGAACGGTTCGGATAAGGATGACTTGGTAGTTTGGGGCACGATAATCTCTAACAAGCATTCTAGAGAACTAATTTCCTTGGGCAACCCTTGAAGGGAATGGCACCCCTTGATATCTAAAGTCCTTAGCTGTTTTAGCTTATTGATTGACTTGTCAATCGTAGCCAATCTCACACACCAGGCGAGAATCAATTTCTCCAACTTGCCAAACTTGGAAAAATTGGGTGTCTTGGTTAACCTCTTGCATCCCGTTAAATCTAGAACTTTCAACTTTTTTGCCTTCTACAATTGATATAAAAGGCAATTACATGCCCACAAAAAGCATGAGAATACAATAGCATACAACTAGCTAACAAATGTCAATTGATAGAATTTTAAGCAAACATGAGCGAGGTGTGTCGGTACCTTGATTTGCCTCCATCTACCCCAATTGTGGGTGATGTTGCTTCTCGAAAGGTCAAGCACGACCAAATTCACCAGGTGAAGATTCACGGCTGAAAGATCAAATGGGCAATGATGCCAAGACAGCCATCTCAGATTACGAAGAAGATTATTGAAGTTGCCTATGAAATTCATTCTCCGCCCTCCAAGGAACCTCAGCTGTGGCAGACGGGATAATTCTCCAGGTGTTAAGTCATGACTAATACCTATACTGAGTGCTCGTACAACTTGTTTTTCCTACCAGCAGCGGCAGAGAATAAAGATGAGCATACAACGATATTAGTAGTTCTTCTCCGTCACCAAATAATCTAATCAAACGCAAGGTTGTAACAAAACAATATTAATTTTTTCTATCAATTTAAAAATAAGAAAAAAGAAGCATGTTTAAAATGTTCATTCGGCGTTGATTTTTCTATCTTTTTACAGACTAAACACCTTCAAGGCAACACAAAAATCTTCATACTCGCACCGGAACAAGAAACAGAGAATTTTAACTAATCAAACTGCGCCGCAGCTTTCTACTCGTCTCACATGGCTTAGGCATGAAAACATATACTTCTATTGCTTATTGAGTTACGTTCTGTTTCTTTATAAATTAGTAAACAAAGAAGGCCATCAACTAATAATGCCGATTTTAAAGCACATGACAAGAGATTTTTCTTGGATTGACTATATCTTCTACTCTTAATAAGTTTTACCTCATTGCTTCTTAGTATGTCTAAAGTATTCTCATCAATCGACACCCAAATGCGCTTTCCAGCATCTTCAACATTGTCTTTTTTGACAATGTACCTTCCTAGATCTCGAACTTCATCATGCATCCAAAATCTATCGTCCTCGGCAATCTTTATCAATGACATGAGCAGAAGACCATCAATCACGCTGCGTGAAGAATAGCCACAATTACACCACATGTAGTCCGCATAAGTCTTTTTCTCCCCGCTGCAAAAACATGCTATGTCTAGAAATATGGCTTTTTCTATATCGTCCAATTTGTTGATACTTATCATCAATGTTTGTCGAACATCTGTACATGGGACTTGCTTTAAGTCCTCCAATGTCTCATCCCATTCCGATCTGGCTGTGGAGGCGAAAAGGGAACCCACGACTTCCAAAGTCAAAGGAAGCCTTCCTACGCTTGAAACGACTTTTTCTGAGAATTTGTAGCAATCTTCTGGAGGAGTATCGCTTCTAAAAGCATGCTTACTAAAAAGCTGAATCGCTGAATCAAAGGCATCTCCTTTACTGAGTAATCCACGTAATAGCTAGGTTGCCTCTGGTTGTCTTTATTTCGTATTATCCTTATGTCCCTAAGTGTGACAATGATCCTACTTCCGCTCCCAAACCAATCATAGCTTCCTACCAGGTTCTCAAGTTGCTTCTTCTCATCCACATTGTCGACAACAACCAGAACTTTTGCTTTGCCAAGTCCTCTTGTTATGCGATCGATCCCGTCGTTGGTGTCATACATTTCTTGAGTAGAGTTCGAGCCCAATGTTTCGGACAGTAGTTTCTTTTGCATGTCTAAAAGACGATGACTTTGGACATCTCCAAGGAAACTACAATAATCAAATTTAGACCGGAATCGTTTGAAGATAACACTAGCAAGAGTTGATTTGCCAATACCGCCCGTCCCATGGATTATAATGAAACGTACATGGTCACCGGAGTTAATATCCAGCAGTTCCTCTATATATTCTAGATCATTCATTTCAACTAGATGGTCAGGAAGAGTTCTATTCTTCCCCTTCAGCTTAAGCAGAACCTCTCGAACAATTAGTTTTATAAGTTCACCATACCTGCCGATATAAGCTAAATATATTAAGAAAGATTTACAACGGCAGCAATTTTTCAAGTAGCATATTTGAATCCATTTAAATGTAAACATCTCAAGTTACAATGAAAATTATCTAAATTATAAAGGGCTCGAATTAATTGATGTGGCTGGCCAGATTCCCATTGGTTGGATTGAAACACCAACTACTGCCTAGACTTTCTTAGGAACTGGAAAGGATTAGGATATTGATCAAGAGAAAGGAATGGTTGGATCTTGTGATTGTTTGTATGCTTACAAAAAATGTGAAACGAAGGAATTTAGTCCATTCCATATATGATTGAAGAAGAAAAAAGAGTAGAAAGCAATGTAATTATATCTTTATGACTATTTTATCCGTCTACTTATTCATAGATTATATAAATGAAATTTAAGTTTAGCAACTTTGGCATGTTTAAGATTCAATATGAGCAACAATTAACTCATGTTATAGATGAGAACTGGGAGACTTCATCGAGATACCGTCAATCTAGCCATTAACGTCGAGATCTTAGCTTAGACCCATCTAGGGAAGCTGCCTCCAGATCTTGAGGAGACGTTAAAGAATGGTGACTAGCCAAGCTTGGGTTTTATTTTCTGGAAAGTTTAGTGCACATGTGAGCAATTAAAGAGCCAATCAATTTGTGACAAGTGTCTGAAAGGCAGCGTCGACGTTGTCACTAAACCTCTCCTATTTTCAAATCAGTTACGAACCAAGTAAGGGTGTGATGCGAGATTATTTCTTCTAGGAACCATCTATATAATACTTGTTATTTTGAAATTTAATAGAGTTTTAATAACAATTACTCTTATCGGATTTTTTTTCTTTGGCCAAAACTCTGTTGGGTTTAAAAATATAAATCTGTTACATTGTTTGTTTTCATGAATAACATATGTAATAAATGTGAAGTACCATCAGAATTTCTGAAATACTCCTAAAATCAAAATTATGAAACGTATGGCTGTTACTGCAACTAAACGTGCTGTTAATGTTTCGCAAGTCTCTTTTTTTTTCTCTTTCGCAAGAAGCACCATCAAAACGCGAGGGAGAGCCATCATATTTTGTAGATAAAATTCACCACCACAGCAGTCTATATAGTTCCCTTAATAATAGTAGAGAAGATGTGACTAGACCTGAGTTTCCTTTTTCTTCATGAACTAATAATTTAATGTGCTGGCAACATTTGGAGATTGATCAAACATTCATATGCTAGTAGTACAAAATCAGGATGTTTGATCTCCAATGAATAAGCATTAATATTTGTCTGTTTGTTGCTTCCGTTTCCTTTCTCCTAATTTGTTGAAAATTATTTATTTTGCGGTCTTTGACAACCAAACAAGATGCTAACTCGACATTCAACAACGTGACCATGACATAGCATACGCACGAACCTTCTTTCAACTTACATAGCAATTATAGAGAAATTAATAACTTGAAGAGTAGATTGAATATGATATAAAAGTCGATCTATATCCTTAAATGTAGAACTTGACTAATTAAGTCCTACCTTACAAAAATAAATGCTTCACATGTTATATTAAAAATATAGCTAAAAAGCAAGTTGAAAAATTTACCCTTTTCCTTCAAGCTTCCAACCTACTCTTGTCGGAACCTCAACGAGAGCATCTCCCCAGCGTTTTACTTCATGTGAGTCGTACTTCTTCTCATGCTCGGAGAGGGCAGCTCTGTACAATTTGGTTTTAAGTTTTACATCATCTATCTCCATGTCAAAGAAGATAGGAAGGATCTCCTTTTTCCCATCTGATTTTGAAGTGCAATCTACCATATGCGCAACCTCACGAAGACACCATGGACTGGAAGCGAAGCCCTTGGAGAAGATGGGGATATAGATTTGAGAGTCGTTAAGGTCTCGCAAAAGCCCTCCCTCAATCTTTTGACCAACCGAGAGCTCTTTATCGTCTTTGAAGACACGGATTCCTTTCTCCACCATGTCATAATAGAGGCAACTAGTAAAGTTATCTCGAGTATCTGGTCCCCTGAAACTCAAGAACACCTCAAACTCCATTCCTGAGGTGTTAGTGGCTGGAGCCATCACACGTCGCAAACGAGACTTGAGACAGGATCTAGCTGAATGAAAATTTGTTGGGAATAACGGATCCCCGAAAACAGGATTCGACACAGAATCGAACCCCTAAATCAATGCGGAAGACGAAGCCCGGGAAAACACGCATCACCGATCGTAAAGCACACCACGGATTCGAGCGTACCTTGTTAGCCACAGATTAGACACCAACGCTGAAGAAGAGGAAGAAATTCTGGCCCCGTTCGATCCGATGACGCCTTGAAGGAAGAAGGAAAGGGCCATTTGCTTACTGTTTCCTTTTGGAAGGGAGAGAGTGCGCGGGAGAAGAGAAGACGTACGTTTTAATTGCAAAACGTTGTCTTCTCTCTCTCTCTCTCTCCTCCCTTTTATACCTTCCCCCTCCACGGGCCTTATTCCCGTGGGCCTGGCCTTTTTGGGCCCAACTTGAGCGGATGGGCCTTAAGCCCATCTCATAAATCCATCATCTCCCACTCACACATGGTGGTGCAAAACCAACATGGGCGGACAGGCCCTACTCAGCCCCATCCGAGAAAAATCCAGCATAGACTCTCACTTAACATGGTGGGCCGAACAGAATCCTCTTTTCCTCTCTTCAACATTCATACCGATGAATAATCCGTGCGACTAGCATACTTTGAGAGCTCGTTGCCATACATCTGTTAGGAATATATAGCAGCTCATAATGGGCATCACATCCTGAGTAGATTTAGTATGCAGTACCCTAGATCGATCGATCACATTTATATCTCTCTTGATCTCTTTTAAATAATGATATATATATATATTGTATTCACAATTATGATTATCACAAAGACAGTCATAATTGGTTAACCAGTGAATACAAAACTACAATGTGATTCTCCAAAATCGATCTTCCTCTTTCCTTCAAACTCTCAATTTCAGTCAAGCTTGCTTTTCTAGAAATGCCCAATTAGATCGAATCAAACTCATGACCATTGGTAACATCCTAAGATAGCAAACACTAAATAGAAATCTTGAGAATAAGTAAGAGTCATGAGGGGACTAAGAAATTGAGGAACTCTCCTCCTTAAGAGTCTCACACGACATAAAAGTTGAGATCAAACTTTTGCCGCTCTTATTGGTCGTCTCATGCATACGTAGTATGAAATACGTATTACGGTATTAACTCCTTTTCCATGGAGCGTATGTCTACACTTTTTAATACCGTACAGATGATAGTTCATACATACCCAATGTCTAACTTGAGTTCACATATCTACTCATTCATAAAATTCATTAGAACTCACATCTGGCATCTTAGACAGATAAAGTAAAATATGTGGGGTATTTCACTTTCGGACATAGTAAGTATTATATCCTCATCTTAACACCTAGTTAAGGCGACATACGTGTTTTAAGCTTGAGCTCTCGATTATCACCTAGATAATAAGCTTTAAAACAGTCTCATCTCTATTTATCACACAGTAAATAGATGTACTCTAAGTTCACATCTTTTCGTGCAACCATATTCTTGACAAGATTATGCTTGGTATCTATATGTTTGGTCTTGCCATGATATTTTGGATCTTTGTTATACGCTTTTGCTGCTTGGCTATCACAGTTAACTAACAATTAATCTGCAGCACTTCTAATAACACCTAAATGATCCAAAAAATCTCTTAAGCCAAACACTTTCTTACACTGCTGCTGATAATGCCACGAACTCAACTTACATCGTGGACAAGGCTATACACTTTTGTTTCTTACTGCTCCAACATATGGTGCCATTATTCGGTAAGAAAACAAACCCAGAGATAGATTTTCTTTCATCTAAATCTTCTCCCCAATCAGTATTAGAATAGCCTTTGAGTTGCAGATCCTTTCCTTAATGACTCAGCGTATAATCAGTAGTTCCCTTCAGATACCTCAGTATTCTCTTAACGGCTTTCCAATGTGCTTGACCTGGATTGGATTGGTAACTACTCACCATTCCAACTGCAAAGCATATGTCGGGTGTTGTACACATCATAGCATACATCAAGCTCCCAACAGCACTAGCATAAGGAACATGTTTCATTCGTTCCTTCTCTTGTGGAGTCCTTGGACACAGACTATGGCTCAATCCTTCACCCTTTTGCAATAGGAGTGTCTATGTGTTTACAGTCTTGCATACGAAATCGTTCAAGAACCTTATTTATATAGGTTTCTTGCGAAAGAGACAACGATCTCTTCAAAACGATCTCTTGAAGTCTTAACTCCAAGAATGTATGCAGCCTCACCCATATCCTTCATCTCAAAGTTAGAAGACAACTATCTTTTGACAGTGTTAACCAACTCCATATTACTTCCGGCAATTAGTATATCATCAACATATAATGATATGATCACAAATTGATCATTGGATCTTTTGATATATATACAATGATCCACATCAATCATTTTAAAATCATATACCATTATGGCATTATGAAAACGTATATACAATTGTCTTGATGATTGCTTAAGACCATATATCGACCACCAAAGTCGACATACCTTTTCTTCTTGGCCTTTCACTATGAAACCAGCAGGTTGTTCCATATATGTTCCTTCCTCTAATTCTCCATTGAGGAAAGCAGTCTTTACATCCATTTGATGTAACTCAAGATCCATACTAGTCACTATTGCCAGAATAATGCGAATCAAGGTAAATCTCACTACAGGAGAAAATGTATATTCATCATCAATTCCTTCATGTTGATTATACCCCTTCGCCACAAGGCGAGCCTTATGTCTTTCTATTGAGCCATCAGCCTTTCGCTTTATTTTGAGAACCCACTTGTTCCCAATAGCTTTGTGTCCTTTTAGAAGATCAACCAGTTCCCAGACTTGGTTTGACTTAATCGACTCCATTTCCTCTTTCATTGCATGAATCCATTTTTCCTTATTAGGGCAATTCGAGCCTCTTTAATATTTCTTGGCTCATCCTCATCTTGTGGAGCAACCATAAAAGTTTCCCCTTCAATGTCAAAACGTCAACAGGGAATACTTTGGCGACTTGTTCACCGTATGGGAGATTGCACACTTAGCACATCAATTCCCATTATGCTCCTACTTGAATTAGATAATGGTGATGTCATATCATCATGTGGTTGCAATTGAGAATGAGTTGAATTCAATTTAACACTTCTCATATTACTCCCACTTGGACGAACTCCACTGACATCATTATCTTGATCCAAGGTTTCAAATAGGTTTATTTCGCCCCTCTTAGGAAATTCATCCACTAAGAATGTGACATCCAGTGATTCAAATTCAGTTATACTCCCACTTTCCTGTTCACCTATGAACACATACCCTTTTGAGTGTTCGCAGTATCTCATGAAAATACTCTTATTTTCTTTGGGACGCAATTCCCCAAAACTAGTGAGAGGACTCATGAATATAGGTAGCACAACCCCATGGCTTAAGAAAACTTAAGTCCGGTTTTCTAACTGTCCATAATTCACATGAAGTGGAAATAACTGATTTGGAAGGCATCCGGTTAAGTATATTGGCAGCAGTTAACAACACATTACTCCAAAAAGTGATAGGTAAGTTAGCATGCGCCATCATGGACCTAACCATTCCAGTAGGGTTCTGTTTCTTCTCTCCGCAACACCATTTTGTTGAGGAGTATATGGAATAGACAACTATCTTTCTATTCCTTTTTCATCATATAATTTTCTGAACTTATCAGATAAATATTCTCAACCTCGATCGGATCTAAATACATTTATTTTCTTGTTTAATTGATTTTCTGCCAGGTTCATAAACCTTCTGAAACAAGTTATGCTTCAGATTTATAAGAAATCAAATAGATATATTTGACTCGAGTATAATAAAAAAGTGATGAAATAAACAGCCCATTGCCTTCCTCTCACATTCATTGAACCACAGACGTCCAAATGGATTAAATGCAGAGGAAATTCAGCTCTTTGACCTTTTCCAAATGGTTTCCTTGTCATTTTCTCTACTAGGCAATGTTCACATATGGACAAATCGACTTTTTCAATATTACCCAATAAGCCCTCTTTAGCTAGTCTATTCATATGTTGTTGGCCCATAAGACCAAGTTTAGCATGCCATCATATTCACATCATTATCATATAAGGTAGAAGACGTGAAACAAGGGAATAACATATTGACATCATCACAGTCAATATTTAGTACAATAAAACCATTCAGTAAGTGACCACAACCATAGTAGTTTGTATCTAAACACAAATTTATACCTTTATTATGGAAGTTCATACTAAAACCAAGCTTAACCAACATCAAAAATAGACACAAAATTTCGACGAATTTCTGAAGCATATAGAACATCAAGGTGCGTCCATCACTCATGTTCTATTGGTGCCAATTCCTTTACATCAGCTCTAGAGTTGTTTCCGATATGGATCCACTCAGTTCCAGTTGGTATCGTCGAAATTTCACAAAGGATCCTCTATCCTTTGCTACATGGTCTGTCGCTCCCGAATCTACGGTCCACAAAGGATTAGACTCGATTAAGAACACAGAACTCGACACATAAGCAAAGTTCTGAAAAGTACAAGGGGTGCATACCTTCTTTGGCTCACGACAGTCGCGAGCATAGTGACCCTTCTTGTCACAGTTGTAGCATTTCACCCTTGCAACATTTTTCATGCGAGGACGCTTCCCTCTTCCATGTTAGTTGAATTTGGGTTTCTTCCCTGAAGGACCTGCTTCTTCCTTGCCTTTCCCCTTATCAAACCAATTAGGCGCTTGCGTTTGAAGCTCGAAGCTCCATTTGAGCTAGAACCAGCATAATAGAGTTCGATCCGGCTTAGCCGCCAACAAAGGTCCTCTTCCAGCTCAAGATGACGCATTGCATCCTCAAAGGTTTTGATATTTTCATTATGAGTCGGGTGCACCTTCATATGCTTCCAACTCGAGGCAAGGAACGAATCACTTTGCTTGCACTTGCTGCTCATCTCGTGAGGACATGGCCAACATCTTTCAGCTCGGTTATCATGTTTGACATCTTTCTAAGATGTTGCTTCATGATCTGACCATGAGGCTTCTTATAAGAGTCAAACCTGATAGTGAGCTGCCTCAGTCTAGTCACCGAAGTATGACCATATCTAGCTGCCAATGCCTCCCACAATTCCTTGGCATTATCAAAATGCCGAAACTCTCACATGACGTCATTTTCCATGTTGCTCAGCAACGTGATGCGAGCTAGAGAGTTCATTCTTTTCCACGAGAAAAAGCTTCTTTGTTTCTCTTGTCTTTGTGCGGTGGTTCCCTCTTCGGTTCTACCATGGTCATGACAAGAGCCTCAAGTGCTTCTTGCTCTTCCAAAGACATACTGGATTTTCATTTGCCAAATCTCATAGTTGTCTCCATTGAGCTTTTCACCTTTGTTCAGCTCGGTAACTATGCTCTTTGTGGCTGAAGCCATTGATCTGAACAAATCAGACAAATATGTACGAATTATTAATGCTTATCATTTATGCATCCCTATTTACATAGACCCATCATATTAATGAATAATTTCAAGTAAGACTTTAGAATCAAAAGGTCACTACGTTTCCAATCATCCTCCAAAAGTCCTAACTTAAAACTATCATTAATATGATTGTCATATGCAAAATCAATTATATGAAGCTACAAAAACTTCTAAAAAACTACCCACAGCTAATTACCCACAGCAACCAGCAATAACAGAAAGCAACAGATAATTGACATACAATTAAAAAATAATAATGCTTTCAATTAACACAATTAGGCAGTAATCATTACATAATATGTCCACTGATCACACTTAACATATATCAGTCAATACAACTAACACCAAGTTAGCACACGAACTGGGAAAGATCCTCTTTTGTTCAATTTCTTGATCTTTTCCCTTGAAACAATACAGTAATATTCATTTACAAAATCCATCACAATTTTCTTATAGGAAGCAGCTCCGTTGACATCCCATATGTGATTCAACACATCTTGCCATTCAGGTGGAAGAGTGTTTATGAAAAATCGCACCATCTCTGACTGTGACATAGGACGACCATTTCATATGACCTGTTGAATTTTCCTGTTGACTTCAAGGATATGATCAATTAAGTCACCTCTCTCCCATCGATGATAAGTCAGCTTTCATTCGGTATCAACTCGAATGACCTATCTCTTTGTTCATCGGAATAGCTGCGAATAGGTGTGCGCAACCTTAGGAGAGGCATAGTTCCTGCAACAAATGTAGAACAAATAAGGGATCACATTATAATCTACATAGACTTAATTGAAAAAGAAACACATTCTTTTCTTTTCTTTTCTTTTTTTTGGGTCAACGGTCAAAGTCAACGGTCAACGGTTAACGTGGTCAACGGTCAGAGGGTCAACGGTCAACGGTCGTCGGACCGGTCGGACCGGTCGGGCCGGTCGGACCACTCGCGCGGACCAATGCACGTGCCGCGCGCGTGCGGGGATGACGTCTGCGTGACGTCGGCCGCACGTGCCCGGCACATGCCTTCGTCAGAGTCGGGTCGGGTCTCCGGTCGACGGGTCGTCGGCCGGTGATCGTCCGGCGAACGTCGTCGGTGACGTCATCCGAACGGTTACCGACCGTTGGATGACGTCACGGTGACGTCATCACGTGACGTCGGCACGCGTCGGTCCGCAGACCGGCGCGTGCCGGTTCGCCCGCCGGCGGCGTGCACGCGCCGGTTCGCCCGCCGGCGGCGTGCACGCGCCGGTTCGCCGACCGGCACGTCGCGCCGCGCTGGCCAATGCCGGCTAACGGCGCGTCGCGCCCACACGCTTAGCGCCTTCCGGCCGCGCGTGTGGGCGCGTGGCCGCGCCCGGCGGCCGGTTGACATATCTCTCGGACTCGTCTCGATATCGCCCTTCTTCTTATGCAATCACAATTTGATTTTGACTTACGAAAACTCAGAAAAATGGCCGGAAAGGGCTCGGGTGTCGGGATTTTCGCCCGGTTCCGTACGGCCGAAGGGATTTCGCGAAAAATCAATCAAAAACATCGAAATTGATCGGGAAAAACGTGAACTAGGGCTCGATACCGGTGTTGGGAATAACGGATCCCGAAAACAGATTCGACACGTAATCGAACCCCTAAATCAATGCGGAAGACGAAGCCCGGGAAAACACGCATCACCGATCGTAAAGCACACCACAGATTCGAGCGTACCTTGTTAGCCACAGATTAGACACCAACGCTTAAGAAGAGGAAGAAATTCTGGCCCCGTTCGATCCGATGATGCCTTGAAGGAAGAAGGAAAGGGCCGTTTGCTTCTTGTTTCCTTTTGGAAGGGAGAGAGTGCGCGGGAGAAGAGAAGACGTACGTTTAATTGCAAAACGTTGTCTTCTCTCTCTCTCTCCTCCCTTTTATACCTTCCCCCTCCACGGGCCCTATTCCCGTGGGCCGGGCCTTTTTGGGCCCAACTTGAGCGGATGGGCCTTAAGCCCATCTCATAAATCCATCAAAATTGTCAATGGGCTTGCTTTAAGCAGGATATCAATTGGGGAAGGTTTAAAAACAAAAGGAAAAAATACAGGCGGTAGTTATGATTAGCCAGGATTTACAGCTATCAATTGGTGATGGCAAACTCTGAAAGAAATCGAAAATACAGCACCCCAAAATCGAAACATTGGACCAAGAAATTAAAAACGAGACAAGAGAGTACCTAGTGGGCTGATTGAAGGCCGATCAAGCAAGGCAAGGGCGCGACCTGCGAGATCGAGGGAGAAACGAGACGAGACGGCGACTTAGGCAAGACTGGAGAGACATCAGAGGCGCAGCTGAAGACTAGCGAGAGAGAGGGAGATGGGGAGGGGTCAAAATCCGAGAATGAGAACTAAAAGGACAATAATGCAATTGAAAAGAGTGAAAAGAAAAAAACAAAGCAATAGTTAAAGAAAAGGGCAATGCTTATGTAACGGTACTGTTATCCTTTCAAAATAACGGTGCACTCTTGGCCACAAATTGCTGACTGTATTACAAGAAGATTTTTCAAGCTAGTCTCATCATTTTTCTCATTTCTTCCAATACTTTCTTTTGAGAAGAAGGATGAAAGATGTGGCCTTCTAGTGAATGACCACTTTCCACACTGCTCCTTGATACATTTGATCATTCGAAGAGTAAAAACAAAAGACTTCTCCGTTGTCTAACTAAAGTAACTCCATTGAACCCTTTCTATGAAGCTTCTCCGTGAGATGCAACTCAGCCATATGCCCAAAAAAAAAAAAAAAACAAAACCATCTTTGTTATCTTACAATGTTGCTGGTTGTAGACATATGTATAAAATTAATAAATTCAATTTGTTATGATTTTGGTAGAAATATGGCACATATTGTTTTTTAAAATTTTCATTATGACATCTTGTATCATAAAATGTGAGTCACATTTTAGAATATTCCACATTTGGTTAGACTAAAAAAGTAAGAATTCATAAAATTAGAAAGAATTGCATCTTAAAATATCTTGCACTTGGGGAAGACAAAATGTCTTAACGTCATAAAATATAAGAGATTGCTTCATGAAGTTTTACACTTGATTACAATTAATGTTTCAAAATTTGGTTTAGCCAATTCAATCAAGAACTTGCCCTTAGTCATGTCCGATGATCACTAAGACTTGAATTGGTCCAAATCTAGATCAAACTGGCTTGAATAATATTCAACAATGGAACTGACAAACTAAAAAAATATTCAATCGCATTGGCTAATCTTGCAGGTTGACTTTCCAAAATATTCAAGAAGGAATGAAAAGAATGTTCTCCTTATAAGTCTGTCAGCAATTTGTGGCCGAGAATGCACCAGCAATTTGTGGCCGAGAATGCACCACTGCTTTGAAGAAATAATAGCACCGTTAGATAAGTATTTCCAAAAAAAAAAAAGAAATTGAAGGAAGGCATGAAGTTTCTTAAAAATGGCGAACAACTTTTTAGAAACTAGATCGGAAGGTACCTTTGCTTGTCCTAAAATAAGTAAATAACAATGAACCTGCCTTTTGTTCAAAAAATAAAAATAAAAATGAACCTGCCTTTGGGGTCAAGCACATAAAATTTTCCGGTGGGTTGTCCCATTTATCAACTTTTTTAACCATGAAAAAGGGCATCCTGATAACACAGAGATTATTAACGGAGGTTCCACATGTTGAAGAAAACTTCCAAATGTGTTTTGAAGATTGACAAAATCTTCCTCAGGTGTTTTATAATTCTGATGATAACATTTCTAAGTAACATTATCAGAACAAATTAATAAACTCGTATCCATCAGATTAGAGTCTGGCTAGAGATCTATCTTGATCTTGATAATAAGGAATGACATATGAGTTGTACAAGGATTATTGTAAGATGTTACAAGAAGATCTCGAATCTTCGCAAGGCTAGGAAATTGGTATGGATTTTTTGTTTTATTTATTGATTTTCCAGGAGAGATTAATATCGCGATAATCTTTTCTGATTAGAGATTCGTAGTATATGTGGCAATCATTTTGAGACAAGACAGACTTTACATACCAAGAACTCAACTTATGGAAACCCAATTTATTACATGCGCAACAAAATCAAAGGGAGACTTTATTCTTGGCATTCTTAGAGCAATTAGATCTTCCATATTATTCAGGTCTAACAGGTTGAATTGATGAATGATTCTTAGAGTTTCCGTCCAACAGTCAACTTGGATATTGAAGAGTATCAAAGGAAGTCGTCATGCTGAAGGAAGAAGAGAGAACTAATTCTAAAATTCCAAAGTTCAAAGAAATGAGAAGTGTGAACAGTATCAGAAGTGTGTGCTTTGGTGTAAGATAGTGATTCCTATCAATTTAGGTAAGCAAACACCAACTTTAGGTAGAATAAGGATGGCAAAATGGGTCTATAATGCACTTTTTAATTATATTTTGTACTAATGGGTTTCGTGTGAGTTATAAAGATATAAAAGCTTACTTAAAATGGGTTCAAAAGGTTATAAGCTGAATTCATATGGGTCGAAAAATGGGTTAGAATGTTTGACACATTTTCGACTTAAGTGGGTAACCTAAAAAACACAAAAATTTCTTGGCTACTTGCCTCAGCGGCTTGCCTCTGAGCAACCTTTGCGGCTCGCCTCTACCGCTCGCCTCCAAGCCAGCTCCACTGATTCCCCCATGGTCAATGAGCTTCAACCTTACCCCATGAAAATCCAGCTCCCGAGTGTCAATTTTTGCCTCAATATCACTCCTCGATAGCGTGAGTCCATACCGTACCCTTTTACCTTCGCGGGTTGCTCCTGCCATTAGCCTTGTTGACGCGTGCTTCGTTTCACGCGTTTGAATCACTGGATCGACGGATAGGCTTTTAGTGATTTGCTACTCCTGTTCTCTCTTGCTCTGCTTGACAATTTTTGTTTGATATATTTTTTGATGTTCGTGTCGTCCTTTGTTGAAGTTTTCTTTTGGCCGTGTGGTGTTGTTAGTTAAGTAGGATGCAATCGGTTTCTGGGGCTCCGCCCACCGAGTCGACACCATTCCCCGGCTCGCCCATTGGAGGATCGACAACCTCGCTTCCTGCACCTACCGCAAGTCCCTAGAATTGGTGAGTGGGATCGACTGAGCTTCTCACTTTCTTGATATCTCTATGTTGTTCTTGTCTCTCTCTCTCTAGAGGACACTCTGTTTCTTGTCTTGTATGGGGTCGATTCTGATTGTTTCAGACTATGGGTGATTGATGATTTGATTATCCTTGACCCATAGAGATAATTGAGTTAGTCTTTGTGTGAAAGTTATCATTCATAGGTTTTTTACATTTTTTATTTTATTTACTATTTTTAAATTGTTTAATTTGCTTTTTTATTTTGATTTGAAGTTTTTATCTAATTAGCATAGAGCTTAAAGTGGGTATGGGTTTTCCTAGAATATTAATGAGTTTTCTTGATATAAGTCGGGTAGGGTATGAGGTGGGTCGGGTATGGGTGATTAGATTTACGCTACATGAATATGAGTCAAAAAATGTTAAATAAGTCAATATGGATTGGATCATTTTCGACCCACCCATTTGACAAATCTAGGTAGAAGTACTTAGATATAGATGGCACAATTTGACTGTAACCTCTAATTGATTTGCTAGTGAAATCCAACTAATAAGCTGTCAACATGAGAGAGTAGACGTAGGCTTATCATAAGCCGAACCACTATAATTGTTATGTGCAATTTTCTCTATCCTTTAGTCACTCATTTGTTCTGTTTATTGCACGTAGTAAAGATTTGATCACTGCATAGTTCTTCAGCAGATGTTATAGAATATTTGATCACTACGAAGTCTTACTTCAGACTTTGTTTTTTCGTGATATTGAACTTTGTTGTTTTTAATTTGGCATTAATTGTTTATAATCATCTATTCACCTCCTCTAGGTGATAGTTTTAACCCTAACAACACAAACAAATCATGAAATTGGTTGGATTCTCTTAAATAATCAATACTCATACTTGATATTAACACCAAACAACATACAACATATTTTTTATATGTCGTGCGTGCATATAATTTGATTCACGTTTAGCTCTATCCATTTTCCAATAAAAATTAATATGTTTGTAAGGGGAAAAAATGATGATTAAAATTTTCAGAGGAACAAGCCCAGCTCATGATTACTCCCTTCAATTGATCTCTCATTTTCCAAAGCTCGTTGAATCAACATAACATTCAAAAAATCAAGCTATCTGTGCCAACTAAAATGAATAGAAGAATGAGGGACGAAGAAAAGGAAGTGCGGGCTTTGCCATCGGCACTATAAGGAGAATAGAGAAAGCGACGAAGTGGGGGTAGTTCCGCCGTCTCCCAACCCTCAAACAACCGTCACCTAAGGTTCCACTTTCCACGACTTTCATTTTTCATTTTTCTTTAATTTTGTCTTTTTTCTCCTTTAAAAAAAAAAAAAAATCTTTGGTCTTTCTTAACTTTTTAAATTTTTAATTTTCGTGATGTGATGCCACATTAGTACTGTATCAGAGCCATGTATGCAAAAAGAAACTATAGAACGCCAAGTCAAATTTTGAAATCCACGTTATCATATCTAGTTGTGAGCTTACTAGAAGGATTAACTTGTACTCAACAAAAAAACATTTAGAACTTGACTACATAAATTCAAAATTTAGGATTTGACCACATACTCAGCCAAATATTCAGGACATTTGGTGTAATTTTACTTATAAGAGTCTAAAACGAGAACTAGTGTAGTGGATACCCAATATTCTTATAAGATACTAACAAATAGGGGATATCGAAATAAAAATTCCATTTGATTCCCATCCTACATCAGTCTCCTCCACTGAGAAGAACTCTGCTATTGACAGGTTCATCTATTTTCTTGATTTGGCCTATCCTTCCACAGCTGCAGAATAAACGTGTAGATCAGCAGCAAAAATAGCATATGAGCTGTGAGGACAAATTTACACACCGACAAGCGCAAGGAATGTGAGAACATGTGGAACAAGGTCGCTATTTTCAGGCCATGTCCATGTATTGATCACATGAAGCTTCCCCTTAACTCCCTGTGAACCCCCCATGTAAACGCAAGAAAACTGAAAACGCGTGGCCTGACTCCATTAAATGTTGGCAAAAGCAGGATAGACACATTCATGACTTTATATCTTTCTTGTTTCTCCACAACTGTTTTTTTTTTCCTTGACAATTCAACTCAATTGCGAGTAAATGCATGAAACATGTGTAGGAGATAAGAGAAAGAGACATGAAGAGGACAGGAGACTTTTGCAATGGGGATGAAACTTTTTTAGGCTTCTTAGTTGCTTGGATGTCAAGTTGAGAAAGACAGGAAATTGTGGGGACACGTAAATACAATGAATTTGCATTCTCATTGTATGTAAATGTTTCACATCTCTAGCAATGTTTTTGAATTTTCTGTAGGCTTCATAATTGATTCCACAAGTTCTCAAGCTCCAAAAGAGCACTTCAGTCAATTATGTAGGATCACTCCACAAAAAATTATTCAACATGGTTGTGTTATGAATTTTCCAGCAACTATTATAACGATGATAAAATAATCAAAGGTTAATGATATCTACATTTGAAGGGTTATGTTGAGAAAATGTCAAATGTTTTTATGGACCTCTAAATTACAAAAGGTGAACAAAGTACAAGACACTGTTTCGTCGTCAAAGAGTTTTGAATGTGGACGATCAATTCAGTAGGACCTTGGTACAAGCAGTGGATGGACAATAGGACAAAATATTAACAAGAAACCTAGATGTAATTACAGGCAAAAAGTGGATGATAAAAAAGACATGGTGGATTTCTACAACACTGGGTGAAAAGACTCATCTTCAACATTTTATTAGAATTCAAATTGGTGTTTTATAACTGGTTCAATTGTTTGATATATGTGGAAAATAGATAAGTTAGAAAAAAAATAGATTACTTTAAATTTCAAGAAATGTCCGGTGAGAAAATCTAAATTGCATTGAAATTGAGATTACATTGAAAGGAAAGGCACCTACATGTCCACATTATGCACCATACCATCTTCATTGACCCATGCTTCATGCGTGACTCATCATCACCTCGAAGTAGCCACAGGTCCACAATCATAAATCCCAACTTTCCTTAAAGAACTTCATCTAGCATGGCCATCAAGGAATTTTTAGTTGCGGAAGACGAAGCCCGGGAATAACACGTATCACCGATCGTAAAGCACACCACGGATTCGACACCGACACCGATAAGAGGAAGAGAATTTGGCCCTTTTCGATCCTGTTCGATCCAACGACACCTTGAAGGGGAGAAAACAGTGGCCTTGTGCTTACTGTTCTTTTTGGAGGGAGAGAGAGCGTTGGAGAGGACGTACATACGTTATGCGCCAAAGGGTGTGTCCTCTCTCTCTCTCATCCCTTTTATACGTTCCCCCATCCACGGGCCCTATTCCCGTGGCCGGGCCTTAAGCCCATCACCAATTAAAACCATCATCTCCCACTCGCACATGGTGGGCTGAACAGGATTCTCTTGACCTCTCTTCAACATTCATACTTTGTGAATAATCCGTGCGGCCAAAGATACTTTGAGAGCTCGTTACTATACATCTGTAGGAATATATAGCAGCTCATAATGGGCATCACATCCCGAGTAGATTTAGTATGCGTTACACTTAGATCGATCGATCACATTTTACATCTCTCTTGATATCTTTTAAACAATGATATATTTATTGTATTCACAATTATGATTATCACAAAGACAGTCATAATTGGTTAACCAGTTGAATACAAAACTACAATGTGATTCTCCAAAATCGATCTTCCTCTTTCCTTCAAACTCTCAATTTCAGTCAAGCTTGCTATTCTAGAAATGCCCAATTAGATCGAATCAAACTCATGACCATTGGCAACATCCTAAGTGTGACATCCCGAAATTCGACCCCGTTTCGATAAAGTGAAATGGGCATTTTCGTCGCGTGCCTATGGCCTTTTTCTTTGAGCTGATCACTCACGAGTTAACTAACCTATTGGGTGAAGCCGTTAAGGGATGTATCGGCCGTAAAATCCCTAAAAGCTACCTAATTGGTTGGATTGAGCTAAAATCACGTCGATCGATTTTTAACCACGAAATTGAACTCGATTTCGGGAATCGAATTTTAAGCGCGTCATAATTCTTATTTTAGGATCCTGTCTCATCGCTCGTCAATTTATTGACGAGTCCGAAATTTCAATAAAGAAATTATCGGAAGAAAAATTTGAAGACAAAAAGGAAAAGGAGAAAAAAGGAAAAATGAAATAAATAAATGTGTATTTTATTTTCCCTTTCTCTTCCTCTCTCTTCTTTTTCCTCTCTCTCCCTCTCTTTTCTTTTCTTTCTTTTTCTCTTTTCTCCTCTCCCCTTTTTTTTTCCCTCCCCCATTCGTGCGGACCACCTCCCCCACCGATTCCTCTCTCCTCTCTCCTCACTTTGACTAGTCATTACTCATCCCCTTTCTCTCTTTTCTCTCTCTCTCTCTCTTCTCTCTCCTCTCTCTTCTTTCTTCCCTTGCACGACCGAACCAGCTCCTTTCTTCCCCTTCTTTTCTTCGCGTGCGAACCAGGAGCTCGGAGATCGCAGCTCGCCGAGGACCGCTCGCCGTTCGTCCCACCGCCGCGCAGCCGCACCGCCGCCCGCGCCCTCGCGCCCGCCGCCGTCCGCGCACGCTCAGGCCGCGCGATCCAGCCGACCCAGCTGCTGTTCGCTTCTGTTCCAGCTCCGTCCAGCCATCCCCGGCCACCTCCGGCCACCGCCTACCACCCCCGCGACCCCCTCGTCCTCCGCCGGCCTTCCCCTCGCCGCCCTAGCCGCCGGAGCAGCTCCGTTCGGCCCCGACCAGCATACCCACGAAGTGGGTTTCAGCCACTTCGGGCCCGCTTTTGGGCCGTTTCCCGGTCCCGGATCCGCGAGTCGCTTTGGGAAGTTTCGTTCCTCGCGTCGCCGCCGTCGGATTGATCCGATTTGCGCGCGATTTGGTGAGTAATCTCACTAATCCTGGATTAGTGGCTAATTATGCTTTAAGCTGGTTTAGATTTAATTAATTATGTTTAGGTTGTTAGATTAGATTAAATTAGCAATTATTAGCCAATTGTGATGCGAATTAGATAAATTGAATGTGTAATTAGCAAGTAGACGCGGTCTACTAATTATTGGAAGTGCCTCGGGATTTTTCCCGACCCTTAGTGGGCTCCAATTAGGCTTTTTGGGCCTAAGTGGATTTTTAGTATTTAAATATTAAATTTCGGAATTAAATTAAATAATTATTTATTTTCCGAAAATTCAACTGAGATGGCCTGGAACCGGAAAATTATGCTGATGACTGTGGCGAAGTCCGTTTATTTAATCGGGCTATAATTTGAGCTAAATTGAATTTTTAGTAATTAATAATTAATTTTCGAAATTAATTAATAATTAATTATTTTTCGGAAATTAAGATTTTGATGGTCGACGACCGAAATCTCGTGCTGATCATCGTGGCGCAGTCCGTTTATTTATTTAAGCTCTACGTTGGATGGAATTGAATAAATTGTGATATTTTAGGGATTTACCCTAAATTGATTGGAATTGATTGAGATTGAATTGGCCAAGTGTGTTATTTAGCATTTATAATGCTTTGTTGAGTTGATTTAATTAATTGATTGAGAAATCGTTGGGTATTGGTTATCACTGGAAAGGAAGTATGTTGGCTCTGTGATCAGTGTATCACCTTGGCGAAAAAGACGCCCGAGAGCATATTGAATTGTTTATGTTGGCTCTGTGATCAGTGTATCACCTTGGCGAAAAAGACGCCCGAGAGCATATTGAATTGTTTATGTTGGCTCTGTGATCAGTGTATCACCTTGGCGAAAAAGACGCCCGAGAGCATATTGAATTGTTTATGTTGGCTCGTGATCGCATATCACCTTGGCGAAAAGACGCCCGAGAGCATACTGAATTGTTTACGTTGGCTCGTGATCGTGTATCACCTTGGCGAAAAGATGCCCGAGAGCATAGTAAAGTGTTCACTGTACGTCACCTTGGCGAATCGACGCCCGAGAGCATTGATGGAGCTCGTGACTAAGTGCAGCATCGTAAAAAGGGCACGTGGGCTCGGTGACTTGATGCATCACTTTGGCGAAAAGGTCGCCTGAGAGAATGCACGTGGGCCCAAGGTTCGAGGCACGTGAACTTGGAGACTTGGAAGGTCATCCTGGAGAATGCACGTGGCCTAGCTTTTAAATATCCCACAGTGGGGATTGAGTCGTATGGCATGTAATCGACTGGTTCGATTTGTTTGAAGTTAATGGATATTTATTGTGAATTGTACTGACTTGCAGGTGGGATCTGAGGCCAAGGTAAGTCCTCTGCCCTGTGCGTGTTTAGGCAGCCTTTAGTATAATAGTTTACTAATCGGGCTTAGTGGGGTAGAACTCGCTGAGACGTAGTCTCATCCCAGTTTGGGGAAAACCATTTCAGGACCCCGCTGAAGAGCTGAGGAGGAGGAATCCGAGAAGGAGAACTCGGAGGTGAGATCTGAAGAAAAGGATTTTTGGAAGAAGAAGACAATTCTGAGAGGGGCCTTGAGTTCGGCCCAGTTCGTCTAAGTTTGTGTCTTCTTTTGAAATCTCCGTTTTGATGTGAATAGTTATGATAGGGGTTTGTAGTTTGTATAAAAGTTTGGTTATAAATTTCAATATGAAAAATATGGCCCTGCTTTTCTATCCCATCGTTTTATTGTCTGGGGATTTTAACTGCTTCCGCATGTGCTTAAAAATGAAAGGGTCGGCGATACATTGTCCTGGGATATCGCATTATAAAATCGACCAAGTGAGACGGATGTGTGCGTGCCTGAGGATCGGGGCGTGACACTAAGATAGCAAACACTAAATAGAAATCTTGAGAATAAGTAAGAGTCATGAGGGGACTAAAACTGAGGAACTCTATTCCTCAAGAGTCTCACACGGCATAAAAGTTGAGATCAAACTTTTGCCACTCTTATTGGTCGTCTCATGCATACGTAGTATGAAATACGTATTACGGTATTAACTCATTTCTCATGGAGCGTATGCTTACACCTTTCAATACCGTACAGATGATAGTTCAGACATACCCAATGTCTAACTTAAGTTCACGTATCTACTCATTCACAAAATTCATCAGAACTCACATCTGGCATCTTAGACAGATAAAGTAAAATATGTGGGGTATTTTACTTTCAAACATAGTAAGTATTATATCCTCATCTTAATACCTAGTTAAGGCGACATGCGTGTTTTAAGCTTGAGCTCTCGATTATCACCTAGATAATAAGCTTAAAAACAGTCTCATCTCTATTTATCACACAGTAAATAGAGGCGATTACCCGTGTGAGTGGGCTAATCTTATATCTGTCTGACATACTTCTCAACTTAAAGTAATGCACTAAGCATTAAGATGCATAAAGATCAAACAAAGATTTATAGGCATTAATGATGAAAACACAAATTCATCATATGTGAACACTTAGGAAAATTACAATATTCAGTACATTAGCCTCTACGCAATCCTAGAGATTTCATATGGCCACAAAACACATCTCTAGGTATTGGCTTTATCATAGGATCTGCTACCATTCTATGCGTAGTATGTACTCTAAGTTCACATCTTTTCGTGCAACCATATCCTTGACAAGATTATGTTTGGTATCTATATATTTGGTCTTACCATGATATTTTGGATCTTTGGTATACGCTTTTGCTGCTTGGCTATCACGCTTAACCAACAATTAATCTGCAGCACTTCTAATAACACATAAATGATCCAAAAAATCTCTTAAGCCAAACACTTTCTTACACTGCTACTGATAATGCCACGAACTCAACTTACATCGTGGACAAGGCTATACACTTTTATTTCTTACTGCTCCAACATATGGTGCCATTATTCGGTAAGAAAACAAACCCAGAGATATATTTTCTTTCATCTAAATCTTCTCCCCAATCAGTATTAGAATAGCCTTTGAGTTGCAAATTCTTTCCTTAATAACTCAACGTATAATCAGTAGTCCCCTTTAGATACCTTAGTATTCTCTTAACGGCTTTCCAATGTGCTTGACCTGGATTGGATTGGTATCTGCTCACCATTCCAACTGCAAAACATATGTCAGGTCTTGTACACATCATAATGTACATCAAGCTTCCAACAGCACTAACATAAGGAACATGTTTTATTTGTTCCTTCTCTTGTGGAGTCCTTGGACACAGTCTATGGCTCAATCCTTCACTTTTTGCAATAGGAGTGTCTATGGGTTTACAGTCTCGAAATCTTAACTCCAAGAATGTATGCAACCTCACCCATATCCTTCATCTCAAAGTTAGAAGACAATCATCTCTTGACAGTATTAACAAAATCCATATTGCTTCCGGCAATTAGTATATCATCAACATATAATGATATAATCACAAATTGATCCTTGGATCTTTTGATATATACACAATGATCCTCATCAATCATTGTAAAATCATATGCCATTATGGCATTATGAAAACGTATATACCATTGTTTTGATGACTGCTTAAGACCGTATATCGATCCCAAAAGTCGACATACCTTTTTTTCTTGGCCTTTCATTATAAAAACAACATGTTGTTCCATGTATGTTCCTTCCTCTAATTCTCCATTGAGGAAAGCAGTCTTTACATCCATTTGATGTAACTCAAGATCCATACTTGCCATTATTGCTAGAATAATGCGAATCGAGGTAAATCTCACTACAGGAAAAAATATATCTTCATAACCAATTTTTTCCTGTTGATTATACCCCTTCGCCACAAGACGAGCCTTATGCCTTTCTATCGAGCCATCAGCCTTTCGCTTTATTTTGAGAACCCACTTGTTCCCAATAGCTTTGTGTCCTTTTGGAAGATCAACCAGTTCCCAGACTTTGGTTTGATTTCATTGACTCCATTTCCTCTTTCATTGCATGAATCCATTTTTCCTTATTAGGGCAATTTAGAGCCTCATTAATATTTCTTGGCTCATCTTCATCTTGTGGAGCAACTATAAAAGTTTCCCTTTTAATGTCAAAACATCGACGGAGAATACTTTGGCGATTTGTTCACCGTATGAGAGATTGTACACTTAGCACATCATTCCCTATCATGCTCCCACTTGGATTAAGTAATGATGATGTCGTCACATCAGGTGGTTGCAATTGAGAATGAGTTGAATTCAATTCATCACATCTCATATTACTCCCACTTGGACGAACTCCACTGACATCATTATCTTGATCCAAGGTTTCAAATAGGGAGTTATTTTCCCTTATTTCGCCCCTCTTAGGAAATTCATCCACTAAGAATGTGACATCTCGTGATTCAAATTCAGTTATACTCCCACTTTCCTGCTCACCTATGAACACATACTCTTTTGAGTTTTCGCAGTATCTCATGAAAATACTCTTATTTTCTTTCGGGACCAAATTTCCCAAACTTGTGAGAGGACTCATGAGTATAGCAGCACAACACCATGGCTTAAGAAAACTTAAGTCCGGTTTTCTAACTGTCCATAACTCATATGAAGTGAAAATAACTGATTTGGAAGGCACTCAATTAAGTATATAGGCAGCAGTTAACAACACATCACTCCAAAAAGTGATAGGTAAGTTAGCATGCGCCATCTTGGACCTAACCATTCCAGTAGGGTTCTGTTTATTCTCTCTACAACACCATTTTGTTGAGGAGTATATGGAATAGACAACTATCTTTCTATTCCTTTTTCATCACATAATTTTCTGAACTTATCAAATAAATATTCTCAACCTCGATCGGATCTAAGTACCTTTATTTTCTTGTCTAATTGATTTTCTGCCAGGTTCATAAATCTTTTGAAACAACTTATGCTTCAAATTTATGAGAAATCAAATAGACATATCCGACTCGAGTATAATCATCTATAAAAAAAAGTGATGAAATAAACAGCCCATTACATTCCTCTCACATTCATTGAACCACACGTACGTCCAAATGGATTAAATGCAGAGGAAATTCAGCTCTTTTACCTTTTCCAAATGGTTTCCTTGTCATTTTCCCTACTAGGCAATGCTCACATATGGACAAATCGACTTTTTCAATATTGCCCAACAAGCCCTCTTTGGCTAGTCTATTCATATGTTGTTGGCCCATATGACCAAGTCTAGCATGCCACCATATTCACATCATTATCATATAAGGTAGAAGACATGAAACAAGGGAATAACATATTGACATCATCACAGTCAACATTTAGTACAATAAAACCATTCAATAAGTAACCACAACCATAGTAGTTTGTATCTAAACACAAATCTACACCTTTATTATGGAAGTTCATATAAAAACCAAGCTTGACCAACACCAAAACAAACTCTTAAATTTCGACGAATCTCCAGAGCATGTAGAACATCAAGATGCATCCACCATGCATGTTCAATTGGCAGGTGCCAATCCCTTTAACTTCAGCTCTGGAGTTATTTCCAATATAGATCCACTTAGTTCCAGTTGGTATCGTTTGAATTCCACGAAGGATCCTCTATCCTTTGCTACATGGTCTATCGCTCCCCGAATCTATATTCCACAAAGGATTGGATTCAGCCTATAATGCAGAACTTGACATATAAGCAAAGTTCTCAAATGTACAAGAGGTGTATAGCTTCTTTGGCTCACGACAGTCACGAGCATAGTGACCTCTCTTGTCACAATTGTAACATCTCACCCTTGACATTTTCTTCACTTGAGGACGTTTTCCTCTCTCTTGTTGGTTAATTCTTGATTTCTTGCAATAAGGACTTGATCCTTTGCATTCTCACATATTGAACAAATCAATACGCTTGCGCTTAAAGTACAAAGCCCTTTCTGAGCTAGAACCAAGATAGCAAATGTCTATTTTCGGCTCAAATACCGTTAGGCGGTCCTCTACTAGCTCAAGGTGGCGCATGGCATCATCAAGATCTTCCATAACATGGTCAAAAGCTTCTAGTGCTTCTTGTTTTTTCAGCACATATTGAATCTTCATATTCAATATTTCACAATTGTTGCCGTTCATATCAGCAATTACATTCTTAGTTGCTGAATCATCGTTCTGAACACATCAGACATACATGCACGAATAATTAATGCCTATCATTTATGCATCCCTATTTGCATAGACCCATCATATTAATGAATAATTTCAAGTAAGGCTTCAAAATCAAAATGTCACTATGTTTCCAATCATCCTCCAAAAATCCTAACTCAAAATTATTATTAATATAATTGTCTCATGCAAATAAATTCTATGAAGTTACAAAAACTTCTATTACTACCCTCGCCTAATTACCCACAAAGAACCAGAATAGCAGAAAGCAAATAAAATCTTAACATCTAATAAAATAACAATGCTTTCACATGATACAACTAACATATCGGTTGCTACATTAACAACAATCGTGGTAGTAAACATTACATAATTAATCAAAGAAATAAATAGGGAATGTCCCTTCTAATCTATCACCAAAACATCTAAGAAAACTGAAGGCACATTTGCCAACCATGGAAAAACTTTTGGAGAGCTTTCATGTCGCCTCCAAGGTGCATTCACTCGGCACCATGTGGCG
Source organism: Eucalyptus sideroxylon x Eucalyptus melliodora (assembly GCA_016097485.1). Lineage (NCBI taxonomy): Eukaryota > Viridiplantae > Streptophyta > Magnoliopsida > Myrtales > Myrtaceae > Eucalyptus > Eucalyptus sideroxylon x Eucalyptus melliodora. The sequence goes on along the minus strand of CM027831.1, from coordinate 23,212,472 downwards.
CTCAATTTAAGGGTTGAAGTTTTGGCTAACTCAATCCTATAGTGCTCTCTTACAAAAGCTTCCACCAGCCTCTTATAACTCGGGACCACGTTGACCTCCAATAGCCGATCCAACACTGCTTGCCATTCAAGTGGAAGAGTGTTCATCAAAGCCGGTACCTTCTCAAAATCCAGCATAAGATAACCATTCTAGATGATTTCCTGTATCATCTGATTGACCCTGACCACATGTGATACTAAATCACCATCATGCCACCGATAATTAGTTAATTCTGACATTAGCCTTTTAAGTCTTGCATTTCCCTCGTCTGTTCTCGGATTGCGGTATCCTTGCATAACGCATCATAGTTCCCGCAACAAATGCGAACAAAAAATGGATCACTTATAATCCATAATAAATATAAGGGAAAATACATAATTTTCCAAAATTCATGCAACAAATGCAGAATTAAAAATAGATTACTTATAACCCACATAGACATGACTGAAAAAGAAACAAATTCATCTTTTTTTTTTTTTTTTTTTTTTTTTTTTTTTTTTTTCGGGTCAACGGTCAAAGTCAACGGTCAACGGTCGGTCAATGGGTCAACGGTCGGTCAACGGTCAACGGGTCGGGTCAACGGGCGAGCGGGGTCGGAGGACCGGTCGGACCGGCCGTGCCGATCAGATGAACCGACCGCACGTGCCGCGCGCGTGCGCTCGCTGACGTCACGTAGACGTCAGTCCGGCACGTGCCTCGCGCGTGAGCGTGCCGACGTCACGCGACGCGCCCGCACGTGCGCGGCATGCGCCCGCCGATCGGGTCGGGTCGGTCGCCGTCGAGTCGGGTCGCCCCGGTGATCGGCCGGCCAACCGCTGGACGCCGACGTCATCCCGACGGTTATCGACCGTTGGGTGACGCCACGATGACGCGGCCGGTGACGCGCACGCGTCGATTCGCCGACCGGCGCGTGCCGTTTCACCGGTCGCCGGCGCGCACGTGCTGGCCAAGCCAGCGCTTCGGGCACGTCACGCCCACGCGCAGCAGCTTCTGGCCGCGCATGTGGGCACGTGCGGCGTTGTACGGCGGCGTGCGATATGTCGCCGGACTCGTCTCGACATCGCATTTCTCCCCATGTGTTCAGAAAACGATTTCGACTTACGAAAACTCAGAAAAATGGCCGAACAATGCTCGGGTGTCGGGATTTCTCGCCCCGATTCGTACGGCTTAAAATTTTTCGCGAAAAATGAATCAAAAAACATCAAATTGATCGGGAAAACGTGAACTAGGGCTCTGATACCAATGTTGGGAATAACGGATCTCCGAAAACCGGATTCGACACTAAATCGAACCCCTAAAGTAATGCGGAAGACGAAGCCCGGGAATAACACGTATCACCAATCGTAAAGCACACCACGGATTCGAGCGTACCTTATTAGCCACGATTAGACATCGACACCGATAAGAGGAAGAGAATTTGGCCCTTTTCGATCCTGTTTGATCCGATGACGCCTCGAAGGGGAGAAAACAGTGGCCTTGTGCTTACTGTTCTTTTTGGAGGGAGAGAGAGCGTTGGAGAAGGAACGTACGTACGTTATGCGCCAAAGGGTGTGTCCTCTCTCTCTCTCTCATCCCTTTTATACGTTCCCCTATCCACGGGCCCTATTCCCGTGGGCCGGGCCTTTTGGGCCAAAGATGGGCGGACGGCCTTAAGCCCATCACCAATTAAAACCATCATTAGTGATACATATCCAAAGTAAAATTCTCATTTCTTTTTTTAATAATAAAATTCTTACTTTTTTTATTTTTACTTTTCTGTGTTTTTTTTCTCTTTTTTCTCTTTTCTTTTTTTAATAATATTTTAATTTTATTCTAATATTACACTTCGATTACATTTGGTATTATTTTATTTTTTTTTTTAAAAAATATCTTTACTTGCCTTCTGTACCATAACAGCTTACATTTCCCTTTCTAACAAATTGGCTTCCCTTTCCATTTCTGTAACTCGTCCGTCGGGAGATAGGTGTGTAGCCCATCGGTTGCCGGTTGCACACAAGTGGGCCCCATGTACCAGAATAGACAAACGAGAATGCAGAATTACAAATACAACCCCTCCAAAAGCCAGGTAAGCAAAATACCAATATGTGCGGGACCCTCTACATCTCGCGGCAGGAACGACGTTTCACAAAATGTCCTTAATTCATAGGAAGTCTACTCTCAATATATTAGCAAAAAAATACAGAAAAATAAGAAATTACCTACAATAGAATACTCAATCAAAATGGAATAAGTACAGATAATACTTTAATTTTAAAATTATATCTAAGAGTATACCAATTGCTGAAAATAGAAAAAAAATTATCAAGGGTAAGTAAATGTGAAACATATAATTCTATAAAAATAACTAATAATATCTTTAATTCATTGATGGCTGTTGAATAATTAGGAGAATGAAAGTGAAGAAAAAAAATCTTTGATTATACTCTATTAACACTATTTTTGAGTAAAATAAGGGGACAAAAAGTATTTTTAAATTCTTAATTCAGTTTTCTAAAGTTTGCTATTTTTTGAAAGACACCTAAAGATAATTACTATAATAGTATCCACCTCTATATTACATCTCAAAATCTCTAAAAGACCAAAAAATGACAAAAATCGATCGACACTCCTATCCTTACAAAGGGTGTTTAGGCACTTTTGAGTTTTTTTAGGGGGTGGGTCTGTTAGACTCAACCCTCAAATTTTATTTAAATATAAGTGCATCTATAATCTTAAAATTTATCGCCAACATGTGATCAAGTTATGAAACTTTCAGATAGTGCAATCATATACTGAAATTTGTCAAATTGATGTAGTCGAATTCCTTAGTAATCTTCGTCCAATTTGGCTAATGGAAGATACAATATGACTTTTTTTATTTTTTTTTTCGAGACGGGTGGCGTCAATGTAGCACCAACAATGACTATATCATAACACATAGAGTCCATGTATTGAAGGCGATGGGATCGGCGAGAGGATCGCTAACCCTTGCCCAAAGTGTCGGAGACAAAGACCTTCATCTATCCCCGCCTACATCGCATGGTTTTTGGGCCACCACTGCCACATTGTGTGAGGGTAGGACAACCCTCGTGCAGTGGTGTGGATGGTGGCGCTAGCAATGCATGACCAGGGAGGTTTGTCGGCCCTCCCTCAAAGCGCTTTGGGGTGGTGGTGTGATCACAAAGCTGGCTTTGTGCCAAAAAGTCTGTTTAACTGTTTGGGAATATTGGGTATCGTGTATGTCTCTCTTCCACCATTACATATATCAAATTTATTACATTGATAGACAAGTCTCTCACAAGCTCAAATTAGTACAAAACATTTTAACATGGGATAAGAGCATTGAAAGTCCTATAATTTGTCAATGAAGTGCAATTTAGTCTTAAAATTTTTAAAAAGTATAATTAAGTCCTAAGACTTATTATGGAAGTATAATTGAGTCATAAAATTTTCAGAAAGTACAATTAAGTCCTAAAACTTATCAAATTAATCAAATCAAATCCTTCATTTGATAGAATTTTTTGAAAGTTTTAAGACTTGATTATACTTTTATGATAAGTTTTATGACTTAATAGCATTCTTTTTGACAATTTTAGAACTCGATTGCACTTTTGTGACAAGTTTTAGAACTTAATTACACGTTTTCAAATTTTTATGACTCAAGTGAATTTTCATGACAAGTTTTAGGATTTCTAATGCACTTATCTCTTGTAACATTGTGCAAGGAAAGCAAGCTGTTATCAAAACAGATAATATCACCAGCATCAGCCGAAGGCTCCCTATAAGTCCAAATCGAATTTTTATCCCTCTCAAAGCAAGATAAAATTGGATCTATTCGAGAGATGGCACAGGTTGGATCTATTCAAAACATGGCACAATTCTTACATATTTCATTAAAACGTAAGATTGACGTTTAAGAAAAAACTAGCAATTTCAGTGGGGACACGACATTGCATCCAAGGTTTCCGAATCCCGCTAGAATAACATTAATACTCCACAAAGAGACCTGAAATGCAAGGCATAAAAAAATTAATAATAGTTTACTTTAGTCGAGATGAGGTGGATTCAGCCACTAGAACTGTATATTTTATGTGCGTATTTGTCTCTTCATGTAGATAGAAAAGATAGACGGTGGGTCGCTATAATCAAGCCATGTCCAAATAATGAACAAATTATGCTTCCAATCAACTCCTTGCGAAAGCCCCATGTAAGCACAAGGAAGGTGAAAGCCTGTGGCGCGACGACTCTGTAACTTTGGTCAAGAAGCCCACTCGAGGCTCCACCTCGTCCCATCCAAACAATCGAACCATCCTTCTTGAATTATATACTTATTTAATTTCAATCAATTGAACTATTTCTCTACTAATATCTAATTTCAAAGAAATATATTAAAAAAAGAGATTTGCACAAGATGCACGCCCAACTCTACCACAGAGACACAAATCACAAGCCGAAATGGGAAGTTCTTGTGGACAAGCAACTTATTATGCTAGCTTTGTACCGAATAGCCTGTGTGATTGACCCCATGATTCATTGCTTGGTATGCTATTTCCAATGGGGCAATCGTCAAAATTGTAACAAGCTTATGATGCAATAAGTGTCCTCTCAAATGGATTCTGAAGTACCTTAGAAATTCAGAAAAAAGAAGACTATAAATGAAAAATTGAATTAAAAAAACATGTCTTCCAAATGGCATCTTTTTAACTTATAACTTGAGCCAAGTGAGAGGGACTCCTCCCAACCTAAGTACTATAGCTAAGGAATGGCTAGACATAGATGCAAATGTCACTTAATTAGTTGGAAAATTTAGCATGGGTAAATTGCATGAAAACTAAATGCACTAGCCTGTACATTTACAGAAGTCTCAGTCGTCCACACTAAAGATCCTTCATACAAAAGTGTAAAATTAGAGAGAGGTTCTCTTCATAATTCGCAGGTACAACTTGAAGTAACGTGTTGGAAAAAATCAAAGGGGGAGACACATGCATGGCTACCTTCCGTGTTGGTTTCTGATCGCCCAAAACGTCAAAATCCTCGCAGATGCGACAAGTACCCCCGCAAATGGCTTTTTCCCGAGTGCCTTAAAAATTGAAAGAAATAGAAGAAAGTAAATGAAAGATTAAATTAAAAATTCTCATTTAGTTAGTTGCAAAGTTTAGCATGATTCATTGCCTCGAAATTACGTGCACTGCATGTCCATTTGCAGAAGTTCAATCATCCATCCTCAAGATCTTTTAGCATGATTCATTGCCTGGAAACTACGTGCACTGCATGTCCATTTGCAGAAGTTTCAATCATCCATCCTCAATATCTTTTATGAGAGAGAGAGAGAGAGAGAGAGAGAGAGAGAGAGAGAGAGAGAGAGAGAGAGAGAGAGAGATTGAAGCGAAGGCGAGAGGGGGAGACAGATGGACGACTCTACCTTTCGTGTATTTTCACATCTTTTTATTTATTTATTTATTTATTTTTGTCAATTCAACTCAATTGCGAGGAACTGAGGGAGGCATTCATAAAAGATAAGAGAGGAAAGAGAGATGAAAAGGACAAGAGACTTTTGCTGCCGCCCATGACCTAAGCCCACCATTTGCTTTTTTTTTTTTTTTTTTTTTTTTTGGTTAGTGACCTAAGCCCACTTTAATCAGTTATTTATATTTTGCCGGACAAACTTTATATCATTTAGTTGCTGGAAATAAGAGCTTTTTACTTGATGTACACGTCATTTCGAAGTGATCTAATTACAACTGCTTTGTTTATCCAAAAAAGATATTCAAGATATTACAGGATAAGCTCGTATTTTTATTTAATTACACATTTGATTAGTAAGTTACATATTATAAACTTTCTCCAACTATTTCTGTAATTGTAGGCAAGGACGCTTAGATCCATCCCTAGCACCATGTGCGTCGCAGCAAATTGGGCATTACTCCATGCCTCAAAACTTGCCAATTTACTCAAGGTAATGCAACGACTTTACTGCATCACGTAATTATCTCCCATTGATTTCATCGGCTTCGGCCCATTTCATTAACGCAAAAGAAAAGGACAAAAAAGGGCCAAGAAGTGAAGAAAATACAATCACCGGGAGGGTCTCAAAGCTACACACACTTCCTCTCTTGTATCTAAAGTAAAATGGAATAACGGGATCAAACCGTACTCCTAATTCGTCTTAAGTTCGATTGAGATTTCCAAATTTGAACTGTTCAATTGTTTCCTAGAGATGTCAACGGCTGATTTGGAGCGATTGATTGAGTCCTTTATCACATTTGAATCCGCATAAGATAATCCAATCGACACCCAAGCCTTATGCCCTAAGAAACCAGCCTCTTGTCCTACTGGGCTGGACGACCACGCACCAACTCGGATTAATTCCCCCGTGAAAGCAAATCCCAGGTTATCCACGTCTGGAAGAAGACTGTAAAAACCTTCATCCGCTACCTTGCGTATCTTGAATTTCAATGCTGGCCAACACTGAAGTACTACGGCCTTCACTCGGCCCCTTCTGTCTACCATTTGCTTGTTGCAAGCGGCACACAGGATAGGTTCACTTGGAGGAGACTCTACAGGTGCATCAGAAAGTCGGGAGATGCGAACATGAACACAGCCGAGATACACGATACAATGATGCACAAACATCTGTCAATTACACGAATGACCATGTCAGAACGTCACGCGCAGTAAAGGAAAAACTGCTTATATGCTTTTTTTACGTGGACTACGTGAAAGGAAACTTTCATATCTTCCTAGTTCCAGTGCTGAACGACTTACTCATTAGCGCAAGGAACCAATTTTGAGTAGAGAGATGAGTAGAAGCTTATGTAGAGTACATCTTTTTTCTCGCAAAAAATCCACGTCTTTCTCTTCAATCCACTCGTTCACTTTTTGATGAGCAAAATGCCCTTCTGAATACCTGCTGCCAACTCTTTCTCTGCCTCTTTTCTAGGTCAGTTCAACAGGTTAGCAAACAAAGCCGAAATGAAACCCTCTGTTTTACTTTGATGTAATCAGAACGCACCTGCAGATTTTGACCATGCTGCACTTCCACACCTTTTGTGCTCGTCCAACTGGCCAAGGGGAAAAACCTAACCTCTTCAGCCACAGTACGACCGAGGCACACTTTGAATGCTGGGAAAGTCTAGGAGTTCTAAGCCACTCACCTTATAAAGCACGAGCTCAAATCCGTACATGATGTGCTTTCATTGGAAGTCCCTGCATTTTTCCAGATGATGTATTCTGCTTCAGGCTTATTTGTCCTGCAATGATGCAAATTGCAATTGCCAGCCAGCACATTGAGCAAACATTTCAGTGGTATGCAATGTGCGATCTCCACCTTCTTCAACTGGATCAATGATTCCAGTTCCCTAATAGAGTTTGAAAGCTTATATAAACTGGCATGCAAGCAAACGCAAATGCATGAGATCCATTAACCTTCCAACAAATTGAGGAATCTGGCTGCTACTAGAATCAAATTTCGCCAAAGATTTTAGATTTCCTAGTGTCTAACGAAGCTCGAACAGTTTGTCTGTTGAGCACACAATAATCTCTAACAAGTATACTAGAGAACCAATTTCTTCATACAACACTTGGAGGGAAATGCCTCCCTCGATATTCAACCCACTTAGCAGTTTTAGCTTATCAATCAGGCTATCAACCGTAAACAATTTCACACACCAAGTGAAAATCAATTTCTCTAAATTGCTAAACTCAGAAAAATCAGTTGTCTTGGTTAACACTTTGCACCACGTAAAATTTAGAACTTTCAACTTTTCACCATCTGTAGTGAAAAAGAAAAGGCTGATTACATTCTGACGAAAAGTATGAGAATACAGTACCATACAACTAGCTAGCAAAGGTCAATTGAAATAATTTGAAGCAAACATGAACGAGGTGTGTCCATACCTCAATTTGCCTCTATCCACCTCAGTCAGTCGGTGATGTTGCCTTGTGGAAAGTCGAGCATGACCAAATACAGCAAGTGAATATTTCATTGCTAAAAGATGCTGCAGGCAATGATGCCAAGCAAGCCATCTCAAAGTACGAAGAAGATTTTTAAAGTTGCCTATGGAGTTAATTCTTCCCCCTTCAAGAATCCTAGGCTTTGGCAAACGGGCTAATTCTTCAAGTGTTAAGTCATTACTAAGACCCACACAGAGTGCTCATACTACTTGTTTTTGAACTGTCAACAACAGCAGAGAATGAAGATGAGTGCACAACATAGAAAGCAATAAACCAAGCAAGTAGTCATCACTATCAGTAATTCTCCTTCGATCGCAAACAAATTAAATCAAAGGCATGTTGTCACAAAATAATTACCATTTTCTTCTATCAATTTGAAAATAAGACAACCCGAGCATGTTTAAAGTGTTCACTCAGCGTTGGATTTTCTGTCTATTGATAGACTAAACACCTTTACAAGGTAAGAAAATACTCATTTCTATTCTCAACGAAACAAGAAACGAAGAATTTCAACAAACCAACTGGCCCTTTCCCTTTCTTCTCGTTTCAAGGGAGACTAGATTATATAAGAGCCAAAAGTGCAGAGACCATTGTTTAACTTTATATGTATAACATGATTGATGAAATTTTTAGCTTAAAAATTGCGTCACAGATTATGTTAAAATTAAATAATTCGAAAAAGTAGCGGAAAAACAAAACTTACCCTTTCGTATCCACTGGGAAGAGACAGAAGCGACAGGATTTGATTTTGAGCTTGAGATCATCGGTCTCCAGATCCAAAATTCAACGTGGAGACGGATGATGTCAAGCTCAAAACCAAATTGTATAGTGATGCTCTCCCGTCCGAATTTGAAGTACAATCCACCAAGTGCGCAAACCACGCACTATACGAGAATCCTTATGGATGTCAGTGTTGTTTCCACCAATCTTCTGACCAATTCGGAGCTCTTCGTCGTCTTTGACACGTATTTCTTTCTCCACCTTTGCACTGCGGAAGCGACCAGTATAAGTTGTCCCAGCGTCGGTCCCCTGGTGCCATCGCACGTAGCAAACGAGACTTGAAACAGAATCAAGCTTGAAGTGAGACATCAAATTGAGGGCAGTTTAAAAACAAAAGAAGAAAGAAAGGGGCGGTGGGCAAGGGGTCGTCACGACTCACAGCCATCAAATGGCGATGGCAAGCCGCCGAAGAAATCAGAAACGAACAAACCGAAATCGCAGCACATCGAAATCGTAACATTCGATGAAGAAATCGAAAACGAAAACAGAGAGAGAGAGAGAGAGAGAGAGAGAGAGAGAGAGAGAGAAAAGGACGTCATTATGGGGTTTGGATTGAGTTACCTGAGAACCGATTTCGAAACCGGTTCAAAACCGAGTTTACCAAAGAAACTGATTTCGAAACCGGTTCCAAACCGGTTAAACCGGTTTTACTCTCTTGGCAATACGTTACGGATGCGAGTTGTCCTCTCCATGGGTGTAAAAACTTGGCGTGAGAATTGCTGCTGGCGATAGACGCATCTACAGATTGAAAAATTCTCGAACTCCCCCCTGCCCGACACCGAAGAAGAGCCTCTATGATGGCTCTCTTGCTCATTTGTCCGTCACAGCTTCTGGATAAAGCCACAAGAAGCTGCGATCGAGTCTCTCGAACTGCAAGCCCAGCGCAGCACCCTCTGTCTACCATTTGCTTACTGCAGCATTGCACAACTGATAGTGCTACTTGGAGGCGACATTGTGGGTGCGTCTCAAAGTTGGAAACACGAGAAAGATGGACATAGTACAATGATATACACCAACATCAGTCCACCATGTTATTACACAGACCAACATTTGAGTACACTGCATGCGAGAAAAGAAAAACCTTTGTGTTTTCTATGCCACGTAGGCAAAATAAACTTGGATATCTTGTTTGGTTTGAACCACTTATTCCTAAGTCACCAATTTTGAGTAGAAAATAGCCAGAAACTATGAAAGCAGAGACGTCTTTTTCCTTGGTAAAAGCCACATTCCTTAACCTGCTCACTTTGATTAATGAAAATTATGAAATGCCCTTCTGAATGCTGGCCGCTAGCTCTTTCTTTGCCCTTTTAAAGCCATCTCTACAGGTTAACAAACAATGGCTGAAATTAGAAAACTTAATCTTTTTTTGATGTAATCAAAGCAGACCTAATAAATTTCTAGATTATTAAAACCCTAGATATTTCGTACTCATTCAGCAAGCCAATGAGAAGAACCTCCTTGGCCCCAGTACGGCCGAGGCGACTTTAGATGCGAAGAATGGAAGCTCTTTCCCCTGAAAAAATAGGGATAACAATAAAGAAAATCATTGGTCATTTTAGTTTGTATTCGAGAGAAGTAAAAGGATAGGATCTCGGTAAGTTTTTTTAAGGCACCAAACCTGAGAAGCAAAGTGCACACTCTGACAATGCCAACACGTTGGCAAACTTCACAGCGGCATATACCTGCTATTTCATTTTCACATTATTTGAGCTTGTGAAAGAGTTCGCATATCAAAGAGCCATCAGATTTCCTGCTCATGAAAGAGATTAGACTACAACTCACGGGCCAAAGAAAGGACACACCGTTGAGAGAGTTGCAGAGCCAGCTCCAGCTTTAGCCTGAAAGTTATCAATGCACAGATGTACACAATTTAGTTGGCTTCACGACACAATATAAGGAAGCAGGGAAGTGAAGACTAAGAGCATCATGTCATAATTTCTTTGTGGAAATAGATGCAGAAAACATTTAGTTTCAAGTAGACACCAACAATCACTTTCAAGAGAAGCTGATATATTTAACGATGGTGTCACTGCACGGACTACTCCACTTATCATCAAAATGCAAGTCATTCTCTTAGCTGTAACAACAAAAGATGTATGGTGCTCTGTTTCTACATTCTTTCTGTTTCCTTCCTTTGTTTTCCTAATGAGGACCAGACAAGATAATCAGAAACTGAGATTCTCCACAGCGCTTGCTTTTGCCCATAGCCCAAGACAAAGTAATCACCATGTACATACTTTCACATGCGAGGTGTCCTATTAATTCAGACAAAGATCTTTATAAAGACTTTTTCTTGGGTAGTGGTAGTCAACAGGTTTTCCAAGCTGCCATTAATAAATTAAATACCTTGACCTCTGCAAGTAGAAATAATAACGAGCTCTCTTATGTTCATTTGAGTGCATAGACAACGCCATAAAGTTGACCAGCAAAAGATATATGCCCACATGGACCTAAGATGTGATTCTTACAGAAATCTCATCATTCTCATGAAAAAAAGGTTCTCAGCACAGTACATCTTCAAAATGGCTTGTGAGTTTATAGAATTCAGACACTCTAACATGATTAAGCATGCAGTCATGTGTGGAAAATGAATTGCTTGCTTGTAACTGTATCCTCCTTGGGCGGCCTCAGTACTCCAAAGCTTGTCAAAACCCGTTTCAAAATTAGCATCACTAGAATAGCTAAAGAACCATTTTGCGACCTGGAAACCCAAAACTGAAGAAACTAACCGGAACGTGATATTAGTGCATAAATCCATAGAAAATAGAAACTTATTTACATCAATAATTACTGTTCCAACAGTTTGGATGCAAGATGCAACTGTTAGGTGATCAATTTCTTGAGAAGTGACTGAAAAAGGGGTTTAATATATAGATTGCAAATGCCAACCGACATTTATCATTTTATAGAAGAGTGCAATGTCTAACGACATCCCTGTCAGACATATAAGTTCTCACTAGGAAGAATGCACTGCAAACCTGAGATAAAAGAGGTAAAAAGTAAAGTTGTCGCTCCTACAGGACCCCCAACAAATGGAACATTGATTTCTTTAGGATCAAGACTCAATACTTCTGCCTGCAAGGAACTTACTAGATCGAAATCTGATGAGATACTTTAGCAAACATCTAGGCTATCCAGGGAAAGGACAACAGTCGTCGGCTTTCATGGCATTGTCTCAAAACTGGCTTCTTGCACGGTTTTGCTGCCTAAGCATTAATACCGAGTATTTATGTCCATAAACGACCTCATGATCATGAGAAGGGAACCAACAACACTCCCTAATACATACTAGCAGTTACGTGATTATTTCAGCCAAAACAATCAATTATACGGGGCTTCCGGACTCTATTGCTAGACTTGCAGATAGCCTGATTTTATTAACTCAGTTTCTAGACCTTGCACATGATCCCATACAAGATGCCCTTGGAGCAAGTTATTGATTGCAGTTACGCATGATCTGGCGTTTGAGACAACAGAGCGTGCTATACAAGGTGAAATACGCTTATGTAGATTAGGAGAGGCAGAATCTTAATACTGAACTGCCGGACGAGAGGATAACAAAAAACATGCGCACTTGGAGTTTAAGGTCATACTCTGATAAAACCGTCCACGGTCTAAACTTTTAACTTTTCAGACATCTGCCAATTTCATAATACTCTTTGCAAAGACCTTTGTTTTTGTCGGCGCTGGTCATGTAACATTTTGAATATGTTTTTGCGCAGCAAACTAATTTTACCTTTCCAATATAATGAGACTCAACAGAGTGATCATGCATATAGGTGATCACCGGCTTTGTGGCCTGGCCCACCTAAATCTAGTTCGCCATCAGCTCAAATGGCAAATATGTTCGGATCAGGGCAAGCAATTCCTTTTTTTCAGTTTGACCTTTTCATAAGCTTATCAATTTCACATTGATGATTTACTATTTTCTTTAATCATTAGCAGACTCAAACAAACAATTTTTGCTTTGATAGTAAACATGTCATCTCAGCCCGATCAATTCTGAGTAACTAAATTATCACTTAAAGTAAATCATCGATATGTGTTGTGTTGACACCTAAATTTTTGCATAATTTTTAGGGTAAATTTTTACTAAAAAAAAAAAAAAAAAAAAACACACACACATGGCATATAGTTTAGAAACATTTCATTTTTATTTTGTTTTATTTTAGGCCACCGGTGAAACGAGGATTTTTTTACATATTCCGTTCAGATTTTTCACATATTCAAATAATATATACTGAGGGGTGTATTTTGCTTGAAAAGGGAATTTTTTTTTTGGATGGAATATGCGGAAAAAGTAAAAGAGAATATTGCACGAGCAAAATTGGAAACGAAATATGCAATAAAGATTCAATTTTTTTACCCTATAAAAGGTGTGATGATGTGCGGAAAAAGGGGTCGGCAAATTTTGAGAGCAAGATAGGTGAAAAGATTGATTTTTTAGAGTAGAATTTCGAAAAAAAGGAGAAAAAGTGTACGGCGTCAAGCAAAAAAAAATCGAAACCCTAATCGGGTATCGTTTCATCTTCCTCGAAGAGCGCTGCCGCTGTCGCCCACCGCCGCTGGTCTCCGTCCGCGAGCGCCTACGCCGCCGTCGTCTGCCCTCAGCGGCCCCGACGCCCGGAGGTTGCGCCGAACCGACTCTCCGCCGCCGCCGCTCACCTTTTGCAGCCCCGACGCCGCCTCCGCCGTTGCCGATTTGCAGCGCCCCAGCTCCCCGATCTGCTGCTCCCCCGCTGATCTGGCCCTCGGTTCGCCTGCAACTCGTGACCCAGTGGATCCCGAGCCGGCTCGCCGCCCCTGCCTCCTTGTTCGCTGCTCGTGGTCCCCCCGACGGTAGCCGGTCCAGATCTAAGCGCCGACTTCCAGGCTTCGCCCGTGACGCCTCGCCTCTGCCGAATCCACCGCCTGCGACGCTCACACCCAGCTCCGTGCCGATCCTGAAGCCCGTACCCGCGCCGAAGTGCCGCCTCGCCTCCCTCGCCGGAACCCTAGCCGACGAGCTCTCCCTCGCCAGACCTCCGAACCGGCCAAGCTTTTCCTTTTTTTATTTAAAAAGAAAAAAGAAAAAAATTAAATTAGGTATTGTTACTTTACTTTATTAGGCAAGTTTAGGTTTTTTTGTTTTTCGTTTTGTTTATTATTATCTCTTTATATGTTGTTTTCTTTAGTTGAAATACCTATCTATGCATAATTGAAAATCTCAATGTATCACCCGATTCGCAACCGCGCTAGGGTTTTTTATTTCATCTATAAGGCTTTAGATGAAATAATTAATTAAGCGGGAATAAAATTGATATTTTGATCTTTAAGGCTTAAGATCAAATTATCGATTTTACTAGCGAAATATTATCCCTTGATCTTAGCGATATGTGATGTCCTTTTTGGAGAAATTTTGAATGGATTCGATCGTTTTTATTTATCTTGAGATATGTTTGAGATAGAATATCACGTGTTTAGGGTTATTTGCATATTTAGGCAAAGCATTCTATTTATCAGGAATTTTGGAAATAAAAAAATTGGGTTAGATTAGATGCATGTTAGGATAATACTTGTTTTAGGGTTTGCATATTTAGAATAGGAATTTTAATTTCGAATTTCATAAAAATCAAAAAAATTCGAATAAATCAATTTAGGTTGCTAGACTTTAAATTTAGGTTGCATGTTTAATTACTTGGCAATTATTAATTTCGAAAATTAATAAAAACAACAAAAAAATCATCATGCATATGTCATATAGAATTAGGACATATTTTGCACGTCATCGCATATTAGGATTAAATTGCATTTAGTTTAATTTTAGATAATATAATTTAAAAAAAATTATTATAAGTGTAGGTATTTTATCAAATAGATTGCATTTTAGGATCATTTAGGTTAAGATAATATTTCAGTTCAAATTAGGATTTGGCTCAACCTAATTCCTAATATAAACTAATTAGGATCTTAATCTAATTAAGTGATTTTCACATTTCACCTAATTTCGAATTTCATGAAAAAAATAAAAATGCCATAGGTTGAATTAGTTTTATTTTCTAGGATAGATTGCATTCTTTTAGGAAAAAGAAAGAAAGGAAATAAAAGGAAAACGTCACATGCACATCATTAGGATTAGATTCATTGAAATGCATGTCATGTGGTAGTTGTTGCTAGGCCCATTCAACTAGAAGTTACATGTCATTAGAGCTAGGTTATTTAGTTAATATTGCATCGCATATTGCATAATTTTCATTAAATAAGTGAAAACAAAACAAAAATTGCGTGTTAATTAGAAACCATATCTAGGGTTGTTGATGTGGATTTTAATTTAACATTGCGATGCTTTCGTTGCTTTAAGGTAAGTCTTGCAATTTATTTTCTGCGCACCCACATGATCGCCTCGCATGTTAGAGAATTAAATTTAAAATCAATTCAAGCTGCCTGCCAAACATTTTTTCAAAATAAAAGAGAAAGGTACCGAAAGGGCGTTAGAGAAATCTAGCGTAACCAAGTCCCCGAACTCATAAATCTCTGGTTCGTAGGAGTAAAGTGAATCTCCCGTTACTTTACTTGGGTTTCTAATCGACCCACCAAAAATAGATTAGTGGCGACTCCTAATTGAAAAATCATTTGCATGTTATAAATTTGAACCTAAGTCACGAATTGGTATGGGCTTGGGAGAGCCCGAGTTAAGTCTAGGCTTAACAATCCATTAGCCAAACCCTAGGTGGTTTAAACCCCTGAAAAATTGGTCGCGACAGCTTGGCGACTCCGCTGGGGACTTGTGTTAAAACATTTAGTGGACTTAGGCCAATTTTTTTCTTTTTGAAAAAATGTTTTTGTTTGGCAGCGAGGATTCCAGGTATGTCCCTAATATTTAGGTGTTAAATATTTTTGCAGATTGGGAGGTATAAGGGGAGTAGTCTTTGCTAACCCTTGTCTTGCAGGTTGGAGTTGGAGATGAATGTTTTAAATTTAAGTTATTGAAGTGCTGCTTGATATAAACTGTAGTGCATGCTTTGCATTTTAGCACTACACTATTGCACACACTACCTGCCGCCGGACCTGGGCCGCACTAGGACATTTAGGATGGTATTGAGTTGGATACAACTTCGATCGCGAGGCCGCGTAGTAGAGGTTGCCCAACTCAATCTCGAAAGTTTTTCTTGGTGTTAAGAATGTTTACCTCTGCCCGTGAGGCTGCGTCGCATTGGGGTATCATTCTTAACTGAGCCGGAGTTAGGAGGACTTGACTTAGTATGTGAGGCTGCAACTAAGTCATCCCACCCTTTTAACTCCACCTTGTTTAAGCTTTCTAGTTAGAAATCGAACCTCACATCTCATGCGCATGTCTATGTGATTGCCGTCGATTTTTCTTGGTGAAGTAAGTTTTCTATCCTTATACCATGCAATTTATTTTGTCATGCTTTTGGTCTGTCCATGACAATATAGGATAGTCATTTGATCTAATTCCTTTGTTAATCAGAAATGAAATGAGGAAATTGCCATGCAATGAACCATTTAGAAAATAAAAAACTTTGGTTAATTTGTTTTCAATTCATGTCTAGAAAATTTGATCTTGCTAAGGCATCCACTTTTCTAGCTCTCTTTAGGAAATCCTCTTCTTGTAAGAACTTTTCATAAAAAAAATAAAAAAAAATTGATAGATCATTGTCATGGATTGATTTGCTATTTGCACCTCATACTTATGCATTTTCATCCATTTAAATTAGGTGATAACGGATCCTCCACGCTCGCCTATTATCACGCGATTAAGAGCAAGAATGGCCGACCAAAGCGAGATGCGCGATCGCATGTCCACCGTGGAAGGCCAACTCCAACAGTTAGCTGCCTTTATGGAGCTTATAACAGCTCAACTTCAATCCCTCCAAGTGAATCCGTCTCCTCCACCTGTTCTCCCTGAGACGGTAGTCCCAAGGCAGGCAAATAGGGCCCAAATGAATGATGACGAAATGCCTGGGCTGGAAGATGACATTGTCCTTTTTGAAAAGGCCAAGTTAGACAGTGTTCCCAAGACGGATCAGGATGAGCGCGTTGCAAAGCTGGAAGAGAAGGTGAGACAGTTGCAGGAGTCTCAAAGCTCACTCCCATTTGACCTCTCGGTCTATGAGAAAGTTAAAATGCCAAGCAAGTTCAAAATGCCAGAGTTTGAGAAGTATGACTGGACATCTTGTCCAAAGTCTCATTTGCAGATGTACCACGTCCGCATGGCCTAGCACGTCAAAAATGAGCCCCTTATGATCCAATCATTTCATGCGAGTTTGACTGGGCCCGCATTAAATTGGTACGTGATGAAGAACGTAAACCTCCTCGAAACCTGGAACGAAGTGGCGGACGTATTCCTCAAACAATACAAGTTCAACATGGACATCGCGCCTTCTCGAGAAGACCTGGAGCGGATGGAAAAGAAAAGAAGTGAGTCATTTAAAGAGTATGCCGTGAGATGGAGAAACTTGGCAGCTCAAATCACCCCCGAGCCTACTGACAAGGAGTTGATGAAGTTGTTTATCAAAGCTCTCCCATCCGAGTTTCGTATACGGATGGCCAGCACGTACGTTGAAAACTTCAATCAGCTTATTCCTGTGGGGGAACAAATCGAGATGGGGATAAGGGAAGGCTGGTTTACTGAGCCATCGAGTAGAAGATTCTTTGCCAAAAAGGATAAAGAGCCTACTGAAGATGTGAATATGGCTTATAGCCAAGAAAGTACCAATCGCGCCCAACTATCCGAGATGAATCAAAAGCAACAAGCTGCCCAAGCAAGAAGACAGTTCACCCCTCTCCCGGATCTCCATCCCAAGTGTTGGCAATCCTAAGAAAGAAAGATTTGCTTACTAACGAGCCAAAGCGTCCTAGTCGTGAAAGCATCCGAGGCTACGACCCAATGAAGAAGTGTGATTACCATAACGGCGAATTGGGGCATTCAACTGATGAATGTTTCACTCTCAAGCATAAGATCCAAGACCTCCTGGACACGAAGGCCTTCTCATTTCAAACTGCTCGGCTGAACGTCCAAAAGAATCCACTACCAAAGCATGAGGGTACGGTCAATGCTATTCTGGATCTAGACGTTGAAGTCGAATCAAGTTACCACTCATTGGAGTTGGTGTCCACCATACATGCACCTCGAGACTCACCACCCACTCCTGAAGTTTCAAATGTTGCCCTTATGATGGGAAGGGTGACGATTGGGAATGGTTTTGTTCCTGGTACTGGCCTTGAAAGAAATGGTCAGAGTATTCAAAGTCCCAATGAAGTCCCTCAGAGGTCCCGTGCTGTTGAATTAGGGTACCATGGAAGAGGTGGGGAAAGTTCTAGAGGACGAAGGCAGGTAAGGCAGAACCCGCCAACTGACCAGGGGCAAGGAAGGCAAAACCCATCACCCCCGAACATTCGTGAGACATTCCCTAGCCCCTCGGTAATGATGCAGGATGAAGCAGAAATAATGGACACCCTAGGGCAGCCAAGCGGAAAATTCGACTATCTGGTGAAGTATACGGCTCCTCCTAGTTTCTACATTGATCCCCGCACCATTGTCCCAGATGGATGGGGTGGCATGGATGATCCGATGCCCCCGGAAACAAAGAACCCCGATGATGTATTGGAAGGAATCACTGGTCTTTTCGATGACGTCTTCATGGGAACCATTAACGAAGAACCTCTGAAGGAGATGGGCCCTGGCCCACAAGAGTAACTCATTTACTGCTTTCTCACATTCCCCTGCGCGGGAATTTTTATCGCTTTCTAGGGCTTGTTTTTGATTTCTTCGCTATCTTTTTAGGGCTTGAAAATCGCATTTCCATTCAATAAATGTAATTGATTGATGAATATCAATAAAATTACAATTTTTATTTTAAGGGCATGATGAGGTATACCAAACCAGCCCGGTGATGATATCCAGCCAACAATAAAAAAAGAAAATATCATCCATGGAGAAACTCGAGGCCTGGGCTTTATCATGCTTTCTCGTGTCAAAATGCTTTTAAAAATACTCTTCCAATTGCATTTAAGAAAAATTTTAAAATTTCTTCAAAAAAAGAATCTTTCAAAAAAATAAAAATAAAAAAGAAATGATTTACCCCGTTTGTCTATTTGACCAATCTACATTCTATTTCAGAGACAGTCTTATAGCATGCAAAGGTATGAAGAGGATCCAATCCAATTCCAGATTCTGGGGGCAAGTTTGCTCCAAACTGCAGCCACCCATATGTGGTGAAGAAGGTACTTCCTGGAGGTGCTTTGATCTTGGCAGAAATGCATGGTTGTGAGTTTTCCACTCCAGTTAATTCTGATACTGTCAAGAAGTATTATCCATGATAGAATTTCCCATGTCTTGTCTTGAATTGCATGAATAATATGCTTAAATCAGTTGAATTGTCCAAATTTGTCATAAGTCTTGCATTTTTCTTTCTTGATGAATTGTGTGAGATAAATTGAATGTGTCGAATGAGATACCTGGGAATGATGAAAGGCAAGCCTTGTTCCATACACTATCCCATACATTAATCATTGGTGAGTTGTGTGAAGAAATTCCATGCCCGCAAGGAAAAGGGTGATCTCGCAAATGGTACACTAACCAAGGTGATGAGAGGCAATTTCTTCTTCTACCCGAAACACTACAGGTATACCCATTGTTTAGCCCTTCGAGCCCACACACATAAAGAGTTTTTAAATCATCCATGTCAAGGATCATCTCACATTGGGACAAAGTTTGAAATGAATGATAGGAATTTTCTTACTCACATTTGCATCAATCTTCGAGTATTGCTTTCGCGTTGTAACTCGTATGGTAGTTTAAAGTGCCTTAGGATGATGAAGAGCAGTCATTTCTCTATCCTACACACTTTTATCCATTGCATAGCCCACTTGAGCCTATGAATTCATTTCATATTAAACCCAGTTGGTGATCATCCCCCACACTGGGGCAAGACAAAAACACTCAAGTAGCATGAACTAGAATACCGACAAAAATGGAGATTTTGTTAAAAAAAAATGCAAAAATGGGGCATGAAAAAAGTAGTGTGCCTGGTAAAAGCAAGGCCGATGCCCAAAAGAAAAAAGGAAAAAAAAAAAACCAAATGCTGTAGCATTTCAATGAGTGCAAAAAAAAAAAAAAATCTCTCGACAATGGAGAAGGAAAGTAGTGGAAATGTCAAGATGATCACCAACTTTGACCCTTTAAACACTTTTTGAGCTTAATGATCCTTTCATTTCACAACCCATGAAGCAAGCCTACTTTACGTCCCTTGCAAAGTCTCTTCAGATTATGGCACTTGAATTAACGTAAGAGTTTATATGCTTGAAAGCATTGCTTGAAGAAGTGCGAGTAAGATAATTACTGCCTCATTTCATATATTTCTTGACTTGAAAATCCCAAGACGGTTACGAAATGTCATTTTTCAAATAACCTCGACTCAAAAGAGTCCCCTTTGTTAAGCCGTTGACTAAACCCACATTATGGTCCCTTTTAAAAACCTCTCAGATTGGTGAAATCGTACCATTTGCAAGATTGCTCAGACCCTTGTTTGGCATGACGATAGCGAGATAGAGTGATTGACAAAATCCGGCATCAAAGGTCAGGATGAAATTGCCATTTTAATGAGGATGAGAGAAAAAGTCCTTTCAGACCAAATGATACCTCATTTGACACATTCATGACACTCACGTGTTCAGTATGGAAATTAGGTGATGCAAGATTAATGGAAATCATCATGAACCTCCATTAAATTGATTCATGTTTATGATTACCAATGCATGTGGTCTCTCCTACAACCATGTTTTGCAGGAGACGTATCCCCGAAGATTGGAGATGTTACCAGGTAAGTATATCTCTATCTATACCTTGAATATTTGTCATTGCACAGGTATTCCCTTTTAAGCATACCAACACTCAATAGAGTTGTCCCCCAAAGATTTTTCTCCAGATTCAATCTGATTAAGGCGACCGAAGAATGGTTCGGGTCCTGGTCAGATGATCTATGCTGCAACGTTGGGCGACCGAAGAATGGTTCGAGTCCTAGCAAAGCAAAATCCCCGTTTAGGCGACCGTAGAATAGTACGAGTCCTAAACAACATTTATTGCTCTAACAGGCGACCGTAGAATGGTACGGGTCCTGGAAAAGCAATTTCCTCGTCAAGGCGACCGTAGAATAGTACGGGTCCTTGACAACACTTATTCCTTATTCAGGCGACCGTAGAATGGTACGGGTCCTGGAAAGTGAATCCCCGTTTAGGCGGCCGTAGAATGGTACGGGTCCTAGACAAAACCTTTCTGCCGTACTAAGCGACCGTAGAATGGTACGGGTCCTGGGAAAGTAGTTCTTTACAAAACCTTTTTGCCGTATTGGGCGACCGTAGAATGGTACGGGTCCTGAGAAAGCAACTCCTTTCTGCCATACTGGGCAACCGTAGAATGGTACGGGTCCTGGGAAAGCAGCATCTTCACAAAGTCATGTTACTATTCTAGGCGACCGTAGAATGGTACGGGTCTTGGACAAGTAACACCCACTATCTCGAATTACTCTATCATCCTCGAAGGTAAGTTATTCCAGGTAGGTTCATCTATCATTTGCATTAGTATTTCCATGCATATGGAATTCATTTTCCAACAAAAAATCATTCATTACATGTGCATGACAAAAATTTAGGTCTCAATTTGTCTTTGAAGACAACCTCTTCGAGCTCACCTTCAAAGAGGGGCAGCTGTTGACACCTAAATTTTTGCATAATTTTTAGGGTTAATTTTTACTAAAAAAAAAACACACACACACATGGCATATAGTTTAGAAACATTTTATTTTTATTTTGTTTTATTTTAGGCCGCCTAAGGTGAAACGAGGATTTTTACATATTTCGTTCAGATTTTTCACATATTCAAGTAATAAACACTGGGGGGTGTATTTTTGCCTAAAAAGGGAATTTCTTTTTGTATGGAATATGTGGAGAAAAGCAAAAGAGAATATTGCACGAGCAAAATTGGAAATGAAATATGCAATAAGGATTCAATTTTTTACCTTATAAAAGGTGTGATGATGTGCGGAAAAAGGGGTCGGCAAATTTTGAGAGCAAGATAGGTGAAAAGATTGATTTTTTAGAATAGAATTTCGAAAAAAGGAGAAAAAGTGTAAGGCGTCAAGCAAAAAAAAAAAAAAAATCGAAACCCTAATCGGGTACTATTCATCTTCCCCGAAGAGCCGCTGGCGCTGCTGCTACCCACCGCTGCTGGTCTCCGTCCGCGAGCGCCTACGCCGCCGTCGTCCGCCCTCAGCGGCCCCGACGCCCGGAGGTCGCGCCGAATCGACTCTCCGCCGCCGCCGCTCACCTTTTACAGCCCCGACGCTGCCTCCGCCGTTGCCGATTTGCAGCGCCCCAGCTCCCGATCTGCTGCTCCCGCCGATCGGCCCCTCGGTTCGCACTGCAACTCGTGACCCGTGGATCCCGAGCCGGCTCGCCGCCCCCGCCTCCTTGTTCGCCGCTCGTGGTCCCCCGATGGTAGCCGATCCAGATCTAAGCGCCGACTTCCGAGCTTCGCCGTGACGCCTCGCCTCCGCTGAATCCACCGCTGCGACGCTCACACCCGCTCCGTGCCGATCCCGAAGCCCCGGGAACCGCGCCGCCGGTGCCGCCCCCTCCTCCCGCGTCGGAACCCTAGCCGACGAGCTCTCACTCGCGGGACCTCCGAACAGGCCAAGCTTTTTCTTTTTTTATTTAAAAAAGGAAAAAAAAGAAGTTAAATTAGGTATTCTTACTTTACTTTATTAGGCAAGTTTACGCTTTATTTATTTATTTGTTTATTATTATTTGTTTATGTGTTGTTTTCTTTGGTTGAAATATCTATCTATGCATAATTGAAAATCTCAATGTATCACCCGATTCACAACCGCGCCGGGTTTTTTATTTCATCTATAAGGCTTTAGATGAAATAATTAATTAAGCGGGAATAAAATTGATATTTTGATCTTTAAGGCTTAAGATCAAATTATCGATTTTACTAGCGAAATATTATCCCTTGATCTGAGCGATATGTGATGTCCTTTTTGGGGTAATTTTGAATGGATTCGATCGTTTTTATTTATCTTGAGATATGTTTGAGATAGAATATCACGTGTTTAGGGTTATTTGCATATTTAGGCAAAGCATTCTATTTATCACGAATTTCGGAAATAAAAAAATTGGGTTAGATTAGATGCATGTTAGGATAATACTTGTTTTAGGGTTTGCATATTTAGAATAGGAATTTTAATTTCGAATTTCATAAAAATCAAAAAAATTCGAATAAATCAATTTAGGTTGCTAGATTTTAAATTTAGGTTGCATGTTTAATTACTTGGCAATTATTAATTTCGAAAATTAATAAAAATAACAAAAAAAATCATCATGCATATGTCATATAGAATTAGGACATATTTTGCACGTCATCGCATATTAGGATTAAATTGCATTTAGTTTAATTTTAGATAATATAATTTTTAAAAAAAATTATTATAAGTGTAGGTATTTTATCAAATAGATTGCATTTTAGGATCATTTAGGTTAAGATAATATTTCAGTTCAAATTAGGATTTGGCTCAACCTAATTCCTAATATAAACTAATTAGGATCTTAATCTAATTAAGTGATTTTCACATTTCACCTAATTTCGAATTTCATGAAAAAAATAAAAAATGCCATAGGTTGAATTAGTTTTATTTTCTAGGATAGATTGCATTCTTTTAGGAAAAAGAAAGAAAGGAAATAAAAGGAAAACGTCACATGCACATCATTAGGATTAGATTCATTGAAATGCATGTCATGTGGTAGTTGTTGCTAGGCCCATTCAACTAGAAGTTACATGTCATTAGAGTTAGGTTATTTAGTTAATATTGCATCACATATTGCATAATTTTCATTAAATAAGTGAAAACAAAACAAAAATTGCGTGTTAATTAGAAACCATATCTAGGGTTGTGGATGTGGATTTTAATTTAACATTGCGTATGCTTTCGTTGCTTTAAGGTAAGTCTTGCAATTTATTTTCTGCTTTATTGGGTGTTAAATTAATGGATTGCGCACCCGCATGATCGCCTCGCATGTTAGAGAATTAAATTTAAAATCAATTCAAGCTGCCTGCCAAACATTTTTTCAAAATAAAAGAGAAAGGTACCGAAAGGGCGTTAGAGAAATCTAGCGTAACCAAGTCCCCGAACTCATAAATCTCTGGTTCGTAGGAGTAAAGTGAATCTCCTGTTACTTTACTTGGGTTTCTAATCGACCCACCAAAAATAGATTAGTGGCGACTCCTAATTGAAAAATCATTTGCATGTTATAAATTTGAACCTAAGTCGCGAATTGGTATGGGCTTGGGAGAGCCCGAGTTAAGTCTAGGCTTAACAATCCATTAGCCAAACCCTAGGTGGTTTAAACCCCTGAAAAATTGGTCGCGACATGTTGTTTTGAACATTAAATGTAAAAGAAGTCCTTAATAGCTGATTCAACTAGTTGGCCATGTGGAATCACAAATTCAATAAGTGGATTTAGTAATTGCGTAGTACCTGTTGTTGTTCAGCAAATGTGGGATGGATGGCAAGTTGGAATAGTTTGTCTTTCATTGGTAAAGCCACAAACACTAAGACATGACATGGTGGCTAATGCACCTGACGTCACAGAAATTGGTATTGAATACTTGTAAAGCCATACATAATTATCCATTCTTCAAGCACAACAAGTTCATGCATCACGATAATTTAATATGAGAAAGCAAACATCACTTTAACATCATCAAGAAATATAATAGATGGCACAAGAAGTGACATGAGGACACCTGGATTAGTTCATGTCGGTGGTGAATGGGTGATGCAAATTTGGCTTTATTCCACATGCGAGGCCGCAAATTTGGTTCTTATTCCACTTGCAGGGCTTCAAAACTCTGAATACTCGCGGCCAACTCTTTCCTAGCCTTTATTCCAAGCCAGCTCTGCAGGGTTAGCAAATGAGAGCTGATATGAAAACTTCTGTTTTTCTTCACTGTAATCAAAAGGAACCTGAGAATTTCAACAAGGCTATAATTCGCCACCTTTCATACTAGTCCAACGAAAGTCGCAATCGCTTGGCCGCCCGATGGTGTGTTTCGTAGGTTCTGGCGGCATCTAATCTGTCACCAGCTTGGTGGATGTTGGCATATCTGGTAACATTTCCAGGGACATGCAATATCTAATCTCCGCATACTCCAAAAAATTCAACTCTTTCAAGCCTTCGACGGCTCTTAACTTTGCAGAGTGTTTTTGCTCGAGACGCAGTAGATTTTTCAACTTCGACAGGTTAGGCGATTGTTTGATCACGTCACACATGGTAATGTGTAGAAACTTCAGTGTTTCCAGTTCTCCCAAACCTGGAATCTCTGCCAGTTTGAGGAAGTCATTGAACTGTAACTCTTGTAGCCTCTTCAAGTGCGATACATCGGGCAAGCATGGCATTAAACATTCACTGATAGAGAGAATCAACAAGCTTTGCAAATCAGAAATATACGGCAAATGCGGGATAGAGTGAAGTTTCAAGGTTGATAAACTAAATGGAAGCCGAATAATGGACAACATGTCCCCCCATGGTGAGGTAACCTCCTTCAGGATCCAAAGTGTCATATGTTCTTTATGCACATTGAGATGATGTAAATGAACTAGGCTTGAGAGGTCAGGAGGAATAAGGAATTAAGCAGTTACAACCACAAGGAATTTCAAACTCGAGGAAAGTTTTGGCAAAGGGGAAAGATAGTGGCTTGCAAGTTTAAGCGTTTCGAGACTGAGAAACCATTGATCTTTCTCGGCACTGTAGAGATTGGGCTCCCATCTAAGTCCAAGATCCTCAAACGAGTGAGGCTCCACATTTCCCACAGGAGATGTGGACAAAACAAGGCGTCGAGCTCTTCGAGTGTCCCCACCCCTCCAAGAGCACAAGGTATCGTGCATATCTTTGTGTATGCCACCTTTAAGACTTTTAGTCTCTTTAGGTTTCCAATATAATCAAGGAGAAATGAGATCCTCGAGAATTTTAAATCCAACTTGACCAATATTTCCATTTGCCCAATAGAGTTTGGAAGCTCATGTAGATAAATACATCTTGAAAAAGACAAATGCGTTAAATTCGTAAACTTTTCAATGGAAGCAAGGAGAACAGAGATCTACGGAAGTTTTAAATTTAACTTGACCAACGATTTTGGTTCTCCAGTAGAGCGCACAAGCTCAAGTATACTATCGCCTCTAGAAAAGGACACATGCCACAAATTCGTTAACCTTTTATTGGAATTAGGGAGAGTGGACCCCAAGAATTTTAAATCCAACTCAACCAATGTTTTAGGTTCCCCCATGAAGTCTGAAAGCTCATGTGGATTCTTGCATTCAAATAAGAACAAATGTTTAAGATTCTTTAACCTTCCAATGGAATTAGGGAGAATGGAGCTCCCCAAGTGTTTTAAATCCGACTCAACCAATGCTTTTAACTCTTTGAGAGAGTTTGGAAATTCAAGTAGATTCTCGCATCCTGAAAAAGACAAATGCGTGAAATTTGTTAACCTTCCAATGTAATCAAGGAAAATGGAGATTCCTGAGTATTTAAAATCCAATTTGACCAATGATTCTAGTTCCCAAATAGAGGCTGGTAGCTCTTGTAAATTCTTGCATTCAGTTAGAATCAAATTCTTGAGATTCTTTGACTTTCCAATGGAATCAAGGAGAATGGAGATCCCCGAGAGTTTTAAATCTAACTCTACCAATGCTTCCAGTTCTCCAATAGAGTCTAGAAGTTTATGTGGATTCTTGCATCTATAAAAAGACAAATGCGTGAAACTTATTAACCTTCAAATGGAATTAGAGAGAATGGAGATCCCCGAGAATTTTAAATCCAACTCAACCAATTATTCAAGTTTGTCGATAGAGTTCGGAAGCTCATGTAGATTCTTGCATTCAGATAAATGCAAATGCTTGAGATTCTTTAACCTTTCAATGGAATCAAGGAGAGCAGATATCCTTAGATTTTTAAATCTAACTCGATCAATGATTCTAACTCCCTGATAGAGTCCGGAAGGTTGTGTAAATTATTGCATTTAAATAAAAGCAAATGCTTGAGATTCTTTAACCTTCCAATGGAATTAGGGAGAACAGATATCCCCGAAAGTTTTAAATCCAACTCAACCAATGATTCTAGTTCCTCGATAAAATCAGGAAGCTCAAGTAGATTCTCGCATCCCTAAAAAGACAAATACATTAAACTCATTAACCTTCCAATGGAATTAGGAAGAACATAGATCCCCGAGAATTTTAAATCTAACTTGGCCAATGATTTTAGTTCCACAATAGAGTTCGAAGTTGATGTAAGTTCTCGCATTCAGATAAAAGAAAACACTTAACATTTTATAATCTTCCAATGGAATCAGGAAGAACATATATCTCCGAAAGTTTTAAATCCAACTCAACCAATGATTCTAGTTCCCTGATGGAGTCCGGAAGCCCCAATAGATTCTTGCATCCATAAAAAGACAAATACGTGAAACTCGTTAACCTTCTAATGGAATTAGGGAGAATAGAGATCCCTGAGAAGTTTAAATCTAACTTGGCTAATGATTTTAGTTCTCCAATAGAGTCCGGAAGCTGATGTAAATTCTTGCATTCAGATAAAAGCAAACGCTCAAGATTCTTTAATCTTCCAATGGAATCAGGAAGAACAGAGATCCCTAAGAGTTCTAAATTCAACTCAACCAATCCTTCTAGTTTCTCGATAGAGTTCGGAAGTTCAAGTAGATTCTTGCATCCACAAAAGGACAATTGCATTAAATTAACTTTCCAATGGAATCAGGAAGAGCAGAGATCCTTGAAAATGTTACATCCAACTTGACCAATGATTTTAGTTCTCCAATAGAGTTCGGAAGTTCACGTAAAGTCTGAAGTTCAGGGAAACACTTGCACCCAGATATAAGCAAAAACTTGAGATCCTTTAATCTTCCAATGGAATCAGGAAGAATGGAGATCCTTGCAACTTTTAAATTGAACTCTACCAATAATTTTAGTTCCCCGATAGAGTCCGGAAGCTCATATAGATTATAGCAATCGGATATTTGCAAATGTTTGAGATTTTTTAACTTTCCAATGGAATCGGGGAGAATGAATATACCCAAGGCTTTTAAATCCAAGTCAACCAATGACTCTATTTCCCGATAGAATCTGGAAGCTCGTATAGTTTCTTGCAATTAGATAAAAGCAAATGCTCAAGATTCTTTAATCTTCCAATGGAATTAGGGAGAACGGAGATACTCAAGAATTTTAAATCCAACTTGACCAATGACTCTATTTCCCCAATAGAATCTGGAAGCTCATTTAGATTCTCGCAATAAGATAAATCCAAATGCTTAAGATTCTTTAACCTTCCACTGAAATTAGGAAGAACAAAGATAATTGAGAATTTTATAGGCATCTTGACTAATGACTCCATTTCCCCGATAGAATCCGGAAGCTTATATAGATTCTTGCAATTAGATAAATCCAAATACTTGAGACTCTTTAACTTTTTGATGGAATTAGGGAGAACAGAGATACTCGAGAATTTTAAATTTAGCTCGACCAATGACTGTATTTCCCCAATAGAACCCGGAAACTTATATAGATTCTTGCAATAACATAAAAGTAAATACTTGAGATTCTTTAACCTTCCAATGGAATTAGGGAGGACTGAGATCCCCGAGGAGGCTAAATTCAACTCGACCAATGATTCTATATCCCCAATAGAATACGGAAGCTCATGTAGATTCTTGCACTTACACAAAACCAATTTCTTGAGATCCTTTAACCTTCCAATGGAATTAGGGATAACTAAGATCCTCGAGGAGACTAAATTCAATTGGACCAATGATTTCATATCCCCAATAGAATCTGGAAGCTCATGTAGATTGTCACAAAAATGCAAAATCAAATGCGTGAGATTCAACATTCCAATAGAGTAGGGAATTTGACTAATTTTATGAAGACCCTGAACTTTAAACTTCGTCAAAGATTTTAGATTGCCTAGTGTCTCGGGAAGCTTGGACAGTTTGCCGTAACGGGGCATAATAATCTCTGACAAGTATTCTAGAGAACCAATTTCTTCAGGCAACTCTTTAAGGGATGTACACCCTTCGATATTCAAAGTATTTAGCAGTTTTAGGTTACCAATTGAGCTATCAATCATAGACAAACTCCTACAACATGTGAGAATCAATTTTTTCAACTTGCCAAACTCTAAAAAATTAGGTGTTTTGGTTAAAAGATAGCAGTCCGTCAAATCTAGAATTTTCAAGTTTTTTGCCATCTACAATGGAAAAACAAGGCAAATTACATGCCGACAAAAAGTATTGAGATTATGAAGATCAATTGATAGAATTTGAAGCAAACATGAGTGAGGTGTGTTGGTACCTTGATTTGCCTCCATCCACCCCAGTCGTCAGTGATGTTGCTCTTCGAAAGGTTGAGCACGACCAAATTCTCTAGATGAAGATTCGTTGCTAAAAAATACGGCGGGCAAAAATGCCAAGAAAGCCATCTCAAATTAGGACGAACATTTTTGAAGTCGCCTACAAAATTCAGATTTTCCCCTCCAAGGAACCTCAGCTTTGGCAAATATGCTATTTCTTCAGGTGTGAAGTCATGACTGATATCCAAACTAAGTGCTCGTATAGCTCCTTTTTCCTGCCAGCAGCAACAGAGAATAAAGATGAGAATGCAACAATATCAAAAGTTCTTCTTTGACCCCAAACTAATTAAATCAAACGCAAGTTGTAACAAGATAATTAGTGTTCTTCCTCTTAACTTGAAAATAAGACAAACCAAGCATGTTCAAAATGTCTATTTGGTGTTGATTCCTTTGTCTTTTCATAGACTAAACACCTCTTCAAGGAAGCAAAAAACTCATTTTATTCTTACCAAAACAAGAAATGAAAAATTCCTACTAACCAAACAGAGTGTTAACTTTCTTCTCGGTTCACATGGGTAAGGCTAAAAACATATACATTAGATGTTTGTATAGAGTTACTTTGTATTTCTCTCTAAGTTAGAAAACAGAGCAGGCCATCAAACGACATTCTCAATTTAAGAAACATGAACATAGATTTTGCTGGATTTATTATATCTTCTACTCTAAAAAAATTTCACCTCTTTGCTCCTTAGTATGACTTGAGTAGTCTCATCAATTCGCACCCAACGGCACTTTTCAACATCTTCAAAATTCTTTGCCTTGACAATGTACCTTCCTAGATCTCGAACTTCATCATGCATCCAGAAACAATTGTGCTGATCAATCTTTATCAATGACATGAGGAGAAGAACATCGATCGCACTGCGTGGAGAATAGCCACTACTATGCCACATGTAGTCCGCATAAGTCTTATCCTTATTGATGCAAAAACATGCTATGTCTAGGAATATGGCTTTTTCTTTGGCATCCAATTTGTTGATACATAGCATCAATGATTTTTGGACATCACTAGGTGGGACTTGCTTTAAGTCCTTCAATGTCTCGTGCCTCTTTGATTTGTTTGTGCGGGCGAAAAGAGAACCCACGACTTCTAGAGTCAAAGGAAGCCTTCCTATGCTTGAAACAACTTCTTTTGAGAAATCGTAGCAATTCTTAGGAGGAGTATCGCTTCTAAATGCGTGTTTACTGAAAAGCTGAATTGCTCGATAGAAAAGCATCTCATTTATTG
Organism: Eucalyptus sideroxylon x Eucalyptus melliodora; assembly: GCA_016097485.1. NCBI lineage: Eukaryota > Viridiplantae > Streptophyta > Magnoliopsida > Myrtales > Myrtaceae > Eucalyptus > Eucalyptus sideroxylon x Eucalyptus melliodora. Next base: position 23,182,021 of record CM027831.1, on the reverse strand, counting down.
AGTGGGCCAAGTAATTGCTGGGTCGCATTTGTTTGTCCTCATTTAGTACTGCGCGTATGTCCCTAACTGTGACCATGATCCTACTTCCGGAACCGAACCAATCGCAGCTCCCTGCGAGGGTCTCGAGTTGTCTCTTTTCGTCCACATTATCAATAACGACCAAAACTCTCTTGTCGCTAAGTCCTCTTCTTATGCGATTGATCCCGTCATTGGTGTCATGGATTCCATCAGTAGAGCTTGAGCCTAGTATATCGGATAACATTTTCTTTTGCACTTCTAAAAGACCATGATATTGCACATCTTCAAGGAAGCTAGAGTAATTGAATTCAGACAAGAATCGGTTGAAGATAACCTTAGCAAGAGTTGATTTACCAATGCCACCAGTCCCATGTATTATAACAAAACGCATGCCATCAGAATGAGCATCCAACAATTCTTCTATATCCTGTTGATCATCCACTTCAACTAAATGGTTAGGAAGAGATCTGTTCTTCACTTTTAGCTTAAGTTGAACCTCTCGAACAATTAATTCTATAAGTTCCCCATACCTGCTAGACATTTTAGATTGAGAAAATAATGACAATGTATTATTCCTAAATTTCAAGCATATACAATTTGAATAAGATAAGGTAAACATATTATGACCGGTTTACAAACCGTGACAGTTATTCAAATACAAATTTGAATCCATTAAAAAGCAACAATCTCAAATTACAATGATAATTATCTAAAACATAGAGTGCTCAAATTAGCTGCTGTGGCTGCTGCCTAGATTGAGAAAATAATGACAATGTATTATTCCTAAATTTCAAGCATATACAATTTGAATAAGATAAGGGGAAGTGGAAATGATATGGATACTGACGGCAGGAGGGTAAACAACAGAAAGGAATGATTGGGTTTTAACGTTGTTTGTATGCTTCAAAGGAAAGCAAGGCCATCTCATGTTTGATTGAGGAAGAGAAAAGAATGAAAAGGATTCTAAAATATTTTTATGACTATTTTGTCCTGCTACTTATTCATAGACTAAATAAACAAAAAATAAAAACTTTAGTAACTTGGCCTTTAGCTCGTTGAAGATTCAATATCAGCATCAATTAACTCATGTTATATAATAGAAAGTTCACTTTAGGCCGTGTCTCCAGGTCCTCCCTCTCTCTCTCTCTCTCTCTCTCTCTCTCTCTCTAGATTAAGTAGCAGTGGAGGTCACACCGCTTGACGCAGCTGCTGAGTTTGGCTCGTCACCGTTCTTTAACGTCTCCACATCTTGTGTAGAGAGAGAGAGAGAGAGAGAGAGAGAGAGAGAGAGAGAGAGAGAGAGAGAATTGGACCTCTTTTTGTGGGAAAATTATTCTTATGTTAAGTGCACACGAGTGCAAGCAAAGAGCCAACTAATGCGTGATAAATGTCCAAGTGACAGGATAGACGTTGTCAATAAACTTCCACCATTCTCAGATTAGTTAAGAAGAAAGTGAGGGCGTGATGAAAGATTGCGGCTTCTAATAACCATCTATGTACTAGTCAATGTCTAGAGATTTAACAGAGTTTTAATCACTATTACGCTATTTGATTTATAACTGTAAATCTTCTACACTGTTTGGTTTCATGAATAACATATGTTTTAAAGGAGCAATATTATCAGAATTTCCAAGTACTCCAAAAATTGGAGTTATAAAAAATGTAATGTAATGACACTGTAACTGAAACTAAATATGATGGAAATGTTTTGCTTTTTTTTTTTTCTCATTTTGCAAAAAGCACCGTTGAAACACATGGATTAACCGTGAGAATTTATAGATAAAAGTCACCATCCATAGAAGTCTTTTAATGATGGTGGAGAAGATGTGACCGGATCCAGCTGCTTCATTATCTACATAACATTGATAATTCGTCCTTTGTTGAAAACTGTTATTCATCAAATAAGTTTTAGTTTTTTTAATGTACAGGCAATATTTAGAGAATGATCAAATATATAACTAGTTGGTATGCTAGTAGGACAAAATCAGTCCGTTTGATCTACACAGAGTAAGCGTTATATCTGTCTTTTTGTTGTTTCTACCTTACCTTTTTCTAAAATGTTGAAAGATATTTATTTTGCTATTTAAATTTTTTTTTAGGTGTTTGACAACCAAACAGGATGCTAACTTAGCATTAAACAATAAATTGACAATGACTTCCACATTCGAATTAGATCTTTTCAACTATGGTATCAATAATATGGAGAAATTATAGTTACTGCAAGATAAATTGAATATGATATATTTTAAAATTTATAAGAAAAAATGCCTCCCTTTTGGATTACATTAAAATTAATAGCTGGAATAAGTTGTGGAAACTTACTCTTTCCCTTCCCGCTTCCAACCTAGTCTAGTTGCAACCTCATGAAGAGCAGCCTTCCAGCACTTCACCTCATCGGGGCCATACTTCTTCTCATGCTCAGACAAGGCATTACTGTACAATTCAGTTCTGAGCTTGACATCATCCAGCTTCACATCAAAGAAAAGGGGGAGGATCTCTTTCTTCCCATTCGACTTTGAAGTGCAATCTACCATATGCGCAACCTCACGGAGGCACCATGCACTGGAAGCGAAGCCCTTAGAGAAGATGGGAATATAGATTTGACTGTCATCAAGGGCTTGAAGAAGGTTTCCACCAATATGCTCACCAACTCGGAGCTCTTCGTTGTCTTTGAAGACGTGGATTCCTTTCTCGACCATGTCATGATAGAGGCAACTAGTAAAGTTACCCCGAGTATCCGGTCCCCTGAAACTCAGGAACACCTCGAACTCCATTCCCGATGTGGTGTTGGGTGGTGCCATCACACAAAGCAATCGAGACTAGAGATAGAATCGAGCGGGACGAAAATTGTCAATGTACTTGGTTGAGGGGAGACATCAATTGGGGGAAGTTTAAAAATAAAGGAAAGAAAAATGGTGGTGGGCATGTTCAGTTGCGACTCGCAGCCATTGATTGGCTATGGCAAACCACCGAAGAAATCGAAAAGGAAACCGATATAAAGAGAGAATACCTAATGCGCTGATGGACGGCCGACCGAGATGAGACAGCGACTGAGTCGAGACTAGAGAGGGGAAGATCGAAAGGCGCCGCCGGAGAGAAGGGAGAGACCGATCTGAGAGTGAGAACTCGAAAGTAGAAAGTGTTTGAAAGTCAAGAGATTGTAGGGTCTGGTACTGGCTCCTGAGATGAGACCTTACAAGGCTGGAGAGGCGTACTCTTTTAGCTTTATTTTTATATATCTGAGTTGTCCCCTTCAGGGGCTAAGGTTACTTTCATTATTGGAACAAATTTTACTTGAACTTTCAAAAGTGAAAAGAAAAAATTTGACCCAAAAAAAAAAAAAAGAAAGTCACCTCCTCGAAACTTCTGAGAAAATATTAAAATTTTGTTTGTTTCGCAAAAAAATAAATAATTTAAAAAATATGCTCTTAAAAATAATTATTTGTATCGTTTATCAAAATGAAATAATAGAAAAAAACTTCATTGTCCACAATCATGTTTATATATAAATTGTTATCGACAATAAAAATATTATTCATTAACTAATTATTTCAATCTATACGACCAGTAAATTTTAGGAAAATATTTTCTAGATCATTTATTTTTTTATAAAAGAAAGCAAATCTAAAGCAGACAATATTTTACTATGGGCAATCTTTTACCATTAATGCTCCACGGAGAGAGAACTTGGTGCGAGAAATTGCTGCTGGTTATTGGGGAGAATCGGTGTAAAGGCATCATTCTCAAACTTCTGCTCGGGTTCAGTTGATAATTTCAACTCCCTCTGGCCACTAACCAAGAAGAGCCTCTGTAAAGGCTCTCTTTGCTCATTTGTCCCTTTAATCATCTGGATAAAGCCACAAAAAGCTGCACTTGAGTCTCTCAGACTTCAAGCCAAGTGCCAAAGACGAGCGTCAGCTTATTCATCTCCCTCTGTCCATCATTTGCTTATAGCAGCATTGCCCACTTGAAGTGCAACTTGGAGACAACACTACAGGTGCAGGTGCATGAGAAAGTCCAAAAAGGCGGATGCAAACACGAAGACAAGAAAGATGGACATAGAACTATAATATACAAACATCCGCCCACCTTGTTATCACACAAATTACCATCTGAGTACCTTACATTTAAGAAAAGAAAAACCTGTGTTTTTTTTTATGTCAGCTATGCAGAATAAATTTCGATATCTTCCTACGTCTGGACCACTTCATTCCCAAGAACCAATTCTGAGTAGAAAACAACCGGAAACTATGAAGAGGCCATCTCTTCCGTTCTGAAAAGAAACGTCTTCAATCCGCTCACTTCTTGATAAATGAAACGCCCTTCTGAATACTCTGCTAACTCTTTCTTTGCCTTTTCCAACCCAGCTTTACAGGTCAACAAACCAAGGCTGAAATTAAAAAAACTTCATCTTCCTCTGATGTAATTTCAGCAGACTTAAAGAATTTCAAGATTATTAGAACTCCAAATCTCTCGAACTCTTTCAGCGGGCCAAGTGAAAGAACCGCCCGGACCCCAGTATGATTGAGGCGCACTTTGCATGCAAAGAACGGAAGCTCAGTCACCTGAAAAACGGTGACAACAATAAATTTTCTATGATGTGAACTAAAATCCGAAAAAGAGTTTGATGGCTAATAGACAGTCCCTATTCTAAGGCGAAGAGTGCCGTGTATTGGGGATACCATGCTTGTCACAAATTCTGTTTTCGTTTTCCCTGATTTATATCATAATCCAATTTTCTAGTTCAAAAGTTTTTATGACACAATTAATTTAGGATAAATGCGTATATCAATTTGAGACTTTTTATGATATAAACTCTATTCTAATCCATAAATTTTAGCAAAAGTTGCCTTAAAATGTGACGTTGACTAATTTTGCTGTTAGCTGGAAATCTGAAGAGCGATAGCAGGGGCAACCACGTTTCAGATAATGACAATGAGCTTGCTTGAGGCAACACATGTTGAGATTATCGTATTCCTCATCCGGTTGTACGAGAAGGACAATAAAAGCATGCAGGTAGTGACGGAATCAAACACACAAGGAAAAAACAAAGCAAAAGAACAAAAGTGGATCCGACAAGTGGTCCTTTTCCTTTGTCAATTTTGTTTATTATCAATGGATCCTGATTTAATGAAATGATTCACGCGTTTGTTAAATGCGAATCTATCACGAAATTAACGTCAATTGTGATGCAGGTAGTGACGGAATCAAACACACAAGGACAAACTTCTTGAACAATGAGGCCCCTTTAGAAAAAATCATTATGAGATAATATTATTAAAGTTATTAATGCCTCTCGAAGCCCAACTCCCTCCCAGGCCTACCGCTCCCTTCTATGAAGTTTCCTCTTGATAATGACATAAACAAATTTAAAAAAAAAAAAATAAAATCTGCGGGTGATGAATTTGTGTAGCAACAAAAATCTGATGCATGGCATCGAGACAATAAACCATTATTATCAAACTAGTCGAAGTCCCTGCGTTGCAACGGACTGGAGTTGAGTTCTTCAAGTATTTGTTTTGGAGATATATGGTGTAATTTTACGAAGTGAGCATTCATTTATCAACCAAACAGAAACCAACCTATGAACCATTAATTTAGCCTATTTTTGAATAAAATAAGGGGACAAAAAGTATTGTTGAATTCTTAATTCAGTTTTCTAAAGTTTACTAGTTTTTGAAAGACACCTAAAGATAATTACTATAATAGTATCCACCTCTACATTATATCTCAAAATTTTTTAAAAGAACAAAAAATGACAAAAATTGATCGACATTCCTGTTTTTTTACAAAGGGTGTTTTTGAGTTTTTTTTTTTTTTTTGGGGGTCCGTTAGACTCAACCCTCAAATTTTATTTTTAAATATAAGTGCATCTAAAATCTTAAAATTTATCGCAAACATGTGATCAAGTTATGAAACTTTTTAGATAGTGCAATCGACATCGAAATTTGTCAAATTGATGTAGTCGAATTCCTTAGTTATATTCTTCCAATTTGGCTAATGGAAGATACAATATGACATGTCCATTTTGGAAAAATGTCACAAATGGTCCATGAACTTTCATCTAATGTTCAATTTCATCCCTGAACTTTCGATTTGCTCAATTTGGTCCCTAAACTTTCATCTAATGTTCAATTTCATCCTTGAGTTTTTTTATTTGTTCAATTTGATCCATGAACTTTCATCTAATGTTCCATCTAATTCCTAACTAGTTGAAAATTGACCAATTTCTCTTTTATTTTAATACCAATATATTTATTTTTTATAAATAAAAAAATACCAAAATGGGCTTTTTTTTTTGGTAAAAAAAATACCACATTTATGCAAAGTAAGAAAGGTCAATATTTCTTTCATTTCTCCATATTAAAAACAAATGGAAAAATGGACAGTAATAATAAACAAAGGTGAATCTTGCATTTTGATTTCTTTTTTGTATATGCAAATTATTTGAATAATGTACAAAAGCCCATCAATCGATTTTTTTTTTTATGGACTTCATCGAAAAGGGAAAAATCGATTGATGAGCTTTTGTACATTATTCAAGTAATTTACATATACAAAAAAGAAATCAAAATGCAAAATTCACCTTTGTTTATTATTACCGTCCCTTTTTCCATTTGTTTTTAATATGGAGAAAGGAAAGAAATATTGACCCTTATTACTTTGCATAAATGTAATATTTTTCGACAAAAAAAACCCCAGCTTTGGTATATTTTTATTTATAAAAAAACAATTTGATATTAAAAAAAGGAAAATTGGTCAATTTTCAAATAGTTAGAGACTAGATGGAACATTAGATGAAAGTTTAGGGACCAAATTGAGCAAATCGAAAGCTCAATGATGAAATTGAACATTAGATGAAAGTTCAGGGACCAAATTGAGCAAATCAAAAGTTCGGGGATGAAATTGAACATTAGATGAAAGTTTAGGGACCATTTGTGACATTTTCCCTTCATTTTTTCAAGATGGGTGGCGTCGGTGTAGCACCAACAACGACCATATCATAACCCATAGAGTCCATGTATTGAAGGGGGAGGGATCGGCGAGAGGATTGCTAACCCTCGCCCGAAGTGTCGGAGACAAAGACCTTCATCTTCCTTGCCTACATTGCATGGTTTTTGGGCCACCACAGCCGCACTATGGTGTGGATGGTGGAGCTAGCAATGCATGACCAGGGAGGTTTGTCAGCCCTCCCTCAAAGCACTTTGGGGTGGTGGTGTGATCACAAAGCTGGTTTGTACCAAAAAGTCTGTTTTTGGGAATATTGGGTACTGTGTATGTCTCTCTTCCACCATTATATATATCAAATTTATTACATTGATAGATAAGTCTCTCACAAGCTCAAATTAGTACCAAACATTTTAACATGTGATAAGTGTATTGAAAGTCCTAAAATTTGTCAATGAAGTGCAATTTAGTCTTAAAACTTTGAAAAAGTACTATCAAGTCCTAAGACTTATTACGGAAGTATAATGGAATCATAAAACCTTCATAAAGTGCAATTAAGTTCTAAAACTTATCAAATTAATCAAATCAAGTCATTCCTTTGATAGTATTTTTTGAAAGTTTTAAGACTCGATTACACTTTCTTGATAAGTTTTAGGACTCAATTATACTTTTTGAAAGTTTTAAAACTTGATTGCACTTTCGTGACAACTTTTAGAACTTGATTGCATTTTTTTAAAGTTTTCGGACTCAAGTGAATTTTCATAATAAGTTTTAGGACTTCTAATGCACTTGTCTCTTGTAACATTATGCAAGGAAAGCAAGCTGTCATAACCAACATTAGCCGAATGGGGCTGCCTATAAGACCCATTTGGTTCGGCTTTGGGGAATGTCTTTGCAAAATGCAAATACCTTTGGGTGAAGGGAATTTTCCGAAATGCAAATAGTGTTTGATGAATTGTAATTCTAAAGTGTATTGAGAAACAACTTTGGCTAAATATTATTCGGTAAAATTTGCATTTGTAAAGGACTTTTATTCAATTAAATTTAAAAAAAAAAAAACATTTGTCTTAGTTTTTTTTTTAAGTCTGGCCACCGACCGGCTAGATCCGGCTATCGGATTGCCGGATTTGGCCGCCGGATTTGCCCCTTGGATGCCATCGCCGAGGTTGCGCGACCCCAAGCATTGATTGCTTGGGTTCGCGCGACGTTAGTTGGTGGTCACCCGCGACCCTTGGCCTACGGTCATCGACGTCCAATTGGCTTTTCCATGCAGTGGTTTTGGAGAAGATGAACAGTAACTGACTTATATTCCGAAAATGCAACTTTCCAAAGTACCTTAGACCTACTTTGGACTAAAGGCCTTTAGAGTCCTTTGAAGATGCAATTGTATTTTCCCAAAGTTAAGCAAAAACATGAACCAAACGCGTTTGCATTTGGCCAAAAGACTTTAGAGTCCCAAAGCCCATTTTAAATGCCAAACCAAACACGGCCTAAGTCCATCTCAAAGAGAGATAAAATTGGATCTATTCGAGAGATGGCACAGGTTGGATCCATTCAAAACATGGCACAATTCTTACACATTTCATTAAAACATAAGACTGAAGTTTAAGAAAAAATTAGCAATTTCCGCGAGGACACCACATTGCATCCAAGACTTCCGAATCCCACTAGAAGAAAATTAATCCTCCAAAAGAGACTTGAAATGCAAGGCATAAAAAATAGTAATAGGTGACTTTAGTTGAGATGAGGTGGATTCAACCACTAGAGCTGTATATTTTATATGTGTATTTGTCTTTTCATGTAGACAGAAAAGATAGACAGTGGGTTGCTATATTCAAGCCATGTCCAAATAATGAACAAATTATGCTTCCAATCAACTCCTTGTGAAAGCCCCATGTAAGCGCAAGGAAGGTGAAAGCCTGTGGCACGACGATTCTGTTATTTTGTTCAAGAAGCCCACTCGAGGCTCCACCTCGTCCCATCCAAACAATCAAACCATCCTTCTTGAATTATATACTTATTTAATTTCAATCAATTGAACTATTTCTCTACTCCTATCTATTTTCAAAGAAATATATTAAATAAAGATATTTGCACAAGATGTATGCCCAACTCAACCACAGAGACACAAATCACAAGCCGAAATGGGAAGTCTTGTGGACAAGCAACTTATTACGCTAGCTTTGTACCGAATAGTCTGTGTTTAACTATACTCAGCGCCATTGATGTTAGTGTTCTCCCTTGCTGACATAGGCCTGTGTGATCGACACTATGATTCATTGCTTGATATGCTATTTCCATTGGGGCAATCGTCAAAATTGTAACAAGCTTATGATGCAATAAGTGTCCTCTCAAATGGATTCCGAAGTGCCTTAGAAATTCAGAAAAAGAAGACTATAAATGAAAAATTGAATTAGAAAAAACGTGTCATCCAAATGGCATCTTTATAACTTATAATATGAGCCAAGTGAGAGGGACTCCTCCCTACCCAAATACTATAGCTAAGGAATGGCTAGACATAGATGCAAATGTCACTTTATTAGTTGCAATAATAAAGCATGAGTAAATTGCATGAAAACTAAATGCACTAGCCTGTACATTTAAAGAAGTCTCAGTCATCCATCCTCAAGATCCTTCACACAAAAATGTAAAATTAGAGAGAGTTTCTCTTCATAATTCATGGGTACAACTTGAAGTGGCATGTTGGAAAAAATCAAAGGGGGAGACACATGCATGGCTCTCCCTTCCGTGTTGTTCCACAACCTAGATTCGCAAACGCATTTCAGTTGCAAGTAGGTGGCTGAGATATACGTAAAATATAAGAGAGGAAAGAGAAATGAATAGGACGAGACTTTTTGCAAGGGGCTCGAAACTTTTTAAGGCTTTGAAGTTGCTTGGTGATTTTAGGATAAAATTAACAATGAGAGGAAATCGTGGGAGCAGGTGAATACAATTGCTGGAAAGCAGATTTTTGCAAGACAAACTTTAAACTATTCAGTTATTTGCAAGACAAACTTTAAAGTATTTAATTGCTGTAAAGTAGATCTTTTACTTGACTGGAAATGTGTAATGTATATGTTATTTCAAAGTGATCTGATTGTATCTATTCATTCATTTGGAAAGGAGAACCAAATTATTACAAGATAAGAGTAGTATTTTCCTTGGAGGAAACTTTCCCTAACTATGATTGTTAGGTTACAAGTCATGGCCATTATTTATATGTAAACTAAACTAAATTTAAAAAAAGGATGAAATTGAATCAATTCAAGAGATGGCATAAATTAGATCCATTCAAGACATTGACACAATTCGTACACACTTCATTAAAAGCATACGACTGAAGTTACAAAAAAAAAAAAAAATTCCGTGAAAACGCTAGATAGCATCCAAAGACTTCCGAATCCCATAGAAGAAAGTTAATGCTCCAAAAAAAAAAAAAAAAAAAAAAAAAAAAAAAAAAAAAGACTTCAAATGCAAGGGATAAAAATAATTGTATGCAACTTTAGTCAAAGATTAGGTGGACTCAACCACTAAAGCTGCCACTCAAACTCTTTGCGAAAGCCCCATGTAAACGCAAGGAAAGTGAAAACGAGTAGCCCGACTCCATTATTCGATCTTTAGAATCCACCTCGTCCCATCCCAACGATGAACCATCCTTCTTGAATTTAACATTTATTTAATTTCGATCAATCAAACTATTTTTTGACTCATCTATTTTTTTTTTTAAACAAAGAAAGGGCTTTTGACAAGGAACACGCCCCTCCGCATGAAAAATCCAACTCTGCCACGGAGAGACAAATCGCAAGCCCAAGTTGGAAGTTCTAGTTGACAAAGTCCTGTGCGATCGACGTTACTACTCAATGCTTAATTCGCTGTTTCTGATCGCCTAAATTGTCAAAATCCTCGCAGATGCGCTAAGCGCCCCCCGCAAATGGCTTTTTCCCGAGTGCATTAGAAATTGAAAGAAATCAAAGAAAATAAATGAAAGATTAAATTAAAAATTCTCATTTAGTTAGTTGCAAGTTTAGCATGATTGATTGCCTGGAAACTACGTGCACTGCATGTCCATTTGCAGAAGTTTCAATCTTCCATCCTCAAGATCTTTTATGAGAGAGAGAGAGAGAGAGAGAGAGAGAGAGAGTGATTGAAGCGAAGGCAAGAGGGAAGACAAATGGATGAGTCTACCTTTCGTGTATTTCCACATCTTTTTATTTATTTATTTATTTTTATCAATTCAACTCAATTGTGAGGAACTGCAGGAGGCATTCATAAAAGATAAGAGAGGAAAGAGAGATGAAGAGGACAAGAGACTTTTTCTGTCACCCATGACCTAAGCCCACCATTTGCTGTTTTTTTTTTTTTTTTTTTTTTTTTGGGTTAGTGACCTAATGCCCACTTTAATCGGTTATTTATACTTTGCCAGACAAACTTTATATCATTTAGTTGCTGGAAACAAGAGCTTTTTACTTGATGTACACGTCTTTTCAAGTGATCTAGTTACAACTGTTTTATTTATCCAAAAAAGAGATTCAAGATATTAGAAGATAAGCTCATATTTTTATTTAATTACACCTTTGATTGGTAAGTTACATATTATAAACTTTCTCCAACTATTTTCTATAATTGTTGGCAAGGATGCTTAGATCCATTTCTAGCACCATGTGCGAGGCAGCAAATTGGGCATTACTCCATGCCTCAAAACTCGCCAATTTACTCAAGGTAATGTGCTCCTCCATCGTTGGTTAGAGAAATTTTCCTTTGAGTAGCCTTTCGATTGATGGGTAGCAAATATAAATATCACATATTCTTAGTCAAATTTGCATGTAGATGATGTCTATGGTATGTAACCCACTAATTAAAAGAATGATTGGAGGAAATAGTCTCGAGCTACGGATGCTGGAAAATATTGGTCATTTACCCATTAATTGGAGGTGACATTATTCAGGCATTCTCTAGGGCGGTTAAGTGCCTTCCTGGAGCAAGCTCTTCTCGACAGGCTGAAAATGAAGTTCGAGAGCACAAAGATGGTTCATTTATTTATTTATTTATTTTTGTCAATTCAACTCAATTGCGAGGGACTTGGGGAGGCATTCATAAAAGATAAGAGAGGAAAGAGAGATGAAGAGGACAAGAGACTTGCCACCCATGACCGAAGCCCACCATTTGCTTTTTTTTTTTTTTTTTTTTTTGTTAGTGACCTAAGCCCACTTTAATCAATTATTTATATTTTGTCGGACAAACTTTATATCATTTAGTTGCTGGAAATAAGAGCTTTTTACTTGATGTACACCTCATTTTGAAGTGATCTAGTTACAACTGTTTTATCTACCCAAAAAAGAGATTCATAATATTACAAGATAAGCTCATATTTTTATTTAATTACACCTTTGGTTGATAAGTTACCTATTATAAGCTTTCTCCAACAATTTTCTTTAATTGTAGGCAAGGACGCTTAGATCCATCCCTAGCACCATGTGCGAGGCAGCAAATTGGGCATTACTCCATGCCTCAAAACTCGCCAATTTACTCAAGGTAATGTGCTCCTCCATTGTTGGTTAGAGAAATTTTCCTTTGAGTAGCCTTTCAATTGATGGGTAGCAAATTGGATATCACATATTCTTAGTCAAATTTGCATGTAGATGATGTCTATGGTATGTAACCCACTAATTAAAGGAATGATTGAAGGAAATATTCTCGAGCTACAAATGCAGGAAAATATTGGTCATTTACCCATTAATCGGAGGTGACATTATTCGAGCTTTCTCTATAGTGGTTAAGTGCCTTCCTGGAGCAAGCTCTTCTCGACAGGCTGAAAATGAAGTTCGAGAGCACAAAGATGGTTCTTTTATTTATTTATTTATTTTTGTCAATTCAACTCAATTGCGAGGGACTCATTCGTAAAAGATAAAAGAGGAAAGAGAGATGAAGAGGACAAGAGACTTTTGCTGCCGCCCATGACCTAAGCCAACCATTTGCTTCTTCTTTTTTTTTTTTAATGTTAGTGACCTAAGCCCACTTTAAGCAATTATTTATATTTTGCCGGAAAAACTTTATATCATTTAGCTGTTGGAAATAAGAGCTTTTTACTTGATGTACACGTCATTTTGAAGTGATCTAGTTACAACTGTTTTATTTATCCAAAAAAGAGATTCAAGATATTACAAGATAAGCTCATATTTTTATTTAATTACACCTTTGATTGGTAAGTTACATATTATAAACTTTCTCCAACTATTTTCTATAATTGTTGGCAAGGATGCTTAGATCCATTTCTAGCACCATGTGCGAGGCAGCAAATTGGGCATTACTCCATGCCTCAAAACTTGTCAATTTACTCAAGGTAATGTGCTCCTCCATCGTTGGTTAGAGAAATTTTCCTCTGAGTAGCCTTTCGATTGATGGGTAGCAAATATGGATGTCACATATTCTTAGTCAAATTTGCATGTAGATGATGTCTACGGTATGTAACCCACTAATTAAAGGAATGATTGGAAGAAATATTCTCAAGCTATGGATGCAGGAAAATATTGGCCATTTACCCATTAATCAGAGGTGCCATTATTCAGGCATTCTCTAGGGCGGTTAAGTGCCTTCTTGGAGCAAGCTCTTCTCAATGGGCCGGAAATGAAGTTCAAGAGCACAAAGATGGTTCATTTATTTATTTATTTTTGTCAATTCAACTCAATTGCGAGGAACTAGGGGAGGCATTCATAAAAGATAAGAGAGGAAAGAGAGATGAAGAGGACAAGAGACTTTTGCTGCCGCCCATGACCTAAGCCCACCATTTGCTTTTTTTTTTTCTTCTTCTTCTTCTTTTTTTCAATGGTTAGTGACCTAAGCCCACTTTAATCGGTTATTTATATTTTGCCAGACAAACTTTATATCATTTAGCTGCTGGAAATAAGAGCTTTTTACTTGATGTACACGTCATTTTGAAGTGATCTAGTTACAATTTTTTTATTTATCCAAAAAAGAGATTCAAAATATTACAAGATAAACTCATATTTTTATTTAATTACACCTTTGATTGGTAAGTTACGTATTATAAACTTTCTCCAACTATTTTCGGTAATTGTAGGCAAGGACGCTTAGATCCATTTCTAGCACCATGTGCGAGGCAGCAAATTGGGCATTACTGTGTACCTCAAAACCTAAGTCACACCGAGACTAATACGCGACATGACACGACACAACATACCGACACATTATTTTTCAAAAAATAAAGAATTCTCATACGTTGGGACACGTTATATATATACATAATAAATTATCATTTTTCTGATTATTTCAATCAAAATAATTTGAATCAAATTCATAAATAAATAATTAAATAATTAAAAAAGCCTAGAATGATTATACACTAAAAATATTAATATGCCATTTATTAATATCATTTATTGTTTCAATTTGACAAATTCAACTCTACTTCAAGAATTCATAAAACTTGGAAAAAAACTAACAATCCATATTCTTGATTCGTATGTTAAATATGTTGGAAGAGGAGAAAAAAACTTAAGGGGTGAATTGTGTATCATAAGAAGTGGGAGTCAGAGAAGAAGAGAATACTAGGTTTTTCTTCTTTCTCTATTTATTATTTTTATTATTGTGTTTTATTTTTTCACATATATATATTTTGACCTCTCATTTATTGAATTTTTAAAATTGACTTTGATATCGCAATCACGTGTCGGAAACTCATATGTCCGAATCCCAACTCTAGTGTCGAAGAGTATCGAGAAAGTTGATCAGGTGTCGAATTTTCCGAGAGTGTCGGACACGACACGAAGGCTCTTGAAGAGTATCAGTGCTTCATAGCTCAAAACTCGCCAATTTACTGAAGGTAATGCAACGACCTTACTTCATCACGCAATTATCTCCCATTGATTTCTTCGGCCTTGGCCCATTTCATTAACACAAAAGAAAAGGACAAAAAGGGCCAAGAAGTTAAGAAAATACAATCACCAGGAGGGTCTTAAAGCTATACACACTTCCTCTCTTGTATCTAAAGTAAAATGGAATAACGGTATCAAACCGTACTCCTAATTCGTCTTAAGTTCGATTGAGATTTCCAAATTTGAACTGTTCAATTGTTTCCTAGAGATGTCAACGGCTGATTTGGAGCAATTGATCGAGTCCTTTATCACATTTGAATCTGCATAAGATAATCCAATCAACACCCGAGCCTTATGCCCCAAGAAACCAGCCTCTTGTCCTACTGGGCTGGACGAGCACGCACCAACTCGGATTAATTCCCCCGTGAAAGCAAATCCCAGGTTGTCCCTAGAAGCCCCCCTTATATCTGATTTCACGCGGTCACTGTAAGAATGGCTCTACCGCCTCTCTAATTATTCGATCAAATCGTCTGGGAGAAGACTGTAAAAACCTTCGTCCACGTATCTTGCACATCTTGAATTTCAATGCTCGCCAACACATAAGTACTACGGCCTTCACTCGGCCCCTTCTGTCTAACATTTGCTTGTTGCGGCGTCACGAGATAGGGTCACTTGGAGGAGACTCTACAAGTGCATCAGAAAGTTGTGAGATGCGAACATAAACACGACCGAGATACATAGTACAGTGATGCACAAACATTTGTCAATTACACGAATGACCATTTCAGAACATCGCGTGCAGGAAAAGAAAAACTGCTTATGTGCTTTTTTTACGTGGACTACGCGAAAGGAAACTATCATATCTTCCTAGTTCCAGTGCTGAACGACTTACTCATTAGCGCAAGGAACCAATTTTGAGTAGAGAGATGAGTAGAAACTTATGTAGAATACATCTTTTTTCACGCAAAAAATCCACGTCTTCGTCTTCAATCCACACGCTCACTTTCTGATGAGCGAAATGCCCTTCTGAATACCTGCTGCCAATTCTTTCTTTGCCTCTTTTCCAGGTCAGTTCAACAGGTTAGCAAACAAAAGCCGGAATGAAAACCTCTGTTTTACTTTGATGTAATCAGAACGCACCTGCAGATTTTGACCAGGCTACACTTCCACACCTTTTGTGCTCGTCCAACTGGCCAAGGGGAAAAACCTATCCTCTTCGGCCCCAATACAACTGAGGCACACTTTGAATGCTAGGGAAATCTAGGAGTTCAAAGCCACTCACCTTATAAAGCATGAGCTCAAATCCGTACATGATGTGCTTTCATTGGAAGTCCCTGCATTTTCAAGATGATGCATTCTGCTTCAGGCTTATTTGTCCTGCAACGCTGCAAATCGTAATTGCCAGCCGGCACATTGAGCAAACTTTTCAGGGGTATGCAATGTGCGATCTCCACCTTCTTCAATAAATTCAACTCTTTTCAAGCCTTTCACAGCTATCATCTTTTCACAACCATCTAGCTTGGGATGCTGAAGATTTTGAACTTTGACAGATTAGGCAATTGTTTGATTGCATTATACCTGGAAATGAGTAAAAACTCCAAAGAACTCCAGTTCCCCCGGACACCCGGAATCTCTCGCGCTTTGGGTAAGTCACTAAGCTGTAAATTTTTGTAGCCTCTTCAAGCAAGATAGATCACATGTGCTTTCCACGAATTCGCACTACAATATCTCCAATTCCTTTAAACTCTCCAAGGATATAAGGATGGGCATGTGTGGCAATGGCCAACTGCTGATAGAGAGGACCGACAAGCTTTTGAAGTTGCAAAAATCTGGCAATTGCAGGATCCAGCCAAGTTTCAAAGTTGATAAGGTACATGGAAGCCGATGGATGGACTGCCTGTCCTTCCATGGCAAAATAATGTCATTCACACACCAAAATGCAATAGTCGGATGTCTTCCACACACTTTGAACTAGGCTTGACAGGTTGGGAAGAACAGGGAATCCAACAACTTCAACCAGTAGACATTTCAAACTTGAGGGAAGCTCTTTGGCTTGTAATTTCAAGCATTTGCAGACTAGAGAAACCACTGACCTATGATAACATTGTAGAGATTGGGGCCCCATCTAAGTCCATCTGGATATTGGTAAGTGCAGTACTCCGCATTATTGTTCCATCGAATGTGTGACGGATGACAAATTGGAAATAATTTTAGTCTTTCATTGGCAAAACCACAAACAATAAAACATGCCATAGCAGCTAAGGCGCCTGAGATCATAGATATTGGTAATGATTACTTGTTAAGCTATAAAAAATAATCCATACTTCACACATTCAATGACCCTCAAGAGAGAACCTGATGTGAGGATGATTTGAAGTGAAAAGTTGTTAACATTTAATTTTTTTTTTTTTTAGTGTGAAATCGTTAGTATTTCCTCATAGTGGAAAGAAAAATATTCACCTCCAACAAAGGGAGAGTGAGGCTTGTGAGCACTGACAAGTAAAATTAAGAAACGTAGTCACTCTAGGCACCCCACAAGGGGACTACAGGGGAGGCCTCATTGATGGACACACCCCTTGATTACCACCTATGGCCTACTTAGGCGGGGGCAGAGATAATTGAAATGAATAAAGCATAACGACTTCATGCATCACGATAATTCAATTTGAGAAAGCAAACATCATCTTAACATCATCAACAATTATAATAGATGGCTCAAGAAGTGACATGAGGACACCTGGATTAGTTCATGTTGGTGGTGAGCGGGTGTTGCAAATTTGGCTTTTATTCCACGGGCAGGGCTTCAAAACTCTGAATACTCGCAGCCAACTCTTCCTTGGCCTTTATTCCCAGCCAGCTCTGCAGGGCTAGCAAATAAAAGCCGATATAAAAACTTCGGTTTTTCTTCATTGTAATCGAAAGGAACCTGAGGATTTCAACAAGGCTACAATTACCCACCTTTCATACTAGTCCAACGAAATTCGCCATCGCATGGCTGGCCGAAGCTCTGTAGGTTTTGGTGGCGTCCAATCAGTCTCCAACTTGGTGGATGCCGACACATCGGGCAACTTTTCCAAGGACATGCAATTTCTGATCTCCACATTCTTCAGAATTTTCAACTCTGTCAAGTCTTCGACAGCTCTCAACTCTGCACAATATATTACCTCCAGACGCAGAAGATTTTTTAACTTCGACAGGTTAGGCAATTGTTTGATCACATCACACATGGCAATGTGCAGAAACATCAATAATTCCAATTCTCCCAAACCTGGAATCTCCATCAGTTCGGGGAAGTCACTGAGTCGTAACTCTTGTAGCCCCTTCAAGTGCGATAGATGGGGCAAGTGTGCTGTTAGACATTTGCTGATAGAGAGAATCGACAAGCTTTGGAAGTTAAAATTATCTGGCAATTGCGGGATAGAGTCAAGTTTCAAAGTTGATAAACTAAGTGGAAGCCGATTGATGGATTGCACGTCCTCCCAAGGCGAGGTAACGTCTACTGGAAACCCAAATGTTATACGAAGTTTACTCACTTTGAGACGACACACTTCAAGATGATCTAAATGAACTAGATTCGAGAGGTCAGGAAGATCAGGGAATGGAGCAGCTGCAACCACTAGGCACTTCAAACTCGAGGGAAGTTCTGGCAACGGGGATAGCCGATTGCTTGCAAGTTTAAGCATTTGGAGACTAGAGAAATCACTGATCTTTTCTGGCACCATAGAGATTGGACTCCCATCTAAGTTCAAGATCCACAGACGGGTCAGGCTCCACATTTCCCATGGGATATCATCCAAAAGATGCGGACAAAACGAGGCATTGAGCTCTTCAAGTGTCTTCACCCCTCCAAGAGCAAAAGGTATCGTGTGTATCTTTGTGTATGCCACATTTAAGACTTTTAGTCTCTTCAAATTTCCAATGGAATCAGGGAGAAAGGAGACCCCCGAGGATTTTAAATTTAACTCAACCAATGATTCCATTTCCCCAATAAATTCCGGAAGTTCTTGTAGATTCATGCATCCAACAAAAGACAAATGTGTGAAACTTGTTAACCTTCCAATGAAACGTGGGAGAACAAAGATCTCCATGAAGCTTAAATCCAACTTGACCAATGATTCTAGTTTCTGAATATAGTTCGGAAGCTCATGTAGATTCTTGCATTCGGGTAAAAGATAAATGCTTGAAATTCATTAATGTTCCAATGAAATCGGGAAGAACGAATAACCTCAAGAAAATGTTAAATCCAAATTGACCAATGATTCTAGTTCCCCAATAGAGTCCGGAAGTTCATGGAGATTCTTGCATTTATGTAAAAGCAAATGTTTGAGATTCTTTAATTTTCCAATGGAATCAGGAGAACACGAGATCCCCGAGTTGTTTCAAATCTAACTTGACCAATGATTCTAGCTCCCCAATCGAGTTTGGAAGCTTATGTAGATTTTCGCATTTATATAAAAGTAAATGCTTAAGATTTTTCAACTTTCCAATCGAATGAGGAAGAATGGATATCCCCGAGAATGCTAAATTCAACTCGATCAATTTTAGATCTCCAATAGAGTCTGGAAGCTCAAATAGATTCTCACAAAAAGCCAAAACCAAATGCGTGAGATTCATCCTTCCAATAGAGTGAGGAAGTTGGATGATACCGGGATGAAATCGAG
Source organism: Eucalyptus sideroxylon x Eucalyptus melliodora (assembly GCA_016097485.1). Taxonomy (NCBI): domain Eukaryota; kingdom Viridiplantae; phylum Streptophyta; class Magnoliopsida; order Myrtales; family Myrtaceae; genus Eucalyptus; species Eucalyptus sideroxylon x Eucalyptus melliodora. Next base: position 23,162,562 of record CM027831.1, on the reverse strand, counting down.
TATCAAACTTTGTTAGAGATTTTAGATTGCCTAATGTCTTTGGAAGCTTGAATAGTTTGCCATTGGAGGGCATGATAATCTCCGACAAGTGTTCTAGAGAACCGATTTCTTCAGGCAACCCTCGAAGGGATTCACATCCATTAAGATCCAAAGTACTTAGCAGTTTTAACTTACCGATTGAGCTATCAATCGTAGACAATTTCGCACACCAAGCGAGAACTAATTTCTCCAACTGGCCAAACTCTGAAAAATTAGGTATCTTGGTTAACTCTTCACAGCGTGTCAGATCTAGAACCTTCAACTTTTTCACCATCTGCAATGTGGAATAAAAAGGTTGATTACATGTTGACAAAAAGTAAATTTGAAGGAAACACAAATGAGGAGTGTTAGTACTTTGATTTGCCTCCATCCAGCCCACTTGTGGGTGATCTTGCTGTCCGAAAGATTGAGCACGACCAGATTCACCAGGTGAAGATTTGTCGCTGGAAGAAATTGTGGGCAACAATGCCAGGAAAGCCATCTCAGACTACGAAGACAATTTTTAAAGTCACCTACGAAATTCATTCCTTTCCCTTTAAGGAACCTTAGCATTGGAAAACAAGCTAATTCTTCAGGTTTGAAGACATGACGAATACCCACGCTGAGTGCTTGTACAATTGGTTTTTCCTGCAAGCAGCAGCAGAGAACAAAAATGAGTGTGCCACATAGAAATCAATAAACCATGGAAGTAGTCATCAATATCAATAGTTCCTCTTCCACCATAAACTAATTAAAATAAAGCATGTTAGAACAGAAGAATCACCTCACCGTTTTCATCATATTGATAAAAAGACAAACCAAACATGTTCAAAATGTTCATTCGAAATTGATTTTTCTGTCTTTTCACAGATTAAATACCTTTTCAAGGACACAAATAACCAATAAGCAACTTAGCTTTCTTCTCAATTCAGAAGGGTAAGGCATGATTACACATACTTTTGTTGTTAATAGAGCTGCTCTCTATTTCTCTATGAATTAGAAAACAAAGCAGACCATCAACTGATATTCTGGATTTTAAAGAACATGACAAAAGATTTAGCTGGATTGACTATATCTTCTACTCTTAATAAGTTTTACCTCGTTGCTCCCAAGTATGTCTAAAGTAGCCTCATCAATCCACACCCAAGGGCACTTTCCAGAACCTTTGAAATTCTCTTCCTTGGCAATGTACCTTCCTAGATCTCGAACTTCATTATGCATCCAGAACGTATCATCCTCCTCATCAATTTTTACTAATGACATGAGGAGAAGAACATCAATCGCGCTGCATGAAGAATGTTTGCAATCATCCCACATGTAGTACGCACTTGTCTTATCCTCCCCTATACAAAAACATGCTATGTCTAGGAATATAGCTTTTTCCTTGGGGTCCAATTTGTCGATACTTATCATTAGTTTTTCTCGGATGTCCCTATGTGGGACTTGCTTTAAGTCCTTCAATGTTTGATCCCACTCCGATCTAACGGTGTGGGCGAAAAGAGAACCCAAAACTTCTAGAGTCAAAGGAAGCCTTCCTATGCTTGAAACGACTTCAGCTGAGAAATTGTAGCAATTTTCCGGAGGAGCGTTGCTTCTAAAGGCATGCTTGCTGAAAAGCTGAATCGCTTGATCTTGACGCAGCTCATTTACTGGGTAGGCCAAGTAATTGCTCGGTCGCGTTTGGTTGTCCTTAGCTAGTACTATGCTCATGTCTCTAACTGTGACAATGATCCTACTTCCAAGACCGAACCAATTGCAACTCCCAGCGAGTTTCTCAAGTTGTTTCTTTTTATCCACATTATCGAGAACAATTAGAACTTTCTTTTTACCAAGTCCTCTTCTTATGCGATTGATCCCATCGTTGGTGTCGTAGATTTCTTGAGCAGAGGTGGAGCCCAATGTGTCGGATAATAGTTTCTTTTGCATGTCTAAAAGACCATGACTCTTGGACATCTTCAAGGAAACTACTACAATCGAATTCAGACTGGATCGATTGAAGATAATGCTAGCAAGAGTGGTTTTACCAATACCACCTGTCCCATGGATTATAACAAAACGTACGTGGTCAGTAGAGTCAACTTTCAACAACTCCTCTATATGTTTTAGATCATCCGTTTCAATTAGATTGTCGGGAAGAGATCTGTTCTTCACTTTCAGCTTAAGTAGAACCTCTCGGACAATCAATTTTATAAGTTCCCCATACCTGCCAAAGATAGCGACAGTGGATGAGTTCAGACTAAAAAAATAATGACAACGTACTATATCAAGACCGATTTACAAATGGCGGCAGTCGTTCAAATAACAAATTTAATTCATTTAAGCATAACAATCTCATGTTACAATGTAATTGTAAAGGGCTCGAATTAGCTGCTTTTGCTGCCGGATTCCCATTGATTGGATTTAAACACTAACTGCTACCCCAATTCTCATAGATTGGGAGTAAACACTTATACTCAGTTTGGATGCAGTGCTTAAGAGGAAATGAAGGAAATTAGGTGATTTCATATTTGGTTGAAGACGAGAAAAGAATGGAAAAGAATCTAATTATATTTTTTATAACCATTTGTACTCCTTATTCATACCTTAAATAAATAAAAATTAAGTTTAGCAATGAGGACTTTCGCTCATTAAAGATTCAATATCAATAACAGTCAACTCATGTTATAGAATCCTCATTAACAAAATTTCACTCTATACCGCATCTCCAACTCAACTCTCTCTCTCTCTCTCTCTCTCTCTCTCTCTCTCTCTCTCTCTCAATTTTTTTTTTTTTTTGGTGGGTAAATTTCTTTTAAGTTAAGGTTCCATGCGAGCAATTAAAGAGCCAATTACTTCATGACAAGTGTCCAAGTGGCAACGAAGACATCGTCACTAAACCTTTCCCATTTTCAAATTAGTTATTAAGAAAGTGAGGGTGATGCAAGACTATTGTTTCTAGTAACCATCTCTGTGATAAGTATTACGTTGGAACTTGATAACTATTACTCTATTTTCTTTAAAAATATAAATCTTTTATTCACCCATACGTAATAAAGGAGGACTATTCTCAGAATTTATAAAATACCCCTAAAATGAAAGTTATAGAACATATGGCTATTACCCCAACAAAACATGTTAAAGTTGCACATGTTTTTCTTTTTTTGCAGGAAGCACCATTAAACACGATGGAGAGCCTTGAGATTTTGTAGATAATATTCACCATCCATAGCAGTCTATATAGTTCCTTTATTAATGGTAGAAAAGATGTGACCTGATCCGGGCTTTTACTCATCAACATAAAACTAATAAATTATTCATTGTTGAATACTGATTTTCATCAAATAATTTTAGTTATTTATTATGTGTAGGCAATATTTGGAGATTGATCAAACATAAAATGTTGCTACTAATACAAATCAATATGTTTGATCTACAATGAATAAGCATTAATATTGGTCTGTTGTTTCCACTTTTCCTTTTTCTAAATTTTTTGGAATTTATTAATTTTGCTATTTAAATTTGTTTCACGGTTTTTGACAACCAAACAAGATGCTAACTTAGCATTCAGCAACAACTCGACAATAACATAACATTTACGTCAACTTTTTCCACTTACAGCGAAATTAATAACTCATAAGACTAGATTGAATATGAGGTAGAAAGTCCTAAAGATGACTGATATCGTTAAATGTATAACACGACAATAATATTTTAGTTAAGTTCTTTATAGATTATGTTTAAATTGATAACTCGGAAAAGGTTGTGGAATGCTTACCCTTTTCCTTCCAGCTTCCAACCTACTCTGGTTGGAACCTCCACCAGAGCATCTCCCCGGCGCTTGACTTCACGGGAGTCGTACTTCTTCTCATGCTCGACAATGCATCTCCGTACAAATTGGTTTTAAGCTTGACATCATCTGGCTCGACATCAAAAAAAATGGGAAGGATTTCCTTCTTCCCATCCGACTTGGAAGTGCAATCTACCATATGCGCAACCTCACGGAGACACCACGGACTGGACGCGAAGCCCTTAGAGAAAATGGGGACATAGATTTGGGTGTTGTCAAGGGCTTGTAAAAGGTTTCCACCAATCTTCGACCGACTCGAGCTCTTCGTCGTCTTTAAAGACGCGAATTTCTTTCTCTACCATGTCACTATAGAGGCAACTAGTAAAGTTGTCCCGAGTATCCGGTCCCCGAAACTCGGAACACCTCAAACTCCATTCCTAATGTGTTAGTGGATGGTCCCATCGCCTTGAGACTGAATCAAGCTGAACGAAAATAGTTAATGGGCTTGCCCGAGGCAAGACATCAATCGAAAGCAGTCAAGAAACAAAAATAAAAGAAGGAAAAAAAAAAACAGATGGTGGGTTTGGTTAGTCACTGACTCCACGCTATCAATTAACAATGGCGTTTGACCAGAAATCGAAACGAAACTGATATAATGAGGGAATGCTTAGTGCGCCGATTGACGGCCGACCGAGATGAGATAGCGGCGAGTCGAGGATTGAGAGAAAAAGATAGAAGGATGCTGCCGGAGAAAAGAGAGAGAGGATCGTTGAAGAAGACGATGGAGAGTCGAGGCGTGGCTAAGGGAGTGGAGACGATGCGGCGACGGCGAGGGAGGGCTAAGGGAAGAGCATAGACTAAGGCGATCCAAAGGGCCGCGACTGCGACGCTGCGATGGATGGCCGACGGCGAGGCTGCAGCTTCGAAGGAGGAAGGGCCGGAGGCGAGGCGACGAGCGACTATGATGAGGCGATCGAGAGAGAGCTAAGAGGATCGTGCGACGAGGAGGAAGAAGAGGCCGTGGTTAGGATTTTAGCAACAAGAGGGAGGGTGGTGGGGGACGACGGAAAGAAACCAGGGGCGGAGAGGGGGTTGGATGGGGTGGCGTGGGGTGGGGGGAGAGAGAAACCAGTAAATGAAAGGTGCTCTTGGGGAGAGGGCGGCGGGCGAGAGGAGCGGGGGGACGAGCGGGGTGGTGGAAGAAACCAAACGGGCGGGGGAGCAGATGGGGGTGTGGGAGAAGGTGATTGATTGATGGGGGCGGGGAGCGGTGGGGGCGTCGGGTGATTGATGGGTGCTTTGATTTTTCTGGGGGAGGGGAGAGAGAGAGAGAGAGAGAACAGGGGAAGAAACCGAGGGGGGTGGATTTTGGGGGTGGCGTGAGGTGGTGTGAGGGATAGGGGGAGAGAGAAACGAGGGAGAATTTTGGGGGATGAGGATTTGAAGGTAAAAATGAGAAAGGCAAATAATTTTTGGGAAACTTTTTATGGGGAATAATTTTGGGACGGTAAAGTTATTTTTATTAAAAAATAAATAAATGAGTTAAAAAGTGATTTCAAAAAATAAAAATATTAACTGTTAAATAATGATAAATTTTGATTATTATAAAATATCATAGATTTATTTAAATAAAGTTTATTCTTAGTCATTAGTTTCATTCATAATTTTTATTAAAGTTAAAAACGTGTTCCCGATTTATAAAAACAAAAATGTCTTTCAAATTTTTTATAAACAGATTTATTAATATTATTAGAGTAAATTCATTGTGAGCTCTTTTTATTATTTATATATTTGTGAAATTAAAATTAAATTAATTAAAAATAAAAATATTTATTTAATATATTATATGTCTCAACATGCCGAAATTATCTATTTTTGAGAAATGATATGTCGATCGTATTGTGTTGTGTCACATGATATGTTGCGTGTTGGTGCTATTTAAGTGAGAACTCAAAAGTGGGAAGAGTTTGAAATTCAAGACGTTGTAGGGCTCGGGTTCAGTTTTCAAGAACAGATGTTACAAGGCCGGAGAGGCATACCTTTTTACCATTATTTTTATGGATCTGAGTTGTCCTCTTCAAGGGCATACTTTGTAATTTTCAATGATGCCCAAATATGAAAAAAAAAAACAAAAGAAATACCTACTTTCATCGTTGGAACATATTTTAGCTGAACTTTCACAAGTCAAAGCAAAAAAAAAAAAAAAAAAAAACAAAGACTCCTCCTTACACCCATCAAAAAACACTAGGATCATCTTCTTTCAAGAAAAATAAATAATTTTAATTTTTTAAAAAAATTAATTGCTTATATCGCTTATCTAAATGGATGAGTATGAACTATTTTCATTATCCATCAAGAAATTTGACATAAATTATTATCGATAATGAAAATATTTTTCATTAATTAATTATTTTGAGCAATAGGAGCGATAGTTTTTAAGGAAAAAAAATCATATCATTTACATTTCACCCAAAAAAAAAAAAAAAAGCTTGAATTCAGTAATCTTTTATCTTAAATGCTCCAAGTGAGGAGAACTTTGTAACATTGACTGAATTTTCAGATTTGTTTTCGATTAAATAAATCGGGCCTTTTTCGTCGACGCGTCTATAGTGCTATTCTCTGAGTTGGCCACTCACGAGATAAGCTGGACTATCTGGGGAAGTAATTAGGAATCTAAATGCAATTGGACTTGAGAATTCGACCAAAAATCGATCGCTTTCGTAGTGTTGATCTACAAGGGTCATTACGGCACCGTCAAAGATCGATCGAAATCGAGATAGGTCGATTCGAGTCGAGATATGTGATCAAATTGTGGGTGATTCCACTTGATTGAAAAATTCTCATCGATCGGCACTAAATTGATTTTAAATCGTTTTGGTACTGCCGGTGTCCGTAATTGAAATCTCGAGATTTTCACGACAATTGAGAGTTGCCAATGTGTCGAAGATGTACAATGTGACTCGAGATAAATCGATCACGGATCAATTGCACCAAAAATTCCTAAAAGTTATCCGGTAGACTAGGTCACGCTAAAAGCCGCTGGATTGAAATTAACCGCGAACTGGAACCCGATTTCAGAAATTGAAAGTTTTGAGGTGTCACTACTATTTTAGGACGCATTTACTCATCCTCCGAAAGTTTTTCAGAGATTCCGAGATTTTTACGGAAATCCAATTCGGACGTCATGGAAAATAAATGGAAATTCATCGGGCCGAATTTAAGCAAATTTTAACTTCCAAGTCGAGCTATATGGTATTAGGGACTTACAGAAATTATATGGGTTTTTCTTCATCGACATTGGACATCAAATTTGAGGAATTTATCGAATAGATTGAAGCTATGTGAAGAAAATTCGGAGTTAAGGAGGAGGGCTGGATTTTAGCCTCAAAATTGGGTTTAATTGGTGGATTTTAGATTAGAAAGTATTGAGGAAAAATGAGATAAGGTTTGAGGCAAAAAGAAAGGGGGGGGACCAATTTTTGCTCATCTTCCTTCGCACGTCATCTTCACCGGTTCTTTCCCCTTTGCTGTCTTCTTTTCAAATGGATTGAAGCCGACTCCCCTTCCTAAAGACCGAACCACCTCTGCCTTCTTTCATCTTGGTCTTCTTCGTTGCACCTTCGCCGAATTAACACCAATTCTCAGCCACCAATCCACTTACGAGCTGCCTCTGCTGTTCTTCCATTCGGTCCTTCGAAGATTGAAGCTGCTGCATCTCCACCAACGTCCACGAAGCAGCTCCCTTCGTCCGCATCTTCACCAGCCCACGCGTCTTCAGCTTCTTCGGTCAAAACCCCCAGCGAAGGACCATCGCCGTTGACTCCAAAGCCACCGAAGACCAGCAAATTCCAGGCCCATAGCTTAAGCCACGATTGTTCCTCTCCGCTTCGTGTCTTCATCTCCTCCAAGCGAAGCAGCACCGTCCTTGAAGTCCGGTTTATGTGAGTCCAGCGAAGCCGTGTGTCTGTGGCATCTTCTACGAGGACCAAGCAGATCATCTTCTTGCAATTGTGGTCACCGAAATAGCTCCTCTCCTTCGTTCGTTCCAGCATAGCCGCGTCCGAAGTTCCTCGCCAAAGAAGACTGAACAATCTTCCACCGAACCGAAGCCTCACGAAGCAGCTGCTCCTTCGCCGTTGATCTTCACCGAGTCAGGCCCAACATCACCGTAGTTCAGCCCACATCAACGGCCCAGCAAGTTGCCATTCTTCTGCAGCCCATCTTCACGCAAAGCCAGCCCATTTGAAGTCCATCAGCAGCCCAAGTCCACCGAAGTTCAGCCCGCGAATCAAGTGAAGCCTAGCCCAAGTTGGAAACAAATCTCAGATTTGGGCTAAGATTTGTTAGGCCTATTTTAAGGCCTGGCCCAAGTCCGCCGACGCCGTTGAAAATTAAGATTTCGGCCGCCGTCGCTTGCGTCGTCGTCATGATGAACCGGTTTTCGATACACCTGGTGAGTTTATACTCTAAACTCTGCTAGGCTAATAACGTTTAAGGGGTGTTAGATTTATTTTATTTGGAATTAGGTGGTTAGTTAGATTAAATTATAAATTGAATTATATAATTGAGCATGTTAGGTGGTTAGCACGGTTTAGCTAAGGCCTAAATAAATTGTATTATTTATCTAGAAGGGTTCGGGAATTTCTCCGAGTCCGTATTGGTTATTAATTTAATGATTTTGGCCTAGGTTAGTATTTTGAGAATTTAAATTTATTTATTTAATTAATTTTAGTAATTATTTAATTATTAATTATTTTTCCGAAAATTAGGCCGGGATAGTCGGTGACCGAATTTCGTCTTTAATTGCAATGGTGTGGTTAATTTCTGCAATTGAGTGTTAAATTATGCAAATTGAGTGTTGATTTGATTTTTGGTATTTAATTCCAAAAATTGTGAATTTCCAATATTTATTCGTAAAATCCCGGTGTCGGGTTTTGACACCGACAATAGTTTTTAGTGCTATATGAAATAGTGAGATTTCAAAAAGGATGAATATCAATTTTTCTTGATCAAGTTGATCAGTGTGTCCCACACACGAGTAATTTCATGCGAATTTCTAATACGAAGAAAAATGGTCAGGCTCACTATTTTAATTGAAGTATTTGAGTGCAATGCACGGTGCCCTGGGCCATATTTGAGTGATCGTGTGATGGTTGAGAAAAAAAAATCATCGCGGGCTGTTGAGCTGGACGTTATCCCTATGTGGGATACCCCCTGGACAACGGGAAGCCGGTCGCAGTTGATTCTGGACCCTATGCTCCTTCAGGAAAGCCGTCTGATAAAGAGACGTGCCGTGCTCAATGGGGTGAGACGAAGCCCGGTAATGCCAGAAGACCGCCGAACTGAGAGTAGGTCGTGCTATATGCCGAGATCAAAACTAGGGACGCATGATTAATTGAGTGTGGCATTTCAGTTTTTGAAGCTTATTGTTGCTCATGCTCTCATGTTATCTGTGATATAAATCGTACTGACCTGCAGGGTGGATCTGAGATGATGTGAGTCTCATTGATTGTGTGATTGTGTGATTATGACACTTTTGGGCGTATTTCCCTCCTAATTGGGGCTTAGAGTTTAGACTTGCTAGGATGATATCTCACCCTGTTATGGGACACCATTTTCAGGGTCGTCGAGTGGAGGACCTGGAGCCGAGAGGAGGTGATCGGAAGCGTAGGTCAGTTACGACCGCTTCTAAGCGGAAGGCCGGTCTTTTGTAGTCTTTTGACCATAGACTCTTATACATGACACAGTGTGAATAAAAGGCATGTTTGTTTATGAATTCGTATCCTGCTTTTGTATCCCGAGATGATTACTGTCAGGGGATTTCTTTTCGCTTCCGCATGTGCAATAAAATGGAAAGGGTCGGCGACTCATCCTGAGAAGTCGCAAATTTTTATTGACTGAGAGAGGGATGGGCACGCGCTCGGGGTTTGGGCGTGACAAACTTGGTGTAAGAAATTGCTGCTGGTGATTGGGGAGAGAATCAGTGGAGAGGCATCTCCAATTGAGAATTCTCAAACTCGTGCCTTTCGTGTTTGTTGTACTTTAGCTAGTTAGCTAGTACGTCCATGATGGGGTGCGATTGGACCGCACCATTTGGACTTGATACGGTACGATGAAAAAACACAAATGGAGGGGTACGAAGGGAGACGTATAAAAGGCTCCCAAACACAACCGTTGAACGGTTGGCAATTCATTTGCACCAAATTTCCTCTCCATTTCCATCAAAGAAGATCAAGTCGTTCTATTTCATTTTTGCAAGAACAATCAGCATTTACGCCGTGGAAATTAGGTGTTTTCCTCGTGATTGCATCCAGACTAACGTGAGGTAGTGTTGTTCGTGATTTTGTCAGCAATTCAACATTCGTTTCGGGGCCATTTGCTGTTTGCGCATCGGAATTAGGTAAGTCATCTTCCGCCGACTCGAATTCCATCATTGGTATTAGAACCCGATCGTGATTTATGCATTGTTTTTTATCGAGTTTTCTTGATTACCATTTAATATTGAGATCAAGAGATTGTATTCTACACTGTTTGGATCTTTGATAGTCGGAATTGCCCTATGAAAAACTCGAAATTGAACCAGAGTGAAGAACGGGTTCGGGGTTGCGTGATCCGTGAGGTTTCGGCTGTTTTTCGAAATTATTTTTTTAGTCAAAATTAATTTTTGAATATACAGGGTGAAAGAGCTCGTCGAGACGAGTCCGGCGATGGGTCGAGCACCGCCGGGAGACACCGGATGCGCCTACATGCGCGGCCAGAAGCCGCTACGCATGGGCGCCACACGCCTGAAGCGCTGGTACAGCAAGTGCGTGCACCACACGAACCGACCGGCGAACCGGCACATGCGCGACGCCTGCCCGCCGGTGAATCAGCATGCGTTAGTCGATGAACCGGCGCGTGGTGACGTCACCCAACGGTCGGTAACTGCCGGGATGATGTCATCGATGACGTCAGCGTCGGCAACAGTTGGCCGACCAGCGACCCGACCTAAGACCCGACCCGACCCGACCCGACTGTTGACCAGTCCACAGTCGGACCGTCAACCGGTCCGACGGTCAAACCGATCGGACCAGTCGGACCGTTCACCGGTTGGACCGGTCGGACCACCAGGAGCTATTCAGCTCGCTGGCGCGTGCGCCACATGCGTCGCGCACTCAGGCGGCGCGTGGGGGGGCGTGCGAGCTCTAATTGGAGCGTGGTCGGTCTCGTTTGGTTCATATGAGTGTCATCTACACAGTGATATAATTTTTTTTATACTTTTGAATTTTATAAATGTATGAAAATGCTTTGGGAACCCTATGTACGCGTATTTTTGGGGGTTTAATGCAGATTATTCATTTGTAGCTTGTATTTTCTTATGATTAGGGAAATACAGTAGCTAGCTTGTGTGCAAATGATGTTATATATGCTGTGTAGAGCTTGGTTCAATGATATGATATATATATTTTAATATACTTGCAATTTTCTAGTTACTAGAAAATTAGAACAATGGTAGGAAATCCATTACATGTTGAATTGCAATTTTAATTATAGTTGAAGCATGATTGTTGTTTATACGTTGATTATTATCATGCTATGTTTTGTGTTAAGGAAAAATGTAGAAATTACATAAGGTCATGTAATTATTTTTCCTAGTGGGAGTTCGTAGGTTGGTAGAATTGAAAAAAGTTCTCACCTAGAACTCAAAATTTGTGCAAATTAAACTAATTAATGATAATAGACCAATTGTACATAGAAGTTTATTGGGAACATAGTGAACTTTTGCCTCTGTGTCTTTTGTTGAATTATCATCAATTTAGTTTGTCTTTGCTGCAAATTAAATATGTGTGTTACTTTGTATAGTGTGCTAGTATTGATTCTGCGTTTATTATGTCAATGTGTTATAGCAATTGATTATGACATCAGCATCCAAGACCATTGTGGCTGACCTCAATAAGGGTGAGAAGCTGAACGGTGATAATTATGATATTTGGCACCGAAAGGTTCAGTACATCTTTGAGGAGCAAGAGCTTTTGGAAACCCTCAACCATACCATGGATGAACCTGAGCATGGAACTTCAGCTCAACACAGGAGCAATCTGGAAGCTTATCAGGCTTGGAAAAAGAAAAATAGCATTACTCGCATCATGTTGCTGAGCTGTATGCAAGATGATCTCATGTGTGAGTTTGAGAGTTATGACAAAGCTCAAGCTATGTGGGTTGCCTTGAAAGATAAGTTTAGGGGTACATCTGCCATTAAGCTAAGGAGACTCACCATCAAGTTTGACACATTCCGAAAGTGCCCAAATGTAACGATAAGGCAGCATCTTCGGGAGATGTCAAACATGATCCATGAGCTGAAGTCGGCAGGTCACTCCTTTACTGATGAACAGCAAGTTCAAGCTGTTATAAGGTCTCTTCCCGATAATTGGGAGCATATGAAGATCAATATGACACATAATGAGAATATTGTCACTTTTGATGATATTGTGCGTCATTTGGAATTAGAGGATGAGCGCCTAGAGGCTGCAAGATCCTCTACCCATGCTCATTTGCTTGTGAATGCACTTTGAACCGAAAAAGGTACCCTATTACTCCATTACTTTGAGTAATGCTTTTGTTTCTAGTACTGTAATGCTTGCTAAATTTAATCCAATGTGGACTGTAGACTCAGGAGCAACAGACCATGTAGCTAGAGACCGAGAAGCATTTGTGGAGTATCGTTAGATACTGCTTGGAAGAAGATGGATATATGTTGGGAATAACTCAAGAGTTGAAGTGAAGGGTATCGGCACATGTAAATTAATCTTACGTGGTGGTCGAAACCTGTTCCTGCATGATGTCCTTTATGCTCCGGATATTCGACGAAACTTGGTCTCTGTAGTTGTTCTTCTTAGCTTAGGTTATGTATTGAATTTCCATGGTGATTGTGTTGACATTTTGTATAGAACAGTTTATTATGGTTCAAGTCATGTATCGAATGGTTTTATGGTGTTAGACATTGACTATGATCAATACAATGTTAATGTTGATGGTTATTTTTCTTTAATTGCGTCTTCTAACAATGTTGAGATTAGTGCAAGTACTTGGCATGCTAGATTAGGTCACATTGGATTGCAAAGAATGCAAATATTAGCTAGAGAAGGCATTTTAGGGTCACTCACTAATGTTAGTCTATCCGTATGTGAACATTGTCTAGCGAGAAAAACAACTAGAAAATCATTCGGTAAAGGGACTGAGCTGAATTTTCATTGCATCCCATACATTCTGACATTTGTGGTCCTTTGAATGTGAGGGCGAGGCATGGAGCCTCATATTTCATCACTTTCATAGATGACTTCACACGTTTCGGTTATGTCTTTCTGATCTCCCATAAGTCAGAAGTATTGGACTGCTTTAGACGATATATAGCGATGGTAGAAAATCAGTTGAACAAAACAATAAAGGCATTGAGAACCGATTGTGAACGTATCTATCAGAGCAATTCAAGGCTATTTGTGATGAAAAGGGAATTGTAAGACAATTGACTATTCTTGATACTCCACAACAAAATGGGGTAGCTGAGAGAAGGAATAGAACCCTATTAGAAATGGTTAGGTCTATGATGGCGCAAGCAAATTTACCTATCTGCTATTGGGAAGATGCGTTATTGACCGTTGCCTATATACTTAACCGTGTGCCCTCAAAATCGGTCACTTCCACCCCTTATGAATTATGGACTGGTAGGAAACCAGACTTGAGTAGTCTACGTCCATGGGGATGTGCAGCATATGTTCATGATTCTTTCCATAAACATGGAAAATTAGGTTATAGGGGGAAGAAATGTATCTTTATAAGATATTCCGAATACTCCAAAGGGTACGTGTTCATAGGTGAACAAGCCGATGGAAGTGTGACCGAAATGGAGTCACGAGATGTCACGTTCTTGTAGAACGATTTTCCTAATAGAGGTGAAATTGATAAGGACTTCAAATTATATGAGATGGTAGATCCTGATAACACACCCACTGATGTTGTAGAGGGAAATGAAGATTTACCTCAACATACAAGACCTAGTGGGAGTGTTGCATCGCCTAATGAATTGAATTCAAGAGAAATTTAATTGTGTAAAAGTAATCGTAAAAGTATTCCCCGTCGTCGTTTTGAGATTGAATGGGAAGCATTTATGATTGCTCAAAAAGATGATGCCGAACCTAAGACTGTTCAAGAGGCTCTCTCATCCTCTAATAAGGAAGAATGGAGAAAAGCTTTGGAAGATGAGATGGAGTCAATGAGGGCAAACTATGTCTGAGACTTGGTTGATCTACCACCCAATCGTAACGCCATTGGAAACAAATGGGTCTTTAAGATTAAGCAAAGGGCGGATGGATCCATTGAAAAGTATAAGACTCGCCTTGTGGCAAAAGGTTATACTCAACAAGAGGGTATAGACTATAAGGAAACTTTTTCACCAGTTGTAAGGTTTGCCTCAATACGCCTTATTCTAACCATCGTTACACATTTGGACCTAGAATTACATCAAATGGATGTAAAGACGGCATTTCTCAATGGAGAATTAGATGAGGAAATCTATATGAAACAACTAATATGTTTCATAACTAAGGTCAAAAGCATAAAGTTTGCAAGCTTCATCGCTCAATATATGGCCTTAAGCAATCATCTAGACAGTGGTATCTTCGTTTTCATCGAGCAGTAATAACTTTTGGTTTCACGATGATCGAAGAAGATTACTGTGTATATGTCAAGCGGTCCAAAGATAAATTTGTGATTTTTCACTTTATGTGGACGATATTCTGTTGGCTGGAAATGACAAGGTTTTTGTTATCACCATAAAAGAATGGTTGTCCTCCAATTTTGAGATGAAGGACATGGGAGAAGCTGCTTATATATTAGGAGTTAAGATCGAAAGAAATCGATCGAGGAAACTCCTTACTTTACTACAAGAGTCATATATTATGAAGATTCTTGAGCGTTTCAATATGCAGCATTGTAATCCCATTGATACCCCTGGCATGCAAGGTGAAGGCCTAAGTAATGAGATGTGTCCTAAGACTCCAGAAGAAATCAAAGTGATGGAAACTGTTCCTTACGCTAATGCAGTCAAAAGTTTGATGTATGCTATGATGTGTACTCAACCCAACATATGCTATGCCGTGGGATTGGTGAGCCGATATCAAACAAATCCTGATCAAGCACACTGGAAAGCAGTGAAGAGGATCTTGAGATACTTGAAGGGCACCATGGATTATTGACTTTGTTACCAAGGGAATGATTTACACCTATTGGGTTATTCAGATGCCGATTGGGGTGGAGACCTAGATGAGCGTAAATCGACTTCTGGATATGCGTTCTTGCTCAATGGAGGTGCGATTTCTTGGAATAGTAAGAAATAGACATGCACGGCCTTGTCTACGATAGAGGCAGAATTTATTGCATGTTCTGCCCCAGTGCAAGAAGCAATATGGCTAAAATGTTTCTTGGAAAATTTAGCCAATGTCACTGAAGTTCCAAGACCGGTGACAGTTTATTGCGATAGTCAAACTGTCATTGCCTATGTGAAAGATCCCAAGTATCATGGAAGGATAAAGCATATTGACATAAAGAATAACTTTATTAGAGATATTATAGTGCATAAAAAAGTGATCCTGCAATATATTTCAACCAATAGAATGGTTGTTGATCCATTTACGAAGGCTATTCCTAGAGACATGTTCTTGACCCATAAGATATCACTAGGATTGCGTAGAATGTGATATCTGTTATTGTAGAGGATCATTGGTTTTTGTATTTGTGGACAGATGTATTGTACTTGTTTGTTTATTAGTGATTTGATGTTTTATCAATAAGTATAAATCCACTATGATACTAGCACAAACACACATATATTATTGAAAAGTATGTCGGTAGGCAATGATTGGCTCACTCACACAAGCAATCGCCTCAAGTGTTGTAGTTGGCATGTTGAGATGAGACGTTATGTACAAATAAATGCTAAAGAGCAAGTTTGGTACATAAAATATGTCGCCTTGATTAGAGTCAAGATGAGGTCCGTGATTGGTTTATAATAAGACCGAACATAATAGTCCCACAATCATGTATGCTTGAAAGATGCCGGATGAGAGTACTTAATTGGGCGCTATAGAAAGCGAGCTGTTATAGCACTCGGGCTAAACATGAGTACATGAGAAGCACGTGACTATGTTTATGCTAAGATCTGTATGGTGGATATATTTGATGATTGACATACGCTCTTATAGAAAGAGTAATCCACTATAGCATGTAATTCGTACTACATGTGCATTGTACGACCAATAAGGGAAGGTGAGTAAAATTATCCCTATTTACTCATAGTGTGAGTCCTTGAGGTAATTTATATTTTATTTCAATTTTGTGCCCTATGTCACTTCTGACTATGTTCTTAAAGTGAAAGATCAATGTTGCTACTTTAGCATGTTACGGGTGGTTATGAATAGATATGACCTATGAGACATGTCTAGGAAAGCAGTTGCTCTTAAATTGAGAGAGACATGAGTGCAAAGGAAGACTATTGTTGTTTTACATCTATCACATGTATTTACTGGTGGACCAATTATATCGCCATATGTGGTTGCGGATATAATTGTAAATACATTGTGTTTTGAGAATAGTCAAGTATAGCCTTTAAGGGATAGGTATACTTGGATTGATGTAACAAAATATGTCTGGGGCACTGTGAGACATCGATTGTTTATATCTTTTCGGGGTTGTAGCCACTATGTTATCCCTAACAGGTGCATAATTTGAGCTCCCAAGTGCAGGTGTACTCACTGGTCGCACGGCTTATTTGCCAGTATGAATTGTTTTGTAAAGTTGATGAATGTTGAATGTCTTATATTCTTGATAGAGAACTATCAAGCCCATCATGTCCGAGTGGAAGATGTTGTACTTTAGCTAGTTAGCTAGTACGTTCATAATGGGGTGCGATTGGACCACACTATTTGGACTTGATACGGTACGATGGAAAGACACAAATGGAGGGGTATGAAGGGAGACGTATAAAAGGCTCCCAAACACAACCGTTGGACGGTTGGCAATTCATTTGCAGCAAATTTCCTCTCCATTTCCATCAAAGAAGATCAAGTCGTTCTATTTCATTTTTGCAAGAACAATCGGCATTTACGTCGTGGAAATCGGGTGTTTTCCTCGTGATTGCATCCAAACTAACGTGAGGTAGTGTTGTTTGTGATTCGTCGGCAATTCAACGTTCGTTCCGGGGCCATTTGCTGTTTGCGCATCGAAATCGGTAAGTCCTCTTCCGCCGACTCGAATTCCATCAATGTTTAAATGATAATTTCAACTCCATCCGCCCTCTACCCAAGAAGAGCCTCTAGAATGGCTATCTTTGCTCGTTTGAGACTCTTAAATCTTCTGGACAAAGCCACAACAAGCTGCACTTGAATCTCTCAAACTTCAAGCCTAGTGCCAGAAACGAGCTTCCGCTTATTTGCATTCTTTGTCTATCATTTTTTTATAGCGGCGTTGCAATTTTGAAGTGCAACTCGGAGGCGACACTGCATGTGCATAAGAAAGTCGAAAACAAAGATGCAAACACTAAGACGAAGACGAGAAAGATGGACATAGAACTATAATATACAAACGTCCATCCACCTTGTTATTACACAAATGACCATTTAAGTTCATTACATTCAAGAAAAGAAAATCCTCTATTTTTTCCTACGTTAGCTATGCAGGATAACTTCGATATCTTCCCTAGTCCGAACCACTTATTCCAAGACCAATAACCACAAACTATGGAGAGACCATCTCTTTTGTTCCAAAAAGCAGCGTCTTTAACCGTTCACTTCCTAACCACTAGGGTTTGCCCAGTGGCCCTCTTCTAACATGAAAGGGGGAGATGGGGGTTCGAATCCCTACTTTCTTAGGGGATTGGGGTGGGAACGATTTAATTTTAAATGTAGGTTTTGACCCTCATGCCCTGTAAAGAAGTAAGGCAAAAGTCTAAAAGTGAGAGTTGGAGTAGGAGTAAAGTAGAAACGATAAAAAAAAAAAAAAAAATTCACTTCTTGATAAATGAAATGCCCTTCTAAATACTCTATGCTAACTCTTTATTTGCCTTCTCCAAGCCAGCTCTACAGGTTAACAAACAACAGCCAAAATTAGAAAACTTCATCTTCCCTTGGTGTGTAATCAAAGCAGACCTAAAAATCTCAGAATTATTAAAATTCCAGACCTTTGGTACTCATTCAGTGGACCAAGAGGAAGAACCTCCTCAACCCTAGTACAATCGAGGTGCACTTTGAATGCAAAGAACAGCAGCTTAGGGTGTGCATGTTTGTGTTCTTTTTGTTTGTTCATGAACACAAAATTTATTTTTTTGTTCCGAGGAACAAAAAAAAAATAGAAACGTGTTTGTTTGCGTTTTTGTTCCAAATCTATTTTTTTGTTCCTGGGAACAAATTTGGAACAGAAACAAGAAACAAAAAAAAAAAAAACTTATTTCTTGTTTCTGGAACAATTTGGAGAAACAAATTTCCTTTCTCTTCCTTCTTTTCTAACAAATTTCCTTTCTCTTCCTTATTTTCTTCTCTTTCTTTTCTTTTTCTTTTCTTCTTCTTTTTTCTTTGGCCGGTCGCCGGCCTCGACCATGACCGACAACCGGCCGTCGAGGATCAGCGACCTCGCCAGAGCGTCGCCGGCCCCCGGCAAGGTCGAGCGTCGCCGACCCCTAGCGAGGCTCGGCCTCGCCTTGGCTGGGCGAGCTCGGGCTCGCCTAGATCCGGTGAGGCCGAGCTCGCCCGGCCCACCGGCGAGGCTCGGCCTCGCGGGGCCATAGCCCGGGTGATGCCCTCGCCCAACCACGGCGAGGCTCGCCGTGGGCCGGGCAAGGCCGACAACTGGCCAAAAGAAGAAAGAAAGAAAAAATAAAAAAAGGAAAAATAAAATAAAAATATTAAAAAATTAAAATAAACAAAAAAAGAATACAAATTTACCAAACATGATTCTGTTCTTTTTTTTATTCCTGGAACAAGTCCAAACGCGTTTTTCTGGTCAAAAATTGTTCCCCGAAACAGAAATAATTTTTTCTATTTCTGTTCCCTGGAACAATTTTTGAACAGAAACATTACTAAACGCACCCTTAGTCACCTGGAATATAGGGACAACAATAAAGAAATCATTGGTGGTTTCATTTTGGATTCAAACAAAGATTTTTCAATCTTGATAAGTTCTTTCAAGGCACCAAACCTGGGAAGCAACAAGATGCACCTTTGACAATACCAGCAACGCCCCTCAACCCAAGCCGGCACACATCGGCAAACTTCACAGCAAAGATATGCCTGCATTTTCATTTTCACATTATTTGAGCATAGTAAAAGAGTCTCGCACATCAAAAAGCCATTAAATTGCCCGTTTGTGGAAGAGATCGACTACATCCCAAGGGAACCGAGAAAAAGGATTGACCATCAAGAGAGTTGTCGGGCAGCTCCAACTTAGCCTAAAAGTTATCAAGGCACAGATGTATTCAGTTGGCTTTACAGCAAAAATGTAAGGAATCAGAGAAGCGAAGCCTACGATGTCTTGTCATATATATATTGATACCCAGGGAACCCCGTACAATCGATAACCGGCGGGTAAACCCTGAAGTGACGTTAGGGGAGGACCCACCACCCCGACGTCACACTTAAGACACCAAGTGCCTCCACTAGGTTTCGAACCCCTCACCTTTGGGCAAGGATCAACGGAGCTCTTATCCAACGGAGCCACCACAGCCGGTGGTTGTCTTGTCATAATTTCAATGTGGAAATACATGCAAAAAAATACAGCTTCTGTTAGACATCAAAAATTGTTTTTAGAAAAGATGTACACAATTCTGTCACTGCTTGAACTTCTCCTCTTATCATCAAAATGCAAGTCATTCTCTTAGCTATAACAACAAATGATGTTTATGGTGCTATGTTTCTCCATTCTTTATGTTACCTTCCTTTGTTTCCATTAATGAGGATAAGACAAAATAATCATAAACTAAGGCTCCGTTCGTTTCATGGAAAATAACTTCCAGGAAAACATTTTCCGGATTTTCCAGTGTTTGTTTCACGGAAAATAAACTAATCAAGGAAAATGTTTTCCATCATTGGAAAAAACAATCTTCAAAGATGAGGAAAATGTCTTCCACTTTTCAAAAGTGGAAAACATTTTCCATAACTTCTTCCATATTGCTTCTTTTCACCAACACATTTTCGTTTTCTTTTTATGCTTTCTTTTTCTTTTCTATTTTTTTTAAAATCGAGTTTTTAATTTTTTTTCCTTTTCTTTCTTTCCTTTTCATCTTTTTCCTTGGCCTTGGCCGGTCACGGCCACAGCAGTGGCCGGTGACCGACCGCGAGCCAACTCGAGCCTCACCCTAGGTCGGCAAGGCTTCGCCTAGCCCGATCTGGCGAAGCCGAGTTCGGGCCTTGCCAAATCGGGCGAGGCAAAGCCTCGCCGGCCTAAGGTAGAGCTCGGGCCTTGCCAGATCCAATGAGCTAGGCGAGGCTCGAGCCTCACCCAAGCTTGTCAAAGGTTCGCTGAGCTCTAGCGATCTGCTAGCTCACTGGATTTGGCGACAGAGCTTGGGCTCCCAATCCAGGCGAGCCCGAGCTTCGCCACCAGATTTAGCGAGCTCGCAGCTCGCCAAGGCCAGGCGAACCTCTGGGGAGCTTGGGTGAGGTCGGTCGAGCCTCGAGCTTGCTTGGATCCGGCGACCGTGTCTTGGTCGGTCGTCGGGCAGCCGGCCATCGTCAAGCTGCGATAGCAGAGGAAGGAGGAAGGAGGAGGAAGGAAAAGAAAAGGAAAAAATAAAAAGAAAGAAAAATAAATAAAAATTTCAATTTTTTAAAGATACAAATAATTAAAAATTCATTTTTAAAAAATATATAAAAATAAAACTAATTTTTTAGTCAATTAAAAATATTAAAATTCAATTCTTTGATAATTTTTCTCAAATAATTAAATTAGCTAACGAACAGCGGAAATAATTTTCACTCAAATTTCAGGTTTCAGCCGAACACCTGAAAATATAGTTATTTTTTTGGAAAATGACTTATGGAAAAATATTTTTCGGAAATGGCCCATTTTCCGCGAAACGAACGGACGTTAAAAGATTGACTAAAGGAAGTTTTCCCTAATTAGGAATGGAAGAAAACTCATGGCCCTCCTAAAAATAAAGGAAAAATAAATTAGGTAAAAAATATTGAAATTATCCCGAGTCACCCTCAGTGCTACCACCCCCTTCTATCGAACTTCCTCCAGATGGTGACTTAGGGCATGTATACAACCATTCTATTTCTGTTCCAAAACTATTTTTCTATTCCAGATCGTTTGGTGACGTAATTTCATTTTTCTATTTCTAGAATAAATTTTTAACCCAAAAATAGATTTGGAATAGAAATGAGAAGTAAAAAATTTTTACTTCTCTATTTCTAGAATAAAAATGAGAAATAAAAACTCTTCTCATCGTCTGTCCTTTCTACTAGTTAGGTACTTACCCGCTGTTGCCGTCTACTCTCCGCCGTCAGTCACCGTCCATCGGTTGCTGTCCGCCAGTCACCGGCTGTTAGTCACCACCGAGGTCATCCACCATCCCTCAAGAATGAGAAATTTTGTGTCATTATCAAATGATATTCTATTTCGAAAAATGAATGACAAAGAAAAGAAAGTGCAGGCTTTGTTCATGGGCATTATAAGGAGAATAGAGAAAGCGACGAACTCGGGGTAGTTCCACTGTCTCTCCAAACCCTTAGACAATCCTCACCTACCATTCCACTCTTTAGGACTTTCATTTTTAGTTTTCCTCTAGTTTTTGTCCTTTTTTTTTTCAAGTTTTCTCCATTTTTTGAAAATTTCTTTGGTCTTTCTTAACTTTTTAATTAATAAATTTGCATGACTTGACGCTGCATTAGCGCCATATCAAACCCATGTGTGCAAAAAGATAATACAAAATGCCACATCATATTTTGGAATCCATGTTAGCAAAAAATATTTAGGACTTAATTGCACAAATTCAAATTTTAGGACTTGACTGCATATTCAGCCAAACATTCAGGACTGTTGGTGTAATTTTCACTTATAAGAGCCTAAAACGAGTAGTGTGGTGGATACCAAATATTCTAACAAGAAAGTGACAAATATAGGTTTCTTATATAAAAATTCTAATGTGATACCCATCATATATTGTTCTCTCCCACCAATAAGAACTTTGCTATTCTTTGCACAAGTCTTTGAACCAAAGGTTATCAAGCTGGCAGACGGTTCAGAGACTTGTGTGAGGCACAACCAACCTAGTAGGTGCTTTTTCGAGCACCACCTCTTCACCCTAGGTATGGAAGGCTATTATATAACCTCCTATCCGGTGGTGGCCATCTCCAAAGAGATGACATGATTTATACCTTCACCACCGAAGGCCCCTTTCATTCCTAGGTGGATCTTTTTCTTCCCCACCTAAGAGGAAATGTAGGAGGTGGCGTTGTGTTGTCCCACCCCTCAGGGTTTCTTTGTGATGTTTTTTCTTCCTTAAACTTTATAAGGACCAAACTCTTTTCTTCGTGGAACATGAAGTAAAAAACTTTCATCACGTACAAGAAGATAGGCATGTAAATTCATAGACAATTTCATTGAAGAACTGAGATTGATGTCATTTTTTTCCTAGGTTTGCACTTGAGAAATTTCTTCGTCCTTCTCTACAACAATCATATGACAAGAAAAGGCGGATCACACACACATGGTTCATGTTATTTTCGCAAGATAAAGCATAAGTTGCGCATTATAATTTAGGATTGCATCGAGTGTATTATACCATGTCCCTTTTCAAATGATGCTGTGTCTAATGAAAAGCGAGTTGTCTCTTTGTTCGATACCGACATGTGATGAGAAAAAGCGGTGATCCTTTTCCTTGTCCGACCAGAATATAGGACACGATGCATGTGATCGTGGCTCATCATGTCTTTTTCGTAGTCTAGCGATTGGTTCGAATCGTCTCCGGCTGGCATTGATTTGGCGATGGGACAGCAGACAGCACCTCTTTCCTTCATTCATCGTCCCAACATCTGATGAAACCGATCCCAACCGTCGAATCAGATGACCGCGTCTCGGGATCCATCGGGAGGGGAATTCGCGTTGAACGGTTGATTTCTAGTTGCGGTGCGTTGGAAAAGCTGAGACAGGGCAGTACCGAAGGGACTCGGAAATGGTCGTCCAAAGAGATGCGTTAGAATAAACTTGTAGATTAGCAGCCAAAAAAGCATATGGGCCGCGGACAAGTTTTCACGCCAACAAACGCAAGGAAAGTGATAACGCGTGGAATAGGGTGGCTATTTTCAAGCCATGTCCATGTGATAAACACATGAAACTTCCCCTCAACTCCTTGCGATATTCCCATGTAAACGCAAGGAAACTGAAAAAGCGGAAGGACAGACGCGTGCATGACTTTATGTCATTCGTGTTTCTCCACAATTTTGTTTTTTTCTCTGACAAGTCAAGTCAATTGCGAGTTGATGCATGAAGCATACATAAAAGATAAAGAGAGGAAAGAGACACGAAGAGGATGGGAAACTTTTGCAATGGGCTCGAAACTTTTTGAGGCTTCTTCGTTGCTTGGATGTTAAGTTGAAAATGAGAGGAAATTGTGGAGCAAGTAAATACAATGAATTTGCATTTTCGTTGTAAGTAAATGTTTCATATCTCTGGTGACGTTTTTGAATTTTCTATAGGCTTCATTACAAATTCCACATGTTCGCAAGCTCCTGAAGAGCAATTGAGTCAAATATTTATGAATTTCCTTACGACTATTTTAGTGATGACAGAATAATCAAAAGCTAATTATATGCACATTTGGAATGTTATGTTGATAAAACGTTAATTGTTTTGATGGACCTCTAAATTATAAAAGGTGAACAAATTAGATGACACTTATCGTTGTCAAAGAGTTTTGAATGTGGATGATCGATTTGGATGGACCTTGGTACAAGTAGTGAATGGACAATAGGGCAAAATATTGACAAGAAATCTGCATGAAATTACAGGCAAAAAGTGGATAATAAACAAGACATGGTGGATTTCTACAACACTTGGTGAAAAGATATCTTCAACATTTGATTTGAATTCAAATTGGTATTTTATAGCGGGTTCAATGCTTTGAAGTAAATGGAAAACAGGTAAGTCCGAGAAAATAGATTATTTTTAATTTCAATAAGCATCCGGCGAGAAAATGTAAATTACATTGAAAGGAAATGCACCTACACGTCCACATTGTGCACCATGCCATCTTCACTGACCCATGTTTCATGCGTGTCTCTTCATCACCTTGAAGTAGCCACAGGCCTACAATCATAAATCCCAACTTCCCTCAAAGAACTTCATGTAGCATGGCCATCAAGGAATTTTTAGTGATACATGTCCATTGTAAAATTGTCATTGCCACAAAATGCCATATTTCATTCAAGTTAGATCGATATTGATATAGTTTGTCAAAATTCATTCCACCTAGCTTGGTCGAATATATACATGACATGGTTAAAATGGACATTCGTTAATAGTCTAACAAAACACAATGTTGCAACACATTAAATCACAAATAGAGAATAGTATCATTATTCAGAGGGTTAAGCCGATTTATGATGAAAGATGAAATATTCTTCAAAAACCCGAGTAACAATCTAACTCCAAATAAAGAAACTAGGAAAAGAAGAGAAACTCTACCCACCAATTAAAAGACTGACTAAAGGAAGTTTTCCCTAATTAGGAATGGAAGAAAATTCATGGCTCTCCTAAAAATAAAGGAAAAATAAATTAGGTAAAAAATATTGAAATTATCCCGAGTCCCCCTTAGTCCTACCACCCCCTTCTATGGAACTTCCTCCAGACGGTGACTTAGGGCACGCAGATAACCATTCTATTTTTGTTCCAAAACTATTTTTCTATTCCAGACCGTTTGGTAACACAATTTCATTTTTCTATTTCTAGAAAAAAAAATTTAACCCAAAAGTAGATTTGGAATAGAAATAAGAAGTAAATTTTTTTTACTTCTCTATTTCTAGAACAAAAATGAGAAATAAAAACTCTTCTCATCGCCTGTCCTTTCTACTAGTTAGGCACTTACCCACTGTTGCCACCTGCTGTCTACTGTCGGTCACCATCCACTGGTTGTTGTCTACTAGTCACTGGCTGCTAGTCGCCACTGTGGCCATCCGCCGTCCCTCGGGAAGGAGATATTTTGTGTCATTATCAAAGGACGTTGTATTCCGGAAAATGAATGACAAAGAAAAGAAAGTGCAGGCTTTGCTCATGGGCATTATAAGAAGAATGGAGAAAGCGACGAACTCAGGGTAGTTCCACTATCTCTCCAAACCCTCAAACAATCCTCACCGACCATTCCACTCTCTAGGACTTTCATTTTTAGTTTTCCTCTAGTTTTTGTCCTTTTTTTTTCTAAGGCTTCTCCATTTTTTGAAAATTTCTTTGGTCTTTCTTAACTTTTTAATTAATAAATTTTCATGACTTGACACTGCATTAGCACCATATCAAAGCCATGTATGCAAAAAGATAATACAAAATGCCACATCATATTTTGGAATCCATGTTAGCAAAAAACATTTAGGACTTAATTGCATAAATTCAAATTTTAGGACTTGACTGCATATTCAGCCAAACATTCAGGACTGTTGGTGTATTTTTCACTTAAAAGAGCCTAAAACAAGAAGTAGTGTGGTGGATACAAAATATTCTTATAAGAAAGTGACAAATACAGGTTTCTTATATAAAAATTCTAATGTGATACCCATCATATATTGTTCTCTCCCACCAAGAAGAACTTTGCTATTCTTCGCACAAGTCTTTGAACCAAGGGTTATTAGGCTGGCAGTCAGTTCAGGGACTTGTGTGAGGCACAACCAACCTAGTAGGTGCTTTTTCAAGCACCACCTCTTCAACCTAGGTATGGAAGGCTATTATATAACTTCCTATTCGATGGCAGCCATCTCGGAAGAGATGCCATGGTGTATACCTTCATCACCAAAGGCCCCCTTCGTTCCTAGGTAGATCTTTTTCTTCCCCACCTAGGAGGGAATACGGGAGGTGGCGTTGTGGGAGTCCCATCCCTCAGGGGTTCTTTGCCATGTTTCTTCTTCCTTAAACCTTATAAGGACCTAACTCTTTTCTTTGTGGAACATGAAGTAAAAAACTTTCATTACGTACAAGAAGATAGGCATGTAAATTCATAGGCAATCTCATTGAAGAATTGAGATTGATGTCATTTTTTTTCCCCGGGTTTGCACTTGAGAAATTTCTTCGTCTTTCTCTACAACAATCATATGACAAGAAAAGGCGGATCACACACACATGGTTCATGTTATTTTCGCAAGATAAAGCATAAGTTGCACATTATAATTTAGGATTGCATCGATTGTATTATACCATGTCCCTCTTCAAATGATGCTGTGTCTAGTGAAAAGTGAGTTGTCTCTTTGTTTGATACCGATATGTGATGAGAAAAAGCAGAGATCCTTTTCCTTGTCCGACCAGAATATAGGACACGATGCATGTGATCGTGGCTCATCATGTCTTTTTCGTAGTCTAGCGATTGGTTCGAATCGTCTCCGGCTGGCATTGATTTGGCGATGGGACAGCAGACAGCACCTCTTTCCTTCATTCATCGTCCCAACATCTGATGAAACCGATCCCAACCGTCGAATCAGATGACCGCGTCTCGGGATCCATCGGGAGGGGAATTCGCGTTGAACGGTTGATTTCTAGTTGCGGTGCGTTGGAAAAGCTGAGACAGGGCAGTACCGAAGGGACTCGGAAATGGTCGTCCAAAGAGATGCGTTAGAATAAACTTGTAGATTAGCAGCCAAAAAGCATATGGGCCGCGGACAAGTTTTCACGCCAACAAACGCAAGGAAAGTGATAACGCGTGGAATAGGGTGGCTATTTTCAAGCCATGTCCATGTGATAAACACATGAAACTTCCCCTCAACTCCTTGCGATATTCCCATGTAAACGCAAGGAAACTGAAAAAGCGGAAGGACAGACGCGTGCATGACTTTATGTCATTCGTGTTTCTCCACAATTTTGTTTTTTTCTTTGACAAGTCAAGTCAATCGCGAGTTGATGCATGAAGCATACATAAAAGATAAAGAGAGGAAAGAGACACGAAGAGGACGGAAAACTTTTGCAATGGGGTCGAAATTTTTTGAGGCTTCTTAGTTGCTTGGATGTCAAGTTGAAAATGAGAGGACATTGTGGGGTCAACTCAATTGCAACTTGATTCATGAAGTATACATAAAAGATAAAGAGAGGAAAGAGACACGAAGAGGATGGGAAACTTTTGCAATGGGCTCGAAACTTTTTGAGGCTTCTTAGTTGCTTGGATGTTAAGTTGAAAATGAGAGGAAATTGTGGGGCAAGTAAATATAATGAATTTGCATTTTCATTGTATGTAAATGTTTCACATCTTTGGCGACGTTTTGGAATTTTCAATAGGTTTCATTACAAATTCCAAATGTTCGCAAGCTCTTGAAGAGCAATTCAGTCAAATATTTACGAATTTCTATACGACTATTTTAGTGATGACAGAACAATCAAAAGCTAATAATATGCGCATTTGGTGTGTTATGTTGATAAAATGTTAATTGTTTTGATGGACCTCTAAATTATAAAAGGTGAACAAATTAGAAGACACTTATCGTCGTCAAAGAGTTTTGAATGTGGATGATCGATTTGGATGGACCTTGGTACAAGCAGTGAATGGACAATAGGACAAAATATTGACAAGAAATCTGCATGAAATTACAGGCAAAAAGTGGATAATAAACAAGACATGGTGGATTTCTACAACACTTGGTGAAAAGATATCTTCAACATTTGATTTGAATTCAAATTGGTATTATATAGGGTATTCAATGCTTTGAAGTAAATGGAAAACAGGTAAGTCCGAGAAAATAGATTATTTTTAATTTCAATAAGCATCCAGCAAGAAAATGTAAATTACATTGAAATTGAGATTACATTGAAAGGAAATGCACCTACACGTCCACATTGTGCACCATGCCATCTTCACTGACCCATGTTTCATGCGTGTCTCATCATCACCTTGAGTAGCGACAGGCCCACAATCATAAATCCCAACTTCCCTTAAAGAATTTCATCTAGCATGGCCATCAAGGGATTTTTAGTGATGCATATCCAAAGTAAACTTCTCATTGCCACAAAGTGCCAAAATATAATCCAAGTTAGTTGAATATTGACGTAGTGTGTCAAAATTCATTCAACCTAGCTTGGTTGAATACATACATGACAGATAAAATGGACACTCGATAATAGTTGAACATAACACAATTGTGAAAACACATCAAAGCGCAATTAGAGAAAAGTATCATTATATAGAAGGTTAAACCAATCTTACAATGAAAGCTGAAATATTCATAAACCCAAGCGATGATCCAAACCCAAATAAAGAAATTAGGAAACAGAGAGAAACTCTTATTCCACCGACTATTGGTTGTGATTGGTTTATAAGTTATGAACATCATGCATGAGTAAATTTAACAAAATATAATGTGGGTGATGTTGATGTTTGTAAACCCACCAATTAAAAGACCGACTAAAGAAAGTTTCCTCTTACTAGGAATGGGATAAAAAAACATGGCCCTCCTAAAAATAAAGGAAAAATAAATGAGGTAAAAAATCTTGAAATTATCACTTCTCGTGTTAGCAATAATCTCATAGATAGATCATATATAGGGTGAGACCCTTTAATATCTCATGTTTCTTTTACTACTCATGGATCCGGATACAAGTCCAGAAGCTCTTTGCTTATAGATCAAAATGCAAACCGGGCCAATAATGCTTCTCACGTCTTAAGTTAGCAATTATCTCATGGATTAGGTTGGCGTGCTTGAGCTTAAGTTTGGTCTCTTACAGTTGGTAGGTCATACTCGTCTTGGTTGCGTTGGCAACGTTCCCGATTTTGATGTGGTCCAGGTTGCTGCGATCTTGAATTTGTGTTTCCATTAATGATGTGAAGGTCTTGGCTTAATTGCATGAATTTAGCACCAACACCACATGCAGCTTAATCTCATTGACGATATTGTTGAGCTTGTTTTGGGCTACATTTGTGGACACTTAAAATTTTGACAACTCTTTTAATCATCCTTTAATTGCATTGAAAATTGAGGGTTAATTTTGAGCCACTAAAACAAATCATCATTAAAATCGCATAGTATATTATATAGATATTAGGAATATTTACATAGAATTTATTAAGATTTATATAAAGAAGTTATACAAAATGGTTTTTAAAAAGAGCAAAAAAGAAAAAAAGGGCAAGACTGGGCCAGGTTCAGGCCGGCCCAGCCTCTTTTCGTTTTCCTCTTCTTTTCCCGCCGGGGCGGCCCATTTTCCCTTTTCCCCGGCCCGGCCCGCGCTCCTATCTCTTCCTCCTTCCTTCCCCGCGCATCCCTGTAGCAACAGAGACGTACACGGGCAGAAAGCAGAAGCAGCCGTGGTCCGCGCGTCGGGATCAGGCCGGCCGGCAAGTTGGCAGTGGCAAAAGCCATGCGCGCTTGCCAGTTGCTTTTAAAAGGGAGAGAGGGAGCGTGAGAGGAGGGGGGAGGGGGACTTGGGCGGAGTAGGTTCAGAGAGAGAACGAGATTGAGAGTGAGACAGAGCGAGAAGCAGAGAGCGAAGAGTGAGGCCGTGAGTGAAGGGCCTCCTCCGGTAGCCGCCGCGTCTGGACCTCGGCCACTGACCCTCACCGACTCGTTCTTCTCCCCCACAGTAGGCCTCGGTGTGTTTCTCTTTGATTTGTGTGGGGATGTGTGGATATCCCAAGGATCTCGGCTTGGAGGTGTGCAAGACGATCGGGCGTGGCCCAATCTGTCAAGCTTGCCCTCCATTCGCCGCCGCCGAGCCGAGTAGGGCCGCTGCGCGACCGCCCCTGTTTTTCCCTTACTGCGAGTCCTCAGTTTTGCCCCGTTTTGAGTGACGTTGCGCCGGCGCTCGCGGCTGTTCAGCTCGTGCGAGCTCCGGGCCTCGTTGCCCTTGCATTTTGTTTCCATAGTCCCCATACGTCGTGCGTCGAGATCTCCAGCGCGCATCCGAGTCCCGGTTGAGCCGGAAACATTATGATTCGGTAGCACACGTCAACCGTTTGTGAAAATGCCCCAGTTAGTGTTACTCTAAAATGTTAAAATGTGACCGAGACGGTCCTTCGACGGGCTGGCTTATGCCGTCCTTGATGTTGATTATTTCCTCGCCGGATTCGTGCTTCCCTGAATGTTTCTACCCACATTCTCCACTTCTTTTTATGAGCCGCATGCGTGCTAGTGGTTAAACAATGGGGTGTGTCCGTGAAGCAAAGGCCTTGTGACGGTTCCTGAATGAGTCCTTGCCGGTTTGTTTATTGAGTTCCTTTCAATGTCCTGTTCGCTCCAGTCACTTGCGAACGTATTTTCGCAAAATCTTCAATGGCTGATGAACAACAATAGCGGCTTGGTGATGGGCAAGCGTAGGAGGAGCTTGAGTGCCTCTCGTTCATGAAGGTAAAAAAGGAGGTGAAGGGAAAATGGATTAGTGTGGGCTTTATGGGATTAGAGTGGGTTTTAGGTTAGAATATGGACTTAGGGTGCGTTTGGGAACCACTTCCCAAAGCCCCTTTGAAGTCTAAAGATACTTGGGCAAATGCTAGCCGTTTGGCAAAAAATTTTGAGCCTCAATTTCCTAAATGCCAATCTTGTGAAGCCAAAAGCCCAAGGCGGGGGACCGCCTTGGGCTTTCGGCTTTTTCGGCATGCCCACACGGGCACTGTTCATATTTTTTTTTTCCGAAATTGTCCTCACGAATTTTTTATTTTTCCGATTCTTGCCCTTGTGTCACAACTGTTCATCTTCTTCGGGGGGTTTGGCTCTAGCTGCCTATAAGCGGCCGGCGACTGCTAGAGGGACTCCGGCGATCGTCAGGGGGTGGCGTGACCGACACCAGAGGTGGCACAACCGATCTTGGAGGTGGCGCGACCGAGGGCCGGCTAGCCGCAACCCGATCCGGGGCGGCAAGCGCTCTTCTTCTTCCGCGAGCGGTCGCGGCGACCGTCGCTCGACGACCGACGCCGAGGGGTGGCGCGACCGCCGCGACCCACGCAAGGTCCGGGTCACTACGACCCGGATCCGGGCGGCAAGGTCGCGAGAGGACCTTGCCGCCCCGATCCGGGTCGCGCGACCGCGCAGCCCTCGGATCTGGGTTGCGGCAGTGAGGTGCTCCTGCGATCTCGCTGCCCCAGATCCGGCGTCGCCAGAGGTCGCTGAAGGTCCCCGAAGGTCGCGACGGCGTCGCGCGACCTCGCTGCCCCGATCCGCATCGCCGAGGTCGCCGGCAACCACCGCCCTTTTGGTCAATTTTTTTAATTTTTCTTTTGATAATTTTTTTTTTTACCACAAACATCCTTTATAAATGTAATTCCCCAAACGCTATTTTGCTCAAAATACTTTACAAAGAGCTTTCAAAGTACAATTTACCAAACACGGTTGCATTTTGGAAAACACCTTTAACTCAAAGGTATTTGTATTTTCCTAAAGGCTTTCCCAAAAGTGGTTCCCAAACGCACCCTTCTTGTGGACTCACTAAGATTATGGTGGACGGTAGGCTTAGGCGAGTTCAAGGAGCTTATTAGGGTTCCATTTAGTCTCATCAGATTGGGTTCGACATAAGTGGGCTTGAGCGTTGACGTTGGGTTTGATTTAGTTTTGTAAAGCTTGGGCTTAGCTTAGCTTAGATAGTTCGGATTGGGTTAATTTTTTAGTGGGTTTGGTTCATTTGAGGAGGGCCTGATATCCATACCTTGGCCTCGCGAATATATATGTGTCCATGTTTGAATTGGGCCTAGGGCCCAGTCTGTATCCCTATTTTCGGATTTAGAATTTTAAAATTATTTTTTATTTTAAAATTTTAAAATTTTAAAAGATTCCAAAATGTAATTTTTTTTTCTAAAAGTGGTGAAAAAGCTTGAAAATTAGTTTTTGAGTAGTTTACTTTTAAAATGTGTGGAAATCTTTGATAAAGATACTGCTTAAAATTGAACAAGCTCTTAGTACTTTACAATAGGATTTGAATATTCTTAGAGACAAATGTTAGGTTGTTTATGCAATTCTATTTCAATTATCAATTAATTGCATACTTCTAACATAATGATTGTGGTTTCTCTTTAGCATAGTTAGGAATGATTTTTTTTTTTTTTAATTTCTTAGTATTAGATTCTTGTTTTTTCTTGCAATATATTTAATTCTTCCTTGGTTGCTAATTCTTATTTTAGTAATTTTGCACTCATATAATCATTTCACATGTTAGTGAATGGATTTAAAATTAATTCAAACTGCTTGACAAACATCTTTTTAAAATAAACAAAGTTAGGTACAAGAGCATTAGTTGATTAATTGGTGTAATCAAGCTTTCAACCCTAAATTTTCTAGTTACGTAAGAAGTAGAGTACACTTCCATGCCTCACTTGATTTCTAACTGACCCAATAAGTTAGTGGTGACTCATCTTAGAAAATTCTTATAGTGTTAATTTAAATACCTAACGTCGCTCAAGATATAGGGTTGGAATAGCCCACATCTAAAATGAGGGCCATAAGCCCGCCTTTTAGATTATACCCCTAAACCTAATGACTTTTCCCTTAGAACAGGAAAGGTCTGTCACCGACCTACTGATTGTGAAAATCCCATCCTTTACTTAATGAAAGTTCTCAATAGAGTAAATTTTCAAGATAGCTTGTGAATTAAAAGAATTTAGAGACTCTAACATGATTAAAAGATTGACTGTACATCCATAAAAGATTGAAATTAATTTCCTTGACAACTTCTTTCCCACTATTTTGGATGTATGATGTCATTTAATCAAATGGAACGATTCAACGAAGAAATCGAAAACGAAACCAAAGAGTACCTAGTGGGCCGTCAAAGGCAAGGCCGCAATCCGCAAGATTGAGAGAGAGAGATATGAGACTAGATGGGGACTCAGGTGATACAAGAGAGAGCGTGAGAAAAAATACAACTTCTAAGACATTTCAGGGTTTTATTTGAACCGCTAAACCAGTATTACCAGAGAACCGATTTTGAAATCGGTTCAAAAGCGAGTTTATCCAAGAAACTGATTTCACAAGGCCAGAGAGGCTTACTCTTTTAGCAATTCGTTATGGATGCGAGTTGTCCTCTTCGTGGGTGTAAAAACTTGGTGTGAGAATTGCTGCCCGTGATTAGGGCGAACCTCCCCAGAGGCATCTACAAATTGAAAAATTCTCAAACTCCCCCTGCCCACCACCGAAGAAGAGCCTCCATGAGGGCTCTCTTGCTCGTTTGTCCGTCACGTCTTCTGTCTACCGTTTGCTTGCCGCAGCATTGCACAGCTGATAGTGCTACCTGGAGGCGACATTACGGGTGAATATCAAAGTTGGAAACACAAGAAAGATGGACATAGGACAATGATCTACAAACATCCATCCACCATGTTATTACGCAGACCACCATTCGAGTACATTACATGCAATAAAAGAAAAACCTCTATGTTTTCTGCGCCAGGTACGCAAAATAAACTTGGGTATCTTCTTAGGTCTGAACCACTTATTCCCAAGTGCCAATTTTGAATAGAAAATGGCCGGAAATTATGCAGGGGACATCTTTTTTCTTGGAAAAGCCACGTCCTTAATCTGCTCACTTCTTGATAATTGAAATGCCATTCTGAATGCTTGCCGCTAACTCTCTCTTTGCCTTTTCCAAGCCATCTCTACAGGTTAACAAATAGAGGCCAAAATTGGAAAACTTCTTCTTCCTCTAATGTAATCAAAGTAGACCTAAAAAATGTCAGGATTATTAAAATTCCAGACCTTTCGTACTAATTCAGCAGGCCAAAGGGAAGAACCTCCTCGCCCTAGTACGACCAAGGTGACTTTGGATGCAGAGTACGGAAGCTCTTTCCCCTCAAAAAAGGGGAACAACAATAAAGAAAATCATTGATCATTTTAGTTTGTATTCGAGAGAAGTAAAGAGATTGGATCTCAATAAGTTTTTCCAAAGGCCAAACCTGAGAAGCAGCAAATGCACACTTTGACAATGCCAGCGTCGCCCCTCAACCCACGCAGGCACGCATCGGCAAACTTCACAGCAACATATGCCTGCATAATTCATTTTCACATTATTTTAGCATATGAAAAGAGTCCAATCCGCATAGCGAATAACCATCAGATTTCCTGTTCATGAAAGACATCATACCACATCTCAAGGGCCCAAAAAAGGACTGAGCATGGAGAGAGATGCAGAGCCAGCTCCAGCTTTAGCCTGAAAGTTCTGCAAGCACAGAGTTACATAATTCAGTTGGCTTCCCGATATAAGGTAAGGAGGCAGGAAAGTGAAGACTAAGACGTCTTGTCATAATTTCTCTTTGGAAATAGATGCAGAAAAAATTTAATTTCAAGTAGTCATCAACAATCACTTTCAAGAAAATCTGACAGATTTAATGATGATGTCACTACATGGACTACTCCACTTATCATCAAAATGCAAGTCATTCTCTTTGCCGTAACAACAAAAGATGTGTGGTGCTCTGTCTCTACATTCTTTATGTTACTTTCCTTGGTTTTCCTTAATGAGGACCAGACAAAATTATCATAAGCTAAGATATTTTCTAAAGTGCTTGCTTCTGCCCATAGACCAAGACGAAGTAATCACCTTGTACATACTCTCATACGCAAGATGTCTTATTAATTCAGACAAAGATCTTCATTGGGACTTTTTCTTGGGTAGTGGTAGTTGATAGTTTCTCCAAGCTTCCATTGATAAATAGGTTAATATCTTGAAAAACCCCAAAACTGACGTAATTGTGGTAAATTTACTCAAAACTAATTTTTTGACAATCAAAAATCGCAAACTAGTACACTTTTAACAATTTATCCTAGAATGGTACTTTTATGACAAATTTACGCTCTATTAATTTCCGTTATTGCTTAATTGGATGACACGTAACAGTTGACTAGTATACCAGGTTCGGATTTTACTCTCTATATGTCATAATTGTACCATTTTTGTGAATTTTTGTAGTATTAACCCAATTTAACAGAGGTTACATTTGTCACAAATAGACTATTTTGGGATTTTTGGCAGTCGAACAAATTAGTTTGGGATAAATTTGTTACAAGTATATTAGTTTTGGGTTTTTTATGATCATTTGAGGTAAATTTGTTACAAGTGTATTAATTCAGAGTTTTTCATGATAAAAAAATTAATTTAAGGTAAATTTATCACAAATGTATTGGTTAGGGGCTTTTCAAGGTTTTAACCCTTGATAAATTAAATTCCCTGACCTAAATCATAACAATCTCTCATATGTTCTTTTTAGTGCATAGACAATGCTATAAAGTTGACTTGCAAAAGATATATGCCCCCATGGACCTAAGATGTGATTGTTGCGAAAATCTCATCATTCTCATAAGAAAGTTTTTAACAGATTACATCAACTAAATGGCTTGTGGATTTGAAGAATTCAGAGACTAACATGATTAAGCATGCAGTCATATGTGGAAAATGAGTTGCTTGTAACAGTATACTACTCAGGCGGCCTTTGTATTGCGAATCTTGACAAACCTGCTAAAGCACTATTTTACTAGGGGTGTGCAAAATACCCGGGATCCGCCCGGACCACCCGGAACCGGCGGGTCTTGAGGGAACCGGTCCGGTTCCCGGTTCCTTGGGCGGATCCACCCACCCGGACCGGACCGGAACCTTTTTAATATTAAAAAAAAAAAATTTACTAAGAGAAACCCTACATCTCATCTCACTCTCTAGGGAACCTTTACCTTTGGTCAAAGAAAATTTAACCATCTATGGTTATTTGCAAGTAGGAAATGGGAGAATGTTGCATTCCATCTGTTCGCCTTTTTTTTTTTTTTTTTTTAATCTACGAGATACATTTATAATTACAACAAATAAATATTTGCTCCACGTGCTTAAATTTGATTTTTCTTTCTTTGGTTTGCTTTGATGTCACGTAATTGTTTTTTTGTTGAAAACCAAAAAATTTAGTGTCAAAATCGGTTCCATGGATCCACCCGGGAACCGGACCGGACCGGCGGTCCGGTTCCCGGGTGGATCCACGCAACAAACGAGTGGATCCCGGTTCCAATTTTTTGGAACCGGTCCTTAGCGGGCGGTTCCCAGTTCTAGGTCGGGAACCGCCCGCCCGGACCATGCACACCCCTATATTTTACGACCTGAGAACCCGAATCTGAAGAAACTAACCGGAATGTGATATTAACAGCTAAATCCATAGAAAATGGATTTCTTGAGGAGTGAAAGAAATAGGTGGTTTAACCTCTAAATTGCGAATGCCAACTGACATTTATCATTTTATAGAAAAGTGCAATGTCTAACAACATTCCTGTCATACATATAAGTTCTTATTAGGAAGAATGGATCGCAAACCTGAGATAAAAGAGGTAAAGCGTAAAGTTGTCGCTCCTACAGGACCCCCAACAACTAGAACATCGATTTCTCTAGGATCGAGACCCCATACTTCTGCCTGGAAGGAACATACTAGATCAGAAATCTGATAAGATACTTTAGCAAACATCTAGGATATCCAGGGAAAGGAAAACAGTTGTCAGCTTTCATGACGTTGTCTCGAAGCTCGTTTCTTGCACAATTTTGCTACCCAAGTGTTAGTGCCGAGTATCTATGACCATAAACGACCTCATGATCATGATAAGAGAACCAACAACACTCCCCAATACATACCAGCAGTTATATGATTATTTCAACCAAAACAATCAAATATACAGGGGGCTTCCGGACTCTATTGCTAGACTTGCGAGTAGCCTGATTTTATTAACTTAGCTTCTACACCTTG
The DNA here is from genome assembly GCA_016097485.1 of Eucalyptus sideroxylon x Eucalyptus melliodora. Lineage (NCBI taxonomy): Eukaryota > Viridiplantae > Streptophyta > Magnoliopsida > Myrtales > Myrtaceae > Eucalyptus > Eucalyptus sideroxylon x Eucalyptus melliodora. The sequence continues at coordinate 23,125,882 of CM027831.1, read as the reverse complement.
CACATGATCCCATACAAGATGTCCTTGGAGCAATTTATTGATTGCAGTTACGCATAATATGGCGTCTTAGACAACAGAGCATGCTAAACAAGGTAAAACACGCTTATGTAGACTAGGAGACGCAACAACCAGAGGAGAGTATAACGAAAAACATGCGCACTTGGAATTTAAAGTCATACTCTCAGAAATCTGTCCACGGACTAAACTTGTAACTATTGAGACATCTCCCAATTTCACAATACTCTTTGCAAAAGCTTTTGTTTTTTTGGGCGCTGGTCATGTAACATTTTGAATATGTTTTTGCGCAACAAACTAATTTTACCTCTCCAATATATCGGGATTCAACAGGGCAATCATGCATATAGGTGATCATCGGCCTTGTGGCCTGGCCCACCTAAATCTAGTTTGCCATCAGCTGAAATGGCAACAACTTGATTCTGAGTTTGTTGCCCAACTACATTCCCCAAAGTTTCTAGGGCTTACAGGATCCCGTCAATCCTGGATCAATTGGTGCTCTCCCTCTGGCATGAGCCTGCCTCAGTGTCCTCCCTCTAGCACTAGCTTAAGTCGATGCCCTTCCTTTGGTGCCAGTTAAAGTCGTCACGGCCCTTCTTCGAGGGGCCCTCTAATCAGGACCACTCATCACATAGGATCTTTATAAAAACCTACTTTCAAATTCCTATAAGGAATCATAAATCTAAGCAACTCGTATAAGGCAATTAAGCAATCACAAGCATAAGTATAAGAAAAAATGTTTTTCCTAGCTGACTATCCCAAAACTCATCGCACCTTATCACTCTAAACCTTAACTAGGCTCTGATATCACTTAAATTGGAATGTCATGCCCTGAACCTTGAATGCATGAGCATCCCTCAATGATCGATTAAATTACGACGTCCCAAGACTTGTCGCTGACCCGGTCTTTAATTGATCAAACGCAAGTAGAAGCATTTAATATAACAACACCCAGTCAAACAACAAACAACAGGGATAGTAAAAACACAACAAACATTTGCAAAAGCAACACTTTCATTTATAAACTGTTAATCCTAGAAAGTTTAATAATTACAAGCCTTTTTACGGCCACTTCCTACTGACCATCTCAAAAACCTGCAAGATCAAGGTTAATGTAAACTTCACTAACGATGAGGCCAATCAAAAGTGACGCTAGGCATGCCCGTGTCTTGGTCCATCGAGACCCCAAACCGCACGCGATAGTTTTCCATACTATGAACTTGAAAATATTCAACAAGAATAGTGTGAGATAAAAATCTCAGTGAATTAACAACCTAAGTCTCAATTAGGACGTGAATTCGTCTCGGAGGCGGTTTAAACGCACACGATATACAACTTACCTTGCCTTGGTACACCCTTGCACATTAGTACATCACATATGGTAATATCAATGCAACAAGCATAAACAATAATCATAACACAATCTACAATAATCAGGCGCATGGTCAAACATATGTGTTCAAATTATTATGATCCATCGGGTCACAGCCAACACACAAGTCGGAAGTCATTCGACCTAATCGGGCATCGTCTCGCCCCATTGAACACATCATTGTCTAAAACCCCACCTAAACGACATTCCATAAAAGAGTATCGATCTGGCCTCAACCACGATTTGGCATCCGGATCCCCATCGGGCATTTGATAAACATCAGGCATCGCCTCCAAACTCCCGTTAGGTAATAAGTTCAATTAAATGACCACGCAAGCACACCAACAATTAAACCAATATTATTTGCCATTAATTAGCCCAGCACAAAAGAGTTTGTGTTCCAAATAACCAACTTTGGCAAATTTTTACACTTAAAATTCTAGTACAATATTCACACATGATCATGTACTAAAAATCAATCCACCAAATTTTGCATACTTTCACTTTAAAACCCCATTGTCCTGTTTAATGCGTAAAACTCGACGTCCAAACCTGACACATCAAAATTTGCTATTTTTCTTATCCATCAAACCTTCTTTTGAAATAGTAAATAAAGCTTATCATTGAACAATCGATAACATGGCATCACAAACTCAAACAATCGGAATTATGCACAAACTCATTTAGAAAAACGAGCATAAAATTCTACTTAACGACTAACCTGTCATTAATTTACACTAATCGTGATTAATTAGGCTAATTGTGATTAATTAAGATTAACTATCATTAATTAATCTAACTATAGTTAATTAAAATTAATTGTCCTTAATTAAGACTAATCTCAGTTAGCCTTAATCTAACTCATCATTAACCATGGTTAGCACTAAACCAACATTATATGTTAATAACCACCATTAACCTAAACTAAACCTACCCTTAAATGTTATTAGCTACCTAATCAAGGATTAGGAGTTAACTCACAGGTTTTCCGGCAGCGACGGACTCACGGCAACAGCGGTATGATGGTGTTGAGGACGCGGCATTCACGGCACCAATGGTGGGGCAACGGCAACAGCATGGTGAGCTTTAAGGCTCATGGCCACCTTGCTTGAGAGCTCAGTGGTGGTGGTGGCAGCGGCTTGAGGTGAAGACAATGGTGGTGGTTTGCGGTGGTGGAGAGGGACGGGCGTGCGGCTGCGTTGGTGGATGACGGTGAAGGATGGCATGGGCGGTTAGAGCTTGCAACGGTGAGTGAGCAGCAATGTGGCGATTCAGTGAGGTTGAGGGGCGACCAACCTTGGTGGTCGAGCGGTGGAACAAGTGGTGGCTCAGACAATGGTGAGTGGCAGTGAGTGATAGGTGGTGGTGAGATGGACGGTCAAAAAAACAAAACAAGAAAAGAAGAAGAAGAAGACGGTGGTGGAGAGGGACGGGCGTGCGGCTGCGTTGGTGGATGACGATGAAGGATGGCATGGGCGGTTAGAGCTTGCAATGGTGAGTGAGCAGCAATGTGGCGGTTCAGTGAGGTTGAGGGGCAACCAACCTTGGTGGTCGAGCAGCGGAACAAGTGGTGGCTCAGATAATGGTGAGTGGCAGTGAGTGATAGGTGGTGGTGAGATGGACGGTCAAAAGGAACAAAACAAGGAAGAAGAAGAAGAAGAAGAAGAAGAAGAAGAAGAAGAAGAGGAGGAGAATGGAGGGGTAGAGGACTAGGCAGTGGAAAAAGGAAATGGAGGGGGGGCGGGGGGGCGGAGGAGCAGTAAACGAGAGAGAAGGATTTTTCCAAGATTTTCCCCTAAAATCCATGATTTCCCCTTCACCCACTCCCCCTAAATTCCTCTTCACCTAGTATTTTGTCCCCTCAATTTTATTTTCGTTTTCCTTTTTTCTTTAAAATCAAGATTTTGCCAAAATTCACAACTTTGCCACTAGGCTCGGTTCCCTTTTCGACTTCCATTTTTCGTTCGATAATTCCATTTTCCAAAATTTCGAACTTGCCAATAATTTGACGGACAATGAGGCGATGTCCAATAAGTTAGTTTTGAAATTCTCGAAAGTTTAATACCCAAAATCGAATTTAATTTCATGGTTAAAATCGATCAAATGCAACTTTAGTATGACCTAAACTATCAAGTCGCTTTTAGAGGTTTTCGCATGGTTGACCCATGGTTGATAATTTTCAATCTACATTTGTACCTTTTCGAATTGTGGATGACTCTCAGTTGTCATGTAATCGCAAGGGTTCAATTACGTATCCTGAGTATAAGATCAATAGAAAATCAATTTATCGTCGTTCCATGTAAGTATCGTAATCATGTGAAACCACCCGCAAACGGATTACATACTTCTATCGAATCGATTTATATTGGTTCGCTAATTGGCTTATAACAACGCAGTATTAAACCTTGTCGATCCTTATGATCAAGCGGTCGATTTGATTGAATTCTCTGATGTGTCGTGTTTTAACCCTTTATGGTCTCGTTCAATAGATTATGTAACTCATGAATAATTAGTTCATAGTAAATTCATCATTAGTGCATTGATGAAGTAACTATTTCATATATTTCGAAAGTGGCCAACTTTAGAGATATCATATATGGTGTGACTTTGCGAAGTGAGCATTCATTCATCAACCAACAATGAAATTCTACTAGGAACATAGGAATCATTAGTTTAGTCTTTCTTCCTATAATATGCCATTTTCTTTTTCATTTGAATGTTGTTAAGCAGATAAGCAAAAACTGTAGTACATTATGGGATCTTGACCTTTGTTGATCTCCTGGGATATATACTCGGTCAGGCTTGTGTATAGATTAGTTGTATTCTACATTTAACGGGATCTTTTGCAATTGGTTATTGTTCCTACAGATAAACCACACGTTGTAACATTGAAGTTAAGCAATTGAACCATTGTCATTGCTACTACTCAGGATCAATGCCCTGTCTCTTCGTGAAAACCCGATAGTTATTCATTTTACTATTGCGATTCAGTTCAAAAATCTCGCTGGCGTAAAGCTAAGCCTACTACCACAAATTGAGCTTTGCCCATCACTCCCTTCCCCAGCATAACACCTTTGCATTGGCAGCACTTTCCACGGTCGTCGTCTATCTAGCGAAAGAGTCTCCTTGCTCCTCTAACAACACGATCCACTACTGTCCTCGTCACAAGCGAATGGTCGCCTTGCTCCACCTCCTTATCATCATGCCATATAGTCAATAGTCCAGTCTAGTTGCAGCTCCATTCCATGTGAACATGATGGACATATCCTCCTCCTTTTCCTTGGCCTCTTTTACTTATTTCTTGAAGGAACTCTAATCCCTAGTCCACATTGTGCACTACAGTAACTTTTGCCTCCAAAAATTGAGTTGACACGATCAGTTAACCCATCAACCGTAAAAGCGCTAAGTTGAGTTTCTTTACTCGTAGGTCACGCTCTACCACATTAGAGAGGTATTTTTTTTATGCATTTTTTAATTTTTTTTCTCATAAAATTATTAAAATTGTGAATTTTTTGAATTTTTAAAATTTTATAAAATTTTAAATATTTTTATGCATTTTTAATTGTGTTTTTTAAAAAACCAAAATAAATTCTTTTCGAAATTTTTAAACGTTTCTCCTTTTTAAATTTTTAGAATATTCTTTTTCTAAAAAATAAAAAACCGAAAATAAGGACATCGGCATGGACTATCAAGTGCAGTCAGGCTCGGGCCCGCCGAGCAGGACTAATTCGCGGGCGGATTCCCACAATTGAGCCCAGTTAGACCTAGACCTTGAAACAAACCTGAACTAAACTCGAAAGCCCAACTCACCTAAAACGTCCAGCCCAAACTAAACTAAACTATACAAGTCCAAAAAATCTCAAACCAATTAAACCCAAATTCCACAAGACCAATTAGGCCCAAACCAAACAAGTCCAGACTCGATTAACTTAAGCCCAATCTAGATTTACTAAAGTTCAACCCAAGCTCATTTCCCATTTTCTTCTCTCTCTAAAATATGGTCGATCTCCCCCACTGCTCTCTGGACAAGCCCTTCAATCTTCAACATCAAAACTCAAGTCACCAACACAAAACGTCTGCTATGGATCGCAGTCATTGGACCACGGCCCATCCTCGACTATGACTCCACAACGATGCGTAACATATAAAGTGGAAGATAATAGTAAAGCTCAGTCAAGCATCCTGAGTGTTAAAATTATGTCTCGAGTTTTTTGCTGAAAAAGAAAAAAATATAAAAATAAATAAAAGAAGGGAAACTTTCTTTTATGCTGCTGCAGAATCTGAATTCTTCAATCCACGGTGGGGTCCCACGCCATGGGCTTTCTTCAATTAGCCGATTGAATTAATAGGAGGTGGGCCCAAGGTGGGCACACGCACACGCATATCCACTTACGAAGGAAGCGTCCAGACGTCACCTGCAAGAAGGAAACAAAATAGGTGGGCCCAAGGTCAAACTTTTGACCTTGGGGCACACTCTCACACACGTATAAAAGGGAAAGGTTTCTCTTCGGGCGTTTCATGGCCGAAAGAAAACCTACGAAGCCGCCGAGGTGAGAAGCACACCAAAAGACCTACGAAGCAAGGAGCCGCACGTCTGCGCCGTTTTGTTGAAGCCCTACAAAGAGGATACGTACGTGAAGATACTGTTCTTGTTTGACGTACGTAGAGTGCTTTCGTTCAAGCTTGAATACATGATAATTTTGTGCCGTGAGTTTATTCCCGGGGTTTGGGGTTAAATCTAGGTGCGGGAAACACTTGAGCGATTGAGCGATCAGACTCGATTCTCCGATTTTAATGAATTATTTGCTTGTTGGTTACTCCCCGTGGACGTAGGTATCGATATTCGAACCGAACAACGTAAATTTCTCGGTGTCCGATTTTTCTTGTTTATTTCTCCGGTGATTTCGCGTTGACGTAATTTGCAAGATCCAAACTGAGAAATCAGTGTTCGTCAAGATCCCTGGTTCATTTCCTCACCAGTATTCACATCTGCTGTGAGAACAATGCACGGGATAAAACAACACAGAGGCACCACCGATCGAGACTTGAAAAAGAGAAGAAAATGCATGTTGAACGGCGGTGACAAAAAACGTATTTTAACGTTAGAGAGAGATCACCATCAAGCGTACCCCACAGCTACATCTTCAAGCGACTCAGAAGAAAATCTGAACGGCCTTGGTGCAAACATTTTGTCAAACATGTGGTGGTCGTCAAATGAAAGGAAACCCTGACAAGAACAAGACTCAAAACCGGATCAAAGCTCAACACGAATCAGCGTGGAATGCTCAACATCAACCAAGGACAGCATAAGCGAACCCGAAACGCACGCCCCGGCTCAGTAGATCGTGCAAATACATGAGAGAACAGGGCAAAAGCAAGGCATAAAAATGGGGTCGGCCGAGGGTCTCTACCCGGCTCGGGGGCGGCGATTAGTGGGTGAGCTCGATAGATCGGACTATGTCCAGTCGCCTCGCACACCTCCGAACCGGGATCCCCGGGAAATCGACGCAACTCGACACAACTCAAAAAGATACGCACGAGACCTTGTGGGAGAAGCACGCGTCAGCGAGGGTCGGCGGCCGAGGTCCAAGCGCGGTGGCTCGCTCTCCTCCCTCCCTTTTAAGTTGCCCAGCGCGCATGGCCTCTTGTGACGCCAGCTGCCCCTGCCGGCCTGACCCCCGACCGGACGCAACCGCTGTTCCCCATCTTACCAGCGTCCTCGTCGCGTTGCAGAGGGCGTGAGGGAAAGAGAGGGAAAGAAGTGGCAAAGGCCGGGCCGACGGAAAAAATAAAAATAAAGGAGGAAAGAAGAGGGCCGGGCCCAAACAGGGGAAGGGAAAGGGAGAAGAAAAAGGGGCCGAGCAGGGCCATCACTTGCCTGGGCCCACTACGTTCTTTTAAATTAATTTTTAAAATTTTTTAAAAAATAAAAAATCCTGAAAATTCTAACAATTAATACTAGCAACGCAAATGTTCCTAATTTTCATACATAATGCAATTTAATGAAAGTTATTTTTACTAAGAGTTAAAGATTAATCCATAATTTTCTATGCAAAACGGATTGGTAAAAGTTAGATGTTATATATACGTGATGGGCATCGGACTTCTAACAATTGTCCTTAAAAGTGCCTACAGTAACATTTGTACCTCCAAAAACTCAATCAACAATACTAGTCAACTCATCAATTGTTGTAGGTGTCGATCGTCCAATTTCAGGGTAGACGAAGCTTCCATGCACCTGGATGCACCAAGTCGGGTTTTGCACTAGAGATTTACACCTTATGACATCAGCAAGCCATGTTAGTAGGCCAAGTCACAAGCCATGTTAGCAAGAGGCTTCAGAAGCCCAATACCATTATTGACTGAATCGGCTCAATTCCTTGACTGATTGATTCGAGGTCTTATAGATTGATTCATTGCCGATTCAAACTAGCCATAGTTTTCTTTAACGTGTCCTATTCAAGTTTGAGGTCAGTTTTACTTTCAACCTTTTAGTACACTACAAAGATTAGTCACAGGTCTCATAGCCCACCTGAACCATCCAAGATGGCTCTAATTATTATTTGGGAGTTGAGCCATGCCTACATGAACATATGATGAAATTATGAAAAATTAATGCTAAAAGACCTGAAGATTAGATCACTAAACCACCAAATCATCATGTGCATATGCAACAATATCCACTGGTCTATAGCTTAATAGGTTTGAGATTGTCCAACGGGCATGAGATTCACTAGCTCAATGTCATGTTAATAGTGATTTGGCTAACCAAGATATAGGAATTGGGGCAGTCTATGGCCGGGTTTTTTCAGTTGAATGTAGTCTACTCGGGATCAGTTTGCACTCTCCGAACCTACATGAGTGTAAGATTGATAGGAATCTGTATGCTGGTTATCAAGATCGTATGCATTTCATTCAATTTTTGATAGTGTTAGTTGACGATCATAAGCCAATTCGTGCATCATTCCTCCACCCACACTGCAAAGCATTGTTGCAGAGCAACACTAAGTAAACCGTGTGACGGGATCCAAAGCTCGGGAGTGACATCGCTCTTTCTACACTGCACTCCTACTTCTGTCGTCCCGCCAAATACTGTCATCATTGCCAAAGTCTCTTCCAAATTGTCATTACAACGTAGAACAATTTCAGGACTAACAAAACCAGACTTGCAAAACGTATTTCGAATTATCTTTTAACTTCAAACAATGCTCATTCGTCATTGGGCGGTTATGAGAAACTAGCCATCACCCAAACAAAGCAGCGAATTTTATGAGGCTCGTCCAACTTTAAGATAATGTTCTAAAGCCTTTTTTTTTTTTTTTGCAAATAAGTTGCTTTTTCATGGAACAAAAAATGAACTCGGTTATCTTTTAGTCTAAATGCTCCACTCAAGGAGAACTTGGTGTGAGAAATTTATGCTGGTGATTGTGGTTTTGTGTCCCTCTGCCAACTACCAAGAAGAGACTCTGTAATGGCTCTCTTGCTCCTTTTTGTCTCTTAAATCGTCTGGACAAAGCCATAGAAAAATCTGCACTTGAGTCTCTTAAACTTCAAGCCTGTTGCCAAAAATGAGCTTCAACTATTCAGCACCTTGTCTATCATTTTCTTATCGTGGCATTGCATATCTGATAGTGCGTGAGGCAACATTGAGGGTGCATCAGAAAGTCAGTAATCTGAACACGAACATTAGAAAGATGGGACATAGGACAATGATATACAAACATCCGTCTGCCAGGCTATACACATATTACCATTTGAGTACATTACATGCAACAAAAGAAAAACCTTCATGTTTCCTAAGTAATCTATGTAAAATAAACTTCGATGTCTTCCAAGGTCTGAACCATTTATGCCCAGTAGAAAAACAAAGCGGAAACTATGAAGAGGACATATTTTTCCTTGGCAAAAGCCACATCTTTAACCTGCTCACTTCTTGATAAATGAAATGCCCTTCTGAATACTTGCCGCTAGCTCTTTCTTTGCCTTTTCCAAGCCAGTTCTACAGCTTAATAGAAAAGGACTTAAAAAAGAAAAAAGTTCATCTTCCTTTGATCTAATCAAAGTAGACCTAAAAATTTTGAGATTATTAGAACTCCAGACCTTTCATACTCATTCAGCAGGCCAAAAGGAAGAACCTCCTCAGCCCAGCACCATTGAGGCGCACTTTGGATGCAAAGAACGGAAGCTTGGTCACCTGAAAGATGGGGACAACTATAAAGAAAATCATTGGTCATTTCAGTTGGAATTTGAGAGAAGTCAAAATATTGGATCTTGATTTTCAAGGCCTCAAACCTGGGAAGCAACAAATGCACACTCGACAATGCCACGTCACCCTAAAACCCACGCAGGCATGCATCGGCAGACGTGACAGCAGCATATGCCTTCGCATTTCATTTTTACATTATTTAAGCATGTGAAAAGAGTCTGCATATTAAAGAGCCATCAAATTTCTTGTTCATGAAAGAGATCGCACTACATCTCAAGGGTGAAAAAAAGGACTCACCATTGACAGCGTTACCGAGCCAGCTCCAGCTTTAGCCTGAATGTTGTCAAAGCACAGACGTACACAATTCAGTTGGCTTCAAGACATAATATAGGGAAGCATAGAAGTTAAGACTAAGACGTTATGTCATAATTTCATCATGGAAATAGATGCAGAAAAATCCAGTTTCGAGTAGAAATCAACGATCGCTTCAAGATGAGCTTCTCCACTTACTGTCAAAATGCAAGTCATTCTCTAAGCCCTAACAAAAAAAGATGTATGCTACTCTGTCTCTACGTTCTATTTGTTACCTTCCTTGGTTTTCCTTAATGGGGACCAGACAAAATAATAAGAAATTAAGATATTCACCCCAATTGCTTGCTTCTGCCTATAGTTGAGGACAAAGTAATCACCTTGTACATAATTTCACACACGAGGTGTCCCATTAATTCCTACAGATATTCATTAACACCTTTCTTGTGTAGTAAAAGTGGATAGGTTGCCAAAGTGGCATTGGTAGACCGAATTCCTTGACCTCTACAAGTAAGATGATAACAAGCTCTCTAATGTTCGGTACAGGATTTCTATGCCCATATGGACTTAAGTGATTCTTGCAAAAATATCATCCTTCTCACAAAGAAACTTCTCAGTAGAGTACATCTTCGAAATGGCTTGTGAATTTAACGAATTTACAGACTCTAACATGATTAAGCATGCAGTCATGTGTTTGGGTGACATGATTGCTTGCTTGTAACTGTGTATTCCTTAGGTAGCCTAAGTACTCCGAAGCTTTTGTCCAAGACCTTAACAAAATGAACATCACTAGAACAGCTAAAGCACTATTATACAACCTGAAACCCAAAACTGATGAGTCAAACGGAATGTGATATGACGGCAACACTGCCCACATTGACGTCTAAATCCACATAAATCGAAATTTGTTTACCTCAACAACTTCTGTGCTGCTTTTTGGATGCGTGACATCAGGTAATCTTGAGGAGTGAAAGAACAAGGTGGTCTAACCTACAGATTTTGAAAATGCCAACCGATATTTAGCATTCTACAGAAAGTGCAATTTGTTGTGTCGAATCAACAACTGGAGCATGAACTTTGCTAGGATCAAGACCTAGTACTTCTGCCTTCAAGGAACATAATAGATCAGATATCTGATGAGATATTTTAGCGAACACCTACAATACAATACCATGGGAAAGGAAAAAAGTTGTTGGCTTTTATGGCATTGTCTTAAAACTGGTATCTTGTACAGATTTTGCTGCCTGAGCGTTAGTACCAAGTATCTATGACCATAAACAATCTGATGATTGTGAGAAGAGAACTGATAACATTCACTAGCACATAACAGCAGTTACATTAATATTTCACCCCAAACAGTCAAATAAATGGCGTTTCTGGATTCCGTTGCTTGACTTGTATATAGCCCGATTTTATTAACTTCACCTCAACACCTTCCACATTATCCAGGCCTATTTAATTAAAAACCAGGTCCACTTAGATATCTTTTTGAAAGCAACGAAAAGATTAGATGCCCTTGGAGCAAGTTATCAACTACAGGTATGCAAGACATAACGTTTGAGACAAAAGAGGGCGATAAACAAGGTAAAATATCCTTCTATCTTTCTAGGCACACATACAAAGCTGACAAACCGATACTCCATACTCTGTTAAGATACTCGATGCTTCTTGATAGTATTAGCTAGACAGCAGAAGCAAGAGTGATACATACCACGAAAGTATATGCTCTAACTACGTCGAGCATGGTAAACACCCAACAGTCTCTTTGGATCATAAGTGCCAGTCTCTTGAAAATTTCGGCTGCAATGGGAACTGTGGAGTTAACAGGGTTGCTAATCAGGTTGACACTAGCTTTCTGGCAACATTTGGCGATTTCATCACAAAGGGTTCTGACCATTCCAGCATTTATGTTGACGATTCCTCCACTTGTTGCTGTCCCAGAAATCCACCGACCTCATAATAGAAGCAACAATTTAGTCTGACGCATTAAACGATCCACATACTCAACCATGATATCGAGCTCACTCATCCGAACAGCTAATCCAAAAACATCCCCAAAGAACAATCAACAACATGAAATTCCGTCTACATTTAGAGCCTAGCAATTTTGTTCATCCTAGATTCAGCAAATTGCAGGCGAATTTACGATGGGAAGGGGAACTCACCACGCCACGGGTATCCATGTGGCTGATATATCAGCGGCGACACCCGGAGTATTCACAACACCATACAGATGGAAAAAAAACCGAGACGAGCGGGTTGATCTTCGTCTACGCTGCCAGAGGCTGCCCAGTCCCTCCAGCTGCTCCCAGGATCGCGACTTTAACTCCAGGTGCCGCGCACCAGTCGGTTCAGTTTTTTCAGTTAACACTACGTTTCTGGGCAATCCTGATCTGTGGTGGTCTTACTTGGGTCCCCGCAAGGACGGGGCTGTGAATGGGACTCATCCACCACATGCTAAGGGTCCCCTCTCTCCCTCAATGACGCTACAGGTCGTGATTGGTTTGCTCGTCTGCTCGATTGTGTTCGCGTTCCCTGTGATAATCAAGGTCCGCTCGGTGCCGAAGGCGGGCGAGTACGGCGCATGGAAGATGACCGCGTTCCCACGCTACGGCTTCATCCGCCGTTGTCCGAGTACATTACCCAACGGGCGCCCAGGTGAGGTCCTGCACAATATTTTTAAGCTAATTAAAGAGACGAAGAGATAATGTTAAATTCTTAAATCAACTAACGATTGATTACTATAATAATATCCACCACTACTCGATATCTCAAATCTTTTATTCAAAAGAAAAGATATCATCATTTCAAATGATAACTTGATGAACCAAAAATGGCAAAAATTGATCCACTCCATCCATATAAAGGGTGCTCAGACCCTTTTAATCTTTTTTAGTGGGGGATTGGGGTGCGGAACACAAAGAATCAACCCTTAATTTTTATTTTGGAATTAAGGCATTTGAAATCCTAAAACTTTCAATTGATTCATGATTTAGGCCGATACTCAAACGTAATGGGTCAAACCATGGATCCTTGTTTTATGCTTCGCATATTTTATTGATGTAGTTTTGATAGACCATGAGACACACTCCGCTTGGCACGCCATTGGGGCATTTATACATTAGACTAAAGATGAGGATAATAATCGATTGTGTGTTTAATCCGTGTGATCATATGAAGAACCTGTCATCGATGGAATTTGGGGGTGATGTTCGATGGATTTCGGATGTCGTTCACGGGAGTGCTTATCGGAACAATGCCCAATGGATTTTGGATGCCCGACGGAATTTGGATACCGTGCCCAATGAGGTGGGACGATGCCTCGGAGGTTTTAGGAAAAGCCGTAGGATTTCGGCTATGTGTATAATAATTGGACTCGAGATAATATAATGTTATGGGATATTATGTGATTCTCGAAGCGCTAATCGTGTGTGAGTTATTTGAGTATTATGTGCATACTGTGGACTTTGCTGTAGGTCTCTTGCATGATGTGTAAGACACATGCATAATTTAATTGTCATTTTTAATGATTTGGAAGGCACATGCATGTTATAATACTTGTTATTTATGACGTGAGAGACACATGGATGTTTTGGAAGTCATTATTTGAGACCCGATGGCCATGATGATATTTTAGAAACTAATATTTGACATGTGAGAATATTATTGGCTATTAATTGCATTATATGAGGCACGTGTGAATTTTTATACTATTATTTAGGACCTGAGAAACACGTTGTTGAAGTTATTAATTGGCACATTTAGAATTTTTATGAGTATGAGATATCTCGTAGATTTTTGATAGGACGGATGTCTAGGTAAATGAAAAGTTTCCTTTATGTTCAAAGTTAAGGCAAGAAAAAGATTTACTATTGATCTACCATTGACAAGTGGGTGTCGACTTTGTAGGTTTCTCAAACAAGGGATTTGCCTATATGAGGTTTAGGTGATTTACTTACTGAGTCATACTCGCCATTGTCTTTTTCAGACTTGTAGATATGGATCCGCCACCCGCACGTTTCATGCGTTTTGGGATACCTATGAGTATGGAAGTCACGATCATGGATATACTTAGGGAGGATACCGTATACTGAAGGATCACTACTACTATTTAGGTTAAGGAAGGCTACGACAATCTCATTCCCAAGAGTTATTGAGCTTGGTACATGTGGTTCGACACGGACCTCTTCGAGCCCCTTCATAGGTTCAGTGGAACGGTTGGACCAGATGAGAACGATGGCCCGCCCGATAGCCCAATAGGTGACGCCTGAGTAGTCGATCCTTGTAGGAGTGCCGTTTCTATTTAATATCTCCCTAAAAGAGATAGGACTAACCCGAAGCTTATGAACCCCCCGCTATCTTTTTGGAGGATGTATCAGATTGGCCTAATGACGGGCTTGTAAATTAAACGATCCCATCTAATGAAGTGGATAAATAAGATGTATATTTGCTAATGCGGTTTCCTTGCTATCTCTTTATGTGATTGTTGATTGGGTGTTAATGTTGTACGCTTCCGCTTGCATTTAATTGAAAGATAATAATCGACGGATTGGCGACGCCTCTTGGGATGTCGTATAATTAACCACCGTCGGATGTTGAGTACCCGAGGTGGGGGAATAAAGGTTCAGGGCATGACATTCTTGTTTAATTGGTATCAGAGCGGGGTTAATACTTGGAGTGAAAAGGTGCATGGGAATCTTGGGATAGTTAACTAGAAAAACATTGAACATTCATGCATGTGATTGTTGATTGCATTCTTAGTTAACATTCTAGATGTCTAATCTTTTGTTGGAACTTGTAGAGCAAGTTTCCTCTAGAGCTCCTTTAGCTGCAACATGAGTACTCAGGAACCAAGGAACCCAAAAGAAAGGACTACTCAGGACCAGTCAATTTCAAAAGAAAAGTTGCAAGAGGATCTCCAACTAGATGGAATTTTGCAAGCACTAGAGAACATAAGAAATATCATGGAACAATAGAGTCAAAAGCAAGCTACCGTTGCCCTTGTTAATGTCCCAAATGCTAGAATTAGGATGTGTAATAGAAATTGTGAACGACCAATGTATGGACTAGTTGAGCAATTCTTGAAACAACGACCCTCAAAGTTTTCTAGGTCAGATGATCCCCAAAGAGGCAACTTTGTGGATCGACGAGCTAGAGAAAGCCTTTACACTCTTGAGGTGTTCGAGCAAGAACAAAGTGACATTGGCAGTGTACCAATTGTAGAGTAACGCCAGTTATTGGAGGAAGGTCATGAAAGAAAGAGTATTTCTTATAAGTACGGTCCTAACCTGGAAGGCCTTTGTTGAAATGCTCAATGAAAAGTATTTCTTTGAGTGTGCCCGTGATCGGAAGATGGCAGAATTCGTACAGCTTCGTTAAAATCATTTGACAATTGACCAATACGAGGCAAAGTTCGTGAAGTTGTTGAAGTACGCCCCCAGACTGATTGAGAACCCAGTGAATAAGACAAAAAGATTATGTGATAGATTAAAGCCCGACATCCGAAGCCAGTTGGTGCCGTTGAATCTCAAGGATTATAACGAGTTGTACGAGCAACTTCAGCTATTAGAAAAGGATTCGTTAGAACGAGCAGCTGCGATAGGATCGCATTATTTGTCTCCTCGGAACAACCAACACATGGGCAAGAGGTTGATGATGGGAGGAAAATGTTCCTTCCCTCCCACTAAGAAGAATAGCAATGGGAAGTCAACGTACACTCTTGGTATTGCATGCTGCCTTTGTAGGAGAATGCATGGGAATGCTTCGTGTCTAGCTCAGATAGAAGCATGTTACCGATGTGGCCAACAAGACCATCTCTTAAGAAAATGTCCCTAACACTGACCAGGGATGTAGATGTTGCCACAACAAGTGAGGCCCCAATTTGGAGCCGCACTGTAGAACAACCCCAACTGTCCCCCATCTTAAGGAAGAATGTATGCAATTACCAAGGAAGAGCTAAAAACTCTCAGACAGTGACAACTGGTGCAATTTCCTTACATGAACATGCTACTTACGCACTATTTGATACGGGAGCGACCCATCTGTTTGTTGCTGAGCAGTTTGCAAAATTAGCTGGGTTAGAATCTAAACTGCTAGAAATGATTCTTAGTGTTTCCACCATGATGAGAGATGAGATGTTGTCCACCGTAGGATGTCGAGGGTATAAAACAGGTATAAGTGGTCGAGAAGAAATTATAGATTTAGCTATTTTGGCCATGTATAACTTTGATGTCATCATAGGGATGGACTGGCTCGCTAGGCAACGAGCTGTTGTAGACTGTCATAATAAGGTGATTCAGTTTAACCCACCTGACCATTTTAGTAATAAGTTCATAGGAAACAGAGGAGAACCCTTCATAACCTTGATTTTGGCACTTGAGGTAGCTAGACTTTTGAAGGAAGGTTGCCAAGATTATTTAGCAACGGTGGTGAACATCTCCATTGAAGAACCAAGAATAAAAGACATCATCGTGGTATGGGATTTCCCTAATATCTTTCCAAAGGAATTACCAAGATTGCCCCCAGATCAAGAAATAGAGTTTGTCATTAAAGTAGCTCCTGGAACAAAGTTGATTCCTAAAGCCCCCTACCGAATGGCTTTATCAAAGTTAAAGGAATTAAAGGTACAACTGCAAGAGTTGCTTAATAAAGGGTTTATCCACCCTAATGCGTCCCCATGGGGTGCACCAATTTTGTTCGTGAAGAAGAAAGACGGATCGTTGCATCTTTGTATCGATTATCGACAACTCAATCAAGCTACCATCAAGAGTAAGTACCCGTTGCCAATAATTAACAATTTTTTTGACCAACTCCAAGGAGCTTTAGTATTTTCCAAGATAGACTTGCAATCGGGTTATCATCAATTGAGGATTAAGAAGGAGGACATTCTTAAGATGGCGTTCCAAACTAGGTACAACTACTATATGAGTTTATAGTGATGCCGTTTGGTCTAATCAATGCCTCAACCACTTTTATGGACTTGATGAATCGAGTATTCAAGTTGTACCTAGATCGCTTCTTCATAGTATTCATTGACGACATATTGGTGTATTCGAAGAGTCCAAGTGAGCATGAACAACGTTTGAGGATGGTACCGTAGACTCTCCAAGAACACGCACTATATACTAAATTCAGTAAGAGTGAGTTTTGGCTCAACTAAGTAGTCTTTCTTGGACATATAATATCAAGAGAACGAATAGTAGTGGATCCAACAAAGATAGAGACAGTTATAAGCTAGTCAAGGCCGACGACAGTGACAGAAGTTCGAAGTTTCTTAGGTCTAGCTACTCTATTGACTGAACTACTGAAGGAAGACGTAAAGTTTGAATGGACAAACAAGTGTGAGAGAAGCTTTTGAGAGCTTAAATGAAAACTGACCATAGCTCTAGTTTTGACGATATCGTCTAGCCTAAGAGGTTATGAGATCTACAATGATGCCTCTCATAAAGGGCTAAGTTGTGTGCTAATGCAACACAGAAAGCAGTGGCCTATGTATCCAGACAACTGAGACCAAACGAGCTAATTCAGTCAACCCATGATTTGAAACTGACCACAATCATCTTTGCCCTAAAGATTTAGAGACACTATTTATATGAAGAAAGGTTCACAATCTACTTAGACCACCATAACCTAAAGTACTTATTTTCCTAGAAGGAACTAAATATGAGACAACGATATTGGATGGAACTTCTCAAGAACTATGATTGTGATATTCTTTACCACCTCGGGAAAGCCAACAAGGTGGCAGACGCTCTCAATCAGAAGTCAACTATCGCGCAATTGATGGTTTGAGAGTGGATTCTTCTTGAAGAAATTTGAGATTTGGAGTACACATTTGAGGTAAACCATCTTTCTAGTCTTTTGGCTATCCCTAGAATTGAACTAGAAGTGTGGTAAAAAATCAAAGCATTGCAACAAAATGACCTCGAAATCCAGAAAATTTGAGAGGAAGTTTAAGAAAAGAAAAAACTAGATTTCCAAGTGATGGAAGATGGAGTATCTAAAAAAATTTGTGGGTGATTGTGCGTATCCAACAATGTAGAATTTAAGGAAGAAATCATGTCGGAAGTTCATCGAAGCAACTATAGCATACATTCAAGTAGCACAAAGATGTACCGGAATCTCTGACAATATTACTAGTGGAACGGCATAAAGGTTGATATCGCCAAACACATCACCAAATGTTTGACGTGTCGACAAATAAAGGCACAACATTGTAAGCCTAGTGGATTACTTCAACCACTATAAGTTCTAGAGTGGAAATGGGAAAGCATCACGATGGACTTCGTTATGGGACTTCCAAGAAGTCAAAGAGGTTATGACTATATATGGGTAATAGTCGATAGGCTGACAAAGTCAACCCATTTCTTTACAGTACGGAAGGATTTTTCATCAGAAGAAGATACAAGATTATATGTTCGAGAGAAAATTCATCTTCACGGAGTGCCAGTGACAATTACTTCGAATAGAGACCCCAAGTTCACGGCCACATTTTGGAAGAGTCTTCAGACTATCATAGGAATGAAGCTTCAATATAGCAAAGCTTATTATCCATAAATGGATGGACAATCGAAAAGGACAATCCAAACGCTTGAAAACATGCTACAAGCTTGCGTTCTTGACTTTAAAGGAGGATAGGAAGAGCAGTTGCATCTTGTTAAATTTGCCTACAATAATAGTTATCAGCACAACATCAAGATGGCACCATTCAAAGCCTTATATGGTTGAGCTTGCAGAACTCTGGTCCATTGAGATGAGGTCAAGGAAAGAATGATCACTAGTCCAAGGTTAGTCTAGTTGTTAGTAGACGCGGTGAAGGTAATTACTTAGGACCGCCCAAAACCACCAGAAAAGATATGTAGATAGACGACAAAGACCTTAAGATTTTCAAGTAGGTGATCACGTCTTCCTTAAGATGTCACCTATGAGAGGTACGTCGTATTTCGGTAAGAAAGGAAAGCTAAGTCCAAGGTACATAGGGCCCTCCGAAATCTTAGCGAGAATAGAGAATTTAACTTACTAGTTAGCACTTTTATCACTTCTACCCAGACTTGCTCAAGTGCGTGACATGTTTCATGTGTCTATGTTGAGAAAGTATGAACACAATTAAGTACACGTGCTAAACTTCGAAGAAATAGAAGTGGATGATAGAATATTGTATATCAAAAAGCCTGTGTGGATCACGAATGGAAAAGAGCAAGTTCTATATAATAAGATCATTTCCTTAATTAAGGTTATTTGGCAACATCATGAAACTAAAAGAGCTTCTTAGGAAAGTGAGGAATCAATGAGGCTCCAATACCTATATTTGTATGAGGAATCAGGTATGATTTTCAATTTAAAAAATGAAATTTCTTTTAGAAGGGAGAAGTCATGACATCCTTGATTCGGACCTCTATCTCGGGCAAAAGGAATGGACTAAGGATTGGTACGCCAATGACGAGAATAGTCTATGAGTAAAATCTAGGGATTGTTCATGAGCCAACTAGCTGATTAAGGGCAAGATGACACTAGATCAGGGTTACATTAGACTAGAATGGACAACCATGAAAAGACCATTCGACTATAAGGATCAATGCAGGTGATCACGTGTCATCACAAGTGGATCAATAGGTGGATATAGATCGATTAAGTTCGAGTATATACTGATCATAGGTGACTCCACATTGTCATTGTAATGTTTGTGAACGACCTTAATCCAATTCCGTGTAATCGTGAGTCAAGGTAAATCGATTGATACTACGTGATTACATAACAATCGAAGGTCATTCATGAATCGACCAAGCTCAAATATAGATCACTCGTACAACCCTAGATAAGAATCGAACTTAGTTCAGGTCTGGCTGCACGAGCATCATCAATGCTACCTAATTAGCGTAGATTGCATTAAAGCCTTTCCAATCGAAACTTAATCACAAACCTAGTCTGATTACGGGTGTCGATTGTAGGTGATCTCAAGTTATTCATGTCACATTATGACAGTAATTATATGGTCCTTCTTATTATATCTTATCCTTTCGAATTTGGATTAATTGAGAGCGAAATTGGAAGCCAATATGACCCCCTCTTAAACGCCTACATAGAGTGGGCTTGTAAGACAAGTTTGGCAAATCTAGTTTGAGTAACTAGATTAGTTGCTCTTGTAATTAACCAATAATTGAGACCTTTGAGCATGAAGAACAAACTTGGCAAGAACTCTTAACTTGACAGTTGTAAAGATGAAATTGAATATTGCCCCCTAAGTTTAGAGAATTCATCATTTCTCCTCAAATAATTGAAGCTTGCCATTAATGCTTGAATGACACTTTCTCTCTCTTCCATTACCTCTTCTCCAAGTTTTTCTTTTTCCGCATTTCTCTCCCGCTTTCTCCCCTTAGCCGACCCCTTTATCTCTCTCTCTCTCCCCTCCCCCCCCCCCTCATGCCATCTTTCTCTCCTCCTTTCTCTCACTCACACTATTGCACTGCCACTGCTGCCAACCTACGTGGCTGCACCATCGCTGTCGTCGACTTACGTTACTGCACCACCGCTGGCCGTCTTGAGCTGGCCGTCATCTCACGCCACGCCTTCACTGTCGCCATGAGCTCGAGCCATTTGTCATCTGGTTCCATTCGTGTCTCGATTATTTGTAAGTGAATCCCCCAAACACTGGCTATGCCATTGTGTTACGTGGCTCGGATTTAGGTCAGTTTTGTTTGAATTATGAGATAGGATCAAACTATTCTAGAGAGGTTAAAATCATGTGTTGATTTTGTATGGTTTGCTCATGAGATTGCTTGGGTTATAAGACTTGAAGTAGACAAGGAAAGCTTAGGTTATTGCTAAGGTTGCTCGATTTAATATTGTTATTTGAAACGACCTTTTGATGTTCCTATTCGAGTTTGGGTTCGAGAAACCATTATTTTATTATAAAATCTTGTTATGTTATAACCTACAGTGAGTCATTTGGAAACTTTGTGATTGTCGGATGTACTTGTTCTATGTGTGATTGAGTAATACTAATAGCAAATCTTTATATATATGCTCATAGTCCATGGTCGAGAGTTGTGATGGTTCTTGGACGTGCATAGAAGCACGCCAAGTTGAGTCTCTCTCTTGGATCGGTGGTATTGAGGTGTATCATTTCCAATCCGGATTGGACTTAGGCCGATACTCGAACTAACGAGTCAAATCACGGATTCTCGTTTCGTTCTTAGCATATTTTATTGATGTAGTTTCGATAGGTCATGAGACACACTCTGCTTGGCATGCCATTGGGCATTCATACAAAGACTAAAGCGGAAGATAATGATCGATTGTGTACTTAATTCATGTGGTCACATGAGGAACCTATCAACGATGGAATTCGAAGTGATACCCGATGGATTTTGGATGCTCAATAGACTTCGGAGGCCGTTCACAGGAGTGTTTATCAGAACAATGCTCAATGGATTTTGGATATCTAATGGAGTTCAGATGTCGTACTCGAGGGGGCGGGATGATGCTCTAGAGTTTTCGGAAAGAGCAGTATTGTTTCGACTATGTGTGTATAATAATTGGAGTCAAGACAGCATAATGTTATGGGGTATTATGTGATTCTCAAGGTGTTAATCGTGTGCGAGGCATTTGAGTGTTATGTGCATACTGTGGAAGTTGTTATAGGTCTCGTGCATTTGATATGGCATTGTTTAAGATGTGTGAGACACGTGCATAATTTAATTGTCATTTTTAGTGACTTGGAAGGCACGTACATGTTCTAATTGTCATTATTTCTGAAGTGAGAGGTGCGTGGATGTTTTGGTAGTCATTATTTGAGACTTGAAGGCCATAGTGATATTTTAGAAAATAATATTTGACACGTGAAAATATTATTGGTTATTAATGCATTATATGTGGCATGTGTGAATTTTTATGCTATTATTTAGGACCCGAGAAACATGCGTATGTTGTTGAAGTTATTAACTAGCACGATTAGAATTTTTATGAGTACGAGACGCCTCATAGATTTTTGATAGGACAGATGTCTAGGCAGAAGAAAAGTTTCCTTCATATTCATAGTTAAAGTAAAGCAAAGACTTTGTTATTGATCTGCTATCGATAAGTGGGTACCAAGTTCGTAGGTTTTCAAAATGAGGCATCCGCCTATACAAGATTTAGGCAATTTACTTATTGAGTCATACTCACTCGTTGTCTTTTTCAGACTTGTAGGTATGGATCTGCCGCCCGCATGTTTCATGCGTTTTTGGGTAGCTATAAGTATGGAAGTCACGATCATGGATATACTTAAGGAGGATACTGTATACTGAAGGATCACTATTATTGTTTGGGTTGAGAAAGGCTACGGCGATCTTATCCCTCACAGTTACTAAGATCGGTACGTGTGATTTGACAGGAACCTCTTCAGGCCCCTCCGTGGGTTCTGTGGACCGCTCGGACCAAATGAGGATGATGGCCCACCCAACAGCCTAGTAGGTGACGCCTAAGTAGCCGGTCCTTATGGGGGTGTCGTCTTTGTTTAGTATCTAACTAAAGGAGATAAGCTTATCCCAAAACTTGTGAACCCACTGCTATCTTTTTAGAGGATGTATCAAATTAGCCCAATGACGGGCTTGTAAATTAAACGATCATCTAATGAAGCAGATAAATAAGATGCATATTTACTTATGTGTTTTCCTTGCTATCCCTTTATGTGATTGTTGATTGGGTGTTGATGTCGTATGCTTCCGCTTGCATTTAATTGAAAGATAATAACTAATGGGTCGGTTATACCTCCTCAGACATTGCAAAATTAACCACCATCGGATGTCATGTACCAGAGGTAGGGGAATAAAGATCTAGGGCGTGACATTAGTTTATTTAAATTTTTTAGGGTTGAGCTTAATTTTGAGCCATACTAGGCTCGCACAATAGGCCCAGTCCGGTTAAGGGCCTGGTGACCTGGGTCGGTCCTAACCCGACGTGGATTCGATGATCCAACCCAAATCCCTCTTTCCAGATAAAACATCATTTAAAAAATATAACAAATTCCGAAGAACTCTTTATATTTCCAAAAATTAGGGAAAAGCTTAGAATTTAGATTTTAAGTAGTTTTCTGTTAAAATGTTTGCACATTTTTATGTTAATTGTTACTTGATTGCGCATTTTTAATAGTTGTTTCCATTTAGCCCGGTTAGGAATAGGACTTTAGGACTCACAATTAGTAAAATGCTACACGAACACCATAGTTGGTGAATGTGAATAAGTTTAAATACTGAAAAGGCACTAGATAAGTAGGCAATCAAGTCTCTGAATTGGTTGAACCTCTGGTTCATAAAACTAAAGTATTCCTCCTGATGTTTTACTTGGATATCTAATCGACCTACTACAAACTAATTAATGGCTACTCTTATATAAAATTGATTTGCTTGTTAATAACTTGAACTGAAGTCGCAAATTGATATGGGCTTAAAAGAGCCCAAGCTAGATTTAAACTTAATATCCCATTAGCCAAACTCTAGGATATGGTACATTGGTTTGGAGAGGTCATGACAGCCAACTCCACTAGGGACTTGGTTATAACCATTAGAGGACTTCGACCATAATAATTTGGTTGATTGTTATCCAACATGGTTTTCATTTGTAGCACATGTCAAAATCACAAAGAAAATGGGGTAAGTCGCTAATGAAGTGTTGAATATTTTTGTAGCTTGGGAGTTATAAGGGGTGGCGTGTTTGTTTAACTTCTTGTTTTGTAGTTGGTGAATGAATGTATGTCTAGGTGAGGATTATTTAGAAGCGGTGTCTTGATACAAATTGTTGTGCGTGCAATTTTATGCCTTAGCGCTATACTATTTGCACACACAACCTACAGTTAAACCCCGGCCGCACCATCAGACAACTCCCAGGAGGTGTCGAGAATTAATTTGACCATCCACAGCTAGCAACTTTGGGACAATCATTCTCGAACCCACTTATTTCTTTGAAGAAAAAAGTTTAACCCACTTGCAGTTTGCGATATTGGGAAAAAGGCTTACTATTTCATTGATATGGAAACCTTAAGCCTATAGTATATCCCCCTTTTATATGTCCAACACTCACAAGTACATCTATGTGTCTATATGATCGAAAATTTGTGTCGCCAACCACTATGAGTATGATTTTTGATGGGAGAACAGTAACAATTCAACTAATATCGAATCAACGCAGCGGAATAAAATAATCTCCCCTCTTGTGTAAACCTAATAGGAATTAATATAGTAAAGTAAAATAAATACCAAGCACATGAACATAAGACAATTTTTTTATGTGGAAAACCTCCTCAATGTGAGGAGATAAAAAATCACGGGACTGGAATCCACCTGAAAATCTTCACTATCAACAAAATTGTTTTTCTCTAGAAAATACTAGAGGTACATAGCAGTAAAGACCTCAAGAACATAATTCTTAGCAATACACATGAATTTCACAAGAGATTAAGGATAAATCTGACCAAAAACGCAGATTTGAAACAATCCACAAAAAACCTAATGTAGGGAGCTTCAAACGAAAATCAAACCATTCAGATTCGAAAAAATTGCGCCACGAACATGCTAACAAAATTTCAGTTCAATCGGACCACGAATCAATCTCCGAGTCGACAGCCGATGCTAGCTTGATGTAAATCGATATTGCCCAAAACCCTAGATTTTTTGCTTTCTCTTTTCCTCTTGTTACTATTTCATTTTTTTTTTATGGCTACCACTTTATATAGATAGTGAGAAACCATATTTCCTCATATAACTTATCATATGGGCTCAAGCCTTTTTTGGGCTTGCAACTCATTGGACTTTCTCCACATAGGAGTGAACCCAGCTAACAAATCTCCCTCTCACAACAATGTGAAGGGATTCACCATCCCAGCTATCGATTGGCAATGTTCAAGCTTCTCTCTTGGTAGAGTCTTCGTCATCATATTAGAGCCATTATGATTCGTATGAATTTTCTCAAGTTCCAACAGCTTTTCATCTAAAACATCTCTTATCCAATAATATCTAACATCAATATGTTTCGATCTAGAATGAAAAGATGAATTCTTACCAAGATGAATTGCACTTTGATTATCACAAAATAGCACATACCTCTTTTGCTTGAACCCAAGTTCTTCTAAGAACTTCTTCATCCATAGCATCTCTTTACTAGCTTCAGTTGCTGTAATAAATTCAGCTTCGGTTGTAGAAAGTGCAACACACTTCTGTAATCTTGATTTCCATAACACAGCTCCACCTGCAAAAGAAATCAAATAACTAGAAGTAGATTTACGAGTATCAATATCTCTTACCAAGTCGGAATCTGTGTATCCAACTAACTCAAGTTTCCCGATCCCGAAACTAAGTTTCAAATTTGAAGTTTCCCGAAGATACCTTATAATCCACTTTACTGCATTCTAGTGCTCTCTGCCTGAATTTGACAAATAGTGACTAACAACGCCAACTGCATGCGCCAAGTCTAGGCATATACATACTATCGCATACATTAAGCTTCCTACAACTAAGGCATATGAAACACTTTCCATATCTTTCTTCTCTTTATCAGTCGTGGGACTTTGCTTCATATTTAACTTAAAGTGGGCAGCAAGAGGAGTACTAACCACTTTAGCATTGTCCATGTAAAATTTATAAAGGATCTTCTTGATATATTTCTCTTGTGACAAAAATAACTTCTTAGCATCTCTGTCTCGGGTAATTCTAATGTTAAGAATCTGCTTCGCCAAGCCCAAGTCTTTCATGGCAAAAGACTTGTTCAACTGTTTCTTCAATAACTCAATTCTTGAAGCATTCCTGCCAATAATCAGCATATCATCAACATAAAGTAAGAGAATAATAAAGTCATCATCAGAAAATTTTTGGACAAACACAATGTTATCCGAGGAAGTCTTCTTATTGTCATGTTCTGTCATAACTAACGTAAACTTTTTGTACCACTGCCTCGGTGCTTGTTTTAGGCCATAAAGACTTGTTTTCAATTTGCACACATAATCCTCTTTTCCTTTCACTTTAAAACCCTCAGGTTATTCTATGTATATCTATTCCTCCAAGTCATCATGTAGGAAGACTGTTTTAACATCCATTTGCTCAATTTCCAAATCTAGGCTAGCTGCGAAGCCTAATATCACACGAAAAGAAAACATTTTCACTACCGGAGAAAATATATCATCAAAATCAATACCCTTTCTCTGACCGAATCCCTTAACAATTAATCTAGCTTACCGTGGTTGTGAAGTGTGTACATCTTGCTTCAACCTATATATCCACTTGTTCTTCAAAGCTTTTTTACCTTTAGGTAACTTCACCAACTCAAAAATATGATTATCATAAAGTGACTGCATCTCATCTCGTATAGCATCAAACCAATTACTTTTGTACTCATCTTCTATTGCTTCTGCATAGCACTCTGGTTCACTAGCATCAGTTAATAATATATACTCATCTTCAAAATACTTGGTGGAAGGTCGTCGGTCTCTAATGGATCTCCGGACTAGAACATCCAGTGAAACATCTAATTGAGCCTCTAGTTCAGGAATAGTATTATCTATTTCAACATGTTCATGAACATGTGCGTTATTTGGAACATTAACTTCCCGCTGCTTTTCATCAACCTGTGTAGGAATATTTATAAGAAGAATTGAATCCAAATCAATCAAATTATCACTAACCTGTGATGCTGAAATCATTTTCGATTTCTCAATTTCCTCTATTGTTTGATCTTCCTAAACACAATGTCTCTGCTTCTTACAATTTTCTTTTCAACCGGATCATAAGATTTGTAGCCAAGCATATTCTATCCATAACCAATAAATATGCACTGTCATGTTTTCATATCAAGTTTAGACCTCTCATCTTTGGGAATATGCACAAATGCTTTGCACCCAAAGACACACAAATAATCATAACAAGCATCTTTGCATGTCCAAACTCTATTAGGAACATCAAATTCTAAAGGAATGTATGGAGTAAGATTTAATATATGCACAACTGTACTTAAAGCCTCACCCCAAAAGAATCTAGGTAGCTTTAACTGTGAAAGTAAGCATCTTACCCTTTCAACAAGTTTTCTCTTCAATCTCTCAGTTAAGCCATTTAACTGAGACGTCTTGGAAGGTGTCTTTTGATGTCGAATACCCTGTTGTCTGCAATATTCATCAAAAGGTCCAATATACTCTCCCCCGTTATCAGTTCTAATGTATTTCAATTTCTTTCTAGTTTGTCTCTCAACTAAAGCCTGAAATTGCTTAAAAGCATCTAACACTTGATCTTTAATTTTCAAGGTATGAATCCAAATTTTCCTTGAAAAATCATTTATGAATGTAACAAAATAAAGAGAGCCACCAAGTGATTTTGTTTTCATAGGACCGGAAACATCATAATGCACTAAATCCAAAGTATACCCGACTTTCTTGAAGGAGGGGAGCTTTTGAATGCAATTCTGTTCTGTTTTCCCGCTAAACAGTGAGCACACTTCTTTAGCGCCGAACTTTTCAATTCTCGAAAGGAGCTTCTTCTTTGCCAATATTGACAAACCCTTCTCACCGATGTGACCGAGCCTTTTATGTCATAATTCAGCTGCATATTCACTGTCTACTGCATTAATTTTGTCTGTGGACAACTTTGCTTGCATAATATACAACGAAGAATATTTTTCACCTCTAGCCATAACAAGAGAACCTTTGGTGAGCTTCCATTGACCATTACTGAAGGTGCTACAATACTCCCTCATCATCCAATTTGTCTCGTAGAAATTAAATTCAAGCGGATATCGTATATGTTTAACATTATTCAATACTAACCTTGTGCCATTGCTGGTTTCTAGGCACACATTACCGATACCTATAGCTTGAGCTAGCTCATTGTTTCCCATCTTCACAGATCCGAAGTCACTTGACATGTATGATATAAAGAAATCCCTATGAGACGTAGCATGAACGGATGCACCACTATCAATTACTCAACTAGTCTCATGAGATACAAAACTCACCACATCACCATAAAAAATAATGAGAAAGTCTTCTTTAAGTACAGCAACACGATTGTCATCAATGTCATCATCACTTTTCTTCTCTTTACATTTCTCCTTTTGTTTATCCCTTTTTAACTAGCGACAAAACCTTTGAATATGTCCATTCTAATGACAATAATGGTACTCAACATTAGCAAATTTATTATACTTACCCCTGCTTTTGTCTCGACTTTTATATCTATTTCTCGAACCTCGAGACTCACTTCTTCCCCTTTTCTCAACAACCAAGGCATCGAATATGAAGAGGACGTTCCTTATGTCTTCCTTATCATATCTTCATTAAAAATACTACTCTTGGCCAAATCCATGGTAATCGTACCATCTAGGGCAGAATTAGACAAAGATGTTCGAAACGTCTCCCAGGAGTCCGGCAAAGTACCAAGCAACCATAATACTTATATCTCATCATCAAACTTGATTCCCATCGTAGCCAACTGATTTATAATTCCTTGAAATGAATTTAAATGATCAGTCAAACGAGTACCATCATGATATCTCAGAGCCATCATCTGTTTGATCAAAAATAACTTATTATTTCCAGTCTTTCGAGCATATAACTGTTCGAGCTTATCCCAAAACTGCGTGCATGTGTTTCCTCAAAATATGGTTCAAAACATTATTATTCACCCACTGCCTAATATAACCACACACTTGACGATGAAATATAGATCATTCAGCATCAGTTTTATTCTCTGGGATCTCCTCGGCAAATACGGGCAAATAAAAATCTTTAATATATAAAAGGTCTTCCATCTTCTCTTTCCAAATATGATAATTTGAACCATTTAGTATAACCATTCTACTCGTATTCGTTTCTATTCTTTAACACAAGGCAGAAAAATTAAGCAATAACCTGATGCTCTGATACCACTCTGATGGGAGAACAGTAACAATTCGAACAATATCGAATCAACGCAGTGAAATAAAATAATCTCCTCTCTTGTGTAAACCTAATAGAAATCGATATATGAGAGTAAAATAAATACCAAGCACGTGAATACAAGACAATTTTTTTACGTGGAAAACCTCATTGATATGAGAAGATAAAAAACCACGAGACCGGAGTCAACCCAAAAATCTTCACTATCAACAAAATTGTTCTTCTCTAGCAAATACTAGAGGTACATAGCAACAAAGACCTCAAGAACATAATTCTTGGCAATACACATGAATTTCACAAGAGATCAAGAATAAATTGACCAAAAACGCAAGTTTTGATCAATCCACAAAAAACCTAATGTAGAGAGCTTCAAACGAAAATCAAACCATTCAGATTCAAGAAAATTGCGCCACGAACATGCTGACAAAATTTCAGCTCACTCGGACCACAAATCGACCTCCAAATCAACTTCTGATGCTAGCTTGATGTAAATCAGATATTACCCAAAACCCCAGATTTTCTGCTTTCTCTTTCCTCTTATTACTATTTTTTTTTTTTTTTGTGGCTACCACTTTATATAGATTTGAGAAATCCTATTTCCTCATATAACTTATCATATGGGCTCAAGCCCTTTTTGGACTTGCAACTCATTGGGCCTCCTCCACACAACATAGGAATGTCTCGCTAATACCCCGTAGGCCGAGGAGCAAAAGGAGGAATTCGCCCAAGAACTGAGCTAACAATTTTTATCTTTTTATAAAGCTTTGCACTTCCTTTCTCTATATTTTCTTAGTTTACATTTGTAATCCATGGTAATTGACTAAAGCATCCTTCATGGTCTAGAATCAATGGGGAGGTTAGATATTCAAATCATTCCCGTTCCCAAGGATGACCTCTTGGCATGGTGGGGGTAAGATGGATCAAGGAAATCGAAGCTATGTGGAGAGAATGATTGGTTATCTTGTATGCCTTCTTGAGATCAAATATCAAGTCTGTCTCATTCAAGCCATGGTGCACTTCTGGAATCCAATGGACATTCATTTTTGACAAACATGAATTGGTCCCAACGATTGAGAAATATGATATCACCATCATTGTTGAATCCCTTCCTAAGTTGACCGAGCCACCTATAGGCCCAAAGCCCGCAAGTGTCATAGTTGAATTTTTAGAGGTCAAAAAGGTCGAAATTGAGAAAATCTTGAAAAAATAATAACAGTCATCGCCCGTTGTCTTTCTTGATCAAAAAGTTTTCAAATCTTCCTAGAGAATTAGGTTTTCAATCCACTAGGGCATTCCTTTTAGTTTCTTCGGTTTTGTCATCTTCCCTATTTTTAGGACTGCTATGGATCCATTAGTTGCACATGTGGTTAGACAAGTACGCATCAAGTGGAGTTTCACTAATATGATCTTAGCTGAAACTTTCTTATCACTCAATCGTCTTAAAAGAGATTAAAAAGAAGTTTATTGAGCACCTATAGAATTCGTGTGCATGTGGTATATTTCCCATCTTAAGGACTTAGGTTTTCACATGAGTATACTCAAGGTAAGCCAATATATTCACCCCTTTGAAAGATTCCTTCAAATGCAAGATCTCTTTCTTGAAGAATCTTTTTACCATTGGGTACAGTTTCTCAAAGACATTACTCTTAAGCAAATTCAATGGCAATTAGGTTGGGCTAGATTTGCAGAAATGTGTCTTACTTTCGAGCATGATGATTTGATCCCTTCATTGGGATTCACCAGAGTTACCTCATATTCCCCTTTGAGGGTAGCTCGATTGATACGACACCCTACAAGCAATCCCACCGCCTCTCAAGTTGGGACTATTCAAGTTTGACCTTCCACACAAGGATCTTGGAAGAGGGTAAATCGTTTATTTTAAGGAGAAGATTGACCATATCACCAACACTTGTAATCATCGTCCAAAGCAAGCAGTTATTTGTAAGGGTGAGCATGGTCTCGAATTGGGCTGGTCTACCCCCTAACTCTAGGACCAATCTGCACAGTGCCGGTCCTCAATTTTTTGGACCGAGAACCGACCCT
Organism: Eucalyptus sideroxylon x Eucalyptus melliodora; assembly: GCA_016097485.1. Taxonomy (NCBI): domain Eukaryota; kingdom Viridiplantae; phylum Streptophyta; class Magnoliopsida; order Myrtales; family Myrtaceae; genus Eucalyptus; species Eucalyptus sideroxylon x Eucalyptus melliodora. The sequence goes on along the minus strand of CM027831.1, from coordinate 23,095,048 downwards.
ATTGAGCTTGGGACCGAGGACCGGACCGATCCAATGGGCTCGATTCAGTTCTAGGGTTAACCCAAAACCAACCAATAATTTTTTATTTCATTTTTTGTACTCCTTAAAAAAGCGATTGAGAATCGGACTAACCCAATGGGTTTGATCCGATTTCCAAATCAACCCAAGACCAACCAGTAATTTTTTATTTCATTTTTTGTACTTCTTGAAAGCAATCGAGGACCGTACCGACCAAATGGGTTCGATGATGAGCAAGGTCAACTAAGAAAGGCAAATGGTAAGGGTCAAGTGGGGTGAGCGTCGAATGGAATGAGTAAATGTCGAGTGAAGAGCAACGAGCCAAGCGAGCATCGAGCGGCGAGTGACACGAATGATCCAAAGCGAGCGAGATGAGTGTCAAGTGGCGAGCGGAGAAGTTGTTTCTTTCGATTTTGGCAAATTGAAGACTAAGATGACAAATAAAACAGAAGATAACGAATACTAGAGGAGAATGCCATACAGAGCTGTTCATGCATTTTTGGATGCCGTGATGACTTCTCATAAAAGCATTTTCCTCATTCATAAATTATGACTATTGACAGTGTAAAAGACATTAAAAATCTAAGTTATTAAAAAATAATGTAAAATTACTTGAACTCTCCACTAATGAGCTATTTAATGTTGTTGACGCAATTTATTTTAAGGTTTTCTCTATATAAAAAACTATAAATAATATTATATATATATATAGTCAGGGTTGGTTCGAGTTGAACCAATCAGGAACTCTCGGGACTAAGGACCGACCCGCATAGTGCTTGTCTAGGAATTCTAAGACCAATAACCTACCTAATCTCCCTGGGATTTAGACCAAGACCAGGCGGGGTTGGGCCGGTTCAGGGCGGTTCAGGGTTGACCCTGGACCGATGCTCACAGCTAGTTATTTGGTCCATCGACTTGGAAGGAGAGATGAAGCTTCATCATCCATCTATGAAGTATATATACAGACCCGCGGATCCCAATTGTGAAGTCATTATTTTTTAGGTCCTTGTAAAGCTAGATTACCACAGTTCCCAAGGAAAGGAGGGGCGACGGACAAAGGGGCGGGATGAGCATATTGAAGCCATTAATTCACTTCTAGGGAGTAAGCGTGTAACAAAGCCCATTTTTGTGCCCATAGCCCAGACTAGTGCATAAACCTCGACCCATGTTTGAGTAGGGCCTAGCCCGAGGTCCCTATTTTCTAATTAAAATATTTTTATAAAATTTTAAATTTTTTTAAAAAAAATAAGAAAATGGTGAGAATCAAGAATCTTGACTTACTTGTGTAACTTTACCTTTGGACTTAATTTAGTTTCTTTATATAGCTTGGATATTTCAATGAGTTACTTTTGAAATGAGTTTAGTCTTAGTAAATGAAAATAAATTGAACTTGACATGATTTTAGCTCTTGGGGAGGGTCATGTCCTACGGCTTTTAACATGGCCATGTATATTCTTTGCTTGAATTGTATCGGTTTTTTTTTTCCGCATTTACTTTGAAATCATCAATACTTAGTTGTTTACTTACAGGCTAATTCCATAAAATAAAATAAAATAAAAAGCATCAATTTTAGGTCAATAGACAAATCTGGCCAAAACTTTTTTTTATCTCATGAAAAAGCACAAATTTTAGGTCGAGGGACAAATATGGCCCGAACTTTTTTTTTATCTCATAAAAAAACACTAACTTTATGTTAAGTGACAATTCTTGCCTCAATTTTTTTTTTGTCTCATAAAAAATCACAAACTTTCACTTCTATCCAAAATCTTATCCCTACCATTAAGTTAACCTTATTCCAGGAGAAAATGTTCTAGCCGTGAGGTTGGTGGATCTCATCCATGGTTTCTCTTGACGGACGATAATCTACAACTTCATATTACGACAAAATGATAAAGTCTAGCCAGAGAAATTCAATCTGGAGATTTTTTTACATGCTAGTAAAGTATATGAGACAACACAGTTTCACTGTTATTCTTCAAGCTGTGGCTCAAATAAGAAGACAATAGATAGTGTTAGCCAGCAAATACAGGACAATCAATGAATCTAAGTTAAGAGGGTCAAGATTTAAGATTTAAGTAAAAGTTGGTGATTTTTTTTTTTGCGAAACAAAAAAAAAAATTGGGCCGAATTGTCACTCGACTTAAAGTTTGTGTTTTTTTTTTCATAATAAAAAGAAAAAAGTTAGAGCCAGATTTGTCACTCAACCTAAAGTTGGTGTTTTTTTACAAGACAAAAAAAGTTTGGGCCAGATTTGTTCATCAACCCATTTACTTACCACACTACAAATTGCTTTCCTAGTTCAGGCTAGGTCTAGTTTAAGATCACAATAAAAAGCTACAAAAACATTTGCAACATTGATGCTTTTAGGACCATAATTGGCAATCATGACCATGACCCTTTAGATAACGACCTTTTAAATTAGAGGTATCAAAAGGGCGCTAATAGACATTAGCTTAATCAAGTCCCGGACTTTAGAATTTCTAATCGCGTAAGAATTGAGACAACACTCATATGTCTCAATTGGTTTCTACCCAACTTTAATATATTAATAACGACTCCTCAAAATTACTTACGTTGTAAAAAAAAAAATTAAAACAAAATCCAACGTCGTCATATAAACTTTGGAGAACTCATGTTTAATTGAGAACCAATGGCCAGCTATTAGGCAATACATTTAAACCTATTTCTTTTCCCTTTCCGTAGAACTCACGTTTAATTGAGGACCATTGGCCAGCTATTAGGCAATACATTTAAACCTATTTCTTTTTCCCTCCGGACAGAAAGGGTAAAGGGTAGGTTGCGACAACATCCTCCTCCATCATTTATGATTTCTAATCCTATTTTGAGTCTTTTCTACGACAGCAGCATTAACAAGCTCTTCCAGCTGTAGCAACAATTACAGCAAAACCAGATCACATTGGAGAAAGTTCCAGTGATGATTTGGATACTTTTTATGGGCTTTCCAAAGCCTTGAAAATCCTTCTGATTGGAGCTTTTTTAGGGAGATATAGTGATTTTTCACCATGACCGACATCGTTCAACCTGTTTCGCATAAATGCATGATCCAGACACTTTTCTGAAAATTAGATCAGATTTTCATAAAGTTGGGGTTGCGAGTTTTCCATGAGTGCAAGAATCATATCCGATCAGGTTCTAGATAAGAGAGACCCGAATGGTCGAAGCCTAAGATATAATTTTAAAAAGAACTCCATCAATGCCTCGTGGCATGTGTTGGCGCCACTTGGCAATTACCCAAGTGCTGCCAGCCACATCAAAGAAATGGAATTGAACGTTACATTGAAAGCATAACATAAAATTGAAATCGTCGAAAGGAAATGCTTCTATAAGCTCCTGTAACTATAAAAAAATGCCAAACACCTAATAAAGCTACAGCACCTTTCTTCACAACCTTTCTTCACAATCAAATTATAAAATGTACCCAACAGTTTTTGTTTAATTGTATAAAGCGCCATAAATGTCAGTGTTCTCTCTAGTTAACACAAGCTTGCATGATCGACACTAAAACTTTTCCTTGATTCACCGTTTCCACCGGCTCAAATCGGCCAAATCCTAACGAGTGTATGAGGCAATAAGCGTACTCACTAAAATGGCTTTGCCAAATGCCTTATGAATTGAGAGAATAGAAGACGAAGTAAATGAAACATTAAATTAGAAAACATGTGATCCAAATAGAATCTGTGAAAATAATTATCTGTGCCAAGTGAGAGGGACTCCTCTCTATCTTAATACTATAGCTAATGAATAGCTAGAGATAGATGCAAAACTCATTTGATTAGTCGTAAAGTTTAGCAGGATTCGTTGCATGAAAATTACTTGCACTGCGTGCACATTAACAGATATTCCAATCATTGAATCTTTTGTGCAAAAAAGAAAAATAAAAATAAAGAGAGCATCTCTCCATAATTCGCAGGTAGAATTTGAAGTTCATGTCGGTAGTGAATGTCTGATGCAAATTGGGCTTTATTCCACATGCAGAGCCTCAATACTTTGAATACTCGCCGCTAACTCTTTCTTTGCTTTTTCCCAAGCGAGCTCTCCAGGTTAGCAAACAAGAGCCGAAATGAAAACTTCTCTTTTGCTTTGTATGTAATCGAAATGAACCTGAGAATTTCGAGAAGGCTATACTTCCACACCTTTCGTACTCGTCCAGTGGGCCAAGAGGAAAAGCCTACCCTCGTTGGCCCAAGTATGACCGAGGCGCAATTTGGATGCAAAGAAAATCTGGGAGGAGTTCAAGACCACTCACCTTAGTACTTCACTAGTTCGAACCCGGACATGGTGTGCTTTAATCGGAAGTCCCTGCACTTTCAGAGATGATGCATTCTGCTTCAGGCAACCGATTGTTGCAATCTCTTCCCTGGCACGGTAGACTGAATGGTGCAGCTTCTGGTGACGTCCAATCTGTCTCCAGCTTAGTGAAAGCCGAAATGTAGGGCAACCTTTTTAGGGACATGCATTGTTTGATATCCACATTCTTCAAAGAATTTAATTCTCTCAAGCCTTCAATGACTCCCATCTTTTCACAACCATCTAGCTTGAGATGCCATAGACTCTTCAACTTCGACAGGTTAGGCAATTGTTCGATCGTATTACACTTGGTAATGAAGAGCACCTTCAGTAATTCCAATTCCCCCAAGCCTGGAGTCTCTGCCAGTTTGGGTAAGTCACTGAGCTGTAGTTCTTGTAGCCTCTTCATGCAGGTTAGATCAGGTATGCTCTCCAAAAATTTGCACGACGATATCTCCAATTCCCTTAACCTCTCCAAGTATTTAAGGATGGGGAAGTGTGGCATTGGACATGCGCTGATATGAAGAACCGACAAGCTTTTGAAGCTGGAAAAATCTGGCAATCGCGGGATCCAGCAGAGAATCAAGGTTGATAAACTAAGCGGAAGCCGATCGATGGACTGCGCATCCTTCCAAGGCCAGATAACCTCATCCGCTGTACAAAATGTAGTAGTTGGATGTATTCTACGCACTTGGAGAACCTCCAAATGAACTAGGCTTGATGGGTCGGGAAGAACAGGATATTGAGCAGCTTCAACCACGAGGCATTTCAAACTCGAGGGAAGCTCTGGTAGTGGGCAAAGCCGGTGGCTTGAAATTTTAAGCTTCTGGAGACTAGAGAAACTACTAATCTTTCTCGGCACAGTGGAGATTGGGCTCCCATCTAAGTCCAAGATCTTCAAACGGGTCAGGCACCACGTTTCCCACGGGATTTCATCCATGAGAAGATCACAAAATGAGGCATCGAGCTCTTCCAGCATCTCCAACCTTCCAAGAGCACAAGGTATTGTGCGTATGTTTGTGTGTCCCACCCTAATGACTTTTAGTCTCTTTAGATTTCCAATGGACCCAGGAAGAACGGAGACATCCGAGAATTGTAGATCCAACTCAATCAATGATTGTAGCTCCCCAGTAGAGTTTGGAAGCTTGGGCAGATTCATGCATCCATGCAAAACCAAATGTGTGAGATTCGTCAACCTTCCAATAGAGCAAGGAATTTGGCTGATACCATGATGACCTCGAACTTCAAACCTCGTCAAAGATTTTAGATTGCCTAGTGTCTCAGGAAGTTTGAACTTTTCAAATCCGGAGGGCATGATAATCTCTGACAAGCCTTCTAGAGAACCAATTTCTTCAGGCAACCCTGGGAGGGAAAAGCATCGGTCGATATTCAAAGTACTTAGCAATTTTAGCTTAACGATTGAGCTATCAATCGTAGACAATTTCACACACCCAGCGAGAATCAATTTTTCCAACTTGCCAAACTTGGAAAAATCAGGTGTCTTGGTCAACTTTCTACAGCTCGTCAAATCTAGAACTTTCAAGTTTTTCGCCCTCTGTAGTGGAAAAGAAAGGATCATTAAATGCCCATGAATAGTAAGAAAATGCAGGAGCATACAACTAGCTAGCAAAGGTCAATCGATAGAATTGGAAGCAAACACAAGCAAGGCGCGTCAGTACCTCAATTTGCTTCCATCCACCCCAATAGTCGGTGATGTTGCTCTGTGACAGGTCAAGCACAACCAAATTCACCGGGTGAAGATTCGTTGCTGAAAGAACCAGCGGGCAATGATGCCAAGAAAGCCATCTTAGACTAGGAAGAAGACGTTTGAAGTCACCTATGAAATTTATTCTTTCCCCTCCAAGAAATCTCAGCTTTGGCAAACAGGCTAATTCTTCAGGTGTTAAGTCATGACTAATATTCAGACTAAGAGCTCGTATAGATCCTTTTTTCTGCCAGCAACAGCAGAGAATAAAGATGAGTATGCAACATAGAAAACAATAAACTAAGTAGTCAACAATATCAATAGTACTTCTTTGACCCCACGCTAATAAAATCAGACGCATCTTGTAACAAAATAATGTTACCTCTTCTTTATCAATTTGAAAGTAAGATAAACCAAGCATGTTCATTCGGAAACAAAGAACCTTTATAAGGAAACAAAGAACTCATATTCACTCACTGAACAAAAAACAAAGAATTTCAACTAACCCAATGGCACTATAGCTTTTTCCGGTTGCGCATGGGTACGGCATGAAAACATATACTTTTATCGTTTAAGCAGTTGCTTTCTATATCTCTTTAAAATAAAAAACAAAGAAGGCCATCAACCAACATTCTCGATTTTAAAGCCCACGAGGAAAGATTTTGCTAAAGTGACCATATCTTCTACTCTTAATGACTTTTACCTTGTAGCTCCTCAGTATGTCTAAAGTCTTGTCATCAATCGACACCCTACTGCGCTTTCCAGCATCTTCAACATTCTCTTTATACACGATGTACCTTCCCAGATCTCGAACTTCATTATGCATCCAGAACTTATTATTCTCATCAATCTTTATCAACGACATGGAAAGAAGATCATCAACTGCGCTGGTTGGAGAATATGCCAAAGCATCCCACATGTAACAAGCTTTCATCTTATCCTCCCCGATACAAAAGCATGCTATGTCGAGAAATATGACCTTTTCTCTTGCATCCAATTTTTTATAACTTATCATCAGTGTTTTACGGATGTCCCTATGCGGGACTTGCTTTAAGTCCTTCAACGTCTCCTTCCATTTCAGTCTACCCCTGTAGCCAAAAAGAGAACCCACGACTTCTAGAGTCAAAGGAAGCCTTCCTATACTTAAAATGACTTCTTCTGATAATTCGTACCAATCTTCCGGACGAGCATCGCTTCTAAAGGCATGCTTGCTGAAAAGTTGAACCGCTTGATCCAAAGGCATCTCCTTTACTGGGTAGGCCCAGTATTTGCTAGGTTGCATTTGTCTGTCCTCACTTAATATTTTGCTTATGTCCCTAACTGTGACAATGATCCTACTTCCAGGACCAAACCAGTCGCAGTTCCCTGCAAGTTTCTTGAGCTGCGTCTTCTCATCTACATTATCGAGAACAACCAGAACTTTCTTTCTGCCAAGTCCTCTTCTTATGCGGTTGATCCCGTCGTTGGTGTCATAGATTTCTTGAGCAGAACGTGAGCCCAGTGTGTCGGATAACAGTTTCTTTTGCACACTCAAAAGACCATCACGTCGTGACGAGTCTTGGACATCTTCAAGGAAACTACTGCAATCGAATTTAGATCGGAATCGGTTGAAGGTAATGCTAGCAAGAGTTGATTTACCAATACCGCCCGCCCCATGAATTATAATGAAACGTACATCGTAATCATAGTCAACATGCATCAGTTTCTCTATCTCTTCTTCATCATCCATTTCAACAAGATGGACCGGAAGAGATCTATCCTTCCCCTTCAACTTAGATAGAACCTCTCGAACAACATTCTCTACAATTTCCGCTTGCCTGCCAAATAGCGATGGTGGACAAATTCAGATTGAGAAAATGACGGCAATGTACTATTCTTAACTTCAAGTGCATACAATTTAAATAAGATAAGCTAAATATATTAAGATAGGCGTACAAATTTGTGTCGGACAAAACATAACAATCTCAAGTTAAATGAAAATTATCTAAATTGTAAAGGGCTCAAATTAGCTGTTGTGGCTGCAGCCGAGATTCCCATTGGTTGGGTTTAGACATTTACACTCAGTTTGCATCCAGTGATTAAGAGGAAATGAAAGGATGCTGATAATGATGATGGGAGAGAAAACAAAAGAAAGGAATGATTGGAATTATAGTCGTTTGTATGCTTATGAAATAAAAGAATGGAAACGAAGGAAATTTGGTCTTTCTTGTTTGGTTGAAGAAGAGAAGAACGGAAACAAATCTAAAATATTTTAATGACTATTTTGTCCTACTTATTCATATATTGTATAAATGAAAATTAACTTTAGTAACTTGGGCTTGGACTCGTTCAATACTCAATATCAACAATAATTCACTCATGTTTTAGAATGCTCATTAAAAAAATATATAGCGGCATAGAAAGTTCACTTTAGGCCGTGTCTCCAAACATTTCTCTCTCGCTCTATGCAATCTAGGAGAGGGACCATTGAGATACTGTCAATATGGCCCTCACCATTGAGATCTCAGCAAGATATATCGATGAAAACATCTAGATCTAGTGAGGCTGTCTACGGATCTTGAGGAGACTTTAAAGAATTGTGATGAGCCAAGCTCCCTACGACATACATACATACATATATATATATATATAGGGAGAGAGAGAGAGAGAGAGAGAGAATTGGGTTCTTTTTTGTCAGAAAATAATTCTTTTGTTAAGTGCACATTTGAGCAATGAGACAGCCACTTAATGCATGCCAAATTTCCGAAGTGTCAGCAAACAACTAGCCAAACTTCTCCTCTTTCCGAATTACATATGAAGAAAGTGAGGGTGCGAATGTGATGCAAGATTATTACTTCTGCTAATTATCTATGTAATGGTTATTAAACTGAAGTTTAATAGAGTTTCAGCAACTATTCCGCTATTTGGTTTAAAAATGTAAATCTTTTACACAGTTTGGTTCCATGAATAACGTATGTAAAAACAGAGGAATATTATCAGAATTTTCAAAACATACTCCTAAAATTAGAATTATAAAACATGTAATGGAATACCATTCATGCAACTAAAAGTGATGTTAATATATAGTGCTATGGATGGTGAATTTTATCTATAAAATCTCATTGGCTTACCCTCATTTTTTAATGTTTTTTTTTGGGGGTCGGGCCTGTCCCTTGCTAAAATCCCCAGTGGATCTGGAGTCTCCTTGAGAATAGAGATACAATTCAATGTCTTGTTTTACTCATATATTAAAAAAAAAAAAAAAAAAAAAGCTTCTTATTGGCTCACTCGGTAATCTTCACCCTCGTGTTTTAATGGTGCTTCTTGCATACAGAAAATGCAAAATATTAACATCACTTTTAAATTGTTCCTTTAAAAATAATGGAGTAGTGACCTAACTCAGGTGCTTCCAACATAAAACTATAAAATTGTTCTTTGTTGATAATTGATTAATATCAAGGAATTTTTAGTTATTTTTAATATGTAGGCAATATTCGGAGACTGATCGTAGTTCATATGCCAGGACGACAAAAAAACAGTATGTTTAATCTGCAATGAATAAGCATTAAAATTTGTCCGTTTGTTTTTCCATTTTCCTTTTTTTTTTTTAAATTGTTGAATATTATTTATTTTGTTATTTATTTATTTACGTTTTTCACAACCAAACAGGATGGTAACTTGGCATTTAGCAATAACTTGAAATGACTTCCACATTCGCATTAAATTTTTTCAACTATGGTATCAATTATAGGAGAAATTATAGTTACTATAAGATAAATTCAATATGAGATATTTTCAAAACTATAAGAAATAATGCGTCCCTTTCAGATTATGTCAAAATTAATAACTCAGAAAAAGTTGTGGAAAAACTTACCCTTTTCCTCTCCACTCCCAGCCTACTCTAGTTGCAACCTCAACAAGAGCAGCTTCCCAGCGCTTCACCTCATCGGGGCCATAGTTCTCCTCATGCTTAGACAGGGCATTTCTGTACAATTCAGTTTTGAGCTTGACATCATCCGGTTGCACATCAAAGAAAATGGGGAGGATCTCCTTCTTCCCGTTCGACTTGGAAGTGCAATCTACCATATGTGCAACCTCACGGAGACACCACGGACTGGAAGCGAAATTCTTAGAGAAGATGGGGATATAGATTTGAGTGTTGTCAATGGCTTGCAAAAGGTCAGCAATCTTCTGACCAACATGGAGTTCTTCATTGTCTCTGAAGACACGGATTCCACAATCGACCATGCCATTGATAGAGGAAATCAGTAAAGGCGTGCCGAGTATCCGGTCCCCTGAAACTCAGGAACACCTCGTACTCCATTCCTGATGTGTTAGCGGGTGGTGCCATCGCACGTAGCAAACGAGAGTAGAGACAGAATCGAGGTGGACGAAAATTGTCAATGAGCTTGCTTGAGGCGAGACATCAATTGGGGGAAGTTTAAAAGCAAAAGAAAAAAAATACAGATGGTGGGTATGGTTAGTCGCGACTCGCAGCCATCGATTGGCTATGACAAACCACCGAAGAAATCGAAAACAAAACCGATATGAAGAGAGAGTACAGACGGTCGATCGAGATGAGACACCGACTGAGTCGCGACTAGAAAGGGGAAGATCGAAGGCCGCCGCTGCAGAAGAGAGAGAGAGTGACAGAATTTGAAGTTCAGAGAAGAATGGCTGCTGCGGCGTCTGCGCAAAAAGAAGGAAACCCTAGTTTTTTTCAAATGGACGGCTGGGATAATAGCGCGAGATCGAACGGCTCTCGTCCGTCCATCACTTCGGCGGGATCGGACGGCTTGCAGGAAGCCACGTCAGCGCCGATTCTTAAGGGGCATTCTTCGGCAACATTATCAAAGGGAAATTCTAAAGGAAATGGCAAGTTGTATTGCGATTATTGCAAATGCCTGCATCACACGATGAAAACTTGTTGAAAACTGCAAGGGGCTGCATGTTTTCATTTCTTATTTTTGTTTAAGAACGGAAATTTTGTTTTTTTTTTTCCTGGGAACAAAAAAAGAATAAACGCGTTTGTTTGCGTTTTTGTTCAAAATCGATTTTTTGTTTCCGAACACAAAAATAACAAAATGAGAAACAAAAAAAAAAATTGTTCCTTATTCCAAAACACTTTTGAAAAAACACTTCCTTCTCTCTCTTCTTTCTTTTCTTCTTCTTTTTCTTTGGCTAGCAATGCCGTCGAAGGCCTCGGAACCTCGCCGGAGCGCCGCTGCCCTCGGCGAGGCCGAAGGCCACGGCCCCTAGTGAGGCTCGACCTCACCGGGCCGGCGAGCCTCGCCGTGGCCGGGCGAGGTCATGCTAATAAAGAAGAAAAATAAAAAAGAAAGGAAAAATAAAATAAAAATATTAAAAAAGTAAAAGAAACAAAAAAAGAATATAAGGGCCTGCATGGAAACACTCCAAAAAAGTGTTTCCGAACACTTCTGTACGGAAAGTGTTCCCAAGACAAAAAAATGTAAACGCGTTTGGTTGCGTTTCTTTTTTTATTTTTTTTTGTTTTAACGAAATAAGAACAAAAAAAAGAAATAATAATTTTTTGTTTCTTACTCCGTAAACATTTCTTGAAGAAACATTTATGGCTTCTCTCTCTCTTCTTCTTCTCTTCTTCTTTTCTTCTTTTTTTTCTTCTTTTCTCTTTCGCGGCCGCCGGCCTCGCCATGGCCGGCGACCGCCATCGAGGCTCGGCGTCGCCGGCGGGGCGATGCCGAGCCTCGCCTTTGCCGGGCGAGCTCGGCCTCGCCGGATCCGCCCAGCCCATGGCGAGGCTCGGCCTCGCTCGCGCCCGGGGCGACGCCGAGCCTCGCCTTGGCCGGGCGAGGCCGAGCTCGCCCGCCCACCGCGAGGCCGAGCCTCGCCCAACCACGGCGAGGCTCGGCCTCGAGGGCCGGCGAGCCTCGCCGTGGCCGGGCGAGGCCGCGCCCCGTCGCCGATCACGGAGGCCGGTGACCGCCGAAAAAAGAAAAAATAAAAAAGAAAGGAAAACATGAAAAATAAAATAAAAATATTTAAAAAATTAAAAGAAACAAAAAAGAATAAAAATTTACCAAACGTGTTTCGTTCATTTTTTATTCCCGACAAACGTTAAGAAACGCGTTCTTTTGTTCAAAAATTGTTCCTCGGAATGCAAACACTTTTTTTTGTTTCTGTTCCCGAATGTAAAAAAGAACAAATAAATCCATGCGCACCCTTAAATTTACTAAACGTGTTTCTATTCATTTTTTATTCCTAACAAGTTTACCAAATGAATCTTTTCTCGGTCAAAAACCTGTTCCCCTAATAGAAACACTTTTTTTATTTATTTATATTCCTTGAAACAATTTTTGAACGTGTTACCATTCGCACCCAAACTTGTTGGAAATTGCATGGAAAACCAGGGGAGGATCTTCCGCTAATCAAGTCACAAGGATTAATTTTGATCAGCCTATTACTCATAATCAATATCAGTAGATCATGAGGGCGTTGAAATAGTTAGAAACTTTTAATAAAATGGCAAGGTTCTCAGATACCTCATATTATCTCAACTCTATTTCTCATTATGCATAGATAATTGATTTAGGTGCTAATGACTACATTATCTGTGACGAAAGTTTCTTTTCTCATACTCATAAAAACAATTTCCCCAAATATGTACAACTTCCAAACGGAAATACTACATACGTCACAAAAGTAGGGACAATGAAACTCAGCCCATCCATTACTCTTCAGAATGTGCTTTATGTCCCCCAGTTTCAATTTAATCTTATCTCAGTATCAAAGGCCTGTGAGGACAATTCTTGTTACATTTTCTTCAATTCTGACACATGTTTCTTTCAGATCCCTTCGACTGGCAAATTGATGGGTTGGGTAATCTTTCACAAGGATTATATTTTTGGACCAAATTTCCCTAAAATTTTGATTTATCACGTATTCCCGTAAATGAGAGAGAGAGAGAGAGAGAGAGAGAGAGCCCAAATCTGAGAGTGAGAACAAGAAAGTAGAAAGTGTTTACAAGGCCGGAGAGGCATACTCTTTTGGCATTATTTTTATATGTCTGAGTGTTCGTTTGGGAACCACTTCCCAAAGCCCTTTGGAGGGCTAAAGATACTTGGGCAAATGCCAGCCCATTTCGCAAAAAACTTTGAACCCACCTTCTCCAAATGCCGGTCTTGTGAAGGCTGAAAGCCCAAGGCAGGGGGAGACCCGCCTTGGGCTTTCGGCATTTTCGGCATGCCACGCCCGCACTGTTCACACTTTTTTTTCTCCAAAATTATCCTCATGAATTTTTGGATTTTCCGGATGCGAGCCCTTGTCGAGCACTGTTCATCTTCTCCGGGCGTAGAGAGACGCCGCGACCTACGCGATCTTTGTCGGAGCTTCGGGCGACCTCCGCAAGTCGCAAATCTGGTGGCCAAAAGGCACGCGGTCGCCGGTGACCGTCGCCTGTCGCACCGCGACCTCCTCACGGAGCTCACCGGGGCCGCGCGACCCACCTAGTTGCAGGTCTGGTCGCGACCAGATCTGGTGCCGGAGGCTCGAGCGGCGACCAGATCTGGGTCGCGGTGGCGTCGTGCGACCTCCCGCGACCTTGCCGCCCCAACCGGGCGGCGAGGTCGCGCGACCCCGCCGCGACCTAGATGTGGGGCGGCAAGGTCCTCCCGCGACTTCAACGCCGCGGATCGAGGTCGCCGGAGGTAGAGGCGGTGTCGCGCGACCTCGCCGCCCCAGATCCGAGGTTGCCTGAGGTCGAGGCGGCGTCGCGCGACCTCGCCGCCCCAGATCCGGGTCGCCGGAGGTCGCAACGGTGTCGTGCGACCTCACCGCCTCATATCCGAGGTCGCCGGAGGTAGTCGGAGGTCGCCGGAGGTCGCCGGCCATCGCTGCCCTTGCCGGTCAATTTTTTTTAATTTTTCTTTTGCCAATTTTTTTTATCACAAAGATCTTTGTAAATGCAATTCCCCAAACACTATTTTGTTCAAAGTACTTCACAAAGGGGCTTTCAAATACAATTTACCAAACACGGTTGCATTTTAAAAAACACATTTAACTCCAAGGTCTTTGCATTTTCCCAAGAACTTTCCCCAAAAATAGTTTCCAAACACACCCGAGTAGTCCTCTTCGGGCTAAGGTTACTTTCATTGTTGGAACAAATTTTACTTAAACTTTCACGGGTCAAAAGAACACAAGACATCCTCCAAACTATTAGAAAAATATTAAAGGATTTTTTACGAAAGATGAATAATTTCAAAAACATTTTCTTAAAACTAATTATTTATATCATTTCAAAATAAATTAATAAAGAATATCTCCATCGTCACACGAACATGTTTAAATATAAATTGTTATTGATACTAAAAATATTATTTATTATCTAATTATTTCAATATATACGATTAATAATTTTTAGGAAAATATTTTCCAAATCGTTTATTTTTCACAGAACAAACCAAATCTAAAGCCAGTAACTTTTACTATGGGTAATCTTTTACTATAAATGCTCCGCGCAGAGAGAACTTGGTGCGAGAAATTGCTACTGGTGATTAGGGAGAATCGGCAGAGAGGCATCATTCTCAAACTTCTTCTCGTGTTCAACTGATAATTTCGACTCCCTCTGGCCACTAACCAAGAAGAGCCTCTGTAATGGCTCTCTTTGCTCATTTGTCCCTTAAATCATCTGGACAAAGCCACAAACACCTGCACTTGAGTCTCTCAGACTTCAAGCCTGGTGCCAAAGACGAGCTTCAGCTTATTCATCTCCCTCTGTCTATCATTTGCTCATAGCAGCGTTGCCCAATTGAAGTGCAAGTTGGAGGCAACACTACAGGTGCAGGTGCATGAGAAAGTCCAAAAAGGCGGATGCAACCACGAAGACAAGAAAGATGGACATAGAACTATAATATACAAACATCCGTCCACCTCGTTATTACACAAATTACCATCTGAGTACCTTACATTTAAGAAAAGAAAAACCTGCGTTTTTTTTTTTTTTTTTTTTTTTATGTCAGCTATGCAGAATAAATTTCGATATCTTCCTAGGTCTGGACCACTTCATTCCCAAGAACCAATTCTGAGTAGAAAACAACCAGAAACTATGAAGAGGCCATCTCTTCCGTTCCGAAAAGAAACGTCTTCAACCCGCTCACTTCTTGATAAATGAAACGCCCTTCTGAATACTCTGCTAACTATTTCTTTGCCTTTTCCAACCCAGCTTTACAGGTCAACAAACCAAGGCTGAAATTAAAAAACTTCATCTTCCTCTGATGTAATTTCAGCAGACTTAAAGAATTTCAAGATTATTAGAACTCCAAATCTCTCAAACTCTTTCAGCGGGCCTAGTGAAAGAACCGCCCGGACCCCAGTATGATTGAGGCGCACTTTGCATGCAAAGAACGGAAGCCCAGTCACCTGAAAAACGGTGACAACAATAAATTTTCTATGATATGAACTGAAATTCGAAAAAGAGTTTGATGGCTAGTAGACAGTCCCAATTTTAAGGCCAAAAGTGCTGTGTATATGGGATAACATACTTGCCACAAATTTTGTTTTCATTTTCCCTGATTTATATTATAATCCAATTTTCTAGTTCAAAAGTTTTTATGACACATAAATGCATATATCAGTTTGAGACTTTTTATGATATAAAATCTATTCTAATTCATAAATTTTAGCAAAAGTTGCCTTCAAATGTGACGTTGACTAATTTTGCTGTTAGCTGGAAATCTGAAGAGCGATAGCAGGGGCAACCCCGTTTCAGATAATGACAATGAGCTTGCTTGAGGCAACACATGTTGAGGTTATCGTATTCCTCATCCAGTTGTACGAGAAAGACAATAAAAGCATGCAGAGTTGCTTATGCGTTCAGCTGGAGCTGGTGGAATCAGGAAAAAACAAAGCAAAAGAACAAAAATGGATCCGACAAGTGGTCCTTTTCCTTTGTCAAATTTATTTATTATCAATGGATCCCGATTTAATGAAATGATTCACGCGTTTGTTAAATGCGAATCTATCGCGAAATTAACGTCAATTGTGATGCAGGTAGTGACGGAATCAAACACACAAGGACAAACTTCTTGAACAATGAGGCCCCTTTAGAAAAAATCATTATGAGATAATATTATTAAAGTTATTAATGCCTCTCGAAGCCCAACTCCCTCCCAGGCCTACCGCTCCCTTCTATGAAACTTCCTCTTAATAATGACATAACGATCAAGACAAACAAATTAAAAAAAAAAATCTGCGGGTGGTGAATTTGTGTAGCAACAAAAATATGACGCATGACATCGAGACAATAAACCATTATTATCAAACTAGTCAAAGTCCCTGCGTTGCAACGGACTAGAGTTGAGTTATTCTAGTATTTGTTTTGGAGATATATGGTGTAATCTTACAAAGTGAGCATTCATTTATCAACCAAACAGAACAATTTTATTACCAACCTACGAACCATTAATTTAGCCTTTTTTTCTTAAAATATGTCGTTTTTCATTTGCTGACAATGAAAATGACACTTCAATTACAGCCAAGCCCCCTAAACTACCTTGGACTACTACATATTCAAATGAGTTTTAGAGGGAGAAAATTATCCAATAAGTCCTAAATTTATTGTAATATTTTAATTGTACCAATTGAGTTATAAATATTTTCATGTTTTATTAATTGAGTCTATTTGGCCAATTTCAACTAAAAATCACTGACGTGGATGTGGCTGCTTTACATGGCACGACCAATACTGATTTGGATAATTTTTAATAATTTTTTTACTTTTTAATAATTTATTTATTTTCTTCTCTTTTTCCTCCTTTCCTTTTTTTAATAATATTTTTCTAATATTACACTTCGATTACGTTTTGTATTATTTTAATTTTCTTTTAAAAAATGTCTTTGCTTGCCTTCTGTACTATAACAACTTCTAACAATAAAGAAGGCTTCTCGTCCGTCGGGAGAGAGATGTGGAGCCCCCATCGGTTCCACACAAGTGGGCCCCACGTATCAGAATAGACAAACGAGAATGCAGAATCACAAATACAACCCCCACAGATATAAGCAATATACCGATATGTGCGGGACCCACTAAATCTCGCAACAAGAACAAAATTTACACAAATGTCCTTAATTCGAAGGTAGTCGACTCAATATATTAGCAAAAAATACAAAAAAGAAAAAGAAAAAGAAATTAACTACAATAGAATACTCAATCAAAATGGAATAATTACTTGTAATATTTAATTTTAAAATTAAATTAAGAGTATACGAATTGCTGACAATAGAAAAAAAAATTATCAAGGGTAAGTAAATGTGAAACATATAATTCTATAAAAATATTCTAACAATATTTTAATGCATTGATGGTTGTTGAATAATTAGGAGAATGAAAGTGAAGAAAAAAAGTGCTTTGATTATACTCTATTAACACTTTTTTTGAATAAAATAAGGGGACAAAAAGTACTTGATATGCTATTTCTATTGGGGCAATCGTCAAAATTGTAACAAGCTTATGATGCAATAAGTGTCCTCTTAAATGGATTCCGAAGTGCCTTAGAAATTCAGAAGAAAAGAAGAGTATAAATGAAAATTTGAATTAGGAAAAACGTGTCATCCAAATGGCATCTTTATAACTTATAATCTGAGCCAAGTGAGAGGGACTTCTCCCTACCTAAATACTATAGCTAAGGAATGGCTAGACATAGATGCAAATGTCACTTAATTAGTTGCAAAATTTAGCATGAGTAAATTGCATGAAAACTAAATGCACTAGCCTATACATTTACAGAAGTCCCAGTCATCCATCCTCAAGATCCTTCATACAAAAATGAGAGGGGTTCTCTTCATAATTCGCAGGTACAACTTGAAGTGACATGTTGGAAAATATCAAAGGGGGAGACACATGCACGACTCTCCCTTCCATGTTGTTCCACGACCTAGATTCGCATATGCAATTCAATTGCAAGTAGGTGGGTGAGATATACATAAAATATAAGAGAGGAAAGAGAAATGAATAGGACAAGAGACTTTTTGCACAGGGGTCGAAACTTTTTAAGGCTTTGAAGTTGCTTGGTGATTTCAGGATAAAATTAACAATGAGAGGAAATCGTGGGAGCAGGTGAATATAATTGCTAGAGAGCAGATTTTTGCAAGACAAACTTTAAAGTATTCAGTTAGTTATATTTACAAGACAAACTTTAAATTATTTAATTGCTGAAAAGCAGATCTTTCACCTAACCAGAAATGTGTGATGTATACGTTATTTCATACCGAGGATTCGCCTTGGAACACCTTATGGGTGCTCACAACCCCTGTCAGACACCGGCGATTATAACTTGAGGGAACTAGCATGGGACCTTACCACCTATGGGCCCCCACTCAAGTCACAATTAACCAGTTGGGGAATCGAAGCAAGACCTCATGGTGACTAAGCCCTAACCAACTGGGCTGCTTACAGGTAGGTGTCATGACCATTATTTATATGTAAACTAAACTAAATTTGAAAAGAGGATGAAATTGAATCAATTCAAGAGATGGCATAAATTAGATCCATTCAAGACATTGACACAATTCTTACACACTTCATTAAAAACATACTATTGAAGTTACAAAAAAAAAAAAATTCCGTGAAAACACTACATAGCGTCCAAGACTTACGAATCCCACCGGAAGAAAGTCAATCCTCCAAAAAAAAAAAGGACTTCAAATGCAAGTGATAAAAATAATTATATGCAACTTTAGTCAAGGTTAGGTGGATTCAACCACTACAGCTGCCACTCAAACTGCTTGCGAAAGCCCCATGTAAACGCAAGGAAAGTGAAAACGCGTGGCCCGACTCCATTATTTGGTCTTTAAAATCCACCTCGTCCCATCCCGACGATGAACCAACCTTCTTGAATTTAACATTTATTTAATTTCGATCAATCAAACTATTTCTTGACTCATCTATTTTTATTTTTTGAAAACAAAGAAAGGGCTTTTCACAAGGAACAAGCCCCTCCGCATGAAAAATCCAACCCTGCCACGGGGAGACAAATTGCAAGCCCAAGTTGGAAGTTCTAGTTTACAGAGTCCTGTACGATCGACATTAGTATTCAACGCTTGATTCGCTGTTTCTGATCGCCTAAATCGTCAAAATCCTCGCGGATGCAATAAGTGCTCCAGCAAATGGCTTTTTCCCGAGTGCCTTAGAAATTGAAAGAAATAGAAGAAAATAAATGAAAGATTAAATTGAAAATTCTCATTTAGTTAGTTGCAAAGTTTAGCATGATTCATTGCCTGGAAACTACGTGCACTGCATGTCCATTTGCAGAAGTTTCAATCATCCATCCTCAAGATCTTTTATGAAAGAGAGAGAGAGAGAGAAGCGAAGGCGAGTGAGGGAGACAAATGGACGACTCTACCTTTCGTGTATTTCCACATCTTTTTATTTATTTATTTATTATT
This sequence comes from Eucalyptus sideroxylon x Eucalyptus melliodora, assembly GCA_016097485.1. Classification (NCBI taxonomy): domain Eukaryota; kingdom Viridiplantae; phylum Streptophyta; class Magnoliopsida; order Myrtales; family Myrtaceae; genus Eucalyptus; species Eucalyptus sideroxylon x Eucalyptus melliodora. The sequence continues at coordinate 23,075,619 of CM027831.1, read as the reverse complement.
TTTGTCAATTCAACTCAATTGCGAGGAACTAGGGGTGGCATTCATAAAATATAAGACAGGAAAGAGAGATGAAGAGGACAAGAGACTTTTGCTGCCGCCCATGAGCTAAGCCCACCATTTGCTTTTTTTATTTATTTTTTTGGGTTAGTGACCTAAGCCCACTTTAATTAGTTATTTATATTTTGCCAGACAAACTTTATTTAATTTTGTCAATTCAACTCAATTGCGAGGGACGTGGGGAGGCATTTATAAAAGATGAGAGAGGAAAGAGAGATGAAGAGGACAAGAGACTTTTGCTGCCGCCCGTGAGCTAATCCCACCATTTGCTTTATTTATTTATTTTTTGGGTTAGTGACCTAAGCCCACTTTAATCAGTTATTTATATTTTGCCAGACAAACTTTATATCATTTAGTTGCTGGAAATAAGAGCTTTTTCCTTGATGTACATGTCATTTCGAAGTGATCTAATTACAACTATTTTATTTATCCAAAAAAGAGATTCAAGATATTACAAGATAAGCTCATATTTTCTTTTGTCTATGATTTGAGAAAACTTTCTTCAATTACACCTTTGATTGGTAAGTTACATATTATAAACTTTCTCCAACTATTCCTGTAATTGTAGGCAACGACGCATAGATCCATCCCTAGCATCATGTGCGAGGCAGCAAATTGGGCATTACTCCATGCCTCAAAACTCGCCAATTTACTCAAGATAATGTGCTCCTCCATTGTTGGTTAGAGAAATTTTCCTTTGAGTAGCCTTCCGATTGATGGATAGCAAATATGGATATCACATATTTTTAGTCAAATTTGCATGTAGATGATGTCTATGGTATGTAACCCACTAATTAAAGGAATGATTGGAGGAAATATTCTCGAGCTACATATGCAGAAAAATATTGGTCATTTACCCAATAATCGGAGGTGACATTATTCAGGCATTCTCTAGGGCGGTTAAGTGCCTTCCCGGAGCAAGCACTTCTCGAGGGGCCGGAAATGAAGTCCGAGGGCACAAATATGGTTCATTTAAAATTCTATATAGAATTTATTGGGCTTGGATTTCGGGTCCATTAATGCAACGACTTTGTTGGAAGATATGATTCTGTAATTTTGTATGATAAGCAATCAAGTTTATTTTAGGATTAGAAAGATAGGAAAAGATAAGAGAATATTGCTTTTCCTTTATTAATTCTCTCTTTGTAATTAAATACATGATATTGTACAGAATTTACAATTCAATTGAATGAAGAAACAACTTCTTCTTCTCCATCTTCGATTCCTCACGAATTCAGTAGATACATTACTTTGCTGCATCTCCTTTTGTGACATGGTATCAGAGCCATCTGTGGTTCTGAACTGATTTTTGCTTCCGCTTCGACTACCTCGCAAAGGAACTCCAAATTCCAGAGAAGTGTTGCCGTAGGAATCATTCTTTTTGATTGCCTAATTGAGGAACCAAATCTGCAGAAAGAGTTACCGGAGGAATCAGTTTTTTTTTTTTTTTCAATATGACAAAGCCGCAAGACCCTACCTCAACTCCAGTCGACCAATCTGCACCAGGAGCATCGCTGCAAGCCGAGGGAGACCAAAACTCATCCACTGTAATTCCTGCATCAGAACAACAGGAACAACAGATCTAGACTCAAGCGCAACATGCGTAATGGCAACAACAGGCTCAGGCTAATCCGGGGCAACCTTTCGCGGGCTACCCTTACCAATGGATGCCGTATCCATGGTTCTATGGGCCGATTCCCAATGCATCATCGCCCGGCTACCAAAGCAAATACGAGCCAATGGAGGTCTACCAACCGGTGAAGGGGCAAATCCAACCACCGGCCCGGAGCAGACGGGCAGAGCGACTAGACCGGGTATGGGAACGAATCCCTACCCGGGTTTTCACAATGCGGGTCACGGATTTGGGTTGAGCGGTCCGGGTGAGGGAACAAATCCTTACCCGAACCCTCCGCCCAATTTTTTTCCATATCAGATCCTTGTTGCCAGTAGCCAGCCGGAACCCGGCGATCCTCTTTACACAACAAATGGCGACAGACCAGAGTTAAAAATCATCAGTCAGCAATTAACGGGTGCCGACAACTATTTGAGTTGGTCACGCGAATTCCGGCGGGCACTAGTAACAAAGGACAAAGAGGTTTTCATCGAAAGAACGTTCCTGACTCCGTCCGACGAGCGAATGGCACGGCTTTGGAGGCGATGCAACCAGTTAGTCAGAACCTGAATTGGCAACTGCATCGCACCCGAAGTCGCGGCAGCGCTTCCCCCGACGGAGGATTCGAAGAAAATGTGGGAAAATATACAAGAGATGTTTGGAAAACTTGATCAAGTTAAAATTTTCTCGCTTACTCAACAGATTTCATATCTGAAATAGGGAAATATGACTGTCGCGACGGTATTCAACAAACTTTCGGCGCTGTGGAACGAATTGGAGGCGGCCGAAGAAAAGTTCGATCGGGCCCGACATTACGTCCAAAGAACAATACAAGAAAATGCGAGAAAGAGAAAAGACGACGAGGTTTCTCCTCATCCTCAACGAAACTTACCTAGCGTTCCGATCTCAAATACTCACCATGGAGCCCATGCCGAGTCTCGGCCGAATCTATCAACTCGCCATACAGGAGGAAAGCCAACAAAGATCGGCAGACCATGGCAAGGGAGGAGACGTAATCGCTCTAATGGCAAGGAGCCAGATCCGCCACTCGAAGAACACAAGGAGAGGAAGAGAGGCGGATCTAAGGTTAAGCGAAAACCCTAGATCGTTTATAAAGAAGACGGCGGACGGTGCAGATTGTTTGCAGCAATCGGACGGCCATCATCTCTTCCTGGGAGCGGCAGGATCTAACGGTTCGCGTGGCTTCAACTTTGCTGGATCGGACGGCTCACGATCAGTGCACTTCCATGGGCCAGATGGGCCTATTTCACGCGGCAATTTCTTTGCCGGATCAGATGGTTCGTATGGGCCTATTTCGGCCCAAGCTCTTCAGCCCACAACCAGGCCTTCATTTGGTGCAATAATTAATGGGCCAAAAGGGAAATGTAAAATGTATTGTGATTATTGTAAACGACCGCATCATACAATTGAAAACTGCTGGAAATTGCATGGAAAACCAGGAGAAAAAGAAAAAGGAAAATTTTCCTTGGTCTTTCAGGTGTCGGGTCAACCCATGGGAAAATCAATTACCCATGAGCAATATCACGAGCTGATGGAAGCATTGAAGAAATTGGATGCTACAGATAAGGGTGGAAGTTTCACAGGTGCGTTATATTGTCTAATGAATTCAATATCGAAGAGTGCATGGATTATTGATTCGGGTGCTAGTGACCACATAGTCTGTGATAAAACTTTCCTTTCCGAAATCACTAAGCTGTCTTTCCCAACATCAATACAACTTCCAAATGGACACACCACTAGGGTCACCATGATTGGCACTGTGAACCTTAGTTCCCTCATCACCCTTCGAAATGTGCTTTATGTTCCTGATTTCCAATTCAATCTAATCTCAGTTGCCCAAGCTTGTGAAGAAAATTCATGTCAAATCCTTTTCCATTCTGATAAATGCTTCTTTCAGGCCCCTTCGACTAGCAAACTGCTGGGCTTGGGTAGAGTCAGTCAAGGATTGTATTTTTGGATGGAATTTCCACATTCTTTTAGATTATTTCCTATTGAATCATTGTGTAATGCTACTACCATTGATATGAATTTTCTTAATCATAAAAGATTGGGTCACAGTGCATCCTTTCCTTGCCCTGAATGTCCCATTTGTCCCTTGGCAAAACAAACACGTAATCCTTTCCAAAATAGCATTTCTCGAGCAGATGACATTCTTTCTTTGATTCATGTTGATGTTTGAGGGCCTTATCACACCTTGAATCATGATGGGTCTCGATTTTTCCTTACAATCGTTGATGATTACTCTCGTGCAACTTGGATATTTCTCATGCAATCCAAAAATCAAGTATTTTCACACTTAAAGACTTTTCTTTCCTTATCCAAGACTCAATTTCAAAAAACAATCCGTCGAATACGCACTGATAATAGGAGAGAATTCTTCAATGCTGAGTGTGCATCCTTATTTTCTCTACATGGAATCTTGCATGAGAGTTCCCGCACATATACACCACAGCAAAATGGAGTTGTTGAAAGAAAGCATCGTCATCTCTTAGAAGTGGCACAAGCACTTAAATTCCAAGCTTCCATTCTTGAAAATTTTTGGGGAGATTGTGTGGTCACAACAGCATATCTAATCAATCGCATGCCATCACACATTCTAAAAGGGAAGGCGCCTTTCGAGTTATTATATGGGAGGAAATCGGTTCTAAGTCATCTCCGAGTTTTTGGATGTCTATGTTATGTGACTACGATGGGATATAGAGATAAGATGGCACCTCGTGCTAGACAATGCATATTCATAGGTTATCCAACCTTGCAAAAGGGATATCGGCTTTATGAACCATCTACAGGAGATTTCTTGATAAGCAGGGATGTTGTCTTTCATGAAGATGTTTTTCCTTTTTCGAAATTCACTTCCTTATCTAAAGATGAGAAGACAATGAATAGGCAGTTTTTATTGGAGGAGGACTTATCTTCCGGAGGAACGTTGGTTATTACTTCTCCTCCAAAACCAGCTGACATCTTGTCTCCAAGGCCTCCTGAAAATGATGATGAGGATTTCATTGAGCAGCCTCCTGTAGCAGAACCAACACAATTGGGGGATATTTCAGAAGCAAGAATCACTGATGAATCATCTTCAACAACACCACATGAGCCACAGCGACGCTCCAGTCGAGCTACTTGTCCACCTACTTGGACGAAAGATTATGTATGTGGCTCTTCACGATCATCAGGTACTCGTTACCCTATCTCGTCTTATATTTCCTTTGATCAGTTATCATTAGAACATCTATGTTGCATAAGCCGCATTTCTGAAGATCGAGAACCCTCTGGTTATGATGAGGCCAAAAGTGATCCTCGTTGGCAAAAGGCCATGGAATCTGAATTACATGCCCTGATGGAGAATCGTACTTGGGATGTTGTGTCATTACCTGCTACTCGCAAACCAATTGGCTGCAAGTAGGTATATAAGATAAAATACAAAGCAGATGGATCTGTAGAAAGATACAAAGCCCGATTGGTAGCCAAAGGCTTCACACAATGAGAAGGTTTCGACTACCATGAAACCTTCTCGCCGGTAGCAAAGGATGTCACGGTTCGTGCCTTTCTATCTGTTGCTACTTTTCGTGACTGGCCACTACATCAAATGGACGTCCATAATGCCTTCTTGCATGGTGACCTCGATGAAGAAATATATATGGAGCTTCCACAAGGATTACGGAGACAGGGGGAGTCAAAGGTATGTCGTCTCCGCAAATCTCTTTATGAATTAAAGCAAGCTTCTCGACAATGGTACGCCAAGTTCACCAATGCACTCATGGCTGCTGGGTTCAAGCAGTCCAAGTACGACTATGCCTTATTCACCTGGACAAAAGGTATGTCATCTATTTATTTGATGATCTATGTTGATGACATACTTATCATGGGAAATGATGATTCCGCTATAAAGAAACTCAAAGAGTATTTGCATTCCACTTTTCATATCAAAGACTTAGGACCACCTAAGTATTTTCTTGGAATTGAGATAGCTCGTTCAGATCAAGGGATCTCATTAACCCAGCGAAAATTTGTAATGGAGGTCATATCAGAGGCAGGACTGTCAGGCTGTAGACCATCAGTTATCCCCATCGAGCAAAATGCCAAACTGACATCTATCGACTATGATAATGGCATATCTTCTCCTTCTGATGATCCATTGTTAAAAGATCTCTCAGGATATCAGAGGCTCGTAGGGAAACTAATATATCTCACCATGACTAGGCTAGACATCTGCTCGTAGGGAAACTAATATATCTCACCATGACTAGGCTAGACATCTGTTATGCAGTGCAAACTCTCAGTCAATTTATGCACAGTCCGAAACAATCTCACATGAATGCAGCATTGAAGATTGTGAGATACTTGAAGACATGTCCAGGCTTAGGAATACTTCTTTCTCGAAAGTGCGACATGGAAATGACGGCCTATTGCGATGCAGATTATGCCACATGTCCTATGAGCAGGAGGTCTATCACAGGTTTCTGCATCAAATTTGGGGAATCATTACTTTCCTGGAAGACAAAGAAGCAATCCACTGTGTCCTTGTCTTTAGCTGAAGCTGAATACCAATCTATGGCCAAGACTGTTTGTGAAGTAGTCTGGTTAAGGGGTCTTCTACTAGATCTCGGAGCACAGGTTAGAGGACCAACTTTACTCTTCTGTGACAACGATTCAGCACTCAAACTTGCAGCAAATCCTATACTACATGAGAGGACAAAGTATATAGAGGTCGACTGTCATTTTACTCGAGAAAAGATTCAGGAAGGAGTTGTTGAGACAAGGGGGATCAGAACCTCAGAGCAGCCTGCGGATATATTTACTAAGCCTCTTTGTCAAAGACAACATGCATATCTTCTAAACAAGCTAGGCGTCTTGGTTATATACAAGCCACCAGCTTGAGGGGGAGTGTTGGAAGATATGATTCTGTAATTTTGTATGATAAGCAATCAAGTTTATTTTAGGATTAGAAAGATAGGAAAAGATAAGAGAATATTGCTTTTCCTTTATTAATTCTCTCTTTGTAATTAAATACATGATACTGTACAGAAATTACAATTCAATTGAATGAAGAAACAACTTCTTCTTCTCCATCTTCGATTCCTCACGAATTCAGTAGATACACTACTTTGCTGCATCTCCTTTTGTGACAGACTTCACTGCATCACGTAATTATCTCCCATTGATTTCTTCGGCTTCGGCCCATTTTATTAACACAAAAGAAAAGGACAAAAAAGGGCCAAGAAGTAAAGAAAATACAGTCACCAGGATGATCTTAAAGCTACACACACTTCCTCTCTTGTATCTAAAGTAAAACGGTATACTGTTAAAAAAAAAAATGTAAAACGGAATAACGGGATCAAACTGTACCCCTAATTCGTCTTAAGTTCGATTGAGATTTCCAAATTTGAACTATTCAATTGTCTCCTAGAGAAGTCAATGGCTGATTTGGAGCGATTGATTGAGTCCTTTATCACATTTGAATCCGCATAAGATAATCCAATCGACACCCAAGCCTTATGCCCCAAGAAACCAGCCTCTCTTGTCCTATTGGGCTGGACGAGGTTCCCCGTGAAAGCAAATCCCAGGTTTTCCCTAGAAGCCCCGCTTATATCTGATTTCACGTGGTCACTGTAAGAATGGCTCTACCGCCTCTCTAATTATTCTATCAAATCATCTGGAAGAAGACTGTAAAATCCTTCGTCCGCTTACCTTGTGTATCTTGAATTTCAATGCTCGCCAACACTGAACTACTACGGCCTTCACTCGGCCCCTTCTGTCTACCATTTGCTTGTTGCAGTGTCACATAATATTGGGTCACTTGGAGGAGACTCTACAGTGCATCGGAAAGTCGGGAGATGCGAACATGAACACGGCTGAGATACACAGTACAATGATGCACAAACATCTGTCAATTACACGAATGACCCTGTCAGAATGTCGCGCGCAGGAAAGGAAAAACTGCTTATGTGCTTTTTTTAGTCCGCGAAAGGAAACTTTCATATCTTCCTAGTTCTAGAACGACTTACTCATTAGCGCAAGGAACCAATTTTGAGTAGAGAGATGAGTAGAAACTTATGTAGAGTACATCTTTTTTCTCGCGAAAAATCCACGTCTTTGTCTTCAATCCACGCGTTCACTTTTTGATGAGCGAAATGCCCTTCTGAATACCTGCTTCCAACTCTTTCTTTGCCTATTTTCCAGGTCAGTTCAACAGCTTAGCAAACAAAAGCCGAAATGAAAACCTCTGTTTTACTTTGATGTAATCAGAACGCACCTGCAGATTTTGACCATGCTACACTTCCACACCTTTTGTGCTCGTCCAACTGGCCAAGGGGAAAAACCTAACCTCTTCGGCCCAGTACGACCGAGGCACACTTTAAATGCTGGGAAAATCTAGGAGTTCAAAGCCACTGGCCTTATAAAGCACGAGCTAAAATCTGTACATGATGTGCTTTCATTGGAATTCCCTGCATTTTCAAGATGATGCATTCTGCTTCAGGCTTATTTGTCCTGCAATGCTGCAAATCGCAATTGCCAGCCGGCACATTGAGCAAACTTTTCAGGGGCATGCAATGTGCGATCTCCACCTTCTTCAATAAATTCAACTCTGTTCAAGCCTTTCCTAGCTATCATCTTTTCACAATCATCTAGCTTGGGATGCTGTAGACTTTGAATTTTGACAGGTTAGGCAATTGTTTGATTGCATTATACCTGGAAATGTGTAGAAACTCCAGAAATTCCAGTTCCCCCAAACCTGGAATCTCTGCCAGTTTGGATAAGTCACTGAGCTGTAATTTTTGTAGCCTCTTCAAGCAAGATAGATCTCATGTGTTCTCCATGAATTCGCACTATGATATCTCCAATTCCCTTAAACTCTCCAAGTATATAAGGATGGGCATGTGTGTCAACGGCCATCTGCTGATAGAGAGGACCGACAAGCTTTTGAAGTTGCGAAAATCTGGCAATTGCAGGATCCAGCCAAGTTTCAAAGTTGATAAGATATATAGAAGCCGATGGATGGACTGCCTGTCCTTCCGAGGCGAAATAACGTCATTCACACACCAAAATGCAATAGTTGGATGTCTTCCACACACTTTGAACTAGGCTTGACAGTTTGGGAAGAACGGGGAATCCAACAACTTCAACCAGACATTTCAAACTTGAGGGAAGCTCTTTGGCTTGTAATTTTAAGCATTTGCAGACTGGAGAAACCACTAACCTATGATAACATTGTAGAGTTTGGGGCCCCATCTAAGTCCAAGATCCTCAGAAGGCTCAGCCTCCACATTTACCATTGGGATTTCCTGCATGAGATAGTAACAAAACGAGGCATTGAGCACTTCAAGTGTCTTCACCCCCCAAAAAGCACAAGGTATCCTGTGTATCTTCGTGTGTGGCACCCTAATGACCTTTTAGTCTTGTCAGATTTCCAATAGAATTGGGCTAAATCCAATTGGACCAATGATTCTAGTTCCCCAATAGAGTTCGAAAGCTTATATGGGCATGCAAGCAAACGCAAATGCACAAAATCCATTAACCTTCCAATAAAGTGAGGAAGTTGGTTGCTACTAGAATCAAATTTCGTCAAAGATTTTAGATTTCCTAGTGTCTCACGAAGCTTGAACAGTTTGTCTGTCGAGCACACAATAATCTCTAACAAGTACACTAGAGAACCGATTTCTTCATGCAACAGTTGGAGGGAAATGCCTCCTCGATATGCAACTTACTTAGCAGTTTTAGCTTATTGATTGGGCTATCAACCGTAGATAATTTCACACACCAAGTGAAAATCAATTTCTTCAAATCGCTAAACTCATAAAAATCAATTGTCTTGGTTAACACTCTGCATCACGTAAAATTTAGAACTTTCAACTTTTTTACCATCTACAATGAAGAAGAAAAGGCCGATTACATTCCGACGAAAAGTATGAGAATACAGAGCCATACAACTAGCTAGCAAAGGTCAATTGATAGAATTTGAAGCAAACATGAGCGAGGTGTGTCCATACCTCAATTTGCCTCTATCCACCTTAGTCAGTTGGTGATGTTGCTTTGCGAAAAGTCGAGCACTACCAAATACACCAGGTGAAGATTTCATCGCTAAAAGATGCTGCAGGCAATGATGCCAAGCAAGCCATCTCAAAGTACGAAGAAGATTTTTAAAGTTGCCTGTGGAATTAATTCTTCCCACTTCAAGAAACCTAAGCTTTGGCAAACAGGCTAATTCTTCAAGTGTTAAGTCATTACTAATACCTAGACCCGTTAAACGGGTGGGTTAGGTCGGGTTTGGGTCGGGTCATAAATGGTCCGACCCAAATCAACCCATTTAACCCGTTTATGACCCGTTTATTGCAATGCAAAAATTTTGACCCATACCCGACCCGACCCATACCCAACCCATACCCGACCCATTTAATTAAACTTAATTTATTATATATATAGATATATATATATTTAAAAAATGGTATTGCTAAAATAATTTTATACAACACAAATTTAATGGACAATTTTTTTTAATTTTAAAAATAATTATTTTATAAAATGGAATTTTAATTATTTTAATTTTTTAAATATAACTTTTATTTTTCTTTCTTCTTCTTCTTCTTTTTCTTTGGCCGGCCGCCGGCCACAACGACAGCCGGCGGCCGGCCACAGGCAAGCCTCGAGCTCGCCCGGCTCGCTGACGCCGGCGAGCTCGAGGCTCGCTAGATCCGGGCGAGCGAGCTCGAGCTCGCCGATGCTAGCGAGCTCGAGTCTCGGCTGGACGTCGGCGAGGCCGTCGCCTCGCCAGACGGCGAGGCTCGAGCCTCGCCGGACGTTTGCAAGGCCGTCGCCTCGCCGATCTGGCGAGACTCAAGCTCGCCGGCGTCGGCGAGCTCGAGCTCGCCGGATCTAGCGAGCCTCGAGCTCGCCGACGCCGGCGAGCTCGAGTCTCGCTAGATCGGCGAGGCTCGAGCCTCGCCGAACGTCGGTGAGGCCGTCGCCTCGCCCGGACGTCGGTGAGGCCTTCGCCTCCCGGATCCGGCGAGCTCGAGGCTCGCCGGCGTCGGCAAGGCGGCCAAAGAGCTCGAGGCTCGCCAACTGCGAGCCTCGAGGTCGCCCGGCCGATCGTCGTCATCGCGTGCCGGCGATCGGAGGAAGAGGAAAGAAAAAGAAGAAAGAAAAATAAATGGGTTGCACAACCCATCTTTAGACTTTAATGGGTTTGTAAATGGGTCTTAAATGGGTACCCATTTAAGACCCATTTATTTTAGTTCCTTTATTTTTAAAACCCATCAGGGTACCTTATTTCTCAAGGCCTGACCCATTAACGACCCATTTATGCTTAAATGGGTCCATAAATGGGTTGCACAACCCATTTAACACCTCTACTAATACCCACACAGAGTGCTCGAACTGCTTGTTTTTTTAACTGTCAACAACAGCAGAGAATGAAGATGAGTTCGCAACATAGAAAGCAATAAACCAAGCAAGTAGTCATCAATATCAGGAATTCTTCTTCGATAACAAACAAATTAAATCAAAGGCATGTTGTCACAAAATAATTACCTCTTTCTTCTATCAATTTGAAAATAAGACAACCCAAGCATGTTTAAAGTGTTCACTCAGCGTTGGTTTTTCTGTCTATTCATAGACTAAACACCTTTACAAGGAAACAAAGGACTCATTTTTATTCTCACCGAAACGAGAAACGAAGAATTTCAACAAACCAAATGGCCCCTTCCCTTTCTTCTCGTTCCAAGGAAGATTATATTATATAAGAGCCAAAAGTGCAGAGATCATTGTTAACTTTATATGTGTAACATGATTGATGAAATTTTAGCCTAAAAAATGCGTCACAGATTATGTTAAAATTAAATAATTCGAAAAAGTTGCTGAAAAACAAAACTTACCCTTTCGTATTTACTGGGAAGAGAGAGGAGCGACGGGATTTGATTTTAAGCTTGACATCATCCGTCTCCAGATCCAATTCAACGTGGAGACAGATGATGTCAAGCTCAAAACCAAATTGTATAGTGATGCTTTCCCGTTCGACTTTGAAGTGCAATCTACCATATGTGCAAACCTTAAAGATGTCGTGTCGTTTCCACCAATCTTCTGACCAACTCGGATTTCTTTCTCCACCATTGCACTGCGGAAGCAACCAGTATAAGTTGTCCGAGCGTCGGTCCCCTGAATCTCAGGAATGCCTCGAACTCCCGATGTGGTGGCGGCTGGTGCCATCGCACGTAGTAAACGAGACTTGAAACAGAATCAAGCTTGAAGTGAGACATCAAATTGATGGCAGTTTAAAAACAAAAGAAGAAAGAAAGGGGCGGTGGGTAAGGGGTCGTCACGACTCACAGCCATCAAATAGCGATGGCAAACCGCCGAAAAAATCAGAAACGAAAAAATCGAAATCGTAACATTCGACGAAGGAATCGAAAACGAAAGCAGAGAGTACCTAGTGGGCTGGTTGATGGCCGACCGACATAGGCGAGGCCGCAATCCGCCACAGAGAGAGAGAGAGAGAGAGAGAGAGAGAGAGAGAGAGAGAGAGAGAGAGAGAAGACAAGGAGGACATTATGGGTTTGGTTTAAAGCGGTTAAACCGGTTTTACCTGAGAACAGATTTTGAAATCGGTTCAAAACCTAGTTTACCCGAGAAACCGATTTCACGAGGCGGAGAGGCTTACTCCCATAGCAATTCGTTATGAATGTGAGCTGTCCTCTTCAGGAGTGTAAAAACTTGGCGTGAGAATTACTAATGGTGATAGACGCATCTACAGATAGAAAAATTCTCAAACTCCCCCTGCCCAACACCGAAGAAGAGCCTCTATGATGGCTCTCTTGCTCATTTGTCCGTCACATCTTCTGGATAAAGCCACAAGAAGCTGCGATCAAGTCTCTTAAACTCCAAGCCCAGCGCAGCACCCTCTGTCTACCATTTGCTTACTGCGGCATTGCACAGCTGATAGTGCTACTTGGAGGCGACATTATGGGTGCATCTCAAAGTTGGAAACACGAGAAAGATGGACATAGTATAATGATATACACCAACATCAGTCCATGTTATTACACAGACCAACATTTGAGTACATTGCATGTGAGAAAAGAAAAACCTTTATGTTTTCTATGCCACGTAGGCAAAATAAACTTGGATATCTTGTTTGGTTTGAACCACTTATTCCCAAGTACCTATTTTGAGTAGAAAATAGCGGGAAACTATGCGGGGGACACCTTTTTCCTTGGACAAGCCACGTCCTTAACCAGCTTAATTTGTTGTTAAATCGGCGTCGTAGCGGAAGCGGATCGGAATTTTGCAATTATGTCGGGAGCTATAGAAATCGATCGAAATAAAACGATGAACTATAAAAGAAAAGGACACCAGAAATTTACGTGGTTCGGTCCGAATGTCGGAACCTACGTCCACGGGGAGAGCCAGCAAATCAATCCACTATAAATCGGAGAATTACAGGATTACAATCACACATGCACTCAAGTGTTTTCTAGTCTTACTTTATATCCAATACCCACGGTATTTAACAATATAACTCATTTTGGACTCAACTTCCGCACAAAACCTCTCTGAGCTCAAGCCTCGCACTCTCTCTCTCTCGAGCTCTTTTCTCTCGCTCACTACGAAGCTCTTTTCATTTTTCGCAGCTCACGAGCTCCAGGCGTCTTTCTCCTTTTATCGGTGGAAGGGAAGGAAATAAAAACAAACTTGTATTCCCCAGAGTTGTCAGAACGGCGCCGATTCAAAGCATGCGCCTCCATGCATTTAATGATAGCGTGTGAGCGTGAGAAGCATAAACTGACACACGTAGAAGAGCTTGCCCCTTCCCTCCTTCTTTAATAATAATAAAACAAGAGAAGCCCACAAACGTTGAACAAAAGAGAGGGAGAGATTTCGGCGCCTACGTGATAGGCTTCTGAGGCAGCACACCTTTTTCTACGGGCATGCATGCACATGGCCATGTGCATGCATTTAATAACGTAGGAAAACTTGGACGATCACCCCTTCAGATTTCAAGCTGACAAAGAAGCATCCCATGGATTGTTTCTCTTCATTTCCAACGCGTAGCGTAGATCATGGGCAGGATCCCTTCGGCTCCATCATGCGCCATTTTTCATCAAATACTCCGCTCACGTTGTTTCTTATTTCAGCATGTAAATATTTTGTACGGATCGGGTATCGTATATAGACTCAAACTCGAGACATAATTTAACAATTCTCCACCTTGGCTCGACGTTTGAAGCCAAGTTATAGTGATTAGTTTCCATGCTCGGCTCTCCCAACGCCCCGATGGGCGCTCATACTCTACAGACGCCAATCGAGCTCATACAGAGCTCGAGCTTTGCTGAAGGAACATGCTTCGTCATCATATCTGCTGGGTTCTCCGCTGTTGGTATTTTCTTCACAACAATTTAACCCTTCGCTATGACATCTCGGATGAAATGGTACCTGATATCGATATGTTTTGTTTGCTCGTGATATATTGGATTGTAAGCCAAATATATCGCACCTTGATTGTCACAGTGTATGGTGACACTTTTCTGCTCCAGTCCAAGGTCCGAGAGCAAACCCCTTAGCCATATCGATTCCTTTGCAACAAAGGTTAGTGCCATGTACTCCGCCTCAGTCGAAGACAATGCAACATCATCTTGCAAAGACGCTTTCCAACTTATTGCACCACCTGCTAGCATAAACACGTATCCTACTAACGATCTGCGATCATCCAAGTTACCGGCGTGATCTGAATCCACGTACCCTGTGGTCTCATTTCCATTGACGTTCCTCCGATACATAATGCCAACGTCTGCTGTCCCCTTTAAATATCTGAGGATCCATTTCACGGCTTCCCAATGAGTCTTACCTGGGTGCTTCATGTAACGACTGACAACACTTACGGCCTGTGAAATGTCAGGTCTAGTACATACCATGGCATACATAATACTACCCACTGCACTAGAATAAGGAACACGGGACATATGTTCCTCCTCCTCCTCAATTTGTGGTGATAACTTTTCAGAAAGTTTGAAATGTGCAGCTAAAGGAGTACTTACAGATTTTGCTGACTGCATATTAAAACGTACCATGATCTTCTCAATGTATTTCTTTTGAGACAAACGCAACGTTCCTGCAGCTTTGTCATGCAAAATTTCCATACCTAATATTTTCTTAGCAGCACCTAATTCTTTCATTTCAAACTCAGCACTCAACCGCCGCTTCAACACATCAATATCGACATATGTTTAGCTGCTATTAACATATCATCAACATATAATAGCAAATAAATCAAAGACCCATCCTCCAATCTCCTAAAATAAACACAACTATCAAATTGACTTTTCGAATAATTTTGACTAGTCATGAAAGCATCAAAACGCTTATACCATTGTCTAGGAGATTGTTTCAATCCATACAAGGATTTCTTCAATAAGCAAACATGGTCTTCCTTACCTGGAATAGCAAATCCCTCAGGCTGCTTCATGTAAATTTGTTCCTCCAATTCACCATGAAGAAATGCCGTTTTCACATCTAGCCGCTCCAACTCAAGATCCCGTGCAACAACTAAGGCAAGTAATACACGAATAGAGGTATGCCTTATCATTGTAGTCGATGCCCTCTCGTTGAGTATACCCCCTCGCAACAAGTCTCGCCTTGAACCTAGCTGCCTCTACACCAGGAATGCCCTCTTTCCGTTTGTAGACCCATTTGCATCCAACAATTTTCTGACTTTTGGGTACTTTGACCAACTCCCATGTCTGATTCCGATAGAGTGATTCTATTTCTTCACTCATAGCCTCTAGCCACTGTGATGACTCAGCACTAGCCATCGCCTCATAATAGGATGAAGGCTCATCCATCTCCACCTCATCACCTACAGTTAAAGCATAGGCAATATCAGAATAACCATAACGTACCGGTGGTTTAATTTGCCTTCTTTGTCTACCCGTGGCTATGTTGTGTTGTGGCTCTGCTGGTTGTTCAGTATCACCGTCTTCAGGAATTGTGGCCTCATCTCGCAATCTCTTCCTCTGTTACCTCTGAGGTCTTTGGAGACTCCGCCTGAATCTCCACCTCACTTCTGACACCACGATCCGTTTGCTCTGCCGGTTGAGTCTCAAGACTCTTCTTTTGAAGCATTGCAGTCTCGTCGAAGATCACGTCTCTGCTGATTAGAAAACCGGGTGATCTGGGATCAGTGCACCACAGCCAGTAGCCTTTCACCCCTTGTGCATAACCCAGAAATATGCACTTTTTCGCCCTCGGCTCAAGCTTACCATCTCTCGCATGAGCATACGCAGGACATCCGAATATTCGTAATCCGGAGTAATCAACAGGTTTCCCCGACCATACTTCCTCAGGAGTCTTCCACTCGATAGTAGAAGATGGAGATCGATTAACCAAGTAACATGCCATATTAATTGCTTCGGCCCAAAATTCCTTACCCAATCCTGCATGCGAAAGCATGCACCGAGCTCGCTCGAGTAGAGTTCTGTTCTTCCGTTCTGCTACGCCATTCTGCTGTGGTGTCCCAGGAACTGTGCGGTGTCTCACAATCCCTTCCTTTTAGCGAACTCCGCAAAGTCCTTACCACGTAACTCCATGCCATTATCGCCTCGTGCACTTGATTTGTTTACTTGACTGCTTCTCAATCAATGCCTTAAAATTCTTGAACTGATCAAATACCTCGGATTTGTGCTTCAGGAAGTACACCCATACCTTCCTTGAGTAATCGTCGATGAATGTCAGCATATATCTGGCACCTCCTTTCGATGGAACTGGAGACGGTCCCCAAACATCTGAATGGATGTATTCGACTGGTTGCTTGGTCGAATGTAGAGCTGTACCAAATTTAACGCGACGCTGCTTCCCAAAGATGCAGTGCTCACACAGGTCTAGCTTTCCTATCTTCTGACCTTTCAGCAACCCCTTCTCACTCAGCATTGTCATACCTGCCTCACTCACGTGTCCCAATCGCATGTGCCATAACTGAGTCAAATTTGAGTCTGACTCACCTGATGAAACTGCAGCAACTCCGGTCACGGTTTCTCCCGAAGAAATGATAGAGAGAATTCGCCTTCTTCCCTTTCATCACCATTTAGGGCACCTCGAGAGATCTTCAAAGACTCCACCTTCAGCTGTGTATTTGCACCCGAGGTCATCGAGTGTTCCCAAAGAAATAAGGCTCTTCTTGAGCTTCGGTACGTGCCTTACGTCTGTCAACGTCCGTTCTACGCCATCATGCATTCGGATCCGAACTGTTCCTATCCCCACAACCTCGCAGGCTGCATTATTCCCTAAAAGAACTCTACCACCATTTGCAGTCTGGTAGGTAGTGAACCAGTTCTTGTGAGGAGTCATGTGATAGGAACATCCAGAATCTAGCACCCATTCGTCTTCTGACGAACTCGTAGATACACATAGGACAGCTTCGGCATCGCTGGTACTCTCCTCGGCAACATTTGCCACACTGCTTGTGGCATTTTGCCAAACGCCTTTATTTCTTAGCTTTGGACAATTTCTCCTTATGTGCCCCTCCTCGTGACATTCGAAGCACTTCACGCGACCTTTTGATTTTCTATGTCGCGACTTCGACCTACTTTTGCTTTGGCTTCTGTTGCTGGGCCTCCGATGTTGGTCTCTACCTCGAATCACCAGTCCACGCGCTACATCTTGCGCTAGACTATCATCACGCAACTTTCTCTGCCACTCCTTTGAAAACAGGGCAGATTTTACCTCCTCTGAGGTAATCGTAGTACGCCCCTGTAACAAGGAGTCGGTAAAGTGCTCCCATGACTCCGGTAGAGACGCCAATAACATCATGCCTTGTTCTTCATCATCTAAAATCTTGCCAACATTCTTCAAGTCCATCATGAGTTTATTAAACTCATCTAGGTGGGATCTAATGGACGTACCTTCGGTGTATCGGAACTGGAACATTCTCTTCAGCATATATAAGCGATTGTTCAAACCCTTCTTTACATAGAGGGCCTGAAGTTTAGCCCATAACGTTGCGGCATCCTCCTCCTCGGCCACCTCTATTAGCACTTCATCCGATAAGTTCAACAGGATGATACTCATGGCCTTCTCCATTAGCTCGTCCTTCTCAGCATCTCGCATTGTTTCGGCAACCGAGCTTTGCCCTCCAATGCCTTGGCTAATCCTTGAGTTGTTAATAGCGCCTTCATCTTGACGCTCCACAACCCGAAGTTGTTCCTCCCATTAAATTTCTCAACTTCTACTTTTGCTCCAGACATAATTGCAAAGATAGAGCTCTGATACCAATTGTTGTTAAATCGGCGTCGCAGCGGAAGCAGATCGGAATTTTGCAATTATGTCGGGAGCTATATAAATCGATCGAAATAAAACGAGGAACTATAAAAGAAAAGGACACCAAAAATTTACATGGTTCGGTCAGAATGTCGGAACCTACGTCCACGGGGAGAGCCAGCAAAACAATCCACTATAAATCGGAGAATTACAGGATTACAATCACACATACACTCAAGTGTTTCCCAGTCCTACTTTATACCCGATACCCACGGTGTTTAACAAAATAAACCAATGGACTCAACTTCCGCACAAAACCTCTCTGAGCTCAAGCCTCGCACTCTCTCTCTCTCGAGCTCTTTTCTCTCGCTCACTACGAAGCTCTTTTCTTTTAGCAGCTAACGAGCTCCAGGCGTCTTTCTCCTTTTATCGGTGGAAGGGAAGGAAATAAAAACAAACTTGTATTCCCCAATTGTCAGAACGGTGCCGATTCAAAGCATGCGCCTCCATGCATTTAATGATGGCGTGTGAGCGTGAGAAGCATAAACTGACACACGTAGAAGAGCTTCCCCCTTCCCTCTTTCTTTAATAATAATAAAACAAGAGAAGCCCACAAACGTTGAACAAAAGAGAGGGAGAGAGTTCGGCGCCTACATGATAGGCTTCTGAGGCAGCACATCTTTTTCTACGGGCATGCATGCACATGGCCATGTGCATGCATTTAATAACGTAGGAAAACTTGGACGATCACCCCTTCAGATTTCAAGCTGACAAAGAAGAATCCCATGGATTGTTTCTCTTCATTTCCAACGCGTAGCGCAGATCATGGGCAGGATCCCTTCGGCTCCATCATGCGCCATTTTTCATCAAATACTCCGCTCACGTTGTTTCTTATTTCAGCATGTAAATATTTTGTACGGATCGGGTATCGTATATAGACTCAAACTCGAGACATAATTTAACATAATTCTTGTTAAATGAAATGCCCTTCTGAATGCTCGCCGTTAACTCTTTCTTTGCCTTTCCCAACCATCTCTACAGGTTAACAAACAAAGGCCGAAATTAGAAAACTTCATCTTCCTCTGATGTAATCAAAGCAGACCTAAAAATTTCAAGAATATTAAAACTCTAGACCTTTTGCACTCCTTCAGCAGGCCAAGGGAAGAACCTCATCAGCCCCAGTATGACCAAGGCAATTTTGGATGCAAAGAATGGAAGCTCTTTCCCCTAAAAAAATGGGGACAACAATAAAGAAAATCATTGGTCATTTCAGTGTGAATTAAGAAGAAAAAAGATTGGATCTCAATAAGTTTTTTCAAGGCACCAAACCTGAGAAGTAACAAATGCACACTTCGACAATGCCAGCATTGCCCCTCAACCCACGCAGGCATGCATTGGCAAACTTCACAACAGCATAAGCCTGCCTGCATATTTCATTTTCACATTATTTGAGCATATGAAAAGAGTCCAGTCCGCATAACAAATAGCCATCAGATTTCCTATTCATGAAAGAGATCAGACTACATCTTGAGGGCCAAAAAGAGGACTGACCATAGAGAGAGTTGCAGAGCTAGCTTCAGCTTTAGCCTGAAAGTTGTCAAAGCACAGACATACACAATTCTATTGGCTTCCCGACATAATGTAAGGAAGCAGGGAGGTGAAGGCTAATGCGTCATGTCATAATTTCTCTGAGGAAATAGATGCAGAAAGTTTTAGTTTCAAGTGGACATCAACAATCTACCAAAAAAAAAAAAAAAAAAAAAAACAATCACTTTCAAGAAAATCCGATATACTTAACAATGGTGTCACTGCATGGACTACTCAACTTATCATTAAAATGCAAGTGATTCTCTTAGCTGTAACAACAAAA
The DNA here is from genome assembly GCA_016097485.1 of Eucalyptus sideroxylon x Eucalyptus melliodora. Taxonomy (NCBI): domain Eukaryota; kingdom Viridiplantae; phylum Streptophyta; class Magnoliopsida; order Myrtales; family Myrtaceae; genus Eucalyptus; species Eucalyptus sideroxylon x Eucalyptus melliodora. The sequence continues at coordinate 23,055,817 of CM027831.1, read as the reverse complement.
GATGTATGGTAATCTGTCCACAACTGCTTGCTTCTACCCATAGCCCGAGACAAGTAGTCACCTTCTACATATTTTCACGAGTGAGGTGTCCTACTAATTCAGAAAAAGATCTTTCTTAAGACTTTTTCTTGGGTAGTGGTAGTGGATAGGGTTTCCAAGCTGCCGTTAAATTCCCTGACCTCTGCAGGTAGAAATAATAACAAGCTCTCTTTCGTTCATTTCAGTGCATAAACAATGCCATAAAGTTGACTTGCAAAAGATATATGCCTACATGGACCTAAGATGTGATCCTCGTGAAAATCTCATCATTCTCATGAGGAAGTTCTCAGTAGAGCACATCTTCAAAAATGCTTGTGAATTTAAAGAATTTAGAGACTCTAACATGATTAAGCATGGCAGTATTCTCCTTAAGCGGCCTCAATACTACGAAGCTTGTCAAAACCCATTTCAATAATAGCATCACTAGAACAGCAAGAGCACTATTTTACGACCAGGAAATCCAAAACTAAAGAAACTGACCAGAACGGTGATATAAATGGATAAATCCATAGAAAATGGAAACTTATTTACTTCAACAGTACCGTCCCACCATTTTGGATGTGAGATGTTACTGTCAGGTGATCAATTTCTTGAGGAGTGAAAGAACAAGGTGGTTTAACCTATAGATTGTGAATGCCAACCGACATTTGTCATTTTATAGAAAACTGCAACGTCTAACAACATCCTTGTCGGACATATGAGTTCTTATTAGGAAGAATGCGCCACAAACTTGAGATAAAAGAGGGAAAGAGTAAAGTTGTCACTTTTACAGGACCCCCAACAAATGGAACATCGATTTCTCCAGGATCGAGACCCAATACTTCTGCCTGCAAGGAACGTAATAGATCAGAAATCCGATGAGATACTTCGGCACACATCGAGGATATCCAGGGAAAGGAAAACAGTCATCGGCTTTCATGGCATTGTCCCGAAACTGGTTTGTTGCATAGTTTTGGTGCCTAAGCATTAGTACCAAGTATCTATGACCATAAACGACCTCGTGATCATGAGAAGAGAACCAACAACACTCCCTAATACATACCAGCAGTTACATGATTATTTCAGCCAAAACAATCCAATATACGGGGCTTCCGGACTCTATTGCTAGGCTTGCAGATAGCCTGATTTTATTAACTCAGCTTCTACATAGTGCACATGATCCATACAAGATGCCCTTGGAGCAAGTTATTGACTGCAGTTATGCATAATATGGCGTTGGAGACGACAGAGCATGCTAAAAAAGGTAAAATACGCTTTTGTAGATTAGGAGAGGCAGAATCTTAATGCTGAACAGCCGGACGAGAGGAACAAGAAAACATGGACACTTGGAAAAGTCATACTCTCACGGAACCGTCCACATTCTAAACTCATAACTTATCTCCCAATTACACAATACTCTTTGCAAAGGCCTTTGTTTTTTTCCAGCGCTGGACGTGTAACATTTCGAATATGTTTTTGTGCAACAAGCTAATTTTACCTCTCCAATAAATTGAGACTCAACATGACCACCATGCATATAGGAAGGGGAAGCATACATGTCCCACGAGTGATGTTTCTCGAGAACTTGTTAATTAATCATTTTACAAGTGAAATGCGTAAGGATTTAAGTGCAAAGGTTTTTTTATTTTTATTTTTCTTTTGTCTATCTCGAGTTGATTTATTTGCCTATAGAACCACATAAAAACACAAAATTTGCGAACTATGTTAGCCAAAAAAAAAAAAAAAAAAGAGGAGTTTCTAGCGTAGTTATTTTAAACTGTTGATTGGTCCTCGCAGCACATAGTTCGTCATTCAGCGCATGGTCCATGAAAGACAAGTAATATGCGCTGCATCGCGCCCTTGTGGGACATGTATGCTTCCCCATCCTAGTTGTGCCACGCCACATTCATCTCAAAACTAACATCTGCTGAAGAAATTTACTGGGGAAAAAAAAAACAGAGAGTATGAGACCCATACAGGTTTTTCATAAGAGTCATTGTGTGTAGATGTTTCATATTTACAGCAACATTTTTTCAATTTTCCAATGGGATTCAATGTGGAGTCAATTCACTCTCTGACTCTAGGGTACTTAAATTATTACTTCAATGTAAACCATCACTATGTGCTCTTTCGGACGCTAAATGCAAACCTTGTCCTTGATGTGTCATAAAATCTGGAAATTGGTAAGTGCAGTACTCCGCATTATTGTTTCATCGAATGTGTGACGGATGACAAATTGGAAATAATTTTAGTCTTTCATTGGCAAAACCACAAACACTAAACATGCCATATTGGCTAAGGCACCCGACATCATAGATATTGGTAATGAGTACTTGTTAAGCCATACAAAATAATCCATACTTCACACATTCAATGACCCTCGAGAGAGAACCTGATGTGAGGATGATTTGAAGTGAGAAGTTGTTAACGTTCATTTTTTTTTTAGTGTGAAATCGTTCGTATTTCCTCGTAGTGGGGAAGAAAAATATTCACTTCTAACAAGGGGAGAGTGAGATTTGCGAGCACCGGCAAGTAAAAATAAGAAACGCAGTCACGCTAAGCACCCCACTAGGGGACTACTGGGGAGGCCTCACTGATGGAAACACCCCTTCACTACCACCTACGGCCTACATAGGCGGGGGCAGAGATAATTGAAATGAATAAAGCATAACGACTTCATGCATCGCGATAATTCAATTTGAGAAAGCAAACATCATCTTAACATCATCGACAATTATAATAGATGGCTCAAGAAGTGACATGAGGACACCTGGATTAGTTCATGTCGGTGGTGAACGGGTGTTGCAAATTTGGCTTTTATTCCACGGCAGGGCTTCAAAACTCTGAATACTCGCAGCCAACTTTCCTTGGCCTTTATTCCAAGCCAGCTCTGCAGGGCTAGCAAATAAAAGCCGATATAAAAACTTCTATTTTTCTTCATTGTAACCGAAAGGAACCTGAGGATTTCAACAAGGCTACAACTACCTTTCATACTAGTCCAACGAAAGTCGCAATCGCTTTGCTGGCTGAATGGTGTGCTCTGCAGGTTTTGGTGGCGTCCATTCTGTCTCCAACTTGGTGGATGCCGACACATCGGGCAACTTTTCCAAGGACATGCAATATCTGATCTCCACATTCTTCAGAATTTTCAACTCTGTCAAGTCTTCGACTGCTCTCAACTTTGCACAATGTTTTACCTCCAGACGCAGAAGATTTTTTAACTTCGACAGGTTACACAATTGTTTGATCACATCACACATGGCAATGTGCAGAAACATCAGTAATTCCAATTCCCCCAAACCTGGAATCTCCACCAGTTCGGGGAAGTCACTGAGCCGTAACTCTTGTAGCCCCTTCAAGTGCGATAGATCGGGCAAGTGTGCTGTCAGACATTTGCTGATAGATAGAATCGACAAGCTTTGGAAGTTAAAATTATCTGGCAATTGCGGGATAGAGTGAAATTTCAATGTTGATAAACTAAGTGGAAGCCGATTGATGGATTGCACGTCCTCCCAAGGCGAGGTAATGACTCCCGGAGACCAAAATGTCATATGAAGTCTACACACTTCGAGATGACGCACTTCAAGATGATGTAAATGAACTAGGTACGAGAGATCGGGAAGAACAGGGAATTCAACAGCTGCAACCACTAGGCATTTCAAACTTGAGGGAAGCATTGGCAATGGGGAAAGCTGGCAGCTGGCAATTTTAAGGGTTTGAAGACTAGAGAAACCATTGATCATTCTCGGCACTGTAGAGATTGGGCTCCCATCTAAGTCCAAGATCCTTAGATGGGTTAGGCTCCACATTTTCTGTGGGATTTCATCCATGAGATATGGACAAAATGAGGCATCGAGCTCTTCCAGTGTCTCCACCCCTCCAAGAGTACAAGGTATCGTGTGTATCTCTGTGTATGCCACCTTTAAGACTTTTAGTCTTTTCAGATTTCCAATGAAATCAGGGAGGAGGGAGATCCCTGAAGATTCTAAATTCAACTCGACCAATAATTCCATTTGTCCAATAAATTCCGGAAGCTTATGCAAATTCTTGCATCTATAAAAAGACAAATGCGTGATACTTGTTAACCTTCCAATAGAATCAATGCAAATCCCATGGAGACTTAAATCCAAATTAATCTCTGATTTTGGTTCCCCAACAAAGTACTCAAGGCCAAGTGCATTTCCATAATCAGAAAAAGATAAATGCATGAAATTCATTAATTTTCCAATGAAATCAGGGAGAACGAATAACCCTGAAAATGCTAAATCCAATATGACCAATGATTCTAATTCCCCAATAAAGTTCGGAAGCTCAACGAGATTCTTGCATCCACATAAAAGCAAATGCTTGAGATTCTTTAACCTTCCAATGGAATCAGGGAGATTGAAGATCCCCGAGCTGTCTAAATTCAACTCGACCAATGATTTCAGTTCTCCTATAGACTCCGGAAGCTCATGTAGATTATTGCAATAAGCTAAAAGCAAATATTCAAGATTTTTTAACCTTCCAATGGAATAAGGGAGACTGGAAATCCCTGAGAATTTTAAATTCAACTCGACCAATAATTCCATTTGTCCAATAAATTCCAGAAGCTTATGTAGATTCTTGCATCCATAAAAAGACAAATGCGTGATACTTGTTAACCTTCCAATAGAATCAATGCAAATCCCGCGGAGATTTAAATCCAACTTAATCTTTGATTTTGGTTCCCCAACAAAGGACTTAAGGCCAAGTGCATTTCCATAATCAGAAAAAGATAAATGCTTGAAATTCATTAATATTCCAATGGAATCAGGGAGAATGAATAACCCTGAAAATGCTAAATCCAATATGACCAATGATTCTAATTCCCCAATAAAGTTCGGAAGCTCAAAGAGATTCTTGCATCCACATAAAAGCAAATGCTTAAGATTCTTTAACCTTCCAATGGAATCAGGGAGAATGAAGATCCCCAAGCTGTCTAAATTCAACTCGACCAATGATTTCAGTTCTCCTATAGAGTCTGGGAAGCTCATGTAGATTATTGCAGTAAGCTAAAAGCAAATATCCAAGATTTTTTAACCTTCCAATGGAATAAGGGAGAATGAAAATCCCTGAGAAGTTTAAATTCAACTCGACCAATAATTCCATTTGTCCAATAAATTCCGGAAGCTTATGCAGATTCTTGCATCCAGAAAAAGACAAATGCGTGATACTTGTTAACCTTCCAATGGAATCAAGGAGAATGCAAATCCCGCAGAGATTTAAATCCAACTTAATCTCTGATTTTGGTTCCCCAACAAAGGACTTAAGGCCAAGTGCATTTCCATAATCAAAAAAAGATAAATGCATGAAATTCATTAATATTCCAATGGAATCAGGGAGAACGAATAACCCTGAAAATGCTAAATCCAATATGACCAATGATTCTAATTCCTCGATAAAGTTCGGAAGCTCAACGAGATTCTTGCATCCACATAAAAGCAAATGCTTGAGATTCTTTAACCTTCCAATGGAATCAGGGAGAATGAAGATCCCCGAGCTGTCTAAATTCAACTCGACCAATGATTTTAGTTCTCCTATAGAGTCCGGAAGCTCATGTAGATTATTGCAGTAAGCTAAAAGCAAATATTCAAGATTTTTTAACCTTCCAATGGAATAAGGGAGAATGGAGATCCCCGAGTTACATAAATCCAACTTAACCAATGATTCTAGTTTTCCAATAGAGTTCGGAAGCTCAACGAGATTCTCGCATTCACATAAAAGCAAATGCTTGAGATTCTTTAACCTTCCAATGGAATCAAGGAGAATGAAGATCCCCGAGTGTTCTAAATCCAACTCAACCAATGATTTTAGTTCTCCTATAGAGTTCGGAAGCTCATGTAGATTATTGCAGTAAGCTAAAAGCAAATATTCAAGATTTTTTAACCTTCCAATGGAATAAGGGAGAATGGAGATCCCCGAGTTACATAAATCCAACTTAACCAATGATTCTAGTTTTCCAATAGAGTCCGGAAGCTCATGTAAATTATTGCAATGAGCTAAAAGCAAATATTCAAGATTTTTTAACCTTCCAATGGAATAAGGGAGAATGGAGATCCCCGAGTTACATAAATCCAACTTAACCAATGATTCTAGTTTTCCAATAGAGTCCGGAAGCTCATGTAAATTATTGCACTCATTTAAAACCAAATCCGTGAGATTCAACTCTCCAATAGAGTGAGGAACTTGGTTGATATCAGCTTGAATTTCAAACTTCAACAAAGATTTTAGATTGCCTAGTGTCTCAGGAAGCTTGATCGGATGGTCGAAACAGGGCAAGATAATCTCCGATAAGCATTCTAGAGAACCAATTTCTTCGGGCAAACCTTGGAGGGAATAGCATCCCTCAATATTCAAAGTACTTAGCAATTTTAGCTTACCAATTGAGCTATCAATCGTAGACAATGCGCAACAACCATAAAGAATTAATTTCTCCAACTTGCCAAACTCAGAAAAATCAGGTGTCTTGGTTAACTCAAGGCAGCGTGTCAAATCTAGAACTTTCAACTTTTTTGCCATCTACATTGAAAAAAAAAGGGCCAATTTCATGCCAATGAAAAGTATGAGAATGCAATAACATACAACTAGCTAGTTGATAGAATTTGAAGTGAACATAAGCAAGGTGTCAGTACCTCAATTTGTCTCCATCCACCCCAATCGTGGGTGATTTTGCTCTGTGAAAGGTTAAGCACAACCAAATTCACTAAGTGAAGATTCATCGCTGAAAAATTCGCTGGGCAACAACGCCAAGAGAGCCATCTCAAATTACGAAGAAGATTTTCAAAGTTGCCAATGAAATTCAGTCTTATCCCTCCAAGGAACTTCAGCATTGGCAAACAAGCTAATTCTTCAGGTGTTAAGTTATGACTAACACTTAAATTCAGTGCTCGTACGGCTCGCTTTTCCTACCAGCAGTAGTAGAGAATAAAGATGAGTGTGCAACGTAGGAAGTAAAAAACCAATGCAAGTAGTCAACAATATCAATAGTTCTTCTTCGACCCCAAACTAATTAAATTAAACGTATTTTGTAATAAAAAAATTATTGCTCCTCTCAACTTGAAAATAAGACAAACCAAGCATGTTTAAAATGTCCATTCATAGAATAAACACATTTTCAAGGAAACAAAGGACTCATGTTCATTCTAGCTGAAACAAGAAATGAAAAATTCCAACTAATCAAATGGTGCGTTAGCTTTCTTCTCATTTCACATGGGTAAGGCATAAAAGTATATACTTTTGTTGTTTAAGAGTTGCCTTCTATTTTCTCTTTATGTTAGAAAACAAAGCAGGCCATCAACCTATATTCTCATTTTAAAGCACTTGACTAAAGATTTTTCTAAATTGATCATATCTTCTACTTGTAATAACTTTCACCTCATTGCTTCTTAGTATGTTGAGAGTATCCTCATCAATCCGTACCCAACGGCGCGCTCCAGCATTTTCAAAATTCTCTTGCTTGACAATGTACCTTCCTAGATCTCGAACTTCATCATGCATCCAGAATTTATTATTGTACTCTTGAATATTTATCAAAGACATGAGGAGAAGAACATCAATAGCGCTGTGTGGAGAATAGTCACTACTATGCCACATGTAGTCTGCATAAGTCTTATCCTCTCCAATGCAAAAACATGCTATGTCTAGGAATATGACTTTTTCTATGTCATCCAATTTGTTGATACTTATCATTAGTGTTTGTCGGATGTCCTTATATGGGGTACGCTTTAATTCCTCCAATCTCTCCTCCCACTCGGATCTAACCATGTTGGCGAAAAGAGAACCCATGACTTCCAAAGTCAAAGGAAGCTTTCCTATGCTTGAAACGACTTCTTTTGAGAATTTGTAGCAATCTTTTGGAGGAGTATTGCTTCTAAAAGCATGCTTGCTGAAAAGCTGAACCGCTTGACCAAAAGGCATCTCCTTTACTAAGTAGTCCATGTAATTACTACGTCGCGTTTGGTTGTCTTTATTTCGTATTGTCCTTAGGTCCCTGAGTGTGACAATGATCCTACTTCCACAACCAAACCAATCGCAGCTCCCTGCAAGGTTCTCAAGTTGCTTCTTCTCATCCACATTATCGACAACAACTAGAACTTTCTTCTTGCCAAGTCCTCTCATTATGTGATCAATCCCATCATTGGTGTCATAGATTTCTTGAGCAGAGTTCGACCCCAGTGTTTCAGACAATAGTTTCTTTTGCATGTCTAAAAGACCATGACTTTGGACATCTCCAAGGAAACTACTGCAATTGAATTTAGACTGAAATCGGTTGAAGATAACACTAGCAAGAGTTGATTTACCAATACCACCCGTCCCATGGAGTATGACAAAACGTACATGATCATTAAAGCCAACATCCAACAATTTCTCTATATGCTTTAGATCATCCGTTTCAACTAGATGGTCAGGAAGATGCCTATTCTTCCCCCTCAGCTTAAGTAGAACCTCTCGAACAATCAATTTTATAAGTTTCCCATACCTGATAGACAAAGATGGTGGACGAACTTAGACTGAGAAAATAATGACAACTTGCTATATCAAGACTGATTTACAAATGGTGGCAATCATTCAAATGACAAATTTAATCCATTTAAACATACAATCTCAAATTACAATGAAAGTTATCTTAATTGTAAAGGGCTTGAATTAGCTGCTTTCGTTGCCCTGATTCCCATTAATTGGATTTAAACACTAGCTGCTACCCAAATTCACACTGATTGGGAGTAAACACTAATGCTTAGTTTTAATGCAATGATTAAGAGGAAATTAAGGAAATTAGGTGATTTCATATTTGGGTAAAGAAGAGAAACGAGCGGAAAAGAATCTAATTATAATTTTTATAACTATTTTGACCTTCTACTTATTCATAAATTAAATAAATGAAAATTAAGTGTAGCAATGAGGAGGACTTTGGCTCGTTAAAGATTCAATATCAATAACAATCAACTCATGTCATAGGATAGGATCAGACCCAAAAAAAAAAAAAAAAATCCTCATGTTATAGAATCCTCATTAAAATAAATTCACTCCATACCGCGTCTCCAAGTCCTCTCTCTCTCTCTCTCTCTCTCTCTCTCTCTCTCTCTCTCTCTCTCTCTCTCTCTCGTGCGGAAATCTCGATGGGGAAACTCCATTGAGACACTATCAATCTCCAAGCTTTGGGTGCTGCATCAAGCGGTGTGAGCTCCACCGCTACAATAGAAAGACAGACAGAGAGGAGCGGCAGCAAAGACAGTGTCACTAAGCTTTTCCCATTTCCAAATTAGTTATTAAGAAAGTGAGGTGGTGATGCAAGATTATTGTTTCTAGTAATCATCTATGTTATAATTACTACGCTGAAACTTAATACTATCGCTCTGTTTTTCTTTAAAAATATAAGTCTTTTGCACACCCATATGTAACAAAGGAGGACTATTCTCAGAATTTCTAAAATACCCCTAAAATCAAATGTATAAAACATATGGTTGTTATTGGAACTAAACATATTGTTAATGTTTCACGTGTCTTTCTTTTTTTGCAAGAAGCACCATTAAAACACGAGGGAGAGCCGCGGGATTTTGTAGTTAAAACTCACCATCCATAACAGTCTGTATAGTTCCTTTAATAATAGTAGAGAATATGTCACATGATCCGGGCGTTTCCTCATCAACATAAAACTAATAAATATGATCCGGGCGTTTCCTCATCAACATAAAACTAATAAATTTTCATTGTTGAAAACTGATTTTCATGAAATAACTTTAGTTATTTATTATGTGTAGGCAACATTTGGAGATTGATCAAACATATAATTTTGCTAGCAATACAAAATCAATATATTTGATCTAAATGAATAAGCATTAATATTGGTCTGTTGTTTCCACTTTTCCTTTTTCTAAATTTGTTGAAAATTATTAATTTTTCTATTTAAACTTGTTTTACGGTTTTTGACAACCAAATAGGATGCTAGCTTAGCATTCAGAAACAACTTGACGATGACCTAACATCTAGGCCAACTTTTTTAAAATTGCAGAGAAATTAATAACTTGAAGACTAGATTAAATATGAGGTAAAAGTCCTAGAGATGATCGACATCGTTAAGTGAATAGCACGACGAATAATATTTTAGTTGAGTTCTCGATAGATTATGTTAAAATTAATAACTCAGAAAAAGTAGTGAAAAACCTACCCTTTCCCTTCCCGCTTCCAACCTAGTCTAGTTGCAACCTCACGAAGAGCAGCCTTCCAGCGCTTCACCTCATCGGGGCCATACTTCTTCTCATGCTCAGACAAGGCATTACTGTACAATTCAGTTCTGAGCTTGACATCATCTGGCTTCACATCAAAAAAAATGGGGAGGATCTCTTTTTTCCCATTCGACTTTGAAGTGCAATCTACCATATATGCAACCTCACGGAGACACCATACACTGGAAGCGAAGCCCTTAGAGAAGATGGGAATATAGATTTGAGTGTCATCAAGGGCTCGCAAAAGGTTTCCACCAATCTGCTCACCGACTTGGAGCTCTTCGTCGTCTTGGAAGACGCGGATTCCTTTCTCGACCATGTCATGATAGAGGCAACTAGTAAAGTTGTCCCGAGTATCCGGTCCCCTGAAACTCAGGAACACCTCGAACTCCATTCCCGATGTGTTGTTGGGTGGTGCCATCGCACGAAACAATCGAGACTAGAGACAGAGTCGAGCGGGATGAAAATTGTCAATGTGCTCGGTTGAGGGGAGACATCAATTGGGGAAGTTTATTTAAAGGAAAGAAAAACGGTGGTGGGCATGTTCAATCGCGACTCGCAGCCATTGATTGGCTATGGCAAACCACCGAAGAAATCGAAAACCAAACCGATATAAAGAGAGAATACCTGATCCGCTGATGGACGGCCGACCGAGATGAGACAGCGACTGCGTCGAGACTAGAGAGGGGAAGATCGAAAGGCACCGCTGGAGAAAAGAGAGAGCCCGATCTGAGAGTGAGAACTCGAAAGTTGAAAGTGTTTGAAACTCAAGACATTGTAGGGTTTGGCTCTGGCTCCCAAGAACAGACCTTACAAGGCTGGAGAGGCGTACTCTTTTAGCCTTATTTTTATATATCTGAGTTGTCCCCTTCAGGGGCGAAGGTTACTTTCATTGTGGGAACAAATTTTACTTGAACTTTCAAAAGTGAAAAGAAAAAATTCGACCCAAAAAAAAAAAAAAAAAAAAAAAAGAAGAAGAAAGACACCTCCTCGAAACTTCTGAGAAAATATTAAAATTTTGTTTGTTTCGCAAAAAATAAATAATTTAAAAATATTTTCTTAAAAATAATTATTTGTATCATTTATCAAAATGAATTAACAGAAAAAATCTTCATTGTCCACGATCATGTTCATATATAAATTGTTATTGACAATAAAAATATTATTCATTAACTACTTATTTCAATCTATACAATCAATAATTTTAAGGATATATTTCAGATCATTTATTTTTCATAAAAGAAAGCAAATCCAAAGCTGGTAATCTTTTACTATGGGTAATCTTTTACTATAAATGCTCCACGTAGAGAGAACTCGGTGCGAGAAATTGCTAATGATGATCAGGGAGAATCGGTGGAGATTCATCATTCTCAAACTTCTGCTCGTGTTCTAGTGATAATTTCAACTCCCTCAGGCCATAACCAAGAAGAGCCTCTTTAAAGGCTCTCTTTGCTCATTTGTCCCTTAAATCATCTGGACAAAGTCACAAAAAGCTGCACTTGAGTCTCTCAGACTTCAAGCCTGGTGCCAAAGACAAGCTTCAGCTTATTCAGCTCCCTCTGTCTATCATCTGCTTATAGCAGCATTGCCCAATTGAAGTGCAACTTAAATTACCATTTGAGAAAGTAGAAAAAGGCAGATGCAAACACGAAGACAAGAAAGATAGACATTAGAACTATAATATACAAACATCCGTCCACCTTGTTATTACACAAATTACCATTTGAGAACCTTACATTTAAGAAAAGAAAAACCTGTGTTTTTCCTACGTCAGCTATGCAGGATAAATTTCGATATCTTCTCAGGTCTGGACCACTTTATTCCCAAGAACCAATTCTGAGTAGAAAATAAGCGGAAACTATGAAGAGGTCATCTCTTATGTTCCAAAAAGAAATGTCTTTAACCTGCTCACTTCTTGATAAATGAAACGCCCTTCTGAATACTCTCTGCTATCTCTTTCTTTGCCTTTCCCAAGCCAGCTCTACAGGTTAACAAACAAAGGCCGAAATTAGAAAAATCCTTCTTCCTTTGATGTAATAAAATTATTAAAACTCCTGGCCAAGGGGAAAAACCTCCTCGGCCCCAGTAAGACCGAGGCGCATTTTGGATGCAAATAGAAATGGGCACACAGCGGCAAACTTTACAGCAGCATATGCCTGCATATTTCACTTACACATTGTTTGAGCATGTGAAAAGAGTCCGCATATCAAATAGCCATCAAATTTCCTGTTCGTGAAAGAGGTCAGACTACATCTCAAGGGCCCAAAAAAGGGACTTACCATTGAGAGAGTCGCTGAGCCAGCTCCAGCTTTAACCTGAAAGTTGTCAAGGCACGGACGTACACAATTCAGTTGGCTTCACGACGAAAATTTAAGGAAGCAGAGAAGCGAAGACTAAGATCTCATGACATAATTTCATTGTGGAAATAGATGCAAAAAAAATCCAGTTTCGTTTAGACATCAACAATCAGTTTTAGAAAATCTGATGTATTTAACAATTCTGTCACTGCATGAAACTTCACTTATCATCGAAATGCAAGTCAGTCTCTAAGCCATAGCTACAAGAGATGTATGGTGCTCTGTTTCTGCATTCTTTCTGTTCATTTCCATTGTTTTCCATAATGAGGACCAGACAAAATAATCAGAAACGAAGATATTCTCCACAACTGCTTGCTTCTGCCTATAGCCCTAGACAGAGTAACCACCTTGTACATACTTTCACAGGCGAGGTGTCCCATTAATTCCCACAAAGATCTTTATTAACACTTTTTCTTGGGTAGTGGTAGTGGATAAGTTTCCGAGGTGGCATTTGGTAAATCGAGTTAGATCGATAAGGAATTTTTAGTGATACATGTCCATAGTAAAATTGTCATTGCCACAAAATGCCAAATTTCATTCAAGTTAGATCGATATTGATATAGTTTGTCAAAATTCATTCCACCTAGCTTGGTTGAATATATACATGACATGGTTAAAATGGACATTCGTTAATAGTCTAACAAAACACCATGTTGCAACACATTAAAGTGCAAATAGATAATAGTATCGTTATTAAGAGGGTTAAGCTGATCTTATGATGAAAGATGAAATATTCTTCAAAAACCCGAGTAACAATCTAACTCCAAATAAAGAAACTACGAAAAGAAGAGAAACTCTACCCACCAGTTAAAAGACTGACTAAAGGAAGTTTTCCCTAATGAGGAATGGAAGAAAACTCATGCCCCTCCTAAAAATAAAGGAAAAATAAATTAGGTAAAAACTATTGAATTATCCCGAGTCCCCATCAGTGCTACCACCCCCTTCTATGGAACTTCCTCCAAATGGTGACTTAGGGCACGCAGGCAACCATTCTATTTCTATTCCAAAACTATTTTTCTATTTCAGACTGTTTGGTGACGTAATTTCATTCTTTATTTATTTTTAGAACAAATTTTTAACTCAAAAATAGATTTGGAATAGAAATGAGAAGTAAAATTTTTTTACTTCTCTATTTCTAGAACAAAAATAAGAAATAAAAGCTCTTCTCATCGCCCTTCCTTTGTACTAGTTAGGCACTTATCCACTATTGTTGCTTGTTGTTCGCCGTTGGTCAACGTCCACTGGTTGTTGTCCGCCAGTCACCGGCTGTTGGTCGCCACCATGGCCATCCGCCGTCCCTCGAGAAGGAGAATTTGTGCCATTATCAAACGATATTCCAAAAAATGAATGACAAAGAACAGAAAGTGTAGGCTTTGCTCATGGGCATTATAAGGAGAATAGAGAAAGCGACGAACTTGGGGCAGTTCCGCTGTCTCTCCAAACCCTCAAACAATCCTCAATGACCGTTCCACTCTCTAGGACTCTTATTTTTAGTTTTCCTCTAGTTTTTGTCCTCTTTTTCTTTTTTTTGAAGTTTTCTCCATTTTTTGAAAATTTCTTTGGTCTTTCTTAACTTTTTAATTAATAAATTTTCATGACTTGACACTGCATTAGCGCCATATCAAAGCCATGTATGCAAAAAGATAATACAAAATGCCACATCATATTTTGGAATCCGTGTTAGCAAAGAGCATTTAGGACTTAATTGCACAAATTCAAATGTTAGGACTTGACTGCATATTCAGCCAAACATTCAGGACTGTTGGTGTAATTTTCACTTATAAGAGCCTAATATGAGAAGTAGTGTGGTGGATACCAAATATTCTTATAAGAAAGTGACAAATACAGGTTTCTTATATAAAAATTCTAATGTGATGCCCATCATATATTGTTCTCTCCCACCAAGAAGAACTTTGCTATTCTTCACACAAGTCTTTGAACCAAAGGTTATTAGGTTGGCAGTCGGTTCAGAGACTTGTGTGAGGCACAACCAACCTAGTAGGTGCTTTTTCGAGCACCACCTCTTCATCCTAGGTATGGAAGGCTATTATATAACTTCCTATCTAGTGGTGGCCATCTCCAAAGAGATGACATGGTTTATACCTTCACCACCAAAGGCCCCTTTTGTTCCTCGGTGGATCTTTTTCTTCCCAACTTGGAGGGAATACAGGAGGTGATGTTGTGGAGTCCTACCCCTTAGGGGTTCTTTGCGATTTTTTTTTTCTTCCTTAAAACTTATAAGGACCTAACTCTTTTCTTTGTGGAACATGAAGTAAAAAACTTTCATTACGTACAAGAAGATAGGCATGTAAATTCATAGACAATTTCATTGAAGAACTAAGATTGATGTCATTTTTTTTCCCGGGTTTGCACTTAAGAAATTTCTCCATCCTTCTCTACAACAATCATATGACAAGAAAATGCGGATCACACACACATGGTTCATATTATTTTCGCAAGATAAAGCATAAGTTGCACAGTATAATTTATGATTGCATCGATTGTATTATACCATGTCCCTCTTCAAATGATGCTGTGTCAAGTGAAAAGTGAGTTGTCTCTTTGTTTGATACCGATATGTCATGAGAAAAAGCAGAGATCCTTTTCCTTGTCCGACCAGAATATAGGACACGATGCATATGATCGTGGCTCATCATGTCTTTTTCGTAGTCTAGTGATTGGTTCGAATTGTCTCCGGCTGACATTGATTTGGCGATGGGACAGCAGACAGCACCTCTTTCCTTCATTCATCTCCCAACATCTGATGAAACCGATCGCAACCGTCGAATCAGATGACCGCGTCTCGAGATCCATCGGGAGGGGAATTCGCGTTGAACGGTTGATTTCTAGTTGCGGTGCATTGGAAAAGCTGAGACAGGGCAGTACCGAAAGGACTCGGAAATGGTCGTCCAAAGAGATGCGTTAGAATAAACTTGTAGATTAGCAGCCAAAAAAGCATATGGGCCGCGGACAAGTTCTCACGCCAACAAACGCAAGGAAAGTGATAACGCGTGGAATAGGGTGGCTATTTTCAAGCCATGTCCATGTGATAGACACATGAAACTTCCCCTCAACTCCTTGCGATATTCCCATGTAAACGCAAGGAAACTGAAAAAGCGGAAGGACAGATGCGTGCATGACTTTATGTCATTCGTGTTTCTCCACAATTTTGTTTTTTTCTCTGACAAGTCAAGTCAATTGCGAGTTGATGCATGAAGCATACATAAAAGATAAAGAGAGGAAAGAGACACGAAGAGGACGGGAAACTTTTGCAATGGGGTCGAAACTTTTTGAGGCTTCTTAGTTGCTTGGATGTTAAGTTGAAAATGAGAGGACATTGTGGGGTCAACTCAATTGCGAGTTGATGCATGAAGCATACATAAAAGATAAAGAGAGGAAGGAGACACGAAGAGGATGGGAAACTTTTGCAATGGGCTCGAAACTTTTTGAGGCTTCTTGTTGCTTGGATGTTAAGTTGAAAATGAGAGGAAATTGTGGAGCAAGTAAATACAATGAATTTGCATTTCATTGTAAGTAAATGTTTCATATCTCTGGTGACGTTTTTTAATTTTCTGTAGGCTTCATTACAAATTCCACAAGTTCGCAATGAGTCAAATATTTACGAATTTCCTTACAGCTATTTTAGTGATGACAGAATAATCAAAAGCTAATAATATGCACACTTGGTGTGTTATGTTGATAGAATGTTAATTGTTTTGATGGACCTCTAACTTATAAAATGTGAACAAATTAGATGACACTTATCGTCGTCAAAGAGTTTTGAATGTGGATGATCGATTTGGATGGACCTTGGTACAAGCAGTGAATGGACAATAGGGCAAAATATTGACAAGAAATCTGCATGAAATTACAGGCAAAAAGTGGATAATAAACAAGACATGGTGGATTTTTACAACACTTGGTGAGAAGATATCTTCAACATTTGATTTGAATTCAAATTGGTATTTTATAGCGGGTTCAATGCTTTGAAGTAACTGGAAAACAGGTAAGTCCGAGAAAATATATTATTTTTAATTTTAATAAGCATCCGGCGAGAAAATGTAAATTACATTGAAATTGAGATTACATTGAAAGGAAATGCACCTACACGTCCACATTGTGCACCATGCCATCTTCACTGACCCATGTTTAATGCGTGTCTCATCATCACCTTGAAGTAGCCACAGGCCCACAATCATAAATCCCAACTTCCCTTAAAGAATTTCATCTAGCATGGCCATCAAGGAATTTTTAGTGATACATATCCAAAGTAAAATTTTCATAGCCACAAAATACCAAAATATCATCCAAGTTAGTTGAATATTGACGTAGTGTGTCAAAATCCATTCAACCTAGCTTGGTTGAATATATACATGACAGATAAAATGGACACTTGTTAATAGTTGAACATAACACAATTGTGAAAACACATCAAAGCACAATTAGAGAAAGGTATCATTATATAAAGGGTTAAGCCGATCTTACGATGAAAGCTGAAATATTCATAAACCCAAGCAATGATCCAAACCCAAATAAAGAAATTAAGAAACAGAGAGAAACTCATATTCCACCGACTATTGGTTGTGATTGGTTTATAAGTTATGAATATCATGCATAAGTAAATTTAATAAAAAAAAAATGTGGGTGATGTTGATGTTTGTAGACCCACCAATTAAAAGACCGACTAAAGAAAGTTTCCTCTTACTAGGAATGGGATAAAAAACATGGCCCTCCTAAAAATAAAGGAAAAGTAAATGAGGTAAAAAATCTTGAAATTATCACTTCTTGTGTTAGCAATAATCTCATAGATAGATCATATATACAGTGAGACCCTTTAATATCTCATGTTTCTTTTACCACTCATGGATCCAGATACAAGTCTAGAAGCTCTTTGCTTATAGATCAAAATGTAAACTGGGCCAGTAATGCTTCTCACGTCTTGTGTTAGCAATCATCTCATGGATTAGGTTGGTCTGCTTGAGCCTAAGTCTAGTCTCTTGCAATTGGTAGGTCATACTTGTCTTGGTTGCGTTGGCAATGTTCCCACTTTTGATGTGATCCAGGTTGCTGCGATCTTGAATTTGTGTTTCCATTAACGATGTGAAGGCCTTGGCTTAATTGCATGAATTTAGCACCAACACCACATGCAGCTTAATCTCATTGATGATCTTGTTGAGCTTGTTTTGGGCTACATGTATGGACACTTAAATTTTGGCAACTCTTTTAACCATCTTTTAATTGCATTGAAAATTGAGGGTTAATTTTGAGCCACTAAAACAAATCATCATTAAAATCGCATAGTATATTATATAAATATCAGGAATATTTACATAGAATTTATTAAGATTTATATAAAGAAGTTATACAAAATGGTTTTTAAAAAGAGCAAAAAAGAAAAGAAGGGCAAGAATGGGCCAGGTTCAGACCGGCCCAGCCTCTTTTCGTTTTCCTCTTCTTTTTCCCGCCGGGGCGGCCCATTTTCCCTTTTCCCCGGCCCAGCCCGCGCTCCTCTCCCTTCCTCCTTCCTTCCCCACGCATCTCTGTAGCAACAGAGACGTACACGGGCAGAAAGCAGAAGCAGCCGTGGTCCGCGGGTCGGGATCAGGCCGGCCGGCAAGTTGGCAGTGGCAGAAGCCATGCTCGCTTGCCGGTTGCTTTTAAAAGGGAGAGAGGGAGAGTGAGGGGGGCGGGACTTGGGCGGAGTAGGTTCAGAGAGAGAGAGAGAACGAGATTGAGAGTGAGAGAGAGCGAGAAGCAGAGAGCGAAGAGTGAGGCCGTGAACGAAGGATCCCTCCGGTAGCCGCCGCGTCTGGACCTCGGCCACCGATCCTCACCGACTCGTTCTTCTCCCCCACAGTAGGCCTCGGTGTGTTTCTCTTTGATTTGTGTGGGGTTGTGTGGATATCCCAAGGATCTCGGCTCGGAGGTGTGCAAGACGATCGGGTGTGGCCCAATCTGTCAAGCTTGTCCTCCATTCGCCGCCGCCGAGCCGAGTAGGGCCGCTGCGCCACCGCCCCTGTTTTTCCCTTTGCTGCGAGTCCTCAGTTTTACCCCGTTTTGAGTGACGTTGCGCCGGCGCTCGCGGCTGTTCAGCTCGTGCGAGCTCCGGGCCTTGTTGCCCTTGCATTTTGTTTTCATAGTCCCCATAGGTCGTGCGTCGAGATCTCCAGCGCGCATCCGAGTCCCGGTTGAGCCGGAAACATTATGATTCGGTAGCACACGTCAACTGTTTGTGAAAATGCCCCAGTTAGTGCTACTATAAAATGAGACCAAGACGGTCCTTCGACGGGCTGGCTTATGCCATCCTTTGTTGATGTTGATTATTCCCTCGCCGGATTCGTGCTGCCCTGAATGTTTCTGCCCACATTCTCCTCTTCTTTTTATGAGCCGCATGCATGCTAGTGGTTAAACAATGGGGTGTGTCGGTGAAGCAAAGGCCTTGTGACGGTTCCTGAATGAGTCCTCGCCGGTTTGTTTATTGAGTTCCTTTTAATGCCCTGTTTGCTCCAGTCACTTGTGAACGTAATTTTGCGAAATCTTGAATGGTTGATGACAACGATGGCGGGCTTGGTGATGGAAGGTAAAAAAGGAAGTAAAGGGAAAGGGGATTAGTGTAGGCTTTATGGGATTAGTGGGGGTTTTAGGTTAGAATATGGACTTAGTGTGGACTCACCATGATTATGGTGGACGGTAGGCTTAGGCAAGTTTAAGAAGCTTAGGGTTCCGTTTAGTCTCATTAGATTGGGTTCGGCATAAGTGGGCTTGTGTGTTGACGTTGGGTTTTATGTAGTTTTATAAAGCTTGGGCTTGGCTTAGCTTAGATAGTTCGGATTGGGCTAATTTTTTAGTGGGTTTGTTTCATTTGAGGAAGGCCTGATGTACTGGCCCAATTTGGATGTCCATAGCCCGGCCCCGCGAAACTATACGTGTCGATGTTCGAATTGGGCCCTAGGGCCCAGTCCGAATCCATATTTTCGGATTTAAAATTTTTAAAAATATTTTTATTAAAAAATTTCAAAAAAAAAATCATGAAAAAGCTCGGAAATTATTTTTTGAGTAGTTTTTCTCTTACAATATGTGTAAATCTTTGATAAAAATTGTGCTTAAAATTGAACAAGATCTTAAAACTTTACAATAGGGTTTGAATGTTCTTAAAAACGAATGTTGGGTTGTTACTTGCGCAAATCTATTTCAATTATCAATTGTAGCGTACTTATGACATGTTGATTGTGATTTCCCTTTAGCATAGTTAGGAATGACATTTTTCCTATTTCTTAGCTTTTTATTTTTATTTTAGCTTATTGTTATTTTAATGATTTCGTATCCTTATAATCACTTCATATATTAGTGAATAGGTTTAAAATCAATCAAAACTCCTAAACAAACATCATGAATAAGATTATATATATGGACACTAATTGATTAATTAGTATAATCAAGTTTCCAACTTTAGTTGAAAGTGAGATATGTTCTCGTGTTTCATATGATTTTTAGCTAACCTTAACAAGCTAGTGGTAATTCTTCGTAAAAAATTATTATAGGCTTGGAAGAGCCTATGTGTAAAACGAGGGTTGTAGATATGCCTTTTAGATAATACCCCTTAACCTAACGTCTTTTCCTCTCCAGATAAGAAAGGTAAGTCGCGACAGACCTACAATGTGATTCTCATGAAAATCTCATCCTTTACTAAAAGAAAGTTCTCAATAGAGTAAATCTTTGAGATAGCTTGTGAATTAAAATAGTTCGGAGACTCTGACATGATTAAAAGATTGACATCTACATCCATAAAATATTGAAATTTATTTCTTAGAGAACTTTTGTCCCACTATTTTGGATGTATGATGTCATTTAATCAAATCGAACTATTTGACGAAGAAATCGAAAACAAAACTAGAGAGCACCTAGTGGGCAGTCAAAGGGGAGGCCGCAATCCGCAAGATCGAGAGAGAGATGCGAGACTAGATGGGGACTCAGGCGATACCAGAGAGTGGGAGAAAGATTACGATGTTTAAAATGTTTCAAGGTTTTGTTTGAACTGGTTAAACCGGCGTTACCAAAGAACCAATTTTGAAATCTGTTCAAAACCGAGTTTACCCAAGAAACTGATTTCACAAGGCCGGAGAGGCTTACTCTTTTAGCAATTCTTCACGGATGCAAGTTGTCCTCTTCATGGGTGTAAAAACTTGGTGTGAGAATTTCTGATGGCGATTAGGACGAATCTCCCAAGAGGCATTTCCAGGTTGAAAAATTCTCACACTCCCCCCTGCCCACCACCGAAGAAGAGCCTCTGTGATGGCTCTCTTGCTCGTTTGTCCGTCACATCTTCAGGACAAGGTCTCGAGAAGCTGCAATTGAGTCTCTTCAGCATCCTCTGTCTACCCTTTGCTTACTGCAGCATTGCACAACTGACAGCGCTACTCAGAGACGACATTACGGGTAAATATCAAAGTTGGAAACACGAGAAATATGGACATAGGACAATGATATACAAACATCCGTCCACCATGTTATTACACAGACCAACATTGGAGTACATTACATGCAAGAAAAGAAAAACCTATGTTTTCTACGCCAAGTACCAATTTCGAGTAGAAAATATCCGGAAGCTATGCGGGGGACATCTTTTTCCTTGGAAAAGCCACGTGCTTAACCAGCTCACTTCTTGATAAATGAAATGCCCTTCTGAACGCTTGCCGCTAACTCTTTCTTTGCTTTTTCCAAACCAGCTCTACAGGGTAAAACAGGCCAAAATTAAAGAACTTAATCTTCCTCAGATGTAATCAAAGCAGACCTAAAAATTTCAAGATTGTCAAAACTCCATACATTTCGGACTTATTCAGCGGGCCAAGGGGAAGAACCTTCTCAACCCTAGTATGACCAAGTCGACTTTGGATGCAGAGAGCGGAAGCTCTTTCCCCTAAGAAAATGGGGACAACAATAAAGAAAATCATTGATCATTTTAGTTTGTATTTGAGAGAAGTAAAAAGACTGGATCTGGATAAGTTTTTTTGAGGCATCAATAACTGAGAAGCAAACAAACGCACACTTTGACAACGCATCGCCCCTCAACTGAGTAGGCACACGCAAACTTCACAGCAGCACGAGAGAGTTGCAGAGGCAGCTTCAGCTTTAGCCTGAAAGTTGTCAAAGCACAGACGTACCCAATTCAGTTGGCTTCCCGACATAATGTAAGGAACCAGGGAAGTGAAGGCTAAGACGTCATGTCATAATTTCTCTGAGGAAATAAATGCGGAAAAAATTTAGTTTAAAGTTGTCATCAACAATCACTATCAAGGAAATCTGATAGATTTAACGATGGTGTCGCTGCATGGACTACGCCACTTATCATCAAATTGCAACTCATTCTCTTAGGTGTAACAACAAAAGATGTACGGTGCTCTGTTTCTACATTCATTCTGTTACCTTCCTTTGTTTTCCTTAATTGGGACCAGACAAGATAATCAGAAACAAAGATATTCTTCGCCGTGCTTTCACCTGCCCACAGCGCAGACGAAGTAATCACCATGTACATACTATCACATGCGAGGTGTCCTACTAATTCAGACAAAGATCTTTATTAAAACATCCTCTTGTGTAGTGGTATTGGATAGGATTTCCATGCTGCCGTTAAATTCCTCGACATCAGCAAGTAGAAAAATAACAAGCTCTCTTATGTTCATTTCAGTGCGTAGACAACGCCACAGAGTTGACTGGCAAAAGATATATGCCCACATGGACTTAAGATGTGATTCTTGCGAAATCTCGTCATTCTCACGAGAAAGTTCTCAGCAGAATACATCTTCAAAATGGCTTTTGAATAAAGCTTTGGAGACTTTAACATGATTAAGCATGCAGTCATGTGTGGAAAGTGAATTGCTTGCTGTAAATGTATACTCCTTAGGCGGCCTCAGTACTTCGAAGCTCGTCAAAATCCATTTCAAAACTAACATCACTAGGATAGCTAAAGCACTATTTTACGACCTGGAAACCCAAAACTGAAGAAATCGGTATATCTTCTAGTAATTTCTCTATATCTTCTATATCTTCTAGTAATTTTACATCCAGTAATTTCTCTATATCTTCTTCGTCATCCATTTCAACTAGATTGTTAGGAAGAAATCTGTTCTTCCCCTTCAAATTAAGTTGAATCTCTCGAACAATCAATTTTATAAGTTCTCCATAATTGCCAGACATCAATGGTAGGCGAAATCAGATTGAGAAAATGATGACAACATACTATTTCCAACTTTCAAGCATTTATGAAATCTATTAAGATTGGTTTACAAATGGTAGCAATTTCCAAATGACAAGTTTGAATAAAAAAAGAAACAAAGAAAAAATAACAATCTCAAGTTACAAGGAAAATAACCTAAATTATATGGGCTCAAAATAGCTGTAGGGGCTATTACCTAGACTCCCATTTATGAAATCTATTAAGATTGGTTTACAAATGGTAGCAATTTCCAAATGACAAATTGGAATGAAAAAGGAAACAAAGAAAAAATAACAATCTCAAGTTACAAGGAAAATAACCTAAATTATATGGGCTCAAAATAGCTGTAGGGGCTATTGCCTAGACTCCCATTGGTGTTGGGTGGCCTTAAAGGTTAGCTTAAATGGTAAGATTGTCTCTCATACTTGTAAACTAGCCGCCAGCCCCTTCCATAATCAATGTGGGTCCCCTCCCCCCAACACACATTGGGCCCTGTGTTGGAGCTGCAATAATCTGTATCTCCTATGTGGTTGTTGTGTCTAGACTTGTTGGTAATATGGGCTCTATCACTATTGAGTGGTTTTGGGCTTCTCTCACCATAAACGCCAACTCAAATTATGAGACTTCTCCTTACACTTATAAACTGACCATTAGTCCTAATCCCAATAATTCATTGGGTTTAAACACTAACACTAAATTTGGATGCAATAATTAAGAGGAAATGGGAAGGATTTGGATACTAACTGCACGAGAAAAAACAAAAAAGAGGAATGATTGGATTTTATTGTTCTTCGTTCGTAGATTGAACAAATGAAAATTAACTTTAGTAAGGAGGCCTCTAGCTCTCTCTCACTCTCTCTCGGTGAGATTCTAGGAGACATCATCGAGATACCATCACCCTGGCCATTACCATTGAGATCTCGACGAGATAATTCATGAAAACTTCTAGATCTAGTAAAGCTACCTCCAGATCTTAAGGAGACGTTAAACAAAGGCGACGAGCCAAGCTTGGATGCTGCGACAAGCGGTATGAGCTCTAGTTTGTTTTTTTGGTGGGAAAATTAGTCTTATGTTTAGCTCACACGTGAGCAATCAAAAAGCCAATTAATGCGGGAAGTGACGGCTTAGACGATGTTACTAAACTTCTCCCTTTTCCAAATTAGTCATGAAGATAGTGAGGGTGTGATGCAAGATTACTGCTTCTAGTAACCATCTACATAATACTTATTAATACAAAATTTAATAGAGTTTTAAAGTCGTTCGGTTTCATGATGAGTATGTACAATAAAGGAGGAATATTATCATAATTTCCAAAATACTCCTAAAATTAGAATTATAAAGCATGTATTGTAATAACTATCGATTTGTATTTGCCTTTCTGTTGTTTCCACTTTACTTCTTCCTAAATTGTTGGAAGTTATTTATCTTTCTATTTAAATTTGTTTTAATATTTTTGACAGCCCAACAAAACTTAGCATTTAATAACTTGACAATGACATAGACATTTTTTGTTGGTCGAAACAATGAATTAGACATTCGCGTTAACTTCTTTTTAGCTTACATGTCAATTATAGAGAAATTAACGGCTAAAAGACTAGATTGAATATGAGGAAAAATCAGTTGACATCTTTAAATGCATAACATGCTTGAAAAAATGTGTCTTGACAGATCATCTAAGATTAATAACTGCGAAAATTTGTGAAAAACTTACTCTTTTCCTTCCAGCTTCCAACCTACTGTAGTTGAAACCTCAACAAGAGCATCTTCCCAACGCTTCACTTGATCGGGGCCATACTTTTCCTTATGCTTAGACAGGGCATCTT
The DNA here is from genome assembly GCA_016097485.1 of Eucalyptus sideroxylon x Eucalyptus melliodora. NCBI lineage: Eukaryota > Viridiplantae > Streptophyta > Magnoliopsida > Myrtales > Myrtaceae > Eucalyptus > Eucalyptus sideroxylon x Eucalyptus melliodora. The sequence continues at coordinate 23,031,159 of CM027831.1, read as the reverse complement.
TGTACAAATTGGTTTTCAGCTTCACATCGTCCGTCTCCATATCTAAGAAAACAGGAAGAATCTGCTTCTTCCCCTCCGACTTTGAAGCGCAGTTTACCATATGTGCAACCTCGTGGAGACACCACAAACTAGAAGCAAAGCCCTTAGAGAAGATGGGGATATTGATTTGAGAGTCCTTGAGGGCCTGTAAAAGCTTTCCCTCAATCTTTTGACCGGTTTGGAGCTCTTTATCATCTTTGAAGACACGGATTTCTTTCTCCACCATTTCATGATGGAGGCAACTAGTAAAGTTGCGCCGAGTATCTAATCCCCTGAAACTTAGGAACACCTCAAAACCCATTCTTGATGTGTCAGTGGCTGGTGCTACTGCACTTGGGAAACGAGATTTAGGGAAAGAATCGCGCTGAACGAAAACAGTCAATGAGCGAGCTCGAGGCGAGACACGTTGCGGTTATTATATAGCTCGTCTGGCAGCATGAGACAAACTGAAAGCAGGTGTTGTTGCTGACCGCCCAGCTGGAGTTGCTGGTATAAGGAGACAAATGACCAAGTAAATTAGTAAATTAGTGCAAAAAAATTAAAAATCAAATGTGATGCACATAGGGAAATAAACAAACTGAGAAGGTGGAACTTCTTAATCAAGGAGGCCCTTTAGAAAAATTGAAGGAAATTGAAGTGGCCATTGTGCTTGGCCTCACCTAATAAGATGATGACGATATCCGATCTTGCTAACGAAGATCGGAATAAGTCCCTTGCCCGTTTGCTGACACCATATTATGAAGCTAAAGGCTCTCGTGCAGGAGATGGAAGGCCTTCGAAGCCGAAGAAGCACATGCGTCCATATTATTTTTCACGAGATAATGGTAGTATGATTTATTCCATAATAATATTACTTGTTTCTTATTTCAATCGGTCGACGCTTGAGTAGGTCTTTGTTTCACCTCTTGTTTTGAGATATTGCAGGCAGGATCAAAGAGTCTGTAAAAAGAGCTAGCCCTTTTGAGCAAGATTCATCTGGAATCTTGATGTCCAAGCCCTCCTGATGCTCTGGAAAAGGCCGAAGTATTCGAATCGGAACATCCTTCGTTGGCAAAAGATTGTCAATGAGTTTGGTTGAGGCCAGACATGTTGTGGTTATCCTGAAAGCATGAGATGTTGCATATGCCCAGCTAGAGCTGCTGGAATCAGGAGACATATAACCAAGTAAATTAGTGCAACAAGAAAAGATTCAAAAAAAGAAAAAAAAGAAGAAGAGTGATTCGGAATCAATTCTTATGATGCACATTGGGAGATAAATCAAACAGACAAGGTCAAACTTCTTAACCAATGAGGTCCTTTTCAAAACTGCTGATGTGGCGTTCGTTACAGTTCTGGCCGGAGTCACGGGGACCACCAGAAGACGGAGCCAACTAGATCTGGCCTGTGACAAGGCGAGATCTGGAGCCATGGTCCATGGCCAGGCCACCAAGTCAGTCGCGCGCGTCTCGCAGCCATTGGCCATCCATGGCCGAGCCACCCCTTCGTGGTTTCTTGCATTTAGGCTCGTCCGTCGCCAGATCTAGAAGTGATTGCTCTCGTTTAGGCTGTCCAAACTGAGTCATTCCCTCAGTCGTCTTTGTGGTCGTCTTCCTCTGTTCGTCTTCCTCCATGCGCCTGTTCGTCTTCGTCTTCGGCCACCGGCCAAATCTGGATATGCTCTTTAGCTTCGTCTTACACTATTTGTCTTCGAGTTTTCCTTCCTTTGTGCGTCTGCTTCGTCTTCCCGCCTCGCCGGTCACTATTCAGACCTGGTCACCTTCGTCTCGCCATGGCTCCAAATCTGGTCGGGCAGAGCAAATCTGCGACAACGAAGGCGGAGGGTGCAAACTCACCGCTGGGTGCGACAGCCATGACACGGAGAACTCGAGGATGGAAGTTGTAGCGGCTTGAGCCGTGGCGACGGTTGTACTGGAGCGGTGGGATGGTGGCTGTCATGGTGGAGGAAGAGTGAGAAATGAAGTTTTTAGTTCTGGTGTTCAATTCCATGTCAGCGTATATGTGTCAAGCTGTAATTGGGTGGGAGCACAAGAATGCTTGCCATGTCAACTGATGACGTGGTGAGAGCAAACAACGTGGGGATCAGGCCGGCAGCGGCAGGCCAGTTGCAGCGACAGGGAGCCATGCGCGGCTGCTGGAGAGATTAAAAGGGGAGGGGAGCCCGAAAACAACAGAAGGAGAGATGGGGAGGAGAGACCGAGAGCGAGACAGAACAGAGATTGAGGCCAAGAGCGAGAGGGTCTTCTCCGGTAGCGGCCATGCCGTGCACACGGTAAGTTTCAACTTGATTCCCAAGAAGTAGAGAAAATAAAATAACTAGGAGGGTCTTAAATTTATACAAACTTTCTCTCTCCTGTCCAGAGTCAAATTGATTGTCGAGATCAATCCGTACACCTTATTCGTTTCATCACACGTTTGAGAATAATAACACCGAAAGTTGGATTGACATTCCCTAAATTTAACTACAAAATTGTCTCCTACAGATGTCAACTGCGTGTTTCCAGGGGATTGATGAAGTCCTTTATTGCATTTGAATCCACGGGCCTCATCCCCAGGAGAGCAGCCCATCGGTCTGCTTTGTTGGAGGAGCAAGCACCATCTCGGATGAAGCCACCCTCGTTGCCTGTATTTGTTTCAGCCGCTAGCACGCGATCACTGTGAGTATACAACCGGCCGTCCACCTTATTATTACCCAGATTGCAAATTCGAGTATGTTGCATGCGAAAGAAGAAAAACCTCTGTGCTTTTGTTGGAATTTGTGATCCAATTCTAGAAACTTCAAGATAGATTTGAGCTAGAAAATTTAAGAAAAATTCTAGAAAAGTCTACAAGCTGCCATTTCTTGTATGTTCTAGAATTCTCCATCTTATGTTAGTAGCTATTTGAAGAGAAGTCTAAAGACTTCCTCCACCTATTTTGGCAGCCTATATAAAGGAGCAAGTGCTCCATGTTTTGGAGGGAAGTTAACCATAAAAACCATATCATGTAGCTCCCTCATCAACACCTCCTTCAACTATTGTAAAATTATTTTATCCAACTAATGAAACTATTTCCCATATCCATCTTCTTTGTACTTCAATTATCCTAGTTTATCCTTTGTCCATCAACTACAAATTATATCATATACTTGCACACCACATCACTAACTAAAAACTATCATCAATACCAAAACCATGCTTCCGTACGCACGCATCTAAAAATTTTTAACAGCTTTTTTGACGTGGGCGACCCAAAAGGGAACTTCAATATTTTCTTAGTTCTAGTCCTGAACCACTTACTTATTCTCAAGAACCATTTTTGAGTAGAAAGATGAGGGGAAACTTATGAAGAGGACGTCTTCTGTTTGGTGAATAATCCACGTCCTCAACCCACACACACTCACTAAACGAAATCCCTTCTGAATATGTGGACATGATGTGCTCTAATTGCAAGTCCCTGCGCTTTCAGAAGGATGAATTCTGCTTCAGGCTCGTTTTTCCTATAATGCCGAAAATGGCAATGGCCACCCCAGCACAGTAGACTGAATGCAGAAGTCTTATTTATTAGATGTCTTCAGCAGCATCTTGCCACTTCCATTTTGTCTCCGACTTGGTGAACGCCGACACATCGGACAACCTTTCCAGGGAGACGCAATGTTTGATCTCCGCATTCTTCAAAAAATTCAATTCTTTCAGAACTTCATAAGATTTAGTTTGAATTTCTCAGTTCATTTCAGCTTCTGGACGTTAAAAAACAATCTAGTAATTTAGGTCTGGTTTATCACCAAACTCGATTTTTTTCTGACCAAAGTAAACATGCCCCATGAAGATCAAGGTCGCTATAATGTCTCCAATAATTCTATGAAAATATATAGTGACCTTAATTTAAGTATTAACAAAGTATGGGACTTCTTTCGTTTTAGGTTCTATATTGCACAACCTCGAGACAGATTGCACATTTCTGCTATCACGGGGATCTGACTTAAATATATTGGTCACGTTATTATATAAATAAGTCACTGTGCAATTTAGATGGTAACACCTTTTCACCTCATTGGGCATTTAAAAATAAAGTTTAAAAAATCAGGAAAAATCTATAACTAAAGCTTTGATCATGACATGATACAACAATTATGTTATGAGAACACGACATTTCATGAAAGCATCCATTATTTAAACATTATACTTTGAATCGGCCAGATCAACATGTCAGCTTCAATTAACCGAAATTAACGGAAGAAGTTTAATTCTTAGTGTAATATTTACTTAGAATTAAATAATCCACCTAGTCAAGAAATTTTCTTTAGTCTGCATTATCTTACGGAAGCAAAGCAAAAGCAGAAAAGTGGAAGGGGCACATAAAGTTAGGTTTTTTTCTCAAAAATGTCAAACAACTTTTACAGAAGCTGGGTCGGAGAACACAACCCCGTGCTGGAGGTACCCGTGCTTGTCCTCACTCCTCATATAACAAAAACCCAACATTATTTCTCTTGTGGGTTGTTCCATTTCTCAACTTTTACCATAAAAAAGGGAAAAGAGACATATTTCTCGAAAAAAAAAAAAAAAGGAAGAAAGAAAGAAAACACAAACATATTTGTCGAGAGGTGGCCCGTGATTACTCCCTTTAATCAGTCTACGTCCCTGACTAGAGGTAATGTCAAGATGATGGAGATAGAGAAATGGGTGAAGACAATGAAGTAAGTGGATTAATATCCACGTACCGTAATTACCTCTATATTAGTGAGGAAGAACATAGTAGCAAGGATTTTTGTAAAATATGTAGCAAAATTAGGGTGTCGTTTGTTTTATGAATATGATTTTTATGAAATAATTTTCCAAATTTTCATGTGTTTAGTTTGCTAAAAGTGGATAACCAACAGAAAAGATTTTCCGATCAAGAAAAATAATCATACTTAAATTTGAGTGAAATGATTTCCCAACTTAAAAAGAAGAATCATTTGGCTAAGCTTCTTTTCTACATGCACGCCTGTATAGAGCTTGAATCAATCTCTCTCTCTCTCTCTCCCCACTAGTCTTCCCTCCTCTTCAAGCTATTTTCCCTCTCTTCAGATTGATTTCCACATTAGCTTTAATCACATATAAGCGCTCATTTTATTATAGGTCTACTGGACTAAATCTGGCCTTTTAAAGCTTGACATCATCGGGCTCCACATCAAAGAAAATAGGGAGGATATCCTTCTTGCTGTCCGATTTTGAAGTGCAATCTACCATATGCGCAACCTCACGGAGACACCATGAACTGAAAGCAAAACCCTTAGAGAAGATGGGAATATAGAGTTGAGTTTGCTCGAGGGCTTGCAAAAGGTTTTCACCAATCTTATGACCGATTCGGAGCACTTCGTCATCCTTAAAGACTCGAATTCCTTTCTCCACCATATCACTTTAGAGGCAACTGGTAAAGTGGTCCCGAGTATCCGATCCCTTGAAACTCAGGAACACCTCGAACTCCATTCCTAATGTGTTAGTAAGTGCCATCACATATAGCAAACGAGACTCGAGACAGAATCAAGCCGAAGAAAAATTGCCACCGAGCTTGCTTGAGGCGAGAGATCAATTGAGGGCAGTTTGAAAGAAGGAAAGAAACAGGTGGTGGGTATGGTTACTTGCGACTCACAGCCGTCAATTGCGATGGGAAACTCCCGAAGAAATCAAAAACAAAGAAATCGAAATCGAAATGGCAGCACACTGAAATTGAAACATTCAACGAAAAAATCGAGAATGAAAACTATAGATTACCTAGTGGGCTCACTGACGGCCAATCGACAAAGGAGAGGCCGCAACCTGAGAAACCGAGAGAGAGAGAGAGAGAGAGAGAGAGAGAGAGAGAGAGAGAGAGAGACGGCGACGCAAGGCAAGTCTCGAAAGAGAGATCGAAGGCGCGCCTGTAGAGACCAGAGAGAGGGGCCAGATCTGAGAGGGAGAACCAGAGTATAGGGTGCTTTTAAACTTAAGATATTCCAAGGTTTTACGAGGCTGAAGAGGTACTCTGTACTTTTAGCACTTTTTTTTTATGGATATAAGTTGTCCTCTTCATGGGTGCAATGTCAAGATTTTTCCGATGCCCAAATACCAAAAAAGAAGAGAAAAAGAGAACAAGTGAAATGTATACTTTGAGGGTAGCTTTGTTTAATTGCCAGAGCTTTTTACGAATTAATTTTCCAGATTTCCCCTTTTTAAATATAAAAGTATCATTTCGAACATAGTAAGTATCTTAATAAATGCTCACTTTTTCACCTTATTTAATAATTACTATTTCAAATGAGATCCTAATATGCAAAAACATTTTCAGTCATATCTTTTCAACACATCACCTAATCAGCAAAAACTAAGTACTTTTTTAAAATATAATTTTATTGTTTCACATGAAATAAACACACCCTTGTCGTTGGAGCAAATTCGACTAAGAACTTTCACACGTCAAAGAGAAAAGACTTGCAAAACGGATTTGAAATGATCTTTAACTTGAAGCAATACTCATTCGTCGTCAGTCGGTAATGAGCGGCTAGCCACTACCCAAAGAAAGCAGCAAATGTCACGAGGCCCGTCCAACCTCAAGATAATGTTCTAAAGCTTTTTGTTTTCCTTTTTTCAGCAAATCAATTGCTTTTTCATGCAAAAGAAAAATAAAATAAAAAAGAGACTCGATAATCTTTCAGTCTGAATGTTCCACGTAAGGAGAACTTAGTGTGAGAAATTGCTGCTGGTGAATAGGGAGAATTTAGCGAAGAGATATCTCCAATTGAAAGTTCTGAATCTTGTGCTATGGGGTCGAAATGATAATCTCAACTCACTCTCTGCCAACTTACCCAAGAAGAGATACTATAATGGCTCTCTTGCTCATTCTCTTAAATCTTCTGGACAAAGCCCTAAAAAGCCGCACTTGAATCTCTTAAAACTTCAAACCTGGTGGCAATGACCGAGCTTCAGCTCATTCTGGACCCTCTGTCCATCATTTGCTCATTGCGGTATTGCATAACTAATCTGACAGTGCTCCTTGGAGGCGACACAACAGGTGCATAAGAAAGTCGGCAATGTAAACGCGAAACTAGAAAGACGGACATAAAACGATGACATGCAAACATCCGTCCACCTTGTTATTACGCAAATTACCATTGAGTAAGTTACATGCAAGAAAAGAAAAGCCCCGGTGTTTGGTCTACGTCAGCTATGCAGAATAAACTTTGATATCTGCCTAGGTCCGACCACTTATTCCCAAGAACCCATATTGAGTACCGACTAACCAGAAACTATTTTCGTTGCTGCTAACTCTTTCTTTGCCCTTTCCAAGCCAGCTCCACAGGTTAACAAACAAAGGCCGAAATTAAAAGAACTTCCATCTTCCTTTGTTGTCATCTGAGCAGACCTAAAAATCTCAAGATTAATTAAAATTCCAGACCTGTCGTACTCATTCAGTGGGCCAAGAGGAAGAAGCTCCTCCGCCCAAGTACGATTGAGGCGCACTTTGGACGAAAAGAACAGAAGATCAGTCACCTGAAAAAAAGGGGCAACATTAGAGAAAATCATTGGTCATTTTAGTTTGAATTCAAGAGAAGTAAGAGGATTGGATCTTGACAAGTTTTATTTAAGGCACCAAACCCGAGAAGCAACAAATGCACACTGAACAATGCCAGCGTAGCCCCTCAACCTACGCAGGCACGCATCGGCGAACTTCATAGCAGCATATGCCTGCATATTTCATTTTCACATTATGTGACCATGTGAAATGAGTCCACATATAAAAGAGCCATCAAATTTCCCATTCATGAAAGAGATCAGATCACAACTCAAAAGGCCGAAGAAGGACTCGCCATTGAGAGAGTTGCCAAGCCAGCCCCAGCTTTTAGCCTAAAGTCATCAAACACAGAGTACACGATTCAGTCGGCTTCATGACATAACAAAGGAAGCAGACAAATGAAGACTAAGACGTGATGTCATCATTTCACTGTAGAAATAGATGCAAAAAAATCCAGTTTTGAGTTGACCTCAAAAATCACTTCAAGAGAACTTTATATATTCAACAATTCTGTCACTGCACGAAACTTCTCCACTTATCATCAAAATTCAAGTAATCCTCCTAGCCGTAACAACAAGAGATGCATGCTGCTCTGTTTTACATACTTTCTGATAATTTCCGTTGGTTTCCTTTATAAGGACCAGACAAAATAATCAGAAACTAAGATATTCTCCATAACTGCTTGCTTCTGCCTATAGCCCAAGACAAAGCAATCATCACCTTGTGCATACTTTCACACGTGAGGTGTCCCATTTATTCCAACAAAGATCTTTATTAACACTTTTCTTGTGTAGTGGTAGTGGATAGGTTGGCAAGGCAGCATTGGTAAATCGAATGTAGAGATGATAACAAGCTCTGATGTTCGTTGCAGGACATATGCCCACATGGACCTAAGAAGTGATTCTTGCGAAGGTCTCATTCTTCTTATAAAGAAACTTCTCAGCAGAGTACATCTTCGAAATGGCTCGTGAATTTAAAGATTACAGACTCTAATATGATTAGGCATGCAGTTGAGTGTCTGGGAAACAAAATGCTTGGTGGTAACAGTGTATTCCTCAGGGAGTCTTGGTATTCCGGAGCTTGTCACAAGCCCTAAGCAAATTGAACATCACTAGAATAGCTAAAGCACTATTATACGACCTGAAACCCAAAACTGAAGAGACTAACGGAATGTGATATGACGTCAACACTGCCAAAATTGACGTCTACAGATTTTGAAAATGCCAACTGACATTTAGCATTCTACAGAAAGTGCAATTTCTAATAGGCTCGCTGTTGAACATATAAGAAGTTCTTATTAGGAAGAATACATCACAAACCTGAGATAAAAGAGGTAATATTGTCACCCCTGCGTGACCTCGAACAACTGGAACATCAACTTCTCTGGGATCAAGACCTAGTACTTCTGCCTTCATGGAACATAATAGATCAGAAATCTGATGAGATATATCAGCAAACACCTACAATGTATTGGCGGGAAGGAAAGAAGGGGGTAGGAAAGAAGTTGTTGGCTTTCATGGCATTGTCTCAAAACTGCTATCCTGTACAGATTTTGCTGCCTGAGTGTTAGTATCAAGTATCTCTGATCATAAACAACATTCTGATCATGTGAAGAGAACCAATAACACTCACTAGCACATAACAGCAGTTACATTAATATTTACCCCCAAACAGTCAAATAAATGGGGTTTCTGGACTCTGCTGCTAGACTTGGAAATAGCCCAATTTTATAAACTTCACTTCTACACCTCCCACATGATCCATACGTGAGGCATTAGCCTATTTAATAAAATACCAAGTCCACATAGATATCTTTTTGAAAGCTGGGAAAAGGTTAAATGCCCTTGGAGCAAGTTATCAATTGCAGGTACGCAAGACATGACGTTTGAGACAAAATAGGGCAATAAACAAGGAGAAACACGCTTCTATCTTTCTAGGCTTATACAAACCAGACAACCTGATACTCTGTACTCCTATAAACATATTCGATTCTTCTTGATAGTACCAGCAGTAGAACCAGGAGGGATACGTACCACAAATTAGTTAAGTCGAGCATGGTCACACCCAACAGTTTCTTTGGATCATAAGGGCAAGCTCTCTTGAAAACTTTGGCTGCAACGGAAGCTGTGGAGTTAACAGGGTTGCTAATCAGGTTGACAATAGCTTTCGGGCAACATTCGGTAATTCCATCACAAAGGCTTCTGACCATTCCGGCATTTATGTTGACAATTCCTCCACTTGTTGCTGTCCCAGAAATCCACGGACCTGATAATAGAAGCAACAAATTAGTTTGATGCATGAAACGATGCATCTATTCAAGGATGATATCGAGCTCACTCGTCTGAATAGGTCATCCAAACAATATCCCCAAGAAAACAATCAACAACATGAAATTCCATCTTCATATAGAGCCTAGCAATTCCATTCATCCTAAATTCAGCAAACAGCAGGCGAATTAGAGATGGGAAGGGAAACTCACCACGGCACCGGTGTCCATGGGGCTAATATCCGCGGTGACACCAGCAGTATTCTCGACATCATACAGATGAAGAACAAAGACAGGCGGGTTGATCTTCGTCAAAACTGCCAGAGGCCGCCCAATCCCTCCAAGAGCACAACTTTGAAAGACACCTAACGTTGATTATTATAATCACATCCACCACTACAAAAGAAAAGATATTATCATTACAAGTGATAAATTGAAGAATCAGACCCTTTAATTCTTTTTTTTTGGGGGAGGGGGATTGGGGATGTGGAGAAAAAAGACTCAACTCTTACTTTTTATCTTGGGATTGGTGCATTTAAAGTTCTAAAACTTATTAGTATAATTGATTTTTTGATATTTTTAGATAACACAATTAAATTTTAAAACTTGTTAAATTTATGCAATCAAAAGTTAGGATGGCTAAATCATTACTTCAATGTAAACCATCAGTATGTGCTGTTTTGAACGCCAAATGCAAAACATAGTCCTTGATGTGTGACATAATTCATTGGCCGTGTAAAATCACGTGGGCAACATTTTAATAAGTGGATTACGTAATTACAATAGTCCCATTTATTGTTCCATCAAAAGTGTGATGGATGACAAATTGAAAATAATTTGAGTCTTTGATTGGCAAAATCACAAACACTAGGAAATGCCATCGTGGCTAATGCAGCCGACATCATAGATATAGGTAATGATATTTGTTAAGCCTACTCAAATATAATAAATTGATACTTTAGAGATGATTGAAATGAATAGAGCAAAACACTTAATACATCAGGAGAATTCAATTTGAAAATTGAAAACATCGTTCTAACACTATCAAGAAATTTAATAGATGGCGCAAGAAGTGACATGAAGACACCTGGATTAATTCACGTCGGTTATACCGTGCGTTGTAAATTTGGCTTTATTCCACGTGCAAGGCCGCAAATTTGGTTTTTATTCCACGTGCAGGGCCTTAAAACTCTGAATACTCGCCGCCAACTCTTTCTTGGCCTTTATTCCAAGCCAACTCTACAGGTTAGCCTAAGGACCTTAAACAAAGGCCGTGGTTATCGGAGCCCCCGCTCCACATAAATAAAACGGAAGGGTTAACTGCAGGGGTATTTGTAACCAAATTTGGAAACACCCCCCGGCCTGATCCTAGCTCTGCTGACACGGCCTATCGATGACTGTCAGTCCAGTATCTTGGAAATGATAGAAGCCCTCATGAAAACTTCTGTTTCCCTCGTTATAATAACAACGAACTTGAGAAGTTAAACGAGGCAATAATTGCCCACCTGTCGTACTAGTCCACTGAAAGTTGCAATCGCTTCGCTGGCTGCATGGTGTGTTCAACAGGTTCTAGTGGCGCCTGATCTGTCTCCAATTTGGTGGATATCGGCACATCGGGCAACCTTTCCAAGGACTTGCAATATCTGATCTCTGCATACTCCAAAAAATTCAACTCTTTCAAGCCTTCAACGGCTCTCAACTTTATGCAATGTATTAGCTTGAGATGCAATAAATTTTTCAACTTCGATAGGTTAGGCAATTGTTTGATCACATCACACATGATAATGTGCAGAAACTTCAGTGATTCCAATTCCCCCAAACCTAGAATCTCCGCCAATTCGGGGAAGTCATTGAGCTGTAACTCTTGTAGCCTCTTCAAGTGTGATAGATCAGGCAAGCATGGCGTCAAACATTCGCTGATAGAGAGAACCAACAAATTTTGCAAGTCAGAAATGTATGGCAATTGCGGGATAGAATGAATTTTCAAAGTTGATAAGCTAAGTGGAAGCCGATTGATGGATAGCACGTCCTTCCAAGGTGAGGTAACCTTGTGTGGGATCCAAAGTGTCATACGTTGTTCTTTACGCACTTCGAGATGATGTAAATGAACTAGGGTTGAGAGGTCAGGTAGAACAGGAAATTGAGCAGCTACAACAACAAGGCATTTCAAACTCGAGGGAAGCTCTGGCAAAGGGGAAAGTCGGTGGCTTGCAATTTTAAGCGTCTGGAGACTAGAGAAACCATTGATCTTTCTCGGCACTGTAGAGATTGGGCTCCCATCTAAATCCAGGATCCTCAAATGAGTCAGGCTCCACAATTCCCATGGGATTTCATCCTTGAGATGCGGACAAAACGAGGCATCAAGCTCTTCAAGCGACTCCACCCCTCCAAGAGAACAAGGTATCGTGTGTATCTTTGTGTATGCCACCTTTAAGACTTTTAGTCTCTTCAAATTTCCAATAGAATCGGGGAGAAAGGAGATCCTCGAGAATTTTAAATCCAACTCGATCAATAATTCCATTTTTCCAATAGAGTTCGGAAGCTCATGTAGATACATGCATCTTGAAAAAGACAAATGTGTTAGATTTGTGAACTTTTCAATGGAATCAAGGAGAACGGAGATCTCTGAGAATTTTAAATTCAACTTGACCAATGACTTTGGTTCCCAAATAGTGCGCACAAGCTCAAGTATACTATCGCCTATACCAAAAGAGACACGTGTCAAATTTGTTAATCTTTCAATGGAATCAGGGAAAACAGACCCAAAGAGTTTTAAATCCAACTTGACCAATGCTTCTGCATCTCCAAAAAAATCCGAAAGCTCATGTGAGAATTCAAATAAAAGCAAATGTTTAAGATTCTTTAACCTTTCAATAGAATCAGAATCAGGGAGAACGAAGTTCCCCGAGAGTTTTAAATCCAACTCATCCAATGCTTTTAGTTTCCCAATAGAATTTGGAAGCTCAAGTAGATTCTCGGATCCAGAAAAAGACAAATGTGTGAAGTTCGTTAACCATCCAATGGAATAAGGGGAAATAGAGATTCCTGAGAGTTTTAAATCCAACTCGACCAATGATTTTAGTTCCCAAATAGAGTCCGGTAGCTCATGTAAATTCTTGCATTCAGATAAAAGCAAATGCTTGAGATTGTTTAACCTTCCAATGGAATAAGGGAGAACAGAGATTCCTGAGAGTTGTAAATCCAACTCGAACAATGCTTCTAGTTCCCCAATAGAGACTGGAAGCTCAAGTAAATTCTCACATCCAGAAAAAGACAAATGCGTCAAATTCGTTAACCTTCCAATGGAATTAGGGAGAATGGCAATCCCTGAGAGCTCTAAGTCCAACTCGACCAATGATTTTAGTTCCCCAATAGAGTTCGGAAGCTCATGTAAATTTTTGCATTCACATAAACACAAATACTTGAGATTCTCTAATCTTTCAATAGAATCAGGGAGAGCGGATATTCTCGAGAGTTTTAATTCCAACTCGAACAATGATTGCAGTTCCCTGATAGAGTCTGGAAACTCAAGTAGATTCTCACATCTGGAAAAAGACAAACGCGTCAAATTCGTTAACCTTCCAATGGAATTAGGGAGAATGGTGATCCCTGAGCGTTCTAAATCCAATTTGACCAATGATTTTAGTTCCCCAATAGAGTCCGGAAGCTCAAGTAGATTCTCACATCCAGAAAAAGACAAACGCGTGAAATTCGTTAACCTTCCAATGGAATTAGGGAGAATGGCAATCCCTGAGAGTTCTAAGTCCAACTCAACCAATGATTTTAGTTCTCCAATAGAGTCCGGAAGCTCATGTAAATTTTTGCATTCACGTAAAAGCAAATGCTTGAGATTCTTTAATCTTCCAATGGAATCAGGGAGAGCAGATATCCCCGAGAGATTTAAATCCAACTTGAACAATGACTGCAGTTCCCCAATAGAGTCCAGAAGCTCAAGTAGATTCTCACATCCAGAAAAAGACAAATGTGTGAAATTCGTTAACCTTCCAATGGAATTAGGGAGAATGGCAATCCCTGAGAGTTCTAAGTCCAACTCGACCAATGATTTTAGTTTCCCAACAGAGTCCGGAAGCTTATGTAAATTTTTGCATTCACGTAAACACAAATGCGTGAGATTCTCTAATCCTTCAATAGAATCAGGGAGAGCAAATATCCCCGAGAGATTTAAATCCAACTCGCACAATGATTGCAGTTGCCCGATAGAGTCCGGAAGCTCAAGTAGATTCTTACATCCATAAAAAGACAAACGGGTGAAATTCGTTAACCTTCCAATGGAATTAGGGAGAATGGTGATCCCTGAGAGTTTTAAGTCCAACTCAACTAATGATTTTAGTTCCCCAATAGAGTCCGGAAGCTCATGTAAATTTTTGCATTCACATAAACACAAATACTTGAGATTCTCTAATCTTCCAATGGAATTAGGGAGAACAAAGATCCCTGAGAGGTATAAATCCAACCTAACCAATGCTTTTAGTTTCCCGATAGAGTCTGGAAGATTTAGTAGATTCTTGCATCTTGATAAAAGCAAATAGTTGAGATTCTTTAACCCTCCAATGGAATTAGGGAGAACAGAGATCTTCAACAAACTTAAATCCAACTCCACCAATGATTCCGGAAGTTGCAGCATATTCATGCAATTACATAAAAGCAAATGGTCGATATTCTTTAACTTTCCAATGGAATAAGGGAGAACGAAGATCCCCGAAAATTTTAAATCTAACATCACCAATGATTCTAGCTCCCCGATAGATTCCGGAAGCTGTAGGATATTCTTGCAATAAGATAAAAGCAAATGGTTGAGATTTTTTAACTTTCCAATGGAATAAGGGAGAACGGAGATCTCCGAGGATTTTAAATCCAAGTTCACCAATGATTCTAGCTTCCCGATAGATTCTGGAAGTTGTAGCATATTCTTGCATCCAGATAAAGACAAACGGTTGAGAATCTTTAACTTTCCAATTGAATAAGGAAGAATAGAAATCCCTGAGAAGTTTAAATCCAACTCTACCAATGATTCTAGCTCCCCGATAGATTCCGGAAGCTGCAGCAGATTCTCACATTTCGATAAAAGCAAACGGTTAAGATTCTTTAATGCTCCAATAGAATCAGGGAGAACAGAAATCTTCAAGTGTTCTAAATTTAATTTGACCAATGATTCTAGCTTCCCGATAGATTCTGGAAGCTGTAGCATTTTCTCGCATCTAGATAAAGACAAACAGTTGAGATTCTTTAACTTTCCAATGGAATTAGGGAGAATGGAAATCCCCAAGCCTTTTAAATCCAAATTCACCAATGATTCTAATTTCCCGATAGAATCCGGAAGCTCATGAAGATTTTTGCAATTAGACAAAACCAAATGCGTGAGATTCAACCTTCCAATAGAGTGAGGAATTTGGTTGATATTAGAATGACCTTGAACTGCAAACTCCGTCAAATATTTTAGATTGCCTAGTGTCTCGGGAAGCTTGAACAGTTTGCTGTTGCATGGCATATTAATTTTGGACAAGCATTCTAGAGAGCCAATTTCTTCGGGCAACTCTTTAAGGGATATACATCCTTTAATATTCAAAGTACTTAGTAGTTTTAGCTTACCAATTGAGCTATCAATGGTAGACAAATGCTTACAACTTTCTAGAATCAATTTCTCCAACTTGCCAAACTCTGAAAAGTCGGGTGTTTTAGTTAAATAATAGCAGCCCATCAAATCTAGAATTTTCAAATTTTTAACCATCTGCAATTGGAAAAACAAGGCAGATTACATGCCGGCAAAAAGTATTGAGACGATGAAGATCAATTGATAGAATTTGGAGCAAACATGAATGAGGTGTGTTGGTACCTTGATTTGCCTCCATCCACCCCAGTCATAGGTGATGTCACTCCTCGAAAGGTCGAGTACAACCAAATTCTCTAGGTAAAGATTCGTAGCCGAAAAATCCCGCGGGCAATCATGCCAAGAAAGCCATCTCAAATTAGGACGAACATTTTTGAAGTCGCCTACAAAATTTAATCCTTGCCCTCCAAGGAACCTCAATTTTGGCAAATATGCTATTTCTTTAGATGTTAAGTCATGACTAATACCCAAATTGAGAGCACGTACAGCTCCTTTTTCCTGCCAGTAGCAGTAGGGAACGAAGATGAGTATGCAACATAGGAAGCGAAAAACTAATGCAAAGTAGTCAACAATATCAATAGTTTTTCTTTGAACCCAAACTAATTAAATCAAAGGCATGTAGTAACAAGATAATTAATGTTCTTCTCAACTCGAAAATAAGACAAACCAGGCATGTTCGAAATGTATATTTGGTGTTGATTCCTCTGTCTTTTCACAGACTAAACACCTTCTTGAGGAAGCAAAGAATCCATTTTCATTCTCACTGAAACAAGAAATGTAGAATTCCAACTAACCAACTAGAGCATGCACTTTCTTCTCGTTTCACATGAGTAAGGCATAAAAACATGTACTTTTATTGTTTATATAGAGTTGCTTTTTATTTCCCTATAAGTTAGAAAACAAAGCAGGCCATCAATCGACATTCTCAATTTAAGGAACACAACTAGAGATTTTGCTGGATTGACCATATCTTCTACACTCTTAATAACTTTCACCTCGTTGCTCCTCAGTATGTCTAAAGTATTTTCATCAATCCACATCCAACGGCGCTTTCCAGCATCTTCAAAATTCTCCTCCTTGACAATGTACCTTCCTAGATCTCGAACTTCATCATGCATCCAAAAACAATTGTACCCATCGATCTTTATCAACGACATGAGTTGAAGAACATCAATTGCACTGCGTGGAGAATGGTTGCTACTACGCCACATGTAGTCCACATAAGTCTTATCCTCCCCGATGCAAAAACATGCTATGTCTAGGAATATGGCTTTTTCTATTCTGTTCAATTTGTTGATGCTTATCATCAGTGATTCTCGGACATTATTAGGCGGGCCTTGCTTTAAGTCCTCTAATGTCTCATCCCACTTTGATCTGTCAATTCTGGCAAAAAGAGAACCCACAACTTCTAGAGTCAAAGGAAGCTTTCCTATGCTTAAAACAAGTTCTTTCGAGAAATCGTAGCAATTCTCAGGAGGAGTATCGCTTTGAAATGCGTGTTTACTAAAAAGCTGAATTGCTCGATAGAAAGGCATCTCATTTACTGAGTGGGCCAGGTAATTGCTAGGTCGCATCTGTTTGTCCTCATTTAGTACTGTGCGTATGTCCCTAACTGTGACCATGATCCTACTTCCAGAACCGAACCAATCACAGCTACCTGCAAGGCTCTCGAGTTGCCTCTTCTCATCCACATTATCGACAACAACCAGAACTTTCTTGCCATTGAGTCCATTTCTTATGCGATGGATCCCGTCGTGGGTGTTATGGATTCCGTCAGCAGAGGTCAAGCCCAGTGTGTCGCATAAGAGTTGCTTTTGCAGTTCTAAAAGATCTTGATGTTGGACAACTTCAAGGAAACTAGAGTAACTGAATTTAGGCAAGAATCGGTTGAAGATAACCTTAGCAAGAGTTGATTTACCAATTCCACCTGTCCCATGGATAATAACAAAACGTACGCCATCAGAGTCAACATCCAACAATTTTTCTATGTCTTTTTGATCATCCACTTCAACTAGATGGTAGGGAAGATCTCTGCTCTTCACCTTCAGCTTAAGCAGAACTTCTTGAACAATCAATTTTATAAGCTCCCCGTACCTGCCAGACATTTTAGATTAAGAAAATGTTGACAACGTACTATTCCTAACTATCAAGCATGTACAATTTAAATAAGATAAGCTAAATACGTTACAACAGGTTTACAAACGGTGGCAGTTATTCAAATAACAAATTTTAACCCATTAGAAAGTAACAATCTCAAGTTACAATGATAATTATCTAAAAACATGAAGTGCTCAAATTAGCTGTTGCGGCTGCTGCCCAGACGCCCATTGGTTGGGTTTAAACACTAACACTCAGTTTCAATGCAGTGATTTAAGAGGAAGGGGAAATAAGATGGATACTGACCGCAGAGAGTTAACAAAATAAAGGAATAATTGGATGGTAACGTTGTTTGTATGCTTACAAAGAAAAGAATGGAAATAGAGGAAATTAGGTCATTTCATGTTTGATGGAGGAAGGGAAAAGAATGAATAGGAATCTAAAATATTTTTATGACTATTTTGTCCTACTACTTATTCATAGACTAAATAAATGAAAAATAAAAACTGTAGTAACTTGGCCTTTAGCTCGTTAAAGATTCAATATCAGCATCAATTAATTCATGTCATGGAATACATACATACTTACATACATACATATAAAGTGGGATAGAAAGTTCACTTTAGGCCGTGTCTCCAAGTAACCTCTCTCTCTCTCTCTCTCTCTCTCTCTCTCTCTCTCTCTCTCAATGTCATTGAGATCTGGGAGACACCATCGAGTATACCGTTAATCTGGCCATGACTGTTCACATCTCAGCGAGATACATAGATAAAAATGTCTTAAGACGTTGTCGATACACTTCCCCCATTTTCAGATTTGTTATGAAGAAAGTGAGGGCGTGATGCAAGATTGCTGCTTCTAGTACCCATCTATGTAGTTATTATCTTGAGATTTAACAAGGCTTTAATCACTATTACGCCATTTGGTTTGTAACTGTAAATCTTCTACACTATTTGGTTTCATGAATTACATGTTATAGAGGAGCAATATTATCAGAATTTCCAAGATACTCCTAAAATTGGAATTATATAACACGTAATGTAATAACACTATTACTGCGACTAAATATGATGCAAATGTTTTGCATTTTTCTTTTCTCTGCTCTTTTTTGCAAAAAGCACCGTTGAAACGCTAGCTGTCTAGATAGGTCCTTTAGTGATAGTAGAGAAGAAGTGACCGGATTCCGATGCTTGCTTATCTACGTAAAATTGATAAAGTGTTCTTTGTTGAAAACTGATATTCGTCAAATAAGTCATAGTTGGTTTTAATGCGCAGGCAATATTTTAGACTGATCAAACACATAATCAGTCTGTTTGATCATCACTGAATAAGCGTTAATATCTGTCTTTTTGTTGTTTCTACTTTACCTTTTTTTCTAAAATGTTGAAAGATATTTATGTCGCTATTTGATTTATTTTTTTTTTTTTTTTTAGGTTTTTGACAAACGAACAGGATGCTAACTTGGCATTTAACTGTAACTAGACAATGATTTCCACATTCGCATTAAATTTTTTCCAACTATCGTATCAACTATAGGGAGAAATTATAGTTATTGAAGATAAAAAAAAAAAAAATTATCGGACTAGAAGATAAATTGAATATAAGATATTTTCAAATCTATAAGAAAAAAATGCGTTTCTTTCAGATTATATTAAAATTAATAGCTAGAATAAGTTGCGGAAACTTACTCTTTCCCTTCCCGGTTCCAACCTAGTCTAGTTGCAACCTCACGAAGAGCGGCTTTCCAGCGCTTCACCTCATCGGGGCCATACCTCTTCTCATGCTCAGACAAGGCATTACTGTACAATTCCGTTCTGAGCTTGACATCATCCGGCTTCACGTCAAAGAAAAGGGGGAGGATCTCCTTCTTCCCATTCGACTTTGAAGTGCAATCTACCATATGCGCAACCTCACGGAGGCACCATACACTACAAGCGAAACCCTTAGAGAAGATGGGAATATAGATTTGACTGTCATCAAGGGCTCGTAAGAGGTTTCCGCCAATCTGCTGACCGATTCGGAGCTCTTCGTTGTCTTTGAAGACACGGATTCCTTTCTCAACCATGTCATGATAGAGGCAACTAGTAAAGTTGTCTCGAGTATCCGGCCCCCTAAAACTTAGGAACACCTCGAACTCCATTCTTGAAGTGTTAGTTGGTGTTGCCATTGCACGAAGCAATCGAGACTTGAGTTAGAATCGAGCTGAATGAAAATTATCAATCAGCTTGCTTGAGGTGAGAAATCAATCGAGCGCAATTTAAAAACAAAAAAGAAGAAGAGAAAAATAAAACAGGTGGTGGGTTAGGTTGGTCACTGAATCACAGCCATTGATTGGCGATGACATTCGACCAAGAAATCGAAAATGAAACCCATATAGAGTACCTAGTGTGCTGATTGACGGACGGCCAACCGAGATGAAACAACGACTGAGTCAAGATCGAGAGAGAGAGAAAGGTCGAAGGGCGCCGCCGGAGAAATGAAAGGGAGAGCCCAGATCTGAGAGTGAGAACAAGAAGGTAGAATGGACTTGAGGTTAGACCTGAGCAGGTCTTTAAACTGCTCCACCCTAAACCGTCCCATCCCAGGGTGTCTTCTCCCCACAAGCCATTTACAGGCAAATGAGGGGAAGAAACACAGGATAATGGGGCCCACTGGGCTCTCCGGCCGAGGTGCTACTAGCACCTGGATCCCAACTGTAGAGCAGGCTCTACCTTATCCTAGTAGACTAGGCTGGCATCCTGCAATGAAACAGACCTAGGAGGTAGCAAACCTCCTAGAAGAAGAGAAAAATAAAACAGGTGGTGGGTTAGGTTGGTCACTGAATCACAGCCATCGATTGGCGATGACATTCGACTAAGAAATCGAAAATGAAACCCATATAGAGTACCTAGTGTGCTGATTGACGGACGGCCGACCGAGATGAAACAGCGACTAGTCAAGATCGAGAGAGAGAGAAAGGTCGAAGGGCGCTGCTGGAGAAATGAAAGGGAGAGCCCAGATCTGAGAGTGAGAACAAGAAGGTAGAATGGGCTTGAGGTTCAAGATATTTTAGGGTGTGGATCCGGTTCCCAAGAACAGACCTTACAAGACAAGAGAGGCGTACTCTTTTAGCATTATTTTTAAAAATAATTACATTAAAAATCATAAAATTTATCACAAAAATATAATTAAATTTTAAAATTTTAAAAAAATATAATTAAATCGTCAAACTTATTATAAAAGTTGAATCGAGTCCTTAAATTTTCAATGAATGTAATCAAATCTTAAAACTTGTCAAAATGATTCAATTAAATTCTCGAGTTGAATTATAATTTTTGAAAATTTTAGGATTTAATTGCATTTTCGTGATAAGTTTCAAAACTCAGTTACACTTTTTAAAAGTTTTAAAACTTGAATGTACTTTCGTAATAAGTTTTATGACTTAATTGTAATTTATAAAAGTTTTAAAACCTAATAGAACTTCCAATATACTTATACCTTATTTTTATACATCTTTGTTGTCCTCTTTAGGGGTGTAATTTGAAGATTTCAAAAGAAGTACTTTACTTACATTGTCGGAACAAATTTTACTTGAACTTTCACTGGTTAAAAAAAAAAAGACACGTTCTTACGCTGGTGGGACAAACACTAAAGTCGGTAACCTCTTGCTCTGTCAGCTCCAAGTAAGAAGAACTTGGTGTGAAAAATTGCTGCTGGTGATTATGGGGATAAGTGGAGAGACATCTCCCATTGGATATTCTCAATTGTGCCTTTCTGTGTTCCACTGAAAATTTCTACTCCCTCTGCCCACTACCCTAGAAGAGCCTTCAGAATGGCTATCTTTGCTCATTCGAGACTCTTAAAAGACTGGACAAGGCCACAAAAAGCTGCACTCGAAAAAAAATCCCTTGAACTTCATGCCTAGTGCCAAAAACGAGCTTCCGCCTATTTGCAGTCACTGTCTGTCAAGGGAAAGAAACTCCTCGGCCCCAGTACAACCAAGGCGAACTTTGAATGCAGACAGAAGCTCAGTCACCTGAGAAATGGGGACAACGTTGAAGATAATCATTGTGGTTCCATATATGAATTTGAGAGAGTTATAAAGAATTTTTGATCTCAATAAGTTCTTTCAAGGCACCAAACCTGAGAAAAAACAAATGCACACTCGACATGACAATGCCAGCATCGCCCCTCAACCCACGCAGGCACGCGTCGGCGAACTTCACAGCAGCATATGCCCGCATATTTCATTTACACATTATTTGAGCATGTGAAAAGAGTTCGCATATCAAATAACCATCAAATTTCCTGTTCGTGAAAGAGATCAGACTACATCTCAAGGGCCCCAGAAAAGGACTCACCATTGAGAGAGTCGCTGAGCTAGCGCCAGCTTTAACCTGAAAGTTGTCGAGGCACAGACGTACACAACAGTTGGCTTCACGACAAAAATTTAAGCAGAGAAGCGAAGAGTAAGATGTCATGACATAATTTGATTGTGAAAGTAGATGCAAAAAAAAATCCAGTTTTGATTAGACATCAACAATTACTTTTAGAAAATCCGATGCCTATAACAATTCTGTCATTGCATGAAACTTCTCCACTAAATTCAAGTAATTCTCCGAGCCGTAACTACAAGAGACGTATGGTGCTCTGTTTCTATATTCTCTCTGTTATTTTCCGTTGTTTTTCTTACCGAGTAGCAGAAAAAATAATCATAAACGAAGATATTCTCCACAACTGCTTGCTTCTACCTATAGCCCAAGACAGTCATCACCTTGTACATGCTTTCACAGGCGAGGTGTCCCGTCAATTCCCACAAAGATCTTTGGTGGTGGTAATGGATGTCGAGCTCTCTTAAGTTCATTACGATGCATCGGCAGAGGCTTCACGCCATAAAGTTGACTTGCAAAAGACATCTTCGAAATGGCTTGTTAATTTAAAGAATTTAGAGACTCTAAAATTATTAAAAATGTAGTCATGTGTTTGGGAAAAAATATACTTGCTTGAAGCAGTGTATTCAACCCTTTTCGATAGGCCAAAAGTAAATATTGACATAGCTTTCGTGGCACATGAATTATGTGACGGTCCACCTACAGGCCTAAACCACCAAGATAATTATAAGGAGCCTAAAATTTTAATAACATGCTATCAAGGGCATGTGCATATGATCCACCTAGTAATTTCTATGCATAGAGTAGCATGCTTGATGTGTCAACCGTCATCAAGCAGAGTAGTTTGATGTGAACGTGATAAGGACAATAATGCAATCGAAAAGGGTGAAAAGAAATAGCAAGGAAACCCTCGCATGTGCATATTTTATGGAAGCAAAGCAATAGTCGAAAAAAAGTTGAAGGGAGGCATGAAGTTTCTCAAAAATGCCAAACAACTTTATGGAAACTGGGTCGGAAAGTACCTTTGCTTTTCCTAAAATAAATATAAAAAAATTAAAGTCAACCTGCTTTTTGGGTCAAGCACATAAAACTCTCTGGTGGCTTGTCCCATTTTTCAACTCTAACCATGAGAAAGGGCATCCTAAAAACTCAAACATAATTCAAGGAGGTGGCACGAAAGTAGACTTAGGCAGTGGGATTATATCATGAATCATAAAATTGGTTGGATAATGTCAAATACTCAATACACATTTCCAATACCAAACAACATACATCATATTTTGTATATATCTTTGTGTGTGCATATAATATTGATTCACATTCACCTCTCTCCATTCTTCGGTACAAGCTGATCTTTTTTAAAGGGGATAAAATGATGACTGTATATGTGCAAACATTCTAGAATTTTCAAGAGAAAGGGAGAAAGAAAATAGTCAAAGGCTACATATTCAAGAGTAACAAGCTCAACTCGTGATTACTCCCTTTAATTGGTCTGCATCTCTGGTTGGAGGTAAAATCACTCATTTTGTATAAGCTCATTGAACCAACACAGTATTCTAAAAATCAAGCTATTTGATTCGATATTTCATAGGTTCGTGCCAACTAAAGTGTCATGGGAGGATGAAGGACAAAAATAAAGAAAGTGCAAGCCCTGCTGATGTCATGGCCACTGCAAGTGGGGGGTAGTTCCGTTGTTTCCAAACTCTCAAAAAATCCTCATCGACATATTTGCACACCGACGAGCGCAAGGAAAGTGAAAACGCGTGGAATAGGATCGCTACGTGTGAGCCATGTCCATGTAATGAACACATGAAGCTTCCCCTCACTCCTGTGAAATCCCCGTGTAAACGCAAGGAAACTGAAAAGGCAAAAGGACAGACACGTGCATGACTTTATAACTTTCGTGTTTTTCCACGACTCTTTTTTTTTTTCTCCGACAATTCGACTCAATTGCGATGAGGCATGAAGCATACATAAGATAGAGGAAGGAGACAAAAAGAGGACAGGAGACTTCTGCAACGGGGTCAAAACTTTTTTAGGCTTATTAGTTGCTTTCGTAGCACATGTGGTGTGGCAGTCCACCCAACAGGCCTCAACCACCAATATAATAATAACGAGCTTAAAATTTTAAGAACCTGCCTTTCCGGTCAAGCACATAAAATTCTCGGGTCGAAAAGCACCCGTGCTTATCCCGTTTTCGACTTTGACCATGAAAAAACATCCTGAAAACACAAACATAAATTGTTGGAGTTGGTACGAAAGTAGATTTAGGCAGTGGGATTATATCACAAATCATGAAATTGGTTGGATGCTCTCAAATACTCAATACTCAATACTAAACAACATACAAAATATCTTGTACATATATCCGTGCGTGTGTATAATTTGATTAGTGTTTAGCTTTCCCATTTTTCCAGTGTGAATTTGTCTCTTTGAAAGGGGATAAAATAAAGACTATATACGTGTAAATATTGTTAATTTCCTCAACAGAATGGGAGAAATAAAAAAGTCAAAAGCCACATTGTCAGGAGGAGCAAGCCCAGTTTGTGATTATTCCCTTCAATCGGTCTACATCTCTTGACTAGAGGTAAAATCTCTCATTTTCCATAAACTTGTTAATCCAACATAACATTCTTAAAAATCATGCCACTTGATTCATTAATTTACAGGTTCGTGCCAACTAAAATGAATAGGAAGATGAAGGACAATGGAAAGAAAGTGCAGGCTTTGCTCATGGGCATCTTAAGGAGAATAGAGAAGGCCACGAACTCGGGGTAGTTCTCCAGTCTCCAACCCCTCAAACAATCCTTATTGATTATGCACAACAAGAGTCTGATATCTTCACTTGGGGAGATTTCCAAGAAGAAACCCAAGTTTGAATCCATTAACATATTTAGTTGGACCCATGTTAAACCAATGAGTTATATGCCAATTAAAATATATTAATTACTCAACATTATATCAATTCTACAATATGAGATTTCTCTAACACACACACACACATGTGTATCCTAACAATCTCCTCCTCACGAGTGAGTTCTAGTTTTAGATTTGCTCCCCCATAATTCGGTTGTCTTTTTGTATAAACTTACCTCAACTTGAATTTCCAATGCCCAATTTCATCCTTAGTCTCTTTTTCGGACTTATCCATGAAGTCTGTCATCGGGCCCGCATTGTTACACCACAATGCCCATTTGCCCGAAAACCACGTTGATCACTAGATTCCTAGTTGAGATATTCACTAAACAGTGATACACATTGAGAGTGGGCCACCAATCAACCATCGGCTCTAATACCATTAGTTAAGCATGCGTAGTGAAAGTTCAATACCTTCACTTGGGGAGATCTCCAAGAGAGAACCTAAGTCCTAGCCCATTATCATATCCAATTGGATCCACTTTAACTTAAAATATTAAGCCAATGAGTTATGGGTTAACAATGATATATTAATTGCTTCACATAACATCAATTCTCTAATGTGGGACTTCTCTAACACAACTTACACGCGTATCCTAACATCAATTGTTCCACATTGGATTTTGGAATCTATGTTAGTAGATCTATTTTTGAGCTTGCTCAAAGGATTAAATTGCACTCAACAAAAAATGCTTAGGACTTGATTGCACAAATTTAAAATTTAGGACTTGACTACATATTCGGCCAAACATTCAGGATTGTTGGTGTAATTTTCACTTATAAAAGCCTAAAACAAGAAGTAGTGTGGTGGATGCCAAATATTTATATGAGAATGTAACAAATACCGATTACTCAGATAAAAATTCTAATGTGATACCCATCCTACATCGGTCTCTCCCACTAAGAAGAACTCTACTATTCACAGGTTTTCCAATTCGTCTCTCTCTCTCTCTCTCTCTCTCTCTCTCTCTCTCTCTCTTTTTTTTTTTTTGGTAGAACACGAAGTAAAAAATTTCATTACATATAGGAAGATAGGTGTGTAAATTCATAAGCAATTTCATTGAAGAACTGAGATTGATGTCTTTTTTTTTTTCCCCTCGAGTTTGCACTCGAGAAATTTCTTTGTCCTTCATGACAACAGTCATATGACAAGAAAGGGCAGATTGCATATGGTTCGTGTTATTTTTGCAAGAGAAAGCATAAGTTGCACATTATAATTTATTATTGCGTTGGGTATATTATGTCATGTCCTTCTTCAAATGATGCTGGGTCCAGTGAAAAGCGAGTTGTCTCTTTGTTTGATACCGATATGTGATGAGAAAAAGCAAGAATCCTTTGCCTTGTCCGACCAGACTATTGGACGCGATGCATGTGATCGTGGGTCATTCATTTATTTTTTGTAGCGTAGCTTTTGGGTCGGGTTATCTCGGGCTGTCATTAATTTGGCGATGGGACAGCAGACAGCACCTCTTTCCTTCATTCATTGTCCCAACATCTAATGAAACCGATCCCGACCGTCGAATCAGATGACTGCTTCTCAGGATTTATCAGGAAGGGAATTCGCGTGGAATGGTTGATTTCTAGTTGCGGTGCGTTGGAAAAGCTAAGACAAGGCAGTAGCCAAGGGACTCGGAAATGGCCGGGCAAAAAGATGCGTTAGAATATACTTGTAGATTGGCAGCAAAAATAGCATATTCATTGGGAGGACAAATTTTCACGCCAACAAGCGATGTCCATGTGATGAACACAAGAAACTTCCCCTCAACTCCCTGCAAAATCCCCATGTAAACGCAAGGAAATTGAAAAAGCAGAAGGACAGACAGCAGACAGCACCTCTTTATCGCTTCGTGTTTTTCCACAACTTTGTTTTTTTCTCTGACAATTCAACTCAATTGCGAGTTGACGCGTGAAGCGTACGTAAAAGATAAGAGAGGAAAGAGACATGAAGAGGACGAGACTTTTGCCATGGGGTGGAAACTTTTTCAAGCTTCTTATTTGCTTGGATGTTAAGTTGAAAATGAGAGGAAATTGTGAGGGCAAGTAAATAGAATGAATATGCATTCTTGTTCTATGTAAATGTTTGGCATCTCTAGCAACGATTTTGAATTTTCTAAAGGCTCCAATATTGATTCCACATGTTCTCGAGCTCCAATGGATTATTTTTAATTTCAAGAAATGTCCGGTGAGAAAGACTAAATTGCATTGGAAGGAAATGCACCTATACGTCCACATTATGCACCGTGCCATCTTCATGGACCCATGCTTCATGCGTCTCATCATCACCTTGAAGTAGCCACAGGCCCACAATCATAAATACCAACTTCCCTTAAAGAACTTCATCTAGCATGGTCATTAAGGAATTTTTAGTGATACATATCCAAAGTAAAACTCTCGTTGCCACAAAATGCCAAAATGTCATCCAAGTTAGTTAAATATTGATATAGTGTGTCAAAATTTATTTGGCCCAGCTTGGTTGCATACATACTTGACACGGTTAAAATGGACCCTTGTTAATAGTCGAACATAACACAATTGTGAAAACAAATCAAAGCGCAACTAGAGAAAAGTATCATTATTCAGCCGGAAAAACTAATCTTACAATGAAAGATGAGATATTCATAAATCCAAATGATGATCTAACTCCAAATAAAAAAGCTAGCAAATGGAGAGAAACTCTTATTCCATCGATAATTGGTTGTGATTGGTTTACAAGTTATGAATGTAGTGCGCAAGTAAATTTAACGAAATATAATGTGGGTGATGTTAATGTTTGTAAACCCACCAATTAAAAGATCAACTAAAGAAAGTTTCCTCTTACTAGGAATGGGAGAAAAAAACATGGCCATCCTAAAAATAAAGGAAAAATAAATTAGGTAAAAAATCTTGAAATTAGCTCTTTTCGTGTTAGCAATAATCTCATAGACGGATCATATATACAGTAAGAAAACCTTCAATATCTTCTGCATTTCTTTTACTACTCATGGATCCAGATATGAGCCCAGAAGTTCTTTGCTCCTCAATCAAATTGTAAACTGGGCCGATAATGCTTCTCACAACTTGTGTTAGCAATAATCTCATGGATTAGGTTGGCCTGCTTGAGCCTGAGTGTGGCCTCTTGCAATTGGCAAGTCATACTCGTCTTAGTTGCGTTGGCATCGATCCCGATTTTGATGTGGTCAAGGTTGCCGCAATCTTAAATTTGCGTTTCCATTAACGATGTGAAGGCCTTCGCTTAATTTAGTGAATTTAGCAGCAAAACCTCATGCAGCTTTATTTCATTGACGGTCTCATTGAGCTTGTTTTGAGCTATATTTGTCGATACTTAAATTTTGGAATTAATTGAGTAGAAAATTAAAGTTTAATTTTTAGCCTCTAAAAAGTATTCATCATTAAAATCGCATAGTACATTATTTAGATATTAGGAATATTTGCATAGAATTTATTAAGATTTATAAAAAAAATTAAATAAAGGGTTTTTTAAAAAAAAAGAAAAAAAAAAGGGCAAGACTGGGCCGGGTTCACGCTGGCCCAGCCTCTTTTCTTTTTCCTCTTCTTTCCCCCCGGGTCGGCCCATTTTCCCTTTTCCCCGGCCCGGCCCGCGCGCCTATCTCTTCCTCCTTCCATCTCTGTAGCATCACGGATGTACCCGAGCAGAAAGCAGGAGCAGCCGTGATCCGGGGGTCTGGTTCAGGCCAAGATTGAGAGTGGGAGAGAGCGAGAGGCAGAGAGCGAAGAGTGAAGGGCCTCCTCCGGTAGCCGCTGCGTCTGGACCTCGGCCGCCAACCCTCACCGACGCGTGCCTCTCCCTCACGGTAGGTCTCGGTGTGTTTCTTTTTTGATTGGTTTCGGGTTGTGTCGATTTCCTGAAGATCTCGGCTCCGAGGCGTGCAAGACGATCGGGCGTGGCCCGATCTGTCAAGCTCGTCCTCCACTCACCGCCGCCGAGCCGGGTAGGGCCGCTGCCGCGACTGCCCCTGTTTTTCTCTGTCCTACGAGTCCTCTGTTTTGCCCCGTTTTGGGTGACATCGGGCCGGCGCTCGCGGCCGTTCAGCTCGTTCGAGCTCCAGCCCTCGTCGCCCTTGCATTTTGTTTCCATGTTTCCATAGTCCTCGTACGGCACGCGTCTCTCCGGCGCGCGTTCGAGTCCCGGTTGAGCCAGAAACCTTACGATTCGGCAGCGCACATCAACCGTTTGTGAAAATGCCCCAGTTAGTGTTAATATAAAATGAGACCAAGGCCGTCCTTCGACGGGCTGGCTTATGCCGTCCTTTGTTGATGTTGATTATTCCCTCGCAGATTCGTGCAGCCCTGAATGTTTCTGCCCTCATTATCCTCTTCTTTTTTATGAGCCGTATGCATGCTAGCGGTTAAATCGTGGGATGTGTCGGTGAAGCGAAGGCCTTGTGAGGATTCCTGAATGAGTCCTCGCCTCACGGCCATCAACTGGCGATGGCAAACTGCCAAAGAAATCAAAACGACAGCACAATCGAATCGAAGCATTACATGAAGTGATCGAAAACGAAACCGACATAAAGAGAGAGTACCAAGTGGGCTGATTGACGGCCAACAGACAAAGGCGAGGCCGCAATCCGCGAGATCAAGAGAGAGACTGGACGAGACGTCGACTCAGGCGAGACCAGAGAGGGAAAAAAAACGAAGGGCGCCGTTGGAGAGACGAGAGAGAGGCCAGATCTGAGAGCGTGAAGCAGAAAGTAGAAGGTGTTCTAAATTTTAAGACATTTTAGGGTTTTGCTTGAATCTGTTAAACCGGTTTTAACTGAGAACCGGTTTTGAAATCTGTTCCAAACCGGTTTCACCCAAAACTAATTTTACAAGGCCGGGGAGGCGTGCCGTGTTAGCATTTTATTTCGAAAGCGAGTTGTCCTCTTCGTGGGCGAAATTGGAAGATTTTACGGATGATCTCGCCATTCGATTAATTTTTTTTTCTTGACAAAAGATATATGAACTCGATAATCTTATAGTCTGAATTTTCCATGTAAGGAGAACTTGGTATCAGAAATTGCTGCTGAATCCGGAGAGGCATCTCCAAATGAAAATTGTCAATCTCGAGGGGGGACATGAGTTTTTTATAGGAGGGATACTTGTCTAAAAATCTGGTTCTAAACTTTGAAAAATTTCCATTTTAGTTATAAACTATTTCACGATTTGTTAATTTAGTTTTAAATATTTTAATGATTTGTCAATATAATCCTTATGGTAATTTTAACCAGAAATCACCAAAAGAGCTCGATCCAGGTTAGCGGTTTCTCACCAAAATTGGTCAAAAAAGATTATATTAACAAACCGTCAAAAGATTTAGTTTTTAATTAGCAAAATTAAGAAGTTTAGAACTAAATCTGCCTCCATACAATAGGTTCAAGATTTTTTGCAACATTTGGCCATTATGTGGGCAATTGGAGTTGGTGGTTTTAGGAAACATATTTAATTGAGTAAATTAGTGCAACAAAACCGGAAAAAAGAAAAATAAAAAGAAAAAAATCCGGTAATAAGTCTTTTTACTTTGTCAAATTGTCATTGAGTTCTAATCATGCAGAAGCATTCGTGTAATTGTTGAATACAAGTCTAACATGAAAATTAATATGAAATTTATATAAATTGTGCTGCCCAGAGATGTAATCGAACGGACTACGTCGAACTTTTAAAACAATGAGGACCCTTTAGAAAAATTTATTATGATTTATTGTCACTAAGTTGTTTAGTCTCTTCAAGCCCAACTAGCTCCATCTCCGCCACTCCCACTTATGAAACTTCCTCTTGATAGTATTACTATCAAATATAAATAGTCTGCAGATGTTGAAATTTCGTAGCGACAGTAATCTATTGGTAACTTCCTCTTGGGACCTAGCGGACAAGAATTTGTCTATTCTGAAAATTGGAAACTTTTATTTTTTTGGTATTGACTATTGGAATATTTTCTAGGTCTTGAGGAGGGAAAAGTACAAAAAAAATATTCTAAACATATTGCATTAGCACCAATTTAGTTCTAAATTCTTAAGTTATATAAATTTAATCCTAAATTTTTTTCACATCAGTACTAATTGAATTCATTGGGCAAATTTAGGCTAGAAATTGCTAATTGGATTCCGATTGTCCTACATGATATAGCTTACGCTAATGTGAATATGTTTTTTACAATTTTTAATTATTTTACAATTTTTTAATTTTTTTCTTTTACTTTTCCTTTTTTCTTCTCTTTTACTTTTTTTTATCCCTTATTTTCCTTCACCAATCGCCAGCCGCCAACAAGGGTGATGGCCAGGACGCCAGGGCGAGGCCTCTCTCTCTCTCTCACGAATCATTTCCTCATTCATTTGGCACCCATAAGTTCACATTCAATCCATTTTCTTCGCTTCCGTTTGTCTTTTGAATTTCGTTTTCTCGCCCTTTTTAACTGCCTAACCAAAATTAGAAAAAGTGTGCTCTGCTCCTTCTCGAGCCGTGATCTTGTGCCCACAACCAACTACAGCTTCCTCGGTTAAACCCCCCACCCAACCTGAAGTCCTCTCGTTTGTGTCGTCTCTGATCAGCCGAAAAAGTTCCTCCCTTTTTCTTCTCTCTTTCAGTCTCTTTGTTTTCTGGATTCGATTCGTCGGCTTGCTTGAATTTTGGTGGTAAAATTTCTTGCTTGTTGAATTGCGGATGTTCCACACCGATCTAGAAATCTTCAACCCTTTGAGCAAGACAGCGTTGTTCACGGAAGCTGGTTTAGCGTTTTTTTTTTTTTTTTTTTTTGCATTTCCAAATTCTGCTTCTGGGTATTGCCACTCGCCAGTCATGACCACGCCAGCCTTTGGCGAGGGGCGGCCTTGCCTAGCCTTTGCTCGCCCTCACCAATCTGGTGAGGGCATCCTAGCTCTCACCCTCGTTAATGGCCAAGGGAGATTGCAGAGGTTGGCGACCGGAGGAAAATAAGGATAAAAGACAAAAAGGGAAAATTCCAAATAAAGGCCTAAAATGCCTTTATTTTCTCAAATAAATGTATAAAATGGATATTATTTCAAATAAAAACCTGTAATGTACTTATTTTCCACAAATAAGGGCTTGAACTCACCAAATGTGAAAGACAATTTCATCTTTTTAATTTTTCTAAAAGTTTTCTTTTTTCGTTATTTTTTCTGTTTTTTCCTTTAAAAAAAACTAAAAAAACTAAAAAAAGAAAAGAAAAGAAAACAAAGGTGGGAGGGCCTGCCCCAGGCATTGGTGACCCCGCCGGCCTTCAACACTGCTCCACTTGCAATGAGGCGGCAATTTTTTTTTAATCTATAATATAAATTAATTGTGTTTGGATGAAAATGCCCTTGATTGGCCTGAATTTTTTGCCGGTTGGCAAGGTTAGGGCTTTATTTGAAATTGTTATAATTATTTCAGGTCTTTATTTGAGAAAATGATGATACTTCAGTTTATTATTTGGAATTTTCACAAGACAAAATGAAAAAAGAAAAAAAAGAAAGAAAAAAGGAATATAAAAAATAATAAATAAAATTCACGTTAACATCAGCCACATCACGTGGGATGATCAGCAATTTTCAGCTTTGGATAGACTCAATCAGTATCAACGTGAAAATATTTAGGACTAAACCAGTCTTATTAAAAAGGTTTATGACTGAAATCGTAGTAATACAATATATTTATGATTTTTTTGGTACTTTTCTATTTAAGTACAGTAAAATATGCCTTTTCTTTTCTGGATAGTTAATAACCCAATCCAAGTAACGAAGGATGTAAAAATAATTAGAGGAGGTAAACGTTCCAAATGTTACTTTCTTTCCTCTTTCCACGACCATATAATGTCCTGGCGTCATATGCCAAGCGCTAATGGAAAAAGTGTCACTAGCACAAAAATTTTAAAAAATTCATATGAGTATCCTTCATGTCTAACTAATTTTTGTGTGATGAAAAATTTCTAGCTGGTCGACCCGCCTCACAATACCGCAAGCTAATTTTTGCATAACAGAAAAATTCTAAGCTGATAAATTCGTGTTATATTTATCCTAAACTAATTCTATGTCACAAGAATTTAGTTCAGAATAAATATGATGCGGGTGTACCGATTTTTTGTAACACAATTAGTTTGAGGTAAAATGTTAAGAATATACGAATTTGAGAATTTTTATGGTATTAACTCTATTCCGGTGCATAAATTTTAGCAAAATTTGCCTCTGGATGCGTCATCCACTAATACTTATCCTAGTTGCAGGAAATCTGAAGATCGATAGCAGGGGCAAGCCGTTTCACTATGACAATGAGGCAAGACATGTTGAGGTTATTGTATTCCTCGTCCAGCTGTGCGAGAAAGACTAAAAAGCATGTACTGTTCCTTTTTATGCGTCCAACCGGAATTGGTGGAATCAAGAAAGAAACAAAACAAAACAAAAGAACAAAGATGGATCTGGTAAGTAAAACTTTTCCACCAACCAAAAAAAAAAAAAAAAAAAAAAGTTAACCTGTTCCTTTGTCAATTTATATATTGTCACTTAATCCTGATTTAATGAAATGATTCACGCATTTGTTAAAAGCAAATACATCTCGAAATTAACATCGAATGTGATGCACATAGTATCATCTGAGGCGAGATATGTTACGATTATTCGATTACTCATTCAGCTGTACAAGACTGATTGAAAGCACGTGTAAATTAGTACAACAAAGGTAAAAGTGGATTCGAATTCCAATGTAATGCACATGGGACGGGACCTCAAATTTCCTAAACAATTAGGCCCTTCAGATAAAGTTATTGTTATTTATTATGATTGAATTGTTAAGCGTCTTCAAGCCCAACTCTCTCACAACCCTGCCACTACCTTCTATGAAACTTACTCATGATATTAACTTAATGATCAATATAAACAAACATAAAATAGTCTGCAGTTGCTAAATTGACATAGTTACAAGTCAAATGGCGAGGCAACAAATCATTATCATCAAACTAGTTAAAGTCCCTGAATCTCTCGCTTTGTCGAGCTCTCTGTCTACCTTCATGGTATTTTCTGCTTCACCCGAACCCTAACTCCATCCTTCGTCTACCTTATTCTCCCCGAAGCCCCAATTTGCTTCGTTTAATCTAAAACCTCATATCCTTCCGCTCACTCACACCAATTTTCCCATGGACCCTTCTCTCTCGACTACTCCCCAACAAAGCCCCTTCACAAAGTCATCTTACGAAAGCTCATTCTGAGCTTTGCCTGGACTTCATCTGCCCCCTGCATGCTTCGAATTCAGTCGATTTCAGAATCTTGAAGCTGCCGACGTTTCTATATCATATGAATTGGGTCGAATTAACAGGTTCAGGCTCACCTGGGTAACGGTTTGAGAACTCCTCTGAGCGTGTAGATAGGGTCTTGATGCTGATTCATCCATGGCAACTCCCGGACAGGATAAAGGCCCCTCCAATTCAGGTGCTTTGCGGACGGACCTTGAAGAAGATGCACACCTAGCTGCATTGTGCAACTGCTTGGGTCGCCTTTGGTCAGAACAGAGTGTTGAAGTATGGAATGATGCGCCGTCAATCGAAAAGATAGAAGAATGTAAGCTGATCCTTGTTGGTAAGATTCTATCAAACCCCTCAATTAACTTTCAAGCCTTTCAAAATACTATGAAGAAAGCATGGCGAACTGATCAGGTTGATATATCTCAACGTGAAGCTGGCTTGTATGTAATTAAGTTCAAAACCGAAACAGAAAAACAAAGAATTCTAGACAATGGACCCTGGCTATTTGTGAGTCATCTAGTAATCCTTAAACCCTGATTGCCCAATACCCCCTTACACTGCTATGACTTCTCGACCTGTGCCTTTTGGGTCCAAGTTTTTGGTCTCCCCTTGGAACGCTGCATAAAAGACATGATTAGTAAAATTGTTCGCCATGTCGGCAAGGTTCTAGAAGTTAAGGTTGACAGTAAAGAAGGCACAACACTTCGGGCTGGCAGAGCACGAGTAGAAATTCGCTTGCAGGAACCTCTCAAGACGGGACAACTCATTAGATTTGAAGGAAAGAATATCTGGCTAGACTTTTGATACAAACGCCTATCTCACTTTTGCTATTCCAGTGGCAAACTAGAACATTACGCCATGTATTGCAAAGACTATCCTTTTGATGAAGCGAAACTTGAAGGCAAGGACAAAATGTATTATGGACAATGGCTAAGGGCAGAGGTTCGGGAGCATAGCCCGTTCTGGCTTACCTTTTATGAGACACCTCAAACCCAAGCGGAGGTCGATGAGATAGTCCCCGAGACTCCTCTGGTGCCCATGTCTGTGATTCCTGTAGAACAGCCCACATAAGCAAAGGCAAAGAACTTCTCCAGCTTTTAGACAAGGGCCAAACCTTCACTGTGGCAGAACCGATCACATGGAGGCCACAAACAGAGGGACACACAAATATCGAAGTTGAGCCAATCCAATTCCTTGCAACCAAAAACATTCCAGCAACAATAGATGGGTCAGCAGGCTACTCGAAATCAAAGAAAGTCAAAACAATCGCTTGAGTACAAAAGCAAGTCCGATAAAGAAAGCAAAGAGTTACAACCCATTGAAAGAGGGGATCGATGAATCCCATCTTCTGGAGACTCCAATCTTTGAGGTAAGTGGTCTTGAGAGTTGGGCTTTGGTGGCTGGCCCTAAAAAGCCACCAATCGACAAATGAAGTTAATTAGTTGGAATTGTCAGGGTTTGGGCAATCCCCTGACAGTTCAAGCCCTGAGGGCATTGGTGGCCTGAGAAAAGCCCAATGTTTTATTTTTGATGGAGACAAAAATCAAGTAGTGATGCTTGGCTGACTACAAAAGCGACTAAAGTACCCTAACAGCATTTTGGAAAACCCCATAGGCCTTGCGGGGGGCCTAGCGGTGTTCTAGAAAGAGCAGATATACATAGCAGTGAAGCAACAAACCTCAGACTTTATAGATATGATATGTGAGGATGGGGAAAGTGGGTCTATCATGCGCCTTACTTGCCTTCACGCGCCGGTTGCATTTCAACTACGACAAAAATTCTGGGAAAAACTGAGGCTTATCAGCAGCGATAATACCTTGCCTTAGGTCTGTGCTGGGAACTTCAATGAAATCATGTATCCTTGGGAGAAAGAAGGTAAGCGGCTAACTACAACACAACGCATGCATTCATTTAGAGAGTTGTTGAATGATTGTTTGCTTATGGATTTAGAAAGCAAGGGGTGTGCCTTTACATGGCATAATAATAGAGAAGGGGAGGAACTAGTAAAAGAAAGATTGGATAAAGCGCTATGCACTATGGACTGGCGACTTACCTTTCCAGCTGCTGAAGTTTTTGCTCTACCAGCCATTGGTTTATACCATAGCCCGATCCTGTTGACGACTACAGTTATCCCGTTTAGGCAAACCTTTGAATCCTTTTGGCTGCAGAACCAAGAATGTCACTCAATAATCACAGAGTCTTGGAGATCTTCTCAGAATCAAACTTTAACCTTACCTCAGAGGTTAATAATGGTTTCGACAGCCCTTACCAGTTGGAGTACATCCAAATTTTCGAATGACCAATGTCACATTGACAAGCTTCAGCATCAACTCCAACTCCTGATCAACATAACCAACAATCAATTTGATAAAACAAGGATGGATAGTCTGAAAAATGAAATTCAACGATTATGGCAATAGGAAGAGTAGTACTGGGTAATGCGTTCTCGAGTTAACTAGCTAAAATGGGGAGACAAGAACACTAAGTTTTTTCATGCCACCACCATCCAGAGGCAACAATGTAACAGAATCAGTATGTTGTAGAATGAAAATCAGTAGTGGGTTTGAGATCAAACGTTATTACAAGATATGACACAGGGTTTCTTCAAGAACTTATATTCCTCAGTAGAACAACGCGATTATGGCCCTTTACTGGCTCAATGCACAGCTTTGGTAACAGCCGACATGAACAATTCTCTAATAGGTGATGTTACCCTAGAGGAAGTCCGATGAGCAACCTTTCAATTAGGGGCAACAAAAGCACCTGGCCTAGACTTTTTAAATGGTCAATTCTATCAAACTCATTGGGATATCTTGCAAGACGACATCATTTGCTCGGTGAAAGAGTTCTTTACTTCTGGCGTGCTGCGACCCGAGATTAACAAGACTTTCATTACATTGATACCCAAGACATTTCAGCCTAAAAGACTAGACCATTATTGACCTATTAGTCTTTGCAACTTTATCTACAAAATAATCTCGAAGGTTCTAGCAAATTGACTGAAACCATAGTTACTTGAACTAATTTCTACGGAGCAGAGTGCTTTTGTTAGCGGCCATTATATCCAAGACAACATTTTAGTGATTCAAGAAGTTTTACATCAAATCGAACAAGGAAAAGGAAGCGGAATTTTCAGGTTGTACTCAAGCTAGACATGCAAAAAGCATACGATTGCGTAGAATGAGATTTTCTTCGGGACTACCTCATTTGGCTGGGCTTCCATGCAAATTGGGTCCGATGGGTGATGCAGTGTATCACTACAGCTTCCTTGAGTGTCAAATTCAATGGCGAACCACTTCCTGATTTTCAAACAACCAGGGGTCTTTGGCAGCACAATCCACTCTCTCCATACCTATTCATCCTTGTGGCGAACGTCCTTTCAACTCTCATCCGTCAAGCTGTGGACATAGGCAACATCAAAGCTATTAAACTAAATCGAAGGTGTCCTACCCTCTCGCACCTATTTTTTGCAGATGACACCATATTCTTTCTGGAAGGAAAGATCCTAAAATGCCAGAATTTAGCAAATATCATAAACCAATACTATCCGGCAACGGGACAAACAAAGTGAACCGCAATAAATCTGGGATGTTTTTTAGCAGTGCTTGTCCTAATAGTCTTCAGGAAAATTTTACTAGAGAATTTCGAGTCCCAATGTTGACAAGGAATGGAAAATACCTTGGTATCCCATCAGATTGGGGAAAATCCAAAAATGAAATGTTTGCTTGGATGTTGGCCAAAGTTCTAAACTAGATGGGTGGAAAGAACAATTATTTTCCAAAGGAGGTAAGGAATTTTTATCAAAGCAGTTGTACAAGCAGTTCCTCAATACGCCATGTCTATATTTAAAATTCCAATCTTGCTTTGTAAATCTATAGAACAGAAAATTGCAAGATTTTGGTGGAAATCTCATGGTAACAAACCGGCTATACACTGGAGGAATTGGGAGACCCTTAAGAGCCACAAAAACAATGGAGGTCTCGGCTTTCGAGACCTTACTGCTTTCAATAAAGCTCTTTTAGCCAAACAAGCTTGGCGTTTATTTCAACATCCCTCATCATTATGAAGTAGGATCTTTAAAGGGCTTTATTTCCCTTCCAAAGATTTTTGGCATGCAGACAGAGGAAATAGACCCTCTTGGGGGTGGCAAAGCATATTGCTCGGCCGGGATTCTATTTCAAACAAACTCCAGTGGTCAGTTGGAGATGGTCAGAAAATTTGAGTTTGGGAGGACAAATGGATTCCTACAAGTATAATCGACGGCCCTGCACCTAGAAATGAACCTTAAAGAGTAGCCGACTTTATCATTCTAGAATAACAGACATGGAATATACCCTTACTTCACTGCAGCTTTGATGATCAGACCATAGCCAAAATCCTTAAAATTCATATCAGGCCGCTGTACACACAAGATCAACTAATATGGACAGGGAGATCAAATGGACTTTACATAGTTAAGAGCGGCTATAATCAAATAAGAACAAGCGAGAGCAAAGAAGTTCATAATCGTGCATCATCTTCTTTTCAACCTCCACGGAGACTATGGACCAAAATTTGGACAGTGCAGACTGCTCCCAAACTGCGCATCTTCTTATGGTCTTTATGCCAAAATGCCCTAGCTACTCGCGAAAATCTCTACTATAGACATGTTATACCATATCCTATCTGTCAGTTATGTAGAGACTGCTGTATCAATCTAGTCCCTAAGTCTACATAACATATATTCCTACACTGCCCATGGACGCACATAGTATGGTCTCACCCTCAAATACAACTTAACATTCAACAACTTCAAGCACATAGGTTTGATGTGTGGATACTGGAAATACTCGAAAAGGGAAATGTCTCACTGGATCTTGCAATGGTGGTGTCTGTTCTATGGCAGATCTGGAAGGCTCGGAATGACTTTGTCTTCCGCTAAAAGATTCCAGCTTCGGATCAGGTCACCCTTGCCGCCCTCGCTCACGCCATATCCCACCAGAACTGCCATAGGATGTTGCTGCAACAAGGTTCACACAACCATCATTCAGTTTGAGGACATAGTTCAAATCTGATTTAGGTTGCTTCTGTAGCCCTTGTCAACGCCAGATCCACTCGACCCTGTTATAGGTCATTGCATAATTTGCGATCGCAAATAAACCATTATGATTAGCTTTGGCGACCCCCAGATGCGGGCGAGCTGAAGATTAATATTGATGGCTCCTTCCCTATGGCATCAAATGAAGGAACGGTGGCTTGTGTGTGTCGTCATTTCTCAGGCCGGTTGATCGATGGCTTCACCCGACGAATTAATGCAGCTTCGGCCCTACAAACAGAAGTGCAAGCTCTTAACCTTTCTCTTCTTTATTTGCTACAGAAAGGACAAACTTAGGACCACATCTTACTGGAATTAGACTGTTTGGAAGTGATTGAAACGCTACAAAACCCTAGCTGCACGCCATGGGAGAGCAAAGCTTTGTTTGCCGAGTCTGTGGCGCTGCTGCATCATTTCCCTAACCTACGGTTGCGCCACTATCGAAGGGAGGCAAACTATGTTGCAGATTGGGCTGCAAAGGCCCACGGGCAGAACCTCCGTCCTTTAAACTGGGCTGTATCACCCCCTCCTTATCTTTTCGACCTCATTAGTTCTGAGGTGTTGAACTTTCGTTGCTCTGTTTCACGTTAATGAAATTTCTCTCTTTTGACCAAAAAAAAAAAAAACTAGTTAAAGTCCCATGTGTTGCACGGACCAGAAATTGATTAATTGAAATATTTGTTTTGGAGATATGTGGTGTAACTTTACGAAGTAAGCATTGATTCTTCAACCAATAACAAAATTCTACTAGAAACATATGATTCATTAGTTTAGTCTTTCTTCCTATAATATGGAATTTTCTTTTTGATTTGAATGATTTTTTGTAGATAAGCAAAAACTGTAGTACATTGTGGGATCTTCTTGATCTTTGTTGATTTCATGTAATATATATTCAGTCAGACTTGTGTATAGATTACTTATATTCTATATTTAATAGGATCTTTTGCAATTGGTTATTGGACCTACAGATAAACCACACATTGTAACATTGAAGTTACGCAATTGAATCATTGTTAGTGCTATTCTAGTTGTAACTTAGTATTAGTACCGTGTCTCTTTATGAAAACTAATTATTTGTTCATTTTATCGCCGCGATTCAGTTGACAAATCTCGCTGGCGTACGACAAAGTCTACTGCCATTGGATCCTCTAATTTTGAAACTAGGGTGCTACTCAAATTGAGTTTAGCCCATTACTCCCTTCCCAGAAATCACACCATCCCACAAGTAGCACTTTCCATTGTCATCGACGTCTGTTTGGCGAAAGAGTCTCCTTGCGCCTCCTCTAACAACACCTTGCTCCGCCTCCTTATCATCGAGCCACGTTGTCAATAGTCCCTTCCAATTGCAGCTCCATTCCATGTGAACGTGATGGACGTCAGAATTTTAATCCCTAGTCCAAATTATTGTGCACTACAGTAACTTTTGCCTCCAAAAACTGATTGACATAATCGGTTAACTTATTAGCCGCCGTAAAAATGCTCAGTTGAATTTCTTTACCCGCAAATCACGCCCTACCACATCAGAGAGCAATGTGAGTAGGCCAAGTCATAGACCATATTAGTAGGAGACTTCAGCAGCCCAATAACATTATTAACCAAACGGGCTCAATACTCCGACCAATCGATTTGAAGTCTTCTAGACCAATTCAAACTAGCCTTGAGTTTCTTTAATGTGTTTTTCCTATTCAAGT
The DNA here is from genome assembly GCA_016097485.1 of Eucalyptus sideroxylon x Eucalyptus melliodora. NCBI lineage: Eukaryota > Viridiplantae > Streptophyta > Magnoliopsida > Myrtales > Myrtaceae > Eucalyptus > Eucalyptus sideroxylon x Eucalyptus melliodora. The sequence continues at coordinate 22,990,339 of CM027831.1, read as the reverse complement.
TCAAGGTGAGTTTTTGTAATATCTTCGATTTCGAGCCCATAAGGATCAGCCATTGCTCATGATCGATCAATTTGATCAGCAAGGAATCATGGATTGGTCACGGTTTGATCGACCGATCCGACCGACCGACCGACCGGTCACGAATTGGTTAAGATGTTGGTCCCCAATAATCTATCAACCATACCGATGGGATAGGATCACCAGCTCATAAGATGGCTTTTTGATCACGAGAATTGGTCATAGGATGATTTTGGATCGGTGAATGGTCATGGGTCAATCCAATCGGTTGCGCTTTCGTCACGGGTGATTTTGCCCAGTTATGCACCAATACACGGACGATCCGAATTGATCAAATGCAATCATCTTCCGACATAAAATGCATCATTCCCTATTTAATTCTTAGTGATCAGAACGGAATCTCAAATTAGTGATGTCTAATCATGGATTGGTAATGCACCGACCATGAACCCTACCGATGGATCGGGTGCCGATTGGAATGAGCCTAGGGATAGACCTAGTTATTCCGTCACTAATTCTAAGGTCCGTGAGTGCCTTGGCTTAGTGCTAGGCCATGGATAGCCTTAGGATTGTCTCGAACCAATCAAAGGACAACCGACCCTATTGATCGACCGACCATCCACATGAATGGTTTGGGCGAATATGGGGCATGATGGCTGAACCTCGGGTGTATGTGATTCAATTTTTCGAGATATACCTAATGATCCTTTCTCCGGCCCCGGAACCAACTTAGATGATAGAATTCTCTAGACCGCCTTATTAATGAAGAAAAAGACAAAAGTAAGGAAAATTCTAGAAATTCCTCATTAAATGAAGGGGTGAGTTGTTTTTTGAATAATCAAAAGTCATGATGGTGGAAAAAAATATCTTTGAAGATTCTAGAAAAAGGCGGCACATATGTGGACCAATTAGAGAGCCCTCATTAATGACCGAATGTTCTAAAATGCCGAGTTGGCAACTATAGTACAATTATCTTAGGTTATGATGAGCCTTAAGGATAGCCTTGGCGAACAAGCCAAATGCCAACTATTCAAGAGAAGACATTAGGCATCAAGGAGGCTTATGTGTCCCCTAGGGTCATAGGCACATCATAAGCCTAAAGTGAGCCTTGGAAGGTAAGTAAATAGATGGACCAATCACAATCAAACGTGAATAAGCATAGGCACCAACTAAGGAGATTAGATAGTCCAACTCATTCCTTAGGTTTAATCATGAGATTGACATCAATAATTAAAGAGGAGGAGGCTTATAAATAGGAGAAGGCATCCTCATATTTTGGAGGCTTAGCTATTCTCTCATTTCCTCTCCCTTTCTCTCCTCTCTTTCACATCATTTTCCTCCAAGTCGTCTTAGGAGTCGTCTGGTCACTAAAGGAGCATCTTGGAGCTAGGCTCAAAAGTAGTAAGTAAATTCTCTAACTCTTGACCAGGGTGATAGCCTACATCGCCAAGTTTAGTGGTGTGCTCACCCGTGTAAGTCGTGTGTATGTTGTCATGTTCTTTTGTGTGTTTCCTCATGTTTGCATGCTTGAGTGTGTTCATACCCCGGGATGAGGTCAATGTTCGCTCGACTTGGAATTGATGTTAAGTTGCAATAGCCTAAGCATGCGACTCAAGTCACGAACCAAGAATCATTTTTGGCATATTTTATAATATGATGTTGAGGGTTATGGCGTACTCATTTGAATGAGCATGCCCTCAAGCCTTGCATACATCGGCTAAGATTAAAGATGAAAAACCAACTTGTGTGATGCACTAGTGTGTGCACTTAAAGAGAAAAAAGTGCTCGTCACCACAAAGCATTGGCGGCAATGCCTCGTTTATTGAACGGGATGCCTTGATTGAGTCAAGATGCTTGGATTTGAGCCCGGATACCTTGGTGAGCTAGTGCCAGGATGCATTGGTTAAGCCAGGATGCCATGATTAAGCCAGGATGCCTAGCCCAAAGCTAGATGCCTCGTTGAGCCGGGAGAGCCTGATTGAGTTGGGATGACAGTAAATGAATTTGCATGAGTGCCGGTGTATGCATAAGCATGATATGTTGATATATTCATTGATATACTGAAAGTAAGCATGCATTGAAGCATGCGGTAATGTACAGCTGCTTTTAGTCGATGATAGCAATAAGTTTACTATTGATTTGCCATCGACATTTTATTGTGAGTGTTATATCTACTAGATTTTGATAATGAGACAACCTCCTCCTAGTAGAGAATTAGGGATTTTTACTTACTGAGTCCATGACTCACCCCGTTGTTTTTCATAATTGTAGGCATGGAGGAGTTGCAATCTCGATAGAGGAGCTAAGATTTACCCTAACCTTTTGAGCATAGAACATGTAATGATTGTAAATATAACGGTCCATGACAAAAGGGCTTGTAAATATAACTAATGTAATTGTGTATTTGTATATGGTTATTTTCGTGACTGCTTGTTGTTGTTTGGGTGTTATATGTACGCTTCTGCATGTGCTTAATGAAAAGGTAAAAAGAAACGGGACGGCGACGTACTCGGGACGTCGCAAAAATTACCCTTGCTGCTCAAGACCCTGAAGATGGAATCAGGGTCGTTATAGTTTTACTCTCAACCTTTTAGTACACCACAAAGATTAGTCAGAGGTCTCCCAACCCGTCCGAGCCATCCAAGATGGTTCTAATTATTATTTGTGGGTTAAGCCATGCCTAGTTTTTTGAAGGGGAGAAAAAGATGGCTACATGTGACAGGAGAGACATCCGTGGAACCTACATGAGCATCTGATGGAATGGTAGAATAAAATACGTTGAAAGACTAAAAGATCAGATCAGTGAAAACCACCAAATCTTGAGGGCTAGTAGAAAGGAAAACAGAGTGTCGAGCCATCAGTGAGATACCACTCTTATATAGCTAGAATTTTAACCTCATGGGATCTGCAGCAATATTCACTACTCTACAGTTTAGTAGGCTTTGAGACTGTTAAACTGGCGTGAGATTTACTTGCTCAATGTTATGGTAATATTGATATGGCTCACCAATATATAGGAATTGGGGCAGTTTATTGCCCATTTTTTCAATTGGATGTAGTTGACTCGAGATCAATTTTCACTCTTCGAATCTACATGAGAGTGTAAGATTGATAAGAACCTGTACGGTAGCTATTGAGATCGTATGTGCTTCATTCAATTTTTGACGGTGTTAGTTGACGAATATGGGCCAATTCATGCATCATTCCCCCATCGCACTTCTCTGCCCACACTGCAAAGTATTGCTGCAGAGCAACTCTAAGGAAACCGTATGAAGGGATCCAAAGCTTTGGGGCGACATTGCTCTTGCTACACCGCACACCTACCCCTGCCGTCCTGCCGGATACTGTCATTATTGCCAAAGTCTCCTCCAAATTGTCATTACAACGTAGAATAATTTCAGGACTAATATGGCCAGACTTGCAAGACGTATTTTGAATTATCTTTTGACATTAAGCAATAGTCATTCGTCATCAGCCGGTGATGCGAAACAAGCCACTAACTACCCAAATAAAGCAGCAAATTTTGTGAGGCTGATCCAACTCCAAGATAATGTTCTAAAGCTTCTTTTGATTTTTTTTTTTTTGGGCAAATTAGTTGTTTTTTCATGGAACAAAAAATAAACTCGGTAATCTATCAGTCTAAATGCTCCTGAGAACTTGGTGTGAGAAATTGATGCTGGTGATTGTGGATTTGTGTCCAAATGATAATTTCGACTCCCGCTGCCAGTTACCAAGAAGAGACTTTGTAATGGTTCTCTTGCTCCTTTTGGTCTCTTAAATCTTCTGGACAAAGCCATAAAAAGCTGCATTTGAGCCTGTTAAACTTCAAGCCTGGTGCCAAAGACGAGCTTCAACTTATTCAGCACTCTCTGTCTATCATTTGCTCATTGCGGCATTGCACATCTGATGGAGCGTGAAGGCGAAATTAGGGGTGCATAAGAAAGTCGGAAATTCAAACACGCATGAGAAAGACGGGACGAGGATAATAATATACAAGCATCCGTCCACCAGGTTATACACAGATTACCATTTGACTACGTTACATGCAAGAAAAGAAAAACCTCCGTGGTTTCTAAGTCACCTATGTAAAATAAACTTCGATATCTTCCTAGGTCTGAACCACTTATTCCCAAGTAACTATTTTTTTAGTAGAAAAATAAGCCGAAACCCAAGAAAAGGACATCTCTTTCCTAGCGAAAAGGCCACAAATTTAATCTTCTCACTTCTTGATAAATGAAATGCCCTTCTTCTACTGGCTCTTTCTTTGCCTTTTCCAAGCTAGCTCTACATGTTAATAAACAAAGGCCGAAATTTAAAAAAAAATAATTTTCCTTTGATGTAGTCAAAGTAGAAATAAAATTTTGAGAGTAATAAAACTCGAGACCTTTTGTACTCATTCAGTAGGCCAAGGGGAAGAACCTCCTTAGCCCAGTACGACTGAGGCGCACTTTGAATGCAAAGAACGGAAGCTCAGTCATCTGAAAGATGGGGACAACAATAAAGAAAATCATTGGTTGTTTCGGCTCTGTTTGTTTCTAGAAAACAAATTCTGAAAAAAAAAAAAATCCTCATTTTTCAGTGTTCGGTTCGCTGAGAAAAATGAGTCAACAGAAAGAAAATGATTTCCCTTTTTGAAAATAGAAAACATTTTGCAAAATATAATTAAGTATCGACACTTGAACTCGAAACTTTACACTTGACCATGAAAACTCTAACGTTGGTCTTGGGTCGCGATGTTCAAGACCAAGTCTCCAATTATTGGTCCTGAGCCCTCGGCACCCACAAACCCCTAGTGCCCATGAACAATTCTCGGCACCTGAGCCTCAGTCCATAAAGGATGTGCTCAAATCTCGAATACTCAAGCTCTAGTCCACAAAGATCATGCATGGGTCCTTGGCGCTCAGGTCATTATTTAATCAAAAGTTCATTCTCATAAAAATATTTAAAAAAACGAAATTTTAATTAATTAATTATTCATTTTTAATTATTATTTATTTATTTTATTTTCTTTGTTTTTTTTGTTTTCCTAGAAAAGAAAAAGAGGAAAGAAAAAAAGAAAAAGAGAATATAAGAGAAGAAAAATAAAAAATAAAAATCTGATTTTTTGGTGATTTTTCTCCGGAAAATCTAATTAACCTACCAAACTGCGGAAAAGAGCCCTGCATATTTCATTTACACATTATTTGAGCATGTGAAAAGAGTCCGCATATCAAATTACCAGTTCATGACAGATATCAGACTACAATTCAAAGGGCCTAAACAAGGAATCACCATTGAGAGAGTTGCAGAGCCAGCTCCAACTTCAGCCTGAAAGTAGTCGAAGCACAGAGTACACAATTCAGTCGGCTTCACGACATACTGAAGGAAGCAGACAAATGAAGATTAAGACATCATGCCACAATTTTGTTGTGGAAATAGATGCAGAAAAATCCAGTTTCGAGTTGACATCAACAATCACTTCTAGAAAATTTGATATATTTGACAATTCTATCACTGCATGAACTTTTCCACCTATCATCAAAATGAAAGTCATTCTCTTCGCCGTAACAACAAAAGATGTATGGGGCTCTGCTTCTACATTCTTTCTTTTACCTTCCTTTGTTTTCCTTAATGAGGACCGGACAAATTAATCAAACGTTAAAGACATTCTCACAGCTGCTTGCTTCTGACTATAGCATCATACAAAGTAATCACCTCTTACATACTTCTACACGTGAGGTGTCCCATCAATCCTGAATAAGATCTTTAGTAACACTTTTTTCTTGGATAGTGGTAGTGGATAGGTTTCCGAGGCGGCATTTGGTAAATCATGTTCCTTGACCTCTACGAGGAGTGATAAAAGAAGCTCTCTTATGTTCACTACAGTGCACAGGCAAAGGCTTCATGCCATAAAGTTGACTTGCAAAAGATATATGCCCACATGGACCTAAGATGTGATTCTCATGAAAATATCATCCTTCTCTTAAAGAAAGTTCTCAATAGAGTAGATCTTCGAAATAGCTTGTGAATCAAAAGAATTTAGAGACTGTAACATGATTAAGCATGCGGTAATGTGTCTGGGAATAAAAAAATACTTGCTTATAACGATGTACTCTTTAGGCCACCTCAGTACGCCGAAGCTTGTCACAAGCCCTGGACAAAATGAACATCACTAGAACAGCTACGGCAATATTTTATGATCTGAAAACACAAAACTGAAGAGACTATTGGAATGTGATATGACAGCAACACTGCCTAAATTGATGTCTAAATCCGTAAAAGATAAAAATTTATTTACCTGCACAACTTCTGTCCGCCATTTTGGATGCTTGATGTCAGGTAATCAATTTCTTGACAAGTGAGTGGTTTAAACTACAAATTTTTTAGCCAGAGTTGAATTAGACCTGGAAAAACCTTTAAAACCAGGTATCTTATTTAATCTGGAAGAGGAGAAGGTTTGGTTGGATTTCAAGTACGAAAGGCTACCTAGATTCTACTATTCATGTGGTAGAATTGGGCATTTCACTACCAATTGTGAAGAAATTCCGTATCATGTAAAAAGAATCGAAGATAGAAAGAACAATAAGTTTGGTAATTAGCTAAAATCAGAGGTGAAAGTGCATAGCCCTTTTTGGGAACTCTTTTGTAATGAAAAAGTGGCTGAAGAAGAGTGGGAACTACAAGAGAATAGTGACATATCCTCTCAAGATACCCAAATTGTCATATTTACTGGAGAGCAACAAGAAGGAACTTATGCAGATCAAACACAACCTCAAAACAGGGCACCAATGGATATCAATTTACCTGAACACCAAATGGAGCAAACAAGGGAGAAGGGAAAGGGCATCATGCATATAAATGAACCTGCACAGCAAGACCAGCAAGCTGTTATCTCCTCTTCCTGGCACAAAAAAACAGGTATAAAAAAGGAAAGTAGGATCGTGAAAAACTCACCGGCCAAGAAGTTGAAGAGGTATACTCCTTATTACCCTTCAATAGTTGAAATAGCCAGTCTGGATAAAACAAACCTACAGGATACTCCCATCAGTTTTTCAGAAGAAACCAGGGGAAGGCTTCGATGGCTAGCCTAAACAAGCCACCGGTTCACAAATGAGAGTAATTTGCTGGAACTGTCAGGGGTTGGGCACACCACTGACAGTTCAGAATTTAAGAGCCATGGTGGCTCAAGAAAGGCCCAATCTTATCTTGTTAATGGAAACAAAAAACAAATAAAATGTGGTAGATCGTCTTAAAAGAAAATTAAAGTTCCAAAAGAGTTTTGTGGAGAAACCGCAAGGCATAGCAGGGGAAATGGCGGTATTATGGGATGAGCAAATGGAGGTGGAAGTGGAGTTCAGTTCCCAAGAGCTAATAAATTTGATATGTTTTGATTATGAGTCGGAAAAAAATGAGGATTAGTTATGTGCATGCTCCAAATAAATATGGGGAAAGACTTCAGCTATGGGAGACATTAAGACATATTGCTTCTTCTAATATACTCCCATGGATATGCATGGGAGACTTCAATAAGATACTTTATCATTGGGAGAAAATGGGTATCAAGATTGCTGAGAGTTCTAGAATGTAGGCTTTCCAAAACCGCATCCATGATTGTTCGTTAATGGAAATCGACTGTAAAGGATGTGCGTTTACCTGGTCCAACAACAGAGAAGGCGCTAATATGATCCAGGAGAAATTGGATAGAGTCTTCTACTCGATGGATTGGTGGGTTATGTTTCCGGAGGCTAAAGCTTTTGCTCTACCGCCTGTGAGATCCGATCACAGTCCCCTCCTTCTGGTTAGCATTGCTGAATATGTAAATAAACAAAAAAAATTTAACTTCGAAGCTTACTGGGTTGAAGATAATGATTATAGGGAGATAGTAACACATGCATGGAACTCTCAACCTTGCATCCAAGGAGGATTGGGAGAAAAACTATCTTCTACCAACGAAGCATTGAAAGCATGGAGCAAACGGAAATTCCCCAATAATAACACTCGCATTACAGCTTTAAAGAAGGAGCTTCAATCCATCACTAACAGCCACCGGAATTATCAAGATACAAACAAAATTAACAGGATAAAAGAAGAGCTGGAAAATTTATGGCGCAGGAAGAAATGTTTTGGGGCTTGAATTAAGGATTAATTGGCTTCGTTGGGGAGACAAAAATACTAAGTACTTTCATGCAGCAACGATCCAACGGAGACAAAAAAACAGAATTCAGATACTGAAAAATGAAGAAGATCAGTGGGGTAGAGGTAAACAGCAACTCCAGCACCTCACATCTTTTTTCAAGACACTATATACCTCGGAAGGAACTCGCAACTACGACCCTGTCTTAAATCAATGCCCTACGCTAATCGGAAATGAAATAAACGACTGTTTAGTGGCAGAAGTAACTATGAAAGAAGTACGTGTTGCAGTTTTCCAATTAGGAGCTCAGAAAGCCCCTGGCCCAGATGGGTTAAACGGGTTGTTTTATCAGCATCACTGGGATATAATCAATCCTGATATCTTAAAGGAAATTCAAGGTTTTTTTCTCTCAGGGGTTTTGGATCCAGCCCTTAACAGCACACATATTACTCTAATACCGAAGGCTCCCCATCCGAAGAAAATTGATCAATACCGCCCTATCAGCTTATGCAACTTTGCCTGCAAGATTATTTCAAAAATACTGGCAAACATAATAAAGAGATGGCTGCCTATGCTAATTTCAGGTGAGCAAAGTGTTTTTGTTAGTGGAAGACAGATTCAAAACAATATTTATATTGTACAAGAGATACTGCATCAATTGAGAAAGAGGAAAAGAACAAAGCATTTTCAAGCGGTACTCAAACTTGACACGACAAAAGCCTTTGATAGGATTGAATGGGACTATCTAAAAGGGTGCCTGTTGAAAATGGGTTTTTGTGCTAAATGAGTTCATTGGATAATGCAGTGTGTTACCATAGTCACTTTTAAGATCACACTCAATTGGGAATCTCTTCTTGAGTTCGCTCCCACCAGAGGTATTCGACAAGGCGATCTTTTCTCACCCTATCTATTTATATTGGTAGCAAACAGTTTATCAACTTTGATGGGAAAGGCGCTCCAAGAAGAAAATATCAAGGGAATTAAACTAAACAGATTCTGCCCTACTTTAACTCATTTGTTATTCGTAGATGATTAAGTTTTCTTCTTAGATGGTTCTCTCCAGGAATGCCAAAATGTTGCAGCAGTCATTAACTAATATTGTTATGCTTCAGGACAAGCTGTCGACTTAAATAAATCAGGGATATTCTTCAGCAAAGACTATCCACCGTTATTAAAGGAAAACATTAAGAGAGAACTAAGAGTATCGGAGCTAGAACGAACAGAAAAATATCTGGGACTACCATCTGATTGGGGAGTATCAAAAAAGCAAATATTTGGGTGGATGCTGAATCGGATCAACATGAAACTGGAGGGCTGGAAGGAGCAACTCATATTAAAGGCAGGTAAAGAAATTCTTTTGAAATCAGTGGTGCAGGCGGTATCACAATATGCCATGTCAGTTTTTAAAATCCTCGTGTTAATTTGTAAGGCGATAGAGAAAAAAATAGCAAATTTTTGGTGGAAAAACAATGATGCTCAGGCTAGTCTGTATTAGAAACGATGGAAAATCATGAAGATGAGCAAAGATAGAGGAGGAATGGGTTTCAAAGATCTAGTTACTGTTAATAAAGCCTTATTGGGGAAGCAAGCCTGGAGGATGGTTAAAAATCCGAATGCTCTATGAGGCAAATTAATAAAGGGGCTATATTTCAATCGCTCAGAGTTTTGGCATGCTGATTCTGGTTGTAATCCTTCATGGGGATGGAAAAGTTTGCTAATTGGAAGAGAGGCTATTGCAGACCCAGTCCGATGGTCGATCAGAAGTGGAGAATCAGTTAATATTAGAACAGATAAATGGCTAAGAAGAGGTTTAATAGGAGGGTCGGCAAATAGAAACGATCCCAAGAAAGTCTCAGAGTTAATATTACTAGGGACAAACGTGGAATGAACCATTGGTAAGAAATATGTTTGATGATCATACTACACAGGAAATTCTTGCAATACCAATAAATGGTCCTTTTTTTAATGATGAACTAGTATGGACGGGCACACAACATGGATCGTTCACAGTCAAGAATGGGTACAACTTGCTGAGAGACAACATCACAGAAAACACAGCCAATCAGCAACCTTCCTCCTCATACCAAACCCCAACAGCATTATGGAACGCAATTTGGCACATGAAAACCAACTCGAAAGTGAAGTTTTTCATATGGCGAGCTTGTCAAAACGCTCTATCAACTAAGGAGAATCTATGGAAAAAAAAAGATCTCACCTGACCCGCTATGTGACCTATGCAAAGCCACGGTGGAAACGACCGAACATGCTCTTTTCCTTTGCCCTTGGGTTGCAGGGTTATGGAATCGCCTGGAAATAAAACAGAAAACCGACACACATACGCATAGATGACTGGCTGATAAAAGTTACAAGCAAAGACCCGCACCTCCCCTCTCTAGAGACAATTGGCACTCTCCTATGGCAGGTATGGAAGGGCCGAAACGATTTCATCTTCCGAGGAACCAAACCAGAGGCCTGCAAAGTGATAGATCAAGCAAGATCTCAGCAAATCAACTACCAAAAGTGGGGATCTGGAGATGAGCTAGCAAAGAAAACCAAAGAACCGGAGATCCAACCCACCTGGCAAGCTCCGAAGCCCAGCTGCCTCAAACTGAACGTTGACGAATTGTTAGGGGAAGGATTGATGGAGGGAGCAGTGGCCTGCGTTGTGCGGGACTCCTCTGGCACCCTATTAGATGGATTCTCGAAGAACGTTTGGGCAGAATCAAGCGTGCAAGTTGAAACCCCAGAGATCCTTGAAGCCCTAAAGTTTTTGAAGGAGAAAGACTTCTGCGAAACTATCTTGGAAACTGACAGTAGAATCGTGTTATCCAGCTTAAAGCACGAACGGGAAATTGAAGTTAACGCACATGGGGCGGTGAGGATTTGTCAACTTCTTCTCCAGCAGATGCCGCGAGTGGGCCTCACTTTCTGTCCTCGCTTTGCAAACCAGGTTGCGAACTGGGCCGCACGTAACCAACGCCTAAAGACCCTTCCTCCGAATTGGTGGGCCTCCCCTCCCTCAAGCCCCTAGGCTCTTTTATGTATCGACGCCCCGGTAGTGGGCCACCGCGGTTTTCCGCTTATATGATAAATAAAAATTCACTTTTTGACCAAAAAAAAAAAAAAAAACTACAGATTTTGAAAATGCCACCTGACAATTAGCATTCTACAAAAAAAGTGCAATTTCTAACAGCATCCCTGTCAAACATATGTTCTCATTAGAAAGAATACATCACAAACCTGAGATAAAAGAGGTAAAATCGTCACTTCTGCATGACCTTCAACAATTGGAACGTCGACTTCTCTAGGATCAAGACCCTGTACTTCTGCATGCAAGGAGCACGATAGATCAGAAGTCAACCTGGGAAATAAAAAAGTTGTTCTCTTTATAGAATTCTCTCGAAACTGGTGTCTTTCCCAATTTTGCTGGGTGTGAGTACCAAGTATCTATGACCATAGACGCCCTCATCATCATCATGAGAAGAGAATAAATAACATTCACTATTACATAACAGCAGTTACATGATTATTTTACCCAAAACAATCAAATACACGGGCTTATGGACTCTACTGCTAGACTTGCAAATAGGCTGATTTTATTAACTTGCTTCTAAGCCCTGCCCATGATCCCACAGATGGGCGTCAGCCTATTTAATAAAATTCAACTTAGTGGTCTTTTCACAAGATGCCCTTGGAGTAAGGTCTTAATTGCGGATTCACAAGGTATAACGTTTGAAACAAAATAGCATGCTAAACAAGGTAACATACGCTTCTTACTCTGTAGCCTCATACAAAGTGACGACCTGATTGATACTCTGAACATAAAGATACTCGATGCTTCTCGATAGAATCAGCAGGAGTGATACCTACCACAAAGGTATTTGCTCTAGCTACACCAGCATGGTCACGCCCAACGGTCTCTTTGGGTCATAAGTGCCAGCTTTCTTGAAATCTTCGGCTGCAATGGGAACTGTGGAGTTAAAGGTGTTGCTAATCGGGTCATCTCTTGTCATTCCCGGTTTCCTGGGCACACCGCCAGGGATGATGACAAGGCCCATTCCTACCTGATTATTGAAGCAACAAATTCGTCTGACGTATTGAAATGATCCATAATGCAATGATGATATCGATAGGAAATAAAACATTATAAGAATTCGACTTGACAAAGAAAACATCGTCTTAACATCATCACGAAATATAACACAATGCTCAAGTGTGACATGTCGGTGGTGAATGTGTGTTGCCAATTTGGCTTTTATTCCACGTGCAGGGTCGCTAATTCGTCTTTATTAAACGTGCAGGGCCTCAAAACTCTGAAAACTCGCGGCCAACTCTTTCTAAGCCAGTTTTCTGAGCCAGTTCTACATGTAAGCAAACAAAAGCCGAAATGAAAACTTCTGTCTTCCTCTGATGTAATCAAGACGCGCCTGAGAATTTCGATGCCAATATTCAAACCTATATCTATGGTGCAAAGAAAATCTGGAAGGAGTTCAAAGCTACCTCACATTAGTACTGCACTAGCTCAAACCCCGGACATGATGTGCTTTAATCAGAAGTTCCTGCACTTTTGGGATGATGCATTCTCCTTCAAAGTACATTCGTCCTCCAAACCCCAAAGTTGCAATCGCTTCCCCAGCACGGTAGAACGAATGGTGTGTCCTTCAGCTTCTGGTGCCATACAATCAGTCTTTAACTCGGTGAATTCTGGCACATCGGGCAACTTTTCCAAGGACATGCAATATTTGATCTCTGCTTTTGTCAAAGAATTCAATTCTTTCGAGCCTTCGACAGCTCTCAATTTTGCACAATGTTTTAGCTAAAGATTCTGTAAATTTTTCAACTTCGACAGGTTAGGCAATAGTTCGATCACATTGCACATGGAAATGTGCAGAAACATAAGTGACTTTAGTTCCCCCAAACCTGGAATCTCCGCTAGTTCGGGAAAGTCACTGAGTCGTAACTCTTTTAGCCTTTTCAAGCGCAATAGATCAGGCATGCGTGGTGTTAGACATCTAGTTATTGAGAGAACCAACAAACTTTGGAAGTTAGAGAAATCTGGCCATTGCGGGATGGTGTAAAGTTTCAAGGTTGATAAGCTAAGTGGAAGCCGATTGATGGAGTGCTCATCCTTCCAAGGTGAGGTAACCTCGTTTGGCATCCGAAATGTCATACTTTGTTCTTTACGCACTTCGAGACGATGTAAATGAACTAGGCTCGAGAGGTCGGGAAGAACAGGAAATTCAGCAGCTTCAACCACCAGGCATTTCAAACCTGAGGGAAGCTCTGGCAACGGGGAAAGCCAGTGGCTTGCAATTTTAAGCGTTTGGAGACTAGAGAAATCATTGATGTTTCTCGGAATTATAGAGATTGGGCTCCTATATAAGTTCAAGATTCTCAGACAGGTCAGGCTCAACGTTTCCCATGGGATTTCATCCTTGAGATGCGGACAAAATGAGGCATCAAGCTCTTCTAGTGTCTCCACCCCTCCAAGAGCTTTAGGTATTGTGCGTATCTTAGTGTATGCCACCTTTAAGACTTTTAGTCTCTTCATTTGCCCAATAGAGTCCGGAAGCTCATATAGATTCTTGCATCCAGAAAGAGACAAATGCGTGAAACTCGTAATTCTAGTGGACTTTAGGAGAATGGAGATCTCCATGAGTTTAAAATCTAACTTGACTAATGATTCTGGTTCCCCAGAGTGCACAAGTTCGAGTAGATTTCCACATTCAGAAAAAGAAAAATGTGTGAAATTCCTTAACTGTCCAATGGAATCACGAATAATGTAGCACGGGGAGAGTTCTAAATTTAACTCGACCAATGATTCTAGCTCCCAAATAGAGTCTGGAAACACACATAGATTCTCGCATTTAGATAAAAATCAAATGCTCGAGGTTCTTTAACCTTCCAAAGGAATCGGGAAGAAAAAAGATCCTTGAAGAATCTAAATTCAACTTGAATAATGATTCTAGCTCCCCAATAGAGTCCGGAAGCTCATTTAGATTATTGCACTTAGATAAGAACAAATACTTGAGCTTCTTTAACCTTTTAATGGAATCAGGAAGAATGGAGATCCCTGAAAAATCTAAATCCAACTTCACCAATGATTCTAGCTCCCCAATAGAGTTCGGAAGCTCACATAGATTCTTGCATCTAGATAAAAGCAAATGCTCGAGTTTCTTTAACATTCCAATGGAATTGGGAAGAATGGAGATCTTCAAGTATTCTAAATTCAACTCGACCAATGATTCTAGTTCTCCAATAGAATTCGGAAGATTTTGTAGATTCTCGCATTTATATAAAAACAAATACTTGAGATTCTTTAACCTTCCAATGGAATTAGGAAGAACGGAGATCCTTGAAAAATCTAAATCCAACTTGACCAATGATTCTAGCTCCCCAATAGAGTCTGGAAGCTCATTTAGATTATTGCATTTAGATAAAAGCAAATGCTCGAGCTTCTTTAACCTTTCAATGGAATTAGGAAGAATGGAGATCTTCGAGTGTTTCAAACTCAACTTGACCAATGATTCTAGTTTGCCAATGGAGTTCGGAAGCTCGTGTAGATCATTGCATGAATTTAAATCCAACTCGACCAATGATTCTAGTTCTCCAATAGAATTCGGAAGCTTCTGTAGATTCTTGCAACTAAATAAATTCAAATGCGTGAGATTCAACCTTCCAATAGAGTGAGGAAGTTGGTTGATATTACTTTGAGCTATTACCTTCGTTAAAGATTTTAGATTGCCTAGTGTCTCCGGAAGTTGGATCGGATTCTTGATGTAGAGCATGATAATCTCCGACAAGCGTTCTAGAGAACCGATTTCTTTGGGCAACCCTTGGAGGGATTGGCATCCCTCAATATCCAAAGTATTTAGCAGTTTTGCCTTACCGATTGAGCTATCAATCGTATGCAAATTCCGACAACCCTTAAGAATCAATTTCTCCAACTCGCCAAACTCAGAAATGTTGGGCGTCTTGGTTAAGGAAAAGCAGCACGACAAATTTAGTACTTTCAACTTTTTTGCCATCTGCAATGGGAAAAAAGGACAATTCCATGCCAAAGAAAGTACGTGAATACAATAGCATACAACTAGCTCATGAAGGTCAATTAATAAAATTTGAAGCCAACATAAGTGCGGCGGGTTAGTACC
Organism: Eucalyptus sideroxylon x Eucalyptus melliodora; assembly: GCA_016097485.1. NCBI lineage: Eukaryota > Viridiplantae > Streptophyta > Magnoliopsida > Myrtales > Myrtaceae > Eucalyptus > Eucalyptus sideroxylon x Eucalyptus melliodora. The sequence continues at coordinate 22,975,057 of CM027831.1, read as the reverse complement.
TCAATATGCCTCCATCCACCCCACTTGTGGGTGACGGCGCTCCATGAGAGGTCAAGCACGACCAAATTCACTAGGTGAAGATTCGTTGCTGAAAAATCCAATGGGCAAGATTGCCAAGAAAGCCATCTCAAATTACGAAGACGATTTTTGAAGTCACCTACAAAATTTATTTTGTTCCCTCTAAGGAACCTCAGCTTTGGCAAATAGGTTACGTCTTCAGGTGTTAAGTAATGGGGGATCGCCAAAGTGAGTGCTCGTACATCTCCTTTATCCTGCCAGCAGTAGCAGAGAATGAAGACGAGGGGGCAGCACAGGAAGCAAAAAACCAATGTAAGTAGTCAATAATATCAGTGTTACTTCGAGCCCAAACTAATTACTTTTGTGCTTCTCAGCTTGAAAATAAGACAAACCAAGCATGTTTAAAAGGTCCATTTGGTGTTGATTGCTCTGTATTTTCACAGACTAAACACTTTCAATGAAACAGAGCTCATTTTCATTCTCACTGGACAAAAAAAGAAGAATTTCAACTGAGCAAACGACGCATTAGCTTTCTTCTCGTTTCACATGGGTATGGCGTGCAAACATATACTTTTGTTGTTTATATAGAGTTAGCATTCTATTTCTCTATAAATTACAAAATAGCGCAGGCCATCAACCGATACTCATTTTCAAAACACACGAGGGAAGATTTTGTTGGATTGATTATATATTCTACTCTTGATAACTTTACCTCGTCCCTCCTCAGTATGTCTAAATTATTCTCGTCAATCACCAGACAATGACAATTTCCAGCATCTTCGAGATTCTCTTTATTGGCAATGTACCTTCCTAGATCTCGAACTTCATCATGCATCCAGAATGTATTATTGTGCTCATTGATCACCATTACATTATGCATTGTAATGTATTATTGTGCTCATTGATCTTTATCAACGACATGAGGAGAAGGTCATTAATTGCGCTGTGTGGATAAAATTTGCAATCATCCCACATGTAATACGCATATTTCTCATTCTCCCCAATGCAAAAACATGCTATGTCTAGGAATATTTGTTTTTCCCGGGCGTCCAATTTGTTGACACTTATCATCAGTGTTTCTCGGACTTCCTTACATGGGACTTGCTTTAAGTCCTTCAATGTCTCGTCCCACTTCGATTTGACCGTGTTGGCGAAAAGAGAACCCACGACTCCCAAAGTCAAAGGTAGCCTTCCAATGTGTGAAACGACTTCAAACGAGAAATTGCACCAATCTTCCGGAGGAGTATCTCTTCTAAAGGCATGCTTGCTGAAAAGCTGAACAGCTCGCTCTATAGGCATCTCCTTTACTGGATACTCTATGTAACGACTAGGTTGCATTTGCTTGTCATTTTCTAGTCTTGTCCAATTTAATATGGACCTTCTGTCCCTAAGTGTGACTATGATCCTGCTTCCAAAACCGAACCAGCTGTAGCTCCCTGCAAGTTTATCAAGTTGCTCCTTCTTGTTCACATTATCAACAACAACCAACACTTTTTTGTTGTGAAGTCCTTTACTTATTCGATCAATCCCCTCGTTGGTGTCATGGATTCCGTCAGCAGAGGTTGAGCCCAATGTATCGGATAACAGTTTCTTTTGCATGTGTAGAAGACGTTGATCTTGCGGCAAGTCTTGGACATCATTAACATCATTAAGGAAACTACAATAATCAAATTTAGACCGGAATCGGTTGAAGATAATGCTAGCAAGAGTGGTTTTACCAATACCACCCGTCCCATAAATTATAACAAAATGTACATCGTCAACAGAGTCCACTTTCAACAATTCCTCTATATCCTTTTCATCATCCATTTCAACTAGATCGTCGGGAAGATATCTGTTCTTCACCTTCAGCTTAAGTAGAACCGTTTGAACAATCAATTTTATGAGTTCCCCACCCCTGCCAGACAGCGATGGTGGACGAATTCAGACAGAGAAAATGACGACAAAATACTATTCCTAACTTTAAGCATATGCTGTTGGAATAAGATAAGCTAAACATGTTAAGACCACTTTACAAACTGTGGCAGTTTTTCAAATAACAAATCTGAATCGATTTAAATATAACAATCTCAAGTTATAGTGAAAATTATCTAGATTATAAAGTGATCGAATTAGCTACCATGGCTACTGCCCTGACTCCATTGATTGGGGGTTAGACACTATCACTCAGTTCGGATACTGCCCAGACTCTCGTTAATTGGGTTTAAAACCAACACTTAGATTGGATGCAGTGAGCAAAGAGGAAAAGGAAATGATTCGGAAGGATACCGCAGGAGAAAAAACAAGAGAAAAGAATGAATGTATATCTTTGTCGTTCGAATGAAGGATACCGCAGGAGAAAAATAAGTTTTAGTTATTTTTAATGTACGGGAATTATTTTGAGATTGATCAGATATATGATTAGTTCCTACGCTTGTAGTACAAAATCAGTCTGTTTGATCTACACTTAATAAGCATTAGTACTTGTCTTTCTGTTGTCTCTACTTTACCTTTTTTTCTAAATTCTTCAAAAATATTTATTTTGCTATATAAATTTGTTTTAAGGTTTTTGACGATGACATAACATTCAGCAGCAACTTGACGATGACATAACATTTACCCCAACTTTTATCAACTTACAGAGAAATTAATTTCTCAGAGAACGAAGATTGAACATAAGGTAAAAGCACAGAGACGATTGATATCTTTAGATGTATAACGTGATCGATTAGAGTTTATCCTAAATAAAAAATTCTTTGACAGATTATATTAAAATTAATTACACGAAAAAGTTGTGGAAACTTACTCTTTTCCTTCCCGCTTCCAACCAACTATAGATGCAACCTCACGAAGAGCATCTCTCCAGCTCTTCACCTCATCGGGGTCATACTTCAACTTCTCCTCCTCATCGCTATACTTCGCCTTCTCCTTCTCAAGCTTAGACAGGGCATTACTGTACGATACGGTACTGCTCTTGACATCCTCCGGCTTCACGTCTAAGAAAATGGGAAGGATCCCCTTCTTCCCATTTGAATTTTTAGCACAATCTACCATTCGAACAACCTCACGGAGACACCATGGACTGGAAGCAAAGTCCTCATAGAAGATGGGGATGTAGATTTGAGAGTCGTTGAGGGCTTTGAAAAGCTCCTCAATCTTCTCACCGACGTCGAGCTCTTTGTCATCTCTAAAGACGCGGATTCCTTTCTCAACCATGTCATGATAGAGGTAACTAGTAAAGTGAACCCGAGTGTCGGGACCCCTGAAACTCAGGAACACCTCGAATTCCATTCCTGATGTGTCAGTGGAGGACGCCATCGCACGTAGCTGACTGGACTTGAGACAGAATCAAGCTGAACGAAAATTGTCAATGACCTTGCTTGAGGCAAGACATCAACAAAAGAAAAAAATAAAATAAAACGGGGGTGGGTGCGGTTAGTCACGACTCACAGCCATCAATCGGTGATGGCGAACTGCTGAAGAAATCAAAATCACAGCACGCCGGAATCAAAACATTCCATGAAGTAATCGAAAACGAAACTGACATAAAGAGAGAGTACCTAGTGGGCTGATTGACGGCAGGCCGACAAAGGTGAGGCCACAGTCCGCGAGATCGAGAGAGAGACTAGACGAGACGGCGACGCAGGCGAGACCAGAGAGAGAAAAAAACGAGGGGCGCCGCTGGAGAGACGGGAGAGAAGCCAAATCTGGGAGCGTGAAGCAGAAAGTAGAAGGTGTTCTAAATTCAAGACATTTTAGAGCTTTGCTTGAACTTATTAAACCGGTTTTAATTGAGAACCGGTTTTCAAATCTGTCCCAAACCGGTTTCACCCAAGAACTGATTTTATAAGGTCGGGGAGGCGTGCTCTTTTTAGCATTTCGTTACGGATGCGGGTTGTCCTCTAGATGGGCGTAATTGGAAGATTTTACAGTGATCCCATCATTCAATTAATTGTTTTTTGTTTTTTTTTTTTTTTTCACGGAAAAAGGTATGTAAACTTGGTAATCTTTTAGTCTGAACTCTCCACATGCCGCTGGTGATTATGGTGAATCTTCGGAGAGGCATCTCCAATCGAATATTCTCAATCTTGAGTTGGGACATGATCGTCCACGTTTAGCTGCGCAAGAAAGATTAAAAACGTGTACCGTTGCTTATGCGTCCAGCTGGAGTTGGTGATATCAGGGAAAAACCAAAGCGAAAGAATAAAAATCGATCTGGTAATTAGTCATTTTCTTTTATAAAATTGTTATTACAATTGAATTCTAGCATCCATTTGTTTCGCAGAAATAACTTCCAGGAAGATTTTTTTGAATTTTTTTATTTATATAATAGAATATGAATTAGTTAGGAAAAATATTTTCCATCAACAAAAAAAGTCTTCTAGAATGGGAAAAAATATTTTCCGCTTTTCAAAAAAGGGAAAAAAATCTTTACTTAATCTCTCTTATCTCACACGAGTTTTCTAGCCCTCTCTTCTTTCTTTCTTTTTTTCTCTTTTTTTATTTTTTTCTAAAAAGTTCAAATTATTTCTCTTTTTCACCCACCCCATTGGTGGTCCCATGGTTTTTTTTTTTTGGTAAAGCATTGGTGGTCCCATGGTTTGCGCTCAATCCCTCTTCCGGAAGGAAGCGAGTTCAAATCTCCACGGTCGCTTATGCGACTCACCCGCAGTTTGAGGGGGGTTGGTCCCCTCGGGTCGCGTCGGATTTACGTCGCCAATTACCGGCTGTACGACGGTTCCCGAGTCATAAAAAAAAATTCTTTTTCTTTTTTTCTATATTTCCTTTTATTTTCTTTCTTCTTCGGCAATGGCCAACCACTAGACATATGAAAGCTCGAGCTTGCCACTTGCTAGATCAACGAGTGCAGGAGCTCACCTTTGGCCGTCAATTGTCGCTATGGCCAACGACCGAAAAAGAAGGAGGAAAAGAAAAAATAAGAAAAATTAAAAATTCAATTTTTAAAAAATAAAAAAATATATTAAAAGAAGTGCACGGAGGAAACTTAAATGAAATTTTCTATAACAAACAGCAAGAAATATTTTCTAATTTATTTTTAGGATTCAATAACATAGGAAAATATTATTATTTTTCTGGAAAATGGCTTCTTAGAAAAAAATTTTTAGAAACGTCATATTTTCCGTGAAACAAATAGAGCTCCTAATCTTATAAAAAGATTTGCGCTTTTGTTAAATGCAAATCAATGCATTGAAGTAAATGGAAAACAGGTAGGTTAGAGAAAATAGATTATTTTTAATTTCAACAAGCATCCGGCAAGAAAATATAAATTACTTTGAAATTGAGACTACGTTGAAAGGAAGGCACCTACAGGTCTTGGTATCCGGAGACTTCACGACTGTAATAAGGCTGCTATGCTAAAGCATATCTAGCTCCTATTTTCAAATAAGGAGTCATTGTGGTGCAAGTGGATCCACTCAACTTTCTTAAAAATGACGAACTTCTAGGTAGTTAGGAAGCCAACCTACTGTTCTTGGGTTTGGAAGAAGATCTTACAACTCAGGACAGAGATCCGAAATGCTTTCTTTTGGAGAATAAGGGATGGCCTCTCAGTGTCACTTTGGTTTGACAATTGGCACCCTAAGGGTCGTCTAAACTCAATTTTTTGGGATTCACTCATCTATAGTTCCGGCCTTTCTAGGTAGGCAATAGTGGCAGACATTTTCTCTGATGATGGCTAGGCTATCAAGATGGTGTTGGAGTCATGGGAGCACCCTCTTTCGACCCTGTCTTAGAACCCGAATTGTTTTTGTTGGAGGGAGAACTCGTCGAGCCGTTTTACAGTTGGGACGGCTTGGGAGGCCTTTAGGCGGAAGAAGCCCTGAGTCCATTGGCATGCGTTCGTATAAAACAACGCCATCACACCTTGGTACCAATTCAACCTATGGTTTATTGCTAAGCGCAAACTTCCTACCCAAGCTCTCCTTCTGTCTTATGGAAGAATAGATAGTGGCCCTATCCTTTTTACAATGATATGCCTGATTTTATTGACCATCTATTTTTTGGGTGTCGCATCACGGCCGGCATTGCTTTCTTTTGGGCAGCCAAGTGCAATCTATGACGTAACAAATCTTGGGATGAGAATCTGCGTTGGGCCATAACCTTGCTCTTGGGCAAGGAGTTTTATAAATGCATTGCCCTCTTTTCTTTCGGTGCACTTTATCATATTATTTGGAAAAATAGGAACAATATGCTTTTTAGAGAGGAGCCTCTTACCATACCGGTCATGAAGAACCATCTTTTTAAAGTTGTCAAAGATAAGGCTATCACCTTCATGAATGTGGAGGATTCTACAAGGAATAGGAGGTTGTAGTGCAGCTAGGGTATTGACCCGATTATCTTCTCTGTTGGAGATCTTGACTCGCCTGTCTAATCTTCAATTGGTACCCGTTGGATCTTCTCGGTTTCATACCTCAGTCTAAGGTTGCAGCTGCCTACTGCGGGAGATGTCATCACTCATGCTCTGGTCGTTGTGTTATTGGTTGTATCTAGGTTGACGGTTGTTCATGCCGTGCTAGTGTTGTCTAGTTTTTCTAGTCTTGTAGCCTTCTAGCTGCTTGGCTCTTTTACATCTCGGCATCCTTCCACTCATAATGATTCTATTCATCTTGAGTGTAAGTTTTGGTGCCGTGATCGCTTTTGTATAGTTTGGTCTTTCCCCAATATACTACTTACTTCTACCAAAAAAAAAAAAAAAGCACCTACACGTCCACATTGTGCACCATGCCATCTTCATTGACCCATGCTTTGTGCGTCTCATCATCACCTTGAAGTAGCCACAGGCCCACGATCACAAATCCCATCTTCCCTTAAAGAACTTCATCTAGCGTGGCCATCAAGGAATTTTTAGTGATACATATCCAAAGTAAAATTCTCATTGCCACAAAATGCCAAAATGTCATCCAAGTTAGTTGAATATTGATAGTGTGTCAAAATTCATTCGACCTAGCTGGTTGAATACATACATGACACTAATAAAATGGACACTTGTTAATAATCAAACATAACACCATCGTGAAAACACATCAATGCGCAACTAGAGAAAAGTATCGTTATTTAGAGGGTTAAACACATCTTACAATGAAAACTGAAATAGATAAACCCAAGCGATGATCTAACCCCAAATAAAGAAACTAGGAAATGGAGAGAGACTCTTGTTCCACGGACTATTGGTTGTGATTAATTTATAAGTTATGAATGTCATGCACAAGTAAATTTAACAATATAATGTGGGTGATGTTGATGTTTGTAAATCCACCAATTAAAAGACAAACTAAAGAAAGTTTCCTCTTACTAGGAATGGGATAAAAAACATGGCCCTCCTAAAAATGAAGGAAAAATAAATGAGGTAAAAAATGTTGAAATTATCACTTCTTGTGTTAGGAATACTCTCATAGAGAGATCACACATACGGTAAAAAAACCTTTAATATCTCGTGTTTCTTTTACCACTCATGGATCCGGATACGAGTCCAAAGCATCTTTGCTCATCAATCAAAATATAAACCGTGCCGATAGTGCTTCTCAAGTCTTGCGTTAGCAATAATCTCATGGATTAGGTTGGCTTGCTTGAGCCTGAGTCTGGCCTCTTGGAGCTGGCAGGTCATACTCGTCTTGGTTGCACTGGCAATGTTCCCGATTTTGATGTAGTCAAGGTTGCTGCGATCTTGAATTTGTGTTTCCATTAACGATGTGAAGGCCTTGGCTAAATTTAGTGAATTTAGCACCAACATCACGTGCAACTTAATCTCATTGACAATTTTGTTAAGTTCATCTTGGTTTACGTTTATTGACTCTTAAATTTTGACAACCCTTTTAGTCATCATTGCATAAAAAATTAAAGGTTAATTTTGAACCACTAAAACAAATCATCATTAAAATCGCATAGTAAAATATATAGATATTAGGAATATTTGCATAGAAGTTATTAAGATTTATTTATTTATTTTAAAAAAAAAGTTATAGAAAATGGTTTTAAAAAAGAGCAAAAAAGAAAAAAAAGGACAAGACTGGCCCAGCCTCTTTTCTTTTTCCACTTCTTTTCCCGCCGGGCCGGCCCATTGTATGTTTTCCCCGGCCCGGCCCGCCCGCCTATCTCTTCTTCCCTCCTTAGTCCTTCCTCACGCCGCTCATGCGTCTCTGTAGCAACAGAGACGTACCCGAGCAGAAAGCAGAAGCAGCCGTGATCCGTGGATCAGGATCAGGCCGGCCGGCAAGTTGGCCGTGGCAGAAGCCATGCGTGCTTGCCAGTTGCTTTTAAAAGGGAGAGAGGGAGCGTGAGAAAGGGGGGTCTTGGGTGGAGTAGGTTCTGAGAGAGAGACCGAGATTAAGAGTGAGAGAGAGCAAGAAACAGACAGCGAAGAGTGAGGCCATGAGGGCGTCCTCCGGTAGCCGCTGCGTCTGGACCTCGGCCACCGATCCTAACCGACTCGTTCTTCTCCCCCACAGTAGGCCTCGGCGTGTTTCTCTTTGATTTGTGTGGGGTTGTGTGGATATCCCAAGGATCTCGGCTTGGAGGTGTGCAAGACGATCGGGCGTGGCCCAATCTGTCAAGCTTGTCCTCCATTCGCCGCCGCCGAGCCGAGTAGGGCCGCTGCGCGACCGCCCCTGTTTTTTCCTTTACCGCAAGTCCTCAGTTTTGCCCCGTTTTGAGTGACGCTGCGCCAGCGCTCGCGGCTGTTCAGCTCGTGCGAGCTCCGGGCCTCGTTGCCCTTGCATTTTGTTTCCATAGTCCCCATAGGTCGTGCGTCGAGATCTCCAGCGCGCATCCGAGTCCCGGTTGAGCCGGAAACATTATGATTCGGTAGCACACGTCAACTGTTTGTGAAAATGCCCCAGTTAGTGTTACTATAAAATGAGACCAAGACGGTCCTCCGACGGGCTGGCATATGCCGTCCTTTGTTGAAGTTGATTATTCCCTCGCCGGATTCGTGCTGCCCTGAATGTTTCTGCCCACATTCTCCTCTTCTTTTATGAGCCGCATGCATGCTGTTGGTTAAACGATGGGCTGTGTTGGTGAAGCAAAGGCATTGTGACGGTTCCTGAATGAGTCCTCGCCGGTTTGTTTATTGAGTTCCTTTTAATGCCCTGTTTGCTCCAGTCACTTGCGAACGTAATTTTGCGAAATCTTGAATGGTTGATGAACAACGATGGCGGCTTGGTGATGGAAGGTTAAAAAAGAAGCAAAGGGAAAAGGGATTATTAGTGTGGGCTTTATGGGATTAGTGGGGGGTTTAGGTTAGAATATGGACTTAGTGTGGACTCACTAAGATTATGGTGGACGGTAGGCTTAGGCAAGTTTAAGGAGCTTAGGGTTCCATTTAGTCCCATTAGATTGGGTTCGGCATAAGTGGGCTTGAGCGTTGACGTTGGTTATGATTTAGTTATTTAGTTTTGTAAAGCTTGCGCTAGGTTTAGCTGAGATAGTTCGGATTGGGCTAATTTTTTAGTGGGTTTGGTTCATTGGAAGAGGGCCTGTTGTATTGGCCCAATTTTGATGTCCATAGCCCCGCCCCGCGAAACTATATGTGTCGATGTTCGAATTGGGCCCTAAGGCCCAAATCGATCCCTAAAAAAAATTTTAAAAATATTTTTTATTAAAAAATTCCAAAAATATTTGTTTCTAAAAGTTATGAAAAAGCTTGAGTAGTTTTCTCTTAAAATATGTATAAATCTTTGATAAAAATTGTGCTTAAAATTAAACAAACTCTTAAGACTTTACAATAGGGTTTGATGTTCTTAAAGATATCGTTATTTGCACAAATCCATTTTGATTATCAATTGATTGCATATTTCTGGCACGTTGATTGTGGTTTCCCATTAGCATAGTTAGAAATGACATTTTTCTTATTTTGTAGCATTAAATTTTTGTTTTTGTAAATTGTTATTTTGATGATTTCACACCTACATAATTAATTCACATGTCAGTGCATTGAAATGAATTAGATTAGGTACAAGGGCACTCGTTGATTAATTAGTATAATCAAGTCTCTGAACCTAGATTATCTAATTACATAGGAAGTACAATATACTTTCATGCCTCATTTGATTTCTAAGGCCGCGCATGATAAAATTTCTACTTCTCTATTTCTCTGCTTTCTCAAAACAAACGGGTTTGGAAATGTAAATTGTTTGGTAACGTAATTTGATTTTTCTATTTTTAGAACAGATTTTTATTCCATAAATTAATTTTAAAAAAAAATCAGAAGCTAAAATTTTTAATTTTTTAATTTCTGAAATAAAAATTGAGAAATCAATTTCTGTCCAAAAATTGATTTCTATTTCAAAAATTTTGTCATGCGCACTCTAACTGATTTCAATAGGTTAGTGGTGACTCTTCATAAAAAAAATTCTTATAACATCAGTTTGAATACCTCAATGATAGGCTTGAGAGAGAGCCCGCGTGTAAAATGAGGGCGGTAGGTTTACCTTTTAAGTAATACCCCTAAACCTAACGTCTTTTCCGTCCAGATAAAAAAGGTAGGTCACAATAGACCTACGATGTGATTCCCATGAAAATCTCTTCCTTTACTAAAAGAAAGTTTTCAATAGAGTAAATGTTTGAGATAGCTTGTGAATTAAAAGAATTCGGAGACTCTAACATGATTAAAAGATTGACATCTACATCCATAAAAGATTGAAATTTATTTCCTTGACAATTTATTTTCCACTATTTTGGATGTATGATGTCATTTAATCAAACGGAACCATTTGACAAAGAAGTCAAAAACGAAACCAAAGAGCACCTAGTGGGCCGTCAAAGGCAAGGCCACAATCCGCAAGATCGAGAGAGAGAGAGAGATACGAGACTAGATGGGGACTCAGGTGATACAAGAGAAGGCGTGAGATAAAATACAACTTCTAAGACATTTCAGGGTTTTGTTTGAACCGGTTAAACCGGTATTACCAGAGAACCGATTTTGAAATCGGTTAAAAGGTGAGTTTATCCAAGAAACTGATTGCACAAGGCCAGAGAGGCTTACTCTTTTAGCAATTCATTATGGATGCGAGTTGTCCTCTTCGTGGGTGTAAAAACTTGGTGTGAGAATTGCGGCCGGTGATTAGGGCGAACCTCCCAAGAGGGATCTACAAATTGAAAAATTCTCAAGACTCCCCCTGCCCACCACCGAAGAAGAGCCTCCATGAGGGCCCTCTTGCTCGTTTGTCCGTCACGTCTTCTGTCTACCGTTTGCTTGCCGCAGCATTGCTCAGCTGATAGTGCTACCTGGAGGCGACATTACGGGTGAATATCAAGGTTAAACACAAGAAAGATAGACATAGGACAATGATCTACAAACATCCATCCACCATGTTATTACCAAAGAAAAATCAATATAGAAGGGAGTAGTCGAAGCTGAATGAGAAGAGAGCTTCCTGTTGAGCTCATCTTCTTCTTTCTTTCATGGTCTTTTCATTTGAGAGCTCAATATTCAGTCGTTATGTTTTTACATGCTTTTATATAACAATAGAGGAAAAACTTCTAGATCTAAACCAACCACTCCTTGAATGACAGCTCAGCACGCACACATAACAGAAAAATAGAGCTCATGCATATGTGTATAAGATATATCTCTGCTGAAGCAACGGTGTAGTTTTACACCTTTCTGATTTGACTGATTGTTCCTTCTTCACACCAATCCTCTGTTTCCTCTATTCCAATTGACTTTTGTTGCTGAGTTTCTTCCTGCTGCTTCCTTCTAAGTATTTGCAGCGCTGCATTCTCAACAATTACGCAAACTGCCATTCGAGTACATTACATGCAAGAAAATAAAAACGTGTTTTCTGCACCAGGTACGCAAAATAAAGTTGGGTATCTTCTTAGGTCTGAACCACTTATTCTTAAGTGCCAATTTTGAGTAGAAAATGGCCGGAAATTATGCAGGGGACATCTTTTTCCTCGGAAAAGCCACGTCCTTAACCTGCTCACTTCTTGATAAATGAAATGCCATTTTGAATGCTCGCCGCTGGCTCTTTCTTTGTCTTTTCCAAGCCATCTCTACAGGTTAACAAATAGAGGCCGAAATTGGAAAACTCTATCTTTCTCTAATGTAATCAAACTAGACCTAAAAGATGTCAGAATTATTAAAATTCCAGACCTTTCGTACTAATCCAGCGGGCCAAAGGGAAGAACCTCCTCGCCCTAGTATGATCGAGGTGACTTTGGATGCAGAGAACAGAAGCTCTTTCCCCTGAAAAATGGGACAACAATAAAGAAAGTCATTGGTCATTTTAGTTTGTATTCGAGAAAAGTAAAGAGATTGGATCTCGATAAGTTTTTTCAAGGGCCAAATCTGAGAAGCAGCAAATGCACACTTTGACAATGCCAGCGTCGCCTCTCAATCCATGCAGGCACGCATCGGCAAACTTCACAGCAACATATGCCTGCATAATTCATTTTCACATTATTTGAGCATATGAAGAGTCCAGTCCACATAGCGAATAACCATCAGATTTCCTGTTCATGAAAGAGATCACGCTACATCTCAAGGGCCAAAAAAAGGACTGACCATGGAGAGAGATGCAGAGTCAGCTCCAGCTTTAGCCTTAAAGTTGTGCAAGCACAGAGGTACATAATTCAGTTGGCTTCCCGATATAAGGTAAGGGAGCAGGAAAGTGAAGACTAAGATGTCATGTCATAATTTCCCTGTGGAAATAGATGCAGAAAAAATTTAGTTTCAAGTAGGCATCAACAATCACTTTCAAGAAAATCTGACAGATTTAACGATGATGTCACTGCATGGACTACTCCACTTATCATCAAAATGCAAGTCATTCTCTTAGATGTAACAACAAAAGATGTACGGTGCTCTGTTTCTACTTTCTTTCCGTTACCTTCCTTTGTTTTCCTTAAATGAAGACCAGACAAGTAATCAGAAACTAAGATATTTTCCGTAGTGCTTGCTTCTGCCCATAGCCCAAGACAAAGTAATCACCTTGTACATACTTTCATACGCAAGATGTCCTATTAATTTAGACAAAGATCTTCGCTAGGACGTTTTCTTGGGTAGTGGTAGTTGATAGTATTTCCAAACTTCCATTAATAAATAGGTTAATATCCTAAAAACCACAAATTAATGCACTTGTAATAAATTTACCTTAAAACCAAAACTGGTACACTTTTAATAAATTTACCCGATACTATTATGACAAATATACCATCCGTTAGTTTTCGTTAAATTTTACTATCAAATTGCTAAGTTGGATGACACGTAACAGCTGACTAATATACCAATTTAGGGTTTTACTATCTATTGTCATAGTCGTATCATTTTGTGATTTTTTATGATATTAATCTAATTTGATAGAGGTTATATTTGTCACAAATATACTAGTTTGAGCTTTTTGGTAGTTGAACAAATTAGTTTGGGATAAATTTATCACAAGTATATTAGTTTGGGTTTTTTTTTTTTTTTATGGTCATTTGAGATATATTTGTCACAAATATATTAGTTTAGTGTTTTTTGTTATCAAAAAATTAATTTGGAGTAAATTTACCATAGATGTACTAGTTGAGAGTTTTTCAGGGTATTAACCCTTGATAAATTAAATTCCTTGACCTCTAAAGGTAGAAATCATAACAAACTCTCATATGTTCATTTCAGTGCATAGACAACGCTATAAAGTTGACTTGCAAAAGATATATACCCCCATGGACCTAAGATGTGATTCTTGCCAAAATCTCATCATTCTCATAAGAAAGTTATTAATAGAGTACATCTTCTAAATGGCTTGTGAATTTGAAGAATTCAGAGACTAACATGATTAAGCATGTAGTCGTGTGGAAAATGAGTCGCTTGCTTGTAACAGTATACTACTCAGGCAGCCTTTGTACTGCGAAGCTTGATAAAACCTGTTTCAAAATTAACATCAGTAGAACAGCTAAGGCACTATTTTTTGACCTGAAAACACGAATGTGAAGAAACTAACCGGAATGTGATATTAACAGCTAAATCCATAGAAAATGGAAACTTATTTACTTCAACAATTACTGTCCCACCATTTTGGATGCGAGATGTCAGGTGATCAATTTCTTGAGGAGTGAAAGAAGTAGGTGGTTTAACCCCTAGATTGCGAATGCCAACTGACATTTATCATTTTATAGAAAAATGCAATGTCTAACAACATCCCTGTCATACATATAAGATCTTAGTAGGAAGAATGGATCGCAAACCTGAGATAAAAGAGGTAAAGTGTAAAGTTGTCGCTCCTACAGGAGCCCAAACAACTAGAACATCGATTTCTGTAAGATCAAGACCCCATACTTCTGCCTGCAAGGAACATACTAGATCAGAAATCTGACAAGATACTTTAGCAAACATCTAGGATATCCAGTGAAAGGAAAACGGTTGTCAGCTTTCATGGCATTGTCTCGAAACTCGTTTCTTGCGCAATTTTGCTACCTAAGTGTTAGTGCCGAGTATCTATGACCATGAACGACCTCATGATCATGAGAAGAGAACCAACAACACTCCCCAATACATACCAGCAGTTATATGATTATTTCAACCAAAACAATCAAATATACAGTGGGGCTTCCGGACTTTATTGCTAGACTTGCGAGTAGCCTGATTTTATTAACTTAGCTTCTACACCTTGCACATGATCCCATACAAGATGTCCTAGGAGCAATTTATTGATTGCAGCTACGCATAATATGGCTTCTTAGACAACAGAGCATGCTAAACAAGGTAAAACACGCTTACGTAGACTAGGAGACACAACAGCCGGACGAGAGTATAACGAAAAACATGCGCACTTGGAGTTTAAAGTCATACTCTCAGAAATCTGTCCACAGACTAAACTTGTAACTATCGAGACATCTCCCAATTTCACAGTACTCTCCAATATATCGGGATTCAACAGGGCAATCATGCATATAGGTGATCATCGGCCTTGTGGCCTGGCACACCTAAATCTAGTTCGCCATCAGCTGAAACGGCAATTATGTTTGGATTAGGGCAAGCAATTCCATTTCTTGAGTTTGACCTTTTCAGAATCTGATCGATTTCACATCGATGATTTACTATTTTCTTTAATCATGAGCAGACTCAAGCAAACAATGTTTGCTCTGATAGTAAACACGTCATCCCAGCTTGATCAATTCCAAGTAATTACATTACTATTTCAATGTAAATCATCAATATGTGTTGTTTTGAACATGAAATGTAAACAAGTCCTGGATAGCTGATCCAACTCATTGGCCATGTGGAATCACAAATTCAATAAGCAGATCTGGTAATTGCAGAAGTACCGATTGTTGTTTCAGCAAATGTGTAATGGATGACAAGTTGGAATAATTTAGTCTTTCATTGGCTAAACCACAAATGCTATGAGATGCCGTCGTGCCTAATGCAACCCATATCATAGCTATTAGCAATGAATATTTGTTAAGCCTTATCATAAATAATAAAATCATACTTAAGAGATAATTAAAATGAATAAAACATAATAACTTCATGCAGCCCAAGAATTCAATTTGGAAAAGAAAACATCACGTTAACATCATCAAGTAATATATATGGCTCAAGAATTGACATAAGGACACTTAGGGTGCATTTATTTCTCGAAAAATGAATAATATGAAAAAAAAAATCATAAAAATAATTGCTTGCAAAAATATACAAGCAAAAAATAATTTAATCATCTAAGAAAATTTTAGACATAAATTGTTATTGATAAGGAAAGTATTTTTCATCGACTACTTATTTCAACCCATACAATTTGTTGGAAGATATGCGGATTGCCTAATCCGATTTGATCTTAATTGATCATGATTGATCACAATCTTCGTGTATATGTAAATTAAATATTGAGATCTAGATTTAGATTGATAGTCAGATCAATTACTTCCTTATTCAAGATAGAGCTTGTATTATATCTCTGCAGAATTGTACATTCAGAAGGTATCAATGAGAAAACAGAAAATTTCCCTATGTTTTCCTCTCTGAACCTTGTTCTTCCTTCACTCTTGCCTTCTTTCATGGTATCAGAGCATCTTGATCTCGACTCGCTTTCGCTCCAAAGGACCGCCAAAGGAAATTCTCAACTTGCAAAAGGATTGATCTCTCGGCAGAGGCATACTCTCGAAGGAAGAAACTTTAAATTATCTTACCATGGCTTCTCTGCGGGACTCCAACTGGCTGGCGATGACGGACCACCGAAGAAAGTAGTCCCCAAGTTCCACAGATCCAGAATCTCCCTGCAATAATACCAGCATCCGAACAACAACTGTTTCTAACCCAACCTCAGCAATGGCGGCCCACGCAGGCTCAGTTTCAATTGGGGCAACCCACGACGGGTCAACCATACCAGTGGATTCCCTATCCATTCTATTTTGGGCCAAGCCAAAATTCCTCATCGCCTTTCTCCGTGGGCCACCAGAGTCACGATGGAGGTCCGCCAACCACGAGTGGGGCAAACCCTACCATCGCGAGAGAGCAGACGGGTGGTTCAAGCGAATCAGGTACAGGTCATAATACCTACCCGGGACATGTCAATGCGGGGTATCCATTCGGGTCGAGCGAAACGGGTCAAGGGACGAATCCCTACCCGAATTTTGCACCGGGTTTTCTGCCCGTTCCAGCGGCGGCATTCACCGGACGACCAGAAATAGGCGATCCTCTGTTTGTCTCCACCGCCGACGGACCGGAGCTTCGATTGATAAACCAGCAACTTACCGGACCAGAGACCTATTCGAAGTGGTCACAGGAGCTCCGGCGAGCATTGGTGACAAAAGACAAAGACGGATTTCTCAATGGAACGATTTCCATCCCCTTCGATGAACGCGTGGCCCGACACTGGCGGAAATGCAATCAACTCGTCCGAACGTGGATCGGAAATTGCATATCCCCAGAAGTCGTTGCCGAGCTTCCACCCACAGAGGATGCCAAAACCATGTGGGAAAATATTCGAGAAATGTACGGTAAAATGGATCAAGCAAAGGTTTTTAATCTTGTGCAGGAAATTAGCGAACTCAAACAGGGAAACTCGACGGTCACGGCCTGCTTCAACAGGCTATCGTCTCTCTTGAATCAACTCGAAACAGTAGAAGAAAGGCTTGAAGGGCCAGAATCCACCCTCAAGTAGTATAAAAAAAATCAAAGAGAGAGAAAAGGCCACGCGATTCTTGCTGATTTTGAACGAATCGTACCTCACGTTTCGGTCTCAGATCCTTGCCATGGATCCCATGCCACCGATCAGGCGTATTTTCCAACTGGCGATGCAGGAGGAGAGTCAGCGACTCACAATCACGAAGAATAGTGAGAGCATCGCTCTGGCTGCGCGCGGAGAGGGGAGAACCCTAACCCTAGCTCGCAACAAGGAGAAGAAAAGCCCCTTAGGGTTCGGCGAATACGATCCGCGCGGCCTTAAAAGGGAAGGGACGAACGGCCAGGATTATATGCAAGGATCGAGCGGTCTAGATTACGCTCGAAGATCTGACGGTCCAGAAAACGCACGGAGATCCGACGGTCATCAAGGGATCGAAATTGCGCCTGGATCAGACGGTGGACAACAGATCGCTATCAATGGAATGGACGGCCAGATCTTTGCCACGTCATCAAAGAATTTCGCTCGAAATTTTAAAGGAAAGGGTAAATTTGTTTGCGATTATTGTAAGCGTACTAATCATACCATTGACAGTTGCTGGAAATTACACGGGAAGCCGGGAGAAAAGGAGAAAAAAATTTCCACGGCTTATCAGGTCACTGGACCAACTGGTCCAAAAATTGATCAACCAATTTCATATGGTCAGTACCAGCAACTCATGCAGAAACTACAGAAGATGGAAATGTCCAACAAAGGGGGAAGTTTCTCAAGTATTTCACATTGCCTAATTAATTCCATTTCCAGGAAGGCATGGATTATAAACTCTGGGGCAAGTGACCATATTATATGCGACAAGGAATTTTTTTCAAATATAAATGAAAGTTTGAATTTTCCTGTCTCCGTGCAATTACCCAACGGAAATGTTACTCATGTCAAGGTGACAGGGACAAGAAAACTCCCCCCATTATTCTCCGTAATGTGCTATATGTCCCAGAATTCCAATTCAACCTCATATATGTGTCTCAAGTATGCAAAGACAACTCATGCCGGGTAATATTCAATGCTGACACATGTTTATTTTAGGCCCTTTCGACTGGGAGACAGATGGGCTTGGGTAGTCTTTCTGAAGGACTTTATTTCTGGACGAGTTTTCCAAGTAATTTCAATTTTTCATGCAATTCCTTGAATAAGAAATCATTATGTAATTCAACTACCAATGATAGAAATTTGACTATGCATATGAGATTGGGTTACAGTGCTTCATTTTCATATCCTGAATGTCCTATATGTCCTCTTGCGAAGCAATCACGCACACCATTTTCTTCTAGTACCTCACGGACTAGTCAAATATTTGCGTTACTTCATGTGGATATTTGGGGACCCTATCATACAGTGAATCATGATGGCTCCCGTTATTTTCTTACGATAGTAGATGATTATTCTCGGGCAACATGGATATTCCTTATGCAATCCAAAAATCAGGTCTATTCTCACCTGAAAAATTTCATTCTGCTATCTAAGAACCAATTCAGGAAATCCATTCAGCGGATTCGCACTAATAACGGGCGAGAATTCTTTAGTCATGAATGCTCCCAGTTATTTAACTCTCATGGTATTCTACATGAAAGTTCCTGCGTTTACTCACCACAGCAAAATGGAGTGGTTGAAAGAAAGCATCGCCATCTACTAGAAGTTGCTCGTGCCTTGAAATTTCAAGCATCAATTCCGGAAAGATATTGGGGTGAATGTGTCACCACAAAGAGCTTATCTAATTAATAGAATGCCTACTCGGATTCTTAATGGGCAGACACCATTTGAGCTGTTATTTGGGAAGAAAATGGACTTGAATTATCTCAGGATCTTCGGATGCCTATGCTACGCTGCAATCATGGGGCCTTGAGATAAAATGAGCCCACATGCGCGGCGATGCGTCTTTATGGGCTATCCCAATCTCCAAAAAGGGTATCGGATGCTTGAGATTTCCACAGGCGAATTTATAGTAAGTCGTGATGTTATTTTCCATGAGACTATTTTTCCATTTTCTGAAGGGAAATTTTCACATGGAGATCCAGAGATAACTTCTAGCCATCATTCCCTCCATGATGAAGCACCACACCGGGAATTCTCTTACATACCAATAGTACAGCCGAGGAATCCTATTCCTCCTACAATCCCAACTCCACAAGATTCTAATGGACCTTTGAATCCTTCAGAACATATTCAGGGAGATACCTTGGAGGAACCCATTGTTGATGTAGAAGTTGGTGACACTACAACAACTTCAGTGACATCACAACACACCACCGAAGTTGGGCACCCTAGGAGGTCTGGACGAGCTACAAAACCACCAACCTGGACGAAAGATTATGTCTGTGCTGCTCACAACTCTCCAGGTATTCGGTATCCAGTCTCTTCATATGTTTCCTTTGATAGATTATCTCAGGAACATAGATGTTGTATTAGTCAATTGTCTGAAGAAAAGGAACCGTCTAGTTATAAAGAAGCCTCCAATAACCCAAATTGGCAAGCAGCCATGAAGGCAGAATTGAAGGCCCTCACTGATAATCATACATGGGATCTTGTTCCATTACCAGCTCAACGTAAACCTATTGGATGCAAATGGGTTTACAAGATCAAGTACCGGGCTGATGGCTCCATTGAACGGTACAAGGCAAGATTGGTAGCCAAGGGGTTCACCCAAAGAGAAGGTTTTGACTACCATGAGATGTTCTCACCAGTTGCTAAGGATGTTACAGTCCGTTCATTCTTAGCTGTCGCTGCCATTAATGACTGGCATCTACACCAGATGGATGTCCATAATGCCTTCCTCCATGGCGATCTAGATGAAGAGATCTACATGGATATTCCTCAAGGCATACGGAGACAGGAGGAGAATAAGGTGGTTCGTCTCCGTAAATCCCTTTATGGATTAAAACAAGCGTCCAGACAATGGTATGCTAAATTTGCCAATGCTCTTACAACAGCAGGCTTCAAGCAATCCAAGCATGATTATGCTCTGTTCTCAAAAACTAAAGGTATGTCATCTATCTATTTGATGATTTATGTCGATGACATACTTGTTATGGGAAATGATAGAGCCTCTATAGAGAATTTCAAGGAATATTTGCATGCTACCTTCCATATTAAAGATTTAGGAGCACCAAAATACTTCCTTGGAATCGAAATTGCCCGATCTGACAAGGGAATTTCCCTTAGCCAGCGGAAGTTCATCCTAGAGATTATATCAGAAGCAGGTCAATCAGGATGCAAGCCACCAGAATTCCCATAGAGCAAAATACTAAGTTGACCACCGCAGACTATGATAAGGGAATATCTCGAAATGATGATTTCCTACTCAGTGATCCGTCAGGCTATCAAAGACTTGTTGGAAAACTTATATATCTAACAATGACTAGACCTGATATCTCATATGCGGTTCGACACTTAGTCAATTTATGCATCAGCCAAAGCGTTCTCATTTGGATGCAGCTCTAAAAGTCGTAAAATATCTGAAGAAGAAATGTCCAGGGCGGGGATACTTCTTTCAAAGGAATGTGACATGAGGATGACAGACATTGTGATGCAGACTATGCAACATGTCCGATTAGTCGAAGATCTATCACTGGATATTGCATTAAATTGGGAGGATCTCTTCTATCTTGGAAAACCAAGAAACAAGCCACTGTGTCTCTATCCTCAGCTGAAGCGGAATATCGAGCTATGGCCAAGGCCACTTGTCAAGTGGTTTGGATGCGAGGATTACTCAAGGATCTTGGAGTAGAAGTGCAAGGACCCATGAGGTTATATTGCGATAATGATGCGGCTCTTAAACTTGCATCTAATCCTATAGTGCATGAAAGAACCAAGCATATAGAAGTGGATTGTCACTTTACACGGGAAAAGATCCAAGAAGGAGTAATTGAGACAAGAGGAATTGGGACAACGGAGCAACCAGCAGACTTGTTCACCAAGCCCCTATGTCAGAGACAACACACATATCTATTAAACAAGCTAGGCGTCTTGGACATCTACAAGCCACCAGCTTGAGGGGGAGTGTTGGAAGATATGCGGATTGCCTAATCCGATTTGATCTTAATTGATCATGATTGATCACAATCTTCGTGTATATGTAAATTAAATATTGAGATCTAGATTTAGATTGATAGTCAGATCAATTACTTCTTTATTCAAGATAGAGCTTGTATTATATCTCTCGCAGAATTGTACATTCATAATGTATCAATGAGAAAACAGAAAATTTCCCTACGTCGCTTTACATTTTCTCCTCTCCGAACCTTGTTCTTCCTTCACTCTTGCCTTCTTTCACAATCAATCATTTTTAAGAAAATACCTTCCAAATCATTAATCTTTTGCAAAACAAACAGAGCCGAGTAGTTCATGTGGGTGTCGAATATGCTGCATTATTATATATATGGTAAGCATGTAATGTGCATTATTGACAAAGAGGCACGGGGTATAATTTTGACAATCCATATCTTTTTTCGAAAAAAGAAAAAGAAAAAAGACAAAATAGAAGGGAGCAAGAAATAAAGGAAAAAAAAAAAGAGCAGGCAAGGCCAAATGGAACCTCTTAATTAAGTGATTTTTCACGAGCACTAGTTCATTAATCAATTCACAATAGACTCGCGCCTCTTATATTACAAGTCAAATGCTTAAGGATTTAGGTGCAAAGGTTTTTATTTAGTGTTTTTTTATTTTTTTGTCTATCTTGAGTTGATTTATTTGCCCTTGAACCACATATAAACACAAAATTTGTGAACCATGTTCGCACAAAAAAATAAAAGAGGAGATTTTAAAGTAGGTATTTTTAACTGTTGATTGGTCCTCGCAGTACATAGCCCCATCATTCAACGCACAATTTTTAATAATTTTTTTCTCTTTTTCCTTTTTTTTCCTTTTATTTTTTTTCCACCTTCTTCTTGGCCAGTCACCAACCACGACTACAGCCAATGAGTAGCCATAGGTGAGCCTCGAGCTCACTGACCTTGAGCAAGCTCAAGGCTCACCAACGTTGGCCTCGAGCCTTGCCAAATTGGCAAACTAGAGGCTCCCACTTAGAGCAGCAAGCACAAACCTCTGGTGAGGCCTAAGTGACGAGCTAAAAGCTCACCCTCGAGAGTGGCGAGCGGCGAGCTAGAGGCTCACCAACCTCTAGCAAGCTCCAAGCTTGCCACTTTGCACTTGCCAATCTAGTGAGGCTTGAGGCTAGTGAGCTCAAGCTCTGGCCAAAGAAGAAGATAAAAGGAAAATAAAAATTAAAAATAATTAAAAAATCGATATTTAAAAAAAAAAAAAAACAAACTGAAAGATCAATTTAAAAAATAAAATAAAAAAATTATGAAAAAAGTGTATGAAGAAAAATATTTTCCTTACCGAATAACAAAAAATATTTTCCATTTTATTTTCAAGTTTGGGCTAAACACTAAAAAATTAATTACATTTTCCTAAAAAATGGTTTTTTAGAAAATATTTTCCAAAAATGCTACTTTTCCAGTGAAACGAACAAAGTCAGATGTACCGCTATGCCCAATGCAACCGATTATCATAGATATTTGTAATGAATATTTGTTAAGCCTAGTCATACATAATAATGCATATATTAGAGATAATTAAAATGAATAAAGCATAACAACTTCATGCATCACGAGAATTCAATTTGAGAAAGCAAACATCATCTTAACAACATCAAGAAATACGATATATGGCTCAAGAGATATTTGTAATGAATATTTGTTAAGCCTAGTCATACATAATAATGCATATATTAGAGATAATTAAAATGAATAAAGCATAACAACTTCATGCATCACGAGAATTCAATTTGAGAAAGCAAACATCATCTTAACAACATCAAGAAATACGATATATGGCTCAAGAAGTGACATGAGGACACCTGGACTAGTTCAAGTCGGTGGTGAATGAGGGTTGCAAATTGGGCTTTCTTCCACAGGCAAGGCCATAAATTTGGTTTTTACTCCGCATGCAGGGCTTCAAAACTCTGAATACTCGCGGCCATTTCTTTCTTAGCCTTTATCCAAACCAGGTTAGCAAAAATAACCGATATGAAAACTTTTGTTTTCCTTCATCGTAATCAAAAGGAACCTGACAATTTCAACAAGGCTATAATTGCCTGCCTATCATGCTATTCCAACGAAAGTCGCAATCGCTTCGCCGGCTGAATGACGTCCTCTGCAGGTTTTGGCGATGTCCAATTTGTCTCCAACTTGGTGGACAAGGGCACATCCGGCAACCTTTCCAAGGACATGCACCATTTGATCTTCACATTCTTCAAAATTTTCAATTCTTTTAAGCCTTCGACAGCTCTCAACTTTGCACAATGTTTTAGCTCAAGACACAGTAAATTTTTCAACTTCGACAGGTTAGGCAACTTTCTGATCTCATCACACATAGTAATGTATAGAAACTTCAGTGATTCCAGTTCCCCAAGACCGATAATCTCCACTAGTTCAGGGAAGTTATTAAGCCATAACTCTTGTAGCCTCTTCAAGCACGATAGATCAAGCAAGCATGGCTTCAAACATTCGCTAATAGACAGAACTGACAAGCTTTGGAAGTAAAAAATATTTGGCAATTGCAAGATGGAGTGGAGTTTCAAGGTTGATAAGCTAAGTGGAAGCCGATTGATGGACTGCACGTCCTTCCAAGGTGAGGTAACCTCATTCGGGATCCAAAATGTCATGCGTTGTTTACGCACTTCAAGATGATGTAAATGAACTAGGCTTGAGAGCTCGGGAAGAACAGGAATTTAGCAGCTACAACCACTAGGAATTTCAAATTCGAGGGAAGCTCTGGTAGCAGGGAAAGCCGGTGACTTGCAATTTTGAGCGTTTGGAGACTAGAGAAACCACTAATCTTTCTTGGTACCGTAGAGATCGGGCTCCTACTTAAGTCCAAGATCCTTAGACGGGTCAAGCTCCACATTTCCCACGGGATTTCATCTATGAGATGCAGACAAAATGAGGCATCGAGCTCTTCGAGCATCTCCAACCCTCCGAGGGCACTAGGCATCGTGTGGATCTTTGTGTATGCTACCTTTAAGACTTTAAGCCTCTTTAGATTTCCAATGGAATTTGGGAGAATGGAGATTCCCGAGGATTTTAAATCCAACTCAACCAATAATTCCATTTGTCCAATAGAATCCGGAAGCTCTTGTAGATTCTTGCATCCAAAAAAAGACAAATGTGTGAAATTTGTTAACTTTCTAATGGAATCAAGGAGAATAAAGATCCTTGAGAGTTTTAAATCCAACTTAATCAATGATTTTGGTTCCCCAACAGAACGCTCAAGGCTTAGTACATTTCCACAATTAGAAAAAGATAAATGCGTGAAATTCATTAATCTTCCGATGAAATTAGGGAGAATAGAGATCCCTGATAGTTTTAAATCCAACTCCACTAATGATTCTAAATTCACGATAGCGTTCGGAAATTCATGTAGATTATTGCATTCAAATAAAAGTAAATGCTTGAGATTCTTTAACCTTCCAATAGAATTAGGGATAATGGAGATCCCTGAGTGATTTAAATCCAACTTGACCAATGATTTTAGTTCTCCAATAGAGTCTGGAAGCTCAAGTAGATTATCACATCCATAAAAAGACAAATTCATCAAATTCATTAACCTTCCAATGGAATTAGGGAGAATGGAGACCCCAGAAAGTTTTAAATTCAACTCGACCAATGATTCTAGTTCCCCTATAGAGTCCGGAAGCTCATATAGATTCTTGCATTCAGCTATAAGTAAATACTGCAAATTCTTTAACCTTCCAATAGAATTAGGAACAACGAAGATCCCTGAGTGATTTAAATCCAACTTGACCAATGATTTTAGTTCTCCAATAGAGTCTGGAAGCTCAAGTAGATTATCGCATCCAGAAAAAGACAAATTCATCAGATTCATTAACCTTCCAATAGAATTAGGAACAACAGAGATCCTTAAGTGATTTAAATCCAACTCGACCAATGATTCTAGTTCTCCTATAGAGTCCGGAAGCTCATATAGATTCTTGCATTCAGCTATAAGTAAATACTGCAGATTCTTTAACCTTCCAATAGAATTAGGAACAACAGAGATCCCTAAGTGATTTAAATCCAACTCGACTAATGATTCTAGTTCCCCTATAGAGTCCGGAAGCTCATATAGATTCTTGCATTCAGTTAAAAGCAAATACTGTAGATTCTTTAACCTTCCAATAGAATTAGGAACAACGAAGATCCCTGAGTGATTTAAATCCAACTTGACCAATGATTTTAGTTCTCCAATAGAGTCTGGAAGCTCAAGTAGATTATCGCATCCAGAAAAAGACAAAATCATCAAATTCATTAACCTTCCAATAGAATTAGGAACAACGGAGATCCCCGAGTGATTTAAATCCAACTCAACCAATGATTTTAGTTCTCCAATAGAGTTTGGAAGCTCAAGTAGATTATCACATCTAGAAAAAGACAAATTCGTCAAATTCATTAACCTTCCAATGGAATTAGGGAGAATGGAGACCCCAGAAAGTTCTAAATTCAACTCGACCAATGATTCTAGTTCCCCAATAGAGTCCGGAAGCTCATATAGATTCTTGCATTCAGCTAAAAGCAAATACTGCAAATTCTTTAACCTTCCAATAGAATTAGGAACAACGGAGATCCTCGAGTGATTTAAATCCAACTCAACCAACGATTTTAGTTCTCCGATAGAGTTTGGAAGCTCAAGTAGATTATCACATCCAGAAAAAGACAAATTCGTCAAATTCATTAACCTTCCAATAGAATTAGGAACAACAGAGATCCCCGAGTGATTTAAATCCAAGTCGACCAATGATTTTAGTTCTCCAATAGAGTATGGAAGCTCAAGTAGATTATTGCATCCAGAAAAGATAAATTCGTCAAATTCATTAACCTTCCAATAGAATTAGGAACAACAGAGATCCTAAGTGATTTAAATCCAACTCGACCAATGAGTTTAGCTCCCCTATAGAGTCCAAACAATCATATAGATTCTCGCATTCAGTTAAAAGCAAATACTTGAGATTCTTTAACCTTCCAATAGAATTAGGAACAACGAAGATCCCTAAGTGATTTAAATCCAACTCGACCAATGATTTTAGTTCTCCAATAGAGTCTGGAAGCTCAAGTAGATTATCGCATCTAGAAAAAGATAAATCCGTCAAATTCATTAACCTTCCAATAGAATTAGGAACAACAGAGATCCCTAAGTGATTTAAATCCAACTCGACCAATGATTCTAGTTCCCCTATAGAGTCCGGAAGCTCATATAGATTCTTGCATTCAGCTATAAGTAAATACTGCAGATTCTTTAACCTTCCAATAGAATTAGGAACAACGAAAATCCCTGAGTGATTTAAATCCAACTCGACCAATGATTTTAGTTCTCCAATAGAGTCTGGAAGCTCAAGTAGATTATCGCATCCAGAAAAAGACAAATTCGTCAGATTCTTTAACCTTCCAATAGAATTAGGGATAATGGAGATCCCTGAGTGATTTAAATCCAACTTGACCAATGATTCTAGTTCTCCTATAGAGTCCGGAAGCTCATATAGATTCTTGCATTTAGCTAAAAGCAAATGCTGCAAATTCTTTAAGCTTCCAATAGAATTAGGAACAACGGAGATCCCTGAGTAATTTAAATCCAACTTGACCAATGATTTTAGTTCTCCGATAGAGTTTGGAAGCTCAAGTAGATTATCGCATCCTAAAAAAGACAAATTCGTTAAATTCATTAACCTTCCAATGGAATTAGGGAGAATGGAGACCCCAGAAAGTTTTAAATTCAACTTGACCAATGATTCTAGTTCCCCTATAGAGTCCGGAATGTCATATAGATTCTTGCATTCAGCTAAAAGCAAATACTGCAGATTCTTTAACCTTCCAATGGAATTAGGAAGAATGGAGACCCTAGAAATATCTAAATTCAACTCGATCAATGATTCTAGTTCCCCAATAGAGTCCGGAAGCTCATATAGATTCTTGCATTCAGCTAAAAGCAAATACTGCAAATTCTTTAACCTTCCAATGGAATCAGGGAGAATGGAGATTGTCGAGTAACTTAAATGCAACTTGATCAACGCATCTAGACACTCGATAGAGTTTGGAAGCTCTTTTAGATTTTGGCATCCCCTTAAAAACAAATGCTTGAGATTCTTTAACATTCCAATGGAATAAAGGAGAACGGAGATCCCTGAGTTATGTAAATTTAACTCGACCAATGATTCTAATTCTCCAATAGAGTCTGGAAGCTCATGTAAATTCTCGCAAGACAAAGCCAAATTCGTAAGATTCAACCTTCCAATAGAGTGAGGAACTTGGTTGATACCAGATTTAATTTCAAGCTTTGTCAAAGATTTTAGATTGCCTAGTGCCTTAGGAAGCTTGATTGGATTTTTGAAGTAGGGCAAGATAATCTCCGACAAGCATTCTAGAGAACTGATTTCTTCGGGCAACCCTTTGAGGAAATCACATCGATTGATATTCAAAGTACTTAGTAGTTTTAGCTTACCGATTGAGCTATCAATGGTAGACAAATTGAAACAATCCTTAAGAATCAATTTCTCCAACTTGCTAAACTCAGAAAAATCAGGTGTCTTGGTTAACCCAAAGCAATCTGTCAAGTCTAGAACTTTCAACTTTTTTGCCATCTACAATGAAAAAAAAAGGCCAATTCCATGCCAATGAAAAGTATGAGAATACGATAGTATACACCTAGCTAGCAAAGTCAATTAGAAAAATATGAAGTGAACATAAGCCAAGTGTGTTAGTACCTTGATTTGTCTCCATCCACCCCAGTCATGGGTGATTCTGCTCCTCGAAAGGTCGAGCACGACCAAATTCTCCGGTGAAGATTTGTTGCTGAAAAATATAGCGGGCAAAGATGCCAAGAAAGCCATCTCAAATTACAAAGAAGATTCTTGAAGTTGCCAACGAAATTCAGTGTTACCCCTCCAAGGAACCTCAGCATTGGCAAATAGGCTAGTTCTTCAGGTGTCAAGTCATGACTAATACCCAAATTGAGTGCTCGTATGGCTCTTTTTTCCTGCCAGCAACAAGAGAATAAAGATGAGCGTGCAACACGGGAGGTGAAAAACCAATGTAAGTAGTCAATAATATCAATAGTTCTTCTTCAACTCAAGACAAATTAAATCAAGCGCACGTTGTAACAAAAAAGTTACTGCACTTCTCTCAACTACCAAATAAGACAAACCAAGCTGTTTAAAATGTCCATTTGGTGTTGATGCCTCTGTCTTTTCACAAACTAAACACCTTTTCAACTAAGGAAAGAACTCATTTTCATTCTCACTAAAACAAGAAATGAAAAATTCCAACTAAGCAAACGATGCATTATCTTTCTTCTCGTTTTACTTGGGTAAGGCATAAAAATATATGCTTTTGTTGTTTAAGAGTTGCTTTCTATATGTTATAAAACAAAGCAAGCCATCAACCGATATTCTCATTTTAAGGCACATGACCAAAGATTTTTCTGGATTGATCATATCTTCGAGTTGTAATAACTTTCACCTCTTTGCTTCTCAATATATCTAGAGTATTCTCATCAATTCGAACCCAACGGCGCGCTGCAACATCTTCAAAATTCTCTTCCTTCACAATATACCTTCCTAGATCTCGAACTTCATCATGCATCCAAAATTTGTTATTGTCCTCTTCAATCTTTATCAATGACATGAGGAGAAGAACATCAATTGCACTACGTGGAGAATAGTCACTACTACGCCACATGTAGTCCGCATAAGTCTTATCCTCTCCGACACAAAAACATGCTATGTCTAGGAATATGGCCTTCTCTATTCTGTCCAATTTGTTGATGCTTTTCATCAATGCTTGTCGAACATCCTTATATGGGGCTCGCTTTAATTCCTCCAATCTCTCGTCCCACTCAGATCTAATCGTGTTGGCGAAAAGAGAACCCACAACTTCCAAAGTCAAAGGAAGCTTTCCTACACTTGAAACAACTTCTTTTGAGAAGTTGTAGCAATCTTTCAAAGGAGTATTGCTTCTAAAAGCATGCTTGCTGAAAAGCTGAATCGCTTGATCAAAAGGCATCTCCTTTACCGAGTAGTCCATGTAATTGCTAGGTCGCATTAGGTTGTCTTTATTTCGTATTGTCCTTAGGTCCCTGACTGTGACAATGACCCTACTTCCACAACCAAACCAGTCGCAGCTCCCTGCAAGGTTCTCGAGTTGTTTCTTCTCATCCACATTATCGACAACAACCAGAACTTTCTTTTTGCCAAGTCCTCTCATTATGTGATCAATCCCGTCGTTGGTATCATGGATTTCTTGAGCAGAGTTCGACCCCAATGTTTCAGACAATAGTTTCTTTTGCATGTCTAAAAGACCATGACTTTGGACATCTCCAAGGAAACTACTGCAATTGAATTTAGACCGGAATCGGTTGAAGATAACACTAGCAAGAGTTGATTTACCAATACCACCCGTCCCATGGAGTATGACGAAACGTACGTGATCATCAGAGCCAACATCCAACAATTTCTCTATATGCTTTAGATCATATGTTTCAACTAGATGGTCAGGAAGAGGCCTGTTCTTCCCCTTCAGCTTAAGTAGAACCTCTCGAACAATCAATTTTATAAGTTCCCCATACCTGACAGACAGATGGTGGATGAACTTAGATTGAGAAAATAATGACAACTTGCTATATCAAGACCGATTTACAAATGGTGGCAATCATTCAAAGGACAAATTTCATCCATCTAAACATACAATCTCAAATTACAATGAAAGTCATCTTAATTGTAAAGGGCTTGAATTAGCTACTTTCGTTGCCCATATTCCCATTTTAATTGGATTTAAACACTTGCTGCTACCCAGATTCACACTGATTGGGAGTAAACACTTATGCTTAGTTTTAATGCAATAATTAAGAGGAAATGAAGGAAATTAGGTGATTTCATATTTGGTTAAAGAAGAGAAAAGAGTGGCAAAGAATCTAATTATATTTTTTATAACTATTTTGACCTTCTACTTATTCATAAATTAAATAAATGAAAATTAAGTGTAGCAATGAGGAGGACTTTGGCTCGTTAAATATTCAATAACAATAACAATCAACTTATGTCATAGGATAGGATCAGACCCAAAAAGAAAAAAATCCTCATGTTATAGAATCCTCATTACAATAGTTTCACTCCATACTGCGTCTCCAAGTCCTCTCTCTCTCTCTCTCTTGTGCGGAAATCTCAATGGGGAAACTCCATTGAGACACTATCAATCTCCAAGCTTGGGTGCTGCATCAAGCGGGGAAGCCCCTTTCATTTTCCTATACCACGCCCAGGTATTTCACTAGGGAAGGCGTCACGGGAATCCAGGGTGGGATCCTTATCCCCGAAGGGGGATTGTGGCGAAGAGCCCTGCGGGACATACCCCTTTTCACCTGAAGGGGAGTCCATTGAAACAGGAAGCCTTTTAAGGTCATGCTCAAGACCACCATTGAGACACTATCAATCTCCAAGCTTGGGTGCTGCATCAAGCGGTGTGAGCTCCACCGCTACAATAGAAAGACAGAGAGAGAGGAGCGGCAGCAAAGACAGTGTCACTAAACTTTTCCCATTTCCAAATTCGTTATTAAGAAAGTGAGGTGGTGATGCAAGATTATTGTTTCTAGTAATCTTCTATGTTATAATTACTACACTGAAACTTATTACTATCGCTCTGTTTTTCTTTAAAAATATAAGTCTTTTTCCCACCCATATGTAACAAAGGAAGACCATTCTCAAAATTTCTAAAATACCGCTAAAATCAAATGTATAAAACATATGGTTGTTATTGGAACTAAACATATTGTTAATGTTTCACGTGTCTTTCTTTTTTTTTTTGCAAGAAGCACCATTAAAACACGAGGGAGAGCCGTGGGATTTTGTAGATAAAACTCATCATCCATAACAGTCTGTATAGTTCCTTTAATAATAGTCGAGAATATGTCACATGATCCGATCCGGCGTTTCCTCATCAACATAAAACTAATAATGAAAACTGATTTTCATCAAATAACTTTAGTTATTTATTATGTGTAGGCAACATTTGGAGATTGATCAAACATATAATTTTGCTAGCAATACAAAATCAATATGTTTGATCTAAATGAATAAACAATAATATTGGTATGTTGTTTCCACTTTTCCTTTTTCTAAATTTGTTGAAAACTATTAATTTTTCTATTTAAATTTGTTTTACGGTTTTTGACAACCAAATAGGATGCTAGCTTAGCATTAAGAAACAACTTGACGATGACCTAACATCTAGGCCAACATTTTTAAAATTGCAGAGAAATTAACAACTCGAAGACTAGATTAAATATGAGGTAAAAGTCCTAGAGATGATTGACATCGTTAAGTGAATAGCACGACGAATAATATTTTAGTTGAGTTCTCGATAGATTATGTTAAAATTAATAACTCAGAAAAAGTAGTGGAAAACCTACCCTTTCCCTTCCCGCTTCCAACCTAGTCTAGTTGCAACCTCACGAAGAGCAGCCTTCCAGCGCTTCACCTCATTGGGGCCATACTTCTTCTCATGCTCAGACAAGGCATTACTGTACAATTCAGTTCTAAGCTTGACATCATCTGGCTTCACATCAAAAAAAATGGGGAGGATCTCTTTCTTCCCATTCGACTTTGAAGTGCAATCTACCATATATGCAACCTCACGGAGGCACCATACACTGGAAGCAAAGCCCTTAGAGAAGATGGGAATATAGATTTGCGTGTCATCAAGGGCTTGCAAAAGGTTTCCACCAATCTGCTCACCGACTTGGAGCTCTTTGTCATCTTGGAAGACGCGGATTCCTTTCTCGACCATGTCATGATAGAGGCAACTAGTAAAGTTGTCCCGAGTATCCGGTCCCCTGAAACTCAGGAACACCTCGAACTCCATTCCCGATGTGTCGCTGGGTGGTGCCATCACACTGAAGCAATCGAGACTAGAGACAGAATCGAGCAAGACGAAAATTGTCAATGTGCTTGGTTGAGGGGAGACATCAATTGGGGGAAGTTTAAAGATAAAGGAAAGAAAAACGGTGGTGGGCATGTTCAGTCGAGACTCGCAGCCATTGATTGGCTATGGCAAACCACCGACGAAATCGAAAACGAAGCCGATATAAAGATAGAATACCTGATGCGCTGATGGACGGCCGACCGAGATGAGACAGCGACTGAATTGAGATTAGAGAGGGGAAGATCGAAAGGCGCCGCCGGAGAAAAGAGAGAGCCCGATCTGAGAGTGAGAGCACGAAAGTAGAAAGTGTTTTGAGAGTCAAGACATTGTAGGGTTTGGCTCTGGCTCCCAAGAAGAGACCTTACAAGGCCGGAGAGGCGTACTCTTTTAGCCTTATTTTTATACATCCGAGTTGTCCCCTTCACGGGCTAAGGTTACTTAACAAATTTTACTTGAACTTTCAAAAGTGAAAAGAAAAAATTCGACCCAAAAAAAAAACAAAGAAAGAGACCTCCTCAAAACTTCTGAGAAAATATTAAAATTTTGTTTGTTTTGCAAAAACTAAATAATTTTTAAAATATATTCTTAAAAATAGTTATTTGTATCATTGATCAAAATGAATTAATAGAAAAATCTTCATTGTCCACAATCATGTTTATATATAAATTATTATCGATAATAAAAAATATTATTCATTAACTAATAATTTCAATGTATTTCAATTTATATGATCAATAATTTTTAGAAAAATATTTTTCATAAAATAAAGCAAACCTAAAGCAGACAATCTTTTACTATGGGCAATCTTTTACCATAAATGCTCCACGTAGAGAGAACTTGTCGCGAGAAATTGCTGCTGGTGATTGGGAGAATCGGTGTAAAGGCATCATTCTCAAACTTCTGCTCGTGTTCAGCTGATAATTTCAACTTCCTCTGGCCACTAACCAAGAAGAGCCTCTGTAATGGTTCTCTCTGCTCGTTTGTCCCTTTAATCATCTGGATAAAGCCACAAAAAGCTGCACTTGAGTCTCTCAGACTTCAAGCCTAGTGCCAAAGACAAGCTTCAGCTTATTCAGCTCCCTCTGTCCATCATTTGCTGATAGCAGCATTACCCAATTGAAGTGCAACTTCGAGGCAACACTACAGGTGCAGGTGCACGAGAAAGTCGAAAAAGGCCGATGCAAACACGAAGACGAGAAAGATGGACATAGAACTATAATATACAAACATCCGTCGACCTTGTTATTACACAAATTACCATTTGAGTACCTTACATTTAAGAAAAGAAAAACTTTTTTTTTTCCTACGTCAGCAATGCAGAATAAATTTCGTTATCTTCCCACGTCTGGACCACTTTATTCCCAAGAGCCAATTCCGAGTAGAAAATAGCCGGAAACTATGAAGAGGCCACCCGTTCACTTCTTGATAAATGAAACGCCCTTCTGAATACTCTCTGCTAACTCTTTCTTTGCCTCTTCCAACCCAGCTTTACAGGTTAACAAACCAAGGCTGAAATTAAAAACTTTCATTTTCCTCTGGTGTAATTTCAGCAGACTTAAAAGAATTTCAAGATTATCAAAACTCCAAACCTTTCGAACTCATTCAGCGGGCCAAGTGAAAGAACGTCTTGGACCCCAGTATGACCGAGGCGCACTTTGCATGCAAAGAACGGAAGCTCAGTCACCTGAAAAATGGCGACAACAATAAATTTTCTATGATATGAACTAAAATTCAGAAAATAATTTGATGGCTAATAGATAGTCCCTATTATAAGGCCAAGAGTGCCGTGTATGTGGGATAGTATGCTTGCTCCAAGTTCTGGTTTATATCAGAATCCAATTTTCTAGTTCAAAAGTTTTTGTGACGCGATTAATTTGATATAAATGGGTATATCATTTTGAGATGCTTTTATGATACAAACTCTATTCTATTCCATAAATTTTTGCAAAAGTTGCCTTAAAAAGTGACGTTGATTAATTTTGCTGTTTGCTGGAAATCTGAAGAGCGATAGCAGGGGCAACCACGTTACAGATAATGACCACGAGCTTGCTTGAGGCAAGACATGTTGAGGTTATTATATTGCTCATCCCGCTGCACGAGAAAGACAGTAAAAGCATGTAGAGTTGCTTTTGCGTCCGCCTGGAGTTGGTGGAATCGGGAAAAAATAAAACAAAAGAACAATAATGGATCCGATAAGCGGTCCTTTTCCTTTGTCAAATTTATTTATCATCAATGGATCCCGATCTAATGAAATGATTCACGCATGTTAAATACAAATCTATCACGATATTAACGTCGTATGTGCTCCACATAGTGACGGAATCAAACACACAAGGACAAACTTTTTAAACTATGAGGCCCTTTAAGAAAAATTCACGATGAGATAATATTATCAAAGCCATTAAACCTCTCGAAGCCCAAGTCCCTCCCGTTCCTACCGCTCCCTTCTATGAAACTCCTCTTTATGTAACATAACCATCATGATAAACAATTTTTTAATAAAAAATAATAATAATCTGCGGGTGATGAATTTGTGTAGCAACAAAAGTATGATGCATAACATCGAGACAATAATCCATTATTATCAAACTAGTTGAAATCCCTGCGTTGCAACAGGCTGAAGTTGAGTTCTTTGAGTATTTGTTTTGGAGATACATGGTGTAATTTTGCGAAGTGAGCATTCATTTATCAACAAAAAACACAATTTTCTTATGAATATAGAATCATTAGTTTAGCTTTTCTTCTTAAAATGTCATTTTTAATTTGCTAACAATGAAAATGATGCTTTAATTACAGCCGAGCCCCCTTTAACTACCTTGAGCTATACTCTATATATATAGTAGCACTTCCACGTATTCAAATGAATTCTATAACATAGAATAAGCAAATAGAATAAGTAAAAGAGCTTTGATTTCATAGCTGAATTTACCTTAATATAGTCAAATACGGTAGGGAAGACCTTAACAAATACTTAAAAGACTTCAAAATTTGATTCGTCCTTTTCAGCAACTCTCAAGTCTTTCAATTTTATAAAATCTCTTGCCACGTGAATGCAGACCTTGAATTGGTAGATATTGGTCCTTCAAGGCCTTTGCTAACTACTAGCTTCGTGTCTTGATTTCACCTTCTCATTTCCTTGCATTTACTTCATCATGAAGGAGCCTACAAATATCCTCTTTCCTGGCCACTAACATGGGGGCAAAACTTGCAATAGAAGAATCCGTAAAACTAAAAGAATTATTGACTTCAGTTGACTAATCATAACAGCGATAAGACAGGTCAATAGAAGAGGAATCACGAGGAAATATATAAAACGTTTGATCAAGCACTAAGAAAGGTACAGGAACTTCATTGGCTATGTGATTCTAAGAGTCTAGGTATTATAATCTGGATTGTTATTTATCTTACCTAATGACTAATGATCAAGAAAAGGAACTTGAGAATTGATCTTGAGTACTCCCAATGCAATGTCATGAAGATTCAAGGAAGATGAAATGGATATGGCAATTGCGAAAAATGATATAAAGAGGAGGACGAGGAGGAGGAGGAGGAGGAGGAGGAAAATTAAAAGTAAAGA
Organism: Eucalyptus sideroxylon x Eucalyptus melliodora; assembly: GCA_016097485.1. Classification (NCBI taxonomy): domain Eukaryota; kingdom Viridiplantae; phylum Streptophyta; class Magnoliopsida; order Myrtales; family Myrtaceae; genus Eucalyptus; species Eucalyptus sideroxylon x Eucalyptus melliodora. Next base: position 22,939,403 of record CM027831.1, on the reverse strand, counting down.
AAGGGCTGACGGGGATTAAAATTAGCATCCTCGTATTAAGAAATCAGATCAAATACTCAATACCAAAAAAAATAAACTTATTTTTTTACATATCTCCATACGTGCAAGCAATTTGGTTCACGTTTAGCCCTCTCCATTTTTCAGTATAAGTTAATATCTTTGAAAGGGGATAAAATGATGATTATATATGTATAAATATTCTAGAACCCTGAAGAGAGAGGGGAAAAGAAGAAAATAATAAAGCTTACATTTTCATGAGAAACTAGACTAGCTCGTGATTTCTCCCTTCAATCAGTCTACCTCCCTAACAAGAGGTAAAATATTTTATCTTCAATAAGCTCATTAAATCGACATAAAATTCTAAAATATCAAACTATTTGATTCAATATTTTTCAAGTTCAATCCAACTTAAATGGTTACGAGGATGAAGGACAGAAAAAAAAAGAATTGCAAGCTCTGCTCATGGACATTATAAGGAGAAGAGATAAAGCAACGAAGTGGGGGCAGTTCCACCCAAACCCCCCTCAAACAACTTTTACCGAGGGTTGCACTCTCTACGGCTGTCATTTTTCTTTTTCTTTTTTCTTTAATTATCATCTATTCATTAGTTTTACTCCAATTTTTTTTAAAATTTTTTTATTTTTCTTTTGTGTGGGGCCAGCAACCCTAGCCATTTATTGTGCGAGGGTCACTAGCCATTGTTAACAAAGCTTGGGGTGGTAGTGTGATCACAAAACTAGCTTTGTACCAATTAGTTTCATTTTAAGTGTGATCACAATGATAGCTATTTGGGATGTTGGGTATCAAATAGGTCTCTCACTCATGATTGTCCATGTGTAGGTCTATTATCTTGATAGATAAGTCTCCCATAAGCTCAAATTAGTATAAAGCATTTTAAAAAACTGTGCAAGGAGAGCGAGCGGCCATCAAAGTGGACAGTATCACTACCATTAGCCGAATGGGACTGCTTATAAGTCCATATCGAATTTTTATCTCTCCAAGCAAGATCAAATTGGATTCATTCAAGAGATGGCATAGTTCTTACACGCTTGATTAAAACGTAAGAGCGAAGTTAAGGTGGAATCCCACCACAAGAAAGCCAATCCTCCCCATAAGACTTTAATTGCAAGGGATTAAAAAAATGCCGATGAAATTGGCAGTGAGTAATAGTAGGCGACTTGAGTCAAGATATGGTGGAATCAACTACAGCCAAATATTTTATGCGCTTAATTGTCCTTTTATCGTAGGCATAAAAGATAGAAGGCGAGTCGCTATATTTAAGTCATGCTCAAATAATGAACACACGAAGCTTCCATTCAATTCCTAAACGCACGGAAAGTGAGAACGCGTGGCCCGACACCATTATATGTTGGAAGAAGCAAAGGGAGAGACGCATGGATAACTTTACCTTTCGTGTCTGTCCACAACTTTTTCTTTTTGACAATTTAACTCAATTGCGAGTAAGTGGATGAAAAGGAAGGAAAGAGACAAGAAGAGGTCGAGAATCTTGCAACGGGGTCGAAACTTGTTTAGGCCTCTTAATTGCTAGGATATTTAATTTGTAAATGAGAGGAAGTTGTGGGGGCAGGTAAACGCAATGATTTTGCATTCTCTTTTGTTATGATTACTATATTACTCGTTCAGCTGTACGAGACTAAATGAAAGCATGTGCCGTTGCTTATGCGTTCGGCCGGAGTTGCTGGTACCAAGAAACATTTATAATCGTGTAAAAAGTGGATCCAAATTCATATGCGATGCACATGGGACGGGACCTCGAATTTCCTAAACAATGAGGCCTTTTGGATAAAGTTATAATTAAGTTATTAAGCGTCCTCAAGCTAAACTCTGTCCCAACCCTACCACTAACCTTCTATGAAACTTCCTCTTGATATTAACCTAATGATCAATATAAACAAATATAAAATGGCCTGCAAGTGCTGAATTAACATAGTTACAAAAATCTAATGTCAAATGACGAGGCAACAAACCTTTATCATCAAACTAGTTGAAGTCCCATGCGTTGCATGGACTAGAAGTTGATTAATTGAAATATTTATTTTAGAGATATATAGTGTCACGCCTCGAACCTTGAACGCGTGAGCATTCCTCAATAATCGATTAAACTGCGACGTCTCAGGACTTATCGTCGACCCAGTCTTTAATCTTTTGATTAAACGCAAGTGGAAGCATTTAATATAAATAATATCTAGTCAAACAACGAACAATAGGGATAGTAAAAACACAACGAACATTCCCAAAAACAACACTTTCATTTATAAACTGTTAATATTAGAAAGTTTAATAATTACAAGCCTTTTTATGGCCATTTCCTACCGACCATCTCAAAAACCTGTAGGGTCAGGGTTAATCTAAACTTCACTAACAACGAGACCAACCAAAAATGACACCAGGCATGCCCATGTCTTGGTCCATCGGGACCCCAAACTACACGTGACAGTTCTCCATACAACGAGCATGAAAATATTTAATAACAACGAGGTGAAATGAAAATCTTAACAAGTTAATAGCCTAGGTCTCGACTAAAATGTGAATTCATCTCAAAGGCAACCTAAACGCACACGATATACAACTTACCTTGCCTTGGGTACATCACATATAATAATATCAATGCAACAAACATAAATAATAATGAAAACACAATCCACAATAACTAAGCACGCATGGTCAAATGTGCATGTTCCAATTATTACGACCCTTCGGATCATAGCCAACACACAAGTCGATAGTCTTTCCAAGAAACCTCAAACATTTGTGACAATTGGTGACAGAGCAAAATCAAGTTCAATTTATGCTCTCAGTAAATTTTGATTAAGCTATTACCCTCCTCTACCACCTTTTCATTGGCAAACCTACTGATCTCCATGGGTCCGAAACAAATTGAGGTTTTGAAAAATTCGATCAGGAATTATTCTGGGTGATATGAATTGTGACTGTCACCCCCCCGAACCTCGAGCATGTGCACATCCCTCGATGATCGACTAAATTGCGACATTCCTAGGACGCGTCGCCGACCCATTCATTTTATTGTACATGCAGAAGCGAAATAAACAATCCCCTGACAACAAACAAGCATGGGATAGAAAAGCAGGACAATCAATTCAAACAAACCACACTTTATAAAATAACTAGGTTAGCCTGCAAAGTTATATACAAAAGTCAAGGCCCCAAAAAGGACTACCTAGCTAACCCTACCCCGAACCCTCTAGAATCAAGATTCAAAGTCTACCCTCATTGACAGTTTCTAGACCGTTAAAGAAGACTTATCCAGAATTGAGTATTTCATTAAGGATTTGATTCTATCAACTAAATAAGATCTCTCGGCTAGATATAGCATCTTAGAATCTATTATTCGTTTTGATTTTAATTCGGGTAATTTAGATTCATTAATTGGCGAAGCATACTTGGAAGGTTCTACTTATAGAAACCTAGATCCTGATTGTATGGATGAGCAGGATTGATGGCTATCGTCATATTCCTTAAATAATTCGAAATCTCCCTAATTGATTATGTCCAACAGGTAAATTGGAAGAGCTCCTTTGGAAAGTGCCAACGGATATGAAGGCATGGAGGAGCATATAAGGGAGATGTTCAAGTTATTCAAGTGTGTGCGCAATAGAAGAATTCCAAAATTTGAAGCTCCTTGTTCTTTGTCAATTCCATTGTTGAGCGTAAACTTGTACTCAAAAGAGAGATTATACATTTGTGAGACCTTAAGGAAGTGTAGCAGAGTCTACACTATAGAATCAAGGACGTGATACTGTAACGACTTTTTTTATTCATAGTGAAATCCAACCGATGGACTGTCAGTGCGGGAGAGTGGACATAGGCTTGGATTAAGCCGAACCACTATAAACCTTGTGTTCTTATTCTCTTCCCTAAACTCTTTTACTGTACTCGTAACTTTATTTAACTATTAGAGTCTCGCTTCTATTTTAAAGTCTACTGTTAAACAAACTTAGGTTAAACTTAAAGTTTTACTCTATCCTTCGCAAAAGTTTGTTTTCGCACCTATTCACCCCCTCTAGGTGCTCATACTAGCACTCACAATTGGTATCAGAGCCTGTGTACTTATTTAAATTGAAGTGTTTTTACTTCAGAGTTAACGATTCATGGCTAGTATGTTGGCTCCAGGCTTGGTTGAAGGGCAAAGCAACACCATACCGCCATACTTTGATGGGAAGGAATATAACATATGTAAAAACAAAATGAAGGCATTCCTGAGATCAAAAGACCATCTTGAATGGGATGTGGTAGATAAATTAATTATTCCTAAAATTACAACAATCTCAAAAAGGGGAAAAGAAGCTGTTGAGTCCAGCGATATAACTCAAGAAGAGATAACCAAGAGACAAGCTCTTGATGCAAAAACAATTTATTCTTTATATTGTGCATTGTCTCCTACTGAATATAACAGAATATCTTCTTATGAAACAGCTAAAAAAGTCTGGCATAGATTGCACATCACCTAAGAAGGAACCGATCAAGTGAAAGAAACCAGAATCAATATTCTGCTCGGTCAATATGAAGCATTTAGGATGAAACCAGGATAATCTATCACTGACATATTTAGTCGTTTTACAGAAATCGTGAATGGTCTTGAGTATCAAGGTCAACCAATCTTTAGACCTATGAATGTTAACAAGCTACTACATGGACTTTCTAAAGATTGGAATCACGTAAAAATCTCAATAATGGAGACACAAAGAATCATGCCACTCTCTGTTGACAAATTGGTTGGCACTCTTCAGTCTTATGAAGTGGAGCAAATCAATGAAGATGAGGATCCCAAAGGTAAAAAATCTATTGCATTAAAATCTAATGATGATTCTGATGTTACAGATTCTGAAGACGATATGGACGATGAAGAGCTTGCTCTCATGATAAGAAGGTTCAAAAAACTGAACAAGAATGGAAGAAGATTCAATTCAAAGAAACAAAGTTCTCAAAAGTTTCAAAATAAATCAGCTGATGATGATGATTCCAACAAAGATGTGATTTGTTTTGAATGCAAGAAAAATGGGCACATCAGACCCAACTGTCCCTTACTGAAGAAAAAGAAAGGAAAAGCTGAGAAATACAGAAAAGCACTCAAAGCAGAAACTTGGAGTGATACCGAGTGTAAAGAGAGTGATGATGATTATGCTAATATTTGTCTAATGGCACAATCAGACTCAAATTCAGACTCAGAGACGGACTCAAACTCAGACGGTGAAATTGAGGTAAGTAATTTTAAAATTCCTACTAAAATCTCTAAATATATTGATGAATTGTGTCTTAATCTCAAAACATCTCTCAAGAGGATTTTCGAACTAAAAAGAGAAAATTCAGTATTGAAGCAACAAGAGATTGTTTGGAAAGAAAAAGTCGAAAATTTGGATAAAAGTGCTATTGTTTTGAAAGAAAATGCAGATTCACTTTTAAAAGAAAATGCATTTTTGAAAAATGATATCTCAAGTATTTCAAAAAGGTTTTCTATAGATTCTGAGAAATTATAAAATATTATTTCAATACAAAGACCTTACTTTAACAAATCAGGTTTGGAAATGACTGCTGAAATCATTCCTCTAATCGATTTTCCTAAAGTAAATGAGAGAATTAAACAAAGACCTACGAAAGATTTTTATAGAAATCATTTTTCAAAAAGTCTTTGTAAAACATGTAGGCCGAAGTGCCCTTAAATGTTCTAAGTGCAATAGCTCAGAATATTTTGAGAAAGAATGTCCTATGATTTGGAAATCTGTTAAAAAGGTTTGGGCAAAGACCGTATATTGCACTAACTCTATTGGACCCAAAAAAGTATGGGTACCAAAGAAAGCTTGAGTTTTTTCTTTTTTTTCTAAATGCAGGTCACTATCAAGAAAAATGTTAAATGGTACTTGGATAGTGGATGCTCAAGACATATGATATAAGACTCAAATTGTTCCATAAAGCTTGTGCAAGTTAATGGTGGAAAAGTCTCTTTTGGAGGAAATAGCAAATGTAGAATTGTGGGATACAGAACCGTAAAGATTGGAAGTCTCACAATCAGTAACATTTCCTTAGTGGAAGGACTCAATTACAACTTGTTGAGTATCAGCCAATTGTGCGACACGGGTTACAAAATCAACTTTCAAGAAGGAGAATGTTCAGGAACTACTAAAGATTCTTCTTAGACATTCACGGGGCGAAAACATGATAATATATATCTCTTGGATATCAATCCAAAAAAATCCAAATGTCTAATTTCAATTCAAGAGGAAACTAATCTCTGGCATAGAAAACTTGGGCACATCAACATGAAGCAAATAGCCAAGATCTCTGCAAAGAAGCTTGTTCATGGACTACCCATCCTGACATATCAAAAATCTGAATTATGCACACCGTGTATATTGGGAAAACATGTTAGAAACTCTTTCAAACCAATAAATCAAGTTTCCACTAGTCGGGTGTTACAGCTCTTGCATATGGATCTTTTCGAACCCACCAGAACCCAGAGCATTGGAGGTAAGAAATAGTGCTTAGTAATAGTTGATGATTATTCACGATTCACTTGGGTATATTTCCTGGCAAGTAAGTCTGAAACATTTTCTTATTTTATCAAATTTGCTAAGAAAGTACAAAATGAGAAAATGTATGTTATTTCAAGTATACTGACAGACCATGGAGGTGAGTTTGAAAATCAAAACTTTGCTAAATTCTGTGATGAATCTGGTTTTCAACATGTGTTCTCCTCACCATACACTCCAGAACAAAATGGAGTTGTGGAAAGGAAGAATAGATCGTTGCAAGAAATGGCTAGAACTTTATTAATTGAAAATAACATTTCCTCTCGTTTTTGGGTTGAAGCAATTTCTACAGCGTGCTATATTATTAATAAAGTCTTCTTAAGGCCTATTTTGGAAAAAACTCCCTATGAGTTGTTCAAAGGAAAGAAGGCAGTTGTCTCATATTTTCATGTGTTTGGATGCAAATGTTTTATATTGAAAAATTCAAATGATCAAATTGGTAAGTTTGAAGAAAAATCAGACGAAGGCATCTTCATTGGATATTCAACCACCAGCAAAGCTTACAGAGTATACAACAAAAAGACTCAATCTGTAGAAGAATCGATGAATGTCAAATTCTAAGACTTTATGCAAAATCAATCAATTCAGACTCAACCTGAAGAATCTAAACCTGCTCCAGACGCAGCTCAGATTTCAGAAGACCAGCAACGAATGATTGTTGAAGAATCAAATGAAGAGAGAGATCAACAATCTGACAAATCAACCAGCAACTGGAAGCACAAGTCTAGTCATCCCAAAGAACTCATTATTGGTGACATTAATGAGGGAATTCGTACAAGATCCAAAAGGCGTGAAGAGTCTAGTGCTGTGGCTCTTATTTTTGAAATAAAACCCAAGAGCATAGAAGAAGTTTTAACTTATGAAAGTTGGATTGAAGCTATGCAAGAAGAATTCAGGCAATTTAGTATCAATGATGTTTGGGAATTGACTCCTAAACCGAAAAGTAAATCTATCATTGGAGCTAAATGAGTTTTCAGGAACAAGATGAACGAGAAAGGAAAAGTCGTAAGGAACAAAGCAAGCCTCATAGCCAAAGGATATACGCAAGAAGGAGGAATAGACTATGATGAGACTTACGCACCAGTAACAAGGTTATAAGCAATTAGATTATTACTTGCTTTTGCATGTTATAAGAATTTCAGATTATTCCAAATGAATGTCAAAAGTGCTTTCCTAAATGGATTTATCCAAAAGAAAATCTATGTGGAACAACCTCCCGATTTTGAAGACCCAAGGAAACCAGACTCTGTATTCAGACTGAAAAATGCACTATTTGGCTTAAAGCAAGCACCTCGAGCTTGGTACGACAGGTTAAGTAAGTTTTTAATTCAAAATGGTTTTGTTAAAGGCAAAGTAGATACTACATTATTTATCAAAAGAGAAAGCAAAAAATTTTTACTTGTTCAAATTTATGTTGATGATATTATTTTTGGATCATTTAATGAAAATCTGTGCAAGAAATTATCTAAGACTATGCAAGATGAGTTTGAAATGAGCATGATAGGTGAACTATCATTCTTTCTTGGACTTCAAGTAAAACAATTGAAGGAATGAACCTTCATCCACCAAGAAAAATATGCTAAAGAACTTGTTAAAAAGTTCGGCTTGGAGAATTGCAAAAACTCTTATATACCAATGTCAAGTTCCTTGAAGCTAGACAAAGATGAAGGAGAAAAGAAAGTTGACCAGAAGCTATATAGGAGTATCATTGGTTCACTTCTTTATCTTACTGCTTCTAGACCTGACATTTTGTTTAGTGTTTATATTTGTGCCAGATTTCAATCTGATTCTAAAGAATCTCATTTAAGTGCTGCAAAACGCATCATCAAATACGTTGCATCAACTTCTAATTTGGGTCTCTGGTATCGTCAATAAGGAAACTTTACTTTCCTTGGATATTCAAACGCAGATCTAGCAAGATGCAGAGTTGATAGAAAGAGCACCTCGGGCACTTGTCAATTACTTGGGAATATAACAGTATCTTAGTTTTCAATGAAGTAGAGTACTGTAACTCTTTTAACAGCAAAAGCAGAATATGTGGCTCTTGGAAGTTGTTCACAAATTTTGTGGATAAAGCAACAGTTAAGAGACTTTGGAATCGAAAACTCATGCACTAAGATCAAATGCAACAATACCAGCGCGATTAATCTCACCAAGAATCCAATTCTTCATTCGAGAGCAAAGTACATAGAGATTCGACATCATTTTATTAGAGATCATGTTCAAAATGGAGAAGTCTCGATTCAATTCATTCACTCAAAGAATCAACTAGCAGACATATTTACAAAGCCTCTGGAGAAAAGTCAATTCGAGCTTATTCGTTCAAGACTCAATATCTTAAAGACTGAAAAAGTTCAGACTCAAGGATAAAAGTCTAAAGATACTCAGACTCAGACGATCAAGATTCATGACTGTAAGTTATTTCTATTTTAAAATTTTATCTGTTGGATAAAATCTCGAAAATGTACAATCATCTATTAATCTGTAATTGATTGATGTTATCTTCCCCAGTTTTTGTGATTATTCCAAAATAATTTGTTTTTGAAAAAGAAGTTATTTTCAAATGACGGTTATCCATTTTTTTCAAAAAGGCATTTATTTTTTGAAAAGGCATTTTTATTTTTCCTTTTATGTCGTTCCGTATGCCTCTTTTCGACTGCTTTATATATTGATTGTCTTCCTCACAAACCCTAAAAGCACAGGCCATCACTTTCTTATTTTTACTCTCTAGTTTAATCATCAAAGTTCTCACCTTTTTCGCGAATCGAGTTTGGAATCTCTCAAAGACTATGAGAATGGCTTCACAAAGAAAGTCTTCAAGGATCGCGAACAGGGGACCACAACTCATGCGTGAGGGTCCTACGCATTTTGACCTCACCGAGAAAGAAGAATCTCCAAGATAGCAACAAAGCCCACAACGTTCTCAACCGCGTCAATCTCCTCAAGCTAGACCTCAGAGTGTTGATCAAAGAGCGGAGGAAGAAATCATTGAAGGGGATGAACCCATAAGAACTCAAAAGCCCACTTTTATCTTTAAACTTTACTCTACTTTGAAGAAGGGAGGCACTCCCTTGAACTATATTGATGCATTTTTGAAAGAAAAAGGGTATCAAAATGAAACCCATTTTTTGCGAACAATGGAACGATTGGGGATTGCTCCTGCAGGGTCGGCAGAACGAGCATTTGCGAATATTCCTAGTGATCCACATGTTGGAGGTCTTAGTCAACCTAATGAGAATGATGATGACAAAATGTACACTTATTTTAAGCCTAGAATGGGTGTTGAAGTGAATATTCGAAGCAAAAGGACAAACTTGTTTCACTCAGAGAAACACAAGCGACTTTACTCCAAGTTGCTGAAAAGAGGGGTGATCAATCCAAGAAGTGTAGACTTTGATTTTCTTGATTCTTTGAATGTGAAGCTGCAAGAGAAATTCACTCAACTTCAGGTTGAGCGATTTTGTTTTGAGATGACAGAGGCATATCCAGAACTTACTGCTTATTTCTATTCTAATATGAGTTTCTTGGATGCGAATAGATTTTATTTTAGTGTTTGCGACTAAGACTATATTGTTGACATAGACACATTAGCGGATGTGATTGGAGTAGAGCGAGGGGCATTCCAATCGATTAATGTGTCTGTTGGCCATGCAACGATAGAGCTTGTTCGTGATAGAATGGCGGAAGGAATAATTTTGTACTTGAGGATGAATGCCTCAAATATTTTACTTCACAAGATCGTGATCAATTGCCTCAGATCCAAATCGACTTCAAAGACTGACGTCTCCAACTTGGAAGCAAAGTTGATGTATGCTATCAACACTGGGAAAAAGTTCTCTCTGCCTCACACAATCATGTTTCACATGTATAGAACGATGGTGAAAGACAAGGGACAACTTCCTTACTCGGCGCTTGTTACAAAGTTGTGCAGACATTTGAATATTCAACCTCCAAGGATTCTGTGTGTTCGATCCTGTGATCAAATAATGGTGGAACTGAAAATGGTTTCCAAAATGCGTATGAAAGAGCTGGACAAGGCTTTGGAGCGATTAAAGGAGAAAACCCCTATCAAAACTCACTAAGGTTCTTCAGCTGCAAACGGAAAGGGAAGGAGCCCATGATAACTCCATCCAAGAAAAGAAGAGCACTCGTCCTAGAGGATGAAGAGGATGATGACGATATTACCATTTCCGCTCTTACACTGAGAAATCTACAACATGTTGTTCCAGAGACTGAGGAGAGAGAGGATCAAGACAGAGAAGAGTTCGAACAAAGAAGTGGGGAGAGAGAAACAATGTGAAAAGAAGCAGAGGAAGAAAGGATTGCAAAAGAAGAAGAAGGTAAAGGTGAACAAGAGGAAACATAGCATGAAGAGTACTTTTCACCGCCTGAAGGCATTGAAACAGGGGGAGTTGCTAAGAAAAGAGGTACATCTTCAATTGTTTTTACTAGTGAAGGTGTTAGTCGTTCACCTACAGATCTAGAAGAAATCTATGCATCTCAATTTTCAAAGGAAGGTCATGAGGTTTCATCACCAAATCTGAGTGATCATGCTAACTTGCCATCATCTGCAAATACTCCTACTGATCATGCAGAAGCTACCACTCAGACTGATAATTCACCAGACTTTCGAAGACTGCTTGATATTCTTATGGAGATGCGAGGACAGATCTATGCCCTGGGATGCGAAGTTCAGAACTTGCAAAATGCAGGTCAAGCCTCTTCAGTTTCCTTACATGATCAAATCCATGCCCTTGCTCTTTAAGTTCAAGCAAATGCTAAGGGTGAAGAAATGGCTCAATTGAATGAGGATTTGAAAAAGCTGGAAGGGATTGTCTAGTCGATGGGAGATTTCCAGCTCATTCGCATTCCAAAGCAATCTTAATTTCATTATCTTTTCGTTTCTACCTTTTTCATATTGACAAAAAGGGGGAGATGGTGCAGATTTGAGATTTAACTCTTGTTTGATTTGACTTTTGATTGACTTTTACTTTTGTTTGGTTTTTTGGTTGTGACTAGATTTGGATGTGGATTGTTTGATCGTTGGAATATTTGTTGTAGTATCTTAAGCACTGCTAGTATTTCATGGCAAAAATAGTTGTTTATTTATAGGACTAACTTTCTGTGGATGCAGATCTAATGCTATTTTTACTAAGCCAATTATCTTTTGTGAAATATCCATATTTGCTTGAGTATTATCTTGCAGGTCAAACGTATCCAAATCTGCAGGAAAGTTTTGTCACCATAAAAAATGGGAAGATTGTTAGAGAAAACTTCTGTATTTGTTTAGAAGCTAACAAAACATTTCCATCAATCTAGTCTGAAGACTTGTAGACTCTTTTGTCAAAGTCTGAAGACCGCTTAATCTCTAGACTCAAGATTCAAAGTCTACCCTTATTGACAGTTTCTAGACCGTCAAAGAAGACTTATCCAGAATTTGAGTATTTCGTTAAGGATTTGATTCTATCGATTGAAGAAGATCTCTTGGCTGGATATAGCATCTTGGAATCATAGATCCTAATTGGCGAAGCATACTTGAAGATCTCTTGTTTGGGTAATTTAGATCCGTTAATTGGCGAAGCATACTTGAAATGTTCTACTTATAGAAACCTAGATCCTAATTGTATGGGCGAGCAGGATTGATGGGCTATCATCATATTCCTTAAATAACTCGAGATCTCCCTAATTGATTCTGTCCAACGGGTAGATTGGAAAAGCTCCTTTGGAAAGTGCCAACGGATATGAAGGCATGGAGGAGTATATAAGGAAGATGTTCCAGTTATTCAAGTGTGTGCGCGATAGAAGAATTCCAAAATCTGAAACTCCTTGTTCTTTGTCAATTCAATTGTTGAGCGTAAACTTGTACTCAAAAGAGAGTTTATACATTTGTGAGACCTTAAGGAAGTGTAGCAGAGTCTCTACATTGTGGAATCAAGGACGTGATACTGTAACGACTCTTTTGATTCATAGTGAAATCTAGCCGAAGGGCTGTCAGTGTGGGAGAATGGATGTAGGCTTTGATTAAGCCGAACCACTATAAACATTGTGTTCTTATTCTTTTCCCTAAACTCTTTTACTTTACTCGTAACTTTATTTAACTGTTAAAGTCTTGCTTCTATTTTAAAGTCTATTGTTAAACAGACTCTGGTTAAACTTAAAGTTTTACTCCGTCCTTCGCAAAAGTTTGTTTTCGCACCTATTCACCTCCTCTAGGTGCTCATACTAGCACTCACAGTTGGCCCTCGTCGACCCAGATCGTGGTCACGACGAGCTCGCGGGTCTAGGGATTCTTAGTGGGCACGGCCAACTCAATAGTCGACGATCATCCGGCATAGTCTGACGTCGTCTCGCCCCATCGAGCATGGCAATGTCTATATCTAGACGACATTCCTGAAGAAGCATCGGTTCGACGTCTACCGCGATCCAGCATCCGTTGACAAGAGCATTCCATATAGGAGCATCACCCACTCGACCTTCATCGAGTAACGAGTTCTTATAATGATTACATGGACATCCCATCTCGGCCAAGGACATCATGCTTTGCACTCAAATGTCTCAATTTAAATAATGTACTTAGCCTATTTTCTTCAAATTAAAAACATCCGGTAAAATAATTGTGCGTGAGTACCCGATCAGATTGAACCATAAAATGCGATATTCTCACTTTTAAAAATCCCACGACTTTATATAGTACTTAAAAAAAAAAAATTGGTGTCAAAACCCGACACCCGGTATTATGCTAATCAAATACCAAAATTCCGTATTTTTGAAATAATAAATCAAAACTCACCAATCAACATCCAATTGCACAAATTGTCATTCAGTTGCACAAACTAACTATACCACGACAATTAGCATGAAATTCTGACAACCGATTATCCCGGTATAAATTACGGAAAATAATAATTAATTAAATTAATTACAAATTAATTAAATAAATGCAAAATAATTAAATAAATCACTAATTAAGCTATATACACTAATCTAACCACCTAATTAATCTAATTAATTAATTAAATCACTAATTACACTAACTAATCATCCTAACCTAATCTTATTATAAACTAATCTTCCTCTAAGCATAATTAACCTCCTAAGTAAAATTTAGAAAGTAGGGATAAGTGCTACAAAAATCCTAAAACTTATCACGAAAATACAATTAAGTCCTAAAACTTGTAAAAAGTGCAATCAACCTTAAAACTTGTCAAATTCTTTCAATCGAGTCCTAAAGTTAATGCCATCGACTTTTTTAACAGAAAATGTTAACGTGGCATTTAAAATTAATTTGAAATAATTTTTTAATTTTCCATGTGGATTTAAATATTAGAAAATAAAATTTAAAATTTATTTTTAAAAAATTCAAAAAAAAAAAAAAAAAAATGGCAGCCACCGCCCCCTGCGAGAGCCAGCGTGCCTAGATCTAGGCACCATCACCCAAGCGCGGTGAGGGTCGTGGCCCTCGCCCGGGACCAACGAGGGCCGACCACCCCCACCCAAGGCCAGCAACCGACACCGGCCCCTCAGGTGATGGTGGTTGGTGGCGGTGGCAGCGAGGGAGGAGCTACCTTTTTCTTTTTCTAACAAATTTTAAAAATAAATTTTAACTTTTATTTTTTTATTTTTTAAATCTATTTGAAAATAATGAATAAAAATAATTAAAAAAAGCCATGTGGAAAATGAAAAATTATTTAAAATTAATTTTAAATGCCTTGTTAGCATTTTCCGTTAAAAAAGTCGATGGCGTTAATTTTAGGACTTCATTGAAACAATTTGATAAGTTTTAGGACTTGATTGCCCTTTTTGCAAGTTTTAAGATTCAATTGCATTTTCGTGACAAGTTTTAGGACTTTTGTAACACTTATCTCTAGAAAGTAAACTCACCGGTTTAACAAGCCGAAGAGTTCACAGCAATGGCGACGCGGAGGCGAGCGAGACTTAGGCCTACGGTGATGCCAAGGGAGTTCCGGAAAGGCCCGAAAACAGCCCATGAAGCCTCAGCACTAAGCTGGAACTTCGATTCTATGGTTGAACCGAAGAGGCTGGTTGGGCGGCTTGGCTAGCGCGAGAACGGCATAGCGAGACCAAGCGGCGACAGCAGCGGCTCAAGGACGGCTACGGGGGACCAGGTGAGCGGAGTTGCAATGTGGGCGGCCTAGACTCGCGAGCGACTGGGCGATGCAATGAGCAAAGATGCATGCGAGAGGCGGTGCAAGCAAGCAGATGCGCTGGCTCGGGACGGCTCACAGGCGGCGAACAGCGGACGGCAACACCGGCAGGCTAACAGGCGAGCAGTTGGCTGTTTCGATTCAAAAGCTTGGCTGGTTTGTTGGTTCTTTGGTCTTGTTTCAACTACAATGGAGAGTGAAGCAAGGAAGAAGAAAAGGATGCTGCTGGAGAGGGGATAAAGGCCTCCAAAGTCAAGTCTAAAGATCTTAAACACTTGAGTTATGACCCCCAAAGTCCACAACCCTTATCAGCTGCCCATTTCCCTCCCAAATCTTCCTAAGCAAGCCACTTTTAGGGTCCAAAATGTTGTGGCCTCTATGACCTACGAATTTCATGTGCTTCCCTCCCAAATTCAAGTTCATTTCACACCAATTGACCTCAAATTGATGGCCAAATTGCCAAGGAGGAAACCCACATCACTTTCCATAATTTTCCTCACCAATTGATCCAACTTGGAGACCAAAATTTCACACAAAAATGGCCCTCCAAATTTCTCGGTCCAAAATTGCCCAATGAATTTTCGCCAAAAATCCAGACTCACCAAAAATTCTGCGAAGGATGAGTCGACATTCCTAAAATAAATTGTGACACGTTAGAACTTTTGATTCTTGAAACTGGGTTCAATTTCGTGGTTAATTTCAACCGGACCCAATTTTAGCATGACCTAACCTACGGGGTAGCTTTTAGGAATTTTTAGCGCAATTGACCCATGGTCGATTATTTTTTATCCACATTGTACATCTCCGACTCATAGATGACTCTCGGTTGTTGTAAAAATCTCAAGGTTTCAAATACGGACATAGGGTACAAAATCAACAGAAAAATCGGTTTAGTGTCATTTGACGCGAATTTTGCAATTAGGTGGAATCACCCACAATTTAATTACATGCCTCTGTCAAATCAACCTATTTCCGGTCTCTAATCAATTTTAACGGTGCCGTATTGACCCTTGTAGATTAGCACCATCGAGCAATCGATTTTTGATCAAATTCTCAAGTCGGTCGCGTTTAGATTCCTTAATGGCTTCACCTAATAGACTAGTTATCTTGTGAGTGGCCAACTTAGAGAAAAAAGGTCATAGGCGCGTCGATGAAAAGCCCATTTCATTTTATTGAAAATAGGGTTGAAAAATCAGGATGTCACGGTGACTGTGAATAGTAATTTCCCTAATATCTTGCTATAGTATTTTGCTATGTCCTTTTTAGATTTGCCACGGGGTTTACAGGAAGCCTCAAACATTTGTTGCAATCGATGATAGAGCAAGATCAAGTTCAATTTTTGCTCTCAACATATTTTGGCCAAGCTATTGCTCTCTGAACATCGTCCCGCTCCATCGAGCACAATATCGTCTAGGACCCCCTAGACAGCATTCCATAAAGAAGCATTGGTCCGACCTCAAACGCGATGCGACATCCGAAGCCCTACCGGGCATTCGGTAAACATCGGGTATCGCCCCCAAATTCTCATTGGGTGATGGGTTTGATTAAATGATCACTCGAGCATGCCAACAATCAAGCCAATATACTTTGCCGTTAATAAGCCCGGTATAAAAGAGTCGAGTTCCAAATAATCAACTTTGACAAATTTTTACACTTAAAATTCTAGTAAAATATTCGCATGTGGGCACGTATTAAAAATTTACCCGTCAAATTTTGCACATTTTCACTTTAAAACCCCATTGCCTCGTTTAACATGAAAAACTCGACGTCCAAACCCCACAAAAATTACTTTTTTTTTTTTTTTGCCCATAAACTTTCTTTTGAAATAGTAAATAAAGCTTATCACTGAGCAATCAATAACATGGCATCATAAGCTTAAACAATTGGAATTATGCACAAAGTCATCTAGAAAAACGAGCATTAAATTCTACTTAACGACTAATCTATTATTAACGTGCACTAATCGCTATTAATTAAGCTAATTACGATTAATTAAGACTAACTATCATTACTTAATATAACTATAATTAATTAAAATTAATCGTTGTTGATTAAAATAATTACGATTAATTAAACAATTGTCCTTAATTAAGACTAATCTCAATTAGCCTTAATCTAAATCATCCTTAACAATGGTTAGTACTAAACCAACATTAAATATCATTAACTGCCGTTAGCCTAAAGTAAACCTACCTTTAAACACAATTAACTACCTAATTAAGGATTAGGAGTTAACTTACGGTTTTTCCAACGACAACGGACTCACGGCGATGGCGATGCAATGGCAAACAACGGCCAAGGCACAATGAGCTTTGAGGCTCATGGCCACCTTGCTTGAGAGCTCGGTGGTGGTGGTGGCAACTTGAGGTGAGGACGGCGGTGGTGGTTTGCAATAGTGGAAAGGGACAGGCATGCGGCAACAGTGAGCCATCAGTGAGATACCACTTTGGAAGAGCTAGAATTCTAACCTTGTGTTAAAACCTACAAGCCAAGGGACACTCTTAGGTAGACAATTGGCGAAGGATGGTGCGGGCAGCTTGAGCTTGCGGGGGTGAGCAGGTGACAATGTGGCGGTTCGATGAGGTTGAGGGGCAGCCAACCTTAGTGGTCGAGCGAGAACAAGCGGTGACTCGAACAGTGGTGAGTAGCAGTGAGTGGTGATGGAGATGGCGATGATAGGTGGTGGTGAGATGGGTGGCCAAAAGGAACAAAACAAGGAAGAAAAGAAGAGCAAGAAGGAGAAGAAGAAGAAGAAGAGGAGAATGGAGGGGGGAGGACTCGGCAGAGGAAAAAGGAAATGGAGAGAGAGAGAGAGAGAGAGAGAGGATTTTCCCAAGATTTTTCCGTAAAATCCATGATTTCCCCTTCACCCACTCTCCCTAAATTCCTCTTCACCTAGCATTTTATCCCCTTAATTTTCTTTTCATTTTCCTCTTTCTTTAAAGCTAAGATTTGGCCAAAATTCACAACTTTGCCATTAGCTATGGTTCCCTTGTTTCCAATTTTCATCTAATAATTCATTTTCCAAAAATTTCAAACTTGCCACTAATTCGATGGACAATGAGGCGACGCCCAATAAGTTAGTCTTCAAATATTCAAAAATTTGATATCAAAAATCGAATTTAATTTTATGGTTAAAATTGATCAAATGCAACTTTAATATGACCTAAATTATCATGTGGCTTTTAAGGGTTTTCGCATGACTAACTCGTGGTCAATAATTTTCGATTTACATTTGTACCTCTTCGAATCGTGGACGACCCTCGGTTGTCATGTAATCATGAGGGTTCAATTATGTACTATGAGTACAAGATCAATAGAAAATCAATCTATCGTTATTCGATGTGAATACTGTAATCATATGAAATCACTCGCGAGCCAACTATGTACTTCCATTGAATCAATTTATATCTGTTCACTAATTGACTTATAACAGGATAGTATTGATCCTTGTTAATCCTTATGGTTGAGCAGTCGATTTGTTAGTTAACTCATGAGTGATCAATTCGAGTATCAGTGCATTAATGAAATAACAATTTCATATTTTTTGAAAAGGGCCAAATTTCAGTGCAACAAAACGATTCTCTTAGTCACAATTTTTCCCTTTTTATAAAAATTTTGTCCTTGAAATTTGAATCATTACAAAACTTCAACAAAAAAGTCGGGATGCTAATGCCTCATTATCTCTTCATTTTCCTATGTGGCTCCCTCCGTTCTATGGTGTTGACATACCATTTTGACTAAGAGAATCGTTTTGTTGCGCAGCACTTGTTCCTTTCGATCTACTATCCAAGCTGGTCTTTCCACATACGACACTCTATCATTCACGTCTATTTCCTCAAAATTCAGTACGTGGGTCGTATTAGGTTCATACTTCCTCAGCATCACCATGTGGAAGATGTTATATACTTGAGTAAGTCTCGATGGCAACGTAAGACGATGGGCCAAAGTCTCGATTGACTCCAAAATCTCGGAAGGGCCCACGTACCTCGAGCTTAGCTTCCCTTTCTTGCCAAAGCGTGAAGTGCCTCGCATCGGTAATACTTTGAGAAATACGTGCTCACCCACTTGAAAATCCAAAGTCCTATGCCGTTTATCTGTATAACTCTTTTGATGGCTTTAGGCGGTTTTAAGCCTTTCTCGAATGACTTTGACGATGTTCACTAATTGCTGAACCAGCTCAAGGCTTATAATCTTGTGTTTAAGAAACTTTGTCCTAACAGACTGGAGTTCTGTAGGCCCTGCATACAACGCTTCAAATGGTGCTATCTTAATGCTCTGCTAATAGTTGTTGTAGGCAACCTCAACCAAATGAAATCGTTCCTCCTAACTTCCTTTGAAATTCAACACACAAGCTCACAGCATATCTTCAAGTGTCTGAATAGTCCTTTCAGACTAGCCATCTGTCTACGAATGATAGGCCATGCTGTATTGCAGCTTCGTTCCCAAAGCAGCTTGTAAACTCTCCCAAAAAGCTACCATGGGTCTCAATCTGAAGTGATCATTACTAACACTCCATGAAGATAAACTATTTGTCACAAGTACAACTTAGCATATTTATCCAAAGTAAAGTCCTTTCATATGGCAATGAAGTTGCAAATTTCGTTAATCTGTCAACCATGACTCAGATGGAATCATTATGCCGCTAACTCCTCGACAATCCTATTATGAAATCCATTGTATTATATTCTCATTTCCACTCGGGAACCTCGAGAGGTTGTAAAAGTCCACCAGGTTTGCAATGTTGTGCTTTCACTTGTTAGCACGCCAAACACTTGGTAACATGCTTGGTGATATCTGCATTCATATCGTTCCACTAATAGTACTGATGCGGATTCTGATATTTTTGTGTTGCTCGGATGAATACTGTACTTGCTATGATGGGCCTCTGACAAAATTTATTCCTTAAGCTCCACATCATTTGGGCACGTACAATCGTCCATGAAATTTCAATATTCCATCCTCAGTTACTTGAAAATTGGCTTTCCTCTTTTCTGCACCTCCTTGCAGAACTTTCTGGGTTTTGGGATCTATTGATTGGAGCTTCTTAATCTTTTCATGTACTTCCGGTTCAATTATGAGGGTAGGCATAAGACTTGAAATGTGGTTTACCTCAAACTTAAAATTCGAATCTCAAACTCCTTCAAATAATATCCATATTCTGGACTCGTGTGTCAAAGTATGTCAAAAGAAAATAGAAAAAAAAAATGTAGGAGTGAATTGTGTGTTACAAGAAGTGAGAGTCAAATTTGAAGAAAAGAGACGACTAGATTTTTTTTCCCTTTTATTTATTATTTATTATTTTTTACATATTTATATTTGACCTCTCATTTATTAAAAATTTTAAAAATTAATCCTGTGTGTGTGGGAATCATGTGTCGTAATTTTAAACTCGCATGTCGGGAGAGTTGACCCTGACTTCTGTTGATCGAGTGTTGGAGAGTGTCGGCAAGTGTCGAAGAGTGTCGGACACGTGTAAGAATGTTCGACATGACACCAATGCTTTTGGAGAGTGTCAATGCTTCCTAGCCAACAACCCTAGCCAAATTATAGTGTGAGGGTCGCTAACCCTTGTTGACAAAGCTTGTGGTGGTAATGTGATCACAAAACTAGCTTTGTAGCAAGTAGTTTCTTTTTAAGTGTGATCACAATGCTAGCTATTTGGATGGGTATCAAATAGTTCTCTCACTATGATGGCCCATGTTTAGACCTATTATGTTGATAGATAAGGGCGGGTTTGGTAATAATTTTGTTCTCGATGACAATTTTTTATCAGAAATTATTTTTTCTGACTCTATTGCCGAGAAGAATTTCTGAGAAAAAGAACATGCTTGGTAACTGTCCAAATATATTCTCGAGATAGAAATATGTTTGGTAGGATTCTTCAATTTTTTTGTTTCTTTTAATTTTTTAGTACTTTTGTCATATTTTTCTTATTTTTATTTTTCTCTTTTTCTTCCTCCTTCTTGGTAGCCGGTCGTTGGAGCCTTGCAAGGCCATGGCAAGGCTCCAGTGAGCTCGCCGGAGGCTTGCCTCGACTTGGCCAGATATGGGCGAGGCCAAGCCTCACCAATGGCCAGGTGAGCCCCGCCAAGTCACCGACGAGGCTCTACCTCGCTTAGGCGACGCGAGGTCAGCCTCGCCTTGGCCTAGTGAGGCCGAGCCTCGCCTTGGTCATGCGAGGTTCAGCCTCACCTTGGTTGGGCAAGGTAGACCTCGCCTAGATCTAGTAAGGCCAAGCTCACCCAATCACCAATCAGGGTCAACCTTGCCGGGCCATTGCTAGGTGATGCCGTCCTGGAGGTGGCTTAGTGAAGCCTAGCCTCGCCTGTGGCTGGATGAGGTCGACCTTGCCTAGCCACCACAAGGCTTGGGCCGATGAGCCTCGCCATGGCTTGATGTCGCCGCGGGCCGATGATGCCTCGGGGAGGTCGCCAGCCATAGTCGAGGCCAACCAAAAGGAAGAAGAAGAATAAAAGGAAAGAGAAGTAGAAAAAAAATTAGAATTGATTCTAGGAATTATTCTTAAGAACAAAACACAACTTTTTTCTACTTCTTAATTTTATTTCAAATATATTCCTGAGAACAAAAAAATTGATTCTTGTTTCCGGGAATAAAAAATTTACCAAATGGATTTATGTTCTTTTTTTACTCTTAGAAATAAAAGAACATAATCAATTGTTTTCGGGAGTGTTATCAAACAAGCTTTAAGTATCTAGCAAGCTCAAATTAGAATAAAGCGATTTAAAAGAACTGTGCAAGGGGAGCGAGTGGCCATCAAAACAGACAATGTCACTACCGTTAGCTGAATGGGACGGCCTATAAGTCCACATCGAATTTTTACCCCTCTCTAAGCAAGATCAAATTGGATCCATTCAAGACATGGCATAGTTCTTACACGTATGATTAAAATGTAAGAGTGAAGTTAAGCGGAATCCCACCACAAGAAAGCCAATCCACCCCAAAAGACTTGAATTGCAAGGGATTAAAAAATGCCAATTTTATTGGCAGTGAGTAATAGTAGGCGAGTTGAGTCAAGATGAGGTGGAATCAACGGCAGCCGAACATTTTATGTGCTCATTTGTCTTGTCATCATTGACATTAAAGATAGAAGGGGGGTCGCCACTTTCAAGCCATGCTCAAATAATGAACACACGAAGCTTCCATTCAACTCGTTGTGAAAACTCCATCCAAGCGCAGGGAAAGTGAGAACTCGTGGCACGACTCTATTTCTATGTTGGAAAAAGCAAAAGGGAGAGACGCATGCATGACTTTACCTCTCGTGTCTTTCCGCAATTTTTTTTTTTTTTTTTTTTGACAATTTAACTCAATTGCGAGTAAGTGGAAGTATACATAATAAATAAGGAAAGAGACAAGAAGATGTCGAGAATCTTGCAATGGGCTCGAAACTTTTTTAGGATTCTTAATTGCGAGGATATTTAAGTTGTAAATGAGAGGAAGTTGTGGGAGCAGGTAAACACAATGATTTTGCATTCTATTTTGTTATAATTACTATATTACTCGTTCAGCTGTACGAGACTGCTGTTGCTTATGCGTTTAGCGGGAGTTGCTGGTACCAAGAAACATTTCTAATCGTGTAAATTAGTATAACAAAAGTAAGAGCGGATCCAAATTCCTGTGTGATGCACATGCGACGGGACCTCGAATTTCCTAAACAATGAGGCCCTTTAGTTATAGTTATAGTTAAGTTATTAAGCGTCTTGAAGCTAAACTCTGTCCCAACCCTACCACTACCTTCAATGAAACTTCTTCGTGATATTAACTTAATGATCAGTATAAACAAAAATAAAATAGTCTGCAGGTGTTGAATCAACATAATTACAAAAATCTAATGTCAAATGACGAGGCAACAAACCTTATCATCAAACTAGTTGAAGTCCTATGCATTGCATAGACCAAAAGTTGATTAACTGAAATATTTGTTTTGGAGATATATGGCGTGACCTTACGAAGAGAGCATTCATTCATCAATCAAAACAAAATTCTAGTCGGAACATATGAATCATTAATTTAGTCTTTCTTCCTATATTATGCCATTTTTTTTTCTTTTTCATTTGAATGTTGTTTTCTAGATAAGCAAAAGCTGTAGTATATTGTGGGATCTTGATCTTTGTTGATTTCCAGTAATATATACTCGGTCAAACTTGTGTATAAATTAGTTATATTCTATAATTAATAGGATCTTTTGCAATTGGTTATTGTACCTACAGATAAACCACATGTTGTAATATTGAAAGTTAAGCAATTGAATCATTGTCACTGCTATTCTATTTGTAACTTAGTATAAGTGCCCCATATCTTCCTGAAAACTCAATAGTCGTTCATTTTATTGTCGCAATTCAGTTCGAAAATCTTGCTGGAGTAAAGCCGAGCCTACTACCACGGAATCCTCTAACTTTGAAACTCGGGTGCTGCTCAAATTGAGCTTTGCCCATCACTCCCTTCCCTGGAATAACACCTTCTTACAAGCAACACTTTCCACAGTCCTCCTCTAACAACACCTTCCACTGCTGTCCTCGTCGATTTCAGCACAAGCGAATGGTCGCCTTGCTCCACCTCCTTATCATCGTGCCACATAGTCAATAGTCCCGTCCAGTTGCAGCTCCATTCCATGTGAACATGATGGACGTATCATACTCCTTTTCCTTGGCCTCTTTTACTTATTTCTTGAAGGAACTCTAATCCCCAGTCCACATTGTGCAATGTGCACCATAGCAACTTTTGCCTCCGAAAATTGAATTGACACGATCAGTTAACTCATTAGCCGCTATAAAAGTGCTAGATCGAGTTTCTTTACTCCTAGGTCACGCTCTACCACATTAGAGAGCTATTTTTTTATGCATTTTTGATTTATTTTCTTATGAATTTCGGAATTTTATAAATTATTAAAATTCCGATTTTTTAAAATATTTTGTATGCATTTTTGAATTTTTTAAAATAAAATTTTTCAAGATTTTTAAAATTTTCTCTTTTTTAAAAAAGATATAATATTATTTTTCTAAAATAAATTTTTAAAAATAAAATTTTGAATTAATTAAAAGAAAAGAAAAGAAAATAAGGACATCGGTATGGACTATCAAGCGCGGTCACGCTCGGGCCCGAATAGGCCGGCCGAGCAGGACCAATTCGCAAGCGGATTCCCACATTGAGCCCAATTCGACCTAGACCTTGAAACAAACCTCAACAAAACTAAAAAGCCCAACTCACCTAAAACGTCTAGCCTAAACTAAACTAAACTAGACAAGTCCAAATAATCTCAAACGAATTAAACCCAAACTCCACAAGACCAATTCGGCCCAAACCAAACAAGATCAAACCAAGCTCATTTCCCATTTTCTTCTCTCTCTAAAATATGGTCGATCTCCCCCGCTGCTCTCTGGATTCTCCTTATCCTCCACAGCACACGAGCCCTTCAATCTTCAACATTAAAACTTAAGTCACCAACACAAAACGTCTGTCATGGATCACAGTCATTGGACCACGGCCCATCCTCGATTATGACTCCACAGCGATGGGTAACATATAAAATGGAAGATGATAGTAAAGCTCAGTCAAGCATCCTGAGAAATCAGTGTTCGTCAAGATCCCCGGTTCAGTTCCTCGCAAGTATTCACATCCACTATGAGAACAATGCACAGGATCAAACAACACAGAGGCACCACCGAAAGAGACTCGAAAAAGAGAAAAGAAAACGCATGTTGAGCCGCGGCTACAAAAAAACGTATTTTGAGGTTAGAGAGAGATCACCATCAAGCGTACCCCATGGCTACACGTTCAAGCGACTCAAAATCGGAAGAAAATATTAACGGCCTTGGTGCAAACATTTTGTCAAACGTGTGGTGGGCGAATTGAAAGGAAAACCCGAACGAGAACAAGACTCGAAACCGGATCAAAACTCAACACGAATCAGCGGGGAATGCTCAACAGCAACGAAGGACAGCATAAACGAACCCGAAACGCACGCCCCGGCTCAGTAGCTCGTGCAAAAACACGAGAGAACAGGGCAAAAGCAAGGCATAAAAGGGGGTCGGCCGAGGGTCTCTACCCGGCTCGGGGGCGGCGAACGGTGGGCGAGCTCCATAGACCGGACTACGTTCGGTCGCCCCGCACGCCTCCGAGCCGGGATCCCGGGGAAATCGACGCAACTCGACACAACTCAAAAAGATACGCACGATACCTACCGTGGGAGAAGCACGCGTCCGCAAGGGTCAGCGGCCGAGGTCCAAGCGCGGTGGCTCACTCACCTCTCTCCCTTTTAAGTTGCCCAACGCGCATGGCCTCCTGCGACGCCAGCTGCCCCTGCCGGCCTGACCCCCGACCGGACGCTCCTGCGGTCGTGCCGTTCCCCATCGTACCAGTGTCCTCGTCGCGTTGCAGAGGGCGTGAGGGAAAGAGAGGGAAAGATGTGGCAAGGGCCGGGCCAAGGAAAAGGGGCAAAAAAAGAAAAAGGAAAAGAAGAGAGCCGGGCCCAAAGAGGGGAAGGGAAAAGGAAAAGAAAAAGGGGCTCGGCAGGCCCAGCCCTAGCCCGGGCCCACTAAGTTTTTTAAATTAATTTTTTTAATTTTTAAAAATTAAAAATTCTAAAAATTTTAATAATTAATACTAGCAATGCAAATGTTCCTAATGTTCATATGTAACTCAATTTAATGAAAATTATTTTTGTTAAGGGTTAAGAATTAATTCCTAATTTTTTTTTGTAATTAATGAACGATTAATGAGTCGTCAAAATGTAAGTGTCAACATACATGATGGGCATTGAAACTCTAACAATAGTCCGTAAAGTGCCTACAACAACATTTGTGCCTCCAAAAACTCAATCCACAATACAAGTCAACTCATCAATCGCCATAGAAGTTGGTCGTCCAATTTCAGGGCAAACAAAGCTTCCACGCACTTACAAGCGCCAAGTCAAGTTTCGCACCGGTGAGTTACACCCTATGACGTCAGCAAGCTATGTTAGTAGGCCAAGTCACAGGCCATGTTAGCAGGAGGCTTCAGAAGCCCAATACCATTATTGACCGAACCGGCTTATTACTTTGACTAATCGATTTAAGGTATAGATTGATTCATTGCCTATTCAAACTAGCCACAACTTTCTTTAATGTGTCCTGTTCAAGTTTGAGGTAGCTTTACTTTCAACCTTTTAGTACGCTACAAAGATTAGTCACAGGTCTCATAGCCCATCTTTCAACCTTTTACTTTCTTTATTTGTGGGTTAAGCCATGCCTACTTGAACATCTAATGAAACTGTGAAAAAATAATGCTGAAAGACCTGAAGATTAGATCTGTGAAAATCACCAAATCATCATGTGGATCTATAGCAATATCCACTGGTCTATAATTTAGTAGGTTTGAGACTATCAAAAAGTTATAAGGTTTACTGGCTCAATGTTATGGTAATAGCGATTTGGCCAACCAAGATATAGGAATTGGGGCAGTCTATCGCCAGTTTTTTCAATTGGATGTAGTCGACTCGGGATCAGTTTGCACTCTCCGAACCTACGTGAGAGTGTAAGATTGGTAAGAATCTGCATGCTAGTTATCGAGATCGTATGTGCTTCATTCAATTTTTGATGGTGTTAGTTGACGAATATGGGCCAATTCGTGCATCATTCCTCCATCGCCCTTCTCCACCCACACTGCAAAGCATTGTTGCAGTCTTGCAGAGCATCTCTAAGGAAACCGAGTGAAGCGATCCAAAGCTCGGGAGTGACATTGCTCTTGCTACACTGCACTCCTACTTCTGTCGTCCTGCCAAATACTGTCATTATTGCCAATGTCTCTGATGCAAGCCTAGGGGAGGCTTTCTCAAACAATAGGATCGGGAGAGTGACTCGCGCACAAGAAACGGGACGAACAGTAATTTCAGCACTGCGCAAGCTCAGGAGAACAGTCGTATCTTTGTCGATACAGATCGGATCGACCTGATTCGAAAGCCAAATGAACAAAGACTTCTGGATCTACAATTTCTGTGTTTTGGGTTTTCTGAAATAAGTACTGTAGGATAGTCGAAATTGGGTTGGAAGTAACGAACAGAACAGGAAAAGATAGGAACTTCGTTGGTTGCTCTTCTAGGCCTCCAAGGAAGTTGAACGGGACACCGATTCTTCTAGATCGATGACTGCAACTCTTCAAGGATGCAGATTTTGAAAGCTCCGACTCTTCAAGGACGGAGTGAAAACTCTTCTAGGTTTTCAAGGGTTGAACTCTTCAAGGTTCATGATACTTGCTTCAAGCAAAGCTTTTCATTAATCAAAAGTTGTCTGTCTTCTACAAGGGATTGGATGGCTTATATCATCAAAGAAATAAAAACAGAGCATAGAAACTTGAAAACATTAAAGAGCCTAGAAACTAGAAAAATAATAAAGAGCCTAGGAACTAGAAACTAGTAAAAGAGCATGGAAACTATAAGCTAATAAATGCGTCACGCGAGCTTCCAAGTGTCTTTCAAGCTTCCGGGATGGACTCGAGATGTCGTTATGGCTTCTCGGTTTCGTCGAGCTTTAATGCGGGCCGATTTTCTTGGTCGAGGGAGCCGGTCTTCAATGTGGGCTGCATCATCCTCCCCATCTTTAAAAGAATTCGTCCTCGAATTCTTGCCATCATCATCAGAAGAATCTCCCACCCTACTAGGTGCCAACGTAATCTTCTTGCCTCCAAATTCAAAGGAATATGTATTTCGATAACCATCATGCATAGTCCTCTTATCGAATTGCCATGGTCGACCAAGAATAATGTGACTAGCATCCATCGGCAGAACATCACACCATATCTTGTCACTATAAACAGAACCAATGGACAAATTAACAAGGCATCGTTTGGAAATAGTTACCTCAGTGCCTTTCTTCAACCACGACATTTTATAAGGCGTAGGGTGCGTTTTTAATTCCAACTTCAGCTTGTTTGCTGCTACTTCAGAAATTATATTCTCACAACAACCAGAGTCAATAATTAATTGACACACCTTTCCCATGATTGTGCAAGCAGAATGAAAAATATTGGTACGCAACCACCTATCTCCGGTGTCGTCTCGAGGAGTAAGAAAATTTTTCCTCACCATAAGAAGTTCGCCGGTGTCGGCATGAACTATTTGTTCATCATCTGCAGCTTCTTCATCATTTTTCAACTCCTCTTCAAGTGGATTCTTAGCATTCTCATCAGAATCATCATCCACCAAAAAGGCTTTACCAGTTGGTCGATTCTTATTGATTCGACAATTGCTAGCACGATGACCCAACTCCCCACAAGAATAGCAACGTATTTCGGATGTAGCAAGTTGATTCGAAACATGGGGTTGAGTAGAAGGCTTACTAGCAGATTGCTGTCTCCGAGAATGAGAGCGCTCCATTTTGAGTGCTCGTTGGTGTGCATCTCCTAAGTCCCAAATGTTGAGGACTTCCAAGGCGTCTTGAATGTAAAATTGAAGACCGTTCAAGTATTTGTTCACAAGCACATCCTCTGGGTCCTGGATATTGTTACGAATCACCAACTCATTGAATTCATTGGTGTATTGGTCCACCGTTCGCGTACCTTGTTTTAGATTTTGGTACCGTTGGTAGAGCTCTCTCTTAAATCCTTTGGGAAGAAAATGTTTTTGAATCTTGCCCTCCATCTTTCTCCACGAAGTGACTGGTGCTTTGCCAACGGATTGGCGAGTTTGTTTTTCACGTCTCCACCAAGCAATCGCCTTGCCTCGGAATCGCATAGCAATGATCCCAACGCGACGATTCTCCGGAACATTCCGATGCTCAAACACCTCATTCACAAGTGTCAGCCAATCAACAATTTCATCGGGAGACTCGGTACCTGTAAATTCTGGAACATCTTTCTTGACTTCCTTTTCCCAATCGGGCTCACGAATATGTTGTAAACGATGTCGAACATGCCTCCGACCGTGAATAGATTGAACACTCTCCGAAGAGGAAGAGTCACCACGGGAATTTTCAGTCCTGGAACGGGGTGGAGAATTATTTGCTTCAGCCCTCGTCGCTGAACTTCTTGCGTCAGTTCGTCAATTTGTTGTTGCATATTCTCAGCAAGTGTGTGCAATTCATTGAGGGGAACGGTTCTGCCGCCACGACGCCTTGCTTGTCTTGGAGGCATTGTCCTCTCCTCCAAAGCTCTGATACCAAATGATGCAAGCCTAGGGGAGGCTTTCTCAAACAATAGGATCGGGAGAGTGACTCGCGCACAAGAAACGGGACGAACAGTAATTTCAGCACTGCGCAAGCTCAGGAGAACAGTCGTATCTTTGTCGATACAGATCGGATCGACCTGATTCCAAAGCCAAATGAACAAAGACTTCTGGATCTACAATTTCTGTGTTTTGGGTTTTCTGAAATAAGTACTGTAGGATAGTCGAAATTGGGTTGGAAGTAACGAACAGAACAGGAAAAGATAGGAACTTCGTTGGTTGCTCTTCTAGGCCTCCAAGGAAGTTGAACGGGACACCGATTCTTCTAGATCGATGACTGCAACTCTTCAAGGATGCAGATTTTGAAAGCTCCGACTCTTCAAGGACGGAGTGAAAACTCTTCTAGGTTTTCAAGGGTTGAACTCTTCAAGGTTCATGATACTTGCTTCAAGCAAAGCTTTTCATTAATCAAAAGTTGTCTGTCTTCTACAAGGGATTGGATGGCTTATATCATCAAAGAAATAAAAACAGAGCATAGAAACTTGAAAGCATTAAAGAGCCTAGAAACTAGAAAAATAATAAAGAGCCTAGGAACTAGAAACTAGTAAAAGAGCATGGAAACTATAAGCTAATAAATGCGTCACGCGAGCTTCCAAGTGTCTTTCAAGCTTCCGGGATGGACTCGAGATGTCGTTATGGCTTCTCGGTTTCGTCGAGCTTTAATGCGGGCCGATTTTCTTGGTCGAGGGAGCCGGTCTTCAATGTGGGCTGCATCAGTCTCTTCCACGTTGTCATTACAATGTACGGTAATTTCAGCGCTAATAAAGCACAGATGAAGAACAGAGAAGAGCGAGTTGATCTTCATCAAAACTGCCAGAGGCTGCCCAGTCCCTCCAGGATCACGACTTTGAATCCCAGCGACGTCCTGCACAGCAAGGGAGATTCGGCAATTGCGCAGTCTTCGCCCGCTGCAAGGCTCAGCACTCGAGTCTTCGTTGACGAAAGCTGCGAAGAAGCACCGATCAACAACCGTTGCCCCAATCGCATTTTCCTTGTTAACGTTTACAGACTTTTCGTCATAAAATGGACGGATAGGCTATAGTGACCTTGATTTTAAGTTTTAATAAAGCTTGGGACTTCCCTCATTTTAGGCGTTATATTGCCAAAACTTGGAGTTAAAATTGCAATTCTATGAAATCATGGGAATTTAACTTAAATATATCCATCATCACGGAGATGAGAAAAATCGTGAGTTAGGATTTTATTCAAGGAAAAGGCCATGTGAAATAGTACCATAATCTAGGATGGTACACTTTTGCATCCCATCATGATTTAAAAATAAAGTAACAAAATCAGAAAAAATCTAAAATCGGGGTTTTAAGCATGACACGGCACGACAATTATTTTACGAAAGTAAATCCTTCTGGTAGTCCTATATCTTAGAGCATGACATCATTTGATTTGTGGCCTGAATTTATTGTGTTCGTTAATATTTTCTGGTGGTTTTGGGTTTTGTATGGTGTATTCGATAATGACTTGACAAAGGCAACGCTTGATTGATTGTCTGGAAGCCATCAGCTTCCGATCTAAAGATTTTGAGCCATTATTCAAAATGTATTTGGACCGTTAAATATGAACAGTTGCATCTAAGAATGTGATGGATCTCAGTCTTGCCATATCCGCCGATTTACTGTGACAGCACAGTAACTCTCCTTGAGGGGCCGCCGCACGGAGAACGCAGCCACAAGGAGGAGCTCTTGATGCGGACGTGCTTGAACATGGTGAAATTTATGCATTGAGTTTTTAGATCCAAATGTTTGTTTATTTATAAATACTACGGATTTGAATTTAATCTAAATGTGGGAAATAGAAGAGTATGTGGGCGATTATAAACTTGGATTCTCCGATTATTAATAAAGTATTTGTTGTTAGATCTCTCTGTAGATATAAGTATCGACACTTGGTACCGAACCATGTAAATTTTTGGCATCCTTTGTTGTTTCTCATTTATTTTCTTTGGTAATTACATGTCAACATAAATTACACGATCTTAGGTAGCTTCCATGTTAACATATTACAATAGGGGCACTGCACATCTGATAATGCGCACAGGCAACATTATGGGTGCCAACGGAAGTCGGAAATCTGAACACTGAACATGAGAGATATGGGACATCCGTCCACCAGGATGAACTCATTGGTCATTTCAGTTTGAATTTGAGAGAAGCAAGAAAATTGGATCTTGATAAGTTTCTTCGAGGCACCAAACCTGAGAAGCAACAAATGCACGCTCGACAATTTCAGCGTTGCCTCTCAACCCATGTAGGAATCCATCCGCAGACTTCACAGCAGCATATTTCATTTTCACATCATTTGAGCATGTAAAAAGAGTCCACATATCAAAGAGCCATTAAATTTCCGGTTCATGAAAGAGATCAGACTACATCTCAAGGGCCAAACAAAATATCTTTGAGAGTTGCAGAGCCATCTCCAGCTTTAGCATGAAAATTGTCAAAGCACAGATGCAAACAATTCAGTTTGCTTCATGACATAATGTAAGGAAGCAAAGTAAGTGAAGACTAAGATGTCATGTCATAATTTCATTGTGGAAATAGATGCAGAAAAATCTAGTTTCGAGTAGGCATGTACGATCACTGTAAGTCTGATGTATTTAAGAATTCTGCAACTGCATGAACTTTTCCGCTTATCAAGATGCACGTCATTCTGTTAGCCGTAACAACAAAAGATGTAAGGTGCTCTGTTTCTACATTCTTTCTGTTACGTTCCTCTGTTTTCCTTATTGAGGACCAGACAAAATAATCAGAAATTAAGATACTGTCCACAACTGCTTGCTTCTGCCAATAGCCCGAGACAAGGTATCCCATCAACGCATTTTCTTGGGTAGTGGTAATGGATAGGTTTTCAAGGTGGCATCGGTAAATCGAATTCTGTGACCTCTACAAGTAGAGACAATAACAGCTCTCTTATATTCATTAATCATTACAGTGCATAGGCAAAGTCTGCACACGATAAAATTGACTTGCAAATGACATATGCCCATATGGACCTAAGATGTGATTCTTGTGAAAATCTCATCCTTCTCAAACAGGAAGTTCTCAGCAGAGCACATCTTCGAAATTTCTTGTAAATGTTAAGAATTTAGAGACTCTACCATGATTAAGCATGCACTCGTGTGTCTGGGAGAAAAAAATGCTTTCTTGGAACAGTGTACCCCTTAGGGGGCCTCAGTACTCTGAAGCTGTTTTACAAAAACTGAAAAGCCCCTGAAGACGCTAACAGAATGTGATATGACGTCAAAACTGCCTAAATTGAAGTCTAAATATGTAAAACGAATTGATATTTATTTACCTCGACAACTTCTGGCCCGCCATTTTGGATACGTGATTTCAGGTAATCAATTCCTCGAGGAGTGAAAGAATAAGGTGGCTTAACCCACAGATTTTGAAAATGCCAACTGACATTTGGCTTATAAAAAAATTGCAATTTCTAATAGCTTTTCTGTCGAACATATAAGAGGTAAAATTGTCGTTCATGCATGACCACCAACAACTGGAACATCAACTTCTCTAGGATCAAGACCAAGTACTTCTGCCTGCAAGGAACATAATAGATAAGGAATCTACCTGGGATAGGAAAAATGCTGTTGGCTTGCATGACACTCTCGAAACTGGTATCTTGTACAAATCTTCTGCCTGAGCATTAGTCCCAAATAGCTATCACCAAAAACAAGGTCATCATCATGAGAAGAGAACCAATAACACTCACTAATACATAACAGCACTTGCAAATAGCCTGATTTTTCACCTTGGCGTCTCCACTGTGCACATGATCCCATACATGAGGCATTAGCCTATTTAATGAAATACCAGGTCCACTTAGCTGTCTTATTGCAAGATGGGAAAAAGTTAGCTGCCCTTGGAGCAAGTGATTGCACGCCAGACAAGCGTGCTAAACTTGTAGGCTCATACGAAGTGACGACCTGACACTCTGAACTCTATAAATATACTTGATGCTTCTTGACGGTATCAGCAAGACAGTACAAGCAGAAGTGATATGTACCACAGAAGTATTTGCTCTAACTACGTCGAGCATGGTCACACCCAACAGTCTCTTGGATCATAAGTGCCAGCGCTCTTGGAAACTTTGGCTGCAATGGGAACTGGAGTTAACAGAGCTACAAATCCAGTTGACTATGGCTTTCGGGCAACATGTGGCAACTCCTTCACAAAGGGTTCTGTTGTTCCAGCACTCATTTTGAACAGGTCATCTCTTTTCATTCCTGTTCTCCTAGGAACTCCGGCAGGGATGATGACGAGGTCCATCCCTACAGGGGCCTTCTCCAGTTTTTGTTGTCCCAGAAATCCACAGAAAACAATCAACAATATCAAATTAGTCTGACATAAAAAATGATCCATATACTCACTAATGATATGAAGCTCACTCATCCGGAAAGGTAATCCAAAAAATATCCCCACAGAACAATCAACAATATCAAATTTCATCTTTGTCTAGAGCCTAGCAATTCTGCCATCCTAAATTCAGCAAATAGCAAGCAAATTAACGATCAGAGGGGGAAACTCACCATGGCACCGGTGTCTTTGTGGCTGATATCAGCGGTGACACCAGGAGTATTCACAGCACCCTACAGATGGAAAAACATAGACGAGCTGGTTGATCCCCACCAAAACTGCCAGAGGCTGCCCAATCCCTCCAGGATCACGACTTTGAATCCCAGCGACGTCCTGCACAGCAAGGGAGATTCGGCAGTAGTGCAGTCTTCGCCCGCCACAAGGCTCAGCACTCGAGTCTTCGTTGACTAAAGATGCGAAGGTGCATCAATAAACAACCGCCCCCTAAATCGCATTTTCCTTTTCAGCGTTTACAAACTTTTCGTCATAAAATGGACGGATACGTTAAGGTGACCTCCTTGATTTCAAGTTTTAATAAAGCTTGGGAATTCCCTCATTTTAGGCTTTATGCCCCACTCGGATGAATAATTTCCCAAAGTGTTGTCGTATCTTTTAAGCTCTTCATCCTACAAAAATATGGGTGGCGATTTCCGCTTTAACTTTTATTGCAGTTGGGTGTAGATTATTTTCCTGAAGGATGCTGGTTTATGAAGATTTTTTTTGGGTTATTTCTCTTTATAAAATTTCACGTAAAAAGAAATAAAGTCAACAACATTAAGGAAAAGGGGGCTCAGTGGCTGCCGATGGATCCAAAAGTACTAACGTACTAAATAAATGGAGCCTCGTGATTGATATTCAAATACTCTAATTGCACTTAGAGCTTGGCCTAAGATGAATGCGTGGAATAATCACTGAATATTAATGGGAGTAAATTAGAGATACGATGCATTCTCGTACTTTGGCAACCTATAAATTAAAACACCATCAAGAAATACAATAGATGGCTCAAGAAGTGACATGAGAGACACTCGGATTAGTTCATGTCGGTGGTGAATGTGTGTCGCCAGTTTGGCTTTTATCCCACGTGCAGGGCCCGCAGGTTTGGCATTATCCCATGACCAGGTCCTCAATACTCTGAATAACTCGCCGCCAACTCTCTTCCCAACCGCCAGCTCTACAGGTTAGCGAGGAAAAGCCGAAATGAGAACTTCTGTTTTGCTTTGATGTAATCAAAACGCACCTGAGAATTTCGACGAGGCTATACTCCCACACCTTTTCGTACGACCGATGCGCACTTTGGATGCAAAGAAAATCTGGGAGAAGTTCAAAGCCACTCACCTTTCTACTGCACCAGTTTGATACCAGTCATGATATTCTTCAATCAGTTGCACGGTAGAGAGAACGGTTTGTTTTAAAGCTTCTGCCAAACCCAACTCCAACTTGGTAATGTCGACACATCGGGCAACCTTTCCATTGACCTGCAATTTTCTATCTTCACATATACCAAATTATTCAGTTCTTTCAAGCCTTCGACGGCTCTCAACTTCCTACAACGGCATAGCTCGAGATGCTGTAGATTTTTCAACTTCGATAAGTTAGGCAATTGTTTGATCACATCACACATGGTAATGTGCAAAGACTCCAGTGATTCTAGTTCCCCCAAACCTGGAATCTCCGCCAGATTGGGGAAGTCGCTGAGCTGTAATTTTAGTAGCCTCTTCAAGTGCGATAGATCGGGAAGAGCAGGGAATTCGGCATCTGCAATCACTAGACATTTCAAACTTGAGGGAAGCTCTGGCAATGGGGAAAGCCGGTGGCTTGCAATTTTAAGTGTTTGGAGACTAGAGAAAGCACTGATCTTTCCTGGCAATGTAGAGATTGGGCTCCATTCTAAATCCAATACCCTCAGATAGGTCAAGTTCCACATTTCCCACGGTATTTCATCCATGAGATGCCGACAAAACGAGGCATCGAGCTCTTCAAGTGTCTTTACCCCTCCGAGAGCATAGGGTATTGTGTGTATCTTTGTGTATGCCACATTTAAGACTTTTAGTCTCCTTAGATTTTCAATGGAATCGGGGAGAAGGGAGATCCCCGAGGATTTTAAATCCAATTCAACCAATAATTTCATTTCCCCAATAGAGTCTGGAAGCTCATATAGATTCTTGCATCCAGAAATAGACAAATGCGTTAAACTCGTCAACCTTCCAATAGAATCAGGGAGAACACAGATCTCCGAGAGTTTTAAATCCAATTTGACCAATGATTCTAGTTCCCCAATAGAATCAGAAAGCTCATGTAGATTCTTGCATCCGGATAAAAGTAAATGCTTGAGATCTTTTAACCTTCCAATGAAATCAGGAAGAACAGAGATCCCCGAAAATTTTAAATCTAACTCAACCAATGATTCTAGTTTTCCAATAGAGTCCGGAAGCTCATTTAGATTGTCGCATCCAGAAAAAGATAAATGCGTGAAATTCGTCAACCTTCCAATGGAATCTGGGAGAACGGAGATTCTCGAGAGTTTTAAATCCAACTCAACCAATGATTGTAATTTCCCAACAGAGTCTGGAAGCTCATGCAAATTTTCGCATCCAAATAAAATCAAATGCTTAAGATTCCTTAACCTTCCAATGGAATTAGGGAGAATAGAGATCCCCGAGAGTTTTAAATTTAACTCGACCAATGATTTTAGTTCCCCAATAGAGTTCGGAAGATCATTTAGATTCTTGCATCCAAATAAAAGTAAATGCTCGAGATTCCTTAATCTTCCAATAGAATTAGGGAGATCAGAAATCCCTGAAAGCGATAAATCTAACTCGACCAAAGATTCTAGTTTCCCAATAGAATCCGGAAGCTCATGTAGATTCTTACATTCTGATAAAAGCAAATGCTTTAGATTCTTCAGCCTTTCAATGGAATCAGGGAGAATGGATACCCCTGAGAGTTTTAAATCTAACTTGATCAATGATTTTAGTTCCCCAATAGAGTTTGGAAGCTCATGTAGATTCTTGCATTCAGATAAAAGTAAATGCTTGAGATCCTTTAATCTTCCAATAGAATAAGGGAGATCTGATATTCCCGAGTAACTTAAATCCAAATCGACTAATGATTCTTGTTCCTCAATAAAATCTGGAAGCTCATGTAGATTCTTGCATTTAGAAAAAGACAAATGTAGGAAATTCATCAACCTTCCAATGGAATTTGGGAGAATGGAGATCCCTGAGAGTTCTAAATCCAACTCCACCAATGATTCTAGTTCCCCGATAGAGTCTGGAAGCTCATGTAAATTCTCACACCCAAACAAAAGCAAATGCTTGAGATTCCTCAACCTTCCAATGGAATCGGGGAGAACAGAGATCCCGGAGAGTTTTAAATCCAACTCAACTAATAATTCCAATTCCCCGATAGAATCTGGAAGCTCATAAAGATTCTTGCAATTAGACAAAACCAAATGTGTGAGATTCAACATTCCTATGGAATAAGGAAGTCGGTAGATACCCGGATGAAATTGAATTTCAAACTTTGTCAAAGATTTTAGATCACCTAGTGTCTCAGGAAGTTTGAACGATTTGCCGAAGCAAGGCATGATAATCTCCGACAAGTATTCTAAAGAACCAATTTCTTCAGGCAACCCTTCAAGGCATGCACATCCCTCAATATTCAAAGTATTTAGCAATTTTAGCTTACCGATTGAGCTATCAATTGTAGATAATTGCTCACAGCCAGCGAGAATCAGTTTCTCCAACTTGCCAAACTCCGAAAAATCAGGTGTCTTGGTTAACTCATTGCAGCATGTCAAATCTAGAATTTTCAACTTTTTCGCCATCTGCTATGGAAAAAGAAGGCATATTACATGCTGACAAAAAGTATGAGAATATGAAACACAATTGATAGAATTCAAAGCGAACTTGAGCGAGGCGTGTTAGTACCTCGATATGCCTCCATCCACCCCAATTGTGGGTGATGTCACTTGATGAAAGGTCGAGCACGACCAAATTCACCAAGTGAAGATTTGTCGCTGAAAAATCGTGCGGGCAATGACGCCAAGAAAGCCATCTTAGACTATGAAGAAGATTCTTGAAGTCACCTACAAAATTCAGTCTTTCCCCTCCAAGAAACCTCAGCATTGGCAAATAGGCTAATTCTTCAGGTATTAAGTCATGACTAATACCCAAACTGAGTGCTCGTACAGCTCGTTTTTCCTGCCAGCAACATCAGAGAATAAAGATTGAATATGCAACAAACGAAGTAAAAAACCAATGCAAGTAGTCAACAATATCAGTGGTTCTTCTTTGACCCCAAACTAATTAAATCAAACCCACGTTATAACAAAATAATCAGTACTCTTCTTAACTTGAAAACGAGACAAACCAAACATATTTAAAATGTCCATGCGGAGTTAATTTCCTCGGTCTTTTCACAAACTAAACACCATTTCAAGGAAACAAAGAATTTATTTATTTTTTTTTTTTGGTAAGGACAAAGAACTCATTTTCATTCTCTCTAAAACAAGAAATGAAGAATTTGAACTAACCAAATGGCGCATTAGCTTTATTCTCGTTTCACATGGGTAAGGCATGAAAACATATACTTTTGTTGTTTAAAAGTTCCTTTCTATTTCTCTATAAGTTAGAAAGCAAAGCAGGACATTCTCATTTTAATGCACATGACCAAAGATTTTGCTTGATTGATTATGTCTTCTACTCGTAATAACTTTCACCTCGTTGTTACTCAGTATATCTAGAGTATTCTCATCAATTTGCACCCAACGGCGCTCTCCAGCATCTTCAAAATTCTCTTCCTTGACAATGTACCTTCCTAGATCTCGAATTTCATCATGCATCCAAAACCTATTGAACTCATCAATCTTCATCAACGACATGAGGAGAAGAACATCAATCATGCTGCGTGGAGAATATCCACTACTACGCCACATGTAATCCGCATAAGTCTTATACTCCCCGATGCAAAAACATGCTATGTCTAGGAATATGGCCATTTCTATGTCCTCCAATTTGTTGATACTTATCATCAATGTATTTCGGACGTGCTTATGCGGGACTTGCTTTAAGTCCTCCAATGTCTCATCCCATTCTGATCTGACCGTGTTGGCGAAAAGAGAACCCACTACTTCTAGAGTCAAAGGAAGCCTTCCTATGCTTGAAACGACTCTTTCCAAAAAATTGTAGCAATCTACTGGAGGAGTATCACTTCTAAAGGCATGCTTGCTGAAAAGCCGAATTGCTTGAACCATGGGCATCTCCTTCATTGGGTAGGCCAAGTAATTGCTAGGTGGCATTTGGTTGTCCTTATCAAGTATTGTGCTTTTGTCCCTGATTGTAATAATGATCCTACTTCCAAAACCAAACCAATCATGTCTCCCTGCGAGGTTCTCGAGTTGCCTCTTCTCGTCCACATTATCAACAACAACCAGAACTTTCTTGTTGCTAAGTCCTCTTCTTATGCGATCGATCCCATCATTGGTGTCGAGGATTCCGATAATAGAGGTTGAGCCTAGTGTGTCAGATAGCAGTTTCTTTTGCACATCTAAAAGACCTTGACATGGAACATCATCAAGGTAACTACTACAATTGAATTTAGACCGGAATCGGTTGAAGATAATACTAGCAAGAGTTGATTTACCAATACCACCTATTCCATGGATTATAAGGAATCGTACATGGTCATTAGAGTTAGCATCCAACAGTTTCTCTATTTGTACTAAATCATCCATTTCAACTAGATAGTCAGGAAGAGGTCTATCCTTCCCCTTCAGCTTATGTAGAAGCTCTTGAACAATCAATTTTATAAGTTCCCCATACCTGCCAGACAGTGATGGTGGACGATTCAGACTGAGAAAATAATGGCAATGCACTATTCCTAACTTTCAAGCATAAGCTATTTGAATAACATATATGAAAAACATCAGGACTGTTTTACAAATGGTGGCGGTTTTTCAAAAAAAAAATTGAATCCGTTTAAACATAATAATCTCAAGTTACAATGAAAATCAAATTATAATAAAAGGCCTCGTATTAGCTGTTGTCGTTGTCCATATTCCCATTGATTGGATTTAACACTAAACTGCTGCCAGACTCTCATTGACTGGGTTTAAACACAGTGATTAAGAGAAAATGAAGAAATTTGGGTCATTTCGTAGTTGGTTGAAGGGGAGAGAATAGTGGAAAGTAATCTAATCAAACCTTCATGACTATTTTGCCTTACTGCTCATTAATAAAATTTCAATTCATACTGCGTCTCCAAGTCGTAACTCTGAAAGAGTTGTGGAAAACTTACCCTTTTCCTTCCAGCTTCCAGCCAACTCTAGTTGGAACCTCAACAAGAGCAACTTCCCAGCGCTTCACCTCATCGGGGCCATACTTATTCTTATGCATAGACAGGGCATTTCTATATAATTCCGTTTTGAGCTTGACATCATTGGGCTCCACATCAAAGAAAATGGGGAGTATTTCCTTCTTCCCATCCGACTTTGAAGTGCAATCTACCATATGAGCAACCTCACGGAGACACCACGGACTGGAAGCAAAACCCTTAGAGAAGATGGGGATATAGATTTGAGTGTTGTCAAGGGCTTGCAAAAGGTTTCCACCAATCTTCTGACCGACTCGGAGCTCTTCGTTGTCTTTGAAGACGCGGATTCCTTTCTCCACCATTTGACTATAGAGGCAACTGGTAAAGTGGTCCCGAGTATCCGGTCCCCTAAAACTCAAGAACACCTCGAACTCCATTCCTGAAGCGTTAGTGACAGATGCCATCTCACGTAGCAAACGAGACTTGGGATATGGAATCAAGCTGAAGGAAAATTGTCATTAAGCTTTGTTGATGCGAGACATCAATCGGGGAAGTTTACAAACAAAAGAAGAAAAAACGGGTGGTGGGTATGGTTAGTCGTGATTCACACCATCAATTGGCGATGGCAAACTCCCAAAGAAACCGAAATGGCAGCACACCGGAATCGAAACATTGGATGAAGAAATCGAAAACGAAAGAAGAGAGTACCTGCGAGATCGAGAGAGACGAAACGAGACAAGACCGGCGACTCAGTCAAGACTCGAGAGAGATCGAAGGGCGCAGCTGTAGAAACGAGAGAGAAAGAGAGAGAGAGAGAGAGAGGCAGATCTGAGAATGAGAACCAGAAACAAGAGTGTTTTGACTTTTAAGATATTTTGGGGGTTTTACTCTCAAAATTCTTTATTGAAGCTATGAAAAGTAGGCCGCCGTGCTCCAGGTTGACCGTCCAACGTTCTAATGTGGAAATCTCAACTAACTTTACTTTTTAACACATCGTTGTCCTCCCCAGTTTTGCTATGTCGAAGAGTTTCAATCCACACATCAATTCGAAGGAGCACTTTCTCCCTGGCGGCTAGCGCACTTTTATTGACTTCTTTGAGGAATGAACGTTAGAGTTAAAAAAATAGTATTACAAATATGATTTCTTAATGTCTTTCCCAACTTCTATGTAAT
The DNA here is from genome assembly GCA_016097485.1 of Eucalyptus sideroxylon x Eucalyptus melliodora. NCBI lineage: Eukaryota > Viridiplantae > Streptophyta > Magnoliopsida > Myrtales > Myrtaceae > Eucalyptus > Eucalyptus sideroxylon x Eucalyptus melliodora. Next base: position 22,898,599 of record CM027831.1, on the reverse strand, counting down.
TTACTATATAGGCCACCTTTAATGGATTTTAAATATTATCTAACATTATAAATTCAATTTTTGAACTTGTTTTCATCACAAACAATAACCAGATAACACTTTATTTTCTCTATAATCGAATATCCTCAAAAATTGTTTGCAGCGATAGGAAGTTTTCGATAAAACACACAGACCCTGACATTTATTCTTGTTACCCTTACCTTTATTCTTGGAACAAATTTGACTTGAACTTTCACAAATCAAAGAAAAATTGCCAATCTCTTAGTCTTTATGCTAGTAAGGAGAACTTGGTGTGAGAAATTGCTGCTGGTGATTAGGCCAAATCTTCGGAGAGGCTTCTCCAACTGAAAACTCTCGATCTTGTGCTATTGCGTTGAAATGATAATTTCAACTCCCTCTCTGCCCACTGCACACAAGAAGAGCCTCTATAATGGTTCTCTTGTTCATTTGTCTCTTTAATCTTCTGGACAAAGCGGTAGAGAACTGCACCTGAGTCTCTTATGTTGGAAAAACATTAGATAATATGAAAAACAAGAGTTTTTGGAAATCAATTGAAAAATAAATGAGAAAATAATATTAATTTTCTGAAGGGTCCAAGCACTATCCTTAAGGATAATTTTGCCCATCGGAGTACAAAACTCGTTGTGATAGACTCTAATGGCTATCTTCCCAAGATATAACAGACCTTCTTCTATTTCACATTTTGAATAATAGAAGGAACATAAACAATGTAATATGTATAACCTAGCAACGAAATGAAAGGCATGCAATGAGAAAAAAGAATATTCTTATTTTAACAACTTCGATATCATTTTTCAATTATGTTCAAAGTAACTATTTGTAAAGAAATACTTATGTGATCATCTTTAATCTATTGTAAAAATAACAGTTTATTTTGTGTCACAAAAAAAAAACAACAAATAATTAGAAATTGTTGTGGGTCCACTCTTTTAAGAATTTGTGGCTCACAATATGCTGTTACTCTCACCCTAACTCAAAAACTATTATATTAGCAAAATCCCAAGTAAAAGAAAGATGGCCATTATAAAATGTTGCAAAACTATCGTAATTTAATAGTAGTCAAGAATGTTATGAAATGGTTAATGATTCGTTTCAAAACCTTATAGATTAATGGCTGGCAAAAATCCATTACAAATTGATAAAGGTTAAAAACTATTACAAAAATTAATAGCTTTCACTATTTTATTTTATTTTTTGGCCCGAGTAGCTTTCACTATTTCAAAACTATTGAAATACCCAACATCTTATACTTCAAGTCTAGTGCAAAAGACGAGCTTAAGCTTATTCAGCACTCTCTATCTATCATTTGCTTATTGCGGCACTATATATCTCATATTACGTAGAAGCAATACTATGGGTGCATAAGAAAGAGGAAATCCGAACACGAACATGAGAAAGATGGGACATAGGACAATGATATACAAACATCCGTCCACCAGATTATTACATAGATTATCATTTGAGTACGTTACATGCAAGAAAAGAAAAACCTCTGTGTTTTCTATGTCACCTATGCAAAATAAACTTTGACAACTTCATAGGTTTGAACCATTTATTCCCAGGTAGCAATTTTGAGTAGAAAAGTAAGAGGAAACTATGAAGATGACATCTTTTTCCTTAGGCCACGTTTTCAATCGGCTCGCTTCTTGATGAATGAAATGCCCTTCTGAATACTTGTTGCTAACTGTTTCTCTGCTTTTTCCAAGCCAGCTCTACAGGTTAACAAAGAAAGGCCAAAATTGAAAAAAACTTCATCTTCCTTTGATATATCAAAGAAGAACAAAAAATTTCAAGATTATTAAAACTCCAGGCCTTTCATACTCATTCAGCAGGCCAAGGGGAAGAAGCTCCTGAGTAGTCAGCCCCAGTACGACCGAAGCGCACTTTGGATGCAAAGAATAATGGGGACAACAATAAAGATTATCATTGGTCATTTTAGTTTGAAAGAGAAGCAAAGAGATCGGGTCTTGATAAGTTTTATTGGAATTCAAGTTGGCGGAACACGACTTACCTTTGTCCGATATGCAAAATACAATTAACCCCGAAACGATCGTTGAATTGCGAATGAATCACAAACAAAATTACCTCACGTTGGTTTGAATGCAATCACGAGGAAAGCACTCGATTTTTACAGCATAAATACAAATTGTTCTCGTATAGGATTGTTGACACCTAAATTTTTGGGGATATGATTTTAAAAAAAAAACACACACACACACCTGGCATGGCATATAATTTAGAAGCATTTTATTTTTTAGTTTATTTTAGGCCACCGGTGAAAGGAAGATTTTACACATATTCCATTTAGATTTTTCATATTTTTTAAGTAATATACACTGGGGTGTATTTTATGCAAAAATGGAATTTTTCTGGATGGAATATGCGTGAAATACAAAAGGGAATATTGCGCGGTATATATGTTTCAACGACATATCTAGAGATATCGTGCGCAAGCCAAAAAAAGGAAAATAAGTCGTGAGGATACACTTTTTGGACCTATAAAAGACACCGAACGCAAAGTAAAAAGGGGGTTCCTTTCTGGTAAAAAAAAAGAACAAAAGAAAAAGAAAAGGGAGGAAAAGTGAGTGGACGTGTGTGCGGTAGGGGAAGGAAAAAAGCAGAAACAGCAAGTAAAAGGGGGTTGATTTGACAGATACTGTTCATCGTCTTCCACCTTCGCCGTTCGCGTCTGCAACTGACCGCCGGAGCTTCCTCAGCCGAGCTGCACACCGGGCTCGCACTCCACCGCGCCTCCGCCACCGCCGCGCCGCCGGTCTTGCCCGCGACGCTCGCGGCACCGCCTCAGCTCCGCCCGCGAACCAGCGCCGCACCGTCACCGCCCGAGCACCTGCAGCAAAACCCGCGACGCCCGCCCCAGATCCGGCGTCCGCGACGCCCACGCCAGATTCGGCGTCCGCAAGAGCCCTCGCCAGAACCCGGAAGCCCGAGCTCCGCCCACGGCGCCTCGCCTCTGCTCCGACGACCTGACGCCGCCCCCGCTGCTCAAGCCGTCGCTCCACCGCACCTCCATCATCCCGACGACCCGCGGTCCGCGGTCCGCGATCCCAGCTCCGTCGCCCCTCCTCAGTCCGCGACGCCGCCCCGTGCCGACGCGCTCACCGCTCGCTCGCTGCCGGTTCCTGTTGAGCCCTTGCCGGAACCCTAGCCGGCGATCTTTCCACACCGGAGCCCAAAAACCAGCGGCCAAGATCTTTTTTTCCTTCTAAAAAAAAAAAAAAAAAAAAATTTTACTAGGTATTTTTGCTTTACTTTATTAAGCAAGTTTAGCCTTTTCTCTATTTTTTTATCATTATCTTTTTATGTATTGTTTTCTTTGGTTGAAGTACCCATCCATGCATAATTGGAGATCTCAATGTATCACCTGATTCGCAACCGCGTCAGGGTTTTTTATTTCATGACAGTCTTCCTGAAAACATGGAAAACCTCATGTGGGAATGCCACACAGACCTTTTCTGGGGAGGAGAAGGTGGAGGTGATTTTGGTGGATCTGGTGAGACTTGGGATGTGGTATTGACATCTGGTGGTGGAGGTGGTGCATAAGATACCATGAACTGGTATTTATCACACTCACCAAGAGTGTCTACGGAGGAATCTCCGTCTAAGTACCTTTGGTATATCTTATCCTTGGACTTTTTCCGTCGAGGCGGAGATCTGGCATGTGGGTCTACCTCATCGGGTGAATTTATACAGTAGGAACATTGGCAAAAAGGATCCCAAAAACAATGACCATGTTTGTCTTTATAGTAATGAACAGGATGTCCATCACCATCAAAGTGTCGGATATGCTTTTTTGGGTCTGGTTCAGAGATGGATTCTGGAACACAAGGTTCAATCATAAAGAGAGTTTGGAAGATAGAAGGACCTTCCTCCTTTTCTTTGCCAAATTTGATGGAAACAGTTCCATCTTTTTTCCTTACGAACTCTGAGTCCGTAGACTGAAGCGGCTTGTTATGCTGGTGTAGCTTTTCATAGTTGGTAATCCAAGTCTCTGGAAGGAGCTTGGCCAACGTGTCCTTTGGAATCTGTCGGGGAACATGGATGCAGGATGCCTGATCATTCTGCATGGAGATGAATAATGCATCTTCATTACCATTGTTGAAGTTGAGGTCGAGAGCATGATTCTGCACTCGATAAACCATCTGGTAATGCAAGGTTGCAGCTATAGATTCAGCAGTTTGGGGGGCTCCAGTGAGCTGTACTTGAACTTTCATGAAAGAGAGAAGTTGGGGGTCGAGAGAGCGATGTTAAAGTTTGGATACAGTGTTACAAAGACTGTTCCGGCATTCAGAGTGGTTTGAACAGTACCAATGCAAGCATGCTGGTATTGTAAAAACCTGGTATCTAACAACGCGATTCTGGCCACTACTGGTAAGCCTTTACGACCATGGAAGGTGAGAGCAAGACGAACAGCTCCATAGTGAACATGAGAATATCCCTGTTGGACCCATTGTTTGGGAAATTCTGGAGGGATTTGAAGAGTAACAAAGTACTCCTTTTCAGTAGCAGGGATGGGATGCTGGTCGAACTTGGAGGACTGAACATACTCCTTTACTTGCTTCGGGGTCTGGTGGATGAGTTGACGAATGGAGCGGATAGGTGAGAATGATGAGGCGGGTTTAGCAAAAGCTGAGTAAGGGTTCATAAGAGGAAGCTGAGTTTCTGAGATCTTGGTTTCATCACTAAGGGAGACTTCATAGAGATAGTCTATCTTAGAAGCATTTGAAACACGAAATTCTGAGAGAGCTGAGGACGAAGAAGGAGGAGCAAGAGAAATGGGTGCTTCGAGAATTTCTGGGTCTGTCATGATGTGTAAGGATCTTCTCAGCACTGGATTCACCTATCAAGCGCATGGTATGTCCCCAGGCAAAAAAGGGTCAGAATCATCTGATTGAAAACGAAACAGGTATGTCCCTTGAAAATGATGACATTGAATCCTTGTTTTCTGCTGATGAAGAACCATCAGAGCAAACCCTTTGTGTTATCCCCTTCTACAAATCTTCCAATGAAACTGATTCTGACGAATCAGAATCTGAAGACATTTTTCACATATCCCCCACATCCTCAGAACCAAATCCTGACATATTCTCAAGTCAAACTCACTTTGCCCCCATTTCCCCGTAAAAATCTTCACCTCCAAGTACGCCAAACCCATCAATGTTATTGCTCTTATTGATACTGGAGCAAGTTCCTCCATTCTGGACACTAAAGTTCTGCCTGAAGAATATTGGACTCCTCATATCCGATATTTCAACTCTGCCTCTGGAGATACTTTCTCCACAAACGTCAGAACTACTTCAGTCACTATCCAGTTTTTTCCTGAGTGCTCCATAAAAGCAAAAATCTTTGGATCAAACCTCCCCAACAAAGATTTGCTAATTGGATGGGACATCATGACTCAAATCTCTCAACTACGCATCATTCCTGGGAAGGGTCTTAGATATAAAAAAATCATTTCTCGAGTTTGTTGATATTCGGAGACTCTTTTCCATCCGGATGAGTCTCGTTAGATCCAATCATGCAAAGATTATTAGAATCATGCTCGGAATCCCACTCGAATTTGCTCAAAAGTGTTCTCATCCCTTATGGGAAAATCCGAGTTCTTTGTTCGCCTTCCCTTCAAGAAAAATGAAGACATCAACCCAACAAAGGCGAGTCATGCGGGAATGAAGCCAGAACACTTGACTTTAGCTCAAAAAGAATGCTCAGAACTTCTGCAACAAGGCCTTATTGAAGTTTCTGATTCTCAATGGGCTTGTGAAGCCTTTTATGTCAATAAGCGAGCCGAACAGAAAGCGGAGGAAAATGAGATTGGTAATTAACTACCAACCTCTTAATCTTTTTCTCCAAGATGATAAGTTCCCTTTACCATCCAGAGATTCTCTCTTTAGCGGTCTAACTAAGGCCCATATCTATTCCAAATTCGACCTCAAAGCCGGATTTTGGCAATTGGGTATCCATCCCGAAGACAAACAAAAACGGATTTCGTATCCCAAACCAACTTCCAATGGAAAGTTCTTCCTTTTGGCTTAAAGGTAGCCCCATCCCTTTTCCAAAAGGCCATGTGCCGTATTTTCCAACCCATCCCGTCAACTGCAGCTAGGTGTATATCGACGATATTCGCTGCATTACGATGAACAAAGCCACTGCCAACTCCTTGAGAAATTTGCAGAAATTGTGAAAAGGCATGGTATTATGCTCTCCCAAAGGAAGATGAATATTGCCCAGACAGAAATTGAATTTCTTGGTATGCACCTCAACAAAGGTACATACTGTCCGGACCCACACATTGCACAAGAATTATTGAAGTTTCCTGAAAATGACTTCACAAAAAAGCAAGTTCAGCAATTTCTTGGGATAATTAATTATCTCAGGGTATTTGTCCCACACATTGCAAAGCTGCTGATTCCTTTGCAAGCTATGCTGAAAAAGAATTCCCCACCTTGGGGAAAAATCCAGACCAAAGCAGTTGCTGAGCTTAAAGAGATTATGCAGAATCTCCCACCACTGCAAATACCATCAACAGGCAAAAGAATTCTCCAAACTGACGCCAGTGACGAATACTGGGCAGCCGTCCTATTCGAAGAAATTGATGGTAAAAAACATGTTTGTGCCTACAAGAGTGGAAAGTTTTCCCGGCTGAAATGCACTACCATTCCACTTTTAAAGAAATCCTAGCGGTCAAAAATGGAATTAAGAAATTTGAATTCCATCTCATCGGCCATCACTTCCTAGTTGAACTAGACATGGCATCTTTCCCTCAGATGACCAAGTTTAAACAGAAGCAGATTCCAAACCCCCAACTGCTTAGATGGGCTGAATGGTTTTCAAAATACTCTTTTGAAACCCAACATATTTCGGGGAAAAAGAATGTCCTTGCAGATTTCTTGTCAAGACCCAAAGCACCAGCTGAGATCAACATGTACATCAAGAGGCCTGCCTTTCATAAGCTCCATTATGGCGTCAAATACAAAATCGAGAAAATCAAAGACTCACCAAGCCGGACATATCCCCGGGAGATTATTCAAGCAAATCCAGAATGACAGTCTTCCTGAAAACATGGAAAACCTCATGTGGGAATGCCACACAGACCTTTTCAGATACAATGGAGGTTCGATTCTTTATCCTTTCGGGTTAAATTCAAATTATCCCTTCATTCATCCCCTAATCTGGAAGGAAGATGATTTCCCTGATCAGCTTAAAACGCTATTATGGTACTTAACCAATAAGTACTTGATAGCCATTGAAATCCCCACCAGAAGGTTCATTGCCAATCTCACCAGGATATTCATGCTCGGGAGAAACATCGAAAAGGAAAGTGATAGAAATCTTTTAAGTTTTCTAAACTGGTTCTATCACCCCACCTGCTGGAAACAAGATTTGGAAAAAGAACTGAGAACCATGACACCAAATCCTGAAGTTCACACCATCCTGTTCTTTAAACGGCCATGGAATTTCTTTAGAAATAATGGCGGTATTCTCGATGCACCACTCGAAATAGGAACTACAGCCTATAAACCTCATTCGAACAACCGAGAAGCCCGGATTCACAAATCTTATCCAAAATCTGTTAGATTATGTGAACATGAATATCGAGAACTCCAAAGAATCCTATGCCAGGAAAACAAGACCATTCCCGAAGACATCTGGAATAATGTACCCACTACGTGGGATCATTATGATCTAACACCAGGAGCTAAGGAAGCACTCAGACAGTACAGACAAGCTGCATCGTCCCAAGATCATGAAATGACAAGTGAAGACGACATTGTCCAGTCTACTCAAAACCCCTATGCACGCTTTGGAGGTCCTTTGTCCCAGAATCCCTACGAACAGGGACCTTCGTCTTCATCTCGGCATATGGACCTATCCTACTATGCACAGCCCTCAAACTGGCCCCAGCCAAGTTTTCCTAGCAACACTACCGACGAAAACACAGACTGGGCAGCAGAAGAAGCATCCCATTGGGCTCATGAAGCCTCCTCATCCCAAAGGCCGAACCGATTCTCTCACCTCAAGACCTTGAGGACCTCCAGTAATACGAAGCACATCTCCTAGAAGATAGTTCGGACAACGACTCGCATGTAGCTACAATGCTCGTGACGGACGAGATCGTTGAGTCCGTACAATTTCACCGTAGCAAAGTACTGTTCACTTTTACTTGTAGCACTAGGCTAGGGAATGTACCGTTCACGCACGATCCTTTGTTCATAGTGTGCGAATAATTCCCTCCCGGAAAGTTCCGGAGCCTCTGTTTTTATTTGGACCCGTGAGTTGGTCCCTGTGTGTCCTTGTTGTCCCTTTATTTTGCCTATATAAGGCCTGGTCGTTGTATCGTTTTGGGCAGAGTCCCCTGAAGTAAAGAGTGTGCTTTGTGAAAATCCTCTATGGCTTTCTAAATCCCTCTTCTTCTCCAGCCTGGTAGAATCCTTCGAGAAATGCAGCTTGGGTAGATTAGAAACGTTTCCATCCTGGCATCCTCTGAGTGTCTCTAGGCTCTGGATTAAAGGGCTGAGTGGTTTTCTGCTAAAAGGCTGTCCCTGAAGGGTTTGAATGGGAGTTGTTCACCCAATGTGGGATGCATACCTGCAGGAAATTTACTCTCCTTCCCTGATCCGTGTCTAGGTCATTTATGAAATAATTAATTAAGCGGGAATAAAATTGATGTTTTGATCTTTAAGGCTTAAGATCAAAGTATCGATTTTATTAGCGAAATATCATCCTTTGATCTGAACGATATGTGATGTCCCTTTTGGGGTAATTTTGAATGGATTTGATTGTTTTTATTTATCTTGAGATATGTTTGAGATAAAATATCATGTGTTTTAGGGTTTACATATTTAGAATAGGAATTTTAATTTCGAATTTCATAATAAAAAAAATCAAATAAATCAATTTAGGTTGCTAGATTTTAATTTAGGTTGCATGATTAATTACTTAGCAATTATTAATTTCGAAATTAAAAAAAATGGAAAAAAAGGAAAAACACATAAAAGTCATTATGCATATGTCATGTAAAATTAGGGCATCATTGGCACGTCATTGCATATTAGATTGTTTGCATGTTTAAATTTTATTTAAATAGATCTTTTTAGATAGATTGCATTTTAGGTTAAAGACTACTTGATTAAGATAAGATTCTAGTTTAAATTAGGTTTGGCTCAACCTAATTCCTAATATAAATTAAATAGGATCTTAATCTAATTAGGTAATTTTCACATTTCACCAAATTTCGAATTTCATGAAAAATACAAAAAAATGTCATAGGTTAAATTAGTTTTATTATTTAGGATAAAATGCACTCTTTTAGGAAAAGGAAAAAATGTCATGTGTACATCATTTCGGTTAGATTCATTGAAATGTATGTCATTTAGTATTTTTGCTAGGCCCATCTAATTAGAAATTACATGTCATTAGGATTAGGTCATTTAGTTAATATCGCATTGCATATTGCTTGATTTTCATTAATTAAGAAAAAAAAAAAGAAGAAATTGTGTGTTAATTAGAAACCATATCCAGGGTTGTTGATGTGGATTTTAATTTAACATTGCAGATGCTTTCGTTGCTTGGAGGTAAGTTTTTGCAATTTATTTATTGTTTATCTGAGTGTTCAATTGGTGGTTTGTGCACACGCATGATAACCTCACTTGTTAGGGAAATAGATTTAAAATAAACCCAAGCTGCTTGCAAAAAACATTTTTTTCAAAATAAAAGAAATGGTACCGAAAGGGCGTTAGAGAAATTTAGCGTAACCAAGTCCCCGTACCCAAATCTCTGGTTCGTAGGAATAAAGTAAATCTCCCGTTACTTTATTTGGGTTTCTAATTGACCCACTAAAAAATAAATTAGTGGCGACTCCTGATTGAAAATCATCTGCATGTTAAGAACTTGAACCTAAAGTCGCGAATTGGTATGGGCTTGGGAGAGCCCGAGTTAAGTCTAGGCTTAACAATCCATTAGCCAAACCTTAGGTGGATCACACCCGAAAAAATTAGGTCGCGACAAGGATAAATGGAATGCTTCTTTTCTTTGATGGAAAAGGGACAAGAGAATGAAAACGTTCTTTTCTGTATGTACGTTCTATCAAACCGTGCCAACGGTTGTCTTTTGGAATATATGACTCATCACACCCTTTCAAATAATGTCTTTCCATCATAGCGTACCAAGGTGAAACGGTGCGTCCACATCGCATTCCATCGTGGACATACTAATTCAGTACAACAAGTTTCTTTAGGGCACCAAACCTGAGAAGCCACTGAAGACACTCACGGAATGTGATATGACAGCAAAACCGCCTAAATTGAAGTCTAAACCCATAACAAATTGAAATTTATTTACCTTGACAATTTCTGTCCCGCCATTTTGGATGCGTGATTTTAGGAAATCAATTTCTTGAGGAGGGAAAGAATAAGGACCTGCATAATTTGAAAATGCCAACTGACATTTAGCATATCAATGAAAACTGCAATTTCTAACAGCATATCTGTCAAACATATAAAAATTCTCATTAGGATACACAAACCTGAGATAAATGGGTGAAATTGTCACTCCTGCACGACCCCCTCATGATCATGAGAAGAGAATAGATAACACTCACTAATACATAACAGCACTTACATAATTATTTCACTCAAAACAATCAAATAGATGGGGCCTCTGGACTCCACCGCTAGACTAGCAAATAGCCTGATTTTTACCTACATTATCCCACACACGAGGCATTAGCCTACTTAATAAAATACCAGGTCCACGGAGCTGTCTCGGAGCAACTCATTGTACGCAAGGCAAAAGCGTGCTAAACAAGGTAAATACGCTTCTAACTTTGTAGGCTCATACAAAGTGACGACCTGATACTCTGAACTCTATAAATATACTTGATGCATCTTGATAGTATCAGCAAGAGAGTACAAGCAGGAATTATACGCACCACAGAAGTATTTACTCTGACTACGTCGAGCATGGTCACAAAAAAAAAAAAGAAATGGGTACTGTGGAGTTAACAGAGCACAAGACTTGCATACATCATTTTGAACAGGTTCTTAGAGAAAATGATGACGAGGTCCATCCCTACTTCTCCAGTTTTTGCTGTCCCAGAAATCCGTCTAGTCCTGACATAAATACCGTATATTCACCAATGATTTGAAGTTCATGTTATGACTAATCAAAGCAATAAACAAACAAAAACCAGAGGCTATGGTCTTTGACAGAGGAAGTGCAACATATAACCGCACATAAACGTGTTAATTCACTTCCTAAAAATAATGAAAATACCAGCTGCATAATTTAACAAACTTAGCTATAAAAATAAATAAATAAAAACAAAAACAAACAAACAAACAGAAGAAAAAACCAGAACAGAGGAACATCAGCAACATCAGCAACACTGAGGCATAACACTCCAACAAACTCCTCCTTGGATCAGTTATTGTTGCAAACTCCAATTTTCTCTCTTAATAACTCAAATCTTCCAACTTGAAGTGGCTTTGTGAACATATCTGCAAGTTGATCTTCAGATCTGCAATAAACCAGCTTAACTTCACCATTTTGTTGCACCTCACGCAGAAAGAAGAACTTAACCTTGAAATGCTTGGTTTTGCCATGAAAAACTGGATTCTATGATATTGCTAGAGTAGCTTGATTATCCACATTGATTTCGATACAGCCGCTGGAATTCAACCACAAATCCTTCAATATGTTCTTTAGCCACAAAGCTTGATTTGCAGCTGCAGTAGCAGCTATGAATTCTGCTTCTGCAGTAGATTGAGCTACAATGTTCTTTATCCAGATGTGCTCTTCATGTCATCCATCGAACCAACCCAATCACTATCAGAAAATCATTGGAAATTAAACTTTTGACCCCTTTGAAACATCACACCAAAGAATAAGGTTCCTTTTAGATATCTCAAGACCCTCTTTGTTGCAATCAAATGTAGTTGACTAGGATTACTCATAAATCTGGATAAAACACTTACAAAAAATAGAATATCTAGTCTGGTTGCTGTAAGATATATGAGACACCCTATCAGACTTCTATACATCGAGGCATCCACTACATATGTTCCATCATCCTTCAGCAGCTTCTCTCTAGCAACCATAGGTGTACTAACACTTCGACAATCTTCTATCTGAAACTTCTTTAAAATTTCCTTCATGTATTTCCTCTGGCAAATGAAGATCTTATATGGACTTTGCTTAACTTCCAAACCTAAGAAATAAGCCATCTTTCCCAAGTCTGACATCTCAAAACCTGCAAACAAACCTTGCTTAACATTCTCTATCAGTTTTGCATCATTTCCTATCACTAATAAGTCATCTACATAGAGTGACAGAATTACAACACCGTGATTCACTTTCTTGACATAAAGAGTGAACTCACTTAAGCTTTTTACAAAATCAAAATCCTGTAAGTATCGATCTATCTTTCCATACCAAGCTCTTGGAGTTTGCTTCAGTCCATATAGAGCTTTGCGCAATCTGTACACACTTTCTTCTTGCCCTTTAATACTAAAACCTTCAGGTTGTTCAACAAAAATTTCTTCATCAAGCTCTCCATTTAGGAATGTAGACTTGACATCTAACTGAAAGATGGGCCATCCCTTCTTTGCTGCAACAGCTAACAGAAGTCTTATTGTATCCAGCCTTGCAACTGGAGCAAATGTTTCAGAATAGTCTACTCTCCATATTTGAGCATAGCCTTTCACAACCAGTCTTGCTTTATACTTATTGACAGAACCATCGGATTAAGCTTTGTCCTAAACACCCACTTAACCCCAATCACATTCTTATCTAGTGGTATGTCTACAAGTTCCGATGTATGATTTTTCTGGATCATTGCAATCTCCTCCTGTATTGTTGTAATCCACCTTTGATCTTCTTTGGCTTCCACAAAATTAGATGGTTCGAGCACTGCCACATTGCTTCTTTCATAGATCTCAGCAAGTGACCTTGTGCCTCTCACTGGTAAGTCATCTATACTGTCTTCCAATCCCTCTGTAATTTCATTAGCCTCCACATCTGTTGCAGGTTGTTTTTCGAAGTGCTGCAGTTCTGCAATCCTTCCTTCCATCCAATTCCACTCATCTTCCTCTAAAAAGATAACATCTCTGCTCACAGTTACTTTCCTTGTCATGGGATGGAAAATCCTGTAAGCTTTTGATTGAAGACTGTATCCAATAAAGATCTCAATCTCTGCCTTTTTATCTAGTTTGTCCCTCTTAACCTCAGGAACATGAGTGTAACACAAACACCCAAAAACCTTCAAATTTTTTACAGAAGGTTTAACACCTTGCTAGACTTCGAAAGGTGTTGATTTCTCTAAGGCTTTTATGGGCAGTCTATTCAGCAGAAACACAGCAGTATTAGCTGCCTCAGCCCAGAACCTCTTAGGCAATTTCTTCTCTTGCATCATACATCTAGCCATCTCCATAATACTTCTGTTCTTTCTCTCACTAACCCCATTCTGTTGAGGTGAGTAAGGTGCAGTAAACTGCTGCACAATTCCTGCTTGCTCACAAATCAGCTTAAACTTGTGAGCTATATACTCAGATCCATTATCAGACCTAAGAGTTTTAATTTTCTTCCCACTCTGATTCTCAACTAAGGCTTTAAACTTCACAAACACATCAGCTACTTCAGTCTTAGCTCGCAGAAAATAAATCCAACTCATCCTAGTCAAATCATCAGTGAAGGTAATAAAATACCTGCTACCATTGAGGGAGGATTCAGACATAGGTCCACATACATCTGTGTGAACTAACTGCAGCTTTTCACATGTCCTCGAGCCTCCTCCTTTGAAGGGAAATCTGGCTTGTTTGCCAAGAAGACAGGTTCTACACGGTGGAAGTTCTTCCTCCAAGCTTGGCAAATCATCTACCAAGCTATTCTTCTACATAAATAGCATACTCCTCCTGTGAACATGCCCAAGTCTTTTATGCCATAGCTCTGCATTTTCTTCTTTGCATTTCAAAGCCATCTATTGCATCTCTTGTGGCTTGAACATAAAACTTTTGTCCCTCATTGGAATTCCCAACACTTCTTTGCTATCTGCATTATTAATGAGACATTCCTTTCCTTCGAACTTCACTTTATAGCCCTTCTCAACTAATTGACCAACACTTAACAGATTTTGATCAATGTTTGGCACAAAGAGAACATCCCTGATCAGCTTCATTTCCTGATTTCCTTCAATAGCAACTATACCCTTACCTTGCACTTCAATGTACTATCCATTGCCAATTTTGACTCTGGACCTAACTGTCTTATTTAGATTCCTGAACAGCTTCAAATTGCCAGTCATGTGATTGGTACAACCACTATCTACCAGCCATGTATCATTCTCGACTGAAGATTCACAAACTGAAGCTACAAACAGGTGCTCTTCCTCAGTTTCATTTACTGCCACTTGTGCTTCTCCTGCTTGCTAGTAATTTTTCTCTTTGCAAATGGCTTCCATATGACCCAACTTGTGGCATCTTCTGCACCTAGCATCAGGCTTTCTCCAACATCTAAAAAATTGATCATTGGTTCCACCACAGTACTAACATGGCTTTTTGTTCTTCTTCCATTTGCTAGACCCACCGAGGTTCCTTCTTTTGGTACAAACCTCGAATCACCGGTATTTTCTCTGAACTGAATCCATTTCTTCCCTTTGCCTCCATCATTTGGCTTCACTTTAGCTTGCAATGCACCCTCTACATGCTCTTCTCTTCTCATTAGTCTTCTGTGCTCCTATGCCTGCAAAGCATTCAACAACTCTACAAGTTTTATATCAGCTAAGTCCCTTGTATCTTCCAGAGAAGCTATGGTAGCTTCGAATTTCTCTAGAAGAGACACCAGGATCTTCTGAACAAGCCTTTCATCCTTCAAGTCAGTCCCTAAAACTCTGATTTTATCAGCTATCCCAACCAGCCTATCAAAGGATTCCTTCACTGACTCAGAATCCTTCATCTGCTGTCTCTCAAATTCTCTCAAGAGATTCAACACCTTCATACTTCTTATCTTCTCATCTCCCTCGTATTCTTCCTTCAAGAAGTCCCATATAGCCTTTGCAGAGTCACACCTCATGATCCTTGTAAAAATAGTAGGTGAGACAGTAGCATACAAGCAAGATTTTGCCTTGGCTTTCCTTGTGGTTCTCTCTTTATGGAATTTGATCTGATTCATGGTCGGATTATTTGGAAGTGGAGCAACTTCATAATCATCCTCCACAGCCTCCCACAGATCGTGACCCTCCAGAAATGCTGTCATCTTAACAGCCCAAGCTTGATAACTCTCTCCAGTAAATACTGGAGCAGCCATTGCAGAGAATCCACTCGATCTTGCCTCCATCAACCTTTTATTTCTTCACGCTTCGTTGCTTACCTCACTTCACAGTCCCTCAAGATCATTCAAGTGCTTTGATACCACTGTTATGACTAATCAAAGCAATAAACAAAACAAAAACCAGAGGCTATGGCCTTCAACAGAGGAAGATAACACAAAAAAAAAAAAAAAAAAAAAAAAAAAAACAGAGCACAAGACTTGCATACATCAGTTCTTAGAGAAACTGTCGAGTCTAGTCCCTAAATACAAGCAGTAATTGCTTACATACGTGCAACATATAACCGCACATAAACATGTTAATTCACTTCCTAAAAATAACGAAAATACCAGCTGCATAATTTAACAAACTTAGCTATAAAAAACAAAACAGAAGAAAAAACCAGAACAGAGGAACATCAGCAACATCAGCAGCACTAAGGCATGACACTCCAACAGTTCACTCATCTGAAAAGGTAATCCAAAAAATATCCCCAGAAAACAACCAACATTATCAAATTCCATTTTCATATAGAGCCTAGCAATTCTGTCATCCCGAATTCCGCAAATAGCAAGCAAATTAACGATGGGAGGGGGAAACTCACCATGGCACCGTTGTCTATGTCTCTGATATCAGCAGTGACTTCAGGAGTATTCGCAACATACAAATGAAGAACAAAAGTTGTATGGTGCTCTGTTTCCACATTCTTTCTGTTATCTTCCTTTGTTTTCCTTAAGGAAGTCCACAGAAGATAATCAGAAACTAGTATATTCTCCACAGAGCTTGCTTCTGCCTATAGCCCAAGACGAAGTAATCACCTTCTACATTCTTTCACATGCGAGGTGTCCCGTTAATTCCTACGAAGATAGACTTTATCTTGGGTAGTGGTAGTGGAAAGGCTTTCTAAGCTGGCATTGATAAATTAAATTCCTTGATCTATACAAGTAGAGATAATAACAAGCTCTATTATTACAGTGTATAGAGAATGCCATAAAGTTGACTGGCAAAAGATATATGCCCAAATGGACCAAAGATGCGATTCTTGTGAAAATCTCATCCTTCCCATAAAGAAAGTTCTCAAGAGAGTGCATCTTCAAATTGGCTTGTAAATCTGAAGAACTCAGAGACTCTAACATGATTAAGCATGCACTCATGCGTGAGAAAGGAGCTTGCTTGTAACAATGTACTCCCTTGGGTGGCCTCAGTACTCTGAAGCTTGTCAAATCCCGTTCACAAAATTAACATCACTAGAACAGCTAAAGCACTATTTATGACCCGAAAACCCATAATTGAAGAAGCTAAAGGAATGTGATATAACGGCTAAATCCATAACAAATAAAATTTATTCATTTCAACAACTTCTGCTCCTCCATTTTGGATTCATGATGTCAGGTAAATCAATTTCTTTAGGAGTGAAAGAACAAGGTGGTTTAGCCTACAGATTGTGAAAATGCCAACTGACATTTAGCATTCTAGAGAACACTGCAATGTCCAACAAAATCCATGTCAACCATATAAGAACTTATTTGGAAGAACACATCACAAACCTGAGACAAAAGAGGTAAAGTTGTTGCTCCTACATGTCCCCCAGTAACTGGAACATCGACTGCCTACAAAGAATATAATAGATCAGAATTCTGATGAGATATTTTAGCAAACATCCATGCTATCCTAAGGAAAGGAAAACACTTTTTGGCTTTCATGGCATTGTCTCGAAAAAGAGTGACAAGCAAAGAACATACTAGAATCAGATTAATTTTCCTTTGAGCTAATAAAATCATCCTGGAATTCATAATACCTCGTTAGTGGGAGCAGTTCAATACCACTATAAATGGAACTAGCTCAATGCTGTGACTGATTGATTCGAGGTCTTCTAGACCGATTCATTACTGATTAAAACTAGCCCCCAAGGTTTTTTCAACGTGTCCTATTCAAATTTTAGGTCAGTTTAACTGATTCATTGTCCAATATTTAGTTTTGAGAATCTTCTTTTCTTTAGACCTTTTGTTACGCTTCAAAGATGAGTCAGAAGTCTCACAACCTGATCAAACCATGCGAAGATGGTTCAAATTATTATTTGAGAGCTAAGCCATGCCTAAGTTTTTGAAGAGGAGAAAATGATGGTTACACGTGACAGGAAGACATCCATAAAACCTACACGAGATCTGATGAAATTGTATAAAATATGTGTTGAAAGGCTCGAAAATTAGGGGCAGCAAAAACCACCAAATCATCAACGTGGATCCACAACACCATCTATTAATCTACAGTTTATCATTATGCTAAACTGCCAATAGTGTTTTGGCTCACCATGACATAGGAACAGAGGCAGTCTATCTCCAGTTTTTCCGGTTGGATCTAGTCGACTTGGGATCAGTTTGCACTCTCCGAGCCTACATGAGAGTGTAAGGTTAATGCGAATCCATACGCTAGTTATCGAGATCACATGTGCTCCATTCAATTTTTGATGGCGTTGGTTGACGACTCCGAGCCAATTGGGGCATCATTACTCCATCCCACTCCTCTACCCACAACACTGGAAAGTGGTGTAGCAGAGCTCATCTCTCTAAAAAACATATTAAGGGTTCCAAAAGCCAGGAGTGACACTGCTCTTGCTATGCCGCAGTCCAACTTCTCTCGTAGTGCACAAGGCTCTTAATCTAGATCCAAATGCTCTGTCACTTCTGTCAATATCTTCCAAATTGTCATTGCAATGTAAGATAATTTCAGGACTAATAGAGCAAGACTTGCAAAACGCATTTCAAATTATTTTTACCACTTGAAGCAAGACTCATTCGTCATCAGTCGGTGATGAGCAAGTAGCCACTAGACATGTACCGCAGCAAATTCCATGATGCCCGTCCAACTTCAAGATAATGTTCTAAGGCTTTTTGTCTCTCTCTTTTTTTTTTTTTTTTTGGTCTTTTATGCAAATCAATTGCTTTTTCATGCAAAAATAAATGAACTCAGTAGGTAATCTTTTAATCTGAGTACTCCGTGTAAAGAGAACTTGATGTGAGACATTGCCGCCGGTTATTAGGGCGAATCTCCAGAGGCAAGCCCAGTGCCAAAGACGAGCTTCAGCTTATTCAGCAACCTCTGTTTCTCATTTGCATATAGTGGACGCTGCACAACCGAGAGTGCCACTAGGAGGTGACCTTGCAGGTGCATAAGAAAGTCTGGAGAAAGCGAACACAAGAAAGGTGGACATAGAACAATGATATACAAACAGCCGTCCGTCTTGCTATTACACAAATAACAAATTAAGTACGATACATCTAGAAAAATAAAACCGGTGATTTTTCTACGTCAGCTATGCCAAATAAATTTCGATATCCTTCTAGATCTGAACAGTTTATTCCCGAGAACCAATTTTGTGTAGAAAATAACCGGAAACAATGAAGAGGACATCTTTTTTTGTTGCAAAAAGCCACGTCTTTAAATCGGTCACTTCTTGATATTTGAAATGCGCTACTGAATACTCTCAACCAACTCCAACTCTTTCTTTGCCTTTTTCTAGCCAGCTCTACAGGATAACAAACAAAAGCAGAAATTAAGAAACTTCATTTTCCTTTGGTGTAATCAAAGCAGACGTAAAAATTTCGAGATAAAACTCCAGACCTTTCGTACGCATTCAGTGGGCCAAGGGGAAGAACCTCCTCTGCGCCAGCATGACCAAGGTGCACTTTGTATGCAAAGAACGGAAGGTCATTCACCTGAAACTGGGGACAACAATAAAGAAAATCATTGGTTAGTTCGGTTTGAATTTGAGAGAAGTAAAAGTATTGGATCTGGATGAGTTCTTTAAAAGCACCAAACCTGAGAAGCAACAAACGCACACTCGGCAATGCCAGCATCGCCCCTCGACCCATGCAGGCATGCATCAGCAAACTTGACGGCAGCATATGCCTCCATATTTCATTGTTTGCATTTTTTGAGCAAGTGAAAAGAGTCAGCATATCAGAGAGCCATCAAATTTCCCATTCAGTAAAGAGATCAGACTACATCTCAAGGGTGAGAAAAAGTACTCACCATTGACAGTCCAAGCCAGCTCCAGCTTTAGCCTGAATATTGTCAAAGCACAAACATACCCAATTCAGTTTGCTTCAAGACATAATGTGGGGAAGCAGAGAAGTGAAGACTAAGACATCATGTCATAATTTCACCGCAGAAATAGATGCAGAAAAATCCAGTTTTGGGTCGACATCAACAACACTTCAAGATGGACTTCTCCACTTCCTAGTAAAATGCAAGTCATTCTCTTGGTGGTAACAACAAAAGCTGTACGGTGCTCTGTCTCTACATTCTTTCTTGTTACCTTCGTTTGTTTTCCTTAATAAGGACTAGACAAAATAATCAGAAATTAAGATATTCTCCCCAACTCCTTGCTTCTGCCTATAGCCAAAGAGAAAGTAATCACCTTATACATACTTTCACACGTGAGTTATCCCATTAAATCCAGCAGATCTTTATTAATGCCGAGGTGGCATTGGTAAATCGGATTCCTTGACCTCTACGAGTAGAGATGATAACAAGCTCTCTAATGTTCGTTACGGGATATATGCCCACATGGACATAAGAATCACTCTCATCCTTCTCATAAAGGACTTTCAGTAGAGTACATCTTCGAAATGGCTTGTGAATTCAAAGAATCTACAGACAGTAACATGCTTAAGCATGCAGTCATGTGTCTAGGAAACATAAGTATACGTTTAATTTATTGATAGTTGTTGAACAATTAGTGGTTATTGACAACTAAACTTTTGCCCAAAGATCATTTCCGAAAAAGTGAGAACTTGTTCTTTCACAAAAAAATTTCTTGAAATTTTTACGTATAGATTACCTAAGCATTTAATATAGTTTTTAAATGCATTTATTTTTCCTTTTCTTGAAATTAAAAAAAAAAAAAGTTAGAGCTGAGGATTTGAATGTGAATAGCAAAGCCCTAGGGTCAAATTGGAATTAAAACAGCAAGTTGGAGCTAAAATGCAATTTCCAAAAGTTGAGGGACCAATTCGCAAATTTTACAAAATTTCGCCCAAGCCCTTAAATCATCATATTGGCCCCCAATAAAGTTGAAATTAAACTTGGGCTAGGTCAAATTTATCAAATCGAGCTGAAAGGACCAAATTACATTGAATTGGACATTCTCGAGCAAGACAATACCTAACTTTGAGGGATGTTTTCGCAAAGTTGGGAAAAGAGAATGATAAAGTATGGTCAAATGGCTTAAAGAACTACACGCAAGCTTGCTAATTAACAAGAAATTACGACCAAATTGATGGATTAAAACACTTAAACCAGCTGTCAAAACCCAATCCACGATTTAGTCTCAATTCGAAGCTACTGAGTAGGCAACTTTGTGGTCCTACCATATCTTACTCAGCTACCAATCAGCTTGATCTCTGCCCCTAATGGAAGATCATAATCAAGAGCGCAAGTGGACAAAAATTGGCTAGGGATAAGCTGATGAGGCACGTGAAAATTGCAGCAAATTCCACACACTCAATAGTTGCAAAAGTTGAAAATTTGGCCAAGTTGTTGAAGTAGCTCGGTCGGCAGGCTTGGTAGGTGGACAAAGACCGACCAAAAAATTGCTTAATTTAGTAAATAAGATCTTTGAAGTGGCCTCTTTTTGGGCGTAAAAGGTAGGAGACAAGAAGCACTACGGGGAGCTCACGATCATTCTAAAAACACACCCCCACAAGCAACTCAAAACACTTAACACAGAAATTTCAAACCGGCCCTTGGAGAGAAAAGTGAAGTTTTTACAAATTTACAGCCAAAAATAGACAAAATCTTCAACTAGAGAGTGAAACTTGAAAAAGATCTTTCCAACCATAGGTCACACATCCCAAATGGAAATTGGGAAAGCCTCCTAAAGCTCCCCGAAAAATGCCTTCTTGGAGATCAATGGAAGAAGTCTAAAAATTTTGTAAGTGTTGAGCTTAGTTGGTCACGGATGAGAGAACTTGAGCATTTTTTAGGAAAAATAAGAGACAATTGAGGAAACAAATAATCTGTACCCTAAACTAGAATACATATAGTTGGGTTTGGTCTTAAATTGGTTGACAAAAGAGGTCCTAAAGTCTAATTTTGGAGACCAACAAAAGCCTTCATTGTCAGTTTTTTCTTTACAAATCTCATTTTCCAGTTCGAATGAGCGAACTTCCATGCATTTCCAGAGGATAATTTCTTGGTCTCCTTGGCTAAGACCCACTTGCAAAAGGAACCAGGAAGCAAGATTGCTTATTGGTTAAGATTGAAGACCACAAATATGGAAATGGTTGGGGTGGTTTAACGAGTACCAAGTGTTTGATGAAATGTTCAAACGAAATTTCAATCTCCAAATAGCCGATTTGTCACGCCCCAATCCTCGGGCACGCACACATCCTTCTAACTCGGTCGATTTTATAATGCGATATCCCAGAACTATGTATCGCCGACCCTTTCAATTATTAAGTACATGCGGAAACAATTATAAATCCCCAAACAATAAAATAATGAGATAGAAAAGCATGCTATATCTTTCATATTGAAATCTACAACCAAACCTTTATACATGGCATTAGACAGAGCACTTCACAAACTATTCACAGTTTCAAAGTCACACTCTATCTACACATAAACAAAAGGGTTCACAAAGAGATAGGATTTCAATCCTCATCTGAATCATACTCAGAATCATCTTGATCCTCCTCTGACTCCTCTTCACTCAGATCATTATCTTCCTCAGTTTCACTTTAGAGTTCTCCTTCTCTGATTCCTCCTCCTCAACTCCTCATCGGGGTCCTGAAATGTTTTTCCCAAACCGGGATGAGACTACGTCTCAGCAAGTTCTACCCCACTAAGATTCAATTAGGAAACCAATACGCTAACCGGACTGCCTATACACGCACAGGGCAGAGACTTACCTTAGCTTCAGATTCCACCTGCATATTAGTACAGTTCAATAGGCACCAAAACAATTACATAACAGATTGACATCTCAATTAATCGATCCAGTCAATCACACACCAACAAAACCATTCACGGTCAATTCCATTCAATCAATCATATCACAACATCAGATCAAAGCAATAATCAATCGATCTAGTCGATTACATGTCAGTTGGATCATTTCTAGGTCATCTCACTCCACACCATATAATCTCCAATGGTACACTCAGTCACCGAGCTACAGTAATGCTCTCGGGCGTCTATTCGCCAAGGTGATGTACAATAAACACTTTATGTGCATACTCTTAGGCATTCCAATTACTTTCAACCACACGGGCATGATACTCGACACACAGAATTACAACCACGCAGGTACGATCTACACCACACAGACATGATCAATTATCACCACATAGGCATGATCACTTATCGTCACAAGGGCATGATCAATCATCGCCACACAGGCTTGATCAATTATCGTCACACGGGCATGATCAATCATTGTCACACAGCATGATCAATTATCGCCACACAAGCTTGATCAATTATCGCCACATGGTATGATCAATACTCAACAATTTATGTGCCTTCTCTAAGGCATCCTACATGCCAAAACGATGTAATAATCACCGAGCCACATCACACAGCATTTCTTCTCATCTTTTATCATCATTGATAAAATATTGTGCGTGGTACACGATTGTCCTTAGCCAAAATATAATGACTTCGATTCTACAAATCCCACCATTATTTGCGTCCACCAAAACACTTTTGGTGCTGTCAACCGATACCCGATTATTTTCCAATTAATTTTCCAAATTAATTAATCCAGGAAAATAATCTTATAATCACAATTAATTCATTTCAGCACAAAATAAAGCTCAATTAAATAAACAAACTACACCACGACGATCAGCACGAAATTTCGGTCGTCGTCGGCCATCAAATTCTTAATTTCCGAAAAATAAATAATTAATTAATTAATTTCGAAAATTAATTATTAAATATTAAAAATTCAATTTAGCTCAAAATAAAGCCCGATTAAATAAACAGATTTCGCCACGATCATTAGCATAATATTCTGGTCATTGGCCATCCCTGTTGAATTTTCAGAAAATAAATAATTAATTAAATTAATTCCGAAAAATAATATTTAAATACCAAAAACTCCACTTAGGCCCGAATTGTCAAATTGAAGCCCAATAAGGGTCGGAAAAAATTCCGAGACACTTCCAATAAATAGTAGACCATGTCTACTTGCTAATTGCACAATCAATTTGTCTAATTCACATCACAATTGACTAATAGACACTAATTCATACTAATCTAACCACCTAAACATAATTAATTAAAACTAATCAACCTTTAAACATCATTAATCTACTCAGCGAGGATTAGTGAGATTACTCACCGGAATCACGTGCAAAACGTATCAATCCGACGAGAATGACACGAGGGACGATTTTTCCCAAAGCACGGCTCGGGTTCGGGGCCTGGAAACGGCCCAAAACGGCCTATGAACAGGTTGGAAACCCACTCACGGGTTTGCTGGTTCGGCTGCAAAACCGGGGAAAATAGAGATGGTTAGGGTCAAATATGGAAATGGTTGGGGTGGTTTAACGAGCACCAAGTGTTTGATGAAATGTTCAAACGAAATTTCAATCTCCAAACAGCCGATTTGAGCTCGATTCTTGTGATATTCATAATCTGAGTGGTTTCATGTTCGTGTAAATAAAGCATAGGTTGTTTAGGGAATTATTTCTAAAAAATAAAAAATATATTAAAAATGAAAAATCTAAAATTTTAATATATATAAATGTTAGTATCAAATTAGGGCATAAACCTTTATAAGATCTTCCCAATTGTAAAAATTCATTGTCCTAATTTAATACTATTTTGGTATTTTATAACCTTTTTTTTATAAAAATCCACTTTGCATAGATTAAGAGTAGTCTCAGTCTCATGCATATTTAAAATTCCCATTTCATTCACGAGGGTCTTGTCTCAAGGCATGATAACAAGGCCATATAATATTATTTGCCCGACTTGAATCGGGTCTTCCATTTCCATATTTACTTTCAAGCCATTTCAATTTCATGAATGTTTACTTACCACACCACTTTTTGATAATTTAAATGTAAATTTCTTTCCTAAATTTGGTTAGGATTAGTCTAGACATTAAGGAAAACAATCCCACAAAAACATTTGCATGGACACTCACTAGCTTTAATAAGGAGTATAATTGATAATTAAGATTGTGTGGCAATTTAGATAAATAGCCTTCTGAGTTAGTGGTACCATAATGGTGTTAATAGATATATTGGCATAAACAAGTCTTTGTTCCTAGAAATCTCTTATTGCATAGGAATGGGGGCAACACTCCTGCGTCTTGATTGATTTCTAACCAACTCTAATAAACTAATGGCAACTTCTAGAAATATTTAGGTTGTTAAGAACTAAAATACGAAATCCAACATCGCATAAAATATGGGCATGAGAGAGCCCATGTCTAATCCAAGGCCGTTGACCCACCTCTTTAGAGGCAACCTAAACCTCTTCCTTTTCTCCCGACAAAAAAAGGGAGGTCGCAACATGAGTATAAAAGTGAAGAACAAAATACTTTGGTTTTACTCGATCAAAAATATTTTTGAGCTAAATAAAGAGACGAAAAAAAATACTGTTAGATTCGTAAATCAATAATCTAAAGTTTACTATTTTCAAAAGACACCTGATGTTGATTATTATAATAGCATCCACAACTACTCGATAGTTGATAGCTCAGATCTTTTACTTAAAAGATAAGATAACATCCTTATAAATTGAAGAACAAAAATGCAAGAATTGATGCACTCGTTCCATACAAAGGGCACTCAAGATCCTTTTAATCTTTAGTAGGGGGATTGACGTTGTGGAGCTATAAGACTCAACTCTTAATTCCTATTTTGGAAGTGCATTTGAAGTCCTAAGTCTTTTGGCAAAAGTGTAACCAAGTATTTTACTCTTAGATAATGCGATCAAGTCTTTCAACCTCTCAAATTGGTGCAATCAAAACTTAGGGTGATTAAATTATTACTTCAATATAAATCATCAATATGTCATACAACTCATTGGCAATGTAAAATCACATAGGCAACATTTCAATAAGTGGATTTGGTAATTGTAGTAGTCCTCATTACTGTTTTCTCAAATGAGTGAAGGATAACAAATTGGAAATGTTTCTAGTCTTTCCTTAGCTAAACGTCAAGATGCCATCATGCCTAATGCAACGGATATTATACCATATTGGTAATGAATATTTGTTAAGCCTCATCATACATAATATATTCATACTTTCCAGCTAATTGAAACGAATAGTGCGTAATTGATGTTAGCATGATTAAATATTAAACCATGAATTCACCTAATAGTTTAAACCTTTAGAATAGTTGGCGGTAATCACACAAACTCTCACATAGTATCAAAGCAGGAAATCATGATTTTAAATCTTTCCAGACTTCATTTGTCTCCTTAATTAAATATATCTACGCTTAATACTAGATAAGAAGACCTAAGCATGAGGGGGAGTGTTGGTGTAATTAATATTAAACCATGCTTTCATCTAATGGTTTAAGTTTTTAGAACAGTTGACAGTAGTCCTACAAAATTTCACAATTGAAATGAACAAAGCATAATGACTTCATGCATCACAAGTATTCAATTTGATATTGCCTCAGCATCATTAAGAAATATAAGACAAGGGTCAAGAAGTGGTGTGAGGATACTTGGATTTGTTCAGGTTGGTGGTGAGCCTATGTTTGTCAATTTGGTTAATTCCATGCGCGGGGCCTCAAAACTCTAAATACTCGCCGCCAACTCTTTTTAAGCGTTTTTCCAAAGCCAGCTCTACAGTTAAGCAAACAAAACCTGAATTGAAAACTGCTATTTTCCTTTTATGTGATCCAGACGCACCTGAGAATTTTGATGCAAACATTCAAACCAATATCTATGATGCAAAGAAAATCTGGAAGGAGTCAGAAGCTACTCACCTTAGTATTGCACCAGCTTTAACCCGGACTTGATGTGCTTTAATAAGAAGTTCCTACACTTTTGTGATGATGTATTCTACTTCAAGTTTTGCAATTTCCAACGTCGCATTCGCTTCCCCAATACGGTAGACTGAATGGTGAGTTTTGCAGCTTCTCGACGCAACCTCCAGTCCGTGTCCAACTTGGTGAATGTCGGCACATCGGCAAGCTTTCTAGGGACATGCAATCTATAATCTTCACATTCTTTAGAGAATTCAATTCTTTCAAACCTTCGACAGCTCTCAACTTTCTACAAAATAATAGCTCAAGATGCATTAGCTTTTCCAACTTTGACAGGTCAGACAATTGTTCAATCCCACTACACTCGCTAATTTGTAGAAACTTCAGTGATTCCAATTCCCCCAAACCTGGAATCTCCTCTAGTTTGGGGAATTCATGAAGCCGTAACTCTTGTAACCTCTTCAAGCGCGATAGATTGGGCACACGTGGCGTTAAACAGCCGCTGATAGAGATAACTGACAAGCTCTGGAAGTTGGAAAAATCTGGCAATTGCGAGATAGGGTAAGGTTTCAAGGATGATGTTATACATAGTTTTTTATAAAATCTTTGAGATCATGAGAATCAACTACGGTCAAGGGAAGAGTAGGGAATTGAGCAGCTTCAACAACTAGGCATTTCAAACTCGAGGGAAGCTCTGGCAATTGGCAAAGCCGATGACTTGCAATTCTAAGTGTATGGAGACTAAAGAAACCACTGATCTTTCTAGGCAACATAGAGATTGGGCTCCCATCTAAGTCCAAGATCCTCAAACGGGTTAGGCACCACATTTCCCATGGGATTTCATCCCTAAGACGTGGACAAAACGAGGCATCGAGCTCTTCGAGCGTCTCTACCCCTCCAAGAGCACAAGGTATTGTGTGTATCTTTGTGAATGACATCTTTAAGACTTTTAGTCTCTTCAGATTTCCAATGGAATCAGGGAGAATGGAGATCCCTGAGAGTTTTAAATCCAACTCAACCAATGAATCTAGTTCCCCAATAGAGACCGGAAGCTCATGTAGATTCTTACATTCAGATAAAAGCAAATGTTTGAGATTGTTCAACCTTCCAATGGAATTAGGGAGAACGCAGATCCTCGAGAATTTTAAATCCAACTCAACCAATGATTCTAATTCCCCGATAGAATCCGGAAGTCCATGTAGATCCTTGCATTGAGATAAAAGTAAATGCTTGAGATTCTTTAACCTTCCAATTGAATCGGGGAGAACGAAGATGCCTGAGGCTCTTAAATCCAACTGAATCAATGATTCTAGTTTTCCAACAGAGGGAGGAAGTTGGATGATACGATGATGAAATGGGATTTCAAATTTTGTCAGATATTTTAGATTGCCTACTGTCTCAGGAAGCTTGGACAATTTGCTAAAGTGGGGCATGATAATCTCCAACAAGCATTCTAGAGAACCGATTTCTTCGGGCAACGCTTCGAGGGATTCACATCCCTTCATATTCAAAGTACTAAGCAATTTTAGCTTACCAATCGAGCTATCAACCGTAGACAAATTCACACACCTTGCGAGAATTAATTTCTCCAACTTGTCAAACTCTGAAAAATCAGGTGTCTTAGTCAACTCATAGCATTGCGTCAAATCTAGAATTTTCAAGTTTTTCGCCATCTGCAATGGAAAAATAGGGTGGAATACATGCCAACAAAAAGTATAAGACTATGAAGGTCAATAGATAGAATTTGAAGCGAATATAAGTGAGGTGTGTTGATACCTTGATTTGCCTCCATCCACCCCAATTGTGAGTGATCATGCTCCCCGAAAGGTTGAGCACAACCAAATTCACCAGTTGAAGATTCGTCGCTGAAAAATCCAACGGGCAATGACGCCAAGAAAACCACCTCAAATTACGAAGAAGATTTTTGAAGTCGCCTACCAAATTCAGTCTCTCCCCTCCAAGGAACCTCAGCATTGGCAAATAGGCTAATTCTTCAGCTGTTAACTCATAACTAATATCCAAACTGAGTGCTCGTACAGCTCGTTTTTCCTGCCAGCAGTAGTAGAGAATAAAGATGAGAGTATGCAACAGGGGAAGCGAAAAAACAAATGCACGTACTCAACAATATCAATAGTTCTTCTTCAACCCCAAATTAATCAAATCAAACACAAGTTGTGATAAAATAGTTACAGTTCTTCTCAACTTGAAAATAAGACAAAACAAGCATGTTTAGAATGTCCAATTGGTGTTGATTCCTTTGTCTTTTAACAGACTAAACACTTTTTCAAGGAAACAAGGAAGTCATTTTCATTCTCACTGAAACAAGAAATAAGGAATTTCAACTAACCAAACGGAATGTTAGCTTTCTTCTTGTCTTGCATGAGTAAGGCACAAAAACATTTACTTTCGTTGTTAAAGAGTTGTTTTCTATTTCTCTATAATTTAGAAACCTCACATCAAAGCACATGACCAAAGATTTTGTCGGATCGGTTATATCTTCTTTTTGTAATAACTTTCACCTTGTTGCAGCTTTGTTTGTCTAGAGTATTCCCATCAATCCGCACCCAACGGCGCTCTCCGGCATCTTCAAAATTCTCTTCCTTGACAATGTACCTTCCTAGATCTCGAACTTCATCATGCATCCAGAACCTATTGAACTCATCGATCTTTATCAATGACATGAGCAGAAGAACATCAATTGCGCTGCGTGGAGAATATCCACTACTACGCCACATGTAATCCGCATAAGTCTTATCCTCCCCTATGCAAAAACATGCTATGTCTAGGAATATGGCTTTTTCTATGTCATCCAATCTCTTGATACTCATCATCAGTGTTTTCTTACGCGCCTATGTGGCACTTGCTTTAAGTCCTCCAATGTTTCGTCCCACTCTGATCTAATTGTATTGGCAAAACGAGAACCCACAACTTCCAAAGTCAAAGGAAGCCTTCCTATGCTTGAAACGACTTCTTTCGAGAAATTGTAGCAACCTTCTGGAGGAGTATCACTTCTAAAGGCATGCCTACTGAAAAGTTGAATTGCTTGATCTATAGGCATCTCCAACATTGGGTAGGCCAAGTAATTGTTAGGCAGTATTTGGTAGCCCTTATCTAGCAATGTGTTTTTGTCCCTAATTGTGATAATGATCCTACTTCCAGAACCAAACCAATCGCATCTCCCTGCAAGTTTATCGAGTTGGCTCTTCTTGTCCACATTATCAACAACAACTAGAACTTTCTTGTTGATAAGACCTCTTCTTATACGATCGATCCCATCGTTGGGGTCATGGATTCCATCAATAGAGGTTGAGCCCAATGTGTCAGATAACAATTTCTTTTGCACGTCTAAAAGACCTTGACATGGGACATCATCGAGGAAACTACTACAATCGAATTTAGACCGGAATCGGTTGAAGATAATGCTAGCAAGAGTTGATTTGCCAATACCACCTACTCCATGGATTATAAGGAATCGTACATGGTCATTAGAGTCAACATCCAACAATGTTTCTACACGTTTTAAATCATCCGTTTCAACTAGATGGTCAGGAAGAGATCTGTTCTTCCCCTTCAGCTTAAGTAGAAGCTCTCGAATAATCAATTTTGTAAGTTCCCCATACCTGCTGGACAGCGATGGTGGACAAATTTAGACACAGAAAATAATGACAATGTGCTATTCCTAACTTTCAAGCGTATGCAATTTGAATAACATAAGCCAAGTATATCAAGACCGATTTACAAACAGTGGCCGTTCTTCAAATAACAAATTTCAATCCATTTAAACATAAGAATCTCAAGTTACAATGAAAATTATCATAATTATAATGGTCTCCAATTAGCTGTTGTCCCTGCGCAGGTTCCCACTGATTGGATTTAAACACTAACCGCTGCCCAGATTCTCACTGATTGGGTGTAAACACTAATACTTACTTTGGATGCGTTAATTAAGAAGAAAGGAAATTAGGTCATTTCATATTTGGTTGAAGAAAAGCACAGAGTGGAAAAGAATCCAGTCATATATTGATAACTATTTCGTCCATCTACTCATACCGCATCTCCAAGTCAGCTCTCTCTCTCTCTCTCTCTCTCTCTCTCTCTCTCTATAAGGTTAAGTGCACATGCGAGCAAACAAAGAGCCAATTACTACGTGACAAGTGCCCAAGTGGCAGAATGGACATTCTCACTAAACTTTTCCAATTTTCAAATGAGTTATGAAGTGAGGGTGTGATGCGAGATTATTGCCTCTAGTAACTATCTATGCATTGATTATTACGTTGAAACTTAAAAACTATTCCTCTATTTTTCTTTAAAAATATAAATCTTTTACACACCCATATGTAATAAAGGAGGACTATTCTCAAAATTTCTAAAGTACCCCTAAAATCATATTTAAAACAACATATGGCAGTTGTTGTTTCCACTTCTCTTTTTTCTAAATTTATTGAAAATTATCAATTTTTTTATTTAAAGTTGTTCTACGGTTTTCAACAACCGAACAGACTGCTAACTTAGCATTCAGCAACAACTTGACGATGACGTAACATTAACGTCAACTTTTTTCAACTTACAGAGAAATTGATTACTCAAAAGACTGGATGGAATACACGAGGTAAAAGTCCTAGAGATGATTGATATCGTTATACGTATAACACGACCAATAATACTTTAGCTAAGTTCTTGATAGATTATGTTAAAATTAAGAACTCAAGAAAAAGTTGTGTAGGACTTACCCTTTTCGTTCCAGCTTCCAACCTGCTCTGGTCGGAACCTCAACCAGAGCATCTCCCCAGCGCTTGACTTCAATGGAGCCATACTTCTTCTCATGTTTAGACAGGGCATCTCTGTACAAATTTGTTTTAAGCTTGACATCATCCGGCTCTACATCGAAAAAAATGGGGAGGATCTCCTTCTTCCCGTCTGATTTGGAAGTGCAATCTACCATATGTGCGACCTCACGAAGACACCACGGACTGGAAGCGAAGCCCTTGGAGAAGATAGGGATATAGATCTGGGTGTCGGCAAGGGCCCGCAAGAGCTGTCCACTAATCTTCTGACCGACTCGGAACTCCTCATCATCTTTGAAGACACGGATTCCTTTCTCCACCATGTCACTATAGAGGCAACTAGTAAAGGTGTTCCGAGTGTCCGGTCCCCTGAAACTCAGGAACACCTCAAACTCCATTCTCAATGTATTAGCGGACGGTGCCATCGCCTTGAGACAGAATCGAGTCAATGGGCTTGCTTGAGGCAAGAAATCAATCAACAGTTAAGAAACATAAAAGGAAGGAAAAGAAAACAGATGGTGGGCTTGGTTAGTCACAGACTCACAGCCATCAATCAACAATGGCATTCGACCGAGAAATCGAAAACGAAACTGATATAAAGAGAGAGCACCTAGTGCGCTGGTTAACGGCCGATCGAGATGAGACAGCGACTGAGTCGATGGTATGGAGAGAAGGACGGAAGGACGCTGCCGGAGGGGAGAGAGGGGGGAGAGAGAGAGCCCAGACCTGAGAGCCAGAAATGGAAAGTAAGAAGAGTTCTAAGACAACGAAATTATTGGGTAGGAACAGGATTTCAACGCACGAAAATCCCACTCCATTCACGGGTCGCACAGCGCTCACCCTCCCTCACCTCACGTCACCCCTGTCTCCCCTCTCTTCATTTTCCTTTTGTTTCTTCTTCTTCTTCTTCTTCTTCTTCTTCTTCTTCTCTTCCACTCCAACGTCTACTACACCCTTCCAACCAAAACCACCGCCCCACCGCCATCTCAGTCCAACCCTCGTCGCCGTTTCAGTCCTCCATCATCAAGATCGAGGTGAAGGAACCGTACCTCAAGAGGAAAGTCTCGAGGTTATCTGCTTCTTCCAGCGAAATCGAGGACGTCGACTTGCGGCTTCAAGTTTCCTGGACGACATGTGTCGCCTTGGGAGTGGAGTGAGATTGGTTCCGTTTCCCAGGAAAAGATCTGACAAGACCGGCGAGGCGTACTCTTCCAGGATTATTTTTATGGATCTGAGTTGTCCTCTCCGGGGTCTACTCTGCAGTTGGAACATATTTTAGTCGAGCTCTCACAAGTCAAACGAAAAAAAGGACTGATGCTTACACCCGTGGAAAAACACTAGGATAATCTTATTTCAAGAAAAAAAATCATTTAAATTTTTAAAAAATTGATTGCTAATATCACCTTTTTTTTTTTGTCAAAAATACGATTGCTATTAATTTACTTAGCCAAGTTTGGAGGAAATACATCAAAAGTATCGGCACATAACAAATCAAATAGGTTGGGCGGGGGATTAGCTATTCAATTACTAGGAAGACAGTTAAATCTTTAGGCTTTTGCAAGCCAATCTGTTGTCCTATTAAACTCCTTGCTGCAATAGGCCAGAGAAAGCCTAGAAAACTCCTTTAGCTTGGCCTTGATTCAGTCCACAATGCCCTTAATTTCCCAACTTGTTGCAGTTGTCGCCAAAATGCTTTGCACGAGGGAAAGGCAGTCCAAATGTACTTGCATTTTCAACTCAGATCTGGAAGAAAGGAACTCTAAGGTTTCAAGAAGTGCCATGGCCTCCGCTTGTTCTGCGGTAGAAACCACAACCAACTTGGAGAAGCCATCAACAATACGCCCCTTGGAGTCTCGACAAAGGCAAGCGATGGATCCCCTGTTCTTCTCTGAAGCTGCAGTGGCTTCTTCATGCAATCCCCTATTGGCCTCTGCATGTTCTGCAGAAGAAATCGCAACTGGCTTGGAGAAGCAATCAACAAGACGCCCCTTGGAGTGTCGACAAAGGCCGGCGATGGCGATGGATCCTTTGTTCTCCTCTGAAGCTGCAGTAGCTTCTTCGTGCGATCCCCTGTTTTCGTTGGTTTCTTCGTTCGATCCCCTGTTCTCATTAGAAGCTGTAGCCGCTCCTTCATTTCGGATAAAAGAAGCATCAATGTTAACTTTTAGCACATCTGGGGCCGGGGGTTGCCATCGGTAAGTTTGAGCTTCACTTGTCTTCTTTTTCTTTGGTTTGCGGTTCCACATGAGAAAGTTCTTGTGTAAAGCTAAAGCTTTGAATAGTGTTTGTTGCGGATGCAGGGGACGTTGTCCGAAAATGAAGTGATTCCTATCTTTCCATATGCACCACAAGGTTGTTGCGGTTAGGTCGAACTTCAGATCTCCTTGTGGGTCTTTTTTTAACTTGCACAGCCAGTCGTCAAATCTTGTTAACCCAATTCTTGATATTTTAATTTGCAGGGAGGTGGCGTGCCATATTTGAGCTGTCCATGGGCAGAGCAAGAGGGTATGTTCAATGGTTTCAGCTTCCTATTTGCATATGGGACATAATGGGGTAGATACTATTCTTCTCCTGTGTAAATTTTCTAGTGTAGGCATCGCATTTTGACATGCATTCTAGAGAAATAATTTAACTTTGGGTAGAGTTCCAAAGTGCCAAATATATTTCCAAAGTTGAGGTGTCGTTTGGTGATATGAAGTTGTTGTTGTTGTATGTGTGCTAGCTGATCTATCTCTAATGGTGAAATAACCGCCTTTAACTGTGTAGGACCCTGGCTTGTTATTCATCCAAACCAATTTGTCTTCTGTAGTGGGTAATCCAATAGGGGTTTCTAGGATTTCCTTCATTCTTTGATCATCAAACAGCGATCTTACCATTGGTTCATCCCATATCCCAACTTCTGGTTCTATTAATTCAGCCACATGAACTGGCTCATTTCTTGTTGCTGGGCCGCCAATAAGTCCACTTTTCAACCATTTGTCTTCTCGAATCAAAATTTTCTTTCCATTTCCCATTGAATACATAACAAATGGTGCTATAGAATCTCTTCCGAGGATAATGCTTTGCCATCCCCATGAAGGTCGGGAACCTTTTCTAGCTTTCCAAAAATCACCATGCGGATAATAAAGACCCTTCATCACTTGGCTTAGCAAGGACTATGGTTGCTATGAAAAGCGCCAAGCTTACTTCCCTAACATAGCTGTATTGAAGGCAAGTAAATCTTTGAAGTCAAGACCCCCCTCATTCTTCCTAAGTTTTAGAGTTTCCCAATTTTTCCAATGAACCCCAGCAGATTTGTTACTATTTCTCTACCATAAATTGGCAATTTTCTTCTCAATAGATTTGCAAATTGAAACAGGGATTTTGAAAATGGACATTGCATATTGAGGAATGGCCTGTATTATTGCTTTGATCAATATTTCCTTCCCTGCTTTTGACAGCAAATTATCCTTCTAGTTTTCCAACGTCATATTAACTCTAACTAGAATCCAAGCGAATATATATTTCTTGGAAGCTCCCCAATCCGAAGGAATTCCTAAATACTTCCTTATTTTCTTTATCTCTAGAACTCTTAATTCTGAAGCCATATTTCTTCTCAAGTTCATTGGACAGCTTTTACTAAAATAAATGCCTGACTTATTAAGATTAATAGCCTGGCCTGATGCAAAACAATATTGGTGTAAAATGGCCGCCAGATTTTGACATTCTAATATGGTTCATGGAGAAAGAAAATTGAGTCATCTGCAAATAGTAAGTGTGATAGAGTAGGACCTTCTATTCAACTTGATTGCTCGGAGTGTACCATCTGCTACAGCTTGTTTGATTAGGTTTGAGAGGGTGTTTGCCATTAAAATGAAGAGATAAGGGGATAGTGGGTCACCTTGTCGAATCCCTCTGATTGGCTTAAATGAAGGTAGGAGTTCCCCATTGAAATTTACACTAAATGAAACCGTTGAAACATATTGCATCACCCATTGTACCCACTTATCACATAATCCCATCTTGAGTAAACATTCTCAAGGAAATCCCATTCAATCCGATCATACGCCTTCTGCATATCTAGCTTTAGAATAGCTTGGAATTTATTTTTCTCTTCCGAGTTCGCATTCTATGGAGTACTTCTTGCACAATTAGGATATTGTCTTGAATTTGTCTACCCCCCACAAAAGCACTTTTTTCTTCCACAATAAAACTTGATAGCAGGGGTTTAAGTCTATTGGTTAATACTTTGGAAATGATTTTGTACAAAAAATTGCAGAGGCTGATTGGGCGGAATTGTTCAAGCTTTTTAGGTTTGGGATTTTGGGAATTAGGGTGATTTGGGTTCTGTTCATGGCTGGATTTAGGTAAACCCGTATCAAAAAATTATGTACTTCCCTAAAATATCCTAGCCTATAGCTGGCCAATGATTCCTGAAGAAGAGTCCATTAAGCCCATCCAGTCATGGGGCTTTAGTAGCTCCTAATTGGTTCATTGCAGTCGTAATCTCCTCCAAAGTAACAAATTTAACCAGCCATTAGTTCATCATTTCATTAACATAAGTTGGAATTTGGTGAAGAATAGGTTGAAAGTTTCGAGACCCCATAGACTCATACAAATTTTTAAAATATGTCTCTGTCATTTGCTTCAAAAGTTGTTCCTCTCTCACCCAATCATCTTCAGCATTCTTTAGCATGGTTATTCTGTTTTTGGATCATCTTTGAATAGCTGTAGCATGGAAGAATTTAGTGTTTCTATCGCCCCATTTCAACCAGCTAATTCTAGACCGCATTCCCCAATACATCTCCTCTTACTAGCACAAGTATTCAATCTCTTGAGATATCTTCTTTGCTTCCACACATTCTAAGAAGCTTCCGTTTCATTCATCAACCTTTGAAGCTCACTCTTCAGCCACTCGATCTTCCTATTAGCATTGGAAAATCTATTCTTACTCGACATTATCAACTTTTGTACCACTATCTGCAGTTTTTCCACCATATTTAGCCTTTGTAATTTGGTTTTAGCCCAAGTTTTCTTAACTAATTGCACACATTTTCCTTATCCCTTGACCAGAAAGCTTCATATCTAAATACCCTTTTCCTCCGTTCCTTTCGTTGGTAAAGTGATATTATAAGAGGGCTATGATCCGAGCCAATGGCTAGTAATGCTATACATTCGGCGTTTGGATATTCAAGTCTCCAATCCAAATTACATAGAGCTCTATCAAGGCGCTTCTTAACCAAATGTTCTCCTGCTCTATTATTTGTCCAGGTGAATGCACAACCCTTGTATTCCAAATCCATTAAGGAACATTGGTGCAAAAAGTCTCTGAAAGCTGTAAGCCAGTAGTTTTCTGCTCTTTTTTAACCCACTTTTTCTCAGTAATACAAAATTTCATTAAAATCCCCCATGTTAAGCCAAGGTAGATGATAATTTACACTCGCTCTATGTATAGCCTCCCATAACAATACTCTTTCATGGAATTTAGTGGGAGCATGTAGAAATGTGATATACATTCTCTGTTTGGTTTCTTTGACATGACATTGAACATTAATAAAGCTATTCGAGAAAGACTTAATGGATATTAATACTTGGTCATCCCAAAAATGGCTAAACCCCCAGCAATAGCTACTGGATCCACTAAGAAACAATTCTGAAATTTTAACCTCCTTCTTAATCGTTGCACCTTATGCTCTTGATTTTTAGTTTCCATTAAAAAGATGATGCTGGGCCTTTCTTGAGTCATAAGGACTTTCAAAGCTTGAATTGTCAAGGGTGTGCCCAACCCCTGACAATTCCAACTTAAAATCTTCATGGATAATCCGGTGGTTTATTAGGGCTAGCCACCAAAGCCCACTGATTTAACTTCTCCGCCACTTTAATAGGGGTCTCCACCAGTTGTGTGTTATCAAGAGCAGGAGCCTTTGAAGTTTGAGCTTCATACGAGCAAAATCTCTTGCCTTTTTTAGCGTTGGATAATATGAATGAATATAAACTATTTTCATTATCCATCAAGAAACTTGCCATAAATTATTATTGATAACTAAATCATCTTTCATTAGATAATTATTTTGAGCTTAAAGTCGTTTGTTAAATTTAAATGCTCCAAGTAAGTAAAACTTGGTGTGAGAAATTGTGCTGGTAATTGGGGAGAGAATCAGTCGAGAGGCATCTCCAATTGAAAATTCTCGAACTTGTGCCTTTTTGTGTTCAAATGATAATTTTAACTCTCCCGCCTTCCACCCAAGAAGGGCCTCTAGAATGGCTATCTTTGCTCGTGTGACTCTTAAAATCTTCTGGACAGAGCCACAAAAAGCTGCACTTGAATCTCCTAAACTTCAGGCCTAGAGCCAAAAACGGGCTCCCGCTTATTTGCCTATTGCGGCATTGCACAATTGAAGTGCAACTCGGAGGCGACACTGCAGGTGCATAAGAAAGTCGAAAACACAGATGCAAACACGAAGACGAAGACGAGAAAGATGGACATAGAACTATAATATACAAACATCTTTTCCACCTCGTTATTACACATCACCATTCGAGTACATAACATTCAAGAAAAGAAAATCCTCCGTTTTTTCCTACGTCAGCTATGCTGAATAACTTCGATATCTTCCCGGGTCTAAACCACTTATTCCCAAGAACCAATTCTGAGTAGAAAATAACCGGAAACTATGGAGAGGCCATCTCTTTCGTTCCGAAAAGAAACGTCTTTAACTCATTCACTTCCTGATAAATGAAACGCCCTTCTGAATACTCTCTGCTAACTCTTGCTTTGCCTTTTCCAAGCCAGCCCTACAGGTTAACAAACAACAGCCGAAATTAGAAAACTTTATCCTCCTTTGATGTGTAATCAGAGCAGACTTAAAAATCTCAGGATTATTAAAATTCCAGACCTTTCATACTCATTCAGTGGGCCAAGAGGAAGAACCTCCTCAGCCCCAGTACGACCGAGGCGCACTTTGGATGCAAAGAATGGAAGCTCAGTTACCTGAAATATGGGGACAACAATAAAGAAAATTATCGGTGGTTTCATTTTGGATTTGAGAGAAATACAAAGATTTTCAAATCTCGATAAGTTCTTTCAAGGCACCAAACCTGAGAAGCAACAAATGCACATTCGACAATACCCGCATCACCCCTCAACCCACGCAGGCATGCATCAGCAAACTTCACAGAAGCATATGCCTGCATATTTCATTTTCACATTATTTTAGCATATGAAAAGAGTCCGCATATCAAAAAGTCATCAAATTGCCTGGTCATGAAAGAGATCAAACTACATCCCAAGGGCCAAAAAAGGACTGACCATCGAGAGAGTTGCCGAGCCAGCTCCAGCTTTAGCCTGATAGTTGTCAAGGCACAAATGTACACAATTCAGTTGGCTTCAGAACAAAAATGTATGGAAGCAGAGAAGCAAAGCCTAAGATGTCATGTCAGAATTTCATTGTGGAAACAGATGCAAAAATCATACAGTTTTGGTTAGAAATCAGCAATCACTTTTAGAAAATCTGATATATCTAACAATCCTGTCACCACATGAACTTCTCCTCTTATCATCAAAATGCAAATCATTCTCTTAATATAATGGCAAGAGATGTATACAGTGCTATGTTTCTATAGTCTTTTTGTCACCTTCCTTTGTTTTCCTTAATGAGGACCAGAGGACCAGACAAAATAATCAGAAACTTAGATACTCTCCAAAACTGCTTGCTTCTACCAATAGCCCAAGACAAAGTGATCACCTTCTACATACTTTCACGTGCAAGGTTTCCCAATAATTTGGACAAAAATCTTTATATTAACACATTTCTTAGGGTAGCGGTAATGGAAAAATTTTCAAGGTTGCGGTAATCAAATTCTAGTAGAGATAATATCAAGCTCTCTTCTGTTCATTACAGTGCATAGGCAAAGGCTTCACGCCATAAAGTTGACTTGAGAAAGATATATGCCCACATGGACCTATGATGTGATTCTTGAGAAAATCTCATCCTTCTCATATAGAAAGTTCTTGGCAGAGTATATCTTCGAAATGGCTGGTAAATTTAAAGGATCTAGAGCTCTAACATGATTAAGGATGCAGTCATGTGTCTGGGGAAAAAAGCTTGCTTGTAACAGTGTACTCCTTAGGCAGCTTCAAAACTTTGAAGCTTGTCACAAGCCCTTAAGAAAATGAACATCACTAGAACAGCTAAAGCACTATTTTACAACCTGAAAATGCAAAACTGAAGAGACTGACAGAATATGATATATCGGTAACACTGCCAATTTGACGTCCAAATCCATAACAAATTGAAATTTATATACCTCGACAACTTCTGTCCCGCCATTTTGGATGCGTGATGTCAGGTAATCAATTTCTGGAGGAGTGAAAGAACAAGGTGGTTTAACCTACAGATTTTGAAAATGCCATTTGCCATTTAGCATTATAGAGGAAAGTTGCAAGTTCCTATCAAACATATAATAAGTTCTCATCAGGAAGAATACATCACAAACCTGAGATAAAAGAGGTAAAATTGTCACTCCTGCATGACCCCCAACAACTGGAACATCGACTTCTCTAGGATCAAGACCCAGTACTTCTGCCTGCAAGACACAATGGAAAGGAATAAAGTTGTTGGCGTTCATAGCATTGTCTCGAAACTGGTATCTGTACAATTTTGCTGCCTGAGCATTAATACCAAGTATCTATGACCCCAAAAACCCTCATCATCATGAGAAGAGAACCAATAACTCTCACTAATATGGAACAGAAGTTACATGATTATTTCACCTAAAACAATCAAATACATGGGGCGTCTCGACTCTACTGCTAGGCTTGCAAATAGCTGGGTTTTATTAACTTGCTTTTAAACCACTGCACATGATCCCATAGATGGGCGTTAACCTATTTAATAAAATTCAACTAAGTTGTCTTTTCGCAAGCCAGGAAAAGGTTGATGCCCTTGGAGCAAGTTACTAATTGTAGGTACACAAATTATAACGTTTAAGTCAAGAGAGCATGCTAAACAAGGTAACATATGCTTCCAACTTTGTAGGCTTATACAAAGTGACGACCTGATAGTCTGAACATAAAGATACTCCATGCTTCTCAATAGTATCAGCAAGACAGTAGAGGCAGGAGTGACACCTACCACAAAAGTATTTGCTCTAACTACATCGAGCGTGGTCACACCCAACAGTCTCTTAGGATCATAAGTGCCAGCTCTCTTGAAAACTTCAGCTGCAATGGGAACTGTGGAGTTAACAGGGTTGCTAATCAGGTTGACGATAGCTTTTGGGCATGATTTGGCAATTCCTTCACAAAGGGTTCTGACAATTCCAGCATTTATCTTGAACAGGTCATCTCTTGTCATCCCCGGTTTCCTAGGAACTCCAGCAGGGATGATGACAAGGTCCATTCCTACAAGGGCTTCCTCCAGTTGTGGCTGTCCCAGAAATCCGCGGACCTGATTATAGAAGAAACAAGTTAGTTTGACGTAGTAAAAGAACCATATACAATGATGACATCGAGCTCACTCATCTGAAAAGGTAATCCCAACACTATCCCCAGTAAAAACAATCAACAATATCAATTTCCATCTTCATATAGAGACCAACAATTCCGTTCATCCCAGATTCAGCAAACAGGAATCTAATTGATGATGGGAGGGGAAACTCACCACGGCACCAGTGTCCATGTGGCTGATATCAGCGGTGACGCCAGGAGTATTCACAACATCATACAGATGAAGAACAGAGACGAGCGGGTTGATCTTCATCAACAATGCCAGAGGCTGCCCGATCCCTCCAGCCGCTCCCAGGATCGCGACTTTGAATCCCGGCGCTGCACCCTTTGCCCGGCAATTCGCACGCCTTAGCCCCGCGCCCTCCTCCATCTAAGAGTCACCCACAATGCACGATCACTCCTCATTAGCTCTTCAACCAAGAAACTAAGCATCATAATAAAAAAAGCATCGCCAGCTTCGATAGTCGCAGCTCACGATTCAATTAAAGCTCACCAATTGCGTAACCTTTCAGGAAATTCACAACTACCCATTCCAATTTAGCGATTTTCGAGCAACGGAGACGACTCGCCCATAGAAAAAACAAGAAAGAGAGCGAATGAAAAGAAAACGGGCACGACCCACGATCGAGGAAGAGCCCAATTTCAATGGGCATACCTGCAAATTAGGTGGGTGAAGGTGAGCGGAGATTCTTGCGATGCGTTGGTTGGCCTCGGAAGCGGGCTGCATCCTGAATTCCGCTCGGAGAGGCTGGCGCTGATGGCAAAGAGCAAGCTTAGAATGGTGTGTACCCAGATAAATACAGAAAGCAAAGAAGCAGAGGGGCTGAGATCAGGACCTGAGATTGGGGAGAGGGGATGGGATGGAAGATGACGTGAGGGCGAGGGATTGGGAAGCGTGGAAGAAAAGAGATGGGGCGAAGAATGGATCAAATCTTATCCTGCTAAAAAACCCATAATGGTTGTGGCCTTCGATGCACTTCGATCCTCTGCCTCTCCTTTGACTATCCGATCCAATCCTCCACCGTCTCCACTTCATCCCATCCTTTGTTTGCTTCTTCCGTTCGTTTTCCCTTTTTCCTCCTTTTTTTTTTTTGGGTAATCTTCAATAATTTGGCTGTCGGTTTTCCGCGGTGCAGCGCTTGCGGAGGTCCATGTGACCCATCTCAA
This sequence comes from Eucalyptus sideroxylon x Eucalyptus melliodora, assembly GCA_016097485.1. Classification (NCBI taxonomy): domain Eukaryota; kingdom Viridiplantae; phylum Streptophyta; class Magnoliopsida; order Myrtales; family Myrtaceae; genus Eucalyptus; species Eucalyptus sideroxylon x Eucalyptus melliodora. Next base: position 22,856,860 of record CM027831.1, on the reverse strand, counting down.
GATTGGAATTATTTTTTCTTCCATCTTTTTTCCGGAATTAATATCACCAAAAAATCTCAAGTTAATATCCCACCTATCTAAACTAATCTTTTATTAAAAAAAAAAATCTCAAACTGATATATCGATCTTACATTTACTTTAAATTAATTTTTGTATCATAGAAAATATGAAATTATTACATTTATACTACATTTGCCCGATTTTATGATTTTGGTATAATTGTGACAAGTACATTGATTTGAAAATTTGTGACCGAAAATTAGTTTAAAGTAAGTGTATAACCGATATATCGGTTTGGACATGAAAATCGATTTGAAGGAAGGTGTGTTAGTTTGGGATTAGCCCCTTTTTTTTTCTGAATATCAAACAAGAGGCCAAATATCTTTGTAACACTGGATTGATTCCCCTTGTCCCATGTACAAAGAGTCATTAGAAACACTTAGGTCTATCGTGTTGGAGTGATTATAAGATGATGTATGCGTGAGGTAATTTGAATCTTGATCTTGAATCAATTCTGCACTAGAACAAAGGAAGATTGTCCATTTCAAGATAAGCTAAACAACAAGATAGTTTGATTATGTCAACTTCTAAAATCACCATTATAGTCCCTCCTATTGTTTATAGCGATTGTGTACTATGAACTGAATTGTTATCGTCCTGAAGGCATTATACACACAAGGGAAGTGCAATCGGAAACTTTTTACAGCCATAAGGTACTACCAACCTAAAGAGCATTGTCAAACGACAGCTATTTTCTATGTAGCAATTGCACTAATCATATTGTCCAGGTGATTATATCTCATCCTTTTTGGGGTTTAGATGGACTCATTTTCGGTATTGGCATAATATAATCACCACGTGCTTTAAGCATAACATGAAATACCTTCACTATTTTGCAAAATTAAATAATGTCTTCTTGTGCCTATTAATAATTGACGTGGGAGCATCATCAGACACCTATATGCATATGGTTAATGATTTTTTTTTTTATTACATTATTTGTCCAATCAATTGCCCGAAGTATCTTTTTGGCTACGCAGGGCCAACACCATATTGCCGATATCCACTTTTTCAATGTGACCCAACTGCATAAGGTTAAAATTTAGTGAATTTTGAACAATGCATGATCAAAGAAACATTTTCATATAAATTGGCAACAAATATACTATTTGTAGAAGCACAATACATGTTTGTGAAGTTTTTTTTTTTTTTTTGGTCGGTAAAAAGGAAACTTCATTCACGAAACAGCAAAATTACAACAGTTCAACGCGTCGGTACTTAACATATCAAACAAAGCAGGAGGGGGGGAGTCAACCCAGTTAGATGGAAGGAGATTTTGGGCATGGGCTTTTGCGGCCCAGTCGGCGACAACGTTGGTTTCTCTTCTGCAGTGGTTGATGCGTAGGGTTGGAAAGAGACGGAGCAGTGCCGTAGCTTCAACGAAAAGAGCCCTGTGCTCCCATGGTGTGCGATCTGGTTCACGAATCGCTTCAACCACAGCCAGACAGTCAGATTCGAGAAGGAGGTCCTGTCGATTCCTTCTTGTAGTGATGAGGTATCGTAGGGCAAAGATGAGAGCATGGATTTCGGCTTGTAGGGGCGAAACAGAGGGGGTTCGTTGAACTCTGCCATCAATCAGATTCCCTGAGGAGTCACGGCAAATACAAGAGACAGCACCGTCATCCATGACCGTAGGGAAGGAGGCGTCAATATTGATTTTAACGACACCAGGATTCGGAGGGCACCATCTCAGATCCAAAGGGGGACGGCGAAGAACATGCTTCCTTGCCAATCTAGACTTGGGTTGAGTAGAAGCTGCACCTAACCTGCTGGTAAGTGATCGGTTGGTCTGGTTTGGGACTTCTTGAGGGTTGTTCAGAGAAGCTAGCTTCTATTGATTTTGTTGCAGCAAGGTCATATGGCAGCGATAATAAGATCGGGCATGGGCAAGAGCAGCAAATACAATTTGATGTGGGTTGGGGTGTTTCCTGCGGAAGACAAAATCGTTCTATGCCTTCCAGATATGCCACGGAAGATAAGTGATTTGCGCAGAAACTTGTAAGTCCTTCTCCTGTTCGAATAGATGCAGTAGCCAGGCATCAAATCTGTGTTGCTGAGTGTTGTGGACTGTAAATGGTAGTTGATCATGACTCCATACTTTCGTTGTCCATGGGCAATGTAGGAACAAATGTTCTGTAGTTTCAGGGGCTGGGTAACAGTCTCTACAGAGCTTACAAATAGGATCTGCTATAATGTGACGGTAGTAGAGATTTTCACCAGTAGCTAGAGCATTTTTACATAATGACCATAAAATTATACGCAGTTTGGGAGTAATTGGTACCTGCCAAATAGTATTCCAGAGTCGTTTAAGGGGCTGAAAAGATGATGAAGCCCGATTATGAAGGACTCTACTTTCGGCTAATCTGATCTGACTATATCCATTTTTAACAGTATAAACACCATTCAAACGTCCTGTCCAGATCAGTCTGTCTTCAGTATATTGCGTTAAGATCTAAATTTTGAGAATTTCATTGATTATATGATCATCAAAACTACTAGCAAGCAGAGGAATATTCCATGTCTGTAGATCTGAACAGATGAAGTCAGCTACCATAGTAGGTTCATTTCTAGGTGCCGGACCCCCAATGATACCTGTTGACAGCCATCTATCCTCCCTGATTTTAATGTTCTGCCCATTGCCTATTGACCATTGTAGATTAGGTGCAATAGAATCTCGACCTAGCAAGAGGCTTTGCCATCCCCAAGAGGGGCGGGCACCTCTATCCGCATGCTCGAAGTCTTTGAACGGGAAATACAACCCTTTAAAGATCCTACTCCATAGAGAGGTAGGTTGTTGAAATAGACGCCAAGCCTGTTTAGCCAAGAGTGCTTTGTTAAAAGCGATAAGATCCCTGAAACCAAGACCACCCGAGTCTTTTCGATCTTTAAGGTATTCCTAATTCCGCCAATGGATACCTGACTTGTTGCCGTGAGATTGCCACCAAAAGTTAGCCACCTTTTGTTCAATAGACTTGCACATCGATATAGGGATTTTAAAGATCGACATGGCATACTGTGGAATAGCTTGCACAACTACTTTAATCAGGATTTCCTTACCGCCCTTTGAAAATAACTTTTCTTTCCAGCCATCTAGTTTGGAGTGAACTTTAGCCAATATCCAGGAAAACATTTCTTTTTTAGATTTCCCCCAGTCTGATGGGATGCCGAGGTATTTGCCTATCTTTTTTATCACTGGAACTCGTAGTTCGCTAGCAAGAGACTCCTGTAGGTCAGTAGGACAAGCACTACTAAAGAAGACTCTAGATTTATTACGATTAATCTCTTGTCCCGTTGCCCAGCAGTATTGGTGTAGTATATTTGCTAGGTTTTGACATTCTATCAATTTTCCTTCGATAAAAAAGATAGCATCATTAGCAAAAAATAAATGCGAAAGGGTAGGGCACCTGTTGTTGAGTTTAACTCCTGTAATGTTGCCCATGTCCACTACTTGGTGTATAAGAGTTGAGAGGACATTCGCCACTAAGATGAACAAATATGGGGATAATGGATCGCCCTGTCTGAGCCCTCTCTTCATAGGAAACGGAGGAAGGGGTTCACCATTTAGTTTAACACACATAGAAGCAGTAGTAACACACTGCATTACCTGTTGGACCCAGGTTGCATGAAAGCCTATCTTCAATAGATAATCTCGTAGAAAATCCCACTCGACACGATCATAGGCTTTTTTCATGTCAATTTTGAGTACACCCTGAATTTTACGCTTTTGTTTCCGTGTGCGAATTTGATGTAGAACTTCCTGGACCAATAGGATATTATCCTAGATTTGGCGTCCACTGATGAAGGCACTCTGCTCTGTTGAGATGAGGGTCGGGAGCAAAGGCTTTAAACGATTGGCTAGAATCTTTGATATGATTTTGTAAGAAAAGTTGCATAGGCTTATTGGTCTATATTGGTCCAGCTTTTCAGGGTGAGATGTTTTCGGAACCAAAGTGATAAAAGTCTTATTAAGGGCAGGGTTGAGCACACCTGAATGAAAAAAATCTTGAACATATCTAACAATGTCCTCCTGTAGAATATCCCAGTGCGCTTGATAGAACTGCCCGTTTAAACCGTCTGGGCCAGGAGCTTTTGTGGCTCCTAATTGAAAAGTTGCTTGGCGAACTTCCTCGGGAGTTACTGCAGCTGTAAGAGAGGCGTTCATAGTATCAGTCACCACTACTTGGCATTGATTTAGGATTGGGCCATAATCTCGTTGTCCCACAGAGGAATATAAATTCTGAAAAAAGTGCTGCGTCATATCCTGTAATGCTTTCTGATCTCGAACCCATTGCTGGTTTTCATTTAATAACATACTGATTCTGTTGCGCTGTCTTCTCTGAATGGTGGTAGCATGAAAGAATTGAGTGTTTTTATCACCCCACTTTAGCCATTTGACTCGAGAGCGCATTGCCCAGTATTGTTCTTCTTGTTGCCACAAGTGCTGAATTTGATTCTTTAAAGCATCCATCCGGGATTTGTCATAATGAGAATTTGTTTTGTTGGTCAGGATCTGAAGTTGATGCTGCAGTTCATTGATTTGACGGTAGCTGTTCTTGAATTTGGAACGACTCCAGCTGGTGAGGTCTGTCGATACCCTTGTTAACTTCTTTGGTAAGTCCAAAATCTGAGTCTGAGTAGTTTTCCAGGCAGCTGATACTACGGAACGGCACTCCTGCTCTTGTAGCCAATAAGATTCAAAGATGAAGCCTCTCCGTCGCCTAGGTTGGATTGCAGTTGTCGTCAAAAACAGTGGACTGTGGTCTGTTCCGATGGCTGGTAGGGTAAAGATTTCAGCTGCTGGGAAGGTAAGTCACCAGTCCATAGTACAAAAAGCCCGATCTAATCTTTCTTTAATTAAAGCATCCCCAGCTCTATTATTGCACCATGTGAACAAACACCCTTTACTTTCTAGGTCCATAAGTAGACAATCATTTAACATCTGTCGAAAAACATACATTCGCTGAGTAGAGGGTAGCTGCTTACCTTGTTTTTCCCATGAGTACATAACCTCATTAAAATCGCCAATGCACAACCAAGGTAAGGTGTTAAACTGGCTGATGAGTTTCAGAGCTCTCCATAAGGATTGCCGTGGCTGAAAAACTACCGGTGCATGAAGACAAGTCAAGCGCATCATAGGTCCACTCTCCCCTTCCGCACAAAACAGATCAACATAGTCTGGCGTCTGTTGGTCCACTGTGAGGTAGATGTTTTCTTTCCAAAACACCGCAAGGCCCCCTGCTATGCCTAAGGGCTGTTCCAGAAGGCCATTTGGATAGGTAAGTTGTTTCTGAAGTTTCCTAAGTACCATTTCTCTGTTCTTTGTTTCCATAAGAAATAGAATATTCGGCTGTTCCCGAGCCACCAACACCCTGAGGGCTTGAATTGTCAGGGGATTGCCCAACCCCTGACAATTCCAACTAATGAGCTTCATTTGTCTTTGGGTGGCTTATTAGGGCCAGCCACCATAGCCCAACTGTTAGTGCTCTCAGCTTGAAGGATTGGAGTCTCCATGAGGTAGGATTCATCAAGTCCCTCTTTCAACAGATTGCAGCGTTTGGCCTTTTTTATTGGGCCTAACTTGGTACTCAACTTACTGCTTCTGACTTTCTTTGTTTTTGGGGAGTGCTCTGAGCTTTCAAATACCATGATATGAGGATTGGAAATAGGAATCAGAGGTGTCGGAGCTTGGACATCGGAGTGATGGTCAGGTAATTGACGCCAATTTATAGGTTCTGCCGCAGTAAAGGATGGGCCATCTTCTAAAAACTGAACAATCTCTTTACCTTTGTTCGTAGGGGGTTGTTCTGGTGGAAGCTCAGTCGCAAGCACTATAGGGGTCTCCGGAACTATGTCTTCTGTTTCAGAACAGGATTGAGGTGAGTCATAAAAGGTATGCCAAAATGGGCTGTGCTCCCGAACCTCTGCCCTAAGCCATTGTCCGAAATACATACTATCCCTTTCTTCGAAATTTGCCTCATCATAGGGAATATCAAGGTAGGCCATGGCGTAATGTCCGACTCTACCACACAAATAACAGTAGTGTGAGAGGCGTTCATACCGAAAATCTAACCAGAAAGTTGTTCCTTCAACTTGCAGAAGTTGGCTTGGTTGAAGAGGTTCGAGAAGACTAAGATCAACCCTTGCGCGGACAGCACGAAGAGATGTACCGTCCTTACTATCAATTTTAACTGCTTGAACCCGACCAACATGGCGGACAGCTTTGCGAATGAGTTCCTCTGTGCAGCGTTCTAACGGAAGACCAAAGACTTGGACTCAAAAGGCACAAGTAGAGAAGTCGTAGCAGTGCAAGGGAGTATTGGGTATCCAAGGTTTGAGAATGACAAGGTGATTTCCAAAATGCCATGGCCCAGTATCTAGAATTCTCTGTTTTTCTAGTTCAGTTCGAAACTTCACAACATATATTCCTGCTTCAGGTTGTGTAATGTCAACAGTATCTACTCGCCAAGCTCTCCGCATAGTACTTTGGAAAACTGGAAGATTGATTGAATTTTGGGTGAGAACCTTACCTACAAGGATGAGTTTACATTAAGCTAACTTGTCAACTGATGGCGCTTCATCACAGACTTCAATGCTCTGTTTTTCCCACAGGCGTCCAAGGCGAGTACACAATGCAGCCAGGCGTGCATCTTTGGGAAAATATGGAGTCTTGCCAGGAGGTTCCATGGGTGGGGACGATGGCAAATCAAAGCTAAGCTTACGGTAAGTCGAGGCAATTACAGGAACCAAAAGGCAATTGTCATAATTATCAACCAATTCTGGAACTGTGGCGACCTTCAGGAATTGCGAAGCCAGTAAACTGAACTCAAAAGTGTTGCATGCAGGGCCGATGAATGGGAGATACTGATGAGTAAGATGTGGGGGCAGGCGATGGAGGGAGAAGTAGTCGGAGGGAAGATTGGGTAAGAAATGACATGGCTAGAAACAAGGGAAACTAGGAATCGGAGAAGAACAGTGAAGAATGGAGATGGGAAAATCAGATGGGATGAGATGGATGGAACAGAGGGTTAGGGTTAGGGTGAAAGAGAAAAACTACCATGGATGGTAGAGAGCGACTCGACAAAACGAGAGGATTCTAGATATCATGTTTGTGAAGTTTGAATATAGCGTTACCTGTAGATTCATTCAGAGCATTTCATAACGAATTTACCAAGTTCGTTTCTCTTGATTAATGCCCACTGGGCAACACAAACCCGGTCCACGAGAATAAACAGATTGCTGATGGAACGTTCTTATCTCCCCCAAGTTTGGATCAAACTGGTCCACCATCCAACGACAGATTTCCCTTTCAATGGTTTGGAGGTCCAATAGGCATGACATTACTATTTCAGGCGTTGCTTGTTTTAGGTAATCATCTAATTGAACAGTTAATCTCATCATTCTTTCACGTGCACATCTTGTCACGAATGAAGACCATCGACAGGTCAACATACCTAATGACATTATGAGAAAAACAACAATAATTGAACGTTTGTCTTACCATGTTGTCATAAAAAAAATGTGATAACTAAATAAGTTATGAATTCGATGGGGCTGATAGAAGTGATATTGACCTTTTCTTTGCTGACATACCACAAGTGAAGGCATCTCTTAGAAAAGAAAAGTGAACAAATAAATTAAAAGTCAATTGATTTTAATTAAGAATCAACTCCCAAATTTCATATTTGTAGTATGAATAGAATGTATGAATTCAACGTGAAAAATGTATTAAATATAATATTCACCATATTACATTACCCATTAAGATCAATATCAATCTAAGAGTATGTCCATATGTTATAAGAGGTACAAATAAAGAGCTATTCACTACTATCAACTGTTAGCTCATTAACAATTAATTACATAGTGGGCCGGTCTAAAATGCCATGGGCCTCTCGGTCCATCATTCAAGATTGCATTAAGTTGTTGGGCCAGCTAGAAGGAGTTAGTATCCATTCTGAACCAAGAGATTATAATATAGTCGTCAATTGGGTCGCTAAGGCTCACCAAGCCGACTCTCGCCCAACGAAGTAGATTATTAGTACCCCTCATTCTATTTGGTTGATCTTATGTTTGAATCTTGAATCCTTTTGTAATCGTTTATCTTCTGTTGAGTAATGAACATCCGTATTTCTAACCCAAAAAAAAAAAAGAATATGAAAGAAATAAAGCCGTTATTATTTCCTTCTTTCCTCAGCTGCAAAAATCAATCAGATTTCTAATGTTTAGCCTCTAAAAAGAATTTGGACAATTATATGAATTGGGGGAGAAAAAAATTCTACAAATACGAAAAAGAAAAATTGCACCTGCATTTTCATGGGGTGAAAGCATTGTTGAAAGCACTACATAAATTGTCATAATAAAGACAAAAACATGCAAAGCGCTCTAAGATAAATTATATGACAAAAATGTCAGCAAACACCCTCGTTTGACTAACTGTACTTGTTCAACCTAATATTAATGACGAATTAATGCATAATTAGACACGGATTACAAATAACGGTGTCTAATTCGAAGGCTGCTTCTCCAGCAATAGCTAGTGAAATTCCATCCCAGTACGACCAATCTTCGAATCAATCGTTTCTTCCCTTGAATGCCACAGGAAGAATTCTGGGGAAGTTGAAATTCCATGAAATCGCTGTACAGATTGAATAAGAGATGGTCAATAGTGGTGATCTCTCTCTCTCTCTCTGCATCAGGCTTTCACTCACCGAAAGTTTGCTTGGCTTGTCTTCTTTGCTTCTCCTCGTCTCTCCTCTCTCTCAGCTTCATCCGCTGCTCGACGTGCTCAGAGTGCTTTGAGTTCCGATTCTGCTCCTGTTCCTTTCTAATCCTCCGCAAGGACCCAGTAACACGCGAGCCTAAGCGGGTGAGAATGGCCGACTAATCTCAGGTTCCTCTTTCTTTTTTCCATTTTTGATTCCCCTCCTTTTGCCATTGCGTACATCTTATTTGCTTCAAACGTCCGCAGAAAGAATTCTGAATTTGTTCTGGCTTGACTGATTATGAACCCAGTTGGACATTTCCTCAGGACTTCCCATGGCTTGTATCAGATGCCTTGGTCTCGCTGTCAAGGAGGTTCCCCTTCCGACTTAGACCAGTTAAAAATGCTTATGCAGCAGCACTCATCTGTATTTTCGTACTGAATATATTAGCGAAACTTTCTTAATGATCTACAGCGGGTAAAATGCAATCTTTTGATTTTCTCTAGTTCAAACCAGGCCCTTGACGGCCAGACGCACTTTGCATCCTCGAATTACCCATGTCTCCAGCTTTTTCAAATCCGATGGACCATCTAGAGTTTCAATTTTAGTACATTCTTTTATTTCCAATTGTTCCAACAAGTCCGCTGAACCAAGTCCTTCAATCGCACTTAGATTTGGGCAATCAATCAGCCATTAACTTCAACCTCGAGATCGGCAAATCACTCAGGGAGTTCTAAGCCTTCCACAATGAACTGTTCAAGCTCATCGAGCTGAACTTCCTTCCAACAACATTGATAAATTGGCACACGTGTCAAGTTTCTCAGGTTGCAGCATATTACAAACTGATTTTTGGTTCATGACATTCTAGTGACAATGTTGACAAAGACGGTGGAAGGAACACAAGGAATTGTTGGTATGGACCATCTTAGAAGAACGAAGGACGACAATTCCCATCATGACCACTACAGCTCAATTCCAACAATTTAGTTAGGTTTCACAGATTTGGGACCTAATGCTAAGAACATGATCCCAAGCTTAGGCTTATAAAACTTGTGGGAAGCTTAGGGCAATACTTCAAGTTTGCTACAATGCCGTAAACCCAATTTCTTTAGGTGAAGAAGTATTTTGATCGTCCTGGAAAATTCTTAATACGGGTTACTTGCAAGTGGACTCTCAAAAGTGATAGCTTCTAAATGCTCGCAGGAATGTCCCATTTCAAATACAGGCAATCCATAACATGTAGCTCTTCTAACTCTTTTAGCGTGATAGCTCCCTTATCCAAGAATCCCAAATCTTGATGACTTTAAATTTACTTAGGTTACGTTTGGTCATCCAGATTTCTAACTAGGATAGGATTAGATGGGATAGGATAGGATATGAAATCAAAGAATTTTGCTATATCATATCCATTGTTTAGTGAATCACAGTTATGAAGTTGGATATATTCACATAATATCATGTATATTTTTTTTTGGGATAAACGACATATCGGTGTAAATATTCTTACCTTTTACCAAAAAAAAAAAAAAAAAACATATCAGTGTAAATAAATATAAAAGATCACAAACGATGATGGTAAAAATCTTTCACGACACTATTCCCTAATTTATTTTCATCTGCTTGTTTTCCTCTCTTTTCAAATTATTTTTTTATTATTTCTTTTTCTACTTCCATCATTCTCTGATAAAACTTTCTTAAATACTAAACTATACTAATATACCTAAAATGTAAAAATACCTCAAATGTGTAATAAATATAAGTATATATTTATATTTATATATTGAATTTATATTATTAGATAGAATTAAAGTCAAATATATAAATAAAAATAAGATTAAATTAAAAATAATAATTTTTTATTTTGAATTTATTATATTAGAATTCAAATATTATTTATATTAAAATATAGTTTCAATTTTATTAATCTAATAAGTTTGTTATTCAAGAAAAATAACTTTCGTATTATGTATATTAGAAATTATATATACATTTATCACACATTCTCTATAGGATAATTTTATCGGACTTATATTTTTCTTATATCTCGACTTTATCCCTTCTTAAGGAAGCACCAAACGTAGGATAAAATTTTTTATCCCGACTACTAAACGCAACCTTAAGTTAATAGATTTAAGTAACCATAGACATTGTGTTCATGAGACATCCAACTGGAATAATGATTCCAAGTTCCCATACGAGACGGGAAGTTTCTTAATTTTAATATGCAATAAAAAGAGAGACTTAAATTCTCGTAGATTCCCAATAGAACTAGGAAGTTCATCGATTTCTGTAGATCTCAGTTTAATTACTAACAAGCACTTTTGAATTCCAATGAAGTTGAGTAATATTGTGATGGTCGTGCGCGAGAGATCCAAGTCTACCTCCGATGCCACTCTTACAAATGATTCAAGTGGCTTCCTAAACTTTCTGCAATTGCTTAAATACAATTGATCGAGCTTCTCTAACAGTCCAATTCCTTCAGACAACTCCATGAGACTTGCACATCCATCCACATTGAAATAAATAAAACACTTAAGGTGCGCATAACAAAATTTATGGAACATAAATCAAATTCTATTCTCTAAATGAGTGTCTGAGCAAAGAAACGCATTTGATCATGATTCAAAATTTATGTTCTTAAAATAGAAATTCATTTGATATCGGAATACAATTTTTATTTCTAGGGGCGATGGTCGGCGTCCGGTGATTGGTGGCAAGCACCAATTACGTTGTAATTTGGTTGACTCGTTTTCCCCTTTAATCCGTGTAGACCTATTATTCCAATTGTGACCCATTTAATTTACAAAGAGCTATTGCCTATATAATCATAATTTAGGCAATAGGAGTAAATAAAAAAAAGGGAAAAAAAGAACACAAACTCTACGTGAGACATTTGAATACACAGAGATAAACAAACAGTGAGGAATTGTACCTTGAGTAGCCTCCATTCAGCCCAGTCCTCTATGATGGAACTATAAGACAGTTTTTTTTTTTTTTTTTTTTTCGGTCGGAAAACTATGTGAGAAGTTGAGAACTACAATACTGCTTGGATGGAAATTGATGGCCAGGGGCTTATGAGGAGACCTATGCTAGAACATGGATCTTAACCCTGAAAGCTTATTCTTACGGTCTTCGACAAAAATGTCTCCTAGCTCATTTGAGGAACTTTATGTTTGGAAGCCTTAAAAACTCTTCGCTCATACAGATTCCAAAGGCACCTCAGCAGACTGCTTCAATGGCCTCCTTTCTCGGCCATTAATGGTAAAATAAGAGGTGGCATCTCTCTCTCTCTCTCTCTCTCTCTCTCTCTCTCTCTCTCTCTCTCTCTCTCTCTCTCTCTCTCTCTCTCTCTCTCTCATATGCAACTAAGACCTTAAGTTGAATATTACACTGAAACCTACAAACTTTCCACACGTAGGATGTATACATATCTTCGTCCAAAAAGAGGCATGAGATGTTGAGAAAGATCTGTTTTTGCGCAAGATTGAGGGCATTGTTGTTGATCTTCAACTTGTCCAGGGTCTCCTTATGAGTTATTTCCCTTAGATTATCCTTTATATCTACCATGCAGCTTTGTTTTGGCGACCAAGTTATGAGCTTGGGACTTCGATAGCTAAGGGTTGTCCTCTAGTCATAGAAAGTACTTGTCTCGAAAGATCAACACAATCATCCAAGTAAGGATACCACCCAAAAACATTTCTACCAAAAAGCTCGAGAGATTGAATTTGTAATCCAAGTTTGGTTGACTTCTAGAACGCTTCTTTTCCTAGTTGTCATAATTCCTCAGTTTCCTGAGCCAAATGGAACGTGCTTGATGGCTTATTTCTTAAGTTGTTCCTCATCATTTATATCATCGAGAAGAATGAAGACTTTCCTATTAGAAAGTTGTCGTGCAATCACCTTGATCCCATAGTCAACATCATTGATTCCTTGTGAAAGCCCTAATCAAATGGTGTCAGATAATAGTTGTTTCATTAAAGTTATGAGGCCAAAGCTGATCGATGGTTCCTATACATCTCCCAGGAAGCAGCAATGACTGAAGAGGGAATTTAATTTGTTAATGACAACCTTAGTGACAGTGGTTTCCTAATTCTTGTTCCATGAATTAGCACAAAGTGCATCCCCACCCCCCCCCGGTCCATGTGACATCCCGAAATTTGACCCCGTTTCGATAAAGTGAAATGTGCATATCGTCGGCGCGCCTATGGTCCTTTTTCTCTGAGCTGATCACTCATGAGTTAGCTAACCTATTGGGTGAAGCCGTTAAGGGATATAACCGCGGTAAAATCCCTAAAAGCTACCTAATTGGTTGGATTGGACTAAAATCGTGTCCGGTCGATTTTAATCATGAAATTTAATTCGGTTTTGGGAATTAAATATTTGGGCATGTCACAATTCAATTTTAGGATTCTGTCTCATCGCTCGTCAATTTATTGACGAGTCCGAAATTTCGATAAAGAAATTATCGGAGGAAAAATCGAAGACCAAAAGAAAATAGAAAGGAAAAGGAAAAGAAAAAAGGAAAATTGCATAAAGGTATTATGCATTTTTATTTTTCCTTTTTTTCTCTCTCTCCCCCTTTTCTTTCTCTCCCTTTTTCCTCTCCTTTTTCTCTTTTTCTCTCTTTTCTTTCTCTCTCCTCTCTCCTCTTTTTCCCCCCATCCGTGCGAATCCCTCCACCGCCCATTCTTTTCTCTCTCTCTCTCTTTTCTCTCTCCTCTTTCTTCTTTCTTCCCCCACGCGACCGAACCCCTCTCTTCTCCTTCTTTCTTCTTCGTGGAAACGGCGAACCAGAATAAAGAAGCTCGCCGCGACCGCGCCGCCGCCCGCCGCCACAATACCAGCCGCACCACCACCCGCGCGCTTCGCCGCCCGGCCCGCCCGTCCGCGCCCAAGCCGAGCGAACCAGCCCGTTTTCTTCTCGTTCCAAGACCGACCAGCCCTTCCCGGCCGCCTCCGGCCACCGCCAGCCCCGGGACCACCCCGAGCCCCTCGCCCTCCGCCGGCCTTCCTCGCCCTCTTAGCCGCCGGAGCAGCCCCGATCGGCCCGAACAGCAGACCCACGAAGTGGGTTTCAGCCACTTCGGGCCGCTTTTGGGCCGTTTCCGCCCCGAACCCGAGCCGTGCTTTGGGAAGTCTCGTTCCTCGCGTCGCCGCCGTCGGATTGATCCGATTTGCGCGCGATTTGGTGAGTAATCTCACTAATCCAGGATTAGTGGCTAATTTATGCTTAAGGTTGGTTTAGATTTAATTAATCATGTTTAGGTTGTTAGATTAGATTAAATTAGCATTTATTAGTCAATTGTGATGTGATTTAGATAAATTGATTGCGCAATTAGCAAGTAGACGTGGTCTACTAATTATTGGAAGTGCCTCGGGATTTTTCCCGACCCTTCGTGGGCTTTAATTTGGTGATTCGGGCCTAAGTGGGATTTTTGGCATTTAAATATTAATTTTCGGAATTAAATTAAATAATTATTTATTTTCCGAAAATTCAAGGAAGATGGTCTGGAACCGGAATATTACGTGGATGACCGTGGTGAAGTCCGTTTATTTAATCGGGCTTTAAATTGAGCTAAATTGAATTTTAATGTTAATTGTTTAATTTTCGAAATTTATTATTTAATTATTTATTTTTTCGGAAATTAAGGTTGAGATGGCCAGTGACCGGAATATTATGCTGATGATCGTGGTGTGGCCTGTTTATTTAAATTAGCTTTATTTTGAGCTAAATGGAATTTTTAATAATTATTAATTAATTTTCGAAATTAATTAATTAATTATTTTATTTTTCGGAAATTAAGAATTTGATGGCCGACGACCGAAATTTCGTGCTGATCATCGTGGCGCAGTTCATTTATTTAATTGAGCTTTATTTTATGTTGAAGTGAATTAATTGTGATTATAAGATTATTTTCTGGGTGAATTAATTTGGAAAATTAATTGGAAAATAACCGGGTGTCGGTTGACAGCACCAAAAGTGTTTTGGTGGGCGCTAATAATGCTGGGATTTGTGGAGTTGAAATCGTTATATTTTGGCTAGGGCCAATAGTGTGCTAATGCACGATATTTTATCAATGATGATAAAATATGAAAAGAAATGCTTTGGGTGAAGAAGTCATGTGTGATGTGGCTCGACGATTATTACATCGCTTTGGCATGTAGGATGCCTTAGAGAATGCACGTAAATTGTTGGATATTGATCATGCCTGTGTGGCGATAGTTGATCATGCCTGTGTGGCGATAGTTGATCATGCCTGTGTGGCGATAATTGATCATGCCTGTGTGGCGATAGTTGATCATGCCTGTGTGGCGATAATTGATCATGCCTGTGTGGCGATAGTTGATCATGCAAGTGTGGCGTAGATTGTGCCTGCGTGGCTGTATTTCTGTGTATCGAGTATCGTGCCCATGTGGCTGAAGGAAAGTGGAATGCCTATGAGTATGCACATAAAGTGTTTATTGTACATCACCTTGGCGAATAGACGCCCGAGAGCATTACTGTAGCTCTGTGACTGAGTGTACTATTGGGGATTATATGGTGTGGAGTGAGATGACCTAGAAATGGTCCAATTGACATGTAATCGACGAGGTCGATTGATCATTGTTTTGATTTGAGGTTGTGAATTGATTGACTGAGTGGAAATGACCGTGAGTGGTCTTGTTGGCTTGTAATCGACTAGGTCGATCCGATCGATGCTTCGATCGGTGATATGATTGCTTGAGTGTCTATTGTAAATTGTACTGATTTGCAGGTGGGATCTGATGCTAAGGTATGTCTTCTGACCTATGCGTGTTTAGGCAGCTTTTAGTATAATAGTTTACTAATCGGGCTTAGTGGGGTAGAACTCGCTGAGACGTAGTCTCATCCCAGTTTGGGGAAAACATTTCAGGATCCCGACGAGGAGCTGAGGAGGACGAATTTGTGAATGAGGACTCGCAGGTGAAATTGAGGAAGAGAATGATCTGAGTGAAGAGGAATCAGAAGAGGATCAGGATGATCTCGAGTATGACTTAGACGGGGATTGAAATCCCATCTCTTTGTGAACCCTTTTGTATATGTGTAGATAGAGTGAGACTCTGAAGTTGCGAATAGTCTGTGAAGTGCTCTATCTAATGCCATGTATAAAGGTTTGGTTGTAAATTTCAATATGAAAGATATAGCCTGCTTTTCTATCCCATCGTTTTATTGTCTGGGGATTTTAACTGCTTCCGCATGTGCTTAAAAATGAAAGGGTCGGCGATACATTGTCCTGGGATATCGCATTATAAAATCGACCAAGTAAGACGGATGTGTGCATGCCTGAGGATCGGGGCGTGACATCCAGTTTAAGTGGTATCAGAGCGAAGTTGAAGATTGGAGTGATAAGGAGCGTTGACCATGGGATAGTTAGTAGGAAAGGCCTTTAAATTCATGCCGGTGCATGTCTGTGTTAGCTGAGTGCTAAAATTGTTTGTTGTGTGTGGATCGCTCATCTTCTAATCTAGTGTGGATTTGGAAGACGGGTTGCAGTGTAAAGACTGAACCATGAGCGGGCAGGAGCTAAGAACTCCTAGTAAGAGGGCAATGTCCTCTGTGACTCGGGATAATGCACTGACAAAGGTCGGTACCCGAGGTAGTTGTGGCAGAGTCTTGACTCTGGCCAGCTCGAGTGTAAGAGTACCACCGCAAGTTGGTACTAGTGTAGCAGCGTCGAATGATCCTAAGTTCGATAGGATCGTTCTGATGCTAGTGTTCCTTGGGAACTGGATGAGCCAGCAAGCTCAGGATCAAGTCGCTGTTGTTGTCGTTATCATTATTGCCATTGTCGCCTCACCCGCTAAGATCCAGAGTGGAGATGTGATCCGAGAGCGAGTCATTGCATTCGAGCCGAGGTATAGATCCAGTTCAGGCAGAAATAAAAATCGGTCAGGGAAAAGATCGAGATCGAAAGTGGTCCTAGTAGACTGATGGGACCACCAGAAAGATGTGTGCTATCACTTGGCAGGAGATAAAAGACTCACGTGATAGGTGTCAGAATTGTAGAAGGAAGCATGGATAAATCCAGTGTCCGAGTATGACTAGAACATGTTGTGATGATGACTAGCATGGCCATCAGATGAAGGATTGTCAGTGGAAGTCTAAGGTAGCATAGACATTGCTACTGTGGCTAGAACGCCACTAGGATGGCGAAAGGAATGGGAGTAGAATTGATCTTGCATCGATCAGAGAAGAATGTGTTGGAGGTGATCTTATCAGAGTAACGTAGCAGAGTTTTGTGTTGAGTTGGTATAACTTAAATTGTTGAAGTAAAAGTGACAGAGGGGAAATCATTAGCAATAGTTGTGCTTTGATTAATTGCTGAAGTGTGAATTTGATGCCACATGAGTAGTGTGGGCTTATGGAGCATCTAGTGATAATGAGTCACGATCTTGGAGCAATCCAGTTTAGTCCATTAGCATGTGAAAGTGTCAAGATGATTAAGAGTCGAAAAGAATTTTCGATTTTATTAATCTCGTTGGCTAAAGATAATCCGTTTGTTAGACGGAGGTTGCCAAGATTGAATTGACAACTGTAGTGGATGTGTCAGTTGAGAAATAGAATGTGTAGAAGGTGGCTGTGATACAGAAAATTCCTAAAATGCTTCCAAAGGAATTGCTTGGGTTATCGCGTAAAGAGATAGAAATTGCGATCGAGCTAGCACTAGGATAGAGCCACTCTTGAAGGCTTCTTACCAGCTATTGTTGTCTAAATTGGTAGAACTGAAGATGCAGATGTGAAGATTAAGGAATGAGGAATTCATGCATATTAGTGCATCACTTTTGGGGAACATCAGTTTTGTTTATGAGAAAAAGAAAAATGGTTTGTTGCGAGTGTGCCTCGACCATCATCAACTCAATTAGGTGAAGATCAAGGACAAGCGTTCTTTGCCAAAGATCGATGAAGGGTGTGACTAGTTATAAAGAGTATTGATGTTTTAAAAATCGGCTTGAGATTATGAAGTCGTCAGTTACGAACCAGGATGGAGGTTGTACGAAAGTCACTGTTCGTACGTGATATGGTCTTTACTAAAGTATTATAAGATTGTTTGGCTCGATGAACACTCCGATTGCTGTCATGGATTTGACAACCCGAGTGTGCAAGAAATATTTAGATTGGTTGGGCTCGCGTCTTTTAATGGCATTCTGATGCATTCTAAGAATGCTAAGGAGCATAAGAGACATCTAAGAATGGTGAAAGAATTTACGCGGACTCGATGAAGGCCAAAACAGTTATCAGTGAAGTGAGACCTATAGTGAGGTGTTGTGTGGAGGACTGGGTGCGTACTGATGCAACATGATGAGATCATTGCATATGCGTTCCGCCAGTTGAGACCTAATGGGTTGAATATAAGATGGTGTCGTGAACCAGAACCTTAGCAGGACTAGGATGGTGCTAATTGGTATCACCCTGGGGGAAAGAAAGAAGTCACTGATGGAGTCGACTCACTGTATCACCGTATGGAATGATCTTGATTGGAATAGACATGCAGAAGTGCATGTGTGTCAGATAGTTTGTCTACGTGGGTACCAGTGAAGAACCTATATCAGATTTAGAATTAAGGATTCCTGGTTTCAACGGATCGTCGAGATAGTTCCTTTTGAGGCGTAACGGAAAGCGAGTGTACGAACTTCAGTTTGTTGAGATGAGATCGAGAAAAGAAAGATCACAGCCGAGAGTCAATTCAAAGCGATCGAGTGAGTGCGGTTGTCGTGATCGGGAATCGGATTATAGACTGCTCAGTGCCGCCGGAAAAATTGTATTATTGAGCATTGAAGGCCCATAAAGTTCCAAATTGGTGATTACATCTTTTTGGAGGTGTCACCAATGAGGGGATACCTTGCGCTTTAGCAAGGAGGGGAGAAATCTGGAACCAAGGTACGTAGTCTCCTTTGAGATTCTCGAAAAGAATCGGGATCCTAACGTATTGTCTTGCGTTGTCGTTTCGAGGTAGGCACAAATGCATGACGTCTTTCACATGTTGAGGTTGAGGACGTATGAGCCTGACTCGACCCACGTGCTCAATTTTGAGGAATTGGACGTGGATGACTGTGTGTCATACGTTGAAAGCCCGGTCCAAATTGTTGATCGCAAAGAGCAAGTTCTCGCGTATAAAGACTATTCCGTTGGTCAAAGTGGTCTCGACAACACCACGATCTTGAAGGAGTGACTTGGGAGACCGAAGAGTCGATGAGACAATTGTACCCCCACCTTTTTGAGCAAAGTGTGTAAGGGTTTAAATTTCGAGACGAAATTTTTATAAGAGGGAAGAGTTGTGACATCCCGAAATTTGACCCCGTTTCGATAAAGTGAAATGTGCATATCGTCGGCGCGCTATGGTCCTTTTTCTCTCGAGCCGATCACTCATGA
This sequence comes from Eucalyptus sideroxylon x Eucalyptus melliodora, assembly GCA_016097485.1. Classification (NCBI taxonomy): domain Eukaryota; kingdom Viridiplantae; phylum Streptophyta; class Magnoliopsida; order Myrtales; family Myrtaceae; genus Eucalyptus; species Eucalyptus sideroxylon x Eucalyptus melliodora. The sequence goes on along the minus strand of CM027831.1, from coordinate 22,837,708 downwards.
GTTAGCTAACCTATTGGGTGAAGCCGTTAAGGGATATAACCGCGGTAAAATCCCTAAAAGCTACCTAATTGGTTGGATTGGACTAAAATCGTGTCCGGCGATTTTAATCATGAAATTTAATTCGGTTTTGGGAATTAAATATTTGGGCATGTCACAATTCAATTTTAGGATTCTGTCTCATCGCTCGTCAATTTATTTACGAGTCCGAAATTTCGATAAAGAAATTATCGGAGGAAAAATCGAAAAGACCAAAAGAAAATAGAAAGGAAAAGGAAAAGAAAAAAAAAAAATTGCATAAAGGTATTATGCATTTTTATTTTTCCTTTTTTTCTCTCTCTCCCCCTTTTCTTTCTCTCCCTTTTTCCTCTCCTTTTTCTCTTTTTCTTTCTTTTCTTTCTCTCTCCTCTCCTCTTTTTCCCCTCCCCCTTCGTGCGAATCCCCCCACCGCCCACTTTCTCTCTCTCTCTCTCTCTCTCTCTCTTCTCTCTCCTCTTTCTTCTTTCTTCCCCCACGCGACCGAACCCCTCTCTTCTCCTTCTTTCTTCTTCGTGGAAACGGCGAACCAGAAGCAGCAGCTCGCCGCGACCGCCGCCCGCTCGCCGCCGTCGCGCCGCCGCACCGCCGCACCACCCGCGCGCTTCGCCCGCGCCCAGCCGCCCGTCCGCGCGCCCAAGCCGAGCGAACCAGCCCCGTTTCTTCTCTGTTCCAGCACCGACCAGCCCTTCCCCGGCCGCCTCCGGCCACCGCCAGCCCCGCCGGACCACCCCCGAGAGCCCCTCGCCCTCCGCCGGCCTTCCCTCGCCCTCTTAGCCGCCGGAGCAGCCCCGATTCGGCCCGAACAGCAGACCCACGAAGTGGGTTTCAGCCACTTCGGGCCCGCTTTTGGGCCGTTTCCCGGCCCCGAACCCGAGCCGTGCTTTGGGAAGTCTCGTTCCTCGCGTCGCCGCCGTCGGATTGATCCGATTTGCGCGCGATTTGGTGAGTAATCTCACTAATCCAGGATTAGTGGCTAATTTATGCTTAAGGTTGGTTTAGATTTAATTAATCATGTTTAGGTTGTTAGATTAGATTAAATTAGCATTTATTAGTCAATTGTGATGTGATTTAGATAAATTGATTGCGCAATTAGCAAGTAGACGTGGTCTACTAATTATTGGAAGTGCCTCGGGATTTTTCCCGACCCTTCGTGGGCTTTAATTTGGTGATTCGGGCCTAAGTGGGATTTTTGGCATTTAAATATTAATTTTCGGAATTAAATTAAATAATTATTTATTTTCCGAAAATTCAAGGAAGATGGTCTGGAACCGGAATATTACGTGGATGACCGTGGTGAAGTCCGTTTATTTAATCGGGCTTTAAATTGAGCTAAATTGAATTTTAATGTTAATTGTTTAATTTTCGAAATTTATTATTTAATTATTTATTTTTTCGGAAATTAAGGTTGAGATGGCCAGTGACCGGAATATTATGCCGATGATCGTGGTGTAGCCTGTTTATTTAAATTAGCTTTATTTTGAGCTAAATGGAATTTTTAATAATTATTAATTAATTTTCGAAATTAATTAATTAATTATTTTATTTTTCGGAAATTAAGAATTTGATGGCCGACGACCGAAATTTCGTGCTGATCATCGTATGCAGTTCATTTATTTAATTGAGCTTTATTTTATGTTGAAGTGAATTAATTGTGATTATAAGATTATTTTCCTGGGTGAATTAATTTGGAAAATTAATTGGAAAATAACCGGTGTGTCGGTTGACAGCACCAAAAGTGTTTTGGTGGGCGCTAATAATGCTGGGATTTGTGGAGTTGAAATCGTTATATTTTGGCTAGGGCCAATAGTGTGCTAATGCGATATTTTATCAATGATGATAAAATATGAAAAGAAATGCTTTGGTGAAGAAGTGATGTGTGATGTGGCTCAACTATTATTAAATCGCTTTGGCATGTAAGATGCCTTAGAGAATGCACGTAAATTGTTGGATATTGATCATGCATGTGTGGCGATAGTTGATCATGCCTGTGTGGCAATAATTGATCATGCCTGTGTGGCGATAGTTGATCATGCCCGTGTGGCGATTCCGTGTGGCGATAATTGATCATGCCCGTGTGGCGATAATTGATTATGCCTGTGTGACGATAGTTGATCATGCCTGTGTGGCGTAAATTGTGCTCGCGTGGTCATGTATTTACGTGTATCGAGTATCGTGCCCATGTGGGCTGAAGGAAAGTGGAATGCCTATGAGTATGCACATAAAGTGTTTATTGTACATCACCTTGGCGAATAGACGCCGAGAGCATTACTCGTAGCTCGTGATCGAGTGTACTATTGGGGATTTTATGGTGTGGAGTGAGATGACCTAGAAATGGTCCAACTGACATGTAATCGACGAGGTCGATTGATCATTGTTTTGATTTGAGGTTGTGAATTGATTGACTGAGTGGAAATGACCGTGAGTGGTCTTGTTGGCTTGTAATCGACTAGGTCGATCCGATCGATGCTTCGATCGGTGATATGATTGCTTGAGTGTCTATTGTAAATTGTACTGATTGCGGTGGGATCTGATGCTAAGGTATGTCTTCTCGACCTATGCGTGTTTAGGCAAATTTTTAGTATAATAGTTTACTAATCGGGCTTAGTGGGGTAGAACTCGCTGAGACGTAGTCTCATCCCAGTTTGGGGAAAACATTTCAGGATCCCGACGAGGAGCTGAGGAGGAGGGATTTGTGAATGAGAACTCGCAGGTGAAATTGAGGAAGAGAATGATCTGAGTGAAGAGGAATCAGAGGAGGATCAGGATGATCGTGAGTATGACTTAGATGAGGATTGAAATCCCATCTCTTTGTGAACCCTTTTGTATATGTGTAGATAGAGTGGAACTCTGAAGTTGCGAATAGTTTGTGAAGTGCTCTGTCTAATGCCATGTATAAAGGTTTGGTTGTAAATTTTCAATATGAAAAATATAGCCTGCTTTTCTATCCCATCGTTTTATTGTCTGGGGATTTTAACTGCTTCCGCATGTGCTTAAAAATGAAAGGGTCGGCGATACATTGTCCTGGGATATCGCATTATAAAATCGACCAAGTAAGACGGATGTGTGCATGCCTGAGGATCGGGCGTGATGTCCACGGCCACCAACTTCTCGACGGCTCCCACTCGATGATCCATTCTCGACTAAATGCTTAGCGGCATATTTGCCTTTTGTCTTCGATTCATCAAAATCTATCGTATCATTGATTTAATGAATTTCCGGTGCCTACCACATTAGTGAATCATCTCACTTGAAATTGTAAAAAATAACCTCAAGACACTCAACAATTGGTTGCAATCAACATGGCTAATACATCTCACTTAATCGACTAGTGCACCAAAAGGAAGAGACCTTTAAGGTTTTTTTTTTTTTTTTTTTTTGAATTCAACGTCTCTATGATTTAAATTGATAATCAAGTACCGAATATTATGAGCTTTTCTTCCGAAATGGTAATACTTTCGAGGTGATTGACATAAATGGACAGAAAACTTGCTCCAATACTATGTAAAAATCTCTTGAAAAGGTCTGGGCAATACCCAGCTGGAACTGTCAGGGTTTGGGCAATACCCTGACAGTTCAAGCACTTAGGGCCCTGGTGGCTCGTGAAAGGCCTGACATAGTGTTTTTTATGGAAACAAAAAACCAAAACATAGTAATCCAAAATATTTAAAGGAGGTTGAAATTCCCGAAATCTTTTGTGGTAAGTCCAGTGGGTTTGGCAGGAGGAATGGTTGTTTTCTGGAATGATCAGATGCAGTTATCTATAGAGAGACATACTGCCAATTTTATTGACTTGTTATGCACATCTAATCCAAGAGGAAGCCCAATGAGAATTACCTGTGTCCATGCGCCTGCGGTTTATTATCAACGACAGCAGCTGTGGGAAGAGTTAAGACAAATCAGTTCCTATAATAACCTACCATGGATATGTATAGGCGATTTTAATGAGATAATGTACCACTGGGAAAAGGTAGGAAAAAAGTTTGCTGATTCCTATAGGATGCAATCCTTTCGATCATTTATAAACAGTTGTTCGTTAATGGATGTTGACAGTAAGGGATGTGCTTTCACTTGGGTAAATAACAGGGCAGGGGATAATGCAATCAAAGAACGTCTCGACAGATTATTATGTACTATGGAGTGGAGGTTGTCTTACCCTACAACGGAAGTTTTCGCTCTTCCTGCAATTGCGTCTGACCATAGTCCCCTTTTACTACTCATTGACGGTCCCAGACAGAAGTGTTATAAATCCTTCACTTTTGAAGCTTTTTGGACCCAGCATCAGCAGAGTAGACTGGTCATTGCAGAAGCTTGGGATTCTTCACATCTCCAGTTTGCATCTTTTGATCGAAAGCTTCGGCTTCTCTCTGCAAAAGCATTTGCCGATGGAGTAAATCTACCTTCTCGCATGGTCGTGATAGGATTAATCACAACATGAACTTCAATACATTATGAATAGACCAAGCAATAATTATGATCAATCAACAGTCAAGCAACTGAAGGAAGAAATTCAATCTCTATGGCAGCAAGAAGAGCAATATTGGGCGATGAGATCGCTCATTAACTGGTTAAGGTGGGGGGACAGGAATACCAAATTTTTTTCATTCGACGACAGTACAGAGAAGGCAATTTAACCGTATTACTATGCTACAGGATGAATCTCAGAGATGGATTCGAGATCCTACTCAACTGCAGAATTTGACAATGGATTACTTCCGAAATCTATATCAGTCAGCAGGCCAACGTGATTATCTCCCTATCCTGACTCAGATTTCCTCAGTAGTAACAATGGAAATGAACCAGGTTTTAATAGCTGAGGTTTCTCGGGAAGAAGTGAAAAATACTACCTTTCAATTGGGGGCAACAAAGGCCCCGGGACCGGATGGATTTAACGGTCTATTCTACCAAAATTATTGGGACATACTCCAAGAGGATATATTTACCTCAGTGCAGAATTTCTTCAGAACAGGAGTGCTGCCCCCAGCTTTAAACAGAACGCTTATTACTCTGATTCCGAAAGTCCCGCATCCTAAAAGGTTAGATCATTATCGTCCCATTAGCCTCTGTAATTTTATTTACAAAATCATATACAATATATTAGCCAATAGATTAAAACCTTGGTTACCTGAGTTGATCTCGATGGAACAGAGCGCTTTTGTATCTGGTAGGCAAATACAGGATAACATCTTGATTGTTCAAGAAGTCCTGCACCAATTGAAAACCAGGGTCAGAAAGAGAAAGTTTCAAGCTATTTTAAAGTTGGATATGAAAAAAGCATATGATCAAGTTGAATGGGATTTCTTGGAGGCCTATTTATGTAAGCTCGGTTTCCATACCAATTGGGTGAATTGGGTGAATTGGGTAATGCAGTGCATAACGACGACTTCCCTGAGTGTCAAATTCAACGGACAACCGTTACCCTATTTTCAACCTACAAGAGGCCTACGCCAAGGCGATCCTCTCTCGCCATATATATTCATCCTGGTGGCTAATGTTTTATCAACCCTTATCAAACAAGCTGTCGAAATGGGGAATCTTAAAGGAATTCGATTCAACAGCGCCGTCCTATCCTTTCTCATATATTTTTTGCCGATGATGCCATATTCTTCTTAGATGGAAGTCTACTTGAATGTCAAAATTTAGCCAATATCCTGCAACAATACTGTCTAGCTACCGGACAAGTGGTGAACAGAAACAAATCTAGCCTTTTTCTAAGCAGAGCTTGTCCTAATCTCTTAAAGCAAAATTTGGCTAGTACATTGAGGGTGTCATTGATTGAAAAACTGGCAAATATTTAGGGATACCTTCGATTGGGGAGTTTCTAAAAAGGATATGTTCGCCTGGATACTAGGAAGGGTTAGTGCTAAGTCGGCGGGGTGGAAAGAACAGCTTTCTATCTAAAGGGGGAAAGGAAATACTTGCTCAAATCAGTGGTGCGAGCCTTACCAAACTATGCTATGTCAATATTTAAAATTCCAGTTTCTATATGCAAATCTATTAAGCGAAAAATAGCATAGTTTTGGTGGCAAAATAGTAGTACCAAATTGGGCATACACTTTGGAAAAGTTGGGAACTACTTCAAGAATGGAAGGAAAGTGGAGGGTCAATTTTCGAGACTTACTTAGTCTTAACAAAGCACTCCTTGGTAAACAAGCATGGCGACTATCTCAATGCCCTTCCTCTTTGTGGAGTCGATGTTTAAAGGTTTATATTTTCAATCCACCGATTTATGGCATGCTCCTAGAGGTTCAAATCATCATGGGGCGGGCAAAGTCTCGCTATTAGGTTGGGATTCCATCTCGGAGCGATTCAATGGTCGATTGGGAATGGCCACAAGATAAACATTCGAAATGATAAATGGTTAGCTAGAGGAACTCTAGGTGGGCCAGCTAAAAGAGGGGAGCCTCGAAATGGTTGAAAGTTATATTACACAAAGATCCGACCACCTGGAATGTCCATCTTCTTCAACAAAGCTTTGATGAGCAAGTTATTCAGGAGATCCTCACCATTCCTCTCAACTCAACTATGGTTTCTGACAAAATTATTTGGACAGGGACACTTATAGGAGACTATACTGTTAAAAGTGGGTATAAGTTTATTAGAGAACATGCTCCTAAACATCTTCCCACCTTTGCAACCACATCCCCTCACATTCCAACCCCTATTTGGCGCAAGATTTGGCATCTACAGACCGCCCCCAAACTCAGAGTCTTTTTGTGGTCCCTCTGCCACAATGCACTAGCTACAAGGGAAAACCTATACAAAAGACATATCCTCCCTAACCCAGATTGTCCATTATGTTATACTCATCTCCCTGAAACTACAGAACACTTATTTCTATATTGCCCACAGATTCAGGGTCTTTGGTCTCATCCGAAAGTGCAGCTTAATATTTCAACACATAACACACAAACAATGTCCACTTGGCTAGCAGATATATTGTTGCAGGATGTACATGTACCTGATCTGGAGATAGTAGTAGCTCTCCTCTGGCAAATCTGGCAAGCGAGAAACCACTTCATCTTCCGCAGCAAACGCTCAAATCATAAACAGATGGTAGATCTTGCACTCATAACTGCAGAGAGCAACCGCAGTAAGCAGCAAGTCGTAAAATCTACAGGGCAACGAGTTTCGCCTACCTCTCGGATCTGGCATCCTCCACCGTCAGGGACAATCAAAGTCAATATTGACGGGGCTTTCCCCGTAGCGGATCACACAGGCTCGGTGGCGTGTATTTGCAGAAATCACGAAGGAAATCTGATCGGGGGTTCCTCCCAAATCGTTCCTGCTTCATCTCCTCTGCAAACAGAGATTCGAGCCATACATCATGCCCTGCTTTATCTACTTGAGAAAGGAATGAATGAAGCTAACCTTCAGATTGATTCTGACTGCTTGGTTATGGTAGAAATACGAACAATCGCTGCTCTCCTCCATGGGACCGCCGAACCCTAATTGTCGAAGTTGAAGCTTTGATTTCCCTTTTTCCCCTTTTGCGTCTCTGTCCCACTTTGTAGACGGGAAGCGAATTCCCTTGCCGATCCGCTAAGGCCTTTGGCCGAGGCTTTTTAAACTCTAATTGGGCCTCTTCACCTCCTCCTATAGTTCTGGACCTACTATGTATCGATGCCCTTACAATGGGTTGTAATGCTTTTCCTCCATAAATAATATGCTTGGTTTTTCTGATAAAAAAAAATCTCTTGAAAAGGAGAGAGAAGGTAACATATGAGAAGGTAATTCACAATTTACAAACACAAAGATACATGAAATAAGATTTATCAATGAACGAAGTACAGGAAGAAAACAAAAATATCAGAAATACTCCTTGCACTTATTAACCCATCTCCCCCCTCTAAATTTACCAAAAAGAAAAATAATTTTGGCTGAATACTTACCCGATCCTCGACATCTTGCTTTATTTGTTTTGGTCGAATGATATGCTTGATCCTGTTACCAAAAATAGTTATCAAAGCACACATGGTAAGTTGTTAACACCTCCGATACATGAAACCAAGTCATTGGAAGCATTCTCTAAGAATTTCAAGCCTTGTTTCCTTTAGCAAAGCGTAATTTTAAAAAAGTTGCTAACTTGAGAAAACGATGTGTGAATTCAAATCATTATTTTGGCTCAATTAATGCTGACGTGGCAATTCTCATAAAATAATGCATGTGGCATGGCGTATGTTTGATGGAAGAATTGCATTGAGCGTACTTTTAAAAGTTCGGGATAAGGTTGAATAAAAAAAAAGTTCATATTGAAGAAAAGTTGAGTGACAATTCAATTTTTTACCTCAATAAATAAAAGGGATAATGACATAAGCAGTCCCTAGATTCTTACTTAATGTGTTCGATGTGGTCCTTGAACTTTAACTCAATATACAATGTGGTCTTTGAATTTTTAATTTGTTCAATCATGTTCCTAAACTTTTTGTATATGTTCAATATAGTCTTAAACTGTATGAAAGTCCTTCCATTAATTCAAGACTAGGGACTACATACAACATTTTTATACCATTTCAGGGATTGTTTTAAAAATGTACTAAATGTTCAAGGACTACATAAATAAAATTTTAGGAAACACATTATACATTAGATTAAAGTTCAGGGCCTACATTGAACAAATTAAAAATTCAAAGACTAAATTGCACATTGAGCCAAAATTTATAAACTATTTGTGTCATTTTCTCATAAATAAAATGTAGTGCAGCTCCATTGGATGAAGATGCAAAAGTTATTTTCAGAGAAACCAATGACAATGATAAAACACGTCGTCCACGTAAATTATCAAATTTGCTCATGTTATCAATTTTTATGGGCTTATATGAACTAGATCTTTTGCAGGTATTAAGTGGGATTGTGCCATTAGAAAATCTACAGAACCTTACAGTTCTTCATGCGAGTGAAATTAGAGTACATTTGAAGTTGTGCAGAGCAAAAAAAAAACGAAATAAGGTTGCATCTGAGATACTGGATAATCTCGTATATTCTAAAACAAATACGATGATAATGAACAAGCTTGGCTCAAGGCAAGCATCGATCAATCTTGGTGAAGTTGACAGGCTTCTTGATTATGTTGATCCACTTGAAAAAGATTTGGATAGTGATATGCTGGGTTTCGATACAAATAATCTTGGAGATGATAATGATGTGATGGTCGAAGCTGTTACTCCATGGACAGATACTAGATCCATTTTCTAAGTTCGGTTTTCAATTTGCTTGTTACACGAGACACGTTAAATTCAGTACGGCCCATTGGATGGTCGTATGTTATTTACTAAACTATACACGTTAAGATTTCGACTGGCTACTCAATGTTTGCAAGTTCAAAGACTTGGTTTAAGGAATTAAAAGTTCAAGAGCTTGATTAGGAAAGTCCATAAGTCTAGAGACGAAAAGTTTAGTTTTCTAATTGGAAAGATGTTCGATGTCTTTTGTTGATTGCCGATGATATGTCTAGAGGATTTGTTGAGATAAACGTGTAGCAGTGTGCACAATCACAAATAAATTGGATACGATAGAGAAATTAAATGAACATTGAAGCGAAGGATAGCTACCCAAATATTTACGTGGTTTGGCAATTTTGCCTATATTCAAGAGAGGACGATGAGTGTTTCAATATCATCACCAGGAATTACGAGAGAATTGAATCAAAACTCTATTCATTGGAGCCTGATAACAATTTCACTCGAAAATGGATGATCATAGAGGGTGTTTCTCAAAGGTATAACAGTGTACAAAAACCTCAAAACACTTGCTACTATCCTGTATAATTGTAATCAATGCATCAAATCACGAAATAAACTCGGAATTAATCGAATAAATTCCGTTGATTGCCAAAATAATTTACCGAGCAAAGATGGAACCATGAATTAGTCAACGAACATGACACACTCTTCTCAGGAATTTTGTCTTGTCACTACTCCAACAGGATAGGTCCTAAAAGCAGGGGACATTCCAATGCTGAACCAACTTGCGCGTTCTGAAGTCGTGCAGCTGCAGGGCGTCTCCATGTCTTTTTTGGCAGATTCAGACACTGCTTGGATCTTTGCATGTTCTTGTCACTTCATGCTGAGCTCGAGGCACGAACGTACGAAGATCAAATAAACTAAAAGACAGGGGAAACTTACAAATTTGCAGTCATTAATCTAATCGGACAAAAGACCGATTTAAGTAAATCAGGATTTGGGGTTTTGCTGGGTTGGGTGAGCAGTCAATCCAGGGGAAGAAACAAAGTTGCAGGAGGAGCAAGAAAACCGGCGGAGTGCAAAGTTGCGGTGATGGTGGGTACAGAAGAAACCGATTGGGGGAAGTTGCACGGAAACGACGTGTTGTCTGGGGTGAGATTAGCGTGATGATTGATGGCTTGAAGCCAATTGGAGGGGGACCAGGGTGAAAGGGAGAGTTCGTGTCTTATACTAGAAAAACGGACCGGAGAGAAAGTTGAAAGGGGCTCTTCACCGGCCGCTCAGTGCCAGTTTACAGTCCCTTGCCAAAAATGATGACAATTCTCCTTCCCTCTTTTTTCTTTTAAATTTTATACACAATTTATATATAATATATTCTTAATGACAAGACAATGATCCAATCTTTCGGTTCGATTGATCCTCGTGAACTTACGTAAATCGCCCTATTCACATGCATCGGATAAGATAGCGCTCACAATGAGGTCGGCATGGTTCTCGAGATCCCTTTTGAGTGAGAAATGCTGTGATTTGAACACGAAATCTGTCACATTAAAATCTAATGCGTGATTACTCTAGAGACATTTTGAAGGTAAAGCCCAACCGCAAGCATGTCATGTGAGTACCTGGATTCAAGAAAAGCGCCATTTTACTTTCAAAATGAGCCTCGAGGTAGTACATGTTGTAATCTCGGGATGAAACCTGGACATTAAACACTGGACAAACAGCGTGTGAAACGAGAAATCCATATAATAAACAAATGCCCCTTTGCCCCCGGGACCCCTCTTTATAATCCCATCTCTCTTTCTCTCCCTCTCCCAATGATCTCTCTGTTCTTCTCTCTCTCTCTCTCTCTCTTCATCTTCATGTTAGAGAGGAGAGAGAGAGAGAGAGAGTGCTGTGCTTAGTATAAATAATGGTGGGCTATTGGCCTTCGTCCAGATTATCGGAAACGGATGAAGGCAGAGAAAAAGCAATTCCTCATGTTTTTCCTCTGAGGAGGACGGAATGACCGAAACGCCCTCCCACGCGAAGCCTTCTGATTCGGCGTCCAATCGCAGCTGGAAGGCCGTTGTCGTCCGACCATCAGGTGAGGTGCACGGTCGCAATGTGAACCCCGTTCTCCAGTGGGAACCAGTTTCCTAAATAGAATAGTGAAAGTAAAGGCAGACGGTCAGGAGCCAGGCAAAATTTTTCAGTCTTTGTCACACTTGTTGAATTTCTCATCTGTTATGTACACTCAATACTTGTGTTTCTAACAACCAAGGAGAGAGTTACCTGGTCGAGAACTCGATCATGGCTTCATGTATGTAGTCTTCTTCTTTGCCATCTGGAAGGTTTTCAATGCAAAGATAGCATGTTGGAGTCAATACATGGTCTTTCATGCGTCACTCCTTTCGATCATGTGACAAGTCGGTTGCAGATCATAGCGTTGGCAAATTGCTCATTGAGCATGCTGCAGAATTTAAGGAAATAATGATGTTCCATCTGGTAAGATGTAAATGCTAATCCTATTAGATGAGATCGGGGGATGGATGCTTTGCTTAATCCATAAGATAGTGGATTCGTCGAGCTTCGTCCATCTGCTAGTTAGTTGTTCTCTCATTGTTGATAGCCGATCAGTTTATCCTTCATGCTTCTGATTCATTCTTCTAATGTCACGTCCCGAAAAAACGTTGCCCGTTGAACTCATTGCGTTTTTATCTGTTTTCCATCGACAGAAAAAGTTGCTTCCCTATTAAACCAGACGAAGCAGAAATTGTGGGTTGTCTTTAGATCCTTAATTCCCTGGCAAACTTGACATGCCTTCTCCTTTTTGTTCTCCTGCCCACATTATCATGTTTGCATTTTCATTCAATCAAAATGAATGTTCTTCTGGCTTATATGCTGCAAATCTTTTCTCATGGAACGTAAGTATTCGGATCACCAGAGTTCAATGAAGCACAAGTGGCTAATGCATGTATAGCTTAAGAGTCCAAATCTTCTGTCTTTTCGTTAATTGATCTTTTGATCTATGACAAAGAAATTCTCTGTATGTTAGCTTATTTCTTTCCTGCTTACTTCCTCATAACATCTAGCATCTTTCATACTCTTTCTTCTTACCGCTTTAGGGAACACGAGGTTCCGCAGTACTAACCTCGACCTGATCAATAATGCCGTTAATCTCACATCTCTCCGAGATGGGGACGCAAATGAATGGGTCTAACTCTTATCTTATCCTTATTGAAAGAAATAATTTTCATTTATGCCGAGTGACATACATGAAAGCTCTGAGTCAGACCTTAAAATTGGAACTTCTGGGGTACTATACGAAGAAAGGTTTTACTTTCCATAATTGCGTGTTATCTTTGCTTTGCCTTCAAAAACAAACAAGCGAGAGCAATTAATTTAATTAGGCAGAGTATGCGAGTGCAGTGGATCGTGGAAACAGAAAGCACGTAAGGCCAAACTCGTCAGTCAGTAAATGCTGTGCAAAAGGCGGGCTTTGCTTGTCTCGTTGCTATTAAAAAAATGATGTCGAAGTGTCTTGGGAGTTACTCTTTCTTCGCTAGCTATCTGGTCTTGGAATCTAGCGCAACATTTCGGCGATGGGTTGGATAATCAAGATCAAAAGCACGAGCACAGGGATTACTTAATGATTATAATCCCTTTTGTTTGGTTTACATTTCATGATTGTGCTTATGTTCGCACTCAGGCTGAGGTCAAGGAATGCGGCGAATTTGTTTTTAAGTTGTCTTGTTTTTGAATGATTGAAAACGGGAACGCTTTCGAGCATGCGTGTGGATCCTGATGATTAGATAGCCTCGAACTTGGTACTTTATTAGCATACCAAAAATTTGATTAAATTGATCTGGGGCACCGGACACTTCAGGACTGTCTGATGGATAAATCCCACCTGTTTCGACGACATTTACGTGTAGAGTGCCCGAGAAATCGATGTTAATGTCTGCTTGCTTCTGAAGGCGAGAGCATATGCCACACGCATCTGATAATTACTCGTGCTGTATTTTGCCTCCAGACAACTGAATTTGAGTCCAAGGTTGCAAAGGCTCCATACCTTTTACTGATAAGGTCATGCTACGGTACATTGCTTCCTGTATAGTAGAGACTCGAGAGGATCGTGCCCATGCTTATAGCTCGGCCAAAATGTGGGAACATATTAGGAGAGAACCTGAAATTACCAATAATGGCGAGTTCGAATCAAGCAAAATGGGCAACTCAGAGAGAAATATGTGACAGCAAATCGCTCATGGAGATTCAGACATCAAAAATTTAAGAGGACATAAATTTCAAACGGAAAAAGTGCCAAAAAAGTCCTAAACCTTTTGCTTTTGTGCCGATTTAATCCTAAACCTTTTTTTGGTACCGATTCAGTCCTAAACCTTTTTAAGTTGTGCCAATTAAGTCCTTTCCGGCCAATTTTGGCTGGATCTTGCTGACTGGACGCCGGCCGGCTGACGTGGCCTGATCGGCGCTAACGTGGACAATATTTAATAATATTTAATAATATTTTTATTTTCTTAAAAAATATTTTAAATATTTTATTTTTATTTTTTCTTTTTTTTTTTTCTTTTTCCTCCAAATGGTCGCCGAGGTCTGGCGACCGGCCGGAGGTGACCTCCGGCGAGGGCGAGGCCGACCTCGCCGGATTTGGCGAGGTGGAGCCTCGGCGGCCATGGGCGAGGCTCGCCCTCGCCGGATCCGGCGAGGGCAGCTCGCCTCACCCATGGCTGGCGAGGGCCGGCGAGGGCGAGCCTCACCCGACCTCGCCAAATCGGGACATGGGTGAGGCTCGCCTCGCCAAATCCGTCGAGGGCGAGTGGCGAGGCAAGCCTCGCCCATGGCCGGCGAGATCTAGCGAGGGCCGCGAGGCTCGACCTCGCCGGATCCGGCGAGGGCAAGCCTCGCCCATGGCCTGATCTAGAGAGGCGGCCATGGGCGAGGCTCGCCCTCGCCGGATCCGGCGAGGTCGAGCCTCGCCGGCCCTCGCCCGACCTCGCCAAATTAGGCCATGGCAAGGCTCGCCTCGCCAAATCCGGCGAGGGCGAGTGGCGAGGTGAGCCTCACCCGACCTAGCCAAATCAGGCCATGGGTGAGGCTCGCCTTGCTAGATCTGGCGAGGGCGAGCCTCGCCCATGGCCGGCGAGGCTCGACCTCGCTAGATCCGGCGAGGTCGGCCTCACCCTCGCCCGAGGTCACCTTTGGCCGGTCGCCGGACCTTGGCGACCGGCTGGAGGAAAAAGACAAAAAAAAAATAAAAAAAAAATAAAAAAAATAAAAAAAATTTTAAAAAAAATAAAAACATTAAAATATTATTAAATGTTGTCCACGTCAGCGCCGATCAGGCCACATCAGCCGGCCAGCGTCCAGTCAGCAAGATCCGGTCAAAATTGGCCGGAAAGAACTAAATTGGCACAACTTAAAAATGTTTAGGACTAAATCGGCACTAAAAAAAGGTTTAGGACTAAATCGGCACAAAGGCAAAAGGTTTAGGACTTTTTTGGCACTTTTCCCAATTTCAAACTTAACCAGACTATTGGTTGGTTAAAGCAGGGTCAATTCATTTGAGCAGCTTACATCCAAGCACTCGGACATCTAACTGTGAAGTTAAGAACAAACCAAAAGGAGAATACAGCAAAGAGTAATCACCTCTTGGATCTCTCCTTGGCATCGGTATTGTGCAAACAGTGCGCTATTTTTTTGCAAATGGAATGATCCTAATAGTACCGAAACACAAAGGTTGACATGTATCTAGAGCAAGGATTTAGATCCAGTCTACCATATTTCAACCAGGTGTAAAAAAGTACAAAACCAAAAACCATTCCAAAGGGTATTTGCTAGATCATCAGTATGCTAGAGAACTTCATTCTTCACCTGCATTTAGGTGTGAATTTATCATGCTAACCTGGAGAAATCTCAATAGCAAGTGGAGAGAGTTGTGAGCTTTAGAATGATTCTACTCGTCTTTCTCACATGGTTGAGAGGCTCGTCTGCGCAAGAAATGAAGATCTGGTTCATACTTATCCGAGGGCTCCTTCATTGCTGAATATCTATAGAATCCAGTCTCAGCGTGGACTGATATAACAGCAAGCAATCCACACAACAATGTCAGAGAATGAGATAAATTGCTTCAGCCTGCTCCAGAAAAGGGTAAGGAAATGTTGACAACTGAAAAAATTTGATCCGAGGTTAATTATGAGTAACCCAAGAGCAAGACATATTAGATAGGAAATGTGTGCTCATGATGGATGGCAACCGTCCGGTCCCAAAGATTAACATTACTGAAAGTAGCAAAGGTTACTGAGAGAGAAACACCGAGAGTGAAAATTGCGGAAAACCTTTCCAGAAGGATGCAACTGGAAGTGACCGGGTTCGAGCACAACTATACATCTGGTAAATTTTCCCGATGAAGATGAATCTCGTCGCTGACTGAAGTTAAAACGAGTCAATTGTCCACCCGAACCCCGTTTCTTGACATCCTTCTGACGGCGATTCTAAAGCACCATCAGGACAAACTTGACCTTGACACCCTTCTAACCCATGAACATAGATTACCGCATTCTCACAGTAAACTAATCATCAACAAGCACAAATTGCCATTTGAAAATCCACATGCATACAGCCTTATCACGACAGCTTTTCCCCTTAGCCTAACATCGAAAAGCAGATGAGAAATCGCAGTATTTGGTGTCCAGACCATTAAGACAAGAAAAAATTACAATTGCCTGGCCCTTTTATGAGCAAAAAGCGCCCACATCACATTCCTCCTTTGGAACACCGTTCTAAAGACCCATATATTAATCAAGATAAATTAGATAAGAGATGTGCCATGGAAGCTTCAATACCAACAGTCTTTTCTATCTTTCAATTCCAAGTTACGTGCCCAAGTCACCAAATGATGTTACTTTCATGCTTATTAACCAAAGATATTTATCCACATGCCCCGTCACACATAATTCATGTGAGTCCATGGAACAAAGGAGATTCCTGCGTAGGGGTGGCAATGTTGGATGCAATAGAGACATGAAATCCGAACGAGGAAAATTTTAGACATTTCGATTTCACATGACGAAAACTACCCAGAACTCACAAAAGTCGACACGTTCCAATCCTTACTACTGAAAAAAAGAAGAAGCAAATAGTCATCATAACGAATACAACCTCCTTTCAGGCATAGACACAACCTCAACAGATTGACGTAATTGCCACCATGACTCCTAAAAAATTGAAGACAGAGAATTTAATGCTAATATTAGGTCTTTTTAGTCGGCGACTACTATTTTTTTTTTTTTTTCAAGTTATAGGTAAAGAAAAAATCATTATAGAGCACCGAGGAAGGATGGGGGCAAACCGCAAAGTCATGTACACCATGATTGAGAAAAACAAAGAACATCAATTACATTGCAACTTTGGAGATGCTGCGGCCGCAATCATTGCGTCATTCTCAGATGAATTGGTTGTTTTTTTCTTTTTTTTTGGTAAAGGTAAGAATATATTAAGGGAAAATCAGCTATACAAAAAACGGCGCCAAAAACTTTCACTCATAGTGCAAAAAGCAGAATGAGTGGAAAAGTGAAAAGGCAGAATAAGTGGAAGGGAGCCAATGTAAAAGAACCAAAACAAACACAACAACACCAGCCGAAACAACCGGCAAAATACCACGGCAAGCGCCTCGGATGAATTGGTTGTTTTTATCAGCAGGTTAAAGAATTTGGCATTGGCACACTAAGTTTTCATCCACATTCATAATTGCGCCAAAGTTGTTTGATGAAACGATGGAGAATATACGAAGCTCCTTCCTTGAGCCTTTTCACCTCACTAGTCAAGGAAGTGAAATGAATGGAGATGTCCCGCCCCAACTCTCCTCCGTCGATTCACTTCGTTCTCTCTGGAGGTTGCCCTCCGAGTTGGCGAGTTATTTCCGAGCGGCCCCCTCTCCCTCCCTCTTCTTATATCTTATATTCCATTATTTTCTTTGCTTCTGTTGGTTTCATGTATTGGGAGGGGGGAGACTTCAAATCCCATCAGAATAGAAAAGGCCTAATACAAAATATCACCAACTCCTGTGAGCACTAATTTAGGGAGATAGTAGAACTAGACTAGACTGACCTTTCTAGACTGATTCTAATTTGGTTTTGGTCCTGAGTGCAAAATCGAACCAAATTGAAGAATAAAATCGGACCGACATGATTAGGTCTAAGATCAGTCCCAAGATCTAGATGGTAGATTATAAGTTTTAAAAAACTAAGAATTGATCCCAACATGGTAGGTTCTAGGTTCCGAATCTCGAACCTACCCACCTTGAAGCCACTCACTCCAACCCCACAACCCTATATTCAAACTATGCTTAGGACTAATCCAATTAAATGCTCACAACCAAAAATTTAGCACTTGATGTTATTAAGTTTGTTATAAACATCACTAAAATTAATTTTGAAACAACCCTTAAATAGGATAATGAAGCGATGGTTAGTTAATTCGTGAAATAGAAAAGTCATTATCGATGATCAAATTCTTACCAACTATGTTATTAAAACATATCAACAACGACCGCAAATCCATATATGACAAGGACTTAATTATATTCGATCATCAATCCATAACGTTTGCGGACTTATCATTTACTCAAATGCTTATGCTCATTTTGTGATGAAAATCTACCTCTAGTTGGTATGTACAGAGATATAATCGTAGAATCTAAATAGAGTAATCTTGAGGATTTTTTCCTCAGGTCACCCGAGTCAGGTGTATGGGTTTGGCTTTGATACATGGTCCATTCCTATTATGATTAGGTTTAGCATCATGTCGTCACGTGTATCCAAAATCCATCTCATCATGCATAATATGGATGGAGTAAAACAATAAGAATGTGTAAGATTATTTATCTTTAATCATGAAATAGATACATATCTTTCATTTCTATGTTTAGAAGAAAGAGCAAGCTTACAATTTTTTTCCGTTAGAAAATTGATCTGGGAAATTTTCCCCTCTTTTATGAGATACGCCCGAAGTCACATCCATGATTAAGCTGAAAACGTTTCTAATTTAATCTTTTTCTATCATTTTGTTTATCCTTTTGAGTATCTGTTTTGCTAAAAACTCTCTCTCTCTCTCTCTCTCTCTCTCTCTCTCTCTCTCTCTCTCTCTCTCTCTCTCTCTCGTTTCAAAATGATGGATGTCTTTCTTTCATTGGTGAAAGAGCGGAGATGAGATGTTATAGGCTCTCTTTAAAAGTTACTAAAGGGTCACATACCTATTACCGAATATTCCGACTTGGTGATAATTAATCCACATCACCTTCATTCTAAAGCTCGAAGTTGAGCAAGCTTGTCGCTATAACCTCACCAGGATACTAGTAGCTTGGAAATCTCTTCGCACAAATGATGCTCCAGACAATTCAGCATGGGCTTTTCTGAAGTTTGTCTTGTGAAAAACAGCCGATCCCTTTACTATTATGTACGGGTGTGCAACCGGCCAGTCCAACCCCAGGAGCCGAACTGACCTGACCTCACCAAGCCAGTTCTCACGAGGATAGGCTACAAGAGAAAGTGGTTTAGAAAAATGAAAGAGTGAACATTCTTAAATATTTGCTCTAATTTGCTTTTCCTCATTCAACTTCGGTTCGGAAATGCGGTGTGAAAGTGGGGCTTTGCTTGTCTCGTTGCTGTCGAAAATGACCTAACCTCTGAATCTATTTAAATGTACGTATACAAACGTAAATTCATATTGATTTGTAACCAAAAATCATTCTAGTTTGCTTCTATGGGCACACATGAGAGAGCTAGAAATATGCGCAATTACACAACAGTGAAGAACACAGATTTGGATGATAGAAAATGTAACTACATTGTGCATTTTTTAGACTGCATCAGGAGCAAATTCTCAAAATTATGTAAAACCATGTTCCTTGCTGGTTTTTCTGAGATTGGGAACACAAATCTGCTAACACCATCAAGAGAAGCTCGACCATGACATCCTTATACCCATAATCACAAATTACTGCATTCTCACCGTACATCAATCACCCTAAACACAAATCATTATGTGCGAAACAAACACAAGTTGCCAATTCAAAATCCTTGGGCAGATGACTTATAGAGATAGCTCGTCCCTTCAACCCAACATCAAAAAGCAGAGAAGAGAAGTGAATGTATTTTGTGTCTGGCCCCTTTATGAGCAAAACAAAGGTTTACATCAAAGAAGTGAGATGAAAAAGTCTTCTACAGGCATCCACAATCCACAATTGTAATGTCATTTAAAATCCACATTCAAAAATCAGGCACCAATCAGTAATTTATAACCGCGAAAATGAAATTCCAATCTTTTTCATGTTCCCGCTGATAAGCTAAAGCTCCCACATCGCATTCAAGATAAAATAGATAAAAGATGCGCCACGGAAGTTTCAAAACCGGTAGTCACCAGATGATGCGAGCTCTGCAAGTAAAGTTTGTGCTTAGTAACCACAAGACATTTATCCACACGCACAGTCACACAAATTCATGTAAGTTCATGGAACTAAGGAGACTCCTAGGTAAGGGTGGCAATATTGGATGCAATAGAAACATGAAACTGACAAGGAAAATATTAAATTTTTGGATTTTGCAGGACTATCAGCACAAGGAACTCACAAAACTTGACACATTCTAACCCCTTACTACTAGAAGAAGCAATCAGTCTTCATAATGAATACAACCTCCTTTTTGGCCTAGACAAAACCTTAACAGGTTGACACGGTTGCTAGTGACGCTCCTAGAAAAATAAAGACAGAATTTGATGCTATCATAAGAAGGTCTTTTTCATCGGTGACTACTATACACGGTTTTTCTTTCTTTTTATGAGTTAAGAGAAAATCATTGCAGGGCACCAAGGGGAGTGGGTGCAAACTGCAAACCGTTATACCTGATAAATGAGATTAAGCAAAGAACATCACTTACATTGCAATTTTGGAGGTGATGTGACAGCAATCGTTCCGTCATTGTCCGATGAATTAGCTGTTCTATCAGCAGGTTTAAGAACTTGAAATGAGCACACTAAGGTTTCATCTACATTCATCATTGCACCAACGTTGTCATGTTCACTGCAAAAATTAGGAGCAGAAAATATAGTCACCAGTTCTCCATCGGCAAAGAATTCATACCCATCTTCAACAACCTGTGACAAGCATTGTTAATGATGCTGCTCTTTCTGTGGCTAAAAGCACCAAAAGAAGAAAGCATTAACATGTCATTAACCTGGTGGCCACGACAAACAAGGTCCAGATCATGCTTTTTCAAGAATTTAGACAATCTATCTGGGCCAAAGGTATATGAAGTGCCTTGATCTTTCATTCCCCAGCCTTTGACATCCTTATCAGGATCTGACCAAAGCAAATCGTGGAGGAGACCACGATATGGAACTTCACTTGGGCGCTGCAAGCCTCTAATTTGATTCAAATTTTTTAACTTGGGGGAAAGGCCACCATGCATGCATAGTATGTTGCTCTCTATGACAGCGGCCACTGGAAGACAGTTGAAACAATCAATAAACTTCTTCCAAACAGTAACTGTCATGCGGCGTTTACATTCATCATAAAATCCATATATCCGATTCATGGATGCACACTCATGATTTCCACGTAAAAGGAAGAAATTCTCAGGGAACTTAATTTTGTAGGCCAGCAGAAGGCAGATTGTCTCCAGACTTTGCTTGCCATGATCCACGTAATTTCCAAGAAATACATAATTGGCATGAGGAGGGAAACCTCCAAGTTCAAAAAACCTCAGAAGATCAGAATACTGCCCATGAATGTCACCTGGAAAAAGAGAGTATGCAGTAAATGACTCGATCAAGCAAAAACACACGAAATACGGTTGACAAATAGTCTCATAGTGCAGAAAAGGAATGTACTGTGCACAACATGAAAACTTCATCCAACAGTCATTCTTAACCTCAGTGACAGAAGGCTTGAAAATTGTGAATATTTCCCCATGATTTCATACCAAATGGAGCACAATGATATAAGGAAGATGGATCTAACCCTGCAAAGGTAAAAAGGGCGGTTGCTTTTGGTGAAGCTTATATATGCCCCAACCTTAATAGACCTCATACATTAGAAAATGCGATCGGCTTAAAGTTATAGGAGGATTAGACATTTTTCTTCGATGACAAAAAAGTCTGTCTCAACAAACATCGCGTCACATTCTAACCCGCCATCAAGGAGAGAACTCAAAAACCTGACCACTAATCAAAATCCAAATCAAACGCCATTTTACTTCCCTCGGTGAGTTCCTAGATTGGATCTCAAGGCCTAATTATCCCTCAAACTAATCAAACAGCTCAACCTTTCATAGTTTAGGTCACCAAATACAGCGGCTCCAAAAACAAAACCGAAACCTTAACCAAAACTGCTCAAAAGAACCACAGCAACAACACAGGAACCAAACACCGCAAGATGCAAAATCAAGAGTTTCGTAGTGGCGCGTCTCAAAGATGCACAGAAAGAAAGAGATTAGATAAGATAAGATCATAATAGATAACCTAAGATCTTGAGGTGCCCTTCGAGCTCAAGGAGATTGGACTGTTCAAGGAAGATGTCGCGAGAGGCAACGCAGAGCTGGCTGATCTCAGCCTCGGTGAGCGGGAACTGCTCCTGCGCGCTTCCGTTCCTGAAATCCAACAACCTGTTAATGATGTCATCCAACGCCGCCATCTCCAGTCCACACCCTAGACCTTGTTTTGCCATCTCTAGTCAGCGTTTTCCTTTTTACTCCGTCATAGTCGTTGTCGCTGTTATAAGGGCAAGGCGACGTAAGGCGACGCCGTCTGATGGGAGACGATGTGCAATTATTAAACTGACGATGATTTCTAACGATCAGGGAAGCAGCAAAGATGATGAAGAAGAGAGAAGGAGAAGAAGAACTACGGAGGGAGGGAGAGAATGGAAGGGCCTCTGCAACTCCGATGTACTGCACTTATGAAATGACGGAGAATGTCCAAAGCACAATCCTCTTCACCTCTCTAGTTATGGAAGTGAAATGAATGCAGATCTCCCGCCACAAGTTTCCCTTTCTCTCGATTACCCTCCGAGTTGGCGTGTTATTTCGAAACTGCCCCTCCTCTGTCTCCCCCTCAGTCTCCAATCTAGACTGACAGGGTTGATTTCAAGGTTAGTCCTTGGCTTTGCATGGTGATTACAGGTTCCAAAATTTGGGAACCGGGCTCGACAAAGTAAGTTCCACATTCCAAGTCTTAAACTTACTCAACGTGGAGCTGCTCACTCCTACTTCACAATCCCATATTGAAACTATACGTAGGATTAATCCAATTGAATGCTAATAAGCAAAATCTCAACAGTTGATGATATTTAGTTTGTTTGATAACCATCACTAACAATAACTTTCAAACAACCACTAAATAGGATATATAAGCAATGGTTATTTAATTCGTGAAGTAGAAAAGTAATTAACGACTATCATAATCTTACCAATTATATTATTAAAACATATCAATAACGACCACAATTCCACATATGACAAGAACTTAATTATGTCCGGTCATCAATTTATAATGGTTGCGGAGTTATCATTAACTCAAATCCTTATGCTCATTTTTATTACGAAGAACGGCAACATCTAGTTGGTAAATACAGAGATATAGCGATAGAATCAACTAAATAGAGTAATCCGAAGGGTTGTTCTAGAAAAGTGCATGGCTTCGACTTTGATGCATAGTCCATTCCTATTATGTGGTCACTTGTATATCCATCTCATCATGCAAAAGACAAATAGAGAAAAAGTATAAGCATGTGCAAGATTATTTATCTTTAAGTGTGAAATAGATTCGAATCTTTCATTTCTAATATTCAGCAAAAAGTTTGAACCAAGCCTACAATTTTTTTTTTTTATGTGAAACAATTGATGTAGGAAATTTTCCACTCTCCTCTAAGATTTTTATCAGGAATATCTGAAGACATATACGCCTTGAGTCGCATCCATGATTAAGCTGGAAACAGTGAATCCCTCATGGAGTTTCAGCAGTGATATATCGGACATTGAAGAATTGAATAGGATATAATTCCAAACTAAACCAACGTGTTTCTGGCCAGATATTGGTTAGCTTCAGTGGGGCAATACATTTGAAGAGCTTAGGTGGAGGCGCTCAGACGTTTGAGTGAAGTCAAAAACAAACTGGAAGAAGCCACGTCTTCACATATTACAGCAGAGTAATCACGTCTAGGACCTCTACTTGGCATCAATATTATATAGCGATGATAATACTATTGTTTGAAAATGCAAATAATTCCAGTAGTACCAAAAACCGAAGGTGGATACATATCTAGAGTAAGGATTTAGATCTAATCTGCCGTGTTTCAACTAGGTACAAGCAAGTACAAAAATGTTGTTAAGAGAATATGATCCCTAACATGGACACTAGGAACACCTAGCGCTCACAATTAAACATGAAATCGATTGTTGTTTTTTTTTTTTTTTTTTTTTTTGGTCGAACATGAGATCGATTGTTCAGAAAGGCAGATTCCTTACAAAAACAAAGTAACAACCATTCCATAGGGTATTTGCTGGACCTTTGTCACGCTAGAGAACTTCATTCTTGGCCTTCATTTAGCTATGAATTTATCGTGCTAACCAGGAGATACCTCAATAGCAATCAGAGAACTATGAGCTTTAGAATGAGTCTATTTGTCTCTCTCACGTGGTTGGGAGGGACCTTGAGTTGACTCTATCGACTTTTGGATGCTAGCTCTCGCCTACGCAAGAGATGCGGGATCTGGTTCACGCATATCAACAAGGACCGCAATTCCATATTTGACAAAGTACTTAATTATATTCAATCACCAATCAGCAACAACATTTATGCTCATTTTTATGATGAAGAACCGCAACATCTAGTTGGTATGTACAGAGAAATAGCCAGAGAATCATCTAAATAGAGTAACCCCAAGGATTTTTTAGCTAGATGCATGGGCTTGACTTTGAATTTTTTAGTCACGTGTCTATTCACATATCACGGATAAAAAAAGAATAAGAATGTGTAAGATTATTTATATTTAAGCATGAAATAGATACATATCTTTTTATGTTAGAAGAAAATTTGAGCGAGCTTACAATTTTTTTTTCTTTTTTTTGTCAAATATTTGAAGTGGAAAATATACCGCTCTCTTTTGAGACATTTATCACAAATTTTCGAACATGATGCAGGTATACACCCTGAGTGGCATCAATGATTAAGCTCAAAACTTTTCTAATCTAATCTTTTTGTGTCGTTTTGTTTATCCTCTTGGTTATCTATTGTGCTGCATTTCAAAATGATGGACGTCTTTCTTTCATTGGTGAAAGAGCGAAGACCGGACAACCAGTGCTAACGACTTTCTTTGACAGTTATTGCCCATTATCGAATGTTACTACTAGGTGATAACTAATCCATCGCCGTTGTTATAAAATCAAAAGTTGAGCAAGCTCGTCGCCGTAACTTCATTAGAATATTAGTAACTCAGATATCTCTTCACGCAAGATATTGTCTACACAATTTGGTAGGGGCTTTTCTGCAGTTCGTCTCGTGGAAAACCACCAATCCTTTTACTACTAGGTACGCGTGTGCAACTGGCTGGTCCAACCTGGGAGCTATGCCGACCCAACATTATCAAGCCGATTCTCACGAGCATAGGTTACAAGATAAAGTGGTTTAGACAAAAAAAAAAAAAAGGAGTGAACATATTTAAATAGTTCTACACTATTAAACATGATTGATTGTTCAAAAAGGCAGATTTCTCACAAAAACAAAACCAACAACCATTCGGAAGGGTATCTGCTAGACCATCAGTATTCTAGAAGAACTTCATTCTTGGCCTCCATTTGGGTATGAGTTTATCGTGCTAACCAGGAGAGATCTCAATGGCAAGTAGCGAAGTATCAGCTTTAGAATGATTCTACTCGTCCTTCTCACGTGGTTGAGAGGGACCTTCAGTCGATTCTATAGGCTTTTGGATGCTAGCTCTCGCCTGCGCAAGAAATGCAGGATCTGGTTCATGCTTATCTGAGGGCTCCTTCATTGCCAAGTATATATAGAACCCAATCACAACATTGACTGATATAACAGCAAGTAATCCACTCCACAGTGTCAGAGAATGAGGAGATAAATCGCTTGAACCTGCTCCAGAAAAGGGAAAGGAAATGTTGACAACCGAAAACACAAGCTTTCTATTTGGCCTGCAGTGAATTTGATTAAACAAGCAATGTGTGCAATGCAAGAACAAGAAACATTTAATAGGAAATGTGCTCTCATGATGGACCCAAGCATCAAGTCCCAAAAAATTAGCATGATCGGAAGAGCAAGAGCAAAAATTGCAGAAGAACTTTCCCGAAGGTTGCATCTGGAAGTGACCAGGTTTGAGCACAACCATGACATACAGTAAATTTCCCCATGAAGACAAATTTTGTTGTTGGCTGAGGTGTAAATGTAATTGTTCACCCAAACCACGTTTCTTCATATGAGGAATAAGGGGAAAAAAACAAGAAAGATGTCTATAACATCTTTACCCATCTATGACCAATTTGATTGCATCCTTCAGATATCAAATGTAACTGAAATTTCTTTCTTACCAGGAATAAAAAATTCTTAACCTAGCCTCTAAAGAAATTAGAATCACAGAAAATGCTAAATTGATCCTCAAATTTCCAGAGACAAGTTTGCAAGGACAAAACCGAGCTTTAATTTAAATCACAGAATAACATAACAATCATGGCAGAAGTCACAAGCTTGACTAGAGAGGATACATGCTAAGCAAGTGGGGCCAGTTCATTTTCTGACACTAGCACCTGATAGTCAACCTCTAGACTAAAACAAGGACATCTGATTACAATTCAACAAAAAAACATACAAGCTATGTCTGATGGAAATCACCTTAACCCAACAATGAGTTGATATTTCTAAAATATCCTTCAAAGTAATAACGCTGCAAACTTGTTTGTGTTCAGCTGATTTGACACTATGTATTGGCAGGTTTATGGAGAAAAAGAAATAAGTGGCCAATTGATATGCTTTACTTCATCTTCCCATGTCCACACCACGACATTACAAGACCAGAATGAAAGTTTAGTAGTATCAGAAGAATATTCCCTCTTTGAGCACACAATTTGAGAAATCATCCTAAACTCCAACTACAAAGTCAAAGTCACAAACTCAAAGAATTTGGCACACTACATTACTACCCACATAACCATATTTGGAGTAAGTAGTTAATATTGAAGTTAGACAACTTAAAAGAAAGCATATGTTCTACTATAAGAGGCATAAGGGAATTCTTCTTTGAGGTATTCTATTTCTAAAGGTAAGCACATGCATGAGACAATAGTCAGGCATACTAGCACAATTAAAACAAGGAATAGCTTATTTGCTTTTATCTTTCCTTCTCATGCCAATCAAAAGATTTTGGTGGAAAATAATTTTCACAGCCTTATAATAAATGATTTACAAGACAGACAATGATGATAACAAGTAAAAACTGCAAATCTGATATTGTCTGTCTGCTCCAACAATTAAAGGAAATGACTGCGAAACTACAACAAAAGCGTATGCCTTGAATCACTCAAGTCTTGGTCTGAGATTAGCAGAACCAATTCACCCCCCCCCCCCCCCCCCCAATAAAAAAAAACTACAAAAGGTATCCCCAGACTGAAGGCCAAGAAATAAACTTGCGAGGCCCAAAGAATGTATGGGAACCTATGAGGGTCCATTTCAAAGGGATGCAAGAACACCTACTTGCCACAATCTGAAACTCATCATGGCATTCACGAGTCTAGCTATACAAACCCACTACAACCATTATCGAGGAAAACAGAAACCAAATGCAAGACCAACACAGATATCACAAATGGAGGTTAGACTCTACATTGATCACAAACCTTACAGCCAATTCCTTCTAAATTATTGACCTTGCAAGAGATGAGCATAAAGTAATCAATGATATAAACTGGGGGGCTTTTCTCTATGATAGTTCTATCAATCAGCTTATTGCAGACCATGTTGCAAAAAGATATACTTACCTGGAAATAGATTATGGTTGAAACCATATAAAACTGCAACGGGAATCAACCACATGAACATTGATGCCAGTAAGAATTTCTCTAAAACTCCAGCCATAGCAGCCCTGCTATGCCAAACAAAAAACTATTGTTACTGCAAAACATATTGAAGGCCTACAACTGACTATATAGCATACATATTTCTGGCCAACCATGTACACAAAAGAAATTTAATTACCATCTAGACCACGCACAAGCACAAGCAGATATATGCACATGTTTATGCACCTGCATGTCTATAAAACACATCTCTCTTAGAGAGAGAGAGAGAGAGAGAGAGAGAGAGAGATTATTTTGCCTACCCAAATCTGTGCGTGGCAGTTTTTTATTGGGCCAGTAAAAAGTTGGTAAGTAAAGCCAAGTCATTAAATTCTTCCAGCATATTCAGACAATTTAGGTCCATGGTCCAGAAAAGGGAACTTTTACCCTGTAAATAAAGGCTGCCCTCGGGAAATTTTTCTACAGCAAATTGTGAGCTTTGGTTCACATAACTTTAAAGTTTGCTGGGCTCTCTCCACAGGTGATTTTTTAGGTGTCAAGAAATTTAAAAATACCGACGTCATGTCATGTATTGCCAATAACATATCCTGGGGAAGTGACAAGTCCAAGTAAGAGAGCAATTAAAATATTTTGCAGCAACTGCTTCTGCTTTCACAAAGGCACACCAACTCCAGCAAACTTTTTGGAAGATTGTCTGGATCGAGATCCTAATATGGGCAAATAGCACAGCTGTATGGTACAGACAGCAAATTGCATGAAAATACGAAGGAAGAACAAATGTCTCTTCCCCCGAGCCTTGTCTTGGGTTGGTATTTCATCTCTTCCTCCGATGTGTTTTGCTTGGTTCTCCATTCCCTGATTTTTCATATTGGACTAAGCTTCAAGAAGACAATGGACCCAGATGAAGAGACATTGGGCAGACTTCTATGTTTAATGTGGCTGAAAGGGGTCAATTTTCAATGTTAATCTGATGGGTAGCATGAGATTGGCATCACAACCCTATGAATCTGATCCTGCTGTCCACCTTTCAATCCCAATGACAGAAAAGATGACGTCTTTCTAATGATTTTAGAAGTTCTTTGAGAACTCAGACTCTAAGCCTTCTCCCCCAAGATCAAGCCCAGTTGCACAAACATGCTCAAAGCTTGCCACAAGCTGTGGAAAACACTGATTCATCCATTGCATAACACGAATCAAGATCAAGCTTTCCCAGTTGACAAGTATGAGGCATAGCCCAACTTTCAGAAGTAAAAGTCAATAAAGCTACAGCATTTATGAACAATCTTTAAGATATAACCTATCCTTTTGCAGTTTTTGTTATTCCACCTTATACATTTACAGGCATGTTTTAAATTGAAATATTTTAGCATTTAATAATATTTTACAGAATTTATTTACATTGGATGAAGTTAATTCACTTATAAAATTCACTTATAAATCATGTACAAAACATAAGTTATCATTAATCGCCACATCACAATTAAAATATCAGTTTCTCAAGCATATAATAGAGTCACAAGTATGCTCCCTACAGAGCACAGAACCACCAAAACTCACAAGTCACAACACCATAAAACGCTGTTTGTTTCTAACATGTCCCCATATAGGTCCACAGAGATGAAAAAAAATTCTCATGCTGGGATCCATTAAAAATACTACACCGAAAAGTCAGTGACAATCAAGTCTGTCCCAATAGAAAATTGAGTGAGATGAATTTGCATATTCAACTGAGCAAATAATCAGTCTCAAAGGGGACATTATATATCCTGAAACACAAGTGTGTCTACTCAAGATTGTGATAGTGTATTGCCCAGCACTTCTTTCAAGTCAGAAGATAAACTAAATTAAAGATTCCAATACAGCATGGTGTTTGGTGAATTGATCGTCAGATCTAACTTTTCATCAATGCTAACTATAGTGTGTTGAGAAGTTCAACTAAAAAGGTCATCCATAAGTTGGGTAAAATAAACCTGAAGCATGGCAGGAAAACAAACAAAACCCTACATCAAAATAATAGGAGTTGATGGCAAAGAGAACCATTGTGTTATGTGGTTAGCATTGCTATAAGAGCAGTGCACCATTAAAAAATGATTAGATCGACCATTTGCAGTTAATCAAGTAGGCAGAATGGCAGTCACTGTCACCATCACCATCATCTCAGCCGCACATCAAAAACTTAAAGAAACTTGATGCTCATAATGTTACAGAAGATGGCAAGCAATGTCATGTCATAACTTTTTGTAATAAATAATTACAGCTTCAAGCCACAAGCTTCAGCTTCAATTGATTTGAATCCCACACCAATTTCTAGTACTCTCTGCTCGAAATTTTGCAAAAATTCGGGCTGTCCAAGCAATTCAATATGAAAAGAAGAATTTTATCTTTAAAACAAGACATTGAACACAACAATTAAATTGATTTGCAGAAAGCATGAGCATGCTAAATTACCCTTTACCATCAACCAAATCCGCGCTTTGCTTTGATTTGAGAAGCAACTATCTAAGGTGCTGGGCACCTTGGGAATCACCGCCTTTGCAGTTAGCAGCTCCTCAGAATTCAAAGCTCTCCAACACTAGAAGTTGACAATTCAAACTAAAAGTAATTATTACCCCTCAAATCTCTAAGGTTGGACTGGCTTCCAAAAATTCATGATCTCCTATTAGGTGGAGCTTTCGGATTGATTCAACATTATGTCAAAGTTCCAACCCCCCCCCCCCCCCCTTCCCAAAAAAAAAAAAAAAAACATTGTGTCACCTTCACAGAAATTTGCTTTTGAAAATGTACAAGCATATCGTCCTACGAACTTAACAAGATGATCCCAGAATTTCCTAACTCAATTTTCACGTCTTTTACAACAGCTTTTATTCATATTTTCAGAATAATAAGAAAATGCTCAATCCCCAACTGGAGGCTTTCGTTTGAAGTAAGATATTCTTTCACTTGTTTCCTACTCCCATTCCTTATCGAGTAGACAAGTTAAAGAACTAAAGGTAGAAATAGAAAATCAATTCAAAATGTCTTCGTGTCAATCAAAGGTGTGCTAAAATTTCCGCTGAAAAGTGGATCAAGAGCCTCTTGATAAGTGTCAATTTTCATTTTCTCAAATAAAGATTTGAATTAAATCTTGTTTCAAATAAGACATAAGGTGCCATCATTTTATTAAATAAGGGTCTGAAGTGACTATATTTGTTTCAATTAAGGACCTAACTTTCCGGCTATTTAAGGACATTTTCATCATTTGCCTTTTGAAAGAAATTTTCTTTTTTTTCCTCTTTCTGGTTTTTCTTTGCCAGTGGCTGATCTGCCACAAGCAAGGGACAATCTTGCCTAGGCGAGGCAATCCTCACCCTAGGTGAGGCTGCCCTTGTCGGCCCAAAGCGAGGCCAACCCTGGCAAGGGTGGCCTCGCCCGCAGCTGGCAAGGTCTTGTAGGCTCTATCGGCCCTTACCAACGGCCAGCAAGGGTCGTCGAGCCCTCGCTGGCCCTTGCCAGCAGCCATCAGCCCTTACCAGCGGCCGTCGCCCTCGCCGGAAAGAAGTGGGGGGGGAGGAAGAAGAGAAGAATTAAAAAATAATGTCAAATAAAAATCGTATTTGGACAAAAACACCCTTTAACGGTTAGAATATATAGCCGATTAGCAACCAACAAGGTCAAACCCTCATTTGAAATAACCATGGCCACTTTAGGCTTCTATTTGAAACAACCATAGCCATTGCAGACCCTTATTTGACACAAGATTCACTTCATGTCCTTATTTGAGAAGTTGGCATTTCAAGCCTTTATTTGAAAATTTCCTTAAATATATGTGGTGATATGAGCAGGAAATCCAATTTAAATAGTATTGGAATTGGATTATCACAAAAAATTCCAAAATAAATTTATTTCAAATTAATTTTTTGACCATCAAAATCTCAAATTAGTATATTTGTGACAAATTTTTTAATTCATTAGTTTCCATTAAATTTTATCGTTAAATCGCTGAATTAGATGACGACCACTTTAGGTCTTATCCTCTATTAAGATTATGGTTTTTCATGATATTAATCTAATCTAATGAAAATTGACATAGGATAAATTTGTCAAAAATATATCAGTTTGGGGTTTTTGATTACTAAAAAACAATTATCCAGAATAAATTTGTCATGTGTACTAGTTTGAGATTTTTGATGATCCAAATTTTAATTTAAGGTAAATTTATCACGGGTTGGGGTGAACGTTTCCAAGTTACTTATAGGTTCTACCTGGAACTTGAAATCTACTCATTGGTACAAGTTCCTTATTTTTGGAACCTAAAACCTACCCATCAAAGCTCAAAACTCGAAACCTGAAACCTACCCAGTTACAAGTTCCAGGGTTGGTTCCAGGGTGCAACAGGTTCAGTTTTGCTTTGGTTTCTTTTTTAGTTAAGCAAAACAAATATGAATGAAGCTTCTCATTTGTCAAAAGTAACAATACATAGAAGATGAACATGTAATCTGCACCTTATTAAACTTTTTCACTAGAAATAACCATGCTATATTGTCAAAATCACGTCAGATCAAGATCAGCAGCTTCTCACAAAGGTCACCTGCTTCTAGTTGAATTCAGCTTACAATACCCAAATTCTGGAACAACAGGTGCGATAGTTACAAAGTACCCTCAGCTTAGAATTTATATGCCTAGCAATTAAAATTTGAAGCAAAACATCCACCACTAGCCCAAGCACAATAGAAACACACATTACGATCACAAAATCCAAATCAGAACAGGTCAAGATCAGCACCTTCCAACAATTCCCAGATATAAAATTACAACTACACAGTCACCTACTATCACACTAAAATAAGCAATTTAAGCAGATTATTTCCCATGCAAGGAGTTCTTTACTGGATTATAACAACTCAACAACATTAGCTCCACGCAACACAAATTCTAGGAAGCACAGAAAACAAAATTTTAAGTCTAAAGCTTGCTTGCCTGCTGTTATTATCTTTAAACAGAGCATGAAATCTGTATTACCTAGTTCATGTTGATCCAAAGTCTTATGTAATGATGGTTAACTATTAAGAGGAATTTCTGCATGATTAAATTTGTAAACTACATAGATCAAACAGACAAATTCAGTGTAATTCAGCTTCACCAACAGGTCAGTATACAGAAGATCTTTAATACACATATCAGATCAGAAAAGGGGACCAAAAAAAAGCGCCTCATCACCCTAAAATTACAAAATGCCCAAACTTGGGCCTTTGGCAGAGGGCTCTTCCTCTGTGTGCATATGCACTGTCTCTAATTTTTCTTAACAGTATGCGTAGTTTGGCAACCAATTGAGAAAATATGTTAACAAGTTTTCAGATATGATAATATCATGTATAATTTCTTCATGCCTTCGGGGCATTTTATCAAACAGATTATGGCCGACGATTTGAGGAGTAGATTTTACTCACTCCAATTCTAGACCCGTGGACTGACTCAAATGCCAATGATTCGAAATCAAATGACCCAGTTCATTCAAGCCCGACACATGGTTGGACACAGAAGGTTGAACTTCGGTTCCAACTAAAATCAAACCAACGCATAGCAGCAAAGAATCAGACGTTACCTGATTTACAGACGATGACCAAGCCGCGACCCGTGAGTCAAAGGGAGTAACAAGGCACTGGCAGAAGTTGGAGACTCTGGAACGAGAAAAAGGTCAAGGTGAAAACTAGAAAAGGAGAGAGCTTTGCCGGAGAGGAACGGTGTGGTCGTGCGGCCGGCGATTTCAGAGAGGAAAGCCGGAGAAGGAGGAGAACTCTCCAAGGAACATACGTCTGCCAAGCCTCAATGTTTTTATTTTGGGGTTTCCCGGTTCCCCGTGCTCGGTTCCGACTCCCCGAAACCGGCGGCTCTTTAGAAATATACAACCGGGAGACAAGGCATGACTCTTTGGAATCCGGAGCCAGATCGGTTCCTATCAGTCCGGTTCTCTCATTCTCGATTCTACACGGAACTGTTCTCATCCTAATAGCTGGTGTACCTAATTTGTAGTTTTCGTGGCATTAATCCTTTTTTATTCGGATAATTTTCTTAATTTCAATTAGATTTTGGTTTCTTGATTTAAAAATGTCAGGAATTTCCTATTTTGGGGAAGTAGCACCTTCAAATTTTGCTCCCCGTGACAATATTATTTTCTTAATTTCCTATTATGAGATATAATTTTATTAAGAAGAAGGGAGAACTAGGGAGAGCTACTAAAGCATCTTGAATTTTCATTTGCACACTTCAAAATTTTACATTTTGCATTTCTCCAAAATAAAAAAAGTTAAAATTAAAAAAAAATGCTATCCTCGTCTAAATTCGACGACAACATGTATTGAGCCAGCCACCCCACCGTTGGAAATGCAAAAACTGTTTGGTAAATTATGTTTTGAAAAGCAACTTAAGAGAAATGCCTTTCGGTAGAAAACACATTTGTAAAGTCCCTTTGGTGATTAATATAAATATTTTAATTTATATTTAACAACAATGTTAAAGATGTTGTAAAAACAATTTTATTAAAATTAAAATTCTGTTTTTTTTTTTTTTTGCTAAAAAACATAAAATGGAAAAAATTTACATACTCTCTTTCTCAATTACAATAAGAATACTTTCTTTACAATAAACACATGATAACATATGCTTTGAGGAAAAAATCTCATTGTCCTTAAAAATTACAAATATCCTTAATTACTTCCTAAATTCATAGCTATTTGAACACATAAACATGCCATATCAAATGCTACATCATCATTTGAAGCATTACTCTCCTCATTTACATTATTAGGATCCGTTGTATATAAATTGGGATCAAAATCTACTCTAACAAAATGTGCATCATTCAAGGCATTTCTTAGTATATAATTATGCAAAGTCATCGTTGCTATCACGATTTGCACTTGTTTTATATATGGATAATTTGGCATACTCTTTAAAATCTTCCACTTCTTCTTCAATACCCAAAAGCTTGCTCAATTTCTGATCGTAGTGAGAAGTGAGCACAATTGAACACTCCTTTATAACCCGTCTGTTGAGGACCTTGTTGAAACTCAGGTGAATGATATTCCAAAACTAGATGATGACGAGCCAACTCGAGCCAAACATACCAAAAGCAAAATAACCTAGAAGATGGTTTTCTTTTGAACAAACAATGTGCCTATTGAACCAGATTGTGTCGTCAAGCCCTGTCTAACAAATAACTTGTTCACATCACAAAGTCTAGTCTCAACATCAAGAACGTTATCATGGTTTCACTTTAGTCCCCTAAAACATCTTCAAACCATTAACGCAAGATAACACAACAAGATGACAGGAAAAGAAAAAAGGGAAAGCTTATTAGCATCCCCCGCATTTATCATTCATGAGCAACAAGTTGAAAAAAGAACGCCTTTTTTTTTTTGGAGACCCAAAATCCCCCGATAGTCATTACAATCAGATCTTACTTCCCACTCCAATTCTTCCATCAGAGAGAAGGGGACACAAAGAAAAGAAAAACATGTGGAAATAAACTCGTACATTTCACGAGTGATCGGCAAACGTGATCTTCGCTCCAACATAATAGCTCTCACATGGCATTGAAATGTAAGACTCCAAGCAAACAATGAACCTAGAAACAGAATGAAACTATACACTAACTTGGTTCGGCCATTTCAACAAACACATGGTGAGCATTGAGTTGGGATTAGTAACAATGCATCGACAATCCAGAGGTGCCTAGACTCTCAAAATAGGAAATTGTGCACCAACCTTGATAGTCATCCACGGTTAGGCTTTGCGCAATCAAGCCTGCAATCCAAGTCGAAAAGACATTAAAAAAACAAACAACCTAAAACAGGAAAAAATCATCAGCACAAACCGACGCATGCAACGAAGCATCAAATTGGAACTAGAGACTAAACACGAATCAGCAATTCCAGCAACCGTGAACGTCATGATAGACGGCAAAAGCCGCGAAAAGGCAAACCCGAAGCACGGCATCTTTAGTCCCAAGTCACCGAGCCTGGGCAAAAAATCGCACTCAACGATAGGGGAGGGGAGGAAACCACGAGAAACGAAGGAGAAACCGTATGGACCGTGAGAAATGCTGAACCCACTCGGCGATTTGCAGTACTCGCAAGAGCACCTCTACCGGCTGCAGTCCAAGGCCACCGACTCCCCCCTTCCTCACCGAGAACACCGAGCTTTGGGAGGGGGGGAGAGAGGAGAGACGAATCTGTAGAGGACGAGTAAAGGAAAAGCACAGTTGAGCAAAGAGCATAGTCGAGCGAAGAGTGCAATCGAGGGAGAAGCGATTGTCACAAGGGAGGGAGCGATGGAAGGGTGCAAAGCGATGGAAGGGTGGGAAGAGAACAAGATCTAGGGTTTTTTTTGTTTTCAAAATGGGCAAAAATGGTTTTTCAATAAAATTTTGAGGGCAAAATAGGCAACTTACTATTTTCATTAAGTGAGCCCTTCAACATTCCAAAAATGCTGAAAGCTCAAGGCTAATCTCCACCTGCTTTAAGGGTGTGCAATAGGACCCGGTCAACCCGGTTCCCGATTCGGCCCACCCGGAAAACAAGGTTGGGAACCGATTCCGGTTGAAATCGGTTCCTAAAGTTCAAACCCTGTTTGAACCGGTCCAGAACCGATTCCGAGGGAATACCCACCAGGGAACCAAATCGACCGGACCGCTTCGGGAATCGGTTTGAGAACCGGTTTTTGGGCCCCAAAAGTCCAAAAGACCAAAACCCTAGTTGTTTCTAACTTTCTATCTTTACTCTCATGCTCGTCGCTCTCAGCCTCTCACCTCCACCGATCCATTCGAGCGCTGCGCTGCTGATCCTGCTTCCACTCACCCACCATCACCTTCCTCCAAATCAGCGCCCCCATCGTGGTCCCGGCCATCCTCGCCACCCTGGCGCCGTCAGCCTCAAACACGAACGTGACGTCGTTGCTTGAGAAGGCCGGGTGCAAGACGTTCGCGGGCCTCCTCATCTCGAGTGGCGTCATCAAGACACACTAATTGGCGCTGGACAAGGGCCTAACGGCGTTCGTGCTTGACGTGAGCTCATGTCACTCCTGTTGTACCATGCAGTGGCGGACTACACCCCAATCGGCGACTAAGGGTTGTGAGACTTGAACTAGAGAGGCCAACCTGTGTGCAAGCAATGAAGAGGGTGAGTCACGAGTAAGAGATAGAGTACTGGAATTATGCATCATATTTCGTAAATTTTCTTGTTGTGCAAGTGTTTTTGCTTTAGGGTTCTATGCCAAGTACCGTTTATTGAGGATTTATACTTGCACCTCTCTTGCTATCCTCTAGTTCTTTACATGTCATCGGTCTTCAAGCTAATGCATTTTGGTGTTAGCACTTAAGTTGTGAGATCAAAGGTTTGTACTTGAAGAGGGACATCAATCCCTTGAAACAGGTATTGATGCTCCGAGGTCATGCTTGAGGGTGTGTCTTGATCAAGGGGATAAGTACTTAGGAAAAGGAGATTCATGGGTGCGAATGTTCATTGCCTATATGTTAAGCTTAGGGAGTTGGAAGGCAATTCAGCTGGTGATGTGTGCTGATTTGTCTTTTTTTCTTTTTCGGGTCACAGAGATAAAGTGAGCTAATTGCAGGTTCATGGGCGTTACTGGAAATAGGAAGTGAAACAGTCTTGAGGATAGTACATCCATCATTTGCACACACGATAATGCTATTTTGATATGCATTAGTTGGCTATCCCCTGCACTACAGTAAGAGAAACGATAGTGTTGTAATGTCTTGTGCCTTTATCTTAACAACAGGTACTGGTCAAAGAGGCATTTCAATTCCGCAAGTATTTTCAATTACATAAGTTGATTCAGACCTGATATCGAAGTTGTTAGAACACTCATGAAACTCATATGTCTAGCAAATCAAATAATAATGCGAAAGCATTTGATACATACATTTACAGAGTAAATTCCGGCAGGCATCTAACAGTCTTAAACTGCTATATTTATTGGATGCATTAACTAACTTGTCTTGCTGGGTTAATTGGCCAACATCAGGACATCGCGTTGTGTGCATTTTGTGAGGCTTTTGCTAGGATTCTAAATCATGGCATATGATCTCGTTCTTGCTCTCCATTTGTTGCTTGTGCTTTCTGTCTGTTCCACTTCCAACATCATCCAATGAGTCTTCCCTAAATACCTGAAAAATTAGGTGTTACTTGGCAGTAAGTTATATTTATATTACATGAATCTTCTGACTACAAACGAACCAACCAAACTAGTTCTGCTACTTAGTCCCTAAATTAGTGAACATTCTGGAGCATGCGTGATTGCTTTGTTGTATAAGTGCCTTATAAATTCTTCTGAGCTGAGACTCGAAAGAGTTCTACCTTTGC
The DNA here is from genome assembly GCA_016097485.1 of Eucalyptus sideroxylon x Eucalyptus melliodora. NCBI lineage: Eukaryota > Viridiplantae > Streptophyta > Magnoliopsida > Myrtales > Myrtaceae > Eucalyptus > Eucalyptus sideroxylon x Eucalyptus melliodora. The sequence continues at coordinate 22,800,061 of CM027831.1, read as the reverse complement.
ATACGCCTTTGGACATTGTTGGCTTGGCATTGTTTTCCACCTTGATACACTTCTCTTGTTAGTAGCTTTAGGCCTAATCCTAGTTGGCTTTAAGTTCTTCCTAACCTCTATAGCTCTGACTGACAAGGCATCAAGATGGAAAGATACTTCCAAAGTTATGTTGAGAGATTTGATTTACTATGAAAACTAATATGTTTTTGTAGAATCCTAATGTTATATAATTTTTTTTTCAGTTTTCAATCAATGAATCAAGACAAAGACATATCAATGGAAGTAGAGGGACATAATGAAATGAGTCCACTCATGGAATTGACATTCCATGGAGCTGATGAAGTGGAATCTGCAACCATAGGCACGACAAATAAGGTGAGAGTACTTAACTCTCATACTGCTTTGGATAAAAAGCGAGCTAATCAATCAGATTGTTGGGATCATTTTTCGAGAATTATAGATGAGAAAACACAGAAAACAGTTAAGGTGAAGTGCATTCATTGCAGGATGGATTATGTGTATAATGTTAATCATGGAACCTCTACTATGTGGAAGCACTTGAGAAAGTGCAAAAAGTATCCTCGTACAGATAAAAAGCAATCACGTGGCAAAAATGTGGTTAGCGAGATTGGGGAAAATACTATTATTGATAGTGTCTTAACGACATTGAAGTTTGATCAAGAACGTTATAAGCATATGCTTACTCGAATGATTATTATTGATGAGTAGCCATTTTTCATGATTGAGCGTGTTGGTTTTCGCGATTTTGTTACTAAATTGCAATCTCTTTTCCATCATCTTTCATGATTTACAATGGCAAAAGATTGTATGAAGTTATATCTAAGTTAAATAACTTGTTTGGAAGCTTACTTTGGTAAGTTTAAATCTAGGATTGCACTCACAATGGATATGTGGAGTTCCATTCAAAACTTGAACTATTTGTGTCTTACTGCACATTATATTGATGAAAATTGGCAATTGCAAAAAAGAATAATCAATTTTTTGATGATGCATAATTACAAGGGTAAGGAAATTGGTAAAATTGTGGGAAAATGCATTTATAATTGGGGAATAGAAAGGAAGGTGTCCACAAAAACAGTGGATAATGCAAGTTCAAATGATGTGGCCGTTAGTTATTTGAAAGAAAACTTTTCAGAAGAAGGATTTTTTATTTTGAGATACACTGCTCATATACTTAACTTGATAGTAAAAGACAGATTGAATGAGGTGCGTGATTCTATTGCACGCATCCGAAACATAGTTAGGTATGTGATGAGTTCTCCAGCGAGAGCTAAGACATTCAAAGCTTGCATTGAGAGTGAAAGGATTGTATACAATGGTTCGATCTGTCTTGATGCTACCACTAGATGGAACTCCACTTACATGATGTTAGACACCGCCATAAAGTTCAAGAAAGCTTTTAAAAGAATGGAAAATAAAGATTTATTTTTTTTAAGGGAAATTGACAGTGATCCTCCTGAAGATGAAGATTGGGAAAATGACATCATTCTTTCTAAATTTCTTAGACGGTTTTATGATACAACCAAAAAGATGTCGGGTAATTCATATGTTACTTCAAATGGTTATTTTGAGAAGATAACTAAGTTGTCCAAGTATTTGAATAATGCAGCGAATTCTTTAAACCCAAAGCTTCAAGCTATGGGTTTAAAAATGAAAGAAAAGTTTGACAAGTATTATGAGAGTTTGGATAAAGTTAATATGATGGCATTAATTGCGGTTGCATTGGATCCTACAAAGAAGTTGAGTTATGTAAAGTTCTGCTTTGAACAAATTTATGATGATGAAGCAAAAATTGATGAGATGCATGATAAAGTGAATGTCGCTTTGGAGAATTTGTATAAATTTTATGAGCGATCTTCTATTGGCTCTTCTAGTAAAGAAAAATTTGGTGATTCAAATATGAGTAATAGTAGTAGTACTTCCAATGTTGATATTGATGACAATGATTGTGAAATCAATGCTTGGCACAAAAGCTTTCTCCATGCAAAGAAAAGAGCGTTGGATGAAAACAAATCTAAGCTTGATCGGTATCTTGAAGCTAAAAGTGAAGATATCATTAATATTGATCTTTTGATGTGGTGGAAGAGTGTTGGGTCAAAGTATAAAATCTTATCGTTGATGGCTCAAGATGTTTTGTCTATTCCCGTGACTACCGTTGCTTCGGAGTTGGCTTTTAGTACATCGGGATGTGTACTTGATGGCTTTCGAAGTTCTTTGACTACTAGAGTGGTGGAAGGTTTAATTTGTACTCAAGATTGGTTGAGAGCTGTTCACATACCAATTAATGTTGAAGAGTGCATCAAGAATGTGGAAAAGTTTGAGGCGGGTAAATTATATATATTTATTTATATCTTGTAATTCATTCGCATAACTATCTATTAAGTGAATGCCTTATTTAATCTCTTTTTTTTTTTATATAGATTTGGATTGTCTTACCAAGGACATTATCATTGGAAAATAAACTTCATTTTGTAGAAACTCCGATTTTGTGGTAAGTAAATAGACTTTATTAAATCATAACTTTTGCATGTCTCTAGAGTATGGATTCTTGTTGATTTTTCTTTATATATGAATTTTAGGTTTTTGTCAGAGATCTTGTACCACGTGGAACGCAAGGCCGAAGAAGGAGAAGAAGATCGAGCGCATCAAGGACAAGGTTGATATGTGATCAGCCAAAAATTTTCCTACAACTAGTTAATTGGCTAAATTGGTAGCTTGTATATTATTGGAATATGAGAAACTCGATGTACTTTGTGAGATCTGGGGATGCGAGATGGTCGAATTATATACTTGGTTGTTTTTCAAGGGGGTCCAAATTTTATACATGTTCCCAATGAGTTTGGTCGAAGGATGTGCTTGATTCGGCATTTTTTGTTTCAACAAACAACTCATCTAGACTTACTTCTCTAAGGTTAATATAAAGATACAGCAATTTTTATGCAAAACAAGTTCTAATATAAACAATGTCAACCTTGTTCCCAGACCAGAAAAACAGGGTGGGTTGGGAATAGGGTCCAATGCAAATAGGGTCGGGAATAGGGTCCATAAAAAGATAACCGGTTATAACACGGTCGGGTACAGGGTCCAAGTCTAAACCTTACCCACCCTGGACCCGATCACCCCTACCTTCTTTGAGCTTTTAGTATTCCCAAGGGTCGACTTTCACTTGAAAGCCCATTGTAGAATGGTTGTCAAACACCTCAATTTGAGGTGAAAAGCTTTGGGGGCTTGGGGCTTTCAAATGCACATCTAAACGCAATTGTTTTAAATAAGGGCCTAACCTTGTTAGCTCGCTGGTCGACAATATATTCTAGCCAATCAAGGATATTTTTTGTTAAAACACAAGTTATACATAAATTAAAAGATCAAAAATTAAAAAATGATAAAACTTGAAAAATAAAATGGAAAAATGCACCTTCTACTTGTGGTCACTGCCCCACTAGCAATAGGGTAGAGACAAAGGCCGACAAGGTCGCTTGCTAGAGGCAAGGACTGAAGGCACTTGGTGAGGGCCGCTAAGCCTGCACGAGGGTTGGCAACCCTCACCAAATGCAAGAGAGGGCGTTATTTGAGAAAATGAGAGAACTCCATGCTCTTATTTGAGAAAATGATAGTACTTCAAGCTTTATTTGAAATTTTCCCTTATCTTCAATGAAAAATGGGTGTTCATATTCAAGAAGTGGGAAGCAACAAACTTGGAGGATATCAACAAGTGTTTTACTTTAATATTAGCAAGGTTAATTAGCGAGTATTAGCTATCCTATTGCGTAAATATTGCAATGACAATCTTAAAAAGAAAATCAATATCTTTTAAAAAGGAAATCCATACTAGATCACTACAAGGAATCTTAACTGATTGATCATGATCCCGTAGACAAAATCTTTTCCTTAATTGAAGTCTCTACTTATGGATATCAAAATTTGAATGCTTGGGCAACGAAATCAATGGGATCATCTATCTGAGCATCTACCTTAATCTTCTCATCAATTGTCCAATGACTAAGTATGCAAATAGACCCTCAGCAAGATTATTCAACGAGAAGTTTTGGATTCGAAGGAGTATAAAAGAAAACCAAGATGCTCAAGAGAGATATATTAATAGAAAACAAGTCCAACGTTCAAGAGAATTTCACAATCTTTTGTTATCTTTAGAGAAAGAGAGAGAGCTTACCATTGTAATTAATTGAGAAGTGTTGATAGAATGTCAATGTTGGATAGTGATGCCTATTAGCTTGTGTGTGAGCTATTACTAACTTTGAGAAGAAGTGCTTGTGAATAAGCAGCAATACTCACTATTGTAATTTTTCTTTCATTAACTAGGGGAATCTAGTCAGTAAATTGTTAGCATGAGATAATGGATCCAGGTATACTATATAAATTTTCTGAACGCAAAGCCTTTATCTCTTTGCTTGTATTCACTTATTATCTTATATAAATTCTACACTGCTAAAATTACCAAAAGTCTAATCATATTAACACTTTGACAAAAGGCTCTGAATTTTTAAAAGTATCTCAAGTGGGAGTCAGTTGCATAAAATTTCAGTTTGGCAAGAGCATCAGAAAAGGCATTAACTTCAGCTCTCCCCAACTCCTTGTTGAAATAATAGTTATTTTCTTTTGCACGTTTTGCTGATTTGGTTTTTTAGTTATTAGAGTTAGTTGAGTCATGTGTGTTAGTTGTCCTAGTTTTTAGGTGTTAGTGGAGTAAGTGTTTTATGCAGAACATGGGTAGTTATGGGTCTTATTTTAGTGGTGTTTTTATGTTATTACGAAAGATGATGTTTCAACCTCATCTCTCCTCCCGTTAGCAATTTAACAGTGGTATCAAAGCCTAAGAGAAGCGAGAGAGAGTTTTTTTATTTTTAAAAAAAGATAAAGAAGGTTTAGAAGTTTGAGATACTTTCATAAGATAATTGCAGTAGCAATATTTCCAATGGCCATCAACAATTTTGTTCAACCAACAATTCCACACTTTGATGAACACTATGATCATTGGAGCATGCTGATGGATAATTTTTTACGATCAAATGAGTATTGGTCGATTATCGAATTTGGAATTCAAGAGCCACCAGCAGGCATGGCTTTGACAAATCCCCAGAAAACAGAATTGGAAGCTAAAAAGTTGAAGAATCTTAAGGCAAAAAATTATTTTTTTCAAGCTATTGATCGTCCCATCTTGAAGACTATTCTTTGCAAAGAAACTTCCAAGAATATTTGGGATTCTATGAAAAAGAAATATCAAGGCTATGTTAAGGTGAAGCGTGCATAGCTTCAAACCTTGAGAAAAGATTTTGAGACACTAGCAATGAAGGATGGAGAATCTGTCGCTAGTTATTGTGCTAGAACAATGGAGATTAGCAACAAGATGCAATTCCATGGTGAGAAGATGGACAACGTCACCATTGTGGAGAAGATTTTGCGTTCCTTGACACCAAAGTTTAATTATGTTGTCTGCTCAATTGAAGAGTCGAAAGACATGGATGCGCTATCTCTTGATGAATTGCAAAGCTCCTTATTAGTCCATGAACAGAAAATGAACAGAAGTTCAATAGTAGATGAGCAAGCGTTGAAGGCTTCTACCAATACTTACTCAAACAATTTCAGATGAAGGGGTAGAGGCAGAGGTAGAGGAAGGGGAGATCGAAGAAATAGAGATGTTAGTAGGAATTTCAAAGTCAACAATGACCAATTTCAAGGTAAAGGCAGAGGACGGGATCCTAACAAATCCAAGATAGAGTGTTTTAAATGTCATAAATTTGCTCATTATGCATCTGAATGTTATACTAGGTTGCCTAATAATAAAGAAAATGCAGAGAATTCAAATATTGTTGAAAAAAAAAAAGTTAAAATGTTGTTGATGGCTGTTCAAGATTAAAAGAAGCCTAAGTAAAACATTTGGCATGTGGATACAAGCTGCAGTAACTACATGAGTGAACGTAAATCTTCTTTTTCTTATCTAAATAAAGATTTTCATTTCACTGTAAGTTTTTGGGATCATTCTACTATGAAAGTGATGGAAAAAGGTAATATTAAGATAAGAATCAAGAATGGTTTTGTGGAAACAATCTCTAATGTGTTGTATGTTCCTAACTTGAAAAGGAACCTATTGAGTGTTGGCCAATTACAAGAAAAATGTTATGTAATCACCATTCAAATGGGTGCTTGTGAAATTTATGATTCTATTAGAGGTGCTATTGCAGTTGTTCTTATGAGTTCAAATAGATTGTTTTCATTAAAGATTAAAAATATTCAATCTTATTTGATGGCTGAAAAGAAAGATCCCTCATGGCCGTGGCATTTTCACTATGGTCACTTGAGTTTTGGTGGATTGCAGACCCTCCAATAGAAAAATATGGTGACAAGTCTTCCTCAAATTACTATTCCTTCTCAAGTCTGCGAAGAATGTGTTGTTAACAAACATCATCGTTCTCAATTTTCAAAAGAGAAGTCATAGAGAGCAAGGGATGTTTTGTAGCTAGTGCATTCGGACATTTGCAGTCCTATAAACCCATCCTCTAATGGAGCTAAAAGATTCTTAATTACCTTCATTAATGATTTTTCCAGAAAAACTTGGGTTTATTTTTTATAGGAAAAATTAGAAGCTTTCTCTACATTTAAAAGCTTCAAAGCTTGTGTTGAAAATGAAACAGGAAAGACCATTACAACTCTTCGAACAGATCGTTGTGGTGAATACTACTAAAAAGAATTTGAAGTTTTTTGTGCAGAGCATGGCATTCGAAGAGAGGTTACTAATGCATATACACCACAACAGAATTGTGTATCTAAGAGAAAAATATAACCATTCTCAACATGGTGAGAAACTTATTGGCAAGAGGAAGAGTTCCAAAAACTTTCTAGCCAAAAGTAGTAAATTGGAGTATTCATATTTTAAATAGAGGTCCAACTTTTGATGTTCAAAATATGACACCAGAAGAGGCTTGGAGTGGAAGAAGATCGGCTGTAGATCACTTTAGAATTTTTGAATGCATCGCATATGCCCATGTCCCGGATGAGAAAAGAAAGATACTTGATGACAAGGCTGAAAAATGTATTTTTCTTGGTGTAAGTGAAGCATCCAAAGTATATAAATTATTCAATCCACTAACAAATAAGATTGTAACTAGCAGGGATGTTGCTTTTGATGAAGAGAACACTTGGGATTGGAATAGGCAGCAGCCTACCCAAGTCCATTATGACAATGATGCTGAACATAAGCAAATTTCAGCACATTGTATGTCCAAAAATTCATCAGATATGACTTCTACAGCTGTTGGAATTTCGCCAACAGTCACTAAAGTCAAAGAAGAAGAAGCCCAATCTCTTCACTACGTTAAAAGAAGGCCTGCTTGGATAAAAGATTACAAGGTAACTGGAATTGGAGATTTAATTACTCACTTTGTCTTATTTTCAAACTATGACCCTATAACTTTTGAGAGTGCTGTTAAAGAAAAAAATGGCGAAAAGCGATGGATGATGAAATTAATGCCATTGAAAGAAATGATACTTGGGAGCTATCCAATCTTCCGGATGTACAAAAAACTATTGGTGTAAAGTGGGTCTTTAAAACAAAATTGAAAGAAAATGGTGAAGTTGACAAATACAAAGCACGTTTGGTAGCCAAGGGATACAAGCAGCAATATGAGATTGACTATATAAAAGTTTTTTCTCCAGTTGTGAGACATGACACGATCAAATTGGTGGTTGCATTGGCGGCACAGAATTATTGGTCTATTTTCCAACTAGATGTCAAATCGACATTCTTGCATGGATACTTGGAGGAACAAGTATTTGTCAAGCAACCCCTGGTTATGTCAAGATTGGAAATGAGTATAAAGTTTATAGATTGAAGAAAAGTCTTTATGGGCTAAAACAAGCCTCTTGGGCTTGGCATAGTTGTATTAAAACTTATTTTCTTAAAGTTGGTTTTTCAAAATGTCCTTATAAGTATACGTTTTTTGTCAAGATTTGAGATAAAAGGAAAATGCTTATTGTCTGCTTGTATGTTGACGATCTCATATTTACTGGAAGTTGTGATGGTATACTTGAAGAATTCAAGAAATCTATGATGGATGAGTTTGAAATGTCTGATCTTGGTATGATGCATTACTTCCTTGGCATAGAAGTGGTACAATCAGATGATGAGATCTTTATTTCTCAAAAGAAATATGTGGGAGAAATTTTGGACAAATTTCCGATGAAGGATTGTAATCATGTAAACACTCCAATTGAGTTTAGCATAAAGTTATACAAAGATCATGAAGGGAGGAAGGTTGACAGCACACTTTATAAATAAATTATTGGTAGTTTGATGTATCTAACTGCAACAAGACCGAACATAACGTATCATGTGAGTTTAATTAGTAGATATACGGAGAATCCTACAAAAATGCATTTGTTAACTGCCAAGAGAATCCTTCGTTACTTGCAATGAACTAGAAACTTTGGGCTATTTTACAAGAATTGTGAAAAGTCCAATTTGTTGAAATTTACTGACAGTGACTATGTAGGAGATCAAGATGATATGAGGAGCACTTCGGGTTATGCTTTTATGTTTGGGACAGGTGTTATTTCATGGTCATCCAAGAAGCTATCAATTGTCACATTGTCAAATATAGAAGCTGAATTTGTTGCTACAATAGCTAGTGCTTGTCAAGCTATTTGGTTAAGGAGAATTCTTGAGGAGTTGCAATTCAAGCAACCAAGAGTTACTAAATTTTTTTTTGTGACAACAACTCATCAATCAATCTCTCCAAAAATCCTGTGCCACATAGAAGAAGCAAGCACATTGATATGAAGTTTTATTTCTTGAGAGATCTTAGCAATGATAGAACAATTGATATAATCTACTGCAGGAGTGAAGATCAAGTTGTTGATATATTCACCAAGGCTCTCAAGATAGAGTCATTTGTGAAGCTCAGAAGGTTACTAGGTTACTAAGTGTTTGCACGTTAAAAACAATCAAGGCTTTAAACTAAATGTTAGTAAATATCAGTTTAAGGGAGGGATTGTTGAAATAATAGTTATTTCCTTTTACACGTTTTGCTGATTTGGTTTTTCAGTTATTAGAGTTAGTGGAGTCATGTGTGTTAATTGTCCTAGTTTTTAAGTGTTAGTGGAGTGAGTGCGCAGAACATGGGTAGTTATGGGTTCTATTTTAGTGGTGTTTTTATGTTATGTTTTTGTCTTTTGTAAAAGACATGGTGGTTCTGAACGAAATATGGAGTTTCAACATCATCTCTCTTCCTGTCGCGACCTAATTTTTTGGGTGCACCACCTAAAACTAGGTTAATGGACTGTTAAGTTTTTATACTTAGCTCAGGCTCTCCCAAGCCTATACCAATTCGCGACTTAAGGTTTAAGTTTTTTTAACATGCAAAAGATTATTATCTAGGAGTCGCCACTAATCGGTTTATGGTAGGTCGATTAGACACCTAAGTAAAATAAAGGGAGATTTATTTTACTTCTACGAACCAGAGACTGAGGGTACGGGGACTTGGTTACACTAGATTTCTCTAATGCCCTTTCGGTACCATTTTTTTAATTTTTCAAAATGTTTTTTCAGGCAGCTTTGATTTATTTTAAGCTAAATTACTATCATGGTGACCACACGGGTGTTCATCCATTATTAAAACATTCAAATAATAAATTGCATCACACAAAGCAAGCAATCATTTTTTTGGGTTTTCTTAATTAGAATTCTTTTATGAAAATGCATTTTTAAACTAAATGACTTAATCTTATTAATATGCAAATTTTAATAAAATTGGCCTATTATGCAAACTAATTATTATGCACCTCATAACCTAACTTCACTAATTAACAAGTTTTGATTAAATAATCCTATTATGCAAACTGGTTAACATGCACCTAGTATTTTGGATTTTTTTTAATTGAAATTCAGAATTTAGAAAGATCCTAATTAATCTATCTAAAAAGGGACAATTTTCTAATTTATTCTAGGGATTAATTTGGCTTAAACCCTATCCTATCTTAGAAAACTATTTTTTATTTTATTTTATTTTTAAAAAAGGATGAGAATATGAAAATGGGCCAATTATATCTAAGACTCTAAAAAGGCTGTTTAAGTCTAATCCTAACTTACTTTTTTTTAAAATATCTAAAAATGCAGTCCTAAAAATATTATCTAAAAATGCAATCCTAGAAATATAATCCTAAAAATTTGATTAATTAAACCTACATTGTCCAATTTATTAAACCTATATGTCCTATATGCTCAATCAAGATTTTGATTTTTTTGATTTTTTATTTTCTTTTTTGTTTAAGATGAATAATTGTTAAATTAGGGTTAAATCTAAACAATTAATATGATCACTAAATAGAGGATCAAAATAATTGAAAAAATAACCTGTCGTCTCACAAGTTAAATTAACAATTATTCTAACCCTAATCATCACAACAACTCAAAATAATTAAAAAGTCTAGTCCGAAGTCTACCAAAAAGCCCAAAAATTAAAAATAATTAGAAAAATGATCCGATGTCTCTCGAATCAAATTAATAATTATATTAATTTTGGACAAAATTCATACGGATAATGCATACTAAATTCACAAATATTAACATCAAATATTACAACTTAAATAGATAAACTAAAATGAGACAAAATAGAACAAAATAAATAAAAGAAAAAGCTAAACCACCTAAAGAAAGAGGGGCTTGCTGCAGCGTTGATGGGCGCCGGACGGACGGTGGCCGGCGTCGGGACTCCGGCGGGAGCTGGCGGACGGCGACAGTGAGGGGCTCGAGCTTGGAGCAGCGGCGGAGGCGGAGCTGGACCGCGGGTCGCTGGGTGGCGACGTCGGCAGCGGTGTGGGGCTCAACTGGCGTCGGGCGTCACGGACTGCTGGGCGGCGACGGCGTCGAGCTCCGGCGCAGGGTGCGTCGAATCCGGCGGCACGGGCGTCGGGTCGAGCAGCGAGAGGGCTTGCGGGCGTTGGGCACCAGGCGGTCGCGGAGGCGCAACGCGAGCGCGAGGGGAGCAGCAGCGAGCGTCGGAGGTGCGGTGATGGAGTTGCGAGCAAGTCCGGCAGAGCGGCAATGGTGTCGGCGATAGAGCTACACGTCGCAAGCGAGTCCGGCGATGCGACGCAGTGGTGCTCGGAGATCGGCTAAGGGTGGCACGGAGCGGCGACGGTAGGGACTCTCAAGCGGAGGGCAGCGGTGTCGGATGGCGGAGTCTCGGAGGCTGGCATTGGTGTGGCGTGACGCGGCCTCCGGCGGGCGGGCCGGAGCAAGGGCAGCCGGAAGGCACGATCGCTGGAGAAGAAGAACAGTATTCTTTTTTTTTTTCACTTCTGCTGGCCCACGTCTCTTCTTTTTTCACTGTACCTTGCTGACTTCTTCTTCTTTTCTCTGCAGCATGTCAGCATGTCAGAAGAAAGAAAGAAAAAACTAATTTTGGCTCCTTTTACATTGAATGAACGAGAGAGATTTCTTCTCCTTCTTCTTCTTTTCACGCTTTTTCTTCCTTTTTTTTCAAATTCTCTCACGGCCGCCTCTCTCTCACGAATTCTCCTCCTCTTGCACGAATTTTTTTAGCGGATTCTCCTCCAATTTTTTTTCGCACCCCCAGTCACAAAAAATGTAGCTCTCTTTTATAGTGATTCCAGACGGCCACTTTGTATGGTATTTTTCGAGTTTCCATCTTCCATCGCATTAAATCAAAGCTACAAATCAAAGCGAGATTTCGCAATCAACTCGATTTTGCTCCGATTTATTCCGTTTTATAAAAATTCTTGCCCTTTGTTCACCTGATTTTTAATTGTTTCTGCATTTATCGAAATCTGAATGCTCATCAGAATTTCAAATTTCCTTGCATACTTCAATCAAATCAATTTCCCCCATTTTCATTTTTTTCTTTTTATTTGTCCAAAAATGCAATTTTTATTTTCCTTATTTTCCTAAATTTGCTAAAAATAGGTGTCAACACTTCCTTTTAGCAATTTAACAGTATTGACCTCTCTGCGACCATCACTGCCGTATGGGCTGGACACACAAAATCCTCAAAAGGGAATTTGAGCCATAATTCGTAGCTCCCCACAAGTAGAACCATTTGCGAAGATTGGCCGAGACCGAGGATTATACATATCGACTGAAGTACCCAGAAGGCAAAAAGGAGGACATATCGCAGGTAGAGCCAAAAAAACTCATCTTGACCCTCCCTTCATTCGTTTCAAGCAAGTGAATAATCAGAACTAAACGCCAACACAGTCCAAGGTACAACCACATCTCTCTATCAGGCACTTGATCAAACACTTGACAACGCGCGCTCATCAAGGAGCACGTCCCCACAAACCCAAGTAAGATTGCTCCCAAAAAACACCACCGCAACGATCCCACGAGCAAAAACCCAAGGAGCCTTACCTTTTCCGCCGGTCTTGTGAGATCGAGGCTTGGACGTGAGAAGAAGAGGTCCTCGATCCGCCATCCGGCGAATCGTCGGAGAAGCGGTTCGCGGCGTTCGCGTGGACCGTGAGTTAATCCGGTTCGTGGCGTTGTGCTCGTCTTTTAACTGGAAAATGGATTATCCGACGGCTCCCCTTAACTCTACAAGAATTTGTTCTTCTTTTTTTTTATATGCTAAACCTCGGGCTGGCGTCAATTCTCGCTCGAAAATCAGACTCAAAAGAAGAAGAAGAAGAAGAAACTCACACAAAAATATTTTTTATATGCTATGAGCGGATCGCGCGATTGCGAGAGGAATTGGGAGGGAAATTTCCCGAAACGGATCGGAAAAATCAAATCTTGGAGAACTGAAGAGAGAGAGAGAGAGAGAGAGAGAGGGCAGAGAGAAGGAGAGAGAAGGGGAAAGAGGGAGACGGCGTGAAATTGATTAAAGTTGCGATTTTTAAGAAAAGGGTGAGGCGAAAATTGGGGGAGAGAGATATATAAATTTCAACCTCGGACGATTTTTTTTCAGACCGGGTGTGTGTTTTTCTTTTGCTTTTGTGTGGAGCTATGTAACACCGACACGGACACATGACATGACGCGACACGACACGATACGACATGCCGATAAGTTATTTCTCAAAAAATAGGAAATTCCGACATATTCCAACATGTTATATATTAAATATATATCTTATATATAAATGCAAAAATACATAAATAATAATAAAAAGAGCATATAATTAATTTATACTAAAAATATTAATCCAATATTTGTTAATATCATTTAATGTTTTAATTTAACAAAGATTGAATGAGAAATTCAAAAATTGCAAACACAAAAGAGTAAATTTGAAGGAATATATCATGTTTTCTTACATTTGTTGAAAATTAATGAGATTTCTTATAGTCCTAAACCGAGTTCGGAGTTCATAATATAGATTGGCTTGAGCTCCTCTAAAAAACAAGATTCAAGAAAAATGGAAATCCAGGACAATAACTCTTAAAGTACAACAAAAAAAAAGGGAAATAACTAAATTTGTCTTGAAAAATGTGACCAAAAGAGATAACTCGCAAGCCATGCCTGTAAGAGGTGGAAAGAAGAAAAAAAAATCACAACTTTAACTTTTTGGGGGCAGCAGAGCGATGCCAATGAGAAGAGGGGCGTTCTATCATCACTCACGGGAATATCAAAATTTATAAGTGAGAAACTTGAGAGTGAAAATTTCCTTCCTTCCCCTTCTTTTTTGTTATTTTCATTATTTTTTCATATATTTATATTTTGATCACTCAAGTATTGAAAAATTTTAAAAATTGACCCCCATGCGTGTCGGAGTCGCATGTCAGAATTTCGAACTCGAGTGTAGTTGACCACGTGTCAAATTTTCTAACACTCGTTAACTGTGTCGAAACGTGTTAGAGCGTGTCGGACATATGGCGGAATGTTGGACACGACTCGAAAGTTTTTGGAGAGTGTCGGTCTTTTTAGGTGTGGGGAAGGTGAGAGAGAAGCAAAAATGAGTTATTATTATTATTATTATTATTATTTTTATTATTTTTATTTTTATTATCCTTTTTGCTTCTTTTATTTCTTTTTTGCTATTTCGAATTTCGTACTCCTGCTGCTTTTCTTGATTTTCTTGGTGGTGGTTTCTTGATGTGGGGGGTCGAGGCGACGAGGTTGGTTGGCCAGCGGCGCTGCGACGTCGTTGCAGGGGGGATATCTCGCGACCACAAGTGGCGGAAGAAATTTTTGTTTCACTTATATTATCATAATCTGCAGCACGAATCGAAAAGACCGGATCATACCCTTTCTTGCAAATCCATTCTAGTATCTTTAAGGTTTGCCCAATCCAGTTTTAAATGTTACGTTAGGATTGGAGATGGGCATAACTATGGTTTTGTGGATATGATTATAAGTATGAAAATGCAAAGTGGTCTTCAGAGGTAAAAACTCAAGTATTCATTTGGAATTTTGAAAATGAAGGCACTGGGTAGATATTAGATGTGAGGTGAAATATATCTTGAGTATCTTCTCTAAAGTTACATTTGTTGAAGGGGTGAGGATGAGATAAAAAAGGATTATATAAGAGAAATTTGTCTTATGTAGGTGGTCAATGGATGGAAGAAGTTCAAAATGGGGAGAAATTAGGGATTTCATCTTCTCTTTTGTTGTAATTTATTAACGTTTCAAACTCCTTTAAATCTCCCAAATCCAAAAGTAGAAACTCACTTTCTTTTCGCCACAAGCAACTTAGGCCTTATTTACTCGCCTGTCCTCTTATGTCATGGAGATGATGCAGTCGGGACGTCATCAATTGATATGCATATCACTTGCAAACGTAACAATTTTTACTCGAAATCTCCTAAATTTTAGCATCACACAGGCGTCCTTGAACTAAAAAATTTACAAATTAACCCCATGAACTTTGGCATGATTATGCATTGCTCCTAATATGAAAAGTTACAAATTAGCCCCATTAACTTTGGCTTTTATCACAACAGTTAGTTATTCTAAGCATGGTGCTTGAAAATGGGTTAACAAAATTTTCTTGATTGAAATAACCTTTAATCACACATCACTTTTTATTTTCTTAACTTCATTGACCATCATATATGACTGTCTTTTCTTGACTTGGTGATCCATGTAATAGAGGTTAATTTGGTCAAGAATCCTCACTCATTATCCATATACACACGTACACACACACATATATATATATGATCATAGCCTATTAGATGTCCATTTGTTTGGAGATTTGTATATATGTTATTGATTTTATGGGAAAAATACTTACTTTTAATTAGTTAGCACTCGAGATTTTGTTAGAGCCTCATTAGATTAGATCTTTGAAACTTAACCTTGACTTGATGGTGTCTTTTTGTTTAAGTTCAACGAGACTCTAATCCATAATAAATACATAAATTACTAAACTCAAGCTCGAAAATCAAATAAACAGTAAAAATTGACAACAAAAGATGGTACACGATCTTATTTGAAATCCAAAAGTTTATTTTTAGAAATATTAATGTGTATGATTGAAAATTGTCATTAGTGGGTGAGGGTCTTTTCTTCAACTTTCGGACCACTTCTTATTTTAGGTGGAATAACTAGAGTGCGTTTTGGACAAGAGCTTTAGTACTGGGGAGTATTTTACTAAGTGGGGTTTCTCAAAAAGTTAAATTAAAGTAACATAAAATTAATTGAGCCAGCTTTTACTACGATATTTTGCGAGGTTGGATGTCTTAACATTTTCAAATTACTAAATTAATCACGTAGGAGTGTCGATAGCCCATCTCCCTACTGAAGATGGTCAATTGTCTTACGATGTCAAAACTTTGCCGACGTTTGGTTACAACAAAGTGTAGGATGTCGAATACGGATTCTTATGTTTGACAATTGTCGCAACCCTTCCAATCGGGGAAAAGATGGAGTTAGGCTTTATGCCGAGTCATGGACCAATGTACTCATTCAACACTGGTTTATTTTCAAATCTTAGCCTTACGTGACATTGGGATTTTTTTTTTAGTTTGATTTAGTCTATGAAATACCCTATCATGAGAACGAGTCACCACGATCTTATTGGACTGGTTAGGAGTCAAGTGAGATACAAAAGTTTATCTCACAACCTATCAAATCAAAGATCTAGGATAGAGGACTTGATTACACTAACTATTTTATTAGTGACATTTTAGTACATTGGCTTGATTATTTGTCCACTAAGGTGTCCACCCAACCTAAGGTTTTGTCTGCTAAGTGTCCACACAATGTTTTAGGTGTTTATTATGATCCTAAAAGGAAACCTGACCTTTTAATTGGATTAAGCAAAT
This sequence comes from Eucalyptus sideroxylon x Eucalyptus melliodora, assembly GCA_016097485.1. NCBI lineage: Eukaryota > Viridiplantae > Streptophyta > Magnoliopsida > Myrtales > Myrtaceae > Eucalyptus > Eucalyptus sideroxylon x Eucalyptus melliodora. The sequence goes on along the minus strand of CM027831.1, from coordinate 22,783,812 downwards.
TACAACACAAAAGCAATATAAAAGAACTACAATCAGTTCATCCAAGAATGATAATAAAAGATCAAGAAAAAAATCAAATGCACTAAAGTAATAAAATATGAGTTGGGTAAAAATATAACATGGTCTTGTTATTGAACTCCAAAATAGTAATCTCATGAGCTAATTTAAATCAAATTCAATTTATCTTTTAAAAGATTAATCCACTTGAACCTAAACTAAATCAAAGGTATTTATGAGATTTCTTAAGCTATATGAATACTAACTAAATAAAAATAGGCTAAATCTAATATCAAAATCTAACAGCCTAATTAAGGCCTTTTTTCTTAACAATTTTCCATTATTATTATTTTTTTGTCCTTTATTTATTTTTTATATTTTTGTATTGTTTTTTGTCTTTAATATATTTTATTATAAATGGGTAACGGACTGAGCCCTGGGCTCAATCCAAAAATAGGCCATACTTTGCTCTTGGGGATCTCGGGTCTAGGCCTAAGAAAATATGGAGGACTTCATTTAAGAAATGGGCTTTTTCGCTCGAGCCTAATCCTATTATAACAAAGATTAAGCCCAAATCTATTAAACCAAAATAAACCCAAAACTTACCCATCTGATATTTCCCCAATCCATCAAACCAAATTAAACCCAAAAGCTTACGAAAACTAGGCTAAGGCTCTATTTATTTTGCAAAAAAAGAACGATTTATATATAGTTTTCCTAAAAATGATGGTTTGAAATAATTAATTAATAAAAAAATATTCATTACCAATAACAAATTTTTTAAGTGAAATATTGGTAACAATTTATGTCTAAATATTTTCATGGACAATGACATATATTTTCCGTTCATTCACTTTTGTGAGCAATACAAGCGATTGTTTTAAGGCAAATCTTTTGAAATTATTCATTGTCCTCGATGTAAATAGAACCTAAGTACGTCCAATGTTTTCTTTCTCTTATATTACTTACTTTTTATTTGTTGTTTTCCTTTTTATGTTCATTTCATCAATAACTTCCAAATCATACCCTCATCAATGACCACAATTATTCGTCATCGGAATGCACAAACAACACAGTGGCAGAGAAATGATAAACAAAAGTATATTCAGGTTTTGATCTCGATAACCATGATTTCATACCAACGATACAATTCCTATTGCTTGAAACAGATCAGTAGGCACTTCCATCGAACGATGATAGAAATTGTTTGACAAAATAGCTCTGAAGCTTTTTGTCGAACAGGTTATGTGCATTAAGGTCCATCGAACTTGTAATGATGTATTTTTCTTATTTAGAAATCAATGCATCGATGATAACAATCCAAGACATCAAAAACTAGAACTCCCAAGTTTGTCCATAATGAGCAGATCTAATTGTATTAGTGTCTAGAATTGACTTCTTCTATGTAATACAATCGATAAGGCCTCATTGGTAAGTGCTACAAGATCTTGTACATTGGAACCCATGGTTATGGACCCGACTCCATTAGCATGAAACATTTTTTTCCAAGTGAAATCCCCTAACATATGAAAGGGTGAAAAAGTGCTTTCGTTGTTGTGGAACAGAAGCTTTCGTATCTTAATACATGTATTTAATTTATTCGGAATTATTAGAGCGGGATCCACTTTTTGGGGAATATGAGTTGAAGTAATAACGAGAATATTTTGAATTGAACATCTTTCAGAGCAGGAATTGTGTTTACTCGGTTATTGAGAAGAAATGGAGCTATGATTAGTAATAGTATCGACGATAAGGACTCCTTTAAATTGCCTTCAAGTGAAGCCAATGCCGTCGGAACTTCGAACAGGATTTAATATCTTCGTGCTTCTCAGCTACAGAATAGAACCGAATAGAGTACTCCCGCGCGATAGCGGAAAAAGCTTAACGAGAAAGAGCTTTCAATTGCGATTTTGGGTCAAAAATGAAATAGAGCGACGAAGTCCATGGGTTAGTATGGGATGAACGGATCGAGCTCTCGGATTAAAATTTGAATGCAACGGCCAGATGGATTGAGTTATTTGTTATACTTGTTTATTCTCGATTCTTCTTATTATCATTTCTTTGGATTAATATCCTGAAAAATCCTAAATTGTTAGACTTGTGACAAATTTATTGAAAACTAATTTTTTGATCACCAAAAACCCTAAACTGGTACACATATGGCAATTTTACCCCCAATAACCACAAAAAATCCAAAATTGATATATTTGTCACAAATTTTCTCAAACTAAAATTTTGATACTAAAAACTCAAAGCTGGTATATTTGTGACAAATATATTTTCATTAAATTACATTAATTCCACAAAAAAACTACAAAACCGGTACAAGTTTGATAAATATAAAACAAAATCTCAAACTGATATACTAGTCAACTGTCATATGTTATCCAATTCAACAATTTGACTATAAAATTTAAGAGAAACTAATATAAAGTAAATTTATCACAAGTGTTAATTTAGGATAAATTTATCAAAAGTATACTAATTTGAAGTTTTTATAGTCAAAAAATTAATTTTGGGGTAAATTTTTCACAAGTATATCGATTTGAGATTTTTTTCGTAGTATTGATCATTTTTCTTTTTGTGTTTTTCACAAGAGTAAACATTTATTGTTGATTAAAATTCAGATGTCAACATTGATATATCAGAAATCTTATACATATTTAGCTTTTCATCGTAATCAAGCATAGAACGTCATAAAATACGGATTCTTAGCCTTATGATTTCTGTACAAGTGTTTACCATTTCTCATCGTATTTGGGTCCAACAGGTTTCAAAGCATGGTTTTTTAATTTGTGGCGTTTTGCCCGTTGAACTAAAAAGCAAATCGTCTCAACATATCTGTTATATTTTACAATGTCGCAACATTTCGTTGTAATCAAAGGCATATGTAATATCTTTATGTATTTTGACGATATTTTACAAATACATTTATGGCATTTCGCCATAAGCAAAGTGCAAAATATTGTAAAATGTAATGTGATGTCATGCCATTTCGCAATACATAATAAGTATTAATTATTTTTATGATGCGACCATGGTTTAAAAATAGGTTCTAGTCTTTTTTAAAAATTTGTCAATTTTATTTGTCAATTTTGGTCTTCATCTTTCCTTGTTAAACGAGGGAGCTGAAAATGGGCTTTAAGGCCCGGTCCAACTTGACCACCAGGGCCTAATAAATTTGATTGGAATCCCTTCACACAAGATATGCTATGGACAAATTAACACCAGCAATTCGGAAATTCGTTCACGACATTCGTCATCTCGAGGAAGACAGCTGAATCTCTTCTACTATGCCAATCTCTACTGCAGTGATCCATGTTCTTTTTGTTGGCGATCCGAGAGATCATTTTGTTATGGTTTTGAGCTTTCTAATCTTGAATGGAAATTGTACACTGTCATATGAATCTATCCTAAAAATTGAACTTTCCGATAAATCCTTGTTGGCGTGCAGGCTAGAACATAAAAAACTGACAGTGACATGGTTTTGAACTTTTTTCTCAACATCCCGAAAGTACAATTTTTATTTTATTGAACTTATCCGTCCACAGAATTTACTTCATGTAGGATATCCAAATATTTAAACATTTGACTTATAGAGTTAATTCACTTATCCTTCGAGTCAAACCGGATCTCTAGGACTAAACTTCTTATAGAACTTGTTATAAATTAAATGCACAACAGAAGTAGTTATTCACATCAGATGATTAGATACAAAAACAATGTACCAAAGATTGTTTACATCAAAAGGGAGAGAGACAATTTTAGTAATGGATATGTGATCTTCCCAAAAAGAGGCAAGCGAGGCCGTGGCGATAGGTGAAGGGAAAAAGATGAACAGTAAAGAAGGAAATAATAGAAAAAAGGAATTTTTTTAAAAAAAAAAAGAAATATTAACAAAATTGCAAAAAGACATCGTTTCATTTAAGATCGTTTACGTCAACTATTACCATGCCATTTAGAATGGTTTGCATTGACTGGACCTCCAAGTCAACCATTTTCCGCCTAAATTGGCTGGATGGATTACATTGGAAAATCCTCAAAAATGTATAGAACTAAAATGGTTAAATGAAAGAATTTATGACTAAGTTGGTGGACATATAATAAGTTTAGGAAATTTTAACAAATTCCAAACTTATCTAAGAGACCATTGAAAATATAGACGATATTGGCCAGGCCTATGACGTGATTTTGATTCCTAGTTCTTGACCCGCTAACATAATGAGATTGGGTAAAGAAACAAACATGCGTGGATAATACAATGACATTTTAATGTTAGAGATGCTAAGACTCATACACTAAATTGGTTTACTTAGTAACATATGTGCCACTCTTTAAGTAATTATTTAAGTTAGTGAGCCCATTTAAGCAACAAATAAGAATGTACCGGATTTCAGCAAACGGCTATTAGTTTGTGTAGCGTTATTCCTTTCCATGTACATAGAATAGATAGATCCGGAAAGCAACCAACATAAGTTTAAGTCTCCGGTTCCTTCTCCCTTCATTTTTCAGTTGTTCATTCAGATTCAAGAGGTAAATCTTTTATGTGAGAGTCTAATATTGCTATAGTAGGCAGAAATATTAAGGAATTACAAAGTGGAAATGGGATGATAATGATAAAATTCCAAAGGAGGCACGCCGACAGTCGCCAGTCTCTGTGAGGTGGTGCTAGTACACCTACAGAGCGATTTGGACACAGCAGACAAAGACTAAGAGAGTCCAGCTTCACGTGACCAGCTTGGACCGGATTCAGCTGGCGATACGTCTCTTTTACAAGACAAGTGTTTGGAAAAATGAGCGAGTGGTATTTTTAAATTCTGCTTTGATTTGCTTTAATCTAACTTTTTGTCGTTCAACATTGGCTCGTGCTGTTGACCGAATGGGAACGGCATCTTTTGACTACTAAGAGCAAATGAAACAGGGTTGTTGATGGGTAGGTCCAACCAACATTGTCTGCATGCATCAGGTGCGGCCATCATCTGCAAAATAGAAAATGACCGAATAATATGGTGGTCACCGAGGTTTGTCTTTTTAATGTCTTGGTCGTGATGGCATAGGGACACTCCATATGTCTCCATTGGTGCAAAACTTGCCATGACAACAACCATGACCTAGCTAAGATGAGAATGCTTTCTTTTTTAGCTTTACCAATGACAGGACGTGACTGGATAGTAATTTATATCATGATAGCCCATGAAGTTTTCACATTGTATTAATGTTGCCCATTCAATAGTTCAATCAAAATACCACCATAAATTTGGAGTTCGGAAAGATTGCGAATTCTACTTGTAAATGAAACTTAGTTTATCTTGAATCATATCCCAAGAATATCACATACTTTCTCCTCTTTAATATGGCCAAAGTATCGCCACAGAACCCCATGATTAACCTTGTGTTTTGTTTGAAGTGACTTAGAGAGACTGAAGAGGGTTTGCAAATAATCTTCAATTTGTTTTAGTAGAGGGGAGAGAAAGAATTTGAAGTTTCCCTCTCAGATTATCCCCATTGATTTTTAGTGAGTTCTAAATCTGTCCAAAAGTAGGATGATTTAACTAAACAATCGATTCCCTTCCATTTCTCCTCTCTCTTAATCAGTCTTGCCAAGCAAACACAATTAATCCATTGTTTTCTCTTCTTTTCTAATTCCTAAGGAATTATTGAATCTGTTATCCTCTTCAGAAGTCACTCCATTTAAATATAATGTTAGACAAGAATAGCAAGCATCGGTATGGATCATGCATTTTTTTTTAGGGATATGTTCACTAGAAATCCTAAAACTTATAATAAAAGTACAATTTGGTCCTAAAATAAAATGTATAATCGAGTCCTAAAATTAGTGAAATTAGTTCAATTGAGTCCTTCTGTAAATTTTTCCCAATTTGGCCAACAAAAAATGCTAATGCAACTTTTTTTTTAAATTTTATCATTCCTACATGGTGATAACGTGGCCAAATCATAAAGTATAAAACTCAAATGATGTCATTTTGGTCTAAACCTGATTTTTAATCCTAATTTTATTTCAAAAGTTTAAATATAATCTAAATTTATTATTAAAAAAAAGAAAAAGAAAAAAGAAGAAGAAGTCGGGCGGGTAAAACTTAAGCCCTTGCCGCCACGGCCTCCCAATCACTAAGAGGGGTTGGCGAGGGGTGGGGGTGAGCTAGTGGGGTCATTGAGGCCCATTAGGGGCCGACAACCCTCACCAACATTAGTAGAGGGCCTATAGGCCCTCATCTAGATTTGGGTAAGGGTAATGGCCCTCCTGTGACTCTCACCTCTAGGTGAAGGTTGACATTGGCTGGGGTTTTGCGATCCCCAACCAACCATTCCCCCACCATCGCCAGCCCTTCCCAATGGTGGGTGGTGGAGGTGGCAGTGGTAAGGGTTTGCAGCCCTCGTTGCCTGGTTCTCTATCCTTTTTGAAAAAAAAAAATTTAATTTTAGTTTATTTTTTATATAATTAAAAGAAAAAATCATATTAACAATCAAATTTGGATCAAAACTACGTCATAACCACATCATTGCCATATAGGAGAGATAAAATATTTAAAAAGCCACGTCATCATTTACTATTAGTCAAATTGGATGGAGGTAATGGAAGGACTCGATTGCACTTTTTTAATAAGTTTTAGGACTCAATTGCATTTTCTTGATAAGTTTCTAGATTTCCGATAAGCATAAATTTTTTTTTTTACTATGTCAGGTGAGCAACAGGAGCCTAGATGAAAGAGAAACGCATTATCGTAGTAATGTGGTCTATTAAAAAGTGGGATATTATTTAAAAAAATGAAGTCCAATAATGGCTACGATAAAAAAGGATGAGGTTTTTTCTTAAGGATTTGATATTCAGGTTCCCTCAATTCCTCATGATAGACGTTTATCACATGACATTGGAGAAAGCAGAAGATTGAGATGGAAGGTATTAGCTTCTCATAATTAATAATTGCAAAATTGCTATAAATTTCGATGTAAAATTTGAATGTTAATTTTAAGAACCATTGAACTTTTTTAAAGATGATATGACAGTCTTTTGAAGGAATATTTCAAATAGGAGCTTGCACTGATATCGTTTTTTCAAAAGAGGATCCAAAGTGAACACGGTCTCAAATTAGGATTTGAAGTGGCTAATAGTTTCAAATAAAGGCATAAACTCACGTGGGCTCCTCACATCACTTTTCAAGTCATGATCAGGGCATTTTGGTCTAGGGTCTCTTTTTCCTTTCTCTATTCATCTTTTTCTTTTGAAGCTGCTTCAGCCCTAAGCTCTTGACCATGGTGCTGTGGTGGTTCAGCTAAAAATATGGCAGCCAGCACATCCCCAAAGGCCTTTCGAATTATCTCAAGCCTGTGTGAGAATTGAGTTCCTCCTATTTAGGGAAGAAATAAAATATAAAATCCTACTTTTTTCTTTGTTAGAGATTTTATAAAGTTAAAAGAGTATTGGCAACCTATGCCTAATAAAGAAATATTTTCATTTTCAATATATTGATTTTACATTATTAAAAAAAAAAAAAAAAGACAATACTTGGAAAATGGCAAAAGCTTCTTTACTTAGATATTTAACAAGTGCCCTATTTCAACATGTTTTGTTCTAATATGAACCATGAGATTTGTGGTTACAAGGCATTCTTGTAATAGCCCGTGCACTTCTTTGCTATCCAAGTTATACAATTCACTCCAAGAAACACACAATAACTTGCTATCCAAGTTATACACGAAACACACAATAACATGAAGTGGACACGCAAGTAACTTTGCATCTAGCCCAATCTGCATTAGTGATGCAAATAGGTGAAGACTTCTTCGTGACAAGATTCAAAGTCCAAGATGTATAGTGTCTTATAGCATAGCATGCGCTTGACCATCTGAAAGTTGGCTACAGTCGAAGTATGCATATGTTGACACTCGCTTGTTTCATAAAAAATGGAAGTTCACCCTAATAATAATATATCTTTCACCAAAAGTTGATTCTAGGTTTTTTTTTTTTTGTGAAGATGGGTTCAATGGCAATTTTGGATAGCAAGTCTTTGATGTGTTATATGGTAAAAATAAAATGCAAGGACGATAAAAGTGAAAGATAAATGCTAGAAATAAAAAGACTAGTTACAATGAAAATCGTGGATATATATAGCTTACTAGCCACGATTACAATATGCAATTATCACTCTAAACGCAGTTACGAATGCACATCCTTCTAGGTTCTTGGCGTGTACGTTGACAATCATTATTCACAAGCAGTTATGACCTCCAATGCCGCTAGTATAGTTAACCATCACTCGATATTTGTGTCTTTACACAACATCTTGATCTATGTGTGTGTTCTCCTCTTGTCTCCAACACATAGCCATAAGATAGTTAATCACCTGTGTTTTTCTTTGATGTCATGACATTTGTTGAATATCTCTCGACTGCTTGTTAATACCGTTAGTTATCCTAACTCTATCATGTAGCTATCAATATCCACCCCACATGATTGTCAATTTTCCCATGACTTGAGTCGTTTTAATTTAACTCATCTCACCTAATCGGTCAAATTCTATTGTCATCGATTGCAAATGAAGAGTCTATGGAACATTGAAGGATCGAGACATCTCCCGCGGTCCCCTATATCACTATGTATCTGGTCCAGAGCACAAAAAAATCGACAATCTTGAGAACGAATTGACAATTTAGCATTTGAAATAATTTGACCTATTCCAAAGTCTACGGGCCGGTTACTGACAGAAATAAAATTATTCCTTCTCAATACTTCAAAATTTGACTATATGGGGGTCCCAATCTTTGATGCCAAACTTGCTTATATGCTGATTTTTGCCTTCTCGAAAAAAATGCTAAATTTTGTGGATCTCTGACGGCATACAACCCACGCTGATTACCGTCCGTTATCAAAACCTGATGGGTCTTCGAGACGTTAAAACAGAAACCAGATCCATCAAACTCAAATAACAATCATAATCTTGTGTGAGTTGAGAAACGGAGAGATTAGTCTTCTTTATTTGGGGAATTACCAAAACGTTTCAAAAAGCTGGAGTGCTAGTCTCCTAGATGCTTTTCCAGTAAGACCAGTAGTCAATATGACTTTGGGTCAGCCCAAAAATTGAATATGTGGATCAATAATAATAAGGAATTACAAAGTGGAAAAAGGTGGACAATCACGGGCCACACTAGAAGTGGCTACAGCTTCTCTGAGGTGGTGCTACTACCACCAGTAAGCGACTTGGACTCGGAAGATATTGTCCAGGAAAGTCCAACCTCACATGTCCTGCTTTCACCTGATCCAGCGGTTGATGCTCACTAGAGAAGTGGTTTAGAAAAATCGACGGTGAACGTTATTATATATCTGCTTTAACTTGCTTTTTGTCGTTTCTTCGGCTCGTGTTGTTGACCAAATCGGGAGAATGCGAAGGGCATCTTGGACTTCTCAAAGGCAAATTAAAGAGGGTGGATGATGATAGGTTGGTCCAACCAACCTTATCTGCATGGAGCGTCAGGGCTTCCATCATCTGCAAAGTAATAAATGACTCGATATTTATAGTCAATTGCATTTGGTTTAAAAATGTTTTGGTCATGATGAGAAAGGGACCCTACATATGCTTTCACCGGTGTGAAACTTGCCATGACAACAGCCATGACCTAGCTATAAGAAGAGGCTCCTTTCTTTTTGAGATTTACCAATTAGAGGACATGACTAGATTATAATTCATATCATGATAGCCCATGAAATTATCGCATCATGCTATCAATATTACCCCTTTAATAATTTGATCGTGGTTCTGCCGTGAGTATGGAATACAAAACAATTGCGAATTCTACTTTTCAATGAAACTTCTTTGATCCTCAATCGTGTTTTCTTAGATTTACCAATGATAGGACATGGCTAAATTGTCACATTGTACTATCAATGACAACTCATGGAATTATCGCATTGTACTATCAACGTCACTCATGGAATTGTCACATTGTACTATTAATGTCATCCCTTTAATAATTAGATTAGGATTCTGCCGTGAGTTTGGAGTTCGAAAAGATTGCAAATAATTCTACTTTTGATTGAAACTTATTTTGTCTTGAATCGCGTTTTTTGAGATTTATAGGACATGGCTATAATTCATATCATTATAGCCCATGGAATTATCGCATTGTGCTATCAATGTCACCCCCTTAATAATTCGATCGGAATTCTACCGTGAGTTTGGAGTCCGGAAAAAGTGTGAATTCTATTTTTAAATGAATCTTATTTTGTCCAGAATTGCATTCCAAGAACATCATACAGCTCCACCATTGTAGTACGGCCAAAGTATTGCCAAAGAACCCCATGATTGATTTTGTGTGTTTTTTTTTTTTTTTTTTAGGGATATAATGGGGATTGAAGAGGAGATTCACAATAATCTTTGTTGTTTTAGTAGATGGGAGTGAGACAATTTGGAGTTTAACTTCATATTATCTCTATTAATCTTCAATAAGTTCTTAATCTCTCCAAAAGTAGGATGATTCGACTTAGTAGCAACACGATTAATTACTTAATTAATTAATCCATTCTTTTCTCTTCTTTTCTTTTCCACAACGATTTAGCGAATCCTTTATCCTCTTCAAAACCACTCCAACCAAATGTAGTGTTCTTTCTCTTCAAAACCACTCCAACCAAATGTAGTGTTCTTTCAAAACAACAATAGAAAGCATCAGTAAGGATCACAACTTTTTTGTTTTTTCAATCTTGTCAGGTTGAGCAACTTGAACCTAGAGAGACATGTCCTTATTGTTTGATCTATAACGAAAGTGGGACATGTTTCTAGACAAAAATTGAAAGTTCAATAGCTGCCATGATAAAGACACGTGAGGATGTAAATATTGGGCTGTCCTCAATTTCTCTTGATAGACGTTTGAATGATAGGGTGGTCTTTTGATGAAGTCAAATTTTGACCCTTTGAATGATCACGGCGATAAAAACAAAGTTCAATATACAATATGGTAGCCAGCACACCTCCAGAAGCTTTACAAATTATCAAAGCCTAAGCGAGAATTCATTTCCTCCTATTTATAGAATATAAATCCTACTTTTCCCCTTTTTTAAAGAATTTAAATTAAATGAGTGTCCAACTCATGCTTAATAAAGTAATATATTCTTTTTCAATGCACTAATTGTGGTTGATGTGAAAACAATAATACTGCTATACTGACAAAGTTTCGTTATTTCGATTTTTTTAATAAGTGTCTAGAAGTATCCGTTTACAAAACCTAGGTAATAAATAGAAATGAAAAGATTTTCTGGAGACGTCAAACCATATGGCTATACTAGAGGGACCCAATCGAAAAATGGTTATTTCTCCTCACTAGCGCCCTCTCATTCGTATGTTGAATTGACTACTTGGATCGAAGCATTCAAATATATTCAAAATTAAGCCAACTTATAGTCACTAGACAAACGAATGAAACCACAGTTAGTTAATTTGACTTTGGTGCACTATTTTTTCCTCGGGCATAGTATAACATCGCGACGTGAATACATGAAAATTAACCTTTTTTTTTTTATTTTTATAGTAAAGTGGAGTAATTTAGGGTATCTCGGGGAGCCGACAGTTTCTTCCTCAAGGCAAGCAACTTCACCGTCGCGCCTACCCAGCCACCCCTTTATGCCCTGTTTCGTTGCACGGCAGCTTCCTCGTCTTCCAATTGATTCAGTGTTTTTAATTTTATTTTATTGATTTCCATGCTCTTTCTCTCTTCATCTCTTCGAGTTCTGAGTATCGAAAACTCCAATCCCATTGAAGCTCAATCGTCAAAGCCTCTCGTGCTTTCTGATCGCAAGTCGAGAGGGAGTTAATCGTTCGTTGATGATGCCAGTAATCCGCCTTTAACACGAAGCACTTCACGAGGCTTTTGTCTATTCCTTCGCTCACTTGCCGAGACATTGCAGGGCCACTTTTTTTTTTTTTTTTGACAAGCATTGCAGGGCCATTTAAACATAGATTTTTCGTTGAATATAAAAGGATTATTCATTAACTCATTTTCCTAATCGATTCAAATGTCGGAAAATAAAAATTTGTTTCTCGACAGAAACCTAACTTTAAAACTAACTATAAAGACATCTCTCTCCCACTTGCCGTGTCTTGTCATCAAGTCTATATCGTTGTCATTGCTCACCATTGTCACTGTAGGGATTGCCACCAGTCGTAGCGTTGCCACTGTTGCCACTTGCTCCCGTTTGTTACCCTAAAGATCTAAGATAGTTGTCCTTTACCTTGAGGCCAACAACCCAAGATTGGAGGCTAGTAATATGATGTCGAACTATTTATATGTAAGTTCAATTTTTGATATCAACGCGTATAAATAATCTGGTATTAGGGGTTCCGTCAAAGTGCAAATCTTGCCTAACTTCCCTTAAGCAAACAGCATATTCACATGATTGATAAAAAGTCAGGTCATATTTATTAATGAAGTATCAAGTTATCAACAAATGCAGGAATAAAACATGTTTTTTTTTTTTTTGGTCCGTCGGAATAAAACATGTTTAAGCTGATGAAAGCATCACCTTCCAATGTCCCACCAAAGGATTGTATAGTTGGGGATTAGGACTTAGATCCAACCGTTGATTTGCAGCATGGATCAATGGTTTCATTCTACGCATATTCTTTTCTAGATGAAGTAGATAAGGTGGTACTAGAAATCTAACGATAACTATGTTACGACTACAAATTCTACGAATCCTATTTTTCAGATCGAAGAGATTAAATGAACCCCACCTTGTGGCTGGCGACAACAATAGCAGAATCTTCATTATTCTTACCCTACTTTCCTGTTAATGAAGCTTCATCCGAGTAAAAAAGAACTTTTTATCGTCAAGAAGAGAATGATTGGCCTCGTGCATATATTCTGCAGATGGTGGTGGAGCACTTAATCGAATTGACTAAAAAATCTAATCGACCCGCACTGACACTACTAATCCTTCCTGGTCTTCCTCGTGTGTGAATGTCAAGACTATCTCCCATAAAGTATTCTTCGCTTTCGGTCGTCATTTGTCCAGCAAGGTTTCGTTGAATCTGCCCAATTTATAAGCCAGAAAAGCAAAATTTAGTGAGGCATGCACCCCTTATCTTATGGCCGAACTTCGAGAAAATCCGCCATTGATTCTCATTCCCTGTACAGAGAGAACCTCTCCTTTCCTTCTTTTGGGTCATCATTTTCGCATAAATAGCTGTCCTCCGGATCGTCACTAAGATTATCGACTCCCGAAAAGGCGGGCGCCAGCAGTTTGCTGCTTCTGGAAGCAAATTAGAATCTCCAATCAATCTTGGGCACCGCAATGATTTCCGCTTCTAATTAGTAAAAAAACTGTGGACGAAGTCTCCGAAATAGTTGTTAAACATCTAGTTAAGAAAAGTTTCCATTTTTAATTACATTATTTATTTTCATATTATAAATTATTAATGCATTAAAATCGAAACATTTTATTATTTAATGTGATAGATAAATGCCTCAAAGGCACTTGTTAATAAAATTTATGTTAAAGAATAAAGACATATAAATTGAGAATAATTATAAACCCATACATAAAGTTATATGACATTTTATTTGTTATTAAGTTGCACTTATTTGTTTAAGTACCTCCTCACAATCTCCCTCAATACTTGTCACTGTATCAGTTGTAGGGGTTAGCTTTGGTTTAGCTATAGCACTACTCAATATTATATGCATAGCTTGGCCTAAAACATAACTACCTGCATATTGTTCTTTATTTTTTGAGTATAAATTGGATTCTTCAAGATTAGATGGAAGATGGTGGGTGACAATCATCTTAAGTTGCTATTACATTGATGTAGATGTATACTAACTAGGGTCGTAATGTAAACGATTTATTAAGAAAAATTAGAATTGTAGAGTAGCCATGCATGAAGAGTTACAATATTTAATCAAGTCGAGCTTCTAATTCAAAAATGTTTGACTTTAGTAACATGACATATAAATTTTAATAAGGAACAGTATGAATTATACCCTAACGTTGTCTTTCACTTCAAAAATAACGATGTCAACATGTGTTAAAAAAATACCATCTAAATGCTTATTTTGAAAGCGTCTTGATTGACTTTTAACTTTTATGTTTTACTTAATTCAAATTTCATGAGACATGCACTTTAATTTTTTTTTTATCTGAGAATGTTTGAAACTTTCGTAACATATAAATGTTGACATATAAAGTCACATATTTTTCCATAATTTTTAAAGGTTGCATAATATTTTAAATTTTGATAGTAATTTTCAATTTTGCTGAACTATCAACAACTGTGCCATTTAATAACTTTCTTGGCAAGAGATGTTCCAAGACTTCAAATGATTTTTGTTACATAGATTTAGTAGGAAAGTTTGCATGTATATGTTCTATAAAACGTTATCCTTTTGCAATTTATCTCACCTGTGGTATTGAATTCTTAAACTATTATTGCCGTGACAAGCAATAATAGGTGGTCCAAATTAGCAGACCGAAAATCTAGTCCGTTACTCACAATTACAAGACCATAAGTTTCGCCAATACCAAGGTTATTGCTTTGTGATTGAGTCGATTCCAATTTTGGCACGGTGAGACACTTCCTTGATATATTACTCTTTGAACTTCATTTCCTTAAATCACTTTTTTTTTTTTTTTTTTTGCGTAGGCAAGCTGAACCATGACATAAATATGACATAAATGTCTAGAAGGTTCTCGCATATGCTTCTGGAAAGTGACTTTCATATTTTTTCAAAAAAAAAAAAAAAAAAAAAGAACTTTGTTAAAAATTATATGTGGATCTACTCGTCAATTTCTATTTTTCAGACCACATCCATCAAACTAATTAATTCGACAATGAACGTTGTCTTCCACGACGATATTCTTTAAAAGCAAGCTGGGCTTTAAAAAATCCCCATTCGTCAGAACTTTCCCACTTTCTTCCCCGCAAAAGTTAAAGAAGAGTCACATTCATTCAATAACCCAGAAATTTCTGAGATTATGACCTCCGATTATTGCTCCTCTCTCTCTCTCTTTCTGTCTCTCTCTACGCACAGAATCCCAAGAAAGTGAAGATCACCTCAAGCTAATGTTCGCAGATCTTTCAGGTGAACTCCATCGTCACGCCATGCATGTAAGTGCGGTGCCCAATCACTACAATATATCGATTCGAAAGCAACCACCGCAAGCTTAAGTTCCCCAATTTGTCCTCCCTTCGATTTTTCCACAGTTTCATTCATGCTCAGGAGGTGATCTTTTGAATGGTGGGAGTCACAAATTGCTATAGCAGGAAGAAACATGAAGGAATTACAAAGTGGAAAAAATGGGATTATCATAAATTCCAAAGGACGCACACTAAAAATGGCCATGCTCTCTGTGAGTCGGTGCTAGTACACCTGTCGAGCGATTTGGACTCAGCAGACAAACATCAAGAGAGTCCAACCTCCCGTGACCTGATTGATCCAGAATCAGCTGGCGATACGTCTCGTTTACAAGAAAAGTGGTTTGGAAAAGGGAACGCGTGAACATTATTGACTATCTCCTTTAATTTGCTCCGACTTACTTTTGTTGTTCAACATCGGCTCGTGTTGCTGACTGAAATGGGTGAATGAGCGGGGCATCTTTGATTTCCAAAAGCAAATGAAATAGGGTCTATGATGGGCTGGCCCAACCAACATTGTCTGCATGCTTCCGAGCTGCCATCACCTGCAAAATAGAAATTGACTGAATAGTACTTAGTCAATGACATCTGTTTTCATAATGTCTGGATCATGATGGCAGAGGGACACTACATATGACTCCACTGGTGCAAAAGTTACCGTGACAACAGCCATGACCTAGCTAGAGGAGACTGCTCTCTTTTTGAGATGTACCAATGAGAGGACATAGCCATATTAGTATTATTCATATCACAATAGCCCTCATGTCACCCCTTCAATCATCTGATCTAAATTCCTCCCTAAATTTGAAGTCCGTAAAGATTGTGAATTCTACATTTAAATATAATTTATTTTGTATTAAATTGCATTCCATCTTATTCTTTTGCTTAGAGATGATTAGTTCCAGAGTTGATTTCAGATTTGTGGAACTTGAAAAAATCCTCTTGATCTTGAACCGGCCTAAAACTTCTTTTTCTATTTCATTTCTGAAGTAACAAAGTATTAAAAAACACTGAACCACCGTTCAGAAAATGCATACACAAAAACGCTTGAATGAAATAGTTATACCAGAGAGGCATTTCATCAAACATCTAAAGTAGAAGGAATTTTCTGAATTGAAACTTCAGCAGTCCAGAGTCTCCAGACAATATATTCACCAGTTTTCAGAGCTCAGATCCAAGTTGACAAACTCAAGTGCCGCTGGGGTTGGGGGGGGGAAGTCAGAGAGAGAGATGAAAAAATAGACTTGGAGTTTGGGTTTTTAAAATATGTTCTAAACTGCTGGTTCCTAGGTGGGTGGGTTAAGCACCCAAAATTGGGAGCTAGACTGGATATTTCTTTTGAAATTGAGACCCGTGCTCACCCCTACTTTTGCCTTTGTAGTTTGGCCAAAGAACCCCATGATTAATATTGTGTTTTGTTTGGAGTGATTCAGAGAGGGTTTACAGATAAACTGTGTCTTTTTGCAGTGGAAGAGGAGAAAGGATTTGGTTTTTCCCTCTGGATTGTCTCTATTAATTTTTGCTGAATTATAAATCCCTCCAAAAGTAGGATGATTTGACTGTGAAATTGATTTCCTGCTGTTACTCTTCTCTCTTAATTAGTCTTGCCAAACACAATTGATTTGGGTCATAACATAATTGATAATTTAATTGGTTGTTTTCTCTTCTTAATTTCTTTCCTAACAATTTCTTGAGTCGTCTATCATTTCGAAATCACTCCATTTAAATATAGTCTTTTTAGAACAATAATTGAAAGTATCATTATGGATCACATATTCGCCTATGATGCTAGGTCGAATAATACCAATTTGGGATACTTTTTTAGACAAAATGGAAAGTTCAAAAGCTGTCATGATAAAAAGGTAGAGGTTTTTCTTGTAAGGAAGTCAATATTTAAGTTATCCTCAATTTCTCATCATAAACATTTGAATAATAATCTCAAGAATCATTAGATCCTCAAAAGATAACATGGCGATCTTTTAAAGAGGTCAAATGGACACTCAAATTGAAAGAATTGCAATCATATTGACGAAAAACAAAATAAGTTCAATAAAAAAAAATATGGCAGTTAGCACATCTCCAAAGGCTTTATGAATTATCACAGGCCTATGTGAGAGTTGATTTCCTCCTATTTAGGGAAAAAATAGGATATAAATCCTAGCTTTTCCCTCTTTGAAGAAAATATAATAGCCTTTTAACTCATATATAATACCGAATCATTCTCATTTTCAATGCACTAATTACATATAACACAATGAAAACACCACTTTGAACCATACAAACTTCTTCTATTTGAATACTTAATTTGTCATCCCAAGCTACTCGTTCATAAATTGGAATGAAAGTTTTGCCCAAGTGGAGGAGCAAAAACGAGCTATTACTAGACAGACTCAATTTCAGAAATGATTATTTTAAATAAATGCCTTCCTCTTCTTTGTATATTGAATCGACTGATTATAGTCTTTAAATTCGTATCCCAAGCATTGTTCGTTTCAGAATTCAAATTGATTCAAAATTAAGCCAACTTATACTTGCTAAACAAACGAATGAAGCTAGAAGTAATTAATTTGACTTTGGGGCGCTAATTTTTTTCCCCTTGCGGATAGTATAATTGCGTGCGATAACACATGAAGGGTTATCTTTTTTAATGTTTTTCAAGTTAAGCGGAGTAAAGAAGGGTCTCTCGGGGAGCACAATCTTCGACAGTTTCTTACTCAAAACCAGCAACTTCATCTTCACGCCTTCGCAGCCACCCCGATCGTGCCATGTTTCGTTGCGCAGCAACTTCCTCCCCTTCCGATGGATTCAGTGTTTTCTATTGAATTTCACGTTTTCTTCGTCTCCTCGAGCTCTGTGTGTCGTAACTCTAACCCCCCATTGAAGCTTTCAACCGTTGAAGCCTGTCGATCTTTCTGATCACAAGCCAAGTGGGAACTAGTCATTCCTCAGCGACGGCCGGTTATCCGCCATTATTACAACACAGTTCACGAGGGTTTCGTCGAACGAGACGAAATAGCTTCGCCACGCGTGTGATCTTTTTGGCCCCTAGCCTGCCTTACCTTGATTAGTTTGCGAGCGTTTTCAGAAACGTGTCTTGATAAGAGTGTCGAATGATAAAGAAAAAGGTGGAGGAAAACTTCTCGCAATCTCACCTTCAGTCCGTGTACTTTTTGTTTCTTCGAAATGATAAATCCCATTTTTTTTTTAAATGGGATCACTATTTGTCCTTCTAGAAACTGGGTCGATTGAAATGTTGATGTGAGCACTGAAATGTTTCTTATATGGCGTCAAGTAGATGCCATATTAGCAACATGAAAAATCATACACGTGGGGAAGAGAAGGGGGGTTGTGTTGGAGAGGTGAGGGCTTGATAATGAGGTCGGTCATCATCTTGTAGTGATGTCATAAATTAAGTTAAAATTACCAAAAAAGTCATACATTTATTGTAATTGTGCCAATTCAATTTTCGACTTTTTTCTTTAACTAAAACTCATAAACATTTTGTATTTATGCTAATTCAATCCATCTTGTCAAAAGTGCCCAGCCAATGTTGACATTAATGTTGGCCATCTTATATGGTACCACCGACGCCGATTTGAATAATTTTTAAATATTTTTTAAAATTTATGTATGTTTATTTTTAAAAAAATTTCTCTTTCATTTTTTACTTTTCACTTCCTTCATCCTCCAAGAGGTTGCTTTGTTGGTGATCGTTGGAGGCAGATTTGACGAGAGCTTGGCCATGGATGGGCAAGGCTCAACCTCACACCCTATGGGCTCAACCATTGCTAGTGGCTAGTTGAGGCAAGACCTTGCCGAATCTACTAATGGCAAGGCTTGACCCTCGCCAAATACAATGAGGTCCTGTTGGCCTTGCCTTTGGACAGTCACACTTCGACAACTAGTTGGAGGAGAAGAAAGTAAAGAAAGGCAAAGACAAGAAAAAAAAAACTATAATATTACTTAAAATTGTCTATATCAAATATCGGTGGTACCGTGTAGGATAGCCAATGTTCATGTTAATATCGATTGGCCAATTAAAATTGACCGAATGGACTATATTAGTATAAATACAAAAATTTTATAACTTAATTGGCAAAAAAAAAAAAAATTCGGATTGAATTGGCACAATTGTAATAGATTTAGGACTTTTTTGATAATTTTCCCCATAAATTAAGGTAAGCGACCACTTTAGTGACTATCATGTGGGGGTTGCTATTACATGAGGCTTTCGAGAGATGCAACTATCATGGTACCATTTGAATGTCATTATTGCTTCGGGCTCGATAGGCATCAACAATTTGATAGAATACTTAAATATTAAACTACGGTTTCAATAGGGAGTGAGAGGGTCTGATAATGAGGTTGGCCATCATCTCGCAAGATGCCATAAACTAAGTAAAAATTACCAAAAAACTCATACACCTATTGTAATTGTATCAATTCAATTTTGGGAAAAAGCCACAAAAACCCCGAACTTTGCCTAAAGTGACACATTTACCCCAAACTTTTTTTTATGACGTGAAAACCCCAAACTTTGCCAACCGTGACACATTTACCCCAAACCTTTTTTTTGCGACATAAAAATCCTGAACTTTCGTTATGTGACACATTTACCCCAAAATTAGAGGGCATTTTTGTAATTTCATTTTTAATTTTTTTTTAAAATTTGTTTTTACTTTTTAAAATTTTTTTTATTTTTTTTTTCTTCTCTTTCCCTCCATCGGCTGGCCGGCGAAGGGAAGCCGGCGTCCGGCGAGGGTTGCCCTCGCTGGCGTCGGGCTAGGGCAGCCCTCGCCAGATCTGGCCAGGGCAGGGCCGTCCTCACCCGACGCCGGCGAGGGCCGCCCTCACCTGCGTCGGGCGAGGGTGTCCTTGCCCTCGCTAGATCGGGCGAGGGCCGTCCTCGCCTGCGTCGGGCGAGGGACGCCCTCGCCTGCGTCGGGCGAGGGTGTCCTTGCCCTCGCTAGATCTGGGGAGGGCCATCCTCGCCCGTCGCCGGTGAGGGCCGCCCTCGACTGCGTCGGGCGAGGGTGTCCCTGCCCTCGCCCGACGCCGGCGAGGTCGCCGGACGCCGGCTTCCCTCCGCCATGGCCGGCGGAGGGAAGAAGAAGAAAAAAAGAAAAAAAAAAAGAAAAAGGAAAAAACAGAATAAAAAGACAAAAATGCCCTTGATGGGGTAAATGTGTCACGGTTTAGAAAGTTTGGGGTAAATGTCACTTTGGGTAAAGTTCAGGGTTTTTCGTGGCTTTTTCCCTTCAATTTTCGACCTTTTTCTTTAGCTAATTGAGTCCTAAACATTTTTTATTTGTGCCAATTCAATCCATCTAGGCAAAAGTGACTTGCCAACGTTGACATGAGTGTTGATCATCTTACATGATGCCATCGACGCTAACGTAAATAATTTTTAATGATATTTTAAAATTTGTTAAATTTATGTATGTTTATCTTAATTTTTTTTTCTCTTTCTTTTAATTCTTAACTTCCTTCATCCTCCAAAATGTTGTTGCTGGCGCTTAGCCAGAGGCAAGGTCGGCGAGAGTCTAGCCATGGATGGGCGAGGCTCAACCTCTCACCTTGCAAGCTCAACTATCGCCAGTGGCTAGGCGAGGCAAGACCTTGTCGGATCTAGTGAGGGCAAGGCTTGAACATCGCCAAATCTAGCAAGGTCTTGCCGACCACGCTTCGCCTAGTCGCAAGTCGATGATTGGCTAGAGGAAGAAGAAAGTAAAGAAAAGAAAAGAAAATTAATAAATAATTTTTTTTTGAAATTTTATTATAATATTATTTAAACTTGTTCATGTCAACACAGGTTGCATCACTTAGGATGGTTAACATCTATGTCGGCGTCGAGTGGCAAACCAAAATTGATTGGATGGCCTCAATTGGCCAAAATAAATATTTAGAATTGAATTGACATAAATGTAATAGGTTTAGAACTTATTTAGTAATTTTCCCCATAGGTAAGCGACCACTTTGGTTATATCATGTGGGGTTTGCGATTACATGAGGCTTATGAGGGACACAACTATCATGGTACCATTTAAATGTCATTATTCTTTGAGGCTTGCTAGGCATCAACAACTTGATAGAATACTTAAATATTAAATTATGCTTTCATTTACAAAGTTAAGTTTTTAGAATTGTTGACAATAGTCTTACAAAATCTCATATGATATTAGAGTAGAAGGTCCCGAGTTTAAATCTTTCTAGATCCCATTTGCTTCCCCAATTAAATATATACATGTTTGATAGTATGCAGAAGAAGAAGAAGAAGAAGAAGAAGAAGAAAACCATACTAAGTATGAGGTGGAATGATAGAATACTTAAATATTAAATTATGCTTTTATCTAATAACGTAAATTTTTAGAAAAGTTGACAGTAATCTAACAAAATCTCACACAACCATCATAGTATGATTATTCTCGCCTAAGAAGTTGGATGCCATGGTCCCTAGACCATTTCTAGATCTTACCACTCTGTCGATTCATTGCCTCGAGGTTAAAGGATACATATGCTAGTAGTTCATAGCTAATGCTTTTTCTCTAGGAATTTTTTAATTTTGTTAAGTCTTAGTTAGCACCTACCGCTAGATTTGTTCAAAAAGGTGATGGTACCCTTTTTAAAAATGATTGATACCACAAAAACCTTTAAATTGATAGACACGTGATAAATTTATCTTGAATTGATTTTTTGATAACTGAAAACTCTAATTTGGTATAGGCAAGACAAATTTATCCTAAACTAATTTTTTACCACTAAAAATCTCAAATTGGTACATTCATGACAAATTTAACCTCCGTTAACTGTTAAATAGGATTAATACCATAAATAATTACAAACTAATGCACCTGTGACAAATGGAGGATAAAATCCTTAATCGATATACCTATCAACTATCACGTGTCATTCAACTCTGATTTTTGACAGTAAAACTTAATGAAAATTAACAGAAGGGTAAATTTGTCACATGTATATCAATTTGAGGTTTTTATGATCAAAATATTAGTTTATGGTAAATTTGTCATATATATACCAATTTGAAGTTTTTTATGGTATTAACTCTTTTAAAAACTATATGATCCTTTTTAAAAAAATGTAAATAAACGTTTTTTAATTATGGATTTGTATAGGAACTCATGGTGATACGACCCCTTGCTCATCTTCAAAGCTATGCATTTAATGGGAAAACGCCATACAAGTTCTACGTCTTAGAAATTTTTTTGGATCCCCTTCATATTCTCGCCACAACTTTTTGCTACAATGAAGTTTCCGTTCAAATATATCCGGTGACAAATCAGGCCTATTACATGTCCAAGTCAACTGCATAATGAGATGGCAGTCATTCATGACAACTATCTGCCACCCACGTATAAACTTAGGCTTAGTTTATTTTGAGAAAATTTGACATTTTCAGATAATGTCTTTCAAATAGTATTTTTAGGAAAAATACAATATTTTTTAATATTTAGATGAAATCTGAAAATGAATTAGAAATTATTTTTTATCGTTCAAAAAGGAAAACTTAATTTCATTTTCCTAAAAAGACATGTACTATTCGTGTGATGTTCATATTACCCAACCACCAAGTACCAGTTGCAGGAGTTGGGGTTTCTCAAGTCCAACCGCTGGAAACTCTAGCATGGGCATCAGAGACTTAGGCCCGGACACCGATAATTTGGGTGTAACAACTAGGTACCTAGGCACTACCTCAAGGACCAGAATACGAGCATCGGTCTTAGAGCTATCCTCAAGGGACCGAGGCCCAACCTTTGTGGACGTAGGCTTGTTTGCCAAAAAAATGGGGCTAGACATTAATGACATAGATGTGGGAGTTGGGTATGCAGGCATGCCCTGATGGATTGAGGCATGGGCACTGATCCTAGTCTAGCCTCGAGAGACCCGAGCCTTCACTTGAGCGCAAGAGTTGGGTTCCTAAGCATGGTCTTTAGGGACTTAAGCATAGAAATTAAGGTTCCAATCATAGCCATTGGGGACTCAGATAGAACTATCGAGCTCTCAACATGGCTGTTAGAGAGTCGGGCATGGGCACTTGGGTCTCACACAAAACCATGAGGGACTTGAGCTCAACCTCTATGGACTTGGGCTTGGGCCCCAGTTTCTTGGACATACGAGCTGAGTCCATGTATGGCTGTAGAGAACCCGAGCACAAACACTAGGATCTCGGCTATCGAGGAGCCAAGTCTAGCCTCCATAGTCATGGTTCTAAGGGTTGATGACTTCGACAAAGGAGTCGGTAACTTGAGCATGGCCGTTGGGGACTTGAGCAAAACACCGAAATCTCATATTCAATCTTTGTGGACTTAGGCCTAGATGCTAGTGATTTGGGCATGATAGCCGGGTTATTAGGTATGGCCGCTAGGGATCCAAGCATGGACAGTTATGTAAACTGCGAAAGCGCACCCCAAGATTTCTATAGTTAGAATAAAAAATATATATAATCAACTAAATAGATTTGTGCACATGATTTGGAATCCATTTTTTTTTTATACTTAATAGCGATGATCCAAACTCAAGAACTTCTCATTTATTGCCCTATGTGTCATTCATTCAATGAGATTGCTCCTCACCCTTAGTGTCCAGTAAATGCTCATTATGTGAAGATATTTGTGCGTTAGGGTTATAGGAGAAATTTTAGCACTATTTATAAAGTTTTAAACCATAGGCTCTCTTATCAAGGGCCAGCCTCAACTCAGTTTACACTAACTAGCTCCGTATTAGACTAATTAAGAAACCTTATATCTCACTTTATTAGATCAATTCGTAAAATGGTAAATTACAATATCAATTAATATAGTTCACATAAAAAAAAAAAAAAAAAACTCTAACAAGTTGTCCTGCCTTAGATTAGAGGTTAATATTATTGAAATAAGTTCAATGTTTCATTTCAACAAGTATAAATATATATTAGGGTTTTGCCCAAAGTGCAAATATTTCATAACTTTACTTGAGCAAGCAGCATATTCACATGATTATTACTACGTATTTGAGTTATATCTTCCGAGGATAGGTCATATTTATTAATGAAGTATCAACACACGCAGGATTAATGCATGTTTAAGCTGATGAATGCATCACTTTTTAAAGTCCCACCAAAAAGTTTCGTAGAAGGGCATTAGGACTCAGATCCAACTTGTTGATCTGTTGTAGGGATCGTTGGTCCAAATAAAAAGGACAAGTAGTATTAGGAATGTAACGATGAATATGCTACAACAATAAACTATATGAATCCTATTATTCGGATAGAAGGGTTAAATGGACCCCTCCTTGTAGTTGGAGACAAGGATAGTAGAAGCTTCATTATTCTTTGCATACTTTCCTGTTAAGTGAAGCTTCATCCGAGTGATAATGAACTTTATTCAATAAGAAGAGAATGATTTGCCTCGTGCGCATTCTGTAGGTGGTGGAGCATCTTATCAAAATGACTAAAACTGAATTGACCCTCACTGATTCTATGTATGAATGTCTGGAATGCCTTTAAGAAGTTATTCTTCGCTTTTGGCTGTAACTTGGCCAGCAAGGTTTCGTTGAGTCTGTCCAGCTTATAGAGCCAAAAAAGCAAAATCTAGTGGAGTATGCACACGTCTGATGGCCAAAAAAGAAATTTTCCGTAGATATTCATGCCCTCTAGAGAAGGAACCTGTCCTTTCCCATCTTTGGGTCATTTTCGCATAACTAGTTGTCCTCGGAAGCGTCAAAAGATTATCAACTCCTGTAAAGGTGGGTGCCAGCAGTTTGCTCCTGTGGAAGCAAACATCGAGTCATCAATCATATCGGGCACCCAAAGAATTTCCACTTCTAATTAGTAAATTTTTTTATTACTGAATAAGACAAAATACTTATCAAACACTTATTTAGGAATAAAATACATAATTTATTTCCTACTATGGATTTCATGATTAAATAAGACCTATATTGAAAAATCAAGACAAATAAATTAAGAACAATTTATCAAAATCGATAAAGAAAGTAATATGACATTCTCTGTCTTATCCAATTGGAAATCTCAGCTCGTATTCTCTAGAAGTACTTCTTAATATATTAGTTTTGTGCGTTAGTTTCAGTATATGTATAAAGCCACTTGTCGGGGATTGAGGGGCCTTGGTAGGGGTCGCAGGGGCATCTCTCTCTCTCGTTTAGTAATTAAGGAATGTAACGTAGAGATGTGAGGTATTAATTATAGTGGAATTCTCTACTAGATATAACCCTAATTTAAAAGTGGATAAAATTTTATGTCTTCAATTCTCTTTCTTGCTTTTTCCTCTCTATTATGTGCACCAAATCCTAGCAATACTTTATACAAAATATGTAATCTGGCTAGAAAAGATAATTACATAATGTTTTTTTTTCCTTTTTGAATGTAGATTAGAATGTTCAAGATTAGATTGAAGATTGTGGGTGAGGATCATCTTAATTTGATATTTCCTTGACGTAGATTTATACTAACCAGAGTTTTAATGTCAACGACTAATAGAAAATTAAAATAGAGTTGTAGAGGAGCCATGCATGAAGAGTTACATATTTAATCAATTCGAGCTCGTATTTGAAAACTGTTTGACTCTAATAACATGACATGTAAATGTAATCAAGGGATAATTTAAATTAACCACAAGTTTCCAACCCGTGAGGGGCAATGCTTTTTCACTTTTTTTTCCCCACTTAACTTCCAACCTTCAAATTTAGTACAAATGTACCCTAACATTATCTTTCATTCCAAAAATAATGATGTCTATGTGTGTTGCAATGACCATCTAAATGCATTTGAACGCGTTTGAATTGACTTTCACTTTTTACTTTTTATTGAGTTTAATTATAAGATGCCATGCACTTTGACCTTCTTTATTCAAAAACATATGAAGTTTTCGTTACATATAAATATTGACATGTAAATTCACTTAAAATTCTCTCATGATTTTATATTATTATTATTTTAAATTTTGACGGTAGATGTTCCAGGACTTAGAATAATTTTATGTAACTTTTGCAATGATTTGATAGGAAAAAAAGCTTTCATGTAATTGTAGTTTAGCTCACCATATCAGTATTAAATTCTTAAATTGTCGTCCCAGTGACGAGCAATCATAGGTAATCTGAATTGATACATCAAAAATCCAATTCGACTAACTCACAATGGTGGTTCTAATTTTGGTACAACAAAAAGCCACACGCTTCCTTTAGTGACATATTATGTATGAACTTCACTTTCTCCAACTCAATTTACCATTTTTAAGGGCAATCAAGCTGAATCACAACATAATTGTCTAGAAGTAGAGATTGAATATGCTTTTGGAAATTAACTTTCATTTATTTCCAGGGTGTGAAAAAAATTATAAAAATACACATATAGATCTATTCGTCAATTTTTATATATTTTTGAGAATATGAAGTGTTCTGGCAATAAATAAAACCAAAGTACTTAATAAAAATGTCCCATCGACAGGGACCCAAGATTGAGCCAATATGGATGAGACATGAATGTCACAAACGAAAATATTATAATATAAGGGCTTCATTTGTTTCATGATGAATGATTGATTTTGAAAATGTTTTCTTAAATATGATTATTTATATCACTTATAAAAAATGAATAATAATGAAAATATTATTCATTTTAGAAAATTGTTTTTCAATCATTTGTTTTTTATGAAATAAATGAATCCAAACACTTCATTGTTTTTTGGGTTAATATAACCAAAAACTCCAAACTACTCATGACAAAATTACTCTAATCTATTTTTTTTTAAATCCCAAATTGGTCAACTTATGATAAATTTATCAAAAAATAATTTTTTAACTACAAAAATTCTAAACTATTATATTTATGATCAATTTATCCTTTGTTAGTTTCCATTAAGTTAAATTGATACCACGAAAAAACGACAAATTGGTCAAATTAAAGGTGAAACCTTAAATTGCTGCACCTGTTAATTGTTATGTGTCACCTAACTTAGCAATTTGATGATAAAATTTAACGGAACTTACGAGCGTAATTTTATCATAGATATACCAGCTTAAGGTTAATTTAAGATAAAATTTATCGATTTGAATTTTTTTGATATTATTCCTTTTCTTTTTCCCTGACAACCGGAGACCAAATTTGTTAAACTAGAGTTAATTCGACCACTAACATCGCTTTCCGAGACGATGTTCTTTAAATCAAGGTGGGCCGGCTTTATAAAAATCCTCAATCCTCCGCAAAGTCACTTCGTCACTTCCGAGTTCCTTCAATTTCCCCCAAAGCCCCTGCAATCATGAACTCCCACCATTATTGCTTTCGCTAGGCAACGAAGGTCTCTCTGTTTTTTTTTCCTTACTAAAAAAAAAAAAGATCTCCTCTCTTTCCCCTCTCTTTCCACGCACATTATCATCCTCATGCGCGCGGATCTTTCCATGTGAACGCCGCCACCTTCTCCTTGTCCTCCTCCTTCCAAAGCCGCAGTCGCTCCGCCACCGCCGCCGTCGCGCCATGCATGTGACGGTCTAATCGTGCGTGAGCACGAGACTGCAACTTAGACCTTCCCGTCCGCGGTTTCCTGGGAAAGAAATGGCGACCGGCCATCGCTGTCGCGGCGAGCTCGCGGCTGCCCTGAGGCTCGTGCTCCGTTCTTGGTCCCTGCTGTGCTGCTGCTGCTTGTTCTTGTTGCCTCTGGCCCTCGCCGCCGGCGGCGACTACGAGATCTTGCTCCGCGTCAAGGCCGCCCACCTCGAGGACCCGGACGGCCAGCTCGACGACTGGGCCCCCAGCGCCGACCGCAGCCCCTGCAACTGGACCGGGGTCACGTGCGAGACCCGGAACCGCTCTGTCGTCGCGATCGACCTCTCGGAACTGAACGTCGCCGGCAGGTTCCCGTACGACTTCTGCGGGATCCGGACCCTGCGGAAACTCTCGCTCGGCGACAACTCCTTCAACGGCACCGTCGCGGGGCCGTCGCTCTCGCTCTGCTCGCATCTCCAGTGGCTCAACATCTCCAGCAACAACTTCGTCGGCCAGCTGCCGGACCTCTCGCCCGGGTTCGCCGACCTCCGGTTCCTCAACCTATCGTACAACAACTTCACCGGCGAGTTTCCGGCTAGCTTCGGCCGGTTGCCGGCGCTGAGTGCCCTTTCGCTGTTCGGGAACTTGCTCAACGGCTCGATACCTTCTTTCTTGGGTAATCTTAGCCAGTTGACTCAGCTCGATATCGGTTACAACCCGTACGTGCAGGGCCCTCTGCCTCCGGAGATCGGAAACCTATCTAGGCTCGAGAATCTCTGGGTTGCGGGATCGTATCTCGTCGGAGAAATCCCGAGCTCAATCGGGAAGCTCACTTCTCTGAAGAACTTCGATTTGTCCTACAATATGCTGTCGGGGAAAATTCCTGATGCCATCGCCGGGTTGCGAAGCGTCGAGTACATTGAATTGTACGACAACAACTTATCGGGCGAGTTGCCAGAGGGGATCGGCAATTTGAGCAATCTCCTACAATTGGACGTCTCTCAGAACGGTCTCACCGGCGTCCTGACGGAGAAGATCGCTGCATATCCGTTCACGTCCCTGAACCTAAATGACAACTTATTCAACGGCGAGATTCCCGCGGTTCTGGCGTCGAACCCAAATTTGCAGCAGCTGAAGCTCTTCAACAACTCTTTCACCGGGAAATTACCAGCCGATTTGGGCAAGAATTCCGACTTGGTGGAGTTCGACGTCTCGAGCAACTCTTTCACCGGCGAGTTGCCTGAGAATCTCTGTTCCAGAGGCAAGCTCCAGGAAGTTATCGTCTTCAACAATCGCTTCACAGGAAGCTTGCCGAGTTCGCTAGCGAGCTGTGATTCTCTCGAATACGTCCGAATCAGCAACAACGGACTCTCCAGCGAGGTGCCGGCCGGGTTTTGGGGCCTCCAGGCGGTCTCGTACCTTGACATGAGCTACAATAAGTTTGAAGGGGCGATTTCGCGGTCGATTTCGGGGCCCAAGGGCCTGAAGTCACTTCTGATCGCCGGCAACAAATTCTCTGGTGATATTCCGGCGGAGATTTGCCAGCTCTCAAACCTCACCGTCGTTGATGTGAGCAACAACCAGTTTGGCGGTGGACTCCCGACGTGTATCACCAATTTGGGCAGTTTGCAGAAGCTCAAGATGCAAGGCAATTTGCTGACCGGCCCGATTCCGAGTTCAGTAGGGCCATGGGCCGATTTGACGGAGTTGAACCTTTCGAACAACCGGCTCACTGGGAGCATACCGGCTCAATTAGGCGACTTGCCGGTGCTGAGGTACTTGGACCTCTCAGGGAACTCGCTTTCCGGCGAGATCCCAAGGGAGCTGGCCAAACTGACGCTTAATAAGTTCAACATATCCCACAATAAGCTCTACGGCGAGATACCGCCGTGCTTCGATCACGAGCTCTTTGTTTCGGGCTTAATGGGCAACCCAAGCCTGTGCAGCTCGGATCTGAAGCCGTTCCCGAAGTGCACAAGAGCCCGGCCCGTCGCTTTCTACGTGCTCATAGCTCTAGCCGTATGCGTTTTGCTCCTTTTCGCGTCCCTGGTTTGGTTCCTCAGGACGAAGCTACATTGGTTCGAAGGCAAATCGAGACGGTTGTGGAAAATAACCACGTTCCAGCGGGTCATGTTTAGCAATGAGATAGTCGATCAGTTAATAGAGGAGAACAAGATCGGGTCCGGAGGGTCGGGCGAGGTCTACCGGATTAGGCTCAAGTCGGGTCAGATGGTGGCGGTGAAGAAGCTCTGGGCGAAGACCCAGGCCCCGGACATCGAGTCAATGTTCAAATCGGAGGTGGAGACTCTGGGTCACGTCCGCCACGGCAATATAGTAAAGTTGCTGTTCACGTGCTCGGCCGAGGAGAGCAGCCTTTTAGTCTATGAGTACATGGAGAACGGGAGCCTGGGCGACGTGCTGCACGGGCCCAAGAGCGGAGAATTCCTCGACTGGCCCCAGCGGTTCACGATAGCGGTGGGTGCGGCTCGGGGCCTGGCCTACCTGCACCACGACTGCGTGCCCGCCATCGTGCACCGGGACGTGAAGAGCAACAACATCCTATTGGATGAGGACTTCACGCCGCGGGTCGCCGACTTCGGGTTGGCGAAGATGTTGCAACAGGAGGCGGCGGCGGCGACTGGGGAGATGTCGAAGGTGGCCGGATCCTGTGGCTACATCGCGCCAGGTGCGTATTGCCTAATCCCAATCCTTTCGTTTTCATTATTGTCTGTCTGATTATGTGGTCTCTCTTTGGTTGCTAGTGTTCGCTTCCACTAAACTAGAAGACCAGTAGGCCCCATGTTCAACCCGATAATATTAATTTTGCCGATGTGGGGTCCATGGGAAAGTGCTTGTGAGTTGTATGTCTTGGCCTTTTCAACCCATGCCTTCGCTCATCTTTGACTAAAGTCAACCCAATTTGAACAGAGAGTTCTTAAATGGATTTAATATTTTTTAGTCATTTGATATTGGCAAGTGCCGCTCATTTTCTGAATTCTGTATACAGCAATAATGTTCTCAAACTTATTTGACTTGCAAGAGTAGTTTAATGGTGGCTCTTAAATTGATGATTATTTTTTTTTTCTCGGTTTTCGCAGAGTATGCATACACTATGAAAGTAAACGAGAAGAGCGACGTCTACAGCTTCGGCGTGTTGCTTCTAGAGTTGATCACCGGCAAAAGGCCGAATGACCCTTCGTTTGGCGAGAACAAGCACATTGTGGAGTGGGTCATCGAGGTCGCGTTGTCAGCTCCCGAGGGGGAAGGGGATGGGAATCGTGATGGCGAGCCCGGGTGGTGCTTCGGCGATCTGGCACAGCTCGTGGATCCGAGGTTGAGCCCGTCCGCGAGCGACTATGAAGAGATTGAGAAGGTCTTGAACATAGCTCTCTCTTGCACTTCCGCGTTGCCGGTCAGCAGGCCCACCATGAGGCGCGTGGTTGAGTTGCTCAAGGACAAAAAGTGGGCCCGTTCCAAATGATATGAGCTATCTTTTTTTGGCTCTCAGTTTAGGGGTCAGTGTGTACGTAATATATGCTGCGTGCATCGTCAACTGTAGTTTGAAAGTAGTGAGAGGCTTGTGAGATAGATCTTCCGCTGCCCTCTTTTTCTACCTCTTCAAGTGTTTAGGATTTTTATTAAAAGAACAATAGTTTTCAATCGCCGAGTAATTTTAATTCTAATTTTCGTAAGACGATCACTTGAATATTAACTTTTTTCTTGATTACTTGACGGTCATGACTTTTAAAAAATAAATGTTCACTTGAGTGCAATGACCTTTAATCAATCGCTTGAATTTCATATATTTCAAAAACATTTATTCCAAAGGCCAATAATTAGATGTGGCGTGGTATTTGGGATGAACATTTTTTAATACTTACGGATGTTGCATGTAAGGACACCAACTTTTACCTGAGGGATGAATTTCACCCCTAGAAAGGTAAAATGTGATTGCCATGTGAGCAAACTCCATGTAATGATAATAAATTGTTTCCAATCTGAATCGAAGATAATTTGGAGTGGCATTAAACAACATTGTTCCCACTAAAAAAGTAGAACGATGTTGTTTTTGAGCTAATTAATTGGGTTTCATGTGTGTGTGTTTTGTGGGGGAGGGGGTGGAGACGGTTCTTCACTGAATCATATTGAAAGGGCGAAATTTGCGAAAATTTAGTGAATATGCTCCGATTTTTTACCAAATCTCTAGCCCAATTTGCATAAACCCTTCTTAATTTGATTTGAAGCCATAATGCGAGTTTAGAAATGAGATGTTGATTATATATGGAAGCATGTCTGCTGACAAGGCACTTCTTATTAGTAATGTCAGCATCTGTGAGCCATCTTAGATATCATATACACACATTTTAACGGTAATTCTATTATGGCCAAAATTATCTCACAAGTTAAAATTGGCGCCCTTTTAAGTGACGTTCAAAAGTTGGGGCGAAAATTATTGCGGGAGCGAAAGTTGGAATTTCCTTTTTGTAAGAAACGCTTATGTGTTTGGTCCCTTTCTAATTTTCAATAGCATCAACGTTTTCGTTGGTTGAGAAATTGTATAGGTTGTGGGTTTCCAATGAAAGAGAAAAGCTTTACAATCAACAATAATGCTGTAGTAACTATCGTGCCTGGTAATTCCTTTGTATTATGCGGTGACTACTCAAGAAGTAAGGATAAGATTTGCATGCACTTGATAAAATTCCCTGATAATTCCATTTGACAAGTATGTATATGTATTTGATAAATATCCCTCGTAATTCCTTTGTATAATCGCTTCTTTGAGTTAATAAGTACCAAGAATATATCTTAAGATTGATATTTTGATGGCATAGTCGACTGGTGAATGCGGGACAGAAAGATTTGGGTCCAACTAAGGAGATTCTAGAAGTGAAAATTCGCTTAAACGAAGAAGCTAAGGATTGTACCTAGAAAGCCTACATCAAGAAGGTCTAGCATCGTTTCCAAAGCAAACAATTTATTTGAACTCCACCGTCTACGTCCTACTTTGGGATTGGTTGACCAATTTGATTTACATTTATGACATTCTATGTAAGAAAATTCAAATCTTCTACCGCATCTCATCTTGAAAACATTTAGCAAAGAAATGCCAATCAAGTGGGAAAACATTTAATTCTTTTTGGCTGGATAACATTTAATATTTGAAAAAGGAAAATCTCATACTTTCTTATATACGATGTCATGAATGGAAATCAACTTAGTCCACCAATCCAAAAGTAGGACATAGATCGTGGGGTTTAAGCGACTCTTATGACAAAATAAATTGCAAGCTTTATGAGATTATTGATATCTATCCATTGTAATCATTTAAATATATCATGAGCAAATGCATGAAATTAACAAATTATTACAATGGTTTAATATCAACAATCTCATAAAGCAGACAATTTATACTGTAATGGGAGCCGCTTGCCCCACCATTTACGTCCTACTTTGGAATTGTGACATTCTATGTAAGAAATTTCAAAACTTCTACTATGATCACCATGAAAAATTAGTAAAGAAATACCAAATAAGTTAGATAACATTAAATTTAAAAAAAGGGAAAGTCTCACAATTTCATATCTAGGATGTTGTAAATGAAAACCAATTTAGTCGACCAATCCCAAATTTGAACGTACATGGTGGGCTTCAAGCGGCTCCACAACATAATAATTAGCCTATATTGTGAGATTACCACTATACCATGTTCTACATAAGAAATTTCGAGACATTACTGTGATCCTCTCGAAAAAAAAAATAGTAAAGAAATATTAATGAAGTTGGATAACATTTAATAGTAAAAGAAGGAAAATCTAAAAATTTCATACATAGGATATCTTATATGGAAATCAATTTAATCAATTAATCCAAAAATAGGACGTAGTCGATAGGATTTTAGCGGCTCCCACAACAAAATAAGTTGCGTGCTGTATGAGATTACTAGTATCAAACCATTGTAATCTCTCATGACCATATGCATGAAATTAACAAATTATTACAATGATTTGATACCAACAATCTCATATAGCAAGCAATTTATAATATCATGGGAGCCACTTTTCCCACCATCTACGTCCTACTTTGGAATTGGTCGACTAAATTGGTCTCCATTTATGACATTCTATATAAGAAATTTCAAGAATTCTACCATGATCATCATTAAAAAAAAAAAAGAAATAGTAAAGAAATACCAAGTAAGTCAGATAACATTCAATATTGAAAAAAAAAAAAAGTCTCAAAATTTCATACGTAGGATGTCATGATAGCCCGTGAAGTTTTCACATTGTATTAATGTTGCCCATTCAATAATTCAATCAAAATACCACCATAATTTTGGAGTTCGGAAAGACTGCGAATTCTACTTTTAAATGAAATTTAGTTTGTCTTGAATCATATCCCAAGAATATCACATACTTTCCCCTCTATAATTGGGCCAAAGTATTGCTAAAGAACCCCACGATTAACATTGTGTTTTGTTTGAAGTGATTTAGAGAGATTGAAGAGGGAAAGAATTTGAAGTTTCCCCCTCAGATTATCCCCATTTATTTTTAGTGAGTTCTAAATCCGTCCAAAAGTAGGATGATTTAACTAAACAATCGATTCCCTTCCATTTCTTCTCTCTCTTAATCGGTCTTGCCAAGCAAACACAATTAATCCATTGTTTTCTCTTCTTTTCTAATTCCTAACGAATTATTGAATCTGTTATCCTCTTCAAAAGCCACTCCATTTAAATATAATGTTAGACAAGAATAGCAAGCATTAGCATGGCTCACGCATTTTTTTTTAGGGATATGTTCACTAGAAAACCTAGAACTTATAATAAAAGTACAATTTGGTCCTAAAATATGCAAAATGTATAATCAAGTCCTAAAATTAGTCAAATTAGTTCAATCGAGTCCTTTTGTAAATTCCGTTCAATTTGGCCAATGAAAAATGTCAATGCGGTTTTTTTTTTTAAATTTTTTTTTTATCATTCCTACATGGTGACGACGTGGCAAAATCATAAAGTATAACACTCAAATGACATCATTTTGGTTTGAATATGATTTTTAATACTAATATAATTTAAATTAAATTTAAAAATAATCTAAATTTATTATAAAAAATGAAAAAGAAAAAAAAATAAGAAGTCATGTGGGTAAAGCTTAAGTCCTTGCCTCCACCGCCTCCCAATCACTAAGAGGGGTTGGCGAGTGTGGGGGTGAGCCGGCGGGGTCATCGGGGCCCATTAGGGGCCGACAACCCTCGCCAACATCAGTAGAGGGCCTATAGGCCCTTGTCCAAATCTGGGTAAGGGTCATGGCCCTCTCGTGACTCTCACCCCCTAGATGAAGGTTGACATTGGCTGGGGTTTTGCGATCCCCAACCGACCATTCCCCCACCACCGCCAGCCCTTCCCAATGATGGTGGGTGGTGGAGGTAATTTTGTTGCCTGGTTCTTTGTCCTTTTCTAAAAAAAATAAATTAATTGTAGTTTATTTTTAATATAATTTAAAGAAAAATTATATTAACAATCAAATTTGGATCAAAACTACGTCGTAACCACATCATTGCCATATAGGACAGAAAAAATATTTAAAAAGCCATCTTCATTTACTACTAGCCAAGTAAGACGGAGGTAATTGAAGGACTTGATTGCATTTTTTTAATAAGTTTTAGGACTCAATTACATTTTCTTGATAAGTTTTAGGATTTCTGATGAACATAATTTATTATTTATTTTTTTTACGATGTCAGGTGAGCAACAAGAACCTAGATGAAAGAGAAACGCATTATTGTAGTAATGTGGTCTATTAAAAAGTGGGATTTTATTTAAAAAAAATGAAAAGTCCAATAATGGCTATGATAAAAAGGATGAGGTTTTTTCTTAAGGATTTGATATTCAGGTTCCCTCAATTCCTCATGATGGACGTTTATCACATCACACTGGAGAAAGCAGAAGATTAAGATGGAAGGAATTAGCTTCTCATAATTAATAATTGCAAAATTGCTATAAATTTCGACATAAAAGTTGAATGTTAATTTTAAGAACCATTGAATTTTTTAAGGATGATACGACATTATTTAGAAGAAATATTTCAAATAGGAGCTTGCACTGATATCGTTTTTTCAAAAGACGGTCCAAAGTGAACACGGTCTCAAACTAGGGTTTGAAGTGGCTAATAGTATCAAATAAAGGCATGAACTCACATGTGCTCCTCACATCACTTTTCAAGTCATGATCAGGGCATTTTTGTCTAGGGTCTCTTTTTCTTTTCTCTATTCATCTTTTTCTTTTGAAGCTGCTTCAGCCCTAAGCTCTTGACCACGGTGCTGTGGTGGTTCAGCTAAAAATATGGCAGCCAGCACATCCCCAAAGGCCTTTCGAATTATCTCAAGCCTGTGTGAGAATTGAGTTCCTCCTATTTAGGGAAGAAATAAAATATAAAATCCTATTTTTTTCTTTGTTAGAGATTTTATAAAGTAAAAAGAGTATTGGCAACCTATGCCTAATAAAGAAATATTTTCATTTTCAATATATTGATTTTACATTATTAAAAAAAAAAAGAGACAATACTTGGACAATGGCAAAAGCTTCTTTACTTAGATATTTAACAAGTGCCCTATTTCAACGTGTTTTGTTCTAATATGAACCATGGGATTTGTGGTTACAAGGCATTCTTGTAATAGCCCGTGCACTTCTTTGCTATCCAAGTTATACAATTCACTCTAAGAAACATACAATAACTAGAAGTGGACACGCGAGTAACTTTGCATCTAGCCCAATCTGCATTAGTGATGCAAATAGGTGAAGACTTCTTCGTGACAAGATTCAAAGTCCAAGATGTATAGTGTCTTATAACGTAGCATGCGCTTGACCATCTGAAAATTGGCTACAGTCGAAGTATGCATATGTTGACACTCGCTTGTTTCATAAAAAATGGAAGTTCACCCTAATAATAATATATCTTTCACCAAAAGTTGATTCTAGGTTTTTTTTTTTTTTTTTTTTTTTTTTGTGAAGATGGGTTCAATGGCAATTTTGGATAGCAAGTCTTTGATGTGTTATATGGTAAAAATAAAATGCAAGGACGATAAAAGTGAAAGATAAATGCTAGAAATAAAAAGACTAGTTACAGTGAAAATCGTGGATATATATAGCTTACTAGCCATGATTACAATATGTAATTATCACTCTAAACGCAGTTACGAATGCACATCCTTCTAGGTTCTTGGCGTGTACGTTGACAATCATTATTCACAAGCAGTTAGGACCTCCAATGCCGCTAGTATACTTAACCATCACTCGATATTTGTGTCTTTATACAACATCTTGACCTATGTGTTCTCCTCTTGTCTCCAACACATAGCCATAAGATAGTTAATCACCTGTGTTTTTCTTTGATGTCATGAGATTTGTTGAATATCTCTTGACTGCTTGTTAGTACCGTTAGTTATCCTAACCCTATCATGTAGCTATCAATATTCACCCCCACATGATTGTCAATTTTCCCATGACTTGAGTCGTTTTAATTTAACTCATCTCACCTCATCGGTCAAACTCTATTGTCATCGATTGCAAATGAAGAATCTAGGGAACATTGAACGATCAAGACATCTCTCGCGGTCCCCTATCTCACTATGTGTCTGGTCCAGAGCACAAAAAAATCGAGAATCTTGAGAACGAATTGACAATTTAGCATTTAAAATAATTTGACCTATTCCAAAGTCTACGGGCCGGTTACTGACAGAAATAAAATTATTCCTTCTCAATACTGCAAAATTTGACTATATGGGGGTCCCAATCTTTGATGCCAAACTTGCTTATTTGCTGATTTTTGCCTTCTAGAGAAAAATGCTAAATTTTGTGGATCTCTGACGGCATACAACCCACGCTGATTACCGTCCGTTATCAAAACCTGATGGGTCTTCGAGACGTTAAAACAGAAACCAGATCCATCAAACTCAAATAACAATCATAATCTTGTGTGAGTTGAGAAACGGAGAGATTAGTCTTCTTTATTTGGGGAATTACCAAAACGTTTCAAAAAGCTGGAGTGCTAGTCTCCTAGATGCTTTCCAGTAAGACCAGTAGTCAATATGACTTTGGGTCAGCCCAAAAATTGAATATGTGGACCAATAATAATAAGGAATTACAAAGTGGAAAAAGGTGACAATCACGGGCCACACCAGAAGTGGCTACAGCTTCTCTGAGCTGGTGCTACTGCCACCAGTAAGCGACTTGGACTCGGAAGATATTGTCCAGGAAAGTCCAACCTCACATGTCCTGCTTTCACCTGATCCAGCGGCTGATGCTCACTAGAGAAGTGGTTTAGAAAAATCGACAGTGAACGTTATTATATATCTGCTTTAACTTGCTTTTTGTCGTTTCTTCGGCTCGTGTTGTTGACCAAATCGGGAGAATGCGAAGGGCATCTTGGACTTCTCAAAGGCAAATTAAAGAGGGTGGATGATGATAGGTTGGTCCAACTAACCTTATCTGCATGGAGCGTCAGGGCTTCCATCATCTGCAAAGTAATAAATGACTCGATATTTATAGTCAATTGCATTTGGTTTAAAAATGTTTTGGTCATGATGAGAAAGGGACCCTACATATGCTTTCACCGGTGTGAAACTTGCCATGACAACAGCCATGACCTAGCTATAAGAAGAGGCTCCTTTCTTTTTGAGATTTACCGATTAGAGGACATGACTAGATTATAATTCATATCATGATAGCCCATGAAATTATCGCATTGTGCTATCAATATTAGCCCTTTAATAATTTGATCGTGATTCTGCCGTGAGTATGGAATACAAAAAGATTGCAAATTCTACTTTTGAATGAAACTTATTTGATCCTCAATCGTGTTTTCTTAGATTTACCAATGATAGGACATGGCTAAATTATAATTCATATTATGACAACTCATGGAATTATCGAATTGTACTATCAACGTCACTCATGGAATTGTCACATTGTACTATCAATGTCACCCCTTTAATAATTCAATTAGGATTCTGCCGTGAGTTTGGAGTTCGAAAAGACTATGAATTCTACTTTTGATTGAAACTTATTTTGTCCCGAATCGCGTTTTTTGAGATTTATAGGACATGGCTATAATTCATATCATGATAGCCCATGGAATTATCGTATTGTGCTATCAATGTCACCCCCTTAATAATTTGATTGGAATTCTACCGTGACTTTGGAGTCCAGAAAAAGTGTGAATTCTATTTTTAAATGAAACTCATTTTGTCCAGAATTGCATTCCAAGAACATCATACAGCTTCACCATTGTAGTACGGCCAAAGTATTGCCAAAGAACCCCATGATTGATTTTGTGTGTGTGTGTGTGTTTTTTTTTTTTTTTTTTTTTTTGAGGGATATAATGGGGATTGAAGAGGAGATTCACAGTAACCTTTGTTGTTTTAGTAGATGGGAGTGAGACAATTTGGAGTTTAACTTCAGATTATCTCTATTAATCTTCAATAAGTTCTTAATCTCTCCCAAAGTAGGATGATTCGACTTATTAGCAACACGATTAATTACTTAATTAATTAATCCATTCTTTTCTCTTCTTTTCTTTTCCACATCGATTTAGCGAATCCTTTATCCTCTTCAAAACCACTCCAACCAAATGCAGTGTTCTTTCTCTTCAAAACCACTCCAACCAAACGTAGTGTTCTTTCAAAATAACAATAGAAAGCATCAGTAAGGATCACAACTTTTTTGTTTTTTCAATTTTGTCAGGTTGAGCAACTTGAACCTAGAGAGACATGTCCTTATTGTTTGATCTATAACGAAAGTGGGACATGTTTCTAGACAAAAATTGAAAGTTCAATAGCTGCCATGATAAAGACATGTGAGGATGTAAATAATGGGCTGTCCTCAATTCCTCTTGATAGACGTTTGAATGATAGGGTGGTCTTTTGAAGAAGTCAAATTTTGACCCTCAAATTAAAAGAATCGCGATCGCGGCGATAAAAACAAAGTTCAATATACAATATGGCAGCTAGCACACCTCCAGAAGCTTTACAAATTATCAAAGCCTATGCGAGAATTCATTTCCTCCTATTTATAGAATATAAATCCTACTTTTCCCCTCTTTTAAAGAATTTAAATTAAACAAGTGTCACGTTAACTCATGCTTAATAAAGTAATATATTCTTTTTCAACGCACTAATTGTGTTTGATGTGAAAAAAATAATACTGCCACACTGACAAAGTTTCGTTATTTCGATTTTTTTAATAAGTATCTAGAAGTATCCGTTTACAAAACCTAGGTAATAAATAGAAATGAAAAGATTTTCGCCGAATGGAGACGTCAAATCATACTGCTATACTAGAGGGACCCAATTGAAAAATGGTTATTTCTCCTCACTAGCGCCCTCTCATTCGTATGTTGAATTGACTACTTGGATCGAAGCATTCAAATATATTCAAAATTAAGCCAACTTATAGTCACTAGACAAACGAATGAAACCACAGTTAGTTAATTTGACTTTGGTGCACTATTTTTTCCTCGGGCATAGTATAACATCGCGGCGTGAATACATGAAAATTAACCTTTTTTTTTTTTATAGTAAAGTGGAGTAATTTAGGGTATCTCGGGGAGCCGACAGTTTCTTCCTCAAAGCAAGCAACTTCACCGTCGCGCCTACCCAGCCACCCCTTTATGCCCTGTTTCGTTGCACGGCAGCTTCCTCGTCTTCCAATTGATTCAGTGTTTTTAATTTTATTTTATTGATTTCCATGCTCTTTCTCTCTTCATCTCTTCGAATTCTGAGTATCGAAAACTCCAATCCCATTGAAGCTCAATCGTCAAAGCCTCTCGTGCTTTCTGATCGCAAGTCAAGAGGGAGTTAATCGTTCGTTGCTGATGCCAGTAATCCGCCTTTAACACGACACACTTCACGAGGCTTTTGTCTATTCCTTCGCTCACTTGCCGAGACACTGCAAGCCATTTAAACATAGATTTTTCGTTGAATATAAAAAGGATTATTCATTAACTCATTTTCCTAATCGATTCAAATGTCAGAAAATAAAAATTTATTTCTCGACAAAAACCTAACTTTAAAACTAACTATAAAGACTTCTCTCTCCCACTTGTCATGTCTTGTCATCAAGCCTATATCATTGTTCACCATTGTCACCGTAGGGATTGCCACCAGTCGTAGCGTTGCCACTGTTGCCACTTGCTCCCGTTTGTTGCCCTAAAGATCTAAGATAGTTGTCCTTTACCTTGAGGCCAACAACCCAAGATTGGAGGCTAGTAATATGATGTCGAACTATTTATATGTAAGTTTAATTTTTGATATCAACGCGTACAAATAATATGGTATTAGGGGTTCCGTCAAAGTGCAAATCTTGCCAACTTCCCTTAAGCAAACAGCATATTCACATGATTATTCCAAAGTCAGGTCATATTTATTAATGAAGTATCAAGTTATCAACAAATGCAGGAATAAAACATGTTTAAGCTGATGAAAGCATCACCTTCCAAAGTCCCACCAAAGGATTGCATAGGAGGCGATTAGGACTTAGATCCAACCGTTGATTGGCAGTATGGATTGATGGTTTCATTCTATGCATATTCTTTTCCAAATAAAGTAGATAAGGTGGTACTAGAAATCTAACGATAACTATGTTACGACTACAAATTCTATGAATCCTATTTTTAGTCTATGAATCCTATTTTTCGGATCGAAGAGATTAAATGAACCCCACCTTGTGACTGGTGACAACGATAGCAGAATCTTCATTATTCTTACCCTACTTTCCTGTTAATGAAGCTTCATCCAAGTAAAAAAGAACTTTTTATCGTCAAGAAGAGAATGATTGGCCTCGTGCATATATTCTGCAGATGGTGGTGGAGCACTTAATCGAATTGACTAAAAAATCCAATCGACCCGCACTGACACTACTAATCCTTCCTGGTCTTCCTCGTGTGTGAATGTCAGGACTATCTCCCATAAAGTATTCTTCGCTTTCGGTCGTCATTTGTCCAGCAAGGTTTCGTTGAATCTGCCCAATTTATAAGCCAGAAAAAGCAAAATTTAGTGAGGCATGCACCCCTTATCGACCGAACTTCGAGAAAATCCGCCTTTGATTCTCATTCCCTGTACAGAGAGAACCTCTCCTTTCCTTCTTCTGGGTCATCATTTTCGCATAAATAGCTGTCCTCGGAATCGTCAAAAAAATTATCGACCCCCGAAAAGGCGGGCGCCAGCAGTTTGCTGCTTCTGGAAGCAAATTAGAATCTCCAATCAATCTTGGGCACCGCAATGATTTCCTCTTCTAATTAGTAAAAAAACTGTGGACGAAGTCTCCGAAATATATATTTTTTTTTTTTTTGTGCTGAAGGAACTGGCTTACAGCCGATAGCCGCGCCATAAACCCCTAGGTGATACGTAAGCAGGATGACCCACCACCCTTAGAGTTACACTTAATATACCTAGCGTCTCTCCTGGGTTTTGAACCCTTCATCTCTGGGCTGAGGATTAGTAGGGCATTATCCAGAGCCACCGCGGCCGGTGATAAGTCTCCGAAATAGTTGTTAAACATCTAGTTAAGAAAATTTTGTATTTTTAATTACATTATTTCTTTTCATATTATAAATTATTAATGCATTACAAATTGAAACATTTTATTATTAAATGTGATAGATAAATGCCTCAAAGGCATTTGTTAATAAAATTTACATTAAAGAATAAAGAC
Organism: Eucalyptus sideroxylon x Eucalyptus melliodora; assembly: GCA_016097485.1. Taxonomy (NCBI): domain Eukaryota; kingdom Viridiplantae; phylum Streptophyta; class Magnoliopsida; order Myrtales; family Myrtaceae; genus Eucalyptus; species Eucalyptus sideroxylon x Eucalyptus melliodora. The sequence continues at coordinate 22,741,478 of CM027831.1, read as the reverse complement.
ATATAAATTGAGAATAATCATAAATCCATACATAAAGTTATATGACATTTTATTTGTTGTTAAGTTGCACTTATTTGTTTAAGTACCTCCTCACAATCTCCCACAATACTTGTCAATGTATCAGTTATGGGGGTTAGCTTTGGTTTAGCTATAGCACTACTCAATATTATATGCATAGCTTGGCCTAAAACATAACTACCTGCATATTGTTTTTTTTTTTTTTTTTTTTTTTTTTGGTATTGGAGGAAACTTGCGGCAGACAAATGTGCCAGTAAACCCCCAAGTGACACTTAAGCAGGAGGACCCACCACCCCTGAGTCACACTTAATACACCTAGCGCCTCCCCTGGGTTTTGAACCCTTCACCTCTTCGTTGAGGATCAGCAAAGCCTCCAGTGGAGCCACCACGGCCGGTGGTTCTACCTGCATATTGTTTTTGCTTTCTTTTTTTAGTATAAATTGGATTCTTCAAGATTAGATGGAAGATGGTGGGATGGTGGGTGACAATCATCTTAAGTTGCTATTACATTGATGTAGATGTATACTAACTAGGGTCGTAATGTAAACGATTTATTAATAAAAATTAGAATTGTAGAGTAGCCATGCATGAAGAGTTACAATATTTAATCAAGTCGAGCTTCTAATTCAAAAATGTTTGACTTTAGTAACATGACATATAAATTTTAATAAGGAACAGTATGAATTATACCCTAACATTGTCTTTCACTTCAAAAATAATGATGTCAACATGTGTTAAAAAAATACCATCTAAATGCTTATTTTGAAAGCGTCTTGATTGACTTTTAACTTTTATGTTTTACTTAATTCAAATTTCATGAGACGTGCACTTTAATTTTTTTTTATCTGAGAATGTTTGAAACTTTCGTAACATATAAATGTTGACATATAAAGTCACATATTTTTCCATAATCTTTAAAGGTTGCATAATATTTTAAATTTTGATAGTAATTTTCAATTTTGCTGAACTATCAACAACTGTGCCATTTACTTCACCCAAAAAAAAAAAAAAAAAAAACAACTGTGCCATTTAATAACTTTCTTGGCAAGAGATGTTCCAGGACTTCGAACGATTTTTGTTACTAAGATTTAGTAGGAAAGTTTGCATGTATGTGTTCTATAAAACGTTATCCTTTTGCAGTTTATCTCACCTGTGGTATTGAATTCTTAAACTATTATTGCCATGACAAGCAATAATGGGTGGTCCAAATTAGCAGACCGAAAATCTAGTTCGATACTCACAATTACAAGACCATAAGTTTCGCCAATACCAAGGTTATTGCTTTGTGATTGAGTTGATTCCAATTTTGGCACGGTGAGACACTTCCTTGATATATTACTCTTTTAACTTCATTTCCTTAAATCACATTTTTTTTTTTTTTTTTTTGCGTAGGCAAGCTGAACCATGACATAAATGTCTAGAAGGTTCTCGCATATGCTTTTGGAAAGTGACTTTCATATTTTTTCAAAAAAAAAAAAAGAACTTTGTTAAAAATTATATGTAGATCTACTCGTCAATTTCTATTTTTCAGACCACATCCATCAAACTAATTAATTCGACAATGAACGTTGTCTTCCACGACGATATTCTTTAAAAGCAAGCTGGGCTTTAAAAAATCCCCATTCGTCAGAACTTTCCCACTTTCTTCCCCGCAAAAGTTAAAGAAGAGTCACATTCATTCAATAACCCAGAAATTTCTGAGATTATGACCTCCGATTATTGCTCCTCTCTCTCTCTTTCTGTCTCTCTCTACGCACAGAATCCCAAGAAAGTGAAGATCACCTCAAGCTAATGTTCGCAGATCTTTCAGGTGAACTCCATCGTCACGCCATGCATGTAAGTGTGGTGCCCAATCACTACAATATATCGATTCGAAAGCAACCACCGCAAGCTTAAGTTCCCCAATTTGTCCTCCCTTCGATTTTTCCACAGTTTCATTCATGCTCAGGAGGTGATCTTTTGAATGTGGGAGTCACAAATTGCTATAGCAGGAAGAAACATGAAGGAATTACAGAGTGGAAAAAATGGGATTATCATAAATTCCAAAGGACGCACACTAAAAATGGCCATGCTCTCTGTGAGTCAGTGCTAGTACACCTGTCGAGCGATTTGGACTCAGCAGACAAACATCAAGAGAGTCCAACCTCCCGTGACCTGATTGATCTAGAATCAGCTGGCGATACGTCTCGTTTACAAGAAAAGTGGTTTGGAAAAGGGAACGCGTGAACATTATTGACTATCTCCTTTAATTTGCTCCGATTTACTTTTGTCGTTCAACATCGGCTCGTGTTGCTGACTGAAATGGGTGAATGAGCGGGGCATCTTTGATTTCCAAAAGCAAATGAAATAGGGTCTATGATGGGCTGGCCCAACCAACATTGTCTGCATGCTTCCGAGCTGCCATCACCTGCAAAATATAAATTGACTGAATAGTACTTAGTCAATGACATCTGTTTTATATAATGTCTGGACCATGATGGCAGAGGGACACTACATATGTCTCCACTGGTGCAAAAGTGGCCGTGACAACAGCCATGACCTAGCTAGATGAGACTGCTCTCTTTTTGAGATGTACCAATGAGAGGACATAGCCATATTATTATTCATATCAGGATAGCCCTCATGTCACCCCTTCAATCATCTAATCTAAATTCCTCCCTAAATTTGAAGCCCATGAAGATTGTGAATTCTACATTTAAATATAACTTATTTTGTATTAAATTGCGTTCCATCATATTCTTTTGCTTAGAGATGATTAGTTCCGGGTTGGTTTCAGGTTTGTGGAACTTAAAAAAATCCTGTTGATCTTGAACTGGCGTAAAACTTCTTTTTCTGTTTCATTTCTGAAGGAACAAAGTATTAACAAACACTGAACCACCGTTCAGAAAATGCATACACAAAAACGCTTGAATGAAATAGTTATACCATAGAGGCATTTCATCAAACATCTAAAGTACAAGTAATTTTCTGAATTGAAACTTCAGCAGTCCAGACAATATATTCACCAGTTTTCAGAGCTCAGATCCAAGTTGACAAACTCAAGTGCCGCTGGGGCGGGGGCGGGAGAGAGAGAGAGAGAGAGACGAAAAAATAGACTTGGAGTTTGGGTTTTTAAACTATTTTCTAAACCGCTGGTTCCTAGGTGGGTGGGTGGGTTAAGCACCCAAAATTGGGACCTAGACTGGACATTTCTTTTGAAATTGAGACTCACCCCTACTTTTGCCGCTGTAGTTTGGCCAAAGAACCCAATGATTAATATTGTGTTTTGTTTGGAGTGATTCAGAGAGGGGTTACAGATAAACTGTGTCTTTTTGCAGTGAAAGAGGAGAAAGGATTTGGTTTTTCCCTCTGGATTGTCTCTATTAATTTTTGCTGGATTATAAATCCCTCCAAAAGTAGGATGATTTGACTGTGAAATTGATTTCTTGCTGTTACTCTTCTCTGTTAATTAGTCTTGCCAAACACAATTGATTTGGGTCATAACATAATTGATAATTTAATCAGTTGTTTTCTCTTCTTAATTTATTCCCTAACAATTTATTGAGTCATCTATCATTTCGAAATCACTCCTTTTAAATATAGTCTTTTTAGAACAATAATTGTAAGTATCATTATGGATCACATATTCGCCTATGATGCTAGGTCGAATAACACCAAATGGGGATACATTTTTTAGACAAAATGGAAACTTCAAAAGCTGTCATGATAAAAAGGTAGAGGCTTTTCTTGTAAGGAAGTCAATATTCAAGTTATCCTCAATTTCTCATCATAAACATTTGAATAATAATCTCAAGAATCATTAGATCCTCAAAAGATAACATGGCGATCTTTTAAAGAGGTCAAATGGACACTCAAATTGAAAGAATCGCAATCATATTGACGAAAAACAAAAAAAGTTCATTAAAAAAAAATAGCAGTTGGCACATCTCCAAAGGCTTTATGAATTATCACAGGCCTATGTGAGAGTTGATTTCCTCCTATATAGGGAAAAAATAGGATATAAATTTTAGCTTTTCCCTCTTTGAAGAAAATATAATAGCCTTTTAACTCATTTATAATAACGAATCATTCTCATTTTCAATGCACTAATTACATATAACACAATGAAAACACCACTTTGAACCATACGAACTTCTTCTATTTGAATACTTAATTTGTCATCCCAACCTACTCGTTCATAAATTGGAATGAAAAGTTTTGCCCAAGTGGAGGTGCAAAAACGAACTATTACTAGACAGACTCAATTTCAGAAATGATTATTTTAAATAAATGCCTTCCTCTTCTTTGTATATTGAATCGACTAATTATAGTCTATAAATTCGTATCCCAAGCATTGTTCGTTTCAGAATTCAAATTGATTCAAAATTAAGCCAACTTATACTTGCTAGACAAACGAATGAAGCTAGAAGTAATTAATCTGATCTTGGGGCACTAATTTTTTTCCCCTTGCGGATAGTATAAATGCGTGCTATAACACATGAAGGGTTATCTTTTTTAATGTTTTTCAAGTTAAGCGGAGTAAAGAAGGGTCCCTCGGGGAGCACAATCTTCGACAGTTTCTTACTCAAAACCAGCAACTTCATCTTCACGCCTTCGCAGCCACCCCGATCGTGCCATGTTTCGTTGCGCAGCAGCTTCCTCCCCTTCCGATGGACTCAGTGTTTTCTATTGAATTTCACGTCTTCTTCGTCTCCTCGAGCTCCGTGTGTCGTAACTCTAACCCCCATTGAAGCTTTCAACCGTCGAAGCCTGTCGATCTTTCTGATCACAAGCCAAGTGGGAACTAGTCATTCGTCAGCGACGGCCGGTTATCCGCCATTATTACGACACGGGTCACGAGGGTTTCGTCGAACGAGACGAAATAGCTTCGCCATGCGTGTGATCTTTTTGGCCCCCGGCCCGCCTTACCTTGAACAGTTCGCGAGCGTTTTCAGAAACGTGTCTTGAAAAGAGTGTCGAATGATAAAGAAAAAGGTAGAGGAAAACTTCTCACAATCTCACCTTCAGTCCGTGTACTTTTTGTTTTTTCAAAATGATAAAACCATTCTTTGTAAAAAGGGTCACTATTTGTCCTTCTAGAAATTGGGTCGACGTCAAGTAGATGCCATATTAGCAACATGAAAAATCATACACGTGGGGGGAGGGCTTGATAAGAGGTCGGCCATCATCTTGCAGTGATGTCATTGTAATTGTGTTACTTCAATTTTCAACTTTTTTCTTTAGCTAATTAACTCAAACCTTTTGTATTTATACCAATTAAGTCAATCTGGTCAAAAGTGCCCAGCCAATGTTGACATTAATGTTGGTCGTCTTACATAGTACCATCGACACTGATGTGAATAGTTTTTAAATATTTTTTAAAATTTATGTGTATTTATTTAAAAATAATTTCTCTTTATTTTTTTACTTTTCACTTCCTTCATCCTCCAAGAGGTCACCGTTGGCGATCAGTTGGAGGTAGGTTCGGCGAGAGCCTAGCCATGGATGGGCAAGGCTCAACCTCACACCCTGTGGGCTCAACCATTGCTAGTGGCTAGGTGAGGCAAGACTTGCCAAATCTACTGATGGCAAGGCTTGACGCTCGCCAAATATGGTGAGGTCTTGCTGGCCTTGCCTTTGGCCAGTCAAGCGTCGACAACTAGTTGGAGGAGAAGAAAGTAAAGAAAAGCAAAGAAAATAAAATAAAATAAAATAAAAATTAGAAAAAAAAATACTATTATATTACTTAAAATTGTCTATATCAGCACCAGTGGTATCGTGTAGGACAACCAATGTTCATGTCAATGTCGACTGGCTAGTAAAAATTGATCGAATGGACTATATTGGTATAAATACAAAAAATTTATAATTTAATTGGCCAAAAAAAAAAGTTTTGGATTGAATTGGAACAATTGTAATAGATTTTAGGACTTTTTTTTTTGATAATTTTCCCCATAAATTCAGGTAAGTGACCACCTTAGTGACTATCATGTGGGGGTTGCTATTACATGAGGCTTTCAAGAGACACAACTATCATGGTATATGAATGTCATTATTGCTTGAGGCTTGATAGGCATCAACAATTTGATAGAATACTTAAATATTAAACTACGGTTTCAATAGGGAGTGAGAGGGTCTGATAATGAGGTTGGCCATCATCTCGCAAGATGCCATCAACTAAGTAAAAATTACCAAAAAACTCATACACCTATTGTAATTGTATCAATTCAATTTTCGACCTTTTTCTTTAGCTAATTGAGTCCTAAACATTTTCTATTTGTGCCCCAATTCAATCCATCCAGGCAAAAGTGACTTGCCAACGTTGACATGAGTGTTGATCATCTTACATGATGCTATCGACGCTAACGTGGATAATTTTTAATGATATTTTAAAATTTGTTAAATTTATGTATGTTTATCTTAATTTTTTTTCTCTTTCTTTTTAATTCTTAACTTCCTTCATCCTCCAAAATTTCGTTGCTGGTGATTAGCTAGAGGCAAGGTCGGCGAGAGTCTAGCCATGGATGGGCAAGGCTCAACCTCTCACCTTGCAAGCTCAACTATTGCCAGTGCCACAAGGCAAGACCTTGTCGGATCTAGTGAGGGCAAGGCTTGAACATCGCCAAATCTAGCAAGGTCTTGTCGACCCTGCCTCTGGCTAGTCGCGAGTCAATGATTGGCTTGGAGGAAGAAGAAAGTAAAGAAAAGAAAAGAAAAGAAAAAGAACAACTAAAATTTTTTGAAAATTTATTATAATATTATTTAAACTTGTTCATGTGAACACTAGTTGCATCACTTAGGATGGTTAACATCTATGTCAACATTGAGCGGCAAACCAAAATTGACTAGATGGCCTGAATTGTCACAAATACAAAATGTTTAAGTCTCAATTGGCCAAAAAAATATTTAGAATTAAATTGGCACAATTGTAATAAGTTTAGAACTTATTTGGTAATTTTCCCCATAGGTAAGCGACCACCTTGGTTACTATCATGTCGGGTTTGCGATTACTTGAGGCTTCTAAGGGACACAACTATCATGGTACCATTTAAATGTCATTATTCTTTGAGACTTGCTAGGCATCAACAACTTGATAGAATACTTAAATATTAAATTATGTTTTCATTTACAAATTTAAGTTTTCAGATCCAACTTGTTGATCTGTTGTAGGGATCATTGGTCCAAATAAAAAGGACAAGTAGTATTAGAAATGTAACGATGAATATGTTACAGCAATAAACTATACGAATCCTGTTATTCGGATAGAAGGGTTAAATGGACCCCTCCTTGTAGTTGGAGACAAGGATAGTAGAAGCTTCATTATTCTTTGCATACTTTCCTGTTAAGTGAAGCTTCATCCGAGTGATAATGAACTTTACTCAATAAGAAGAGAATGATTTGCCTCGTGCGCATTCTGTAGATGGTGGAGCATCTTATCAAAATGACTAAAATCAAATCGACCCTCACTGATTCTATGTATGAATGTTTGGAATGCCTTTAAGAAGTTATTTTTCGCTTTTGGCTGTAACTTGGCCAGCAAGGTTTCGTCGCGTCTGTCCAGCTTATCGAGCCAAAAAAGCAAAATATAGTGGAGTATGTACATGTCTGATAGCCGAAAAAGAAATTTCCCATAGATATTCATGCCCTCTAGAGAAGGAACCTGTCCTTTCCCATCTTTGGGTCATTTTCGCTAACTAGTTGTCCTCGGAAGCGTCAAAAGATTATCAACTCCTGTAAAGGTGGGTGCCAGCAGTTTGCTGCCTGTGGAAGCAAAAATCGAGTCATCAATCATATCGGGCACCCAAAGAATTTCCACTTCTAATTAGTAATTTTTTTTATTAGTGAATAAGACAAAATACTTATCAAACACTTATTTAAAGAATAAAATACATAATTTATTTCCTACTATGGATTTCATGATTAAATAAGACCTACATTGAAAAATAAAGACAAATAAATTAAGAACAATTTATCAAAATCGATAAAGAAAGTAATATGGCATTCTCTGTGTTATCCAATTGGAAATCTCAGCTCGTATTCTCTAGAAGTACTTCTTAATATATTAGTTTTGTGCGTTAGTTTCAGTATATGTAACGCTACTTGTCGGGGATTGAGGGGCCTTGGTAGGGGTCGCGGGGGCATCTCTCTCTCTCCCTCTCTCTCTCTCGTTTTGTAATTAAGGGATGTAACGTAGAGATGTGAGGTATTAATTATAGTGGAATACTCTACTAGACATAACCCTAATTTAAAAGTGGATAAAATTTTATGTCTTCAATTCTCTTTCTTGCTTTTTCCTCTCTATTTCTTTATGAATGTGCGCCAAATCCTAGCAATACTTTATACAAAATATGTAATTTGGCTAGAAAAGATAATTACATAATGTTTTTTTTTTCCTTTTTGAATATAGATTAGAATGTTCAAGATTAGATTGAAGATGGTGGGTGAGGATCATCTTAATTTGATATTTCCTTGACGTAGATTTATACTAACCAGAGTTTTAATGTCAACGACTAATAGAAAATTAAAATAGAGTTGTAGAGGAGCCATGCATGAAGAGTTACATATTTAATCAATTCGAGCTCGTATTTGAAAATTGTTTGACTCTAATAACATTACATGTAAATGTAATCAAGCGATAATTTAAATTAACCACACGTTTCCAACCCGTAAGGGGCAATGCTTTTTCACTTTTTTTCCCCCACTTAGCTTCCAACCTTCAAATTTAGTACAAATGTACCCTAACATTATCTTTCATTACAAAAATAATGATGTCTATGTGTGTTGCAATGACCATCTAAATGCATTTGAACGCGTCTGAATTCACTTTTACTTTTTACTTTTTATTGAATTTAATTATGAGATGCCATGCACTTTGACCTTCTTTATTCAAAAACATCTAAAGTTTTCGTTACATATAAATATTGACATGTAAATTCACTTAAAATTCTCTCATGATTTATTATTATTATTATTATTATTATTATTATTATTATTATTATTATTATTATTATTATTATTATTATTATTATTATTATTATTAATTATTATTATTATTATTATTATTATTATTATTATTTAATTTTGATGGTAGATGTTCCAGGACTTAGAATAATTTTATGTAACTTTTGCAAAGATTTGATAGAAAAAAAGCTTTCATGTAATTGTAGTTCAGCTCACCATATCAGTATTAAATTCTTAAACTATCATCCTAGTGACGAGCAATCATAGGTAATCCGAATTGATACATCGAAAATCCAGCTCGACTAACTCACAATGGCGGTTCTAATTTCGGTACAACAAAAAGTCACACACTTCCTTTAGTGACATATTATGCATGAACTTCACTTTCTCCAACTCAATTTACCATTTTTAAGGGCAATCAAGCTGAATCACGACATAATTTTCTAGAAGTAGAGATTGAATATGCTTTTGGAAATTAACTTTCATTTATTTCTAGGGTGTGAAAAAAATTTATAAAAATACAGACATAGAACTATCCGTCGATTTTTATATATTTTTGAGAATATGAAGTGTTCTGGCAATAGATAAAACCAAAGTACTTAATAAAAAAGTCCCACCGATGGTGACCCAAGATTGAGCCAATATGGATGAGACACGAATGTCACAAAAAATAATTTTATAATATAAGGGCTTCGTTTGTTTCACGATTATGATTGATTTTGAAAATGTTTTCTTAAATATGATCATTTATATCACTTATAAAAATCAATAATAATGAAAATATTACTCATTTTAGAAAATTGTTTTTCAATCATTTATTTTTTATGAAATAAATGAACCCAAACACTTCATTATTTTTTGGGTTGATATAACCAAAAATTCCAAACCAGTACGTTTATAACAAATTTACTAAAAAAAAAAAAATTTGACTTTATTATTTTTGGGTTAATATAAAAAAAAACTTCAAATTTATAATAAATTTACTCAAAACCCGTTCATTTATGATAAATTTATTCAAAACTAATTTTTTGACCACCAAAATTTTAAACTATTACATTTATGACCAATTTATTCTTCGTTAGTTTCCACTAAGTTAGATTGATACTACGAAAAACGACAAATTGGTCAAATTAAAGGTGAAATCTTAAATTGCTGCACTTGTTAATTACTATGTGTCACCTAACTCAGCAATTTGATGATAAAATTTCACGGGAACTTATGGAGCGTAATTTTATCATAGATATACCAGCTCAAGGTTAATTTAGGATTAAATTTATTATAGATGTATCGATTTGGAATTTTTTTTGGTATTATTCCCTTTCTCTTTTCCTCATAATCGGAGACCAAATTTGTTAAACTAGAGTTAATTCGACCACTAACATCGCTTTCCGAGACGATGTTCTTTAAATCAAGGTGGGGCGGCTTTATAAAAATCCTCAATCCTCCGCAAGACACTTCGTCACTTCCGAGTTCCTTCCCACCCCCCTAAAGTTAAAAAAAGAGAAGATTCCAATCCATCCAATTTCCCCCCAAACCCCTGCAATCATGAACTCCCACCATTATTGCTCTCGCTAGGCACCAAAGATCTCCTCTCTTTCCCCTCTCTTTCCACGCGCATTGTCATATCCTCATGCGCGCGGATCTTTCCATGTGAACGCCACCACCTTCTCCTTCAAGCCGCAGTCGCTCCGCCACCGCCGCCGTCGCGCCATGCATGTGACGGTCTAGTCGTGCGTGAGCACTAGACCGCAACTTACACCTTCCCGTCCGCGGTTTCCTGGGAAAGAAATGGCGACCGCCCATCGCCGTCGCGGCGAGCTCGCGGCTGCCCTGAGGCTCGTGCTCCGTTCTTGGTCCCTGCTGTGCTGCTGCTGCTTGTTCTTGTTGTTGCCTCTGGCCCTCGCCGCCGACGGCGACTACGAGATCTTGCTCCGCGTCAAGACCGCCCACCTCGAGGACCCGGACGGCCAGCTCGACGACTGGGCCCCCAACGCCGACCGCAGCCCCTGCAACTGGACCGGGGTCACGTGCGAGACCCGGAACGGCTCTGTCGTCGCGATCGACCTCTCGGGACTGAACCTCGCCGGCGGGTTCCCGTACGACTTCTGCCGGATCCGGACCCTCCGGAACCTCTCGCTCGGCTTCAACTTCTTTAACGGCACCGTCGCGGGGCCGTCGCTCTCGCTCTGCTCGCACCTCCAGGGGCTCAACATCTCCAGCAACACTTCGTCGGCGAGCTGCCGGACCTCTCGCCTGGGTTCACCGACCTCCGGTTCCTCGACCTATCGTTGAACAACTTCTCCGGCGAGATTCCGGCTAGCTTCGGCCGGTTGCCGGCGCTGAGTGTCCTCTCGCTTGTCGCGAACTTGCTCAACGGCTCGATACCTTCTTTCTTGGGTAATCTTAGCCAGTTGACTCAGCTCAATATCAGTTACAACCCGTTCGTGCAGGGCCCTCTGCCTCCGGAGATCGGAAACCTGTCCAGGCTCGAGAATCTCTGGGTTGCGGGATCGAATCTCGTCGGAGAAATCCCGAGCTCAATCGGGAAGCTCACTTCTCTGAAGAACTTCGATTTGTGCCGCAATATGCTGTCGGGGAAAATTCCTGATGCCATCGCCGGGTTGCGAAGCGTCGAGCACATTGAACTGTACCACAACAACTTATCCGGCGAGTTGCCAGAGGGGATCGGCAATTTGAGCAATCTCCTGCAATTGGACGTCTCTCAGAACGGTCTCACGGGCGTCCTGCCGGAGAAGATCGCCGCAATTCGGTTAACGTCCCTGAACCTAAATGACAACTTATTCAACGGCGAGATTCCCGCGGTTCTGGCGTCGAACCCAAATTTGCAGGAGCTGAAGCTCTTCAACAACTCTTTCACCGGGCAATTACCAGCCGATTTGGGCAAGAATTCCGACTTGGTGGAGTTCGACGTCTCGACCAACTCTTTCACCGGCGAGTTGCCTGAGAATCTCTGTTCCAGAGGCAAGCTCCAGATAGTTATCGCCTTCAACAATCGCTTCACAGGAAGCCTGCCGAGTTCGCTAGCGAGCTGTGATTCTCTCGGATACGTCCGAATCAGCAACAACGGACTCTCCGGCGAAGTGCCGGCCGGGTTTTGGGGCCTCCAGGGACTCTCGCACCTTGACATGAGCTACAATAAGTTTGAAGGGGCGATTTCGCGGTCGATTTCAGGGCCCAAGGGCGTGACGTCACTTCTGATCGCCGGCAACAGCTTCTCTGGCGATATTCCAGCGGAGATTTGCCAGCTCTCGAACCTCACCGTCGTTGATGTGAGCAACAACCGGTTTGGCGGCGGACTCCCGACGTGCATCACCAATTTGGGCAATTTGCAGAAGCTTAAGATGCAAGGCAATTTGCTCACCGGCCCGATTCCGAGTTCAGTAGGGCTATGGGCCCATTTGGCGGAGCTGAACCTTTCGGACAACCGGCTCACTGGGAGCATACCGGCTCAATTAGGCGACTTGCCGGTGCTGACGTACTTGGACCTCTCAGGGAACTCGCTTTCCGGCGAGATCCCAACGGAGCTGACCAAACTGACGCTTAATAAGTTCAATATATCGCACAATAAACTTTCCGGCGAGATACCGCCGGGCTTCGATCGCGAGCTCTTTGTTTCGGGCTTAATGGGCAACCCGAACCTCTGCAGCTCGGATCTGAAGCCGTTCCCGAAGTGCACAAGAACCCGGCCCGTCGCTTTCTACGTGCTTATAGTTCTAGCCGTATGCGTTGTGCTCCTTTTCGCGTCCCTGGTTTGGTTCCTCAGGACGAAGCTGCATTGGTTCGGAGGCAAATCGAGACGGTTGTGGAAAATAACCACGTTCCAGCGGGTCAAGTTTAGCAATGAGATCGTCGATCAGTTAATAGAGGAGAACAAGATCGGGTACGGAGGGTCGGGCGAGGTCTACCGGATTAGGCTCAAGTCGGGTCAGATGGTGGCGGTGAAGAGGCTCTGGGCGAAGACCCAGGCCCCGGACATCGAGTCAATGTTCAAATCGGAGGTGGAGACTCTGGGTCACGTCCGCCACGCCAATATAGTAAAGTTGCTGTTCACGTGCTCGGCCGAGGAGAGCAGCCTTTAGTCTACGAGTACATGGAGAACGGGAGCCTGGGCGACGTCCTGCACGGGCCCAAGAGCGGGGAATTCCTCGACTGGGGCCAGCGGTTCGCCATAGCGGTGGGCGCGGCCAAGGGCCTGGCCTACCTGCACCACGACTGCGTGCCCGCCATCGTGCACCGGGACGTGAAGAGCAACAACATCCTATTGGACGAGGACTTCACGCCGCGGGTCGCCGACTTCGGGTTGGCGAAGATGTTGCAACAGGAGGCGGCGGCGGCGACCGGGGAGATGTCGAAGGTGGCCGGATCCTGTGGCTACATCGCGCCAGGTGCGTATTGCCTATCCCAATCCTTTCGTTTTCATTATTGTCTGTTTGATTATGTGGTCCCTCTTTGGTTGCTAGTGTTCGCTTCCACTAAACTAGAAGACTAGTGGGCCCCATGTTCAACCCGATAATATTAATTTTGCCGATGTGGGGTCCATGGGAAAGTGCTTGTGAGTTGTATGTTTTGGCCTTTTCAGCCCATGCCTTCGTTCATCTTTGACTGAAGTCAACCCGATTTGAACAGAGAGTTCTTAAATGGATTCGGTATTTTTTAGTCATTTAATATGGGCAAGTGCTGCTCATTTTCTGAATTCTGTATACAGCAGTAATGTTCTCGAACTTATTTGACTTGCAAGAGTAGTTTAATGGTGGCTCTTAAATTGATTATTATTATTTTTTTCTCGGTTTTCGCAGAGTATGCATACACTATGAAAGTGAACGAGAAGAGCGACGTCTACAGCTTCGGCGTGTTGCTCCTAGAGTTGATCACCGGCAAAAGGCCGAACGACCCTTCGTTCGGCGAGAACAAGGACATCGTGAAGTGGGTCATCGAGGTCGCGTTGTCGGCTCCCGAGGCGGAAGGGGACGGGAATCGTGATGGCGGCGAGCCCGGGTGGTGCTTCGGCGATCTCGCGCAGCTCGTGGATCCGAGGTTGAGCCCGTCCGCGAGCGACTATGAAGAGATTGAGAAGGTCTTGAACATAGCTCTCTCTTGCACTTCCGCGTTGCCGAACAGCAGGCCCACCATGAGGCGCGTGGTTGAGTTGCTCAAGGACAAGAAGTTCGCCCGTTCCAAATGAGATGAGCTGTCATTTTTGGCTCTCAGTTTAGTGGTCAGTGTGTATGTAAAATATATGCTGGGTGCATCGTCAACTGTAGTTTGAAAGTAGGGAAAGGCTTGTGAGATAGATCTTCCGCTGCCCTCTTTTTTTACCTCTTCAAGTGTTTGGGATTTTCATTAAAAGAACAATAGCTTTCAATCGCTGAGTAATTTTAATTCTAACTTTCGTATGACACTCACTTAATATCTTAACTTTTTTCTTGATTATTTGACTGTCATGACTTTAAAAAATAAATGTTCACTTGAGTGCAATGACCTTTAATCAATCACTTGAATTTCATATATTTCAAAAACATTTATTCCAAATGCCAATAATCAGATGTGGCATGGTATTTGGGATGAACATTTTTTAAAACTTACAGATGTTGCATGTAAGGACACCAACTTTTACCTGAGGGATGAATTTCGCCCCTAGAAAGGAAAAATGTGATTGTCATGTGAGCAAACTCTCGCATGTAATGATAATAAATTGTTTCCAATCTGAATTAAAGATAATTTGGAGTTAAGTTAAACAACATTGTTCCCACTAAAAAAGTAGAACGATGTTGTTTTTGAGCTAATTAATGGGGTTTCGTGTGTGTGTGTTGTTTTGTTTGGTGTTTTTTTTTTGAGGGGGGGGGGGGGGAGACGGTTCTTCACAGAATCACATTGAAAGGGCGAAATTTGGGAAAATTTAGTGAATATGCTCCGATTTTTTTTACCAAATCTCTAGCCCAATTTTGCATAAACCCTTATTAATTTGACTTGAAGCCGTAATATGTGTTTGGAAATGAGATGTTGATTATATATGGAAGCATGTCTGTTAAAATGGCGCTTCTTGTTAGCAATGTCAGCATCCGTGAGCCATCTTAGACATCATGTACACACATTTTAACGGTAAATCTATGATGGCCAAAATTGTCTCACAAATTAAGATTGGTGCCCTTTTAAGTGACGCTTAAAAGTAGGGGCAAAAATTATCGCGGGAGTGAAAGTTGGAATTTCCTTTTTGTAAGAAACGCTCAAGTGTTTGGTCCCTTTCTAACTTTCAATAGCATCAACATTTTCGTTGGTTGAGAAATTGTTATAGGTTGTGGGCTTCCAATGAAAGAGAAAAGCTTCACAGTCAACAATAATGCTGTAGTGACTACCGTGCCTGGTATTATGCGGTGACTACTCAAGAAGTAAGTATAAGATTTCCATGCACTTGATAAAATTCTCTGATAATTCTATTTGACAAGTATGTATATGTATTTGATAAAAATCCTTGATAATTCCTTCGTATAATCACTTCTTTGAGTTGATAACTACCAAGAATATATCTTAAGATTGATATTTTGACGGCATAGTTGACCGGTGAATTCGAGACAGAAAGATTTGTTTAATCAATTAATCCAAAATTAGGATGTAGTCGGTAGGGCTCAAGCGGCTCCTACAACAGGTTAAATTTCATGTTGTTTGAGATTACTAGTATCAAACCATTGTAAATGAGCAAGTGCATGAAATTAACAAATTATTACAACGATTTGATACCAAGAGTCTTACAAAGCAAGCAATTTATACTATCATGGGAGCCGCTATTCCCACCATCTATGTCCTACTTTGGAATTGGTCAACTAAAATAGTTTCCATTTATGACATTTTATATAAGAAATTTCTAGACTTCTACCATGATCATCATTAAAATAAATTAGTAAAGAAATACCAAATAAATCAGATAACATTCAACATTGAAAAAAAAAAGTCTCAAAATTTCATACGTAAGATGTCATAAATGGAAACCAATTTAGTCGACCAATCACAAATTAGGAGTACATGGTGGGCTTCAAGCGGCCCTCCAGAATAGAATAACCCGCCTACATTGTGAAATTATTGCAATATCACGTTCTATGTAATGAATTTCGAGACTTCTACCACAATCTCTTGAGAAAAATTAGTAAAGAAATACCAATAAAGTTGGATATCATTCAATATTAAAAAAGGAAAATCTCATAATTTTATATATTGGATGTCTTGTATGGATATCAATTTAATTGATCAATCCAAAATAAGGACGTAGTAATTGATCAATCCAAAATAAGGACGTAGTCGATAGGATTCAAGTGGCTCCCCACAACAAAATAAATTGCATACTCAATGAGATTATTGGTATCAAACCATTGTAATCATTTAAATATATCATGAGCAAATGCACGAAATTAACAAAATATTAAGACGATTTGATCTCAACAATCTCATTTAGCAAGTAATTTATACTATCATGGGAGCCGCTTGCCCCATCATCTACGTCCTACTTTGGAATTGGTTGACTAAATTGGCATCCATTTATGACGTTTTATGTAAGAAAATTCAAGACTTCTATTGTGATCATCATGAAAAAAAATTGGTAAGGAAATACCAACTAAGTCCAATAACATTCAATATTAAAAAAAGAAAGTCTTAAAATTTCCATACGTAGGATGTCAAAAATAAAAATCAATCTAATTGACCAATCCCAAAATAGGACGTACATGGTGGGCTTCAAGCGGCTCCACAACAGAATAATCTGCCTATGTGAGATTATTGCAATATCACATTCTATTAAGAAATTTCAAGATTGCTACCGTGATCCTCTTGAAAAATATTAGTGAAGAAATAATTTTAAAGTCGGATAACATTTAATATTAAAAAAGGATAATCTCAAAATTTCATATATAGGATGTCTTATATGGAAATCATTTTAATCGATCAATCCAAAAATAGGACGTAGTCGGTAGGGTTCAAGTAGCTCCCACAACAAAAAAAAATGCATGCTTTATGAGAATATTGGTATCGAACCTTTGCAATAATTTAAATACATCACGAGAAAAGCAATGAAATTATCAAGTTATTACAATGATTTGATGCCGATAATCTCACAAAGTGGGGACTTGGGGGTGTTTGGTTGGGCATTCCCAAAGCCCCTTTGACCCCCAAAGCCCATTGGGGAAAATTTGAGTGTTTGGCAAATATTTTGAAAGCCCCTTTGCCCAAGTATGAGCATTCGGAATGCTCAATGCCCAATGCTGGGGAGGGGCAGCATTCGGCATTCAGCATTTGGGAAATGCCACGCCTACTGTTCATCATCTTTCTTCGTCGTCGTCTTCTTCTTCCTTTCCGGCCACCGAGCTTCTCCGACAGCCACCACCGTTGCCGCCTGAGGGTCGCGCGTCGCCGGTGACCACCGTCTGGGGGTGCCGCAAAGCGCGACCTAGGCGGCGCGGACCTCAGGTGACGCCGGTGACCACCGTCTGGGGTGCCACGAAGCGCGACCCAGGCGATGCGGACCTCGGGACGGCGTCACCTGAGGTCGCGCGGATCTCAGGCGGCGTCGCCTGGTTTCGCGCGACCTCAGGCGGCGTCGCCTGGTCCGCGCGGAACTAGGCGGCCACGTGACCTCAGGCCGCCAGATCTGGCGGTCCGGAGGCCAAATCTGGCGGTTCGGAGGCCAGATCTGGCCGTTCGGAGGCCAGATTTGGCCGTCTAGCGGCCAAATCTGGCCTCTACGACCTCAGGCGCCTGAGGTCGCACCTCCAGGCGGCGATGACGTCGCCTGAGGTCGCGCCGTGCGCCGCCTGGGTCCGCGTGAGCTCAGGCCGCTAGATCTGGCGGTTTGGAGGCCAGATCTGGCCTCTGCGCCTCCAGGCGCCTGAGGTCGCGGCGACCGGACGGCCAGATCTCGCCGGCCGCCGGATTTGATTTTCAGATTTTTTAAAAAAGAATATTAAAAGCAAAAGCTCATTTGGAATAAATTTTGCCAAACAGTATTTTCGCACAAGCAACTTTTCAACGTGTAATTTGCCAAACGGCCGAGCATTCCCGAAAACCCCTTTATCCTAAAGATATTTGCATTTGGCCAAAGACATTCCCCAAAAGCCGAACTAAACGGGCCCTCTATATTGTCATGGCATTTGCTTGAACCCCACCATCTCCGTCCTACTTTGGGATTGGTCCACTAAACTGGTTTCCGTTTAAGACATTCTATGTAAGAAATTTCAAGATTTCTACCGCAAACATCTTGAATTAGTGAAGAAATACCAATCAAGTCAGATAACATTAATATTAAAAGAAGGAAAACATCAAAATTTTATACATCATATGTCATTAGTGGACATCAATTTAGGCGATCAATGCAAAAGTAGGACGTAGTTGATAGGGCTCAAGCCATTGTAATGACAAAATAAATGCATGTTTCATGAGATTATTTGTATCAAACATTGTAATCATTTAAATACATAAGGAGCAAAGGCATGAAATTATCAAATTATTACAATGATTTGATACCAATAATCTGACGAAGCAGGCAATTTATTTTGTTTTATTTTGTTGTGGGAGCCTCTTGAACCCCACATGTACGTACTAGTAGTAGGTGTAAACGGTTCGGTTCGGTTCGGTTTTTTTTTTTGAAAAACCGAACCGAACCAACCGATAGAAAAATCTTCCGAACCGAACCGAACCGAATAAGAACCAACCGAAATTTTGGTTCAGGTTCGGTTCGGTTCGGTTTTTCGGTTTTTCGGTTTTCGGTTTTTAGCCTTTGGTTTTCGGCTTTTGTTTTTTTTTTTTTTCTATTAAACTTAGATTTCTCCACTTTTATTTCTCCATTTTTATTTGTTGGTTCGGTTTGGTTCGGTTAACCGATAAAAACCAAACCGAACCGAAAATTTTCGGTTTTTAATGAAAACCGAACCGAAAAAACCGAATTTTTCAGTTCGGTTCGGTTCGGTTCGGTTTTCGATTCGGGAACTGACACCCCTACGTACTACCATGGGATTGGTGGACTAAATCGATTTCCATTTATGACATATGTAAGAAATTTCAAGACTTTTACCGTGATCATCTTGATAAAAATCAGTAAAGAAGTACCAATAAAGTCGGATAACATTTAAACTGAAAATCGAGAAAATCTCCAAAATTCATACATTGGATGTCACAATGGAAATCAATTTGGTCGATCAATCCCAAAATAGGACGTAGTCGGTGGAAGCGGCTCTCACGGTGAAATAAATTGCATGCATTGGAAGCCATTAACCAATCTAATCATACATAATGAACAAATGCCTGGAGATATGGTTCTAAATATTTTAGGAGGATTACTCATTGCGATTGAAAATGTTAATTGGAAGCTGTTATTGATCTCGTCTTCCCGCCCAACCAGTCATTCATAGTTGCGTTACCTGCACTGAGCAATTGCCGTTCGGCTTGGAGATCCAGGTACATCCTTTCTTCGTGTCATTAAATTGTTCCAAGACAACCAAAAGCACATCAGTTCAGGTGGATTGCTTCCTGACACATTTTTGATGTTTTTGACACGAATGATTCCTCTTCTTGGTGGTAGGTCACTGTAACAAATGTTTTGGGGATCATGGCTGATGGATTCATTGTAAGACGCAAATTGCGCAAGACCCAAGATCTCCATAACCAGAACAAGAACATGTATAATTGAATAGAAAGATTAACGCACCTGAATCTATCGAACATAAAGCGGAAGCAGAAAAAAATGGATTACCCACATATAAAGGGGATCTACGCATCAAGTCCTTCTCCTCTATTGCCCTCCGTATCACTGGCTCAATGAGGTGGCCCCCTCACGTGTAGCGTTAGGTAAACGCCCTTTAGGTGAGGATACATGTGAGAATTAGGGTTAGAGGAGAGACTTGAGCACTATTTATAGAGTTTCCAACCAGTCCCTCTCATTACGGGCCAGGCTCAACTCGGCCCACACTAGCCAGCCCATATTAGACTAATTAAGAAACCTTATATCTCTCTTTAGACCAACCCTGTTTTACGATAACCGTAAAAACAGTAAATTACAAAATCAATTAATTTAGTCCACATTAGGAAAACTCTTACATTCTCCCACTTGGACTATATTAATTGAAATCGTACCGTATGTGCGCACATTTGGTCCAGAGATAATTCTTAATAGTCAATCCTATCCCTTAAAGTCTTAAACACCGAATCATGGCGGTAACTGCATGTATACACACGAGCCTTCCATGGTCACGAGTGCTCTCAACTTTATTGATATGGATTTAATATGGTAGTGTGGTAAATGGATAACATCTCTCATAGAGAGATCCCATTTGTCAGTCACCATTCTCTTACCTTAGGTGTTACAAAAACTTGTGCCACAAGAGAATGCTTTATGGTTCCAATGAACCCACATATGTCTTGTCCTTATGGTTAACGTTTCTTTATGTATCACAAGACATATGCACAAGGCTAATAACCGGATGCCCGGATGCCCCTAGCCTTCACTCAAGGTTTATATAATCCCTTGAGACTTTATCAATATGTATTCAACATAATAACAATACATTCAAAAATATTTTATTGAATGCAAAAGTTGATACATATTAAACCATTACTAAATGTAACGAACCACAGATGTGAACTTTATCAGATAAAGCCATAATAGCTCCCACTAAACAACAGTATCCGAAGATACTCCTAAGCCCATGTTAACGATATGTTACTAAAATACACATAGGCGTATGCCTTTAGTTAGTGAATCTGCAACCACATCATCTGTGAAAATATGTTATATTATAAGTCACCTTTCTGTACCGTTTCTTTATGGTTAAAAAATATCTTACCACCATATATTTAGACCCCTTGAGACCTCTGTAGTAAATAAATAATACTGCAAATTTGTTATCTCAATACAACCGTATGAGTCTATCCATCAAGTTAAAACGATCAATTTCGTCATGAGGTTTTGGAGCCTAAAAGCCCAAGTAACAGCCTAAAAGAATGTTACTAACACTGCTTACATAGCAGAAGATGACATAAGACTTTATTTACTGCACTTTCTGCTAACATAAATATGTATTCTGTTATTGATTGCATGTCATCAGAATAGCTAGCAAAGTTTACATCTAAATACCCTACTAACTGCAAGAATTGAACATGGCTATAAATTAGCATATAATCTCCTGTCTTCTTTAAGTACCTTAAAACCTTCTTAACAGCAACCCAGTGATCATGTCCTGGATTTGACCGATATCTGCCTAGAAGTCCCGTCACAAAGACAACATTTAGTCTAGTGCAAATTCGAGCATACATTATACTTTTAAGTGCACTGACATAAGGTACACAATTTAATTAGATTTTCTCAATATCTAAATAAGGACAATGTGATAGATTTAGTCCATCACCCTTAACAACATGAGCAATTCCTGGCTTGTAATGATGTATATTGAATATTCCCAATATACAATCAGCAAATGTCTTCCGAGAAAATCTAATATAATATGGCAAAAACAATCCTTACAGACCTCAGTATTGTCTCAAGGTCACAACTTGTAAGCAAAACATGAGAAAAAATAAATTTCCTCCCACTGACCTTGCAGTATATTGAATTACTTTGTTCTCAATGGAACAAAATAATAACACTATGAAACTTTAATAATATTGTCTGAAAACTTGCTTAAGACCATAAATTAGAACTTTTCAGTCTACACACAAGTTTACTTGAATCTGCTGCAAAATCATCCAGTTGCACAATATAGATTTTGTATCTATTTGGCGTAATTTTATATCAAAATAAATTATTAATGACACGTTCACTCGAAAGAACATTTAAAGAAATAATTATTTCTTCACTATAAAGAATCCACCCTTCTTTCGAGTTAAAACGTTAGTTACAAATTTGGCTTTAAATTCCACAATCTTTGTTTGAAATTCTTTTAGTTTTGTACGCCAATTTGCAACTAATAAACTTGTGATCTTTAGACAAGTCAGTAAGTTTCCAAACATATTTCATAGATTGTATATCGCCTTTTATGGCATTTAATCACATACTTAATTGAGAATAAGAAACGACATTTATAAATATGTCATTACATCAACCATATAATGGATATTGTAATCATGCTCTCACAAATAGACTATATAGTATGATGGTATAACTGATCGTCTTTCCTTAACAAATCTCCTTAATAAAGCTGCAACCACTTCATTCTGCACTTGAGAGGTTTAAGAAATTTCATTATAAACTATATCAAGAATAGTACCTTGAACCTCAACAAGTTTAGTCTATGGTACAGGAGATTCTATAATTATCTGTATAGGTAAAGACAAAAACATAGTAACCTCCATCATACTATTATCTTTAATAATCTGAGAGCAGATATCCTCTACAATAACGTCAATATTTAGAAACTTTAGAGTATGTAATTCCATAATTCTTATACCTTCTTTAGAGTCATAAAATCAATACCCCTTTTGTATATGAAAAAATTGATTTCATAATATCAGCCCACAAAAGACTAGATAAATTAGTCTTACTAATCATACTTATCACCATGTTCAATATGGTGCATTTATGCCTTTCGACCAAATCTTTTTGTCAGAATTTTCAGGTATAGTAATTAAATTACCACCCCAAAATCTACCAAGTATTTGACAAATGACCCTTTAAGCTATTTCGCATTGTCATACTTGCCAAAATACTCATTGCCATTGTTAAACCGACAACCTTTTTAATCATATACGAGATGTATATGTCATTAGGATTTAAACACAATTTTTTTTTTTTTTTTTTGCAGATGTGTCCTAATTTCAATATCGAGACAAGACATAATTTCAAGCAACTAAGGCTTCCTTCATCTTATAGCAGTGCAATTTGCAGGCAAACCTCTTTTCAAGTGTTCCAGAATGGAACGCTTCATGGACAATAAGCAAATTCAATTGCTCTTTTCTCAAGTAACAAATCATATGTCCACAACTTAAAATTTGAAGCAGTAAAAAACCTCAATGATGACGGAATTACCATTTACAGAAAAAGTGACTGAAAA
Organism: Eucalyptus sideroxylon x Eucalyptus melliodora; assembly: GCA_016097485.1. NCBI lineage: Eukaryota > Viridiplantae > Streptophyta > Magnoliopsida > Myrtales > Myrtaceae > Eucalyptus > Eucalyptus sideroxylon x Eucalyptus melliodora. The sequence continues at coordinate 22,718,478 of CM027831.1, read as the reverse complement.
ACAAGCAGTATATAATTAGCATCATGTGAGCATTGTGTAACTTGACGTACAAGTACACATCCAGAGAGTTACATGCAAAATCACATAATCACCTTTGGGCAGAATATATGATATGCAATTGTACACTCCTCACATGATAAGGGTTATGCGAATATGTTCCAATTCTTCGTGAATTCATCACCTTTGAGCATATGAATCACTAGAATCAGTCACTCCTCCACCACACTATCATGTATCCCTCCATGAACTAATACACAATCACCTCCTTTGGGAGTATGATTACGCATTAGACCAGGAGACATCCCAATCATCATACGAGATCGAAATTTCTCAAACCCAATCAAGCGTGCCACTTTAGTGGTCACTACTCAATTGAATCATTGAAATTCTCTCATACTAGGAATAGAAGCTTTACTCCTCACTTACACCATATATATGTGATTTTAACTTTAGTGATAGGGGCATCATATCACCAAAATCACATAACATGCTAATTATATTGCTTTATTCATATATATAGCAAACCTGAAAGACAGATTCCAATGAGATAATTGATCACAGTAACACAAGAAACTTCTCATAACAGAGAATAAAACATCTCTTATGCACCCCAATTACATATTACCAGAACAACATAAAAAGAATGCTGATCTATAATATCTCTCACAAATTAACATTAATAGTAATACATGGTGCACCAAATCGACAAGCTTGATAGCTGATCCATTATCACTCATGAATTCATAAGGCAAAATTGACTCAAGGCCAACAATTAATTTATTAATCAATTTTAGGTAACAAATATCATTACTTCAACCAAAGGGCCTATAAATTGAGTCAAACCACGAACTTAATATCTAAACTATAATAGTAGATACTATTGTTCTGCATAAATATTGCCATACTCCTTAACCATAAAAATATTCAACTTGATAGACATTAACAAGTGACTAGATGAGTTCATGTACAATATGCAGTAACTTAATCGACATGCATTACCCACATTCAGCAGATATGTTAATCGACATCGGTTTGGTCACGAGTCCTTAAGTCGTCTATCATTCAAAGATTACCGGTGTGTAAAGGAGTATATATGAGTAACAAAAGTTTCATAATTTTTATTGTTTCTCATTGGCTCAATACATAGCTTAAATACAATCTCATACGAATTGTATCTCATTAAGCCAGTTTCAATTCACAATAAAGTTTGATTTTTATTGACGAATCACACCTTTTATTATGTGATAACATATTAGTAACCCATCACCTGTATTTCCAAAATCACAGAAAATACAAGAGAAATACGCAAAATACACTAAAAATACACGTATTTAGGGTTCCATATGCAATTTCACATCAATAAAACCATCAAACATATAAAATAAATATACGACGAGATAGGAAATCACCATACGAGTCCAACGTCGCCAGCCACGCGCCGATCGGAGCCTCCACGCGCCCACACGCGCTGCCTGAGTGCTCGGCGCGTGGATCTCACGCGCGGCGCGCGTTTGACGCGCGGGCGGCGCATGGCCGCGCGTGGGAGCGCGTGCGGCATCCTCCGGCGACGCGCCGCCTGCCCTTTTGCTCGTCTTGTCGAGCCCAGTCCGAATTTGTGATTTAATTTAATTTTTATTGAACAAAAAGTCTCGAAAATCACAAATTAGGGCAAGATCAGTACCAATTAGGGCTAATCCATAAAAATTAGGGTAGATCTGTACAAATTAGGGTAGATCTGTACAAATTAGGGCAAAACCAATTGCGTTCGAGTTTTAGGGTTATGGTTGCTCTGATACCATTTGTAACAACATCCCGGGTCCCACTTGTGTGATATTGTCCGCTTTGGACATTGAGTCCTCACGGCTTTAAACTGGCCCTAGATTCCCCCTTAAGCGATGTGGGACAAGAGGGAGATGACTCATTTTCTTGCGCACGTCTGGGGACCGAGGCAAGGACGCAATCCCTCCCTCCTTGCGCACTGCCGCTTGGGCCATCACACTCTCCCCCCCTTAGCAGACGGGGTCCTCGCTGTGGCCCCACATGCTGTCGGGAGTCGGCTCTGATACTATTTGTAACGACCCGGGCCCACTGTGTGATATTGTTTGGTTTGGACATTGAGTCCTCACAATTTTAAAACGCGTCACACAAGTTTAAGAGGGACCAAGCCTTATAAAGGCTTCCGGGAACCCCTCCCTAAGCGATGTGGGACAAGAGGGAGAGAATCCCTTCCTCCTTCCCCTGCGCACGTCCGAGGACCGGAGGCGCGGACGCACCGCCATCCCTCCTCCCCGCGCACCGCCGCTCGGGTCGTCACACTCTCCCCCCCTTGGGAGCACAACGTCCTCGCTGTGGCCCCACATGGGCATTAGAACAGCATTCGAGCTGTGGTCCCACACGCGGTCAGGAGTCTGCTCTGATACCACATGTAAGACGCAAATTGCGCAACCCCAAGATCTCCATAACCAGAACAAGAACATGCATAATTAAATAGAAAGATTAACGCACCTGGATCCATCGAACATAAAGCGGAAGCAGAAAAAAAGGGATTACCCACATATAAAGGGGATCTACGCATCAAGTCCTTCTCCTCTATTGCCCTCCGTATCACTGGCTTAATGAGGCGGCTCCCTCACGTGTAGCGTTAGGTAAACGTCCCTTAGGTGAGGATACATGTGAGAATTAGGGTTAGAGGAGAGACTTGAGCACTATTTATAGAGTTTCCAACCAGTCCCTCTCATTACGGGCTAGGCTCAACTCGGCCCACACTAGCCAGCCCATATTAGACTAATTAAGAAACCTTATATCTCTCTTTAGACCAACCCTATTTTACGATAACCGTAAAAACAGTAAATTACAAAATCAATTAATTTAGTCCACATTAGGAAAACTCTTACATTCATTTGGAGAAAAAACCCAACGAATGAGGACAAATATGTAGCCAATGATTAGGGTTTGGTCTGACAAGAATTGTTGCCTAACATCTACTTTGTGTCACAAATGGTATCAGATTCAAGACTGGCCTTAGTTTCACTCAAATGTGGCTTGGGTGTCAGATTTGCTTCCATACAAAGAGCGGTAGTTACGTGTTCACAAATATGGCAACCTGGCCAGAATCTCTATTTATGAATTTGAGATGGTTATGACTCTTTATTTGATATTCTTTCCTAAAAAACATGGGATAATAATTTGTTCTTTTTCACTTCTTTATTAAAGGTGTTACCTAAGGGGCATGAGGGGACTGCCTCGCAAGAGCGATGGATCTCGCAAGGGTAATGAAAATTTTGCACAAGCAGTTTTATAGGTGCTTGATTAGATCCTAAATCTCAAATTAAAGATTGATAAAATGGCTTTTGTAATATTTACTTTACACTAGCCGTGTATAATTCAAATTTTCTTTTAGAATGGATAAGATTACCTATTTAGGGTCAACCACTTGTGGGGATTACTTCTGATAAAATATTCCATTTATTATAGCACAGTGGTTTTTCGGAATGTATACTCGACTTATGCATATAAATTTAATACTGTTGCCTGTTTTTGACCAGTCGAGTATGGTAGATTGATTTCCTTCTATTTACTTTGATTGGAAAGGAATCTATCTGCCGTTGTATAAATTTGACAAGATAATAATTATTTTGTCCTTGATGGCACTAGGATCAACAATTCTAAATTTCCGATTTTGTTAGCATTTAATATAGTCAAGAGTTGCTACATCACCGAACGACTAAAAAATTATGCCAAGTAATGACAGCTGTGATTTGCTAACTAGTGTTTATTATTCATTGTTGTTTCTAAATTTTTGTTCTGCGCTATGGCTCTCAAACTTTTAAAGCACTGTTCAATGAAGGAAATATTGTCAAGTCATAACTTGTCATTTTTTGTTCAATGTCAACGACATATTTTGTTTGTTCCATATTTTACCATAACTTTCTTTATTCCATGGAGTTTGAGTTTGATGAATTGAAGGTGCAAATCTTTTAAAATCTTCAAGAGAGAGGGAGAGAGAATCGATAAAGACTACATCTTCACTCAATTGGCTTGACTTTATAAGTTATTAGAAGAGTGTATTTATGCCCAAATAACATGCATAGGAAAAAAAATTAGTTATCTTAGAGAATCATAAAACATTCAATAATATCCGTAATATCTAATAATATCTCTAATGATATTTTCTAACAAGAAAATCTCCAATCTCCATAAATATAGTTGGTCACTCTTCCTCAAGTTGGAGGATCCAGCTTCTTGCATATGATTAGTGTAACTTTCTTTGAAAGTCTATCTGTGATCAAGTGCTGTGTAAGCTAGACCTTACACTAAACAAACCAGATTTGACAAGCGCTAAAGCAACACATGCTTAGAAAGTTGACATAATTTTCTCATACAACCTTGATAGAATTATGTAGAAACCCAACTTGTATTGTAGGAAACTAAACCGCATCACCCCATAATGCTTATCTTTGGCTACTTGATGAAGTATGCTTAACTCCAGCCCCATAGTGCTCATCTTTGGCTACTTGATGAAGTATGCTCAACTCCAGCGCTTACAGCTACTTGCATACTTTATGACAACACGATGCTCATTTTTGGCTACCCAATGAAGGTGTGTTGACTCCGGTGCTCATAGTTATCTGGATATTTGACGACGACTTTGCTTGTCGATATTGATCACAATTAGAAGAGAGTACCACAACGAATAATGTCCATAGTAGCATTGTTGAGTGTCGATAATATCAGGAAGTTACTAAAGAATGGCATAAGATAGCATAGAGGAAGAAAATGCTAAGGTTTGATTTAATTCCTTCTCTCTTGGTGGCCTTGATACCATGTAAATATTCTAAGATCTTCAAGAGAGAGGGGAAGAGCTTTACTCAATTGGCTTGACTTTACTGACCAAAAAAAATAAAAATTGGCTTGACTTTACAAGTTATTAGAAGAGGGTATTTATAGCCCAACATTATGCATAGGAAAGGAAATTAGCAATCTTAGAGAATCACGAAATATTAAATAACATCCCTAATTTCTAATAATATATCTAACGATACTCTAACAAGAAAATCTTTAATATCAATAGATATACTTCAACAAAGGAGAAGACGGGACAATAAAAGGGAAGGAAGAATTTTGTGGCTCCTGTTTAATATAAGAAATTATCATTTGAAATTGCCAATAGAGCAGTGTACTCGATCCGCTCTCTGCTCTTATCGTAACCCTGCAACGATTAGCCAACAACAGATCAGTACAGAGGAAGTATGGCGTCCTCCAGATCAAGGCAGTTTTAAGATTAACATCGATGGGGCTTTCCGGCCACATCTTCTCAGGGGCTCTATGGCAAGCATAATCCGAGATCACAATGGCAGAATCATCGATGGACTTACCACAACCTTTCCTGCTTCGTCGGCTCTACAATCGGAGTTTATGGCCCTTTTGATCACTCTTAGCCATTTGCATCGCTTGAGCAGACACTGCGATCCATTGATCATCGAATCGGACAAAGCCATACTGGTTGAATCTGTCACCACGGATGCCCATCAACCATGGGAGGTTCGAGCGATCTTCAACGATGCCATCTGTCTCCTTCGTGCTTGCCCAGACGTTAGGGTTTGACATTGTAGAAGGAGGGCCAATGAAGTGGTCGACTAGGCCGCCAAAAGCCATACGAATGAGGCCCTTTCGGAGATTTGGCCCATCCCAATTTCTCCCATTTTGTTAGACCTGTTAATAGCAGATGCTCTATCTGCTCAATGTAATCCTTTGATGCGTTGAATGCAAAGTTCTTTTCTGACCAAAAAAAAAAAAAAAACTGATTCACATGGTCAAATGAAGGATCTGGAGCTTTGCTTCCAATCTTTTGCGTCCAAATAACGCTTCGGGACCAGAGCTCTCTAGGTTCGCTTGGAAATATGACAGGATGCCTAAATTAGTCAACGTCCAAATTCCGCTTAGCAGTTCGGCTAAGCCTACTAGAAGTATTCTGAGCTAGCGCCACATTTCAGGTCTAGCCTCATTAAATGCTTCCAATTTCTTGCCTCTCAGATTGTGACATCCTAGATTACCTTCCTCGAAATATTGTCTGTTTTGACTTGTCTCATACTAGCCCGCACGATTGTCTTTTGGCATATAGACATGTACTTTCCTATGGGATCATCTATCCTGATAGTGCTTTGACTTAGGCTTGCTTTCCTTTGGAGTTCCAAAGTAAAGCTTGTCATTATGTCAAAAAGTACTTTCAGAAGTTAATTCCAATTTCACAAATATATTCCAAAATTGCTCTCTTCCTGTTCGATGAATTGTTCGATTCATTCCTGTCCCTTCATCATTTTAGAAGCCTGCCAAGAGCTACTCTTTGTCCAGGCTCTCTAACCCCGACGACCACTCCCTACACTTGTTAGATCGAGTCGTTACAGGTCCACCAGCATCAGCCTGGCTGACTAGGTCATTGTCGAGACATTCGGTGATATTCAACCACGATAAATTTTATAATTTGCAAATGGAACAGGGAAGAGCGTTGAGTCTGCCGCAGTAAGAAAGGCTATGGTATCTCAAATGGTTCATCTCACCCATCGACGCGGCCAACTCGTGGACGCATGCCGTTTTCGGACACAAAGCTTTCAAGCTCTCGTCGTTGTATGTACTAAAATATAGACAACATCTTCCTGAGACCCCAAGCGGTGCTGGTCCTTATTTTCTTTGCCGTAGAAAGTGTTTCTAAAGTCTCGTTGATTTGATAATTGAAACTACACGAGAGTTGCGTCCATCTAAGTGCTTAACATTCAAAAACTCCTGAGACCCCAAGCACGGCCATGGTCAGCAAGGGCAAGTGCTGGCGAGGCTGCCCTCGTCAGATCTGGCAGGACCAGTGTCGCCTGGGCAAGGGCAGTTGGCGAGGCCGACAAGTGATGCCAGCCTCGCCATTGACTCCCAAGGTGGAAGGGGATGGAAATTGTGACGGCGAGCATGGGTGCTGCTACAGCGGCCTCGTGCAGCTCGTGGATCTGAGGTTGGACCCGTCCTTAAGCGACTATGAAGAGATCGAGAGGGTCTTGAACGTCGCTCTCTCTTGCACTAGTACGTTGCCGATCAACTGACCCAACATGAGATGCGTGGTTGTGTGTATATTATTGGTCCGTTCCAAATTATATGAACTATAGCATTTTTGGCGCCCAACTTTGTGGTCCATGTGTATATTATATGCTGGGTTTTTGTGTTTAAGTCCGATTTTTGGGTACATCGTCAACTGAAATTCGAAAGAAGTGAAAGGCGTGCGAGATAGACCTTTTGCTGGCCTGCTTTCCTACCCATTCAAGTGTTCGGGTTTTTTACTAAGAGAATATTAGCTTTCACCCGCAGGATAAGTTTGGCTCCAACTACCAAATGTCTCATGAAAATGTATGAAGTGTCTTTTGGAAGACCATTTTTGTCCAAAGTTTGTTAACATTTAATTTTTACTTGACATATCATTAAAGGTAGAAAACTAGAATTTAGGGTCTCTGATTGCGACGAAATCTGTTTCTCTAACCAAAAGTGTCAGTTTTTTTTTTCTTTGGCCTATCTTTTTAGGTATTTTCCTAATCATTTTCACCAAAAACCCAAAAAAGTCAAATGGTTGACTTTTAGTTATTTTTTGGTCAATTCTTTGACTAAAAGTCAACCTCGGCTCAAAATTTAACTTTTTGCATGAAAAGGTCCTAAATAGCCTTAACATCACTTGGGCCATATTAGTTTACAAAAATTAAAGTATTTGATCACAAAATCAACATTTTAGGTCAATTATTTGATAAAAAAATTGGAAAATATGAAAACTCACAAATCACTTCGTTTTAGCTTCAATTTGACTTTGGCGTTGAAAATTTTATGAAAATCGATTAAGAACCTCACTTTCCAGTTTTTTCGGTTTTAGGTTTAAAATTAGCCAAAAATAAAATTAACTTTCATTCTATTCATATTTTGACTTTGTTTACATGTGTATACTTCTTGGCAAGTAAATCTAAAGCATTTTCTCACTTTTCAAAATTTGCCAAGAAGGTACAAAATGAGAAAGGTTATGCAATTTCAAGCATACGCATAGATCATGGAGGTGAGTTTGAAAATCAAGACTTTGCAAAATTTTGTGATGATTCCAGTTTTCAGCATGTGTTCTATTCTCCATATACTCTAGAGCAAAATGGGGTTGTGGAAAGAAAGAATGGATATTTGCAGGAAATGGCTAGAACACTCTTAAATGGAAGTAATGTTTCATCTCATTTTTGGGCTGAACCAGATTCTACAGCTTGTTATATCATAAACGAGTATTCTTAAGGCCTATTCTAGAGAAAACTCATTATTAGTTATTCAAAGGAAAGAAGCCAATTGTTTCTTATTTCCATGTGTTTGGTTATAAGTGTTTTATTTTAAAGAATGCAAATGATCGAATAAGTAAGTTTGAAGAAAGATTAGATGAAGGAATTTTCCTTGACTATTCAACTTCAAGCAAAGCCTACAGAGTATTCAACAAGAAGAGTTAGTCGGTAGAAGAATCTATGAACATCAAGTTTCATAACTCAATGCAGAATCAACTGGATCGGACTCAACTTGAAAAACCTGAACCTGCTCTAGATATTGTAAAATCTACTTCCCTTGAAGTGGTTCAGACTCTTGAAGTTCAACAACAAGATGAACCAGATGATTCAACTGAAACAGAGGATCGGTGGACTCACAAACCAACCGGTAATTGGAAGCATAAGTCAAGTCATTTCAATGAACTCATCATTGGCAACATTGCTGAAGGAATTCGTATCAGATCCAAAATGCGTGAAGAGTCTAGTGCTTTAGTACTTGTTTTTTAGATTGAACCCAAAACTGTAGAAGAAGCCGTGGCTGATGAAAGTTGAATTAAAGCTATGCAAGAAGAACTTAGACAGTTCAGCATTAATGATGTTTGGGAACTTATTCCTAAACCTAAAGGTAAGTCTATCATTAGAACTAAATGGGTTTTCAGGAACAAGATGAACGAGAAATGAAAGGTGGTCAGGAATAAAGCAATACTTGTAGCCAAAGGAAATACGCAATAAGAAGAGATAGACTATGACGAGACGTATATACTAGTAGCAAGGTTAGAAGCAATTAGATTATTACTTGCTTTTGTTTGCTATAAAAATTTCAGGTTATTCCAAATGTACGTAAAAAGTGCATTCCTAAATGGATTTATCCAAGAAGAAGTCTATGTGGAGCAACCACCTGGTTTTGAAGATCCAAGAAAGCCAGATTCAGTCTATAGACTGAAAAAGGCCTTATATGGATTAAAGCAGGCATCTCGAGCTTGGTATGAAAGGTTAAGTAAATTCCTAACTCAAAATGGTTTTGCTAAATGAAAGGTAGACACCACCTTTTTTTTTTTTTTTTGGTACGAAAGACACCACCTTGTTTATTAAAAGAGAAGGCAAAGATTTTTTACTTGCATAGATTTATGTCGATGATATTATATTTGGTTCACCTAATAAAAATCTATGCAAGAAGTTTTCAAGAGGCATGTAAGATGAATTTGAGATGAGCATGATGGGCGAGTTAACTTTCTGTCTAGGATTACAAGTTGAACAATCCAAGGAATGACTTTTCATTTACCAAGAAAAGTATGCAAACTCATCAAGAAGTTCAAGATGGAGAATTGCAAAAAGACAGAGACGCCTATGTCAAGTTCTTCGAAGCTGGATAAAGATGAAGAAGGAAAAAGTGTAGACCAGAAGCTATGCAGGAGCATAATTAGTTCACTGATATTTTGTTTAGTGTTTGTATTTGTGCTAGATTCTAATCAAATCCCAAAGAATCTCATTTAGCTACTTCAAAACACATCATCAAATACATTGCAACAATTCTAAAGCTAGGACTATAGTATCCAAAAGAAGGAGACTTTACTCTCTTTGGGTATTCAAAAGCAAGATTCAGCAAACTGTAAAGTGGACAGAAAGAGTACTTCTGGTACATGTCAATTGCCTGGAAACAAGCTGATATCATGGTTTTCAAGAAAATAGAGTACTATAGCTCTTTCAATAGCTGAAGCAGAATATGTAGCTCTTGGAAGTTGCTGCTCTCAAATTTTGTGGATTCGACAACAGCTAAGAGACTTTGGAAATGAAGAATCATACACCAAGATCAAATGTGACAACACCAGTGCCATAAATTTCACAAAGAATCAAGTTTTTAGAAGTTATTATTTTTGGTTTTTGAATTTATGGCAGTTTTTCATTTTCAAAAAGGCAGTTTTTACCTTTTCCTTTATGACGATCCGTATACATCGTTTTATTTGCTTTATATACTGTTGAAATTCATTTTCTCCATTTACACTCTCTCAAACCCTAGAATATAGAGCTCCACTTTCACTCATTTTCTCTATAGTTTATTTCAAAAGATTTCACCTTTTTTCGAGCAAGTTCATGGATTTCTTCTATAAAGCGACAATGTCTTCAAGAAAGTCTTTTAGAATCGCAAGTAGGGGACCACGACATATGCTTGAGGGTCCTACGCACTTCGGTTTGACCGAGGAAGATGACTCTTCTCAACAACAGCAACCAAGTCAGCAACAACATTTTCAACAGCGTTAGTCTCCTCCACTGTCTCAACTAGAAGAAGAAATAATGGAAGAAATTGAACTTGTAAGAACGCTGACACCTAAAGTTGCTTTCAAGCTTTATTCTAAGTTGAAAGAAGGAGGTATTGCTATGTCTTTGATCGATGAGTATCTGAGAGAGAGAGAGAGAGAGAGAGAGAGAGAGAGAGAGAGAGAGAGAGAGAGAGAGAGAGAGGCTACAAGAATGAAACTTTATTCTTGCACAATATGGAGAAGTTGGGCATTGTGGAAAAAGGGTTGGCTGAAAAGATTTTTGCTAACTTTCCTAGTGACCTGCATTTTGGCATGTTTAATTAGCTAGAAGAAAAGGACGATGACGAAAGAATGTTCACACATTTCCAGCCTAGGATGGGAGTGGCTGCAAATGTTGGTGGTGATGGAGCGAGTCTATTCAGATCGAAGGACCACAAGAAGGTTTATTCAAAACCGATGAAGAGAGGGGTTATGAACCTTAGAAGCATTGATTTTGATTTTGATTTTTTTTTGATTATGTGCAAGTAAATCTGAGGGAGAAGTTTGCACTTCTTCATTTGGAGCATTTTTGTTCTAAGACAACAGTTGCTTATCCAGAACTCACAGCCTATTTCTATTCGAATCTATCTTTTTTTGGATGCAAATAGATTCTCTTTTACTGTTAATGATAAAGAATTTTTTTGTCGATGTGGACATTTTGGTTGACTTGATTGGGGTGGAAAGAGCGTGTTTCCAACCAATCAATGTGTCCGTTGCTCATGCTACATTGGAATTGGTAAAAGACAGGTTTGTTGAAGGCAAGATCTCCTACACTGGGATGAATGCCTCCAATATCTTGCTGCATAAAATCATGATCAACTGCATCTGTCCAAAATCAACATCCAAGACTAATGTGTCTCGTTCTGAAGCAAAGTTGATGTATGCCATCAACATTGGTTACAAGTTCTCTCTGCCTCACATCATCCTAATGCACATGTACAGGACAATGGTGAAAGACAATGGACAACTTCCTTTTTTTGGGTAAAATAATGGATAACTTCCTTACTTTGCTCTTATCACAAAAATCTTCAGACATTTCAACATTCATTTACCTGTTCCATTGTGCTTGTGAAGCATTGCTCCTATGGTAATTAGATTGAAGATGGTCACCAAGATGCGTCTGAAGGAACTCAATAAGGTGTTAGAGCGAATGAAGGAGAAATCCCCTGTCAACACAAAGCAAAGCTCTGCAGCATCAAAACAGAAAGGCAAAGAACCAATGACAGAACCTATCAAGAAGAGGGGAGCCCTTATCTTGGAAGATGAAGATGATGAGGATGACATCACTCTCTCTGCCTTTGCCCTTTGCAATTTACAGAGTTATGTTAGCTTTCAAGAGATAGAAGGAAGAGAGATCAGTGAAGAGACAGAGAAGATAGATGAAGGAAGAAGAAGTGAAGAAGAAAAGAGAACAGAGGAAGAGGAAGAGAGAAGAGAAGAAGAGGCTCGAGATGATTCCTTTGAGCCTACCTTAGTTGTATCCTTGTTGAGTGACTCAGAAAAGACAAGGAGTGGAACTGCTGAAGAGAAAGACAAAGAAAAACATCACTTTGATGCTGAAGCTAAAGTAGAAAAGGAAGACGAATTTACTTCTCGACTTGAAGGCACACAAACAGGGGGAGCTGCTGAAAAATGATGTATTTCTTCACCTATTATAACTAGTGATGTTAGTCGATCTGCAATAGATCTAGAGGACGTGTATGCCTCTCACCATCCAGAATCAAACATTGAGGCATTCACTCTTAGTCATAGTAGACGAACTGCTGAAGAACCCTTTAATCTCAAGACTCCAGGAACAGATTCGGCTGGACCCAGTGTTGCACCATAACAATCAGCATACTTTCCAAGATTGCTGGATATCTTATTGGATTTAAGGAGACAGTAATATGGTTTGGAGTATGAGATAAAAGATCTCAAAAAAGCTTTCTTGACTACTTCAGTTTCATTGCAAGAACAGTTACTTGCCTTGAAGAATTAAGTGCAAGATACTGTGAATGGTGAAGATATACAGCAACTGAAGAAGACTCTTAGAAAGCTTGAGAAGACAGTTAGTTCAATGGGGAAATTCCAGCTTGTTCGTTTGCTAAAACATCCATGATTTTCACACCACTCTTTTTATTCAACTCTTTTTGCTTATTCTCCGGTTTTTGCTATTGACAAAAAGGGGGAGAAATTGTGCACATTTGACTTTATCTTTATCTTTTGATGACCTTTTTAGACTTTGGTATTTTTGTTTGGTTATGGAACTTTGACTTTGGATCTTGACTGTTATCATGATTTGAATCTTTGATGCTTGCAATAACTTAGCTTGAGATACTGATTGTGGATGGATAGTTATCTTGCAGGATTAACATGTTTTCTGTGGTTGCAGAATTTATACTATTCAAATCTTAATCAACTTATTTTTATAAGTTATCATGTGTTGCTTAAATATTGTTTTGCAAGACAAAAGTTTTCAAATCTGCAAGAAAGTTTTGTCACCATAAAAAATGGGGAGATTGTTGGAGAAAACTCCTTTATTGTTTTGAAGTTGACAAAACGTTTCCATCAATCTAGTCTGAAGACTTCCAGACTCAAGTGTTAAAGTTTGAAGAACTCCAAACTCTGTTGTCAAAGTCTGAAGACCACCAGACTCAAGACTTAAAGTTTGCCCTCACTGACAGTTTCCAGACGAAGAGAGAAGACTTATCCAGATGACGATTATCTTCAAGGATTCGATTTGTATGTTTTTGGAAGACCTTTTTGGTTGAATACATCATCAACAATATTGATTATTCTTATTGGAATCTACTTTGATTTGAAGATCTTTTGAAAGGCGAGCAAACTTGGAAGATTCTACTTATGGAAACCAAAGATCCTGATTGTATGGGCGAACATGATTGACAAGCTTTTATCACTAATCTTTTAATGACTCGAGATCACCTTGATTAATTCTATCCAATGGGTAGATTAGAAGAATTCCTTTAGAAAGTGCCAACGGTTATGAAGGCATGAAGAAGTATTTATGGCGAACTCTTCAGTTGTTCAAAGTAGTGCGTGAAAGAAGAATTTTAAAGTCTGAATCTCCTAGTTCCTTGTTCTTTCAATTCATTGAGATCAATTTGTATACAAAAGAGAGAAGCACATAGTGAGACTTTGTGAAGAGACTAGCTGAGACTCTTCACTGAGGAAGTCAAAGATCACAAGCTGTAAAATCTCTTTTGATTCATAATGGAATTCAGCCAGTGGGCTGTTAGCGTAGGAGAGTGGACATAGACTTGGATTAAGTCGAACCACTATAAATCTTGTGTTCTACTTCTCTTTCCTTAACCCCTTATCTCATTGCTTTATATAATTGTTTTATAGAATTATTCAAAGCAATTTACTTCCCTAGTCAATCATTTTAAAATGCAATTTATTTTATTAAGTCTTGCGAATAAATTTTTTATATACGCCTATTCACCCCCTCTAGGTGTGTGATCTAGCCCTTTCAGCATAATAATATTATGCTTTATCATGTACCTTTTTGACCATTGACAAAAAGAGGGAGAAGGTGGACCAACAAAATTGAAGTTGGAATATGTGAATTTTACTACACTGACACTATCTCTATAGGTTTTCTAAGACTCTGAGCTTCACAAAAGCTAAGGGGATCGGTTATAAATTTTCTCATTTTTTATCTTTTAATTTCATAGATTTATCTATAAGAATCTTGCCAAATTTTTCATACAAATATTCTTATAGTCTAATTGTGCCTCTTTTTCACATTTGGCTTTGATCAAGAGCTATTTAAATCTTATTTTTTATATCTTTAAAAGTTCTTCTTGGACAAGTTTTGTCATCATAAAAAAAGGGGGGGAGATTGTTGAGAAAACATTCCCTAAGTGGTTTTGATGATTGACAAAACTTAAAGACTTTGATTTTGATAATAAGTATTTTCAAGTGGAAAGTTTGATGGAATATGATCAGATTATTCCAATTAGAATCAGAGTTGTGGCTTCATTATTTCCTTCCTCTTATGTTTTGTCAAACGACGAGGAAGGAGTCAAATTCTCGTGTAATGACTAGTGGTGATTGGTTAGAGTTCCCACCATATTTATAAGGAGTTCCAAAAGGAATTTTATTATTTTTAATATCTATCGGAGATTCAACTTTCTTGAAACAACTTCTTTGAGGTGAAACATTCTTTCCAATCTAAAGCACTGGACTTTGGAAACTCGAGCTGCTGTATGGGTGGTAGAACATATGGAAAGCTTCATCCTCGACAATCTTGAAGCAATAAGATCTTCTCAATTAGATCCAGGCTAATGGGTAGATTGGCTGAATAATCCTTCTAGAGATATGTCCAACCGTTAGCTTGGATTAAGAGGAGAATAAGAGGAAGTTTTAAAACTGAAGGAAATATGCATCCATTCACAAGAATTGAAGCTTATAATTCCAAAGTTTGAACAATGTTTTGTGATCTTATACAATTGTCTTTGTGAGCAACATTGTGTAACCTTTTAGAGGTTGAGAGTGTGTGAGGAGTTGTTCACATGAGCTTAGTGTAAGTTGTAGTGCGGGGGAGTGGATGTAGGCTTGCAAAAGCCGTATTACTATAATTTTGTATGCAATTCTCTATCCCTTACTCTCTTCATTATTAATTGTGATATAATCGTATACCGATAAGATCTAACCATATCACCTTCCGCTATTAGGAGTTGTTTCATTGCAATAGTTTAAATTCTTTTATTTCTACACAATCACTTATTCATCCTTCTCTAGGTGATAGTTTTAGCCATAACAACTCCGAAATGCTATTTAGGTTGTCTAAAATAACTTAAAAGAAAAATGAATTAGTTGTGCAGGGTATAAACTTTGAAAAGACTTGCAACTATGATTTAGCATACTTAAAAGATGAAGTGATGCCGTCTTTAGTGGATTTACCTCTAAGAGGGCTATCATGGTTGCAATACCCCTAAACTCACTTATATGTCCAATTTCCTTTCGACCTTCAAATTGATGGCTAAGACGTGCCATGGCATCAAGGTTGGATTATGACAATTTCATTGCCATGCGAGGTACGAGCTTGGGAGAGCTTACGACCATGATTGAGCAAACTCATGTGGTTGATCCCAAAAGATGAGGTGATGACATCCTTTGGAGTGATGTACCATGAGGGAACTCTCATAGTCGAGTACCTCTAAACCCCAACTTTATGCCGTCCCTCAAGGATCTGTGGGCACCGATGTTGGGTCACAATAAAGTTTCAACTGTTGCATAGAAAGATATTAACATACACTTTATTCTTTCATGGGATTTACTTGAACCACACCATCTATGTCCTATTTTGGGATTGGTTGACTAAATTGATTTTCCATTTGTGACATTCAATGTAAGCAATTTCAAGATTTCTTCTGCAATCATCATGAAAAAAAATAGTAAAGAAATACAATGAAGTCGAATAACATTCAATGAAAAAAGGAAAGTCTCTAAATTTCATATGTAGGATGTCATAAATGGAAATCAATTTAGTCGACCAATCCAAAAGTAGGACGTAGTCGGTAGGGCTCAAGTGGCTCTTATGACAAAAAAAAAAAAATTGCATGATTTATGGGATTAGATCAATAATCTCACAAAGTATGCAATTTATTTTGTTATGGTGCTGCTTGAAGCCCATTATCTATGTCTTACTTTTCAATTGGTCGACTAAATTAGTATCCATTTATGACATTCTATAAAAGAGATTTCAACACTTCTACCACGTTTGTCTTGAAAAAAATTAGTAAAGAAATATCAGTTAAGTCGGATAACATTTAATAATTAAAAAAGGAAAATTTCAAAATTTTAGACGTTGGATGTCATAAATGAAAATCAATTCAGCCAATCAATCCAAAAGTAGGATGTAATTGATGGATTCAAGTGGCTTCCATGACAAAATAAATTGCACACTTCATGAGATTATTTGTATCAAACCATTGCAATCATTTAAATACATCATGAGTGAAGGCAGGAATTATTGAATAATTACGATGTTTTGATACCGATAATCTCACAAAGTAGACACTTTTTTTTTTCTGTCATGTGATTCACTTGCATGACACCATGTACAACGTACTTTGAGATTGGTTGACTAAATTGTTTTTGATTGATGACATTCTATGTAAGAAATTTAAGACTTCTACTGCAATCATAAAAAATGGGGTAAGGTAAGTACATTATCAGTGCCAAAAATTGTGTACGGTGCTCACTTTGGTGTCAAAAGTTTATTTTGGATAACTTAAGTGCTAACAAATTTGAAAAACAATCATTTCATTGTCAACGCTGATCAATTTGGCCAGAAATTCGATGTGGCATTATTTATTTATTTATTAATTTTTGAAGTTGACATGGCTTGTCGGAGAGTTGAGTTAGCATCCAAACAATAAAACGACCGTTTGGCGTCTTTCTCCCAACTTAGAACCCTAAATCCCTAAATTGAGAGAGAGAGAGAGAGAGAGAGAGAGAGAGAAGGCATGTCGTCTTCTTCCTCGAAGAGCAATGCCAGCAGCGAACGGCACCAGCAGCAACACTAGCAGTGCACTAGCAATGGCACCAGCAATGACACTAGTAGCAGTAGTTGTAGTGCACCAACAACAACACCTTTGACCCCTCTTCCTCCTCCTCCTCCTCTGCCCTTGCCTCCTATTATTCCTGCCACTTCTTGCTTGAGCGACAATCTCGGTCTCTCCTCGCTCACCTAGTTGAGCAACTATGATGGTGGCTGAGCGACGGTGGCCGAGCGATGGTTGGTGAACGATGGTGGCCGAGCGATTTGGTGAACGACGGTGGCCAAGCGACAAAGACAAAGAAACCCTAATTTCATTTCACATATGAGCTATACAACGTTGTTTTTGCAAGGATGTCCATGTATGACGCCAAAACGACGTCATTTTTTGAGGAGGATGGAAAACGATGTCGTTTAAAAGCCAACACAATTTTTTTTAAAATACAAAAGCCATGTAATTAATTTGGCCAGAATCTTGCTGGTGGCACCAAAGTGATTGTTTTTTTTTTTTCTAATTTGGCACTTAAGTGAACCAATGGAAACTTTTGGCACCAAAGTAAGTGCCGTACACACCTTTTGGCACGATAACGTACTTACCCCCATTAAAAAGTTAATGAAGAAATACCAATGAAGTTAATATTGAATATCAAAAGAAGGAAAATATCAGAATTTCATACATAAGATGTCATTACTCAAAATCTATTTAGTCGACCAATCCAAAAGTAGGACGTAGTCAATATAGCTATGTAGTTAATATTAACAAAATCAGTAAACCAAAATCCATAGTTCATACTAATAGATCATGAAAGCAAATGAAAATCTACAATCAATAATTTAAGGACAAAAATTATAGTCCTTTTTAAATAAAATCTAAGAAAAAAGGAGTAATTACAAATTAAGACTATAGTTAATGTTAACAACAAATGTTCTCCTATCTTCAAAAGAAGATCCAATTAACAAAAACAAATCCTTGAAGATCTGACGCAATAATTGCTTCGCCATTGAACTTGCTTGTTGAAGGAAGATCAATAGCTAGTGACCAGAACGAGGGTCAGCCATGAGTGGCCAAGTGGACTGAGAATGGATTCACGGCCTGTTGTGTAGATCAAAGAGTAGTTTGAACATTAGGTATTCCTTCCACCTTCGTGCCTTCAAGCGTCTCTAGACTGAGCGTAAACGATCTTGAGATGACCCCCTAATGTATCAGAACCAAATCAGAACACCTTGGAAGGACATAAAGTTAACAGGGACAAGTCAAGCATGTAATCAAACAATCTTGAATTATGAACTAATTAAGACCATGCAATAATGATTCCACTAAATATTACTTTCTTCAAAATCTGCTAACACTAGCATAATTCTTTATAAATAAAGCAAGCCGACCCTCTCAATAGTTACAAGATGCGAACTCTAGACTCTTACTCTATTCTCTCGAGTAAATGCCTGGAAAGATGGCTCTCATGGTTTTAGACGGTTTGTTGATCTCCATTGCAAATGTTAACTGGAGGCTTCTATTCATCTACTCTTCCCACTCAACAAGACCTTCGTATGTGGCATTACCTGTGCTGAAAAATTGCTGATCAGCTAGGAGTTTAAGGATATCCTTTCCTCATGTCATTATATTGTTTCGAGCCAACCAAACTGTGTGGACATAATCCAAGATGGAAGAATTGAGGGAGATGTTGCTCAAAGCACTCAAATGAAAATAATCAACAGCTATAATTCCATGGATTGTTACACTGATTCTTGTGGATTGATTTTGAAACTTGAAAAATTCAGAGAAAGTGAGGGCCCGAAGTCAAGGGAAAGACCATGTACAAGAGAACGAAGGAAGAATTGATCGAAGCACTCAAATGCCAAAAAGTAATCCCAATAATCCCGAGGATAGTTCTATCAATTTGTGGATTGATTTCGAAAGATTTTGGTTGGCTTGGAACAATTTAATGTAATGAGGAAAGGATGTACTTGAATTTCCAAGCTGATGTGCAATTTCTCAGCCAGGTAAGCCACAAGAGAAGATCTTGCTGTGTTTGAAGATGAGGTGAATAGGAGACTCCAATTAACACTTTAATTGAAGATCAACGAACCTCGTAAAATCATGAAAGCCATCTTTCCGAGTATTTACTCATGGTATGATCAAATGATGATAACTTTCATTTATTAAAACACGCAATGGTTCTCAGGATGTAAAATCACTTATTTATATAGATGTAAAGTTTGAAAGTGTTGCATATTTTTGATAATTCAAGTATGGTAGGTTGATTTCCTTTCCTTTACTAAAATTATAAAGAAATCTGCGTGATCCTTTGTAATTTTGACAATATGATAAATATTTTGTCCTTAAATGGCATTCATTACAACAATTTCAAATTTCTGATTTAGATTCAAGGGTTAAAAGTGTTGCATGTTTTTAATTATTCAAGTATGGTAGGTTGGTTTCCTTTTAATTACTAAAACTAAAAAGAAATCCGTGTGCTTCTCTATATTTTTGACAATATGATAAATATTTTGTCCTTAAATGGCACTAGGGTCAACGATGCAACTTTTGGTTTAGATGTAAGGGTTAAAAGTGTTGCCTGTTTTTCATAATTCAAGTATGGTAGGTTGGCTTCATTTTATTTAATTAAATTAAAATGAAATCTATGTGCTCCTCTATGAATTTGACAATATGATAAATTTCTTGTCCTTAAATGGTACTCAGGTCAACAATGCAAATTTCTAGTTTAGATTTAAAGGTTAAAAGTGTTGCATGTTTTTAATAATTCGAGTATGGTAGGTTGATTTCCTATTATTTACTTAAATTAAAAAAAATCTATGTGCTCCTCTATAATTTTGATAATATGATAAATATCTTGTCATTAAATGGCACTCTAGTCAAGAATGCAAATTTCTGATTTGGATGCAATGGTTAAAAGTGTTGCACATTTTTGATAATTCAAGCATGGTAGGTGGTTTCCTTCTATTTACTTAAATTAGAAAGAAATCTATAGGTTCCTTTATAATTTTGACAATATTATAAATATCTTGTCCTTAAATGACATTCCAATCAACAATGCAAATTTCTAGCTTAGATGTAAGGTTAAAAGTGTATCATATTTTTGATAATTCAAGTATGGTAGGTTGGTTTCCTTTTATTTAATTTAATTAAATAGAAATATGTGTGCTCCTCTATAATTTTGACAATATGATAAACATCTTGTCCTTAAATGGCAATCGGCTCAACAATGCTAATTTCTGGTTTAGATGTAAGGGTTAAAAGTATTGCATGTTTTTGATAATTCAAGTATGGTAGGTTGGTTTCATTAACTTAAATTAAAAAGAAATCAATGTGCTCCTCTATAATTTTGACAATAAGATAAATATCTTGTCCTTAAGTGATACTCGGGTCAACAATACAAATTTAAGGTATAAGCGTAAGGGTAAAAAATAATGCATTTTTTTGATAATTTGAAAATGATAAATTGGTTTCAATTGATTTACTTAAATTAAAAAGACACATGTGTGCTTTATAATTTTGGCCATATAATAAATATCTTGTCCTTAAACAACACTTGGGTTAACAATGGAAATTTCTGATTTAGATGAAAGGTTAAAAGTATTGCATGTTTTTGATAATTCGAGTATGGTGGGTTGGTTTCCTTTCAATTACCTAAATTAAAAAGAAATCTGTGCACCCCTCTTTAATTTTGACAACATGATAAATATTTTTTCTTTAGGTGGCACTTTAGTCTACAATGCAATTTTCTGGTTTAGATGTAAGGATTATAAGTGTTACATGTTTTGAATTCGAGTATGGTAGGTTGGTTTCCTTTTAATTACTTAAATATGAAAGAAATCCGTGTTCTCTTCTATAATTTTGACAATATGATAATTATCTTGTCCTTAAATGGCACTCAGGTAACAGATATTTGTTCTCAATCGTCATTTGATTGACTTGTTGATAGTCGATGCAAAGACACAATGGATTATCTTTCTTCCTTACAAACAAAATTAGCGTTCCCCAAGGTGATGCGCTAGGGCAGATGAATTTCTTGTCTAATAACTCTTGCATTTGAACCTTTAATTCCTTTAACTTTGACAATGCCATACGGTAAGGAGCCTTAGAAATTGGTTCCATCCTAAGGGCCAACTTAATCACAAACTCTATTTCCCTTCCTGGGGATAGTCTAGGCAACTCCTTAGGAAAGACATTAGAAATTTCCTGCATTACAGTGATGTCCTTCATCCTTGGTTCCTTAGCTAATGTACCAATTATAATTGCCAAATAACCCTAGCAACCCATGTCCAACAACCGAGTCTTCTTAAGCAACTTAATCAAAGTAATCGAGGGTTCTCCTCAATTTCCCACGAACTCGAAACTACTATTAGCTAACGGGTTAAACTGAATCACTTTATGATAACAATCCATCGTAACTCGTTGCTTGATGAGTCAATTCATATCAATGATCACATCAAAGTCAAACATCGCCAGCATAATTGAATCTATTCTTTTCTCTAAATCATCAATCACTAACTTGTAGCCAGAACACCCTACCGCAGACAACATTTTATCCTTTAACCTTTAATGTGGTAGATATACTAAGAATTGCTTTCAATAGTTTCAGACTTAATCCTAGTAACTTAACAAACTACTCAGTATTAAAAATAAATGTGTGGCTTCAAGATCAAATAAAGTATAAGCAACATGGTCATTCAATGAGACCGTACCTGTAATTATGTTATGATAGTCCTTTGTTTCTCTTTTGGTGATAGCGTACACCATTCCTTACACCAAAGGCCTGTTTAGAATGCCCTGTTGTATGTTCTACAATGCACTTCTTATTGACTGCCTTATCTATAGCAGTGGCATTTATGCTCCCACAAGTCCTTGTGGGCAGTTCTTCACCTAGTGGCTATGGTGGCTACACCCATAGCAAGCTCCCGTTTTAGCAGGACATGTGGCTAATCCATGTTTTCTCTCATAGAATTGACACACACCATTCGTGTTGGGTGCTAGTTTCAAATATTATCCTTTCGGTTGGGAGGGATAAGATACTTTCCTTCAGTCATCGACCTCGTCTCAAATTGATTATTGTCTCTACTCAGCGCAAATCACAACCTACATGCGGCTGCTCAATCATTCGGGTTTTTCTTTATTAGTTGGGTCCTCTCATACAAGTGATCATAACGTTTGATATTCAAAGGCATCAGCGGATCCTTAATCTTTGGGTTTAGGCCATCTCTAAACCTCCTCACTCTGTCCACCGGGTTGTTGATCAACCCCAATGCATACTTTGACAACTCAACGAACTTTACCTCATACTAATCCATAGTCATTTAGTTATCTAGTTCTGGTGGAGGCATTACAACTAAGGGTGAGAAAAAAGGGAAAAGCCCACCCCGGAAATTGCCCAGACCAGACTGAACCAATAGGTTCCCAAAGACACTAGTTTCATTCACAATCATATGAAAATGGAACCAACATTATTTGGTTCGGTTCTCGGTTCCTAAGGCAGAATCGACCACGGAAATTGGACCGACTATTAATTTTTTAGAACTTTAGTATGATTACTCAAAACATGCTTTAATTGTGAGTACTTGTAACAATTGAAGTGTCATTTAAAGGTCCTTCTCAATGTTGTTGTGTTTCCAACAGAGCAAAGGACATTGGCCACAAGTCAAAGAAAGGATTTGCACATTTATCCCCTTTTATAAAGATCAATAGGTTATTGGTCTCTTTTAAATGGTCGATGTGGGATTGTCATTGCCTCTCCCGCTACCTCTCCCTTGCTCTCTCTCTCTCTCTCTCTCTCTCTCTCTCTCTCTCTTTGCCCCTCACCTAAGTGCTACTCCAGGCCTCTAAGAGTCCCACATTGAATAATTACTCAAAGAGCATTTGAGAGATTGCTTATAAAAACCAAGCTTAGCAGCCTCAGTGAACATGCCCCTTTAGCCTTTTTGCAAAGATGAAGTGGAAAGTTTAATAAGAGGGGGTAGTGTCTTCTCAAGTAGTTTGAATATTTTTGGCATGAGAGACTGTCGGTTCAGTTGGACCACCTGGGAAACAAATTGGACCAATCCTTCCGGCCAAGCTTAGTAGCCTTAGTGAACATGCCGTTTTAGCCTTTTCACAAAGATGAAGTGGAAAGTTTAATAAGATGGGGTAGTGCCTGCTTAAGTAGTTTGAATATTTTTGGCGTGAGAGGCTGTCGGTTTAGTTGGACTACCCGAGAAACAAATTGGATTAGTCCTTTCGGGTGGTCCTCAGTTCTAGCATTCATTGGTTCGCTTTCCGATTCCACAAAAGAATAACCAGTCGTTCTGGTTCGGTTCTCGGTTCTAGGGTGGCAACCGAACCCATTAGAAACCGATCACCCCTAGCTGGAACTTGGCCATCTTCTGCTCTTGCATGTAGTCAAAGAAATACTTTATGTAAAAAGTTTCAATGAAGGCATCCCACTTCAAGACCATACCTTCAAGAAGCACCCTCCCTTACGTGGCTTTCCACCATGTACTAGTATTACGTTGCATATGATATACAACCAACGTCTCCTTGTTCTCCTCAGTGCACCTCAATAGTGCAAAAACTTACTCCAATTTTCGGACCCAAAGGGTTGCAACCTTAGGGTCCCCAGCTCTAGTGAACTTCAATGGCTTCAACTTCAGAAACTGTTCCACCAGCTTACGCATAGGTTGATCGCCATTTCTATTCCTAGGTGGGACCTCAATAGGTACGGTAATAGCAGTAATAGCATTGGCGATAGCAAGAGCAATAGTAGCAGCGACAGCTTGGTTCTGAGCTTGTTGTTTAATCATGTTCCCTAAAGTTTCCAAGGCTTGTAAGATCCTACCCACCCCGAGATCACTTGGTGCCCTTCCTTTGCATTAGCCTACATTAGTGCTCTCCCTTTAGTACCAACTCATCTCGGTTACCTTCCTCTAGCACCAGCTCTAGTCGGTGTCCTTCCTTTAGCACCAGTCAAAGTCGCCATGGCCCTTCTTCGAAGGGCTCTTTGCTCAAGATCGCTGATCTCATGGGATCTTTATAGAAACCTGCTTTCCAATTCCAATAATGAATCAAAAGTCTTAGCAGCCCACGTAAAGTAATTAAGTAGTCACAAGCATAAGCACAAGGAAAATGTTTTTCCTAGCTAACTATCTAAGACTTATCACACCTTATCACTCCAAATACTGACTAGGATATGATACCACTTCAAACAGGGATGTGATGCCTTGAACCCTAAGCGTGCGAACATCCCTTAATGGTCGATTAAATTGCAATGTCCCAAGACATGTCGCCAACCCATCCTTATTGTCTTTCGATTAAATGCAAGCAAAAGCATTGAATATGAACACTTAGTCAACCAACATATAACTGGGATAGTAAAAACACACCAACAAATTTTTCCAAAAGTACTACTTTTATTTATTTACTTGTTAACCTCATGCAGTGTAATATTACAAGCTTTTACCATGGCAATTTCCTACCAACCATTCAAAAACCAATGGGTTAGGGTTATCCTAAACTTCACTAATGCCAGGCCAATCCCTTGTCTCCAAAGGGAACTTGAACCAAGCACGATAGTTCTCCATATTACAAGCCTGAAAATAATAAATAACAATGGGGTGATATATAAATCTTAGCAAGTTAACAGCCTAAATCTCAATTAGGACGTGAATTCATCTTAGACGCAGCCTAAACATGCAACAGCATATAATTTTATCTCGCCTTGGCACACCCTTATATATTAGTACATCACATAAGCCATTATCAATGCAATAAGCATGATCAATAATCGGAACACATAGCTCTCATATAACAAGCATCCACACAGGTCTTGATTATAAGGTAAAACTCATTTTGGCCTGTCCCATGCCCGTCCTATAGCATGCCTTACAGTTTTACCTCATAATCAAGCGCAATGCACCACAACCATTCACATGTATTCCGATTATTACGACCCATCGAATCATGGCCAATACATGAGTTGGTGGTCTTTCGGCATAACTATGTATCGTCTCACCTCATCAAGCATGGTATTGTCTAGAATCCTCGCCTAGACAGCATTTTATAAAGGAACATTAGTCTGACCTCAACCACAACTTAGCATTCGGACCCCGTTGAACATCCAATAAATATCAGGCATCGCCTCCAAACTCTCATTAGGTGCAATTCAACTAAGTGACCACTCAAGCATGCCAACACTCAAGCCAATTTTTATTTGTTTTCAATTAGCCTAGTGCAGAAAGAGTTTGTGCTTAAATAACAAACCTCGGGAAAATCTCTACACTTAAAATTCTGATAAAATAATCGTACGTAATACATATTTAAAATCAACTTGCCAAACTTTGTGTGCTTTCATTTTAAAACCTCATTGCCCCATTTAGCACATAAAACATAGCGTCCAAACATGACACCTTAAAGTTTGTCATTTTCTTTTTAAATAAACATTCTTTGAAAATAGCATATAGGGCACATACATTAGACATGTTAATAACAAGACATAATAAGTTCAATCAATTGGAATTACGCACAAAATCCATCTAATAAAACAAGCATAATATTCTACTTAATGGCTAATTCATCATTAATTTGTACTAATTGTGATTAATTAGACTAACAACGATTAATTAAGACTAACTATCATTAATTAATCTAACTATAATTAATTAAACTATTTGCACTTAACTTTAATATAAACCATCCTTAATCATCATCAAGGTTAAACTATAACTAACTAAAACTAACCGCCATTAACCTTAAACTAAACCCACTTCTAAATGCAATCAACTACCTAATTAAGGATTAAGAGTTAAACTCGCGGGTTTTTCAATGACGACAGACTCATGGAGATGGTGGTGTGACAACATTGAGGAAACAACGTTCATAGCACCAATGGCACGATGGTGGCGGCACAGTGAGCTTTGAGGCTCATGGTAATCTTGCTTGAGAGCTCAGTGGTGGTGGACAGGGACGAGCATGCAATGGCAATGGTGGACAATGACAAAGGATGGTGTAGGCAGCTTGAGCTCACAGTGGTGAGTGGGCAGCAATGTGGCTATCTGATGAGGTGGGTGCTTGGTTTCAACGGTGGCTTGCGGTGGTGAGAACGGGCAGTGAACGACGATGAGTGGTGGTGGGGATGGCAGTGAGGAGTCGTAGTGAATGATGGTGAAAATGGCGGTGATGAGTGAGTAGGATGAAGAAGAAATGAAAAAGGAAAAGATGAAGAAATGAGGGAGATGGAGGCTGAGGAGGTTCGGTGAAGTTTTTTTTTTTTTTTGGGGGGGGGGTGGTTTGCATAAGGGAAAGCATGAGGGGTAGGGGGAGAAGAAAGAGTTAAGATTTTTCTCCAAAGGTCATCATTTCTCTTAACCCACTCTCCCTAAAATCTTCTAAACCATGTTCTTTGTTCCCTCATTTTCTTTTTGTTTTCATGTTTTCTTTAAAGTCAAGATTTTGGCCAACAAATCACAACTTTGCCACTGGGTCCGATTCCCTTTCCGGTTTCCAATTTTCATATGATAATTTATTTTCCAAAAATTTTAAATTTGCCAATAATTTGATGGATAATGAGACAACGTCCAATAAATTAGTCTTGAACTCCTCGAAAGTTTGATACATGAAATTGAATTAAATTTCATAGTTAAAATTAATCAAATACGACTTTAATACAACCAAAACTATCATGTGGCTTTTAGGGGTTCTCGCGTGGTTGACCTATGATTGATAATTTTTTATCCACATTTGTCTCTTCAAATCATGGACGACCGTCGATTATCATATAATCACGAGGGTTCAATTATGTACTATGAGTACAAGATCAATAGAAAACTAGTTTATTGTCGTCCAATGTGAGTATCGAAGTCATGCGGAATCACCTGTGAACCGACTATGTACTTCTGTCAAATCAATTTATATGCGTTTGCTAATTGACTTGTAATAGCATAGTATCGACTCTTGTTGATCCTTATGGTCAAGCGGTCAATCCATCATTGAATTCTCCAATCTTTCACATTTTAACCCTTTACAGTCTTGCCCAATAGATTAATTGACTCGTGAATGATCAATTCAAAGTAAAATAACCATGAGCACATCGATGAAATTACCATTTCATATACTTTGAAATAGGAGCCAAATTTTAGGATATTACATCATGTCACCTTCAGATGGGTCACGACAAGTATGACAATGGAATGCTTACCACTTAAGAAATCCCTTCTAAATCGGTAGGTTCGGTTGCTGGCATCTTGCAGGATCAAGCGGGGCACCTCATCGATGGCTTCGCAAAACAGGTACGCGCCTCCTCTCCTGTTCAGATCGAAACCCTAGCTATCTTGAACAGGTTGGGGTTTTTGAAGTCAAGAAAGCAAATGCACGTAGGAGAAGAAGTGTTCGCACAAGTACAACAGGCAGAAGTGGTCTGCAAAATAGACAGTTTTACCGCACAAGAGAGCATAGCGGGCTGGGCCGCATCTCCATGGAATGTGAAGCCCATAGTGGAACAATGCAGAAGCCTTCTCCTCAAATCCAAAGGGACGTCGCTCGCCTACTGTACGCGGGATGCAAACAACGCAGCTGATCTGATCGCGAAGCTTCATAGAACCCAATCCCTCCCTCAAAACTGGCGATCCGCACCTCCTTCTGCCCTATCGGAAATTCTATGTGCTGAATACTACCCGTTGATGTCTTGTAATTACCGTATTTCATGAATGCAACAAATATCGCCTTTGACCAAAAAAAAAAGGCAGATTATCACCATCTAAGAAATTTACCTCAGGATATTTATTTGTTGCATGAGTAAAATAGATGGCTAGCACATAAGGGATCTATGCATCAAATATAAGACACGTTACTCTCATCTTAATAGAATCCTTTCAAGAGCCACGGAGTTAAAGGAAATGACATACTTATCCAACCAATCAAATTGATCAAGCATTATATACCCTCAAGAAAGCCCTATCAGACATAGGTTGCGTCATTTCAATCGATTTAGTCCCAATTCCTCAATTATGGGCAAGTCTATGCCCTCAACGTTGTCGCTTAGTACATATATTCAGGGCTAGGTTTTCTTTTGTGCTAGTTATGCCACTTCGTCAATTATACTATGATGTCGTCAACCATTGGAACGAAACTCTAGTGTTGCCATCGTTGATTGATGTATAGTTTGAAATTGCTGATATTGTTCTTGTTTGTCCTTGTGATTTGTTCTTAAAACATTGTCATGTAGGATTCTAGAAGCAGAAATTGATAGGACGAAGGGACAAAGAATTGTATTTTAGCCTGAAAGGCTTTATCGATAAGGTTTTGGATCGTTTCCACATTAGCAGTGCTGAACCTATAACTACTCCTCAATTTAAGCTCACAGCTAGAGTGTCACCATAGACAGATAAAAGAAAAATATATGAGTTGGGAATATGGTACTCTAGGATAGATAAGAAGTCTCTGTCACGTTTTAAGCATTTAAGACTTTATTACGGAAGTGAAGTTTGAGAACTTAATTGCACTTTGAATATGATTTCAAAGCTTTAACTGCAATTCCCTTTACATAGCAAAGAAATACAAATCAGGTTGGATAAAAATTAAGATTAGAAAGATAAAATCTTAAAATCTATTACATAGAATGTCATGTAAGAAAACCAATTTGGTCAACCAATCCCAAAGCACGATGTATACGATAGGTTCCAAGCGGCTCTAATGACAATATAAATTGCCTGCCTTGTAAGATTATTGGTCCATTGCGATTATTTGATAATATCTTGAGCAAATGACCAGAAAGATGGCTCCAATGATTTGAGGAGATTTTCTTATCTCGATTTGAAATGTGGATCGAAGGTTGCTATTGATATCCTCTTCCAGCCGAAAAAGACCTTCTCATGTGGCCATACCGCCGCTGGGAAATTGCCAATGAGCTTGGAGATCCAGGTACATCATTTTCTCATCTCATTCCATTGGTTCCCAGCCCACCAATGTAATCCTTTTGGTGATTTGCTGGAAAACTTTAAAATGTCACAAAAGTGAGAGCCCAACGTAAAGCGAAAGGCTGTGTGCAAGAGTATCCATCAATTCCTTTTTGGATTGATCCTGAAACATTTTGATTTCCTTTGAACAATTTAATGCCCCAAGAAAAGGATGTACCTGGATCTCCAAGCCTATTTGCCATCGCTCAGTGCGGGTAAGGCCACAAGAGTAGGTCTTTTTGGGCTGGAAGAGGAGATCAACGGTAACCTCCAATTAACATTTTCAGTCTAGATGAGCCCAGCTCCAAAATCCAGTGGAGTCATCATTCCAGGCATTTGCTCATTATATTTCAAACGATGATAACTTCCATTCATTATAGCACACAATGGTTCTCGGGACGTAAACTTATTTATATAGACGCAAGGGTTAAAAGTGTGCTATTTTTTTGATAACTCGAGCATGGTAGGTTGGTTTCGTTTTACTTAAATCTGTGTGCTCCCCAATAATTTTGACAATATGATAAATATCTTGTCCTTAAATGACACTCAGGTTAACGTTGCAAATTTCTGATTTAGATGCAAGGGTTAATAACATTGCACGTTTATGATAACTCGAGTATGGTAGGTTGATTTCCTTTTATTTACTTAAATTAAAAAGAAATCAGTTTGCTCTTCTATAATTTTGACAGTATGATAAATATCTTATCCTTAAATGGCACTCGGGTTAGTAATGAAAATTTATGGTTTATATTTAAGGATTAAAAGTGTAGCATGTTTTTGATAATTTAAGTATGGTAGGTTAGTTTGCTTTAAATTTAATTAAATTAAGAAGAAATCTTCGTGCTCCTCTGTAACTTTGACAATATGATAAATATCTTGTCCTTAAATAGCATGGGTCATCAATGCAAATTTTTCATTTAAGATGGTCGGAGTAAAAGCGTTGCATTTTTTTTTTAAAATTCAAGTATGGTAGGTTTGTTTCCTTTTATTTGCTTAAATTAAAAAGAAATCTATGTGCTCCTATATAATTTCGTTAATACGATAAGTATCTTGTCCTTAAATGGCATTCGAGTTAACAACGTTAATTTCTTGTTTAGATGTAATGCTTAAAAGTGTTGCACACTTTTTTATTTATTTATAATTCAAATATGGTAGGTTGGTTTCCTTTTATTACTTAAACTAAAAAGAAATCTATGTGCTCCTTTATAATTTTTACAATATGATAAATATCTTGTCCCTAAATGGCTCTCTAGTCGACAATGCAAATTTCTGGTTTAGATGCAGGAGTTAAAAGTGTTGTATATTTTAATAATTCAATAATGGTAAGTTGGCTTCCTTTATTTACTTAAATTAAAAAGAAAATTGTGTGCACCTCTATAATTTTAACCATATGATAACTAACTTAAGGAAGTGGCACTCAAGTTAATGTTGACACTTGATTTTTAGTCAACGCATTATGAAAAGTAAAAAAATTGAAATTCGGGTATCTGAATGCGACAAAACCCGTTTCTTGACCAAAAAGGGCCGTTTTTCATTTCTTTCTATTGCATTGTCACTTTTAAATGATTTTGAAGTTATCTTTGAGAAAAATCAAAAAAGGCAAATGGTTGACTTTTGGATTGACTTTTTGATTAACCCTACAAAAGTTAACCCCAAGTCAAAATTTGGTTTTTCATCCAAAAAGATGCCATTTAGTTTTAATTTTTATTTTATCAAATCGATTTCTCAAAAATTCAAAAATTTGACCAAGAAATCAAAAGTCAACTAAAGGGTTGACTTTTGGTCAAGTTTTTTACCAAAAAAAATTGAAAAATAAAAATTCTCAAATACATTTATTTTAATGTCAGTTTGACTTTTGTGTCAAAAATTTCACAAAAATTGATTAAGAATCTTGTTTTTCAAAATTTTCAGTTTTAGGTTCTAAATCGGCCAAAAATCAAATTAATTTTATTGTAGACATAATTAGGTATAATTTCTTCTTTGACATTTGGTTTAAGGACTATTTTAAATCCACTTGTGCATTCAATTTCATGAATCACCCGGTCAAAATACAAATTATTATTTTGAGCCGTAATTAAGGGACCAAAATCTATTATTCATGAATTGCAAATGGATGGTTGTTCTTTATTCATTTTCTTAAGATAAGTCTAAATATGAAATAGACTTTGGCAAATTCACATTAGAACTTCTCAATTTGAAGAATTTTACTTTTCTAAGCATGAGAAAGTTAAGAAATTAAGCTTCAATTGGCAAAATTCAAGTTGACCCATTCAAGGTTATGGTTTAATTTCATAAATCTAGGTTTAATTTTGATATTAGACCTATATTCATTGTTGACATAAGCTCAAATGTGACATCCCAAATTTTTAATGTTGTTTTCAATTAAATTAGTTGAGCATTTCATCGACGCGCTTATAATGCTATTCTCAGAGTTGATCACTCGCAAGATAACTAGACCATCTGGGAAAGCCATTAAGGAATTTTAATGCAATAGATTTGGGAATTCGACCTAGAACAATCGATTATGGCATAATTAAAAATCGATTAGAGATCGAGATAGGTCGGTTCGATTGAGATATGTGGTTAAACATGGGTGATTCCACTAAATTACAAAATTCTCGTCAACCGGTGTTAGATTGATTTTTTTTTTTTTATCGTTTTAGTATTTTGTGTCCATATTTGAATCATCGAGATTTTCATGACTACCGAGAGTCGCCAATGTGTCTGTCGAGACCAATTTTTCGAGTGAACCACCTAGAGTTTGGCTAATGGATTGTTAAGCCTAGACTTAACTCGCGCTCTCCCAAATCCATACCAATTTGTGACTTAGGTTTAAATTCTTAACATGCAGATAAATTTTATTTAGGAGTTGCCACTAATCTATTTTTTGGTGGGTCGATTAGAAACCCAGGTAAAGTAACAGGAGTTTTACCTTACTCCTACGAACTAGAGACTATGGGTGCGGGGACTTGGTTACACTAGATTTCTCTAATACCCTTTCGGTACCATTCTTTTATTTTCAAAAATGCTTTTGTAGGTAGCTTGGATTGATTTTAAATCTATTTTCCTAACATGTGAGGCGATCATGCGGGTGCGCAATCCACCAATTTAACACCCAGATTAATAATGAATAAATTGCAAAACTTACCTCAAAGCAACGAAAGCATTTGCAATGTTAAATTATAATTTACATCAACAACTCTAGATATGATTTCTAATTAACATGCAATTTCTTTTTTCTTTTCACTTATTTAATGAAAATTATGCAATATACGATGCAATATTAACTAAATGACCTAATTCTAATGACATGTAATTTCTAATTGAATGGACCTAGCAACAACTACTATATGACATGCATTTCAATGAATCTAATCCTAATAACGTGCATATGACTTTTTTCTTTTTTCTTTTATTTTTCCTAAAAGAATGCAATCTATCCTAGAGAATAAAACTACTTTATTCTAAGACATTTTTTTTTTGTATTTTTATGAAATTCGAAATTAGGTAAAATGTGAAAATTACCTAGCTAGATTAAGATCCTATTCAATTTATATTAGGAATTATGTTGAGCCAAATCCTAATTTAAACTAAAATATTATCTTACCCAAATAATCCTAAAATGCAATCTATCTAAAAAATCTATCTAAACTTCAAATTAGTTAGAAAGTAGAATTAAACATGAAATCTTATCCTAATATGCAATAATGTGCAAAAGATACCCTAATTCTATATGACATATGCATGATGATTTTTTAATTTTTTACTTTTTTCCTTTTTCTTAATTTTCGAAATTAGTAATTGCCAAATAATTAAACATGCAATCCAAGTTAAGAAAACTAGCAACCAAATTAATTGATTTTATTTAAACTTTTGATTTTTTTAAATTTCATTTTTTTTTAAATTCAGAATAAAATTTCTACTCTAAACATGCAAACCCTAAAACAAGAAATAAACCTAATTCTAACCTACATTTTGGAATTTTTTTTAAGAAAACTAATTTAAGTAACACCACAACAAATCAAGCAATAACGATACCCAAATTAACGAACCATATCTCACACATGAGATCGGGTTGGCTAATTTTACATAAATCGCGAATCGAATCTCGGGCGGGAGATTGGATCGGCGATTTTTTCAAATGATTGCGAGTCGGATTTCGGGCACGAAAATCGGACTGACAAATCACAAATTTTCAAGTCAATTTCATATCATGCAATTTCAATTTCACATTAAAGGGATAATTACACTAAAAAGAGAAAATAATGAAATAACAACCATAATAATAAAACAACAAAAGATAAATAAAAGAAAAGAAAAAAATTTACCAAAATTAATTTGTCTTTTTCTTTTTTTCTTTTTTCTAAAAAGAAAACAAAGAAGAAAAAGGGGTTGGTGGCCGGTTCGGCGAGGAGGGATCGCCGCTAGGGTTCCGCGAGGACACCGAGAACAGCCGCGACGACGGTGAGGCAGCAGGGGGCATCACGTCACGAGCTTCGAGGGAGTAGGGCTAGGCTCAAACACAACATTCCGATCTCGACTTGGTAGCAACGACGATTTTGTGGGCAGAGCAAGGATGACGTTGGGTCTAGACCAGCGACCATCAGGGTTGTAGGGCAGCGAACGGGGAGTTAGGGATGGCAAGTTGACTTGGGATCCACTAGGTCACGAGCGGCAGGCGGATCGAGGGTGAGATTGGTGTCCTCCGTGGGGGCAGCGCAAGCTGGAGTGCTGCAGATTGGCAGCGAGGCGGCGTGGCGACGTGGGGGATCGGGTCACAAATGTTGCAGGGACCTCGAATTTACAGGCGGAGGGACTCCAGTGGCTAGATCTCGACTCGGTTGCGGTGGCGATGCAACGACATTAGAAACGGTGCGGCTGTGGTGGAGTGGAGACGACTCGTGGGTCATTGGCGGAGCGGCAATGGGCGGTGGCTCGCAAGACGGCGACGGTGCGGGTAGGCGGCGCCGATGCTGGCAAGGACACCCCCCCCACAAGGAAGATGAATAGTCACATGGGGGAGTATTTTTTTTTTCAGTTTGTTCTCTCTCTCTCACGTCACTTTTTCAATTTTTGACTTTTGTACACTTTTTCACCCAAAAGAAAGAGCCCATTTTTACTTTGCACGCGATGTATTTTATAGGTCCAAAAAAATGTATCCTTGCAACATATATATTTTTTCCTTTATGTTTGCACGATCTCCCTAAATATATCATTGAAATATACACACCTCGCGCAATATTCTCTTTTTGCATTTTTTTTCAAATATTTCATCCGAAAATTTCCTTTTTGCCTAAAATGCATCCGCCATTGTATATTACCTGAAAATATGAAAAATCTGAACGGAATATGTGAAAAATCTTCCCCTCACCGGTGGTCTAAAAATAAAATAAAACAAGAAAAAAATAACATAAATGTTTCTAAACTATATGCCATGTGATTTTTATTTTTTATTTTAGTACAAATTAACCCAAAAATTTGTGCAAAAATTTAGGTGTCAACAGCGGTGCCTCTTTGAAGGTGAGCTCGTAGAGGTTGCCTTCAAAAATAGAATGAGACCTAAATTTTTATCATGCACATGCAATGAATTTTTTTTTTTTTTGGAAAATGAATTTCATTTTTGAATGCAATTTATATGATGCATGGAAATGCTAATGCAAATGATAAATGAACCTACCTGTAATAACTTACCCTCAAGGAGGATAGAGTAGTTCGAGGTAGTTGGTGTTACATGTCTAGGACCCGTACCATTCTACAGTTGCCTAGAATAGTAACATGACTTTATGAAGAGACTACTTTCCCAAGACTCGTACCATTCTACGGTTGCCCAGTATTGCAGTGCTTGGTTGTGTCTAGGACCAATATCATTCTACAGTCACCTAAATGGGGATTCATTTTCCGGGACCTGTATCATTCTATGGTTGCCTGAATGAGAAAATATGTGTTGTCTTTGACCCGTACTATTCTACGGTCACCTAAACAAGGATTCACTTCCAAGACCCATACCATTCTACGATCGTCTGAATAAGGAATAGGTATTGTCGAGAACACGTACCATTCTACGGTCGCCTATTAGAGCAATAAATGTTGTTTAGGACCCGTACCATTCTACGGTTGCCTAAATGGAGATTTTGCTTGGTTATAGGACCTGAACCATTCTTCAGTCGCCTAGCATTGCAACACAGATCATCGGATGAGGACCTGAACCGTTCTTCGATCGCCTTAATTAGACTGAATCTGGAGAAAAATCTTTGAAAACAACTCAATTGAGTGTCAATGTATTCAAAATGGGAATACCTGTGCAGCGACAAATATTTAAGGTATGGGTAGGGATATACTTACTTGGTGACATTTTTGTTCCTTGGGGATATGTCTCCTGCAAAACATGATCATAAGAGAGGTAACATGCATTTGTAATCATGGACATGCATTAATTCAAGTAAGGTTCATGCGTAATGATTTCTATCAACCATGCATCATCCTAATTCCAATAGGAATGATTTCAAAAGATGATTCTAATTTGAATGTATGAATATCATGGATGTGTCAAATGGGGGATCCTTTAGTCTAAAATGACTTCTCACTCATCCTCTTTAAAAGGAGTTGTTTTATCCTGACCTTTGAGGCAAGATCTTGACAATCGTTCTATCTCACTATTGTCATGCTAGACAAGGGTTTGAGCAACCTCGCAAGTAGTATGACCTTACCAATCTGAGGGGTCTTTAATAGGGATCGTACTGTCGGCTTGGTCAATGGCTTAACAAAGGGGACTCTTTGAGTCAAAGCTATTGAAAGATGACATTTCGCAATTGTCTTGGGATTTACAAGTCAAAAAACACACAAAATGAGGCAGAAATTATCTTACTTGCACTTCTTCAAGCAATGCTTTCAAGCATATGAACTCTTACGTTAATTCAAGTGCCCTAATCTAAAGAGACTTTGCAACGGATGTAATGTAGGCTTGGTTCATGGGTTGTGAAATGAAAGGATTATTAGGCTCAAAAAGTGTTTAGAGGGTCAAAGTTGGTGATCATCTTGACATTTCCACCACTTTCCTTCTCCATTGTCGGAGATTCTTTTGCAACGGCATTCAAGTTTTCTAGTACCGCCTT
Source organism: Eucalyptus sideroxylon x Eucalyptus melliodora (assembly GCA_016097485.1). Taxonomy (NCBI): domain Eukaryota; kingdom Viridiplantae; phylum Streptophyta; class Magnoliopsida; order Myrtales; family Myrtaceae; genus Eucalyptus; species Eucalyptus sideroxylon x Eucalyptus melliodora. Next base: position 22,682,309 of record CM027831.1, on the reverse strand, counting down.
GTTGGGGATACAACTCACTACATCAAGGATATGATTTTTCTCTTCTTCTTTCTTTTTTCCTGGGCATTGGCCTTACTTTTACCAGGCTTACTGCTTTTTCATGCCCTTCATTTTTTGCACTTACATTCTTTGGACTTGCACAGCCTCCATCTTTTATCAGCATTCTAAACCCTACTACTTGAATGGTTTGTTTTGCCCCAATGTAGTGGATGATCACCAACTGGGTTTAATATGAAACGAATTTATAGGCTCAAATGGGCTATGCAATAGATATAAGTGTATCTGATAGAGAAAGAACCGCTCTTCGTCATCCTAAGGAACTTCAATTATCGTACAAGTTATGTTGCAAAAGCGATACTCGCAGATTGATGCAAGTGTAAGTAAGAAAATTCTTACCATTCATTTCAAATTTGTCTCAATGTGGGATGATCCTTGACAGGGATAATTCAAAAAGCTCTTCATGTGTGTGCGCTCAAAAGGCTAAACAATGGGTACACGTGCAATGTTTCAGGTAGAGAAAGAAACTGCCTCTTATCACCTCAGTCGACGTACCATTTGCAAGATCACCCTTTTCCTTTTGGGTATGGAATTTCTCCACACAACTCATTGAGGATTAGTGTATGAGATAATGTATGGAATAAGGCTTGCCTTTCATCATTCCAAGGTATCCCATTTGACACATTCAATTTATCTCATGCAATTCATCAAGGAAGAAAAATGCAAGATTTATGACAAATTTGAACAATGAACTGATTAAGGCATCTTATTCATCATAAAATACTTGCAGTTCAAGACAAGACATGGCAAATTCTATCATGGATAATACTTCTTGACAGCATCAGTGTTGACTGGAGTAGAAAACTCACGACCATCCATCTCTGCCAAGATCAGGGCACCTCTAGGAAGTACCTTCTTCACCACATATGGGCCGCCGTAATTTGGAGCGAACTTGTCCCCAGGATCTAGAAAAATCGGCAACAGCTTTCTTAGAACAAGATCATTTATCTCGAAATGTCTCGGTCATATCTTTCGATTGAAGGATCTGACCACTTTTTGTTGATAAGTTTGGCCATGGCAAAGAGCCTTAAGTCTTTTCTCATCTGTCAAGCGTAACTCCTCAAGTCTTTGCTACACCCATTTAGTCTCAGACAACTCCATTAGGGATAAAACTCTCAGAGAAGGAATCTCCACCTCCACGGGCAGAACTACTTCCATGCCGTACACCAAAGCAAAAGGGGTTGCCCCAATAGAAGTGCGGATGTCCGATATGCCATTAGTGCAAAAGGTATCCTGTCATGCCAATCTCGATAATTCTTGGCTGTTTTAGCCAAGATCTTCTTAATGTTCTTATTGGCCGCTTCAACAACTCCGTTCATTTGAGGGTGGTAAGGGGACGAATTCAAATGTTTGATCTTGAACTCGCTAAACAACTCATCAAAAAGTTTATTATTCAAGTTCATCCCGTTGTCAATGACAATTGCTTCAGGAACGCCATAGCGAGCAATTATGTCACGTTTGATGAATTTCACAACATTGCGGGTGGTGACGCTTGCAAAGGATGTAGCTTCGATCCATTTGAAGAAGTAGTCTATCACCACCAAGATGAATCGATGCCCATTTAAAGCCTTAGCATTTGTTGGGCCAATCCCCACATTGAGAAGGGCCATGACTCGGAAAACTGGTGCAACTTAGTTGGATGAACATTTATTTTATCACTATGAATCTAGCAGCATTGACAACTTTTTACGTGCTTGATGCAATCATTTTCTAGTGTGAGCCAATAGTAGCCTAATCCCATAACCTTCTTAGCCATCATGTGCCCATTCATATGAGGGCCACATATTCCTTCGTGCACTTTTTGCATGATTTGAGTGCCTTCAGTTGCATCCATACATAGCAACATGACTGAATCATAAGATCTCTTGTACAAATTTTTGCCATTAACGAAGAATTTTGAGGCCATCTTTGTGATGTACTTCCTATCAGCGAGAGTGCTTCTTTCGGGAAATTCCTGCCTTTTTATGTAGTTCACGATATCGTATACCATGGTTTTCCATCAAGTTCTTCAATTATAATCATACAGTAAGCCGGCGTCGACAAAACCTCTATTTTCAATGGCTCGACTTCTAACTTGTCGGTGACTTGTAACATAGATGACAAAGTCGCAAGTGCATCAGCAAATTGATTGTGAGACCTTGGCAAGTATTCAAACGGAATTTCTTCGAATTCCTTCATGAGACCTTCTAAATACTTGTGGTATGGGAGCAACTTGGCATCCTTGGTCTTCCACTCACCTACAGTCTGCAATATGATCAGTGTTGAATCTCCGAATACCATTAACTTGGCCACACCCATCTCGATTGCGGCTTGAAGTTCGAGGATGCAAGCTTCGTACTTGGCCACATTGTTAGTGCATGAGAATATCAATTTTGCAGCTATCGGAAAGTGCTGTCCATTTGGGGAGATCAGAATTGCCCCAGTACTAGAACTAGACAAGTTTAGAGCTCCATCAAAGAACATCATCCATAATTCTTCATTTACACTCAAGACACAGTCATCTAGGAAACTGTCATCGTCATTAGAGACTCCTGAATTTTCGGCCAATAGATCAACAATTGCTCGACCCTTAATCGACTTTTGTGGCATGAATTGCACATCAAATTCAGAAATCAAAATTTTCCATTTGGCTAACTTTCCCACCAGAGTTGATTGATCAAGTAAGTACTTGATGGGGTCATTCTCATTCACAAGGAACGTCTGGTAATGCAGCGTGTATTGTCGCAATCTATGCAATACCCACACCAATGCGGCACAAGTCTTTTCAACATCAGAATACTTCAACTCTGATATAGTGAACTTTTTACTCGATAGTAAATGGCTCGTTCTTTTTTATCAACATGACTTTCCTGAGCCAACATCGCACCCAATGATTCACTATAGATGGTGAGATAGAGAATCAAGGGATGCCCTAGTGATAGTGGGATGAGCACCGGTGGGTTCATCAAGTATTGCTTCAACTTGTCAAATGCCTCTCGGCACTCATCATTCCAGTTGACTCGGACATTCTTCTTTAAGAGCTTGAAGAATGGCTAGGGGTTTCAAAGAGTTGGGAAATAAACTGAGCAATGTAATTCAATCTCCCCAAAAGGCTTCGAACTTCTTTCACAGTTGACAGAGGTTGCAATTCGCATATGGCCTGAACTTTAGAGGGGTCGATCTCAATTCCTTTATTACTGACAATAAATCCAAGCAATTTACTGAATATTGCTCCGAATACGCATTTAGTGGGATTTAGATGAAGCTTGAATTCAAGGAGTCGATTAAACAATTTCTTCAAGATTTCAACGTGACTCTTCCCAAGTTGGGTCTTTGCAATCATATCATCAACATAGACTTCAATCTCTTGATGCATCATATCATGGAATAGTGTTACCATGGCTCGTTGGTAAGTTGCCCCTACATTCTTGAGTCTGAAGGGCATGAACTTGTAATGAAAGGTCCCCCACGGGGTGATAAATGCAGTCTTCTCCTTGTCTTCCTCCTTCATCCTTATCTGATTGTACCAGGAAAACCCATCCATAAATGAGAATAGTTCGAATCTAGTAGTACTATCCACGAGGACATCTATGTGAGGTAGCGGGAAATCATCTTTTGGGCTGGCGTTGTTCATATCTCGATAGTTGACGCAAACTCGAACTCGACCATCCTTCTTCATTAACGGCACGATGTTAGCCACCCATTTAGGGTATTGTGAAACTTCAATGAATCCCACCTTTATAAGCTTCATCACCTCTTCCTCTATCTTCTTTGAGAGCTCGAGCTTAGTTCTTTGGAGCCTTTGCTTCTTAGGTGGCACGTCCAGATTAGTAGGTAAGCAATGCTCGACGATCAATAGGTCTAAACCAGGCATGTTAGCATAGGTCCATGCAAAAACATCATGATATTTCTTCAGTGGTTGAATTATGCGCTCGGCCTTGTTTTTGGGGAGATTTGCCCCAATTTTAACCTCATTGGCTTCTTCAGTGTCACTTAAATTAATAGTGACAGTTTGCTCAGATGTGAGAACCTTGGCTTTTTCATGTTATTCCCAGCTTCACTGCACCTCAATGGAATCTTCACTCAAGTCCTCGAGGTCGCTAATATCAACATTTGTTGCATTGGGTTGGAATTTTCATACCTTTGTATGCCGTAAGATTGCTCTTGAAACATGAAGTAAATAAATTAGAAAGATAAATAGAGTAATATATATATATATATATATATTGTTTTGTTTTATTGTTATTATTATTATTATTATTATTATTATTCTTTTAAAAAGAATCTTGGCAAAAACATTTTTTTTTTGAAATATTTTGACACGAGAAAGCATGATGAAGCCTAGGCCTCAGAATTCTCCTTGGATTTTCTTTTTCTTTTATCGGCTGGATATCATCACTGGGCTAGTTTGGTATACCTCATCATGCCCTCAAAATAAAACGTGTAATTTTATTGATATTCATCAATCGATTACATTTATTGAATGGAAATGTGACTTTCAAGCCCTAAAAGGAAAGTGAAAAAGAAGAAATTGAAAAATAAGCCCTAGAAAGCAATAAAAATTCCCACGCAGGGGAATGTGGGAAAGTAGTAAATGAGTTACTATTGTGGGCCATAGCCCATCTCCTCCGGTGGTCCTTCGTCAATAGTTCTTATGAAGACGTCATCGAAGAGGTTTGTGATTCCTTTCAATGCATCATTGGGATTCCTTGTCTTCAGGGGTGTCGGATCATCCATGCCACCCCATCCATTTGGGACAATGTTGCAGGGATCAATGTAGAAACTGGGAGGAGCATAATACTTCACCAGATAGTCGAATTTTCCACTTGGTTGCCCCAGGGTGTTAATTACTTTTGCTTCATTCTGCATCATTATTGGAGGACCAGGGAATGTCTCGTGAATGCTCAAGGGTGGTGGATTTTGCCTTCTTTGCCCTTGGTCAGGTGGCGGGCTTTGCCTTTCTTGTCTACATCCTCCGAACTTTCCCCACCTCTTCCATGGTACCCTCATCCAACAGCACGGGACCTCTGAGGGGCTTTATTGAGATTTCGAATACCCTAACCATTTCTTTCAAGGCTACTACCAAGAAGAATCCCAACCGTCACCCTTCCTATCATAAGGGCAGCATTTGAAACCTCAGGAGTGGGTGGTGGTGAGTTTCGAGATACATGTATGGTGGACACCAACTCAAATGAGTGGTAACTCTATTCTAATTCAACGTCTGGTTCTAGGATAACATTGACCATACCCTCATGCTCTAGTAGCAGATTTTCCTAGACGTTCGGCTGAGTAGTTTGAAACGAAAAGGTCTTTGTGTCCAAGAGGTTTTGGATCTTATGCTTAAGAGTGAAACATTCATCAGTTGAATGCCCCGGTTCGCCTCTATGGTAGTCATACTTCTTCATCGGGTCGTAGCCCCAAATGTTTTCACGATTGGGATGCTCCGGTTCACTAGCAAGCAAACCTTTCTTTCTTATAATTGCCAACACTTGGGATGGAGATCCAAGGAGAGGAGTGAATTGCCTTCTTGCTTGGGCAAATGGTTGACCGCCGGCAGTTTGTTGTTGCCCTTGATTCATCTAAATAGCCGGGGCATGATTGGTACTTTCTTGGCTATAAGCCATATTCACGTCTTCAGCAGCTTCTTTCTCCTTCTTGGCAAAGAATCTTCTACTCGATGGCTCAGTAAACTAGCCTTCCTATATCACAATCTCGATTTGTTCTCTCACGGGAATAAGCTAATTGAAGTTTTCAACATACGTGCTGGCCATCCAATTATGTAACTCAGATGGGAGGGTTTTGATAAACAACTTCATCAATTCCTTGTCGGTAGGCTCATGAGTGATTTGAGCTGCCAGATTTCTCCATCTCGCGGCATACTCTTTGAATGACTCACTCCTCTTTTTCTCCATCCTCTCAAGATCATCTCGGGAAGGTGCAATATCCATGTTGAACTTGTACTACTTGAGAAGTGCGTTAGCCACTTCATTCCAAGTGTCAAGAAGGTTCACATTCTTTCATCACATACTTGCTCAGTGCGGGCCCGGTCAAGCTTGCATGAAATGATTGGATCATGAGGGGCTCGTTCTTGACATATTGGGCCATACGCACATGGTATATCTGCAAATGAGCTTTTGGGCAAGAAGTACCATCATACTTTTCAAAATCTGGCATTTTGAACTTCTTTGGCATCTTGACATTTTCATACACGGACAAGTCAAACGGGAGTGAACTCTATGACTCTTGCAATTGCTTCACTTTTTCCTCCAGCTTTGTGAATTGTTCATCCTACTCCACCTTAGGGACGTTATCCGGCTTTTTCTTTTCAGTGGTGATCAATGGTGGATCCTCTTCCAAGTCAAGCATGTGATCATCACCCATTTGAGCCTCCGAGACAACTATCTCGGGGAGAGCAAGTGCAGGAGTTGGATTTGCTTGGAGGGATTGGATTTGAGTTGTGAGTAGCTGCATAGAGGTGGTTAATTGTTGAACTTGTTCTTCCATAGTGGAGATGCGATCATGCATTTCAACTTGATCGGCCATCCAAGCTCTTAGTCGTGTGATAATAGGCGAACATGAATGATCCGTTATCACCTAATTTAAATGACTGAAAATATGTAAGCACAAGGTGTAAATAAAGAACCAATCCATGACAACAATCCAATCGATTTTTCCATTTTTTATTTATTCATGAAAAGTTCGTACAAGAAGGGCATTTCCTAAAAATGGACTAGGAAAATAAAAATAGACACCCCAGCAAAATCAAATTTCCTAGATATGAATTGAAAACAAATTCTCCAAAGTTTTTTATTTTTCAAACGATTCATTGCATGACATTTTCCTCATTTCATTTCTTATTGACAAATAAATTAAATCAAATGACTAACCTAAATTGTCATGGACTTACTGAAAGTATGACAAAGTAAGCAAATTACATAGTATAGGGATAGAAGACTTACTTCACCAAGGAAAATATATGGCAATCATATAGACATGCGCATGATAAATGACTCGATTTCTAATCTATAAGGCTTATCAAGGTGAAGCCACAAGGATGATTAGACTAGCCATGGACTTGTGGACTATGTCGGGTCCTCACGACTCCGGCTTGGTTAAAGAGCCAACCTGAGTTGCGGGCATGTGGATCGAGGTGGGTATTCTTGACACATAATAGAAACTTCGGGATTGAGATGGGCGACTCGTACCGCGAGCATGCAATCGGAGTGGTATCCATCTCAAAACCATCATAAATGATCCTATGTGGCTCAGGTCCGACGGTAGGTTATGTGTGCAAGAGTGTAGTGTAAGATGCAAGGCATGCACAATAATTTAAATCAAACAACACTTCAATGACTTCAAATTTAAAACATTCATCCTCAACTCCAACCTGCAAGATAAGGGTTAGCAATCACTACTCCCCTTATACCTCACAATCTATAAGAACATTTAACACCTAAATGTTAGGGACGTACCTGGAATCCTTGCTACCAAACAAAAATATTTTAAAAAAAAAAGAAGAAAATTTGGCCTAAGTCTACTAAGTGTTTTAACACAAGTCCCTAGTGGAGTTGCCAAGCTGTCGCGACCAATTTTTCGGGTGAACCACCTAGAGTTTGGCTAATGGATTGTTAAGCCTAAACTTAACTCAGGCTCTCCCAAGTCCATACCAATTCACGACTTACCTTTAAATTTTTAACATGTAGATAGATTTTATCTAGGAGTTGCCACTAATCTAGTTTTTGGTAGGTCGATTAGAAACCCAAGTAAAGTAACGGGAGTTTTACATTACTCCTATGAACCATAGACTATGGGTACATGGACTTGATTACACTAGATTTTTCTAATGCCTTTTCGGTACCATTCTTTTATTTTCAAAAATGCTTTTGTAGGCAGGTTAGATTAATTTTAAATCTATTTTCCTAGTATGTGAGACGATCATGCGGGTGTGTAATCCACCAATTTAACACCCAGATTAATAATGAATAAATTTCAAAACTTACCTCAAAGCAACGAAGCATTTGCAATGCTAAATTAGAATCCACATCAACAACCCTAGATATAATTTCTAATTAAAATGCAATTTCTTTTTTTTTTTGTTTATTTTCACTTATTTAATGAAAATTATGCAATATACGATGCAATATTAACTAAATGACCTAATTCTAATGACATGTAATTTCTAATTGAATGGACCTAGCAACAACTACTATATGACATGCATTTCAATGAATCTAATCCTAATGACGTGCATGTGACATTTTTCTTTTTTTCTTTTCTTTTTCCTAAAAGAATGCAATCCATCCTAGAGAATAAAACTAATTTATTCTAAGACATTTTTTGTATTTTCTATGAAATCCGAACTTAGGTAAAATGTGAAAATTACATAGCTAGGTTAAGATTCTATTGAATTTATATTAGGTTGAGCCAAATCTTAATTTAAACTAAAATATTATCTTAACCCAAATAATCCTAAAATGCAATCTATCTAAAAAATCTATCTAAACTTAACATTAGTTAGAAAGTAAAATTAAGCATGCAATCTTACCCTAATATGTAATAATGTGCAAAAGACACCCCAATTCTATATGACATATACATGATGATTTTTTTTTTTTTTTTTTTTTCCTTTTTTTTTTTTTAATTTTCAAAATTAATAATTGCCAAATAATTAAACATGCAATTCAAGTTAAGAAAAATAGCAACCTAAATTAATTGATTTGATTTTTTGATCTTTTTTAAATTTTTTATTCTTTTTAATCTCATAATTTTAAAATTCAGATTAGAATTTCTATTCTAAACATGCAAACCCTAATTCTAACCTACACATTTTGGATTTTTTTTTTTTGTTGAGAAAACTAATTTAAGTAACACCATGGCATATCAATCAATATCGATACCCAAATTGACGAACCATATCTCACGCATGAGATTAGGTTGGCCAATTTTACATAAATCGCGAATTGAATCTCGAGTAGGAGATCGAATTAGCGATTTTTCAAGTGATTACGAGTCGGATTTCGAGTGCGAAAATCGGATTGACAAATCACAAATTTTTGAGTCAATTTCATATCATGCAATTTCAATTTCACATTAAAGGGATAATTACACTAAAAAGAGAAAATAATGAAATAACAACAATAATAATGAAACAACGAAAGATAAATAAAAGAAAAGAAAAAAATGTACCTAAATTAATTTTTCGCCTTTTTTTCTTTTTTCCTAAAAAGAAAAAGAAGAATAAAAAGAGGCTGGTGGCCGGTCTAGCGAGGAGGGATCGCTGTCTAGGGTTTCGGCGAGGACACCGGGAGCGGTGCAACGCGAGTGAGGCGGCGGGGCGTCACATCACGAGCTTCGAGGGAGTAGGGCCAGGCTTGGACATAGCATTTCGATCTGAACTTGGCTGCAGTGACGATTTTGCAAGCGGAAGCGGGGACGACGTTGGGTCTAGACCAGCAATCGTCAAGGCTCTAGGGCAGCGAACGGGGAGTCAGGGATGGCGAGCCGACTCGGGATCCACTGGGTCATGAAAGCAAGGCGGATCGAGGGGGAGATCGGCATCCTCCATGGGGTGGTGCAAGCTGGAGTGTTGCAGATTGGTAGCAAGGTGGCGTGGTAGCGCGGGGGACCAGGTCACAGATGCTACGGAGACCTCAGATTTGTAGGTGAAGGGACTTTGGCGGCTAGATCTCGGCTCTGCTGCGGTGGCGATGCAACGGTGTCGGACGCGGCGTAGCTGTGGTGGCGATGCAACGGTGTCGGACGCGGCGCAGCTGTGGTGGAGCAAAGACGACTTGCGGGTTGCCAACAGAGTGGCGATGGGCGGCGGCTCGTGAGATAGCGACAGTGCAGGTAGGCGGCGTCGATGCTAGCAAGGACACCCCCCATGAGGAAGATGAACAGTTGCGTGGGGGAGTTTTTTTTTTTTTTTGGTTTGGTCTTTCTCTCTCACATCACCTTTTCAACTTTTAACTTTTTTATACTTTTTCACTCGAAAGAAAGAGCCCCTTTCTACTTTGCACGTGATGTATTTTATAGGTCCAAAAAGTGTATCCTCGCAACATGTTTATTTTATCCTTTCTATTTGCATGATCCCCCTAAATATATCATTGAAATATACACACCTCACGCAATATTCTCTTTTTGCATTTCTTTTCAAATATTTCATCCGAAAATTTCGTTTTCGCCTAAAATGCATCGGCTAGTATATATTACCTGAAAATATGAAAAATCTGAACAGAATATGTGAAAAATCATTCCCTCATTAGTGGTCTAAAAATAAAATAAAATGAAAAAAAAACATAAACATTCCTAAACTATATGCCATGTGATTTTTATTTTTTATTTTAGTAAAAATTAACCCAAAAATTGTGCAAAAATTTAGGTGTCAACAATGTCGAAAAGGTACCACCGGCCGTGGTGGCTCCACTGGATAAGACTCTGCTGATCCTCAACGAAGAGGTGAAGGGGTCAAAACCCAGGGGAGGCGCTAGGTGTATTAAGTGTGACTCAGGGGTGGTGGGTCCTCCTGCTTAAGTGTCACCTAGGGGTTTACGGCGCGGCTGTTGGTTGCAAGCCGGTTCCTCCAGTACCAAAAAAAAAAAAAATCAACGTCGAAAAGGTTCATTGTGGCTCAAATAAAATTGACCACGGGTAATTTGTACTAAAAATTTTGAAAGCTACCCGGTAGCTTGAGTTACGCTAAAATCGCGTCGGATTGACATTAATCACAAATTTAAATTCGATTTCAAAAATTGAAAGTTATATCATGTCGCAGGTCATTTTAGGAATGTTGACTTAGTCTCCAAAGATTTTTTTGCAAATCAAGACTTTTTGAGGAAAAGTTGAGGTATGGTCTTTTTTATCCATAAAATGCCAGGAATCGTTTTTGATCGTGCAATTGGGATGCAAGTGGAATCAATTTGATTCAAGAGGAATTAAAGTTCAATTGAATTTATATGAGCAGATTTGAGTTGATTCCAATGGAATTAAAGTCCAATTAAGGGAAAAACATTTCAAATTCGTATGCCCCCACCACCCATGACTATTGGACCATTTCAAGTCTTCTAGAAGGGGCCTTTGTGGCTAACATTTGGACAAGAAAACCAGCTGGTGGTGGGCATTGGTCAAGGGGACCAAAAGAGGATAAGTGAGACCAAGTGGCCCCCTTTGTTCCGTCCTCCTCCCTTCCCTTCTCAGCCCGTCGACCGCTTATCCTCCCCCTCCATTTGTGCCGTTTTCAGCTCTAGCAAAGCCAGAGAAGCAGCCGAAGCAGCCAACCAGCCCGTCGAACCGCCATTCGTCGTCCTTGCGCGCCATCGTGCCTCCGCGGTTGTCTAGCCTGTCTCGCACCTCTAGCCACACCATCTCACCCAACTTGTGTGTCCAGCAACTCGTCAGGACGCCGTGGGCTACCGTCGAAGTCCCTATTGCCACCATGAGCTACCACCTCCAACCATCCAAGCTACTGCAGCCCTTGCCGGTCTCCTTTGGCTGTTTTGACCCCAATTAACCCCCAGACCAGCCACCTCTCAACCCCAAACAGAGAGCAAATTAGTGGGTCTCCAATAGTGATTTTGGCCCGCTTTGGCCCATTTCCGACCCCGAAAGTTGGTCTCCCTTTGGAGTTTCTCGTCCCCCGTCACGCCCTTGCCGTTTCCATCCAACTGGATTTTTAATCAAGTGAGTTTAACTCACTAATCCTTACTTAGTAAGTTAATGATGTTTAAAAGTTAATTAGTTTAGACTAAACATGGATTAGGTGGATAGGTAGATTATATCAACAATTTAATTAATTTTTATTGCATGTTTGGTGGTTAGAGTAGTGTAATTAGAGCCTAGACAAGCTCTAGTATTTAACTAGAGTGATTTGGTAATTTTTCGAGTCCGTCTAGACTTTCAACTAGGCCTAAGTTGCATTTATTGGCATTTATTTATTAATTTTCATAATTCTTTAATTAATAAATTATTCCAAAATTAGACCGAAATAGCCGGTGACCGGAATTTTATGCTGAATGTTATGGTATGATCTGTTTATTTAATTAAGTTCAAATTTATGTAAATTGAGTGTGATTTGTGACTAGGGGTATTTATCCTAAATTTTATTTAATTTCAGTAATTAATTGGAAAATCACCAGGCATCGGTTTACAATGTCAAAAATGGATTTGCAGACTGTTAAAATTGGTGGGATTTTCATGTGAGAAAATATTGTATTTTGGTTAAAATCGATCGTGTATCCACACATGAGTATTTTTATCGGGTATGGTAAAAATGGCGAAATTTTTAAATGATCATGAAGGTATATCATACCAATCCTGCGGACTTTGGTCTGGCAGCTTCTAGCAAGCATAATAGTATACTATATCAGTATTGAGACAGCTTTTGGTGAGCATAAATAGTATACTATATGAGTATAATTGCGACAGCTTCTAGTGAGCATAAATAGTATACTATATGAGTATATTTGCGGCAGCTTCTAGTGTGCTATACTATCTATATATCAGATAAAGTGACCAATCTTAGACTATGGTCGGATTTATAGATAGTATTGATTGAGATGACTGAGGAATGGTCTTGTTGACATGTAATCAACTGAGTCAATTGATCAATGATTCGATGTAGCTAGATGATTTGATGGGGTGGTATGGTTTGTCAGTATTTATTAATTAAATTGACTTGCAAGAAGAAGTGGAGGCTAAGGTAAGTTCTTTGACTCGTGTTTGTGCATAGGCAGCCCTTAAGGTGTATTTTCTTCCTAATTAGATTTTAGGGGGTAGAACTCGCTAAGACATTATCTCACCCCGTTGTGGGCTATCAATTTCAGGCGTATAAATGGTAGCTCCTCTTGAATATTTTGGACAACCAAAGAAGATCAAGAAGCAGAAGTATCTCATTCTGATTCATGGGCACCTCGAGGGACTAGAATACAAGCTGGTGAAATCCGTAGTCTGGGTTGATGCGGGTTTACCTAAAAAGATGCCCCATCAATACCGGGCATGGTATCGCCTGTATCATAATGGACAAAGAGAAGGCCCTATACCGGAACCTAAGATACCTTTATATGTGATGGAGATTGCTTTTGGAAAGGGTATAGCAGACCCTAAGGATGGTTCGGTAGTGGACGCGAAGGACCCTAAGCTTGATGATTCAAATTCTCCAGTGTATTCGGCAGTAAGCTCCAGTTAGAGTGTGGAAGAAGAAGAAATTGAGGATGATGATGACTTATAGTGGTTTCGGAAACCCCCACCTTTGTTTGTAGACTTTGCTTTCTAATTGGCTTGTGTAGGAGCTAACTTGGGTAGTTTGTATTGTAATATATACATTTGGATTCGTGATATAATATAAGTGTGGTTGTTGTTTTCAAGTTTGAAATTTGTGGCCCTACTTTCCTAGTCTATTGTTTTATTGTCTTGAGATTTTATATCTGCTTTCGCATGCGTATTAAAAAGAATGGGTCAGGGATGCATCCTAGGACATCGCTATTCTATCGACCAAACAGGGATGGGCACGAGCTCAGAGCATCGGGATGTGACATCAAGCACTTCAATTCAAGGCCAATTTGAACATAGTAAGTAATCCTACACATGGGTGATTTATTAGATAGGGCAATTGCGGCACTAATTGAATTCAATTTCAATTGATTTGTAATTTTACCCATTGAATTGCAAATTTGATCATTTTAGCCCTTTAGGCTTGATTCAAAGCATCCATAGCCATTGTCTTTCATAATAATCATCCAACTAAGTGAATAAAAGATCCTTAAATCACATTCATGAGGTTTGATTAGCTTAATTAGATTACAATTAAGCAATTTCCTTTTAAATAGGCTATATTTTCTTTTCACAACTAAATTGCATAAATTTTGGACCCATGGGAACCCTAAGCGAGTGGATGAATTGGAACTGACCAAATCGACCAAAAATTAGCCAAATTGGAGTGAATCGATTTGATCAATTTAACTAGCCACCGGCGATGCTGGCTAATTCAGCCGCTTATCAGCCGATTCTAGACCTCAGATGACTAGTTCCGGAATACTCTTGGTGTTAACTTCACATCTACACCTTCAATTTTCTAAAATTATCCAGATTGGCCTTCGAGTTTCATCAAATTGCAATTTGACCCCTAATAGGATATTTTGACACAATTCTTAATTTTGGCTTGGGTTTTCATAAATCAAACCTACTAGATTGATTATTAGACACATCAAGATCATAATTGAGCCTTTGAAATTGAATTTTTGATCGTTGAATTAAAATTTCGACCATTGGATCGAACCAACAGTCAAGATTGCTTGATTTAATTATTATATAAAAGACAATTTTCCCTCCAATTTAGGGGGCTCATTTGTATGAAATTCACTCTCTCCCTTCAGCTCTCTCTCTCTCTCTCTCTCTCTCTCTCTCTCTCTCTCTCTCCTATCCAAATTGCCTTCCTCCTATCATTTGTGTGTTGGACCATCGTTGGCGACCCCTAGGTCGGCACTTACCACTAGCGACTTTTCCATTCTCCTATCTCCATCGCAGCTTTGATCATCCCAAGGACAGCCGAAGTCTCCCATCCGGCCAGCCTTTCCTTATAGTTCAAATACCGACTAATCGGTGGTTGGCAGCTATCCTGAGTTGATCTGATCACCCTTGACCGGTGGCAACATTCCTGACATTCGGTGGTTATGGATTTGCAGAGAAATAGCCGAAGCATCTTTGGCAACTACCTCTCTCCACTAGTATTGAAGGCTAGTCCAACTCGTGAGCTGGTTCCGTGTTGGTTTGAACTGGTGATCGTCAGAGTGTTCAAGAGGTCCCAATATATTCTGATCGGTCTTAGGGTGAGCCTCCAACCTTTCTATGGTCAGAGACTAATCAATCCGTCATTGGACCTCTTCCGATGATTCGAATTTTCATCAACACTTGTAGATCAATTCAACCGAACTAGTTTTGTTGAGGCTGAAAATCGATATTGATCCAATTCAATCGGATCCCAATTTGCTCCCTAGATGGTCCATGCCAACCTACTTGTGATCTTTGAGACATTGTTTGAGTTCTAGTGAGTGTTCATCAGCTTGATTGTGTAAAAATCAACAAAAAACACATCGAAGGTAACGTCCTCGATCTCAAACCCTATGAAGTGAGACTAGATTATGTGATTTAATTAGCTTAGTACATTATTTATTTAAGTCCAATTAGGTGGTTAGATTAGTGTATATAACTTAATTAGTGATTTATTTAATTATTTGCATTTATTTAATTATTTTTGCAATTTATTCAATTAAATAATATTTTCCGGAAGTTATATCGGGATAGCTGATTGTTAGAATTTCATGTTGATTGTCATAGTATGGTTGGTTTGTGCAATTGAGTGTTAAATTGTGCCATTAAGTGATGATTGTTTATTTTTATTTATTATTTCAAAAGTATGGATTTTCGGTATTTAATTATAAAATACCGGATGTCGGGTTTTGATGTCAAAAATGTTTTTGAGTACTATATCAAATAGTGGGATTTTTAAAAGTGAGGATATCGCATTTTATTTCACCGGATATTTTTAATATGAAGAAAACATGTCATGTTCATTATTTAAATTGAGACATTTGAGTGCAAAGCACGATATCCTTGGCCGAGATTGAATGTGCGTGTGATGGTTATGAGAACACATCACCCGATGAAGGTCGGGTGGACAATGCTCCTTCGAGAATGCCTTTACCAACGGATATTGGTTGCAGTAGAGGCGGGGCCGATGCTCCTTCGGGAATGCCGTCTAGAAGGAGACATTGACGTGTTTGATGGGGTGAGACGATGCCCGGTTACACCAGAAGACCACCGAATGTTGAGTAGACTGTGCTCGTCGGGCCGTAACTAAATTAGAACACATGTCTGAGTGAGATATAACCACGCCTAATTATGGGACAAAATTGTGTGGCATGAAATGAGACGTGTCATAATAATTTGGCCCTTATAATTGGGACCCCGTGATTGATTGAGATATGAGGTGAAGTGTTCCAATTGTTGAGTGCATCTACTACATTTGTATGTTATATGAACTATGCTTTGTCATGCAGGGAGGTGCTGAGGCGAGGTGAATCTTGCAGGAGGTGTCATTAGACTGCCTCTAGGTGTATTTCTTTCCTAATTGGGGTTTAGGACATGAACTTGCTGAAACATTATCTCACCCCATCGTGATTTATTTTTTTACAGGTCCCTAGATGGAAGTTTGTCCAGTTCATTTTGGGCAACTGCGAGGGTATAATGAGTAGAGTACCGACTTCCTTGTACCTGGGAATCCCTGGACCCATGAGCTCGTCATGACCACGATCTAGGTCGATGAGAGCCTACCTCAGTTGGTACCTCATCGATTCAAGGCGTGGTTTCATCACGGGCCTAACGGGGAACAAGAAGGTCTCGTGGATGGTTTCGACAAACTCGCCATTGAAGGTGTGGGTGGATGATACTCGACCCTATCGTGCATGCCGACATTATAGCTAATAATGAGGCGAACCAGGGGCCCGAGGTGGAGGAGCCTATAGTAGAGGAGGTAGCTAATCCACTTGACATCGACATTCCTGACGATGTCGTGATAGACCCGAATCCCAAGTAGATAGGCTCCGGGGTAGGATTAGCTAGGTAGTCCTTTTTGAGGCCTTGACTTTTGTGTATAACGTTGCAAGCTGACATGGTTTGTTTATAAAAGTGTGTTCTGTATTATCTGATTGTCCTACTTTTCTATCATATGTCGATCTTGTCTGGAGATTGTTTATTTCGCTTTCGCATGTGTATGATTCGTTTGGGTCGATGATGCGTCCTGGGTACATCACAATTTAGTCGACCATCGAGAGATGTGCGCATGCTCAGGTTTGGGGTGTGACAACTTCACTCATAAGGTTTTTGAGTTTAACAACATATATCTAAAATTCCTCCACTTTACTTGCAGGTAGATTTTTCGTTAATCATAACAAATTCAAAATATTTCAAAGCAATAAATCTATTTGTACGTTATTGGTTGGTATTGTATTTAGCCTCCAAGGGATTCCAAATGTCTCTAGGGTGCATTTGTTTCACCGAAAACTCAATGATAAATGAAGCATTTTCCAATAATACAGTTAGTCTTCCCTCGTTTAGTAATATATGATCGAAAATGTTTTCTGATGTTTGGATCTTATTGAAAAATGATTTCAATCTTATGACTTAATCTTAGGCCAAAAAAAAAAAACTTACTTTCATATGATTTTTTATTTTTTATCGAAATTTTAATTATTTTAATTGTTCTTTTCTTTTTAAAAATTCAAAATTTAATTATTTTAAAATTTCTTTGTTTCTCTTTTCTTTACTTTTCTTTTTCCTCTTTCCTTCGCTGCAATTGGTCAACAACGGCCATAGGCAAGCTTGAGCTTGAAGCACAGGCATAGGTTGACCACAAGGTTGGTGAGTTCAAGCTCGTCAGATCCTGATGAGTGTCAACCTAGTGCGAGGCCGGTGAGCATGAGTTTGCTAGATCTCAGTGAGCCTTGACCTTGCACTGGCCAATGTGAGCTCGCCAGCCCACGCTTATGGCTAGCTGTCACTGGGGCCCCACAATCAGCTCAAGGAAAAATAAAATGGAAAATAATTATAAAAAGAAAGAAAAGAAAAATGAAAATTTTGAGATGGGCAATTCCATAGAGTGCATTCACCTCTTTAGATTGCGGAATTATCTTTCCTAAATTTATACATGAATAATTTTGTTGGTTGGAAAGTGTTTTCGGTTGACTAGCTATTTTTCGTAAACTAAATGGGTGAAAGTTCATAAAATTAATTCCTAGAAAACACTTTTCTTGAAACAAATGCACCCTAAGACTTGTGTAAGATAAAAAAAAAAAAAAATCATATGGACAATCTAACAAATCATTGGGAATACTTCCTCGTACCTCCTTTCATCATCCTTTTCTTAACAAGATCATCACATGATATCATACCACTTTTATTCATAAATTTCAAAGTATTGTAGCTATCATGAAATAATGTATTATGCTAGAAGGAAGATGACTAAAGCATATAAACAAAAACAAAAGTTTCAATAATACTTATCTATTAAAATTGCAAGTGCTCCATGAAAATTGTACCTTAAGATTATTAAGGCAATTTGATTACTGATGAAGATAGAGCAATAGTTTGTAGTTCTTTGATGCTTTGATGTGCGATGGTGATTGTTGTTCTTAAGGTATCATTTGCTCCCACTATTACTGCATTGGGTTTAAAAAAGAAACTATACCTCAAGGATACACAAAAGCCATATGGAAACTAGCTTAGCAATTACTATCTCTCTTAAAATTCCATGTTGAATGTGTTATTAAACTTGTGTATGAGAAAAGAAGAAGAGAGAGAATGTTTTCAAGAAGATATATTGTTATGAATAGTAGTGATGAACAAGGTGTGATTTGGTGCTATTTATAGACATCCAATCAATATGCCTATTGGAAATAGGTACTGTATTCCCTATCATCATCACTTTTCATGATCAACCGTCACCACTTTTCATAACTAGACATCACTTCTCTTCATGTTAATAATCACTTTTTTTCATATACAACAATGACATCTTTTCATGATAAAAAAACTATTTGAACATAAACACCACATGAAGAGCAGTACTCTATTGCTACGAACAGAGCTAGGAGCGAAGTCAAATAACTACATCTCTACAATGATTTTGTTGCGTCAGCACTTACTATTGTCGAAGAAACTAAATGATTAAATGAGACATCTACTCGAGTGGATGGGGAATCTAGTGTGGACTCTACTCAATGGCCAGAAGCTATGAAGAGATCCAGTCTCTTGAGAAGGACTGTCGCGACCGTCCCAAGGGCCCTCCCATGCCCTTTTGATCACAACATAGGTCAGTCCAATTAATTATGGAAATTTTATTCTTTTTGTCAAGAGTCATCACTAATCTAATATGAGTCAATATTGGGCTTAAGCAAGACGTGGAAGTTTGTCTTACTCTTGCAAACCAAAGATTTATGAGTCCAGAAACTTGATTACACTATATTCCTCTTACGCCCTTTCAAGACCTTTTCTTTTTATACAAGATTATTTTGTTTTTTCTTTTTTGGTAAACATTTGTTGTGGATTTTAATCCTGAACAACTAATATGGAAAGAGTGATCATGCGGCCACAGAAAATGAAAGATAGATATCAAACAATAAAAGTTGACACAATGTTCAAGTAAGTAAATTACAAGAAAATAAAGAACCCGAGCAGCCTTGGGACAGGTTCCCTCGTGAGCGGTGCCCTAAACTAGACACTAAACTAGATAATGTAAATTCACTAATTAGAAGATAATGCGAAATAAAACAAATATGACCCTAAATGCAATTCTAGACTACATGCCAATTCTAATTATACCTTTTCCTTTTTCCATTTTATCTTTTATTATATGTTTTTTATATTTGAGATATGAATGAGCTGGGATTAAGTCTTGCATGAAAGGCGACTAAGGAATGCAAGTTTAACGACTATACGAGCATTTGATAAAAACATGGCCTGCACATAATGCTATATAATATGCTAGTAACATAAAGATACTACCCTGAGATCGTGACAACCAATTGAGACCACTTCGAGACATGCCATTCCACTCAAGAGAAAGCCAAAGCTAGCTGTTCACGGTTCGGGCAACAAGTCATAACCCGTGTTCAGTGAGACATGAGCACGAATTGCAATTATTTGATGAGAAACCGTCATAGGGCAAGCATAAGGCCCACCTAAGTTGATGTGCATTCTTGCCTGCCCCAAATGGCACACAAATGAAAGATGAGCACTCGTCATTCCAAAGCCAACAACACGGAAGCAGCAAACGACCAGCAAGTACAGGGCATTTCAAGCGCATTAATTGGCAAGCAACTTTCATAGAATAAGCACCAAGTATGCCTCCATCAACGTCCATGCTTTTGTGAGGCGGGAGAATTACCAAAAAAGTTATAAACCTATTGTAATTGTATTAATTCAATCATAAACTTTTTTTGTCAATTTAGTCATAAATCTTTTGTATCTGTGTCAATTTTAGCTGATCGACACTAAGGTAGACATCAGCCAACACACTAACGTGGATAATTTTTAATAATATTTTATTTCTTCTATATTTTTATTTTTTTATTTTTTATTTTCCTTTATTTTTTTTTTCTCTTCTTCCTTCTTTTTCCTTTTTCCCCCATAGTGGTCGGCAAGGCTCAACGACCACTAGACAAGGGCCGTGAAGCCCTTGCCCCGCCTCACTACAAGTGAAGGCAACCTCTCTTGGCTAGCGAGGCCATGGCCGCCATCACCCAAATCTAGGTGAGACGTGCGGGCCTGGGCGAATGCAATTATGGCCTCACTAGCCACGGGTGAGGTCGCCTTTGCTTGCAACGAGGCCATGACAAGGTTGTCCTTACCCAAATTTGGGCAAATCCATCTCTCCCGTAGCCCCGTGCCTTGACTAGAGCTAGGCAAGGTTGAGTGAGGGCTGCAATCTCACCAACCACTGTGGGGGAAAAAAAGAAAAAGAAGAAACAAGAGAAAGAGAAAAAGAAAAAGAAAATTAAAAATTAAACATTAAAAATAAATCGAAAATAATAAAAATATTAATTATCCACATTAGCGTCGACCGGTGTCTACATCAACCGACTGGCCAAAATTGGCTAGATAAACTGAATTGATATAAATGCAAAAAACTTAAAATCAAATTAGCAAAAAAAAGATTTAGGACTAAATTAGCACAATTACGATAGGCTAAGGACTTTTTTTGTAATTTTCCCTAGGTGGGTTAGATCGCCCAAGTAGTGTGCAAAGGGATATAAGTTCGGTAGTCGAGAGTAACTAAAGGCACAAAGGTTTTTTTTTCTTAGTAATTAAACCAGATTCATTTTGACCAAAAAAAAAAAAAAAAACCAAATTCCTAAATGTTGTGGATCAGTTGCTTAGTTATTGATAGACAGGTTTAATGCCGATGTCTGTTTGGATTCCGAGACTAGTGCACAAGTTAAGAAGAATCATTATTGTAGTGTTGTTTTCAAGAGTCTGTTCACATTTCTATATCTTGACTATTCATATTTATAGGTCTAAGCAATATTTCGTAATTTCCACATATCTACCTCCTTGGAATGCTAATTACATTTATGAGTCATTTAATAGGAGAAATAATAATCATGTAATAAGCCTGTAAATTAATGATTCTTGTAATCTTTTTTGATATGGTGAAATAAAGAAAACCAAAAGTCTATCCGCCACTTCTCTTGGTAATGTATCCTTCGTGATCGAGGTAACATGCAAGTGAAGCCACGAACTCCTTGTTCCTCATCTGGAAAAGCATGGCCAGTAAGCACTCAAGGAGCCCAGCGAGCAAAAGACAATGGACGACACGCTTTGTCATAAAAACATGAAAGCTGCTAAATGCAAATAGGTCAACCTAATGGTCGTTCCTACTCTTTTGGAGACTAAACAAATACAGCAACAGCGACAACGATAATGAGATAGGGTTGAGAATGACGAGATGAAGAGGTCCTTGGAACGCTCGGTCTCAAACTCAGCCCCGTTCAAGGCAGCAGAAGTGAAGACCTCCTCGTCCTACCTCAAAAACGTCAAGATAGACAGCTCTCTCTTTAAGAACAAGGGGATTCCATTAACGCAGACTAAAAATACCTTCCGAAAGTAAACCTTTTCAAACAGGAAATAGCCGAGAGATGTTTATGTGAGGAAGAGTTTGGGATTTTTTTTTTTTTTTTTCTTTTTATATAAAAGATTTGGGAGAGAAAAAAAAAATGCAAGGGAGCCCTCTTTTTGTCTCTTTTGTCGCACAAAGAGACGTCTCTTTTCTTCTCTTGCTGCTCTCACATTTGTGGCCCCCCGCAGCATCTCTGTGCAAACGAGTTAATGTATAATACAAGTGCAATATTAATGATTTTGTTTAGGGATCGGATGATCCTTAATTTTCTCATTTAATGTATGATGAAATGGGATAACCAAAATTTAGGTGTCAACAGACATAACATGAGAGCTTGGGAAACTTATCAAAGCACGAAAACAGTGGGCTGTTACTGGTATTTAAGAAGAATGGGTACTCCATAGGATCAGGGGATACCTGTCCTACAGAGCAGACTTGTTATCAAAGGTCATGTTTAAGTTCTTTTTTTACTTTAATGGTATATTTCAACCAATTGTTAGACATCGATCGATTGCTCTTTGCTTGCTCTGGTTGCTTTTCAAAGCTCAGAGTTAAAGTTCCTTTGGTATAGCTATAGTTGAGCTGTAGTTCTGATCTACTCTAGTTGTGTTTTGAAGTATTGTAACCTCTACGATGGGTAATATATATTTTACAACTGCAGCACCTCATAATTGAGCAAGGAAACTATTCAAGCTCTGAGATAGAGTGTAACATAGACAGATAGAACCAAAATACATGACCATACGGGACTTCAGTGCGGATAAGAAGTTTTTGTCCATTAATAAGCGTTTTATCACATAAGTGGAAAGTTTGAGAACTCAGTTGTCCTTCAGGCATGAATTTCAAGACTTCCAGCGTAGTTATCTTGACAAAAATTAGAAAATACATAGCAATCAAATTGAATAACATTAAATTTAAGAAAAAATCTTAAAATTTCTTATGTAGAATATCATAAAAGGAAAAAAATTTAGTCGGGCCGATCCGGAAGCAAGACGTAGCTGGCGGGGTTCAAGTGGTTTTCACCCAATATAAATCACTTGTGTTGCGCGATTTTTGGGATAAAACCATTGTAACCATTTGATAATATCACAAGGGATGCCTGGAAAGATGGCTCTCATGATGTTAGGAGGTCTGCTGATCTCCATCAAAAATATTCATTGGAAGCTTCTACTCATCTCCTCGCACCGTCCCACAAGAACGTCTCAAGTCGCCATACCTGCGCAGAAAAATAATCAATCAGCTTCAAGATCCAGGTACATCCTTTCATCATGTCATTTTGATGTTCCTAGCCAACCAACCTGTAATGGAATCAATCGAGGATGGAAAAACTGAGTGAGATGTTGCTTACAGCACTCGAATGGAAATAATCAACCCCAATAACCTCGAGGATTGTTCCATCGATTCTTCTGGATTGATTCAAAATTTGTTTGATGTTTATGACATGGATAACTTCCCTTCTTTGTTTTATGGGTTTGTAACAAATGATCTTGCTGAACATGGTTGATTGATTCATTTGGGTACGAAAACAATGATTGGGGGAAGATATGTAGCCAACGATTAGGGTCTGGTTTGAAGATAACTGTTGCCCAACATCTACTTTGTGTCACAAATTCCCCATGGATGAGTTATTAGATTCAAGAATGGCCTTAGTTTCACTCATATGTGGCTTGGATTATCAGATTAGCTTCCATAGAAAGACTTTTAGTTTCCTTTTTACGAGTATGGCAATCTGGCTAGGTTCCTTATTTGTGGCTCTGATATACGATAGGATTCTTTATTTGCTCTTTTCCCCTAAAAAGCATGTGCATGGGTTTTTGTTGAAAGCATTACCTTAAGAGCATGAGGTGATTAGCTCTGATGGATTTTTGGAAAAGTCATTATAGCATATCCAGCCGTGTAAAGAAAATTTTACACGAGAGGTCTCTTACATTCTAGATTTGACCCTAAACCTCATATTAAAGATGGAAAGCCCGCTAGAGATGTATACTCTAATTTTTCCCTTTCGGAAGGTATAAGATTACCTAGTTAGGGTCAACTACTTGTGGGGATTACAGTCAGATGATAACTT
This sequence comes from Eucalyptus sideroxylon x Eucalyptus melliodora, assembly GCA_016097485.1. NCBI lineage: Eukaryota > Viridiplantae > Streptophyta > Magnoliopsida > Myrtales > Myrtaceae > Eucalyptus > Eucalyptus sideroxylon x Eucalyptus melliodora. Next base: position 22,658,538 of record CM027831.1, on the reverse strand, counting down.
CCATTTATTACAGCACACGATAGTTTTGGGATGTAAACTTCACATATGTATATAGTTTTTTAAGTGTTGCATATTTTTGATAACTTGAATATGGTAAGTTTCTTTTTATTTATTTAGATTTTAAGGAATATGTGTGTTTCTGTATAATTTTGATAATGTGATTCATAATTTATCCTTAAATGGCGCTTAACAATGCAAATTTCCAGTTTTTTAGCATTTAGTATAGTCAAATGTTTTTTATTTTTTTTTGTCGATCATACTCTATTCCTACTCTAACTCTCACTCTCAGACCTTTTGCCGTTGTTTCCTTGAGTGTGAGAGTCAAAACCCACTCCTGAAACTAATTCGTTCCAACCCCAACCCCTGAAAAGGTGAGGATTTGAACCCCCACCTCTCCCTTTTATGATGGAAGGGTAGCCACTAGGGTATAGTTAAATGTTAGCACGCCACCAAATGACTCAGTTTATTATTGAGTAATGACAGTTGTAATTGGTAAACAACCACTTCTTATTCATTGTTGACTCTCAGTTTTTTTTTTTTTCTTGCGGTCATCCTCAAACTTTCAAGCGTAGTTCAATGTAATCCATTTTAAAAACTTTTGAATTTAAAAATTAGGATATCATGTCATAACATGTCTTTTCTTTTGTTCAACTTTAATGGTGAACTTTCTTTTTTGACAATGTTGTTTGTTCAAATTAGTTTCTAAAACTCACTAAATTGAAGGGAAGACGAGACGACAAAAGAGACAAATAGTGAATTTTGGGGGTCTCATTTAATATAAGAAAATCGGTCGAGTTTTCTATCATCTTTTATTTAATCACTCAGTGAAATTTATTTTCAAATTAAAATTGAGATAAAATGTTTTCATTTTACATTGTAGACTGAAAATTAAAAACGTATGTATTTTTAAAATTCTCATTTTATATAAGAAAAGTGAGATTGCGTGGGCATGCAAGTGCAATATTTTTTTCAAAATTTTAATTCACTTTCATTCTAAATCCGCCTTCCACGTTTTCTATCCACTGGCATTTGTTTTATATAGAAACAATCATCTTTTATCTATGGAATATAAAGAAGTTAAAGGGATAGATGAGATGCGAAACATATTTATGTAAGTTCAATTTATCCACTCGGCTTATTAAACTTTTCCAGCTCTCCCAGCCCCAAAAAAGATTGTAATTTACTATCGTAATCCTTAAGACGTTAACCATATACATAATAATGTTGCTTCTACATGAAGCTTTTGCAGTGTCCTCTACAAACATTACACTTTTCCCCACCCTCAACAACCCTTTGACTAATCACAGATGCTTCGACCTTTACAGAGAAAAATAAGTAGATAAATCACTTCTAACGATTGTTGCAGAAGGTGCCTGGTGCCCTTCGGTTGAATTTATAGCCATCAGACTCGAAATGATCGTTTGAAATTCGATTTCCGAGGTAGCTTTTGGCTTTCCTATCCATTGTTGTAGAAGGTCATTGTCCAGATCTGTGGAGACAAACTCCCGAAATAATTAGTCTACTTCTACTGCATTTTGTTATTAGGGGTGGGCATGATTTTAGGTTCTAAGTTATATAGAGGAGGTTTCAAGTTTCAAAAATTAAATTGTTTCGACAAGTAGGTTCTAGGTTCTAGGTTCTATGTAGGCAAAACTAGGAACTTGGAACCTGTGGTCTATGTCTTCTTGCAATTCTGCAATATTCCATGGCATCCAATGATAAGTGTATAATGTGGAACCATTAGTCTGAGCTACCATTTTATAACCGATACTTTTACTTTTTTGATATTTCATATATTCGTGTATCTAAATATAAGTTATGTTCATTAGATTATAATAATAAGTAGTAGTCATTAAAAGTGATGATCACTACAATCATTTAATTAAAAATATAGATGGAACCTGGGTAAAACCTAAAATCGACCCTAAAACTAGTGATTGGGTCTGTTTTAGGTTCCAAGATATGCAAGGTAGATTTCAGGTTCCAAAACATAAAGAACCTATCTAGCGGGTAGATTTCAAGTTCTAGGCAAAACTTATACACCACTCACCCCTATTTGTTATCCTCTAATGCCTGGCCAAATATGGTAAAACTTTTCTGATCTTGTCCAGTCCATTTTTATGAACCCAACATCTTAAACAAGCCAGAAAAAAAACACCAAATTCAATACAAATCAAATTAATAAAGACTGTAGGTCTCCCCTTTAGGATTTTACAGGTTCGCAGTTCAATCCACTGCATTCTAACATGCTATCCTTCTGCATTAGGTCCATCCATAATATTTTGGCTAAGTTCCGTTCCCCAATCTGTTCTCTTTCGATACTTAGGTACCTCTAAGCTGTCCTTAAATTCTATTAACTATTTACCTTCTATATGTTTATTTATTTGATTTATTTTTACACTAATCTTTTGCTTGAATTATTTCTGTTACTTGGACTAAATCTAATTTTGTTTCTCACCATTATGAGTTTAACTCCTATAACATTGTGATTTAGTGCGGCATCCGGAGGAACTTCGCAGATGTTAGTTGACCTTCCATTCAAGATATGTGCACGTCCTCAACTGAAATTATGCACCGTAAAAATGGGGCGAAAGAATCCTGTTAATCGAGGAAGATAATATTATGTCCTGACTTGTAATGTAAGTATATCAAATTTATCACCAATTAATTTGTACATTTTGTGATATGTTGTAGTACTCAATATTGCCTTACAATAATGTTTGTTTTTTTTTTCTCTCTTTTCCAGACAAATAATTGTCATGGCTTTGAACAATTGGTTGAAGGATGGGTTGAGGAACTACGGATCTGTTCACCTCAAAATATTGATGTAGCCGAGTCTCGAGAGGCACCAAATGAAAATGGAAAGTTAGCTAGCATGAAAAGAGATTTGAAGTTAATTAGAAGTAGAATGCGCTTTTTTGTGCTACTAATAATTTGGTATGGAGTCAACATATCTTTGATTACTGAATTTGTGATTTCCATGTTCTTGTATAAGCAGTTACAGGAGTCAATCCTGGTGGTTGTGTAGGACTTGTTGGTTTTTTATATGATTTTAAAGAAATTCATAGAAGATTGAATTTTTGCCTCGAGGCGAGTATGTAGATGTGAGCTGAGTCAAGCTACTTGTGAGTAGCTCATGCTCAGTCCAAGGAATACTCGAGATCAGCTAGTCTAATTTCAAGTCCAACTCGAGCTCTTGAGCTACTCAAGTATCTTGGTGAGTAAAGCTCGAGCTCGTCGATCTCGATTTTCTAGTGGAGTAAAATTCAAGTAGAAACTTCGATACTTGTTCAAGCTTGAGGCAAGTTTTTAGTATTGACTATGTGAATGGAATTGAACTCAACCTCAAACTTGGAACTATATAGGCTTAACTCAACTTGACTGCACCATTACTAATATGCGGATGAAGAATAGGACTCGAAACAAGAGAGTGCTGAACAACGAAATTTATGTTTGAATATTGGATACACAAGTTTTTACCATTAGCTTATGATAATCGCGTAAAAGAGAAAATAATCAACGAAATATCAACATGAGAAAGAAAAACTTAAAATGCATTAGGTGGTTCATCTATAATTTGGCTATCGCATTTTATTTGACAGTGGGAAGGTCATGGAAGTCGTGCACCGTGCACACCGATAGATCATGAAAGCAACCCAAAATCGACAGTCAGTAATTTGAGGGCCAAAAAGGTGGTCTTCTGAATAAGATCTATGGAAAAAAAAAAAAAAAAAACAACTAATAATAAAAATTGTGAAGTTAAAGTAAAAAAAAAAATGTTCTCATAACTTCCCAAAAAAAAAAATCCAATTAACAAAAACAAGTCCTCGATGATCTAATGCATTGATTGCTACAACATTTTTCTATGTTTTTGTCATGTCAAACGTACCATTTTTCATTCTTCAAGTCATTCAAGTCTAGAGTCAATGTTATATTTGTATTTCATCTAGAGATTATTGAACTTAGGTAAATTGTCTCGAAATTTGCTTATACTTGGAGGATGTCAAGTTACATCTATATAAATTCCTCTAAGATTTCCTTGAGAATAAGAGCCTTTTGATAAGTGGATTTTAGAATTGATCTCTATATAAGAGTACCAACTTAACATCGTCTCTGTGTACTTGGACTTGATATCTTGACTTTTGTGAGCATCACGCCCTTATATTTTGTGGCCGTATTCACCAAAGTAAGATAAAATATTGATAAGCCAATGATTACATAGTAGAAGGATATGGTGTTCATAGTGGTAACATAACTCTAGACCTGTCAAAACAAATTAGTTGGGTTGAGTTTGAGTCAGATCAAAAAGGGTCTAACCCAACCTATGAGTCATATATTACCTAATTAAAAGATATGAGCCATAATTTTGACACCTTTGCTCTGAAGTGACGATGAGAAGTTTAAACAACCCATAGATGAGCTAATTAAGAAGATAAAGTTAATATCATGAAAAATCTCAAACTAATAAATCTGTGACAAAAGTATTTCAAACTAATTTTTTAATTATAAAAAATTCCAAACCAACACATATACGACAAATTTATATCAAATTAATTTTTTAACTACTAAAAGTCTTAAACTGATATATTTGCAACAATTTTATCATGTGTTAGTTTTCGTCACGAAAAATCATAAATTGATACACTTGCAACTTACGGAGAGTAAAATCCTCAATCGATATACTCGTCAACCATCCCGTATTATCCAACTTGATAATTTGATAGTAAAATTTAACGAAAACTAATAAATGATAGATTTGTCAAAGGTATAGTGATTTGAGGTTTTTTTGTGATTAAAAAAGTGGCTTTTGAAAAATTTATCATAAATCGACCAATTTGAGGTTGTTTGTATGTATTAACACAAAAGAATATTTGTCATATATTGACACCTCTGCCTTTATATAATATTTTTGCTTAAAGCAATAAATTAGATATTTTTAATTTTGTTTTTGGCCAAATAGATATTTTTAATTACCTTAATTCCTTTGTCTTCTTTTCAACCGAGACCTCGAAAATACTTCTTGTACTGCCGCCCTCGACTACCTTGTAGGCTGCCTCTCCTCCTCCAACCTCCTCAGTCCTACTATTGCTACTTCTTCTTCTCTCTCTTGCTAGTGAGTTTTGATGGTACCCAAAGCGGGACACCACCTCGTGACTACCCAAGTTAGCTATTCGATATATATTTAAGTGCAATGCATGGTGTCCTTAGCCATAATTGAGTGATCATGTGCTAGTTAAGAAAAACCGTCCTAGGTGTGTGTCGATGGACATTACCCCTATATGGGATGCCCCTGGTCAAGGGAAGCCGGTCGTAGTAGATTCTGGACCAAAACTCCTTCGGGAATGCCGTAAGGAATGCCGTCCCCAATGCGTGTCGGAGGATGTAGCCGTGCTCAAGGGAGTAAGATAAAACCTGGCTACACCAAAGGACCAATATGTGTTGGGTAAAACTGCATGTGCGAGTAGTAATAATCAATTGGAACACATGGTTGATTGAGATAGATGTGTCGGATTATTGGACAAAATTGTGTGGTATGGAATGTGACATATCATAACGATTTGGCCCTATAATCGGGATCCTTATGGTTGTTTGAGAAATGCATTGTGGCATTCTAATTAACTAAGTATGAATATTGCATATGTTTGTGTTATGAACTATGTTGACGTGCAGGAAGGAACTAAGGCGAGGTAAGTCATCTATTCTAATTGTGTGGTTGTGTGGCTAGGACGCCTCTAGGCATATTACCCTCCTAATTGGGGTTTAAAGCGTGAACTCGCTGAAATTTATATCTCACCCCATCGTGGGCTCAATTCTTTTTAGGGTCGTAGAGTGGAGGAGCTGGAGCCGAGCTAAGAGGATCTAAGATGTAGGTTAGATAGGACAACTTCTTTTGAGAGTCGGTCTTTTGAAGTCTTTTAGTTCTAGACTTTTGGACATGACTTAGTGTGTATATAAAAGCATGTTTGTTTGTGAATCTGTTGTCCTGCTTTTCTATCCCGAGATGGTTACTATCAGGAGATTTGTTATTCGCTTCCGCATGTGTAATAAAATAAAAAGGGTCGACGACTCATCCTAGGAAGTTGCAATTTTATCGACCACTGAGAAATTCGAGGCATGACATGGCCAGTCGTCGATCGTCCCAAGGCTAACGACCAACTAAAGGTTGAAGAAGAAAAGGAAAAAAAAAGTAATAAAATTATTTACAAACTAAAAGAAAATGGTTTTGATTAGAAATTTTAAGGGTAGTGCCAAACGCAATTCCAATATGGGAATAAAAATTTTGAGAAGTTACCAAGTGTGACATCTTGAATTTTTAGATTTTGCTTTCGATTAAATAAATCGGGCCTTTAATCGACGCGCCGATAGTTCTATTCCCTGAGTTGGCCACTCACGAGATAACTAGACTATCTGGGGAAGCAATTAAAGAATTTAAATGCAACGGACTTGAGAAATTTGACCAAGAATCGACTGCTTGACCATGTTGGTCTGCAAGGGTCATTACGGCACTATCAGAAATCAATCAGAGACCGAAGATAAGTCGATTCGACTAAAAAATGATCAAAGTATAGGTGATTCCACCTTATTTCAAAATATTCGTCGATCGGCACTAGACCGATTTTTCTATTGTTTTAGTACTCGGTGCCCGTAATTGAAATCTCGAGATTTTTACGATAATCAAGAGTAGCCAATGTGTCGAAGACGTACATCGTGACTCGAGATAAATCGATCACGGGTCAATTGCACCAAAAATTCCTAAAAGTTACCTGGTAGACTAGGTTACGCTAAAAGCATGCCGAAGTGAAATTAACCGTGAATTTGAACCCAATTTTAGAAATTGAAAGTTCTGTGGTGTCACAAGCTATTTTAGGAACGTCGACTCATCCTCCGAAGATTTTTCAGAGATTCCGAGATTTTTACAGAAAATTGATTCGAACGTTGCGGAAAATTAACGGAAATTCAAATGGACTAAGTCAAAGGAAATTTAGACTTCCAAGCCAAGCCTCTGGGTGTTGGGGACTTGTAGAAAATTGTACGGGATTTTTCTTTAACGAAATTGGACATCGGTTTGGAGAATTCATGATGAAATAGAAACTCGTTTTTAGTTTGGCAAAGGGCTGAGAATTTTGGGTATCAAATTGGACAATATTGTGGATTAAATTGCAAGAAAGCAAGTGGGGACAAAGAGGATATGTTTGTAGGTTTTTGTGGGACCAAGTCATTCAATGTTTTGGCTAAGATTTGCTGAATTTTCTTCATCCACTTGCAGCTTCCTCGGCAAGATTTGCCAGCTGCTCATCCATCGCCATCTCTCTCTCTCTCCCGTGCGCATCCTTACGTTCGGTTCCCCCTCCGCAGCTTCTTGTTCATTTTCCTTTTCTCCTATTTTCGTTTCTTTCATTTCCTTTCACCATTTTCATCGAAAACTGCTACCCCCCCTTGGATTCGACGCCACCGAAACCGTTCATCCCCTCCACCGAAAACTCTCTCCCACTCACACACGCCCACAACCCCTCTGAATTCTCCTCTACAATTTTGTTGACCCAAGTATTCAACGCCTAGACCTTCACTCACGTGTGTCTTCCTCCACCGAGCAGCCGTTGCATCTCCTTTGTCATCCACCGAGCTCCCTCTCTCTTCCCCCGACACCACTCATTCCACCGAATCTGTTCCACTCAGCCCACGATTGAAGTCTTTCCCTGCAGCAACTCTGGCCATCGAGGGCTCGTGAATACCGCTCCATCGTTGACCGCAAGTTGTCCACTCGTCAAGCAGCAACCGATCGAAGCAGCTCACAGCAGAAGCTGCTCCACCAAGTTTTCTCCTTGCCTGTTTGTCCGTGTCCCTCGCACGGAGCCAGCATCTTCGTGGATCGGCCCAGCAACTTGCTCGGCCCAGCAGTTGGGCCCGTCCCCAGCCCATCCTCGCTCAGCCCAGCTCGTTCGTGGATCAGCCGCAACAAAGCCCGCAGCCCATCCAACTTGTTCTCAGCCCAGTTGAAGTCTTCAAGTCTAGCAAGTGTCTTCAGCCCATTGGATTTCAGCCCAGTCCAGCGAAGCCCAACAAGATTAGAAGCCCGCAATTTTGAGGCCTAAGCCCGCGAAGTCAGCCCACTTCAGGCCCAGTCCAATTCAAAAGCAAATCTCAAATTGGACTGAGATTTGTTGGGCCAAGTTTAGGCCCGGTCCAAGTCCGTCGATGCTGCCGAAAATTCAAGTTTCGGCCACCATTGCGTCGTCGTCGCGATGAACCTATTTCCACAATTAACTGGTGAGTTTATTTACTAAACTCTTCTTAGTAGGCTAATGACGTCTTAGGGGTGTTTAGATTTATTTAATTAGGAATTAGGTGGTTAGTTAGATTAATTTAGTGATTTAATTTGCAATTATGCATGTTAGGTGGTTAGATTAGATTAAGTGAGGCCTAGATAAATTGTGTTATTTATCTCGAAGGGTTCGGGAATTTTCCGGGTCCGTATTGATATTTAATTTAGTGATTTTGGCCCGGGTTGGCATTTTAATATTTAAATTGATTTATTTAATTAATTTTGAAATTATGTAATTATTAATTATTTTTCAGAAATTAGTCCGGCATAGCCGATGACCGGAATTGCGTGCTGATTGCAATGGTGTGTTCAATTTCTATAATTGGATGTTAATTTGTGCAAATTGAGTGCTAATTGGAAATTTGAGTATTCAATTCCAAAAATTATGAATTTCGATATTTATTCAAAAAGTCCTGAGTGTTGGGTTTTAATACCAAAAATAGTTTTATACTCTATATAAACCAATGAGGTTTTAAATTGGAGAATATCAATTTTTCTAGTGTGAATTGACCGTGTATCCACACACAACTATTTTACCGTATATTTCTAATATGAAGAAAATATGCAAAGTTCACTATTTTAATTGAAATATTTGAGTGCAATGCACAATATCCTGGGCTAAGATTGATTGGTCATGTGTTGGTTAAGAGAAACCATCCTAAGCTATTAAGCCAGACGTTACCTATTTATTGGGACTCAAGTTGTAGTAGATTCTGGACCTACGCCCCTTCGGGGAAGCCGTCTTCCCCGTCTAATTGAGAGACGTCGCCATGCTCAAAGGAAGTGAGACAACACCTGGCAATACTGGAAGACCACCAACTTTGGAGTTGGTCGTACCCTTAAGGGGTGTAATTAACAATTGAAACGCATGATGGTTGAGTTTGATGCACCTGATTATGAGACCAAAACTGTGTGATATGGAATGGGACGTGTCATAACGATTTGGCCTTATAATCAGGACCTGGTGATTAATTGAATTGATGAGGTGTTCCGGTTGTTATGTGCATTAAGTATATGCATTGTGATATGAATTGTACTGACTTGAGAAGGAACTGAGGCGAAGTAAGTTCCCTGTTATAATTGTGTGGTTGTGTGACTAGAGCACCCTAAAGCGTATTTCCCTCCTAATCAGGGTTTAGTGGATGGACTTGTTGAGACATTGTCTCACTAGTTATTGAATAACCATTTTCAAGTCCTTAGAAGGTGATCGTGAAGGACCAAAGTCCCGGAATCTATGAAGGTGGAGTCAGAAGGATTGACGTTTACATCTGACTAGTATGTTGTAGGACAATACCTCTGTTTTCGAGAGCCGATCTTCTTGTTGACTTTGGACCAGACCCTGTTTGTATCCAAACCCGTTGTTTATAAAAAGCATGTTTGGTTGTGAATGTGTTGTCCTGTTTTTCTATCCTGAGATAATTATTGTTAGAGGATTTATTTTCGCTTCTGCGTGTGCTTAAAAATCAATGGGTTGGCGACTCGTCCTAGGAAGTCGTAAAATATTATCGACCAAAGAGGGATGGGCACACGCTCGAGGTTCGAGGCGTGACACCAAGGCCTTCAAATACTTAGAAATACGTTTGGAGAATAGAATTAAAAAGAATTATTTCTAAGCAAAAATTATTATTGGGAATAAAATTGCCTTAAATGTTCCATTCTTCTTTGATTTTGATACTTAAATGTACTTTTTGAAATTGTTGGCATTTACGTGTCCCTATGCCAAGTTTTGGCACCTGTAGTATTTGACACTTCATCCCTCACTATATTCACTAGAGGACCGTGTCGTGCCTCGATCCTCGAACGCGTGCCCATCCCTCACCTAGTTGATTAATAGCAATGTCCCAAGACGCATCGTTGACCCTTTTATTTTAGTACGCATGTGGAAACATATGATAATTCTCAGAAAATAAAACATTTGGGATAGAAAAGTAAGGTTATATTTTTCATATTTGAAAAACCACAACCACACCTTTATAAAAGAAAACCCTATAGTATATTACAATATTATTCAAAGGAGTCTGATCTATCATACATCAGATCGAGACTTGAAGTTGCCAAACAGGATTGGGGTTTCAGTCCTCCGCTAAGCCTTCATCTGGATTCTCCTTTTGCTCAATGATCTTTCCTCCTTCCATGATCCCGTTGGAACCTACTGTAGGATATTCATATGATCTTAGGCCTTCAAGGTCGGGAGCCATGGGGTCAATCACCTCTCCACCTCTAGGTTCTGCAATGCCCTCCCCATACACTACTTCCAAAGCATACATAGGCACCTCAAATTCTAGTACCAAGCCCACTCTTTGTCCATCGCTATTATAGTGATACCATGCTCGGTACTAATGGGGCGTCTTTTGGGTTTTACCCACGTCCATACAAATGATGGATTTCAACATTATGTACTCCAATCCTTCGGCCTGCTCGAGCATCAGCACGTGGAACTTTTGTCCAGTGATTTTCTCTGGTATACCAAAACATGTGGGAGGAGGTAGAGGTACTACCATCTACAAACCGGAAATGTGATCCCACAACCGAAATGAGACTACGTCTCAGCGAGTTCTACCCCTTAAAACCCAATTAGTAAACCAATATACTATCCGGGCTGCCTATGCACACATGGGTCAAAAGACTTACCTTGGCCTCAGATTCCACCTGCATATTAGCACAGTTCATATAGGCATCCAATCATAATATCATAGATCGATACATCGATCAATCAACCTAGCCGATTACATGTCAAACAAACAATTGTTGGTCATTTCAATCAGTACTATCCATTCTCCAAAATGACCTATAGGGTCACCGAGCCATTATTTTATACGATTCATTTTTCAAAATGACATACTAAGTCACCGAGTATATTCATCATAATGTCTATTCTTCAAAATGACATATTGAATCACCGAGTCGTTATGGCAAGTCGTCCATTCTACAAAATGACCTATAGGGTCACTGAGCCAACATTGTATACCTTCCATTCTACAAAATGACCTATATGGTCACTGAGCCGGTATATAACATGGTACTTCGAGCGTACAATCATTTGTTTTTTTATCCATTTCTGACAAATATACACGTGCATGGGCATACGATCAGCCTTAGCCAAAATATTATGATTTTCTTTCCAAAAATCTCACCCTTATTTGTAGTCCACCAAAATATTTTTTTGGTGTTGTCAACCGACACTCGGTTATTTTCCAATCAATTATCCAAATTGATTAATTCAAGAAAATAATCTAATAATCATAAATAATTCATTTCAACACAAAAATAAAGCTCAATTAAATAAACGGACTGCACCACAATAATCAGCATAAAATTCCGGTCATCGACCATCCTAGTCTAATTTCCTGAAAATAAATAAATAATTAAATAATTTCGAAAATTATTAAGTTATTAAATAAATAAAATAAATATAATTTAGGCCCGTAATGCCTAATTGGAAGCCAAAACGGATTGAAAAAAATCCCGAAATGCATTCAATAAATACCAATACGTCTCTACTTACTAATTACAATAATCAATTGCCTAACATGCATCATTAAGTCACTAATTTATAATTATAAACTAATATAACCACCTAATCATGCTTAATTAACATTAATTAAACCTTAAGTATCATTAGCAAACTAAGCAATGATTAGTGAGCTAAACTCACCATTTTAACAATCCGCTCGGATTGAAACATTGGGAACGTCGAGTGGGACGTTTATCTCCAAAGCAAGCCTCGGATTCGAGGCCCAGAAACACCTCAAAATGGGCTCCAAAGGTGCTGAAATACCCATTAGAAAAGCTTCTAATCTTGGCTGGAAATGGAAGGAAAACAGCTCGGTTTAGGCGCGAATTGCTTAGGAAAGAAAAAGTAGGCCAAACCGAGCCTAAAGGAGGACTCACGGGGGTCGAACAGGTTCAGGACAACCCCGGGTGAGTTGCAACAAACCCGAAGCAACTGCTGGGAGGCGAGAGGGAGGCGGCCAAGGGGCAATGGCGCGCAGGGCTGGCGCGGGCAATGCACACGGTGAAAGGTGGCGAGCGGCGCGACTAGCGGTGGTGTCCAAGTGGCAACGGCTGCTGTCCTCTTCCTTGGCTTGTTGGTTTCGCACAAATGGAGGGAGAGAAGGAGTTTGGCTAGCCAAGAGGAAGAGAGAGTGAGGGAGAGGATAGAGATGAGAGGGGTGGGCCACCTTGGTCATTTTCTTCCACACTTGCTCCCCAAGATTCATCCTAGGCCATGCACACATACTTGGCTGCCATGGAGCCACCAAAGCTCACTCTAGGACATGTGAGATGGTCCAAAATTGCTAGGATATGGGGGAGCTATGAAATTGACACTCATCTCTCTCAATTGAACACCATTCCTCACTTGATTAAATCTCAATTGGCTTCAATAAAATCAATCAATCCACCATAGCCCATCTCAGTATTTTTCCCCTCCTTTGGATCCATTTTGCTTCTCAAATTTACAACCAAAAATAATCCTTGGCTTTTTCTATACAAAACGGCCTTACGACGACTTTTTCTCAAAAAGTCTCGGCTATCAAAAAAATCTTCTAAGACTGAGTCAACGCTCCTAGAATTTATTGTGACATGACAGAATCTTCAATTTCTGAAATCGGACTTAAATTCACAGTTAATTTCCATTTGGCGCGTTTTTAGCATGACCTAGACCACTGGGTAGCTTTCAAAGATTTTTAATGTAAATGAACCATGGTCAATTTTCTTCGAGCCACTATAAACCCGCTCGACTCAATGGCGACTCTTGATTATTGTGAAAATCTCAATGACTCAATTATGGACACAAGGTATCAAAATGACAGAAGAATCAGTCAAGGGTCGGTTAACGAGAATTTTCCAATATAATAGTGCCACCCACGATTAGCCACATATCTCAATCAAACAGACATATCTCTGATCTCTAATCGATTTATATATATGCCGTAATGATTTCGGCAAATGAGCACAGTCGAATACCCGATCCCTAATTGAATTCTCAAGTTTATTGCATTAAAATTCCTTAATGGCTTTCCCAAATAATCTAGTTATCTCAAAAGTGGTTAGCTCTAAGAAAAGCTCTATAGGCGCGTTAATGAAATGCCCAATTTATTTAGTAGAAAAAATGACTAAAAATTTGGGATGTCACAAGCCGACACCATCGGTTCTATCAAATAATTTTGTTCCTATTGTTCATACTTTTTACAGATTTTTTTTTTATACCTAATTTGTCTCCTTCTTTGTCGCCGAAATTATTCGGGGATAACTGAAGGGCAAACACTAGCATTACACCAAGCTTAGGCCCTGAGGTGTTTTAATGGAAGATGCTTTTGCTTTGCTTTGGTTAGAGCTTTAGTTTCAATGGAAGATTCTTTGTGCCACACCGGGCGAGCAGGCCCTTGCCTAGGGTAAGCAAAGACTTTACCTGCATTGGATGGGCAGCGGTGGCTCATTGGCAAGTGCTTGTGGGACTTTCTTTATTAGCTTTTTTTTTTTTTTAATTATCATTATTTAATTTTATTTAATATAATTTAAGTAAGATTTTAGATCAAAAATAATAATAAATGCCATGCAGGAAAAAAATGTTTGCATTTTTTGTTAGTCAAATTGACAGTGTTAATAGAAGGATTTGATCGTATCAATTTAACAAGTTGTAGCTCTTGATTGCACGCTTTGAAAGTTTTAGGAGTTAATCGTATTTCGCGATTAATTTTAGGACTTCCGGTGCATTTATTTCAATATATAAATATTGCTTCTCAGTTCAAGCTCTCAGCTACTGCGTCACCATAGACAGATGAAAAGATAATATATATGTTGAGAGTGTCCTACTTTAGTGTGGATAAGAAGTCTTCGCACGTTAATAAGCATTTAAGACTATTTTTTAAATGAAATGTTAGACAACTCAATTGCACTTTGAGCATGAATTTCGAGACTTACCGTGGTTATCTTACAAAAATTAGGATAGGAGTACCATTCAAATAGGACAATAATTTATATTAACAAGAGAATCTCAAATTTTCGTACATCGATTGTTATAAATGGAAATCAATTTAGTCTAAAATCCCGTAGCAGGACATGAGTGACGGGGTTCAAGCAGTTTGCATCATAATGATATTATTGATGTCAAACCATTGTAACCATCTAAAAAAATCTTGAGCAAATTCCTAGAAAGATGGCTCTCATAGTTCAAGGAGTTCCGTCGATCTCCTTTAATTTTTTTTTTTTTTGGATGTAAATATGTGAGTATCATTAGATGAGGTACAAAGCTTAGGGGCATTCCTTTACATTATTTAAAGACTAATTATGTGAAAAGATGGAGGAAGAGAGTCTCCATACAACAACTGATAAAACATTTGCTTGTGGAGGCGTACAATGTTGGTAGAGTGATGTCTACCCCTTATAATTTTGTGAATCCTAGCGAATAGAAGATGAGCCTCAATTTACGTGTTTCAAAACCATCTACGGTTGCATTCCATGCAAATACTCATCACTAAGGAAGACAACTTGAGGAGCCTCACCTCCAAGTTTTTGCCATTGGTGAACTTGATCATCCATTGAAGTTCAAAATTCCTCCATCCTGCAAAACACCAAATCCCATTTTGTTCGAGGATACTGTGTCATATACTACTAGTTCAGGTTCACTAAGAATACATGGTTATTGTCTTATGTAGCAGTCCTATGGAAACAACATTTAGTATCAACTGAAGACAACCATCGTGATATGACTACTGTCATCGGTAGACTATCTCTACAAACAAACTAGTCTAAATAAAGTGATACCAATCCACAATTGGTCCCTCCTGTTCGAATCCCTTGTATATCTCCTTTAAAATGTTCACTGGAGGTTACTATTCATCTCCTCTTCGTACCCAACAAAACCTCCGTATGTGGCCTTATGTGGCCTTACCTGTGCTAACAAATTCCTTATCAACAAGGAGATCTAGACACATTTTTTTCTTATGTCATTATATTGTTCTAAGCCAACAAACTGTTATGGAATCATTCCAAGATGGAAGAATTAAACTAGAGGTTGCTCAATCAAATGCAAAAAATCAATCCGTATAATCCCAAGGATTGTTACATTGATTCTTGTGGATTGATTCCGAAACTTGAAAAATTCAGAGAAAGTAAGAGCCTGAAATTGAGTGAAAGGCCATGTGAAGAAGAAGGATGGAAGAATTGAGCAAGCTGGTGATCAAAGCAGTTAAATGCAGATATTGAATCTAAATAATCCCAAGGACAGTTACATTAATTCGTAAATTGATTCCGAAAAATTTTGGTTGGCATTCCAAGATGGAAGAATTGAACAAGTTGTTGCTCAATCAAATGCAAATAATCAATCCCTGTAATCCTAAGGATTGTCACACCGATTCTTGTGGATTGATTCCGAAACTTGAAAAATTCAGAGAAAGTGAGAGCCCGAAGTTAAGTGAAAGACCGTGTAAAAGAGAAGGATGAAAGAATTGAGCAAGCTGGTGATCAAATCACTCAAATGCACATAATGAATCCAAATAATCTCGAGGATACATCAATTGGTAAATTGAATCCGAAAAATTTTGGTTGATATTCCAAGATGGAAAAATTGAATGAGATGTTGCTCAATCAAATGCAAATAATCAATCCCTATAATCCCAAGGATTGTTTCACCAATTCTTGTGGATCAATTTCAAAACTTGAAAAATTCAGAGAAAGTGAAAGTGTGAATTTAAGTGAAAGGCCGTGTAAAAGAGAAGGATGTAAGAATTGAGCAAGTTCATGATCAAAGCAATCAAATGCACATAATGAATCCAAATAATCCCAAGATAGTTACATCAATTGGTAAATTGATTCCGAAAAAGTTTGGTTGGCTTGGAACAATATAATGTCATGAGGACAAGATGTACCTGAATCTCCAAGCTGATATGCAATTGCTCACTGAAGGTAAGGCCACAAGAGAAGGGATTGTTAGGTTGGAGGAGAAGGTGAATAGTAGACTCCAGTGAACATTTTTAATGGAGATCAGCAAACCTCATAAAATCATAAGAGTCATCTTTTTGGGCATTTGCTCATGACATTATCAAGTGATGATAACTTCCATTTGTTATTAGCCCATAATGGTTCTTGGGATGTGAACTTCGCTTATTTATATAGCTGTAATGGTTAAAAGTGTTGTTGCACGTTTTTATAATTCGAGTATGGTAGGTTGAATTCCTTTTATTTATTTAAATAAAAAGAAATCTAGGGGCTCCTCTATTATTTTGACAATATGATAAATATCTTGTCCTTAAATGGCAATTGGATCAACAATGCAAATTTTGAGTTTAGATGTAAGGGTTAAAAATGTTGCACGTTATTTATTAGTCAAGTATGGTAGGTTGGTTTCTTCATTTACTTGAATTGAAAAGAAATCCGCGTGTTCCTCTATGATTTAGAAAATATGATAAATATATTCCTAAAATGGCATTGCACATTTCTAGTTTAGATGTAATGGTTAAAATTGTTGCACATATTTGATAACTCGAGTATGGTAAGGCTGCTTTCCTTTTTTTTTGTTTTGGTAAAGGTAAGTATAGACAGATTTTGTGAAGAAGAATACAAGGGGGGAGGCCCAGCACCAACAAAAAACAGACACTCAAGAAGTCAGGAGTCTAAGCGAGTGTAGGGAAACAACGAAAATGAAGAAAGGAAGACTAAAAACAAACTAAAGAACTACTTAAATTAGAAAGAAATCTGTGTGCTCATCTATAATTTTTGACAAAATAATAAAAATCTTGTCTTTAAATGGCACTTAGGTCAACAATGCACATTTCTTATTTAGATGCAAAGGTTAAAAGTATTGCACGTTTTTTGTAACTTGAGTAAGGTAGGCTGATTTCCTATTATTTAATTGAATAAAAAAGAAATCTATGTGCTTCTCTATAATTTTGATAATATGTTAAATATCTTGTCCTTAAATGGCACTTGGGTCAACAATGCAAATTTAGATGTAAGAGTTAAAAGTATGGCATGTTTCCAATAACTCTAGTATGATAGGTTGGTTTCTTTTATTTACTTAAACTAAAAAGAAATCTCTGTGCACCTCTATAATTTTGGCAATATTATATATATCTTGTCCACAAATGGCACTTGGGTCAACAATGCAAATTTTTGGTTTGGGTAGTATTTAGTATGATCACGTCTTAGTACACCATTGGATGACTCACGAAGGAGACTGTGTAAGGACGGCTGTAATTTGTTAACTTACTGCTTATTATTCAATGTTGTCCCTACTTTTTTTTTCCGTCTGCTATCCTCCACAAGGTCTTAAAGCGTAGTCCAAATAAAAGACCCTTTGAAAACTCTAATGTAATTTACTAATAAAAACTGGATATATTGCCGGTGTCATAACTTATCATTCTTTTGTTCAACTTCAACCATGCACTATGTTTGTTCAATTTTTTTTACCACAACTTTGTTTGTTCCATTGTGTTTATTAACGTCACTGAGTTGAAGAAGAAGACAAGAAAACAAATCAGACGAATGGAGAATTTAGTGGTTCTTGTTTAATATAAGAAATGATCATTTCAAGTCACCAATCGAGCATCGAGGCTTTTAAACTTGACTTTTACACCAAGAGTGGTGTATCCAACTGATTTATGTGCGTTCGGTTGAAGGAGCCCTTCCCGGCTCGGCGACGTCGGACAGCGAACGAGCTCGACAGATCGGGCTCCTTCTGCCCGCCTCCCTTGTCTCCGAGCCGGTATCGTCGGGAAACCGACTCCAAAACCAAAAATACAAGACAAACCCGAATGGAACTACGGCTTTGACGCGAACAAAGCTTGACGACGGTCGGCGACTCTTCCCTACAGACAGCTTTCCTCTCTCTTTCTGTGTGATTTTCCTTAGCTCGGGGACGCCCTATTTATAGGCGAGGAGCCCGGTCGGCGGAGAGCTTCGGCCGCCGGTCTTTGGCGAGCCGACCGGACTCCCCCGTCGGCCGAACCGGTGTCAAATCCCATCTTCTCCGCGGAGGCCTGCTCGGCATTGAAGGCGACGTCCCCTCCGTCCGGGTTTCTTGCTGGATCTCGCGCTACTCCGTTCGACGGCATTGATGGCGCCTGCGAGACGTCCCCTCCGTCGCCGGTCTACCCTCGTCTCTCTACCTAGGTCGTCCTGCGCGCGAGGTGTGCAGCGCGAGGGAGGAAGGAGGAAGAAGAAGAAGGAGAGGGCCGGACCGCGGGGTCAGCGAGCTGGGGGCCGATATGGGCCCTGGGCCCGCGCGGAAAGAAAGAAGGAAAAGGGGCTGGGGTCAGGCCCAGCCCCAAGTCTGTTCTCTCTCTCTCTCTCTCTCTCTAAATAATAATTAGTTTTTTTCTGTAATAATTTGTATTTATTTTAAATTATACGAAATAGGGTAAAAAGGGAAAGTAAAATAAAAATAAAACTTAGTAGATGCAAATAATATTGATACTTAAGTAATGTGAAAATCTTTTTTGTTAGGGCCAAATTGGTCCATAATTTTTATGCAATTAAATATTAAATACTTAGTCAAAATTTATGTGTCAATAAGGATCTCATTAATTTAACCAAGTATTTAATTTACTTTTTTGTCTCTCAGCAGTCCCCATGGACAAAGAAAGATAAAATGTATGCCAAGTGTGCCATAAGTCTTTGTCCATTAACAAGCATTTAAGAATATTTTAAAATTGAAATGTTTGAGAATTCAATTGCACTTCGAGCATGAATTTATAGATTTCTACCGTGGTTTGTCAACACCAATTGATTCGGATAATATGTGATATTAAAAAGGAAAAATCTCAAAATTTCTGACATACAAAGTCATATATGGAAATCGATTTTGTCAACCGATCCCAAAGCAAGACGTGGGCGATCGGGTTCGAGCCGCTTGCATGATAAAACGACCGGCCTCTTTGTGAGAGCAATCATCGTAACCATTTGATATCTTGAGGAAATGCCTAGGAAGATTGCTTTCATGATTTTAGGAGGTCTTCTGATCTCCCTTAAGAATGTTCACTGGAGGTTGGTATTCAGCTCCTCTACCCATCAAAAAAGACCGTCGTATGTGTCAGTACCTATGCTGAAAAATTGCCAAGCAGCTAGGAGATTCAGGTACATCCTTTACTCATGTCATTATGTTGTTCAGAGCCAACCTGACTGTTATAAAATCCACGCAGGATGGAAGAATCGAGTGAAATGTCACTTAAAGCACTCAAACGCAAATAATCAAATCCCTATAATCGCAAGGATTGATATACCGATTCTAGGGATTGATTTTGAAATTTTTTTGATGTCCATGACATGATTGATTTCTCTTCTTTGTGGTATGGTTTTGTAACGTTGCTGAACATGGTTGATGGATTCAATTGTAGAAAAAAACAATGATTGGGGGAAAATATGCAGGCAATGATTAGGGTTTGGTTTGAAGATAACTGTTGCCTAACATCTACTTTATGTCACAAATTCACCATGGATGTGTCATTAGATTCAAGAGTGGCCTTAGTTTCACTCAAAGGTGGCTTAGTGTGTCATATTGGCTTCCATAGAAAGACTGGTAGTTACTTGTTTACAAATATGGCAACCTGGCGAGATTCCCTATTT
Organism: Eucalyptus sideroxylon x Eucalyptus melliodora; assembly: GCA_016097485.1. Lineage (NCBI taxonomy): Eukaryota > Viridiplantae > Streptophyta > Magnoliopsida > Myrtales > Myrtaceae > Eucalyptus > Eucalyptus sideroxylon x Eucalyptus melliodora. Next base: position 22,638,650 of record CM027831.1, on the reverse strand, counting down.
GTGGCTTTGATATGGGATAGAATTCTTTATTTGCTTTTTCTTTTTTCCTTAAAAGCATGGATATGGGTTGTTGAAAGTATTCCCTTAGGGGCATGAAGTGATAAGCTCGAAGAAGTGATGGATTTTTGGAAAAGTCATTATGGCATATCTCGCTGTATAAAGAAAATTTCACACAAGAGGTCCCATACATTCCTGATTTGACCCTAAACTTCGACCGCTAGATATATACTCCAATTTTCCCTTTTGGAAGGTGCAAGATTACCCAGTTAAGGTCAACCATTTTTGGAGATTACATTCTGATGATAACTTCCATTTATTATAGCACACAATAGTTTTGGGATGTAAACTTCACATATGTATATAATTTTTAAAGTGTTGCATATTATTTACTTCGATTTTAAGGAATATGTGTGCTCCTGTATAATTTTGATAATGTGATTATTTTGTCCTTACATGGCACTTTAACGATGTTAGTACGCCACCAGATCACTCACGAAGTTTACTAACTAATGATAGTTGTAATTGGTAAACTACCACTTATTATTCATTGTTGCCTCTCAATTTTTTTTTTTTTGATTTTTTTTTAATTTTTTGATTTTTTGATTTTTTTTATTGAATTTTAATTTTAATTTTAATTTTTTTTTTTGGTGTTGCGGTCTGAAAGAAGGTGGAAATCTGCAGATGCGAGAATTGAAGAAGGAACAGTTTTTCTTTCTATTCACTTCAATAATGAATGTGTACAATTCTTATTGTAAATATAATACAATCTATGAATAAATAAAGGAAATAAATGATTCTTACGAATCAATCTATGCCTATATCTATTTTAATTGATTATGCGTATAATTCTAATCTTCAATCAAATCAATAAATGAATCGGATCCTTGATTGAGCAATCCGGGATCCCGCATATCTTCTAACACTCCCCCTCAAGCTGGTGGTCTGTATATGTCTAAGACACCTAGCTTGCTCAACAGATATGCGTGTTGTCTTTGACATAGAGGCTTAGTAAAGATATCTGCTGGCTGCTCCATCGTCCCAATTCCTCTTGTCTCAATTACGCCCTCTTGTATCTTTTCTCGAGTGAAATGACAATCGACTTCGATGTGCTTAGTTCTCTCATGAACTATAGGATTCGTTGCAAGTTTTAGGGCTGCATCGTTATCACAATAAAGCCTGGTTGGTCCTTGCACTTCTATCCCGAGGTCCTTAAGTAAACCTCGCATCCACACTATTTGACATGTGGTCTTGGCCATAGCTCGATACTCTGCCTCAGCTGAAGATAAAGACACAGTGGGTTGCTTCTTGGTCTTCCATGAAAGAAGTGATTCCCCAAATTTAATGCAGTATCCTGTGACTGATCTTCGACTTATAGGACATGTTGCATAATCTGCATCACAGTATGCCGTCATCTTCATGTCACATTTCTTTGACAAAAGTATCCCAAGTCCTGGACATTTATTTAGATACTTTACAATCTTCAAAGCTGCATCAAAATGGGATTGTTTCGGGCTATGCATGAACTGGCTCAATGTCTGCACTGCATAAGAAATATCCGGTCTCGTCATTGTCAGGTATATAAGTTTCCCAACAAGCCTTTGATATCCAGATGGATCTTTGAGTACGGGGTCGTCATCTTTAGATATGCCTTCATCATAAGCTGCAGAAGTCAACTTGGTGTTCTGCTCGATGGGAATTGCTGCTGGTTTACATCCTGATAGCCCTGCTTCTGATATAATCTCCAATACAAACTTCCGTTGACTGAGGGAGATTCCTAAATTGGATCGAGCAATTTCGATTCCAAGGAAATATTTAGGTGCTCCTAAGTCCTTAATATGAAAGGTGGCATGCAAATATTCCTTGAATCTTTCTATGGCAGCCTTATCATTTCCCATAAGGAGAATATCATCGACATATATCATCAAAAGAATAGATGACGTACCTCTCTTCCTTGTGAACAATGCATAGTCATGCTTTGATTGTTGGAAGCCTGCTTTTGTAAGAGCATTTGCAAACTTTGCATACCATTGTCCGGATGCTTGCTTCAACCCATAAAGGGATTTGCGGAGACGACATACTTTATTCTCCCCCGTCTCCGTAAACCCCGAGGAACATCCATGTATATCTCTTCATCTAAATCGCCATGGAGGAAGGCATTATGCACATCCATTTGATGTAGATGCCAATCATTGATAGCGGCGACGGTCAAAAAAGAGCGGACTGTAACATCCTTGGCAACCGGAGAAAAGGTCTCGTGGTAGTCGAAACCTTCACGTTGAGTAAATCCTTTGGCTACCAGGCGTGCCTTGTAACGTTCAATTGATCCATCTGCACAGTATTTAATCTTGTAGACCCATTTGCACCCAATTGGTTTACGATTAGGTGGCAACGAGACAAGATCCCACGTGTGGTTGTCATTCAGTGCCTTTAACTCTGCTGCCATGGCTTGTTGCCATTTAGGATCAACAGCTGCCTCATCATAACTATATGGTTCTTGTGCTTCTGAGAGGCGACTAATGCAACATCTATGTTCCTTTGATAGTTTATGAAAAGAAACATAGGAGGAGACGGGATATTGAATACCTGGAGAATTGCGAGCGGCACAAATATAGTCTTTGGTCCACGTCGGAGGTCTAGTTGCCCGCCGAGATCGTCTTGGATGGCCTTCATCAGAAGTGGGAATTGTGTCCTCTAAGCTGAGTGTTGGGACATCATGGCTGATCTCTTCTTCAATATTGTGGGCAGTTCCGACTTCTTCTTCCGTTAGGTTGGCTGATGATTGGGAATTCTCCTCTGGAGATGGTATCTCCCTTGGAATGATTTCCGAATTGGAGGGAAGAGTCCGTGATGGAACTAGTGGTATGTAACCATGATATGGAGAGAATGTGTCGTCATATGAAGGACGATGAGGATTAGTGCTGATGTCAAGATTCTCATTTGATGACTCCATGTTGGAGAAAGGAAATATGTCCTCATGAAAAGAGATATCACGGCTTATAAGAAATTCCTTTGTTGATACGTCCATAACACGATAGCCTTTCTGCAGATTAGGATACCCCATGAATATGCATTTTTGAGCACGTGGGCTCAATTTGTCTCGAGAGCCCAATGTTGTAATATAGCAAAGACAACCGAAGATTTTGAGATGTTGTAAATCTGGTCTTCTTCCATAGAGTAGCTCAAATGGTGTTCGTCCATTGAGTATCTTGGTGGGCATGCGGTTGATCAAATAAGCCGCTGTGAGGATGCAATGTCCCCAATAATCATCTGGGACTGAAGCTTGAAACTTCAAAGCACGTGCAACTTCTAAAAGGTGCCGATGTTTGCGCTCAACTACTCCATTCTGTTGGGGTGTATAAGTGCATGAACTCTCATGCTGGATGCCATGAGATGAGAAAAGCATGGAGCAATTGTGACTGAAAAATTCTGCTCCATTGTCAGTTCGAATCCGCTGGATTGATGTCCCAAACTGATTTTTAGATAAGGCAATGAATGTCTTTAAATAAGAGTAAGCCTGATCCTTTGATCTCATCAGAAAAATCCATGTCCCGCGAGAATAATCGTCGACTATTGTGAGAAAATAACGCGATCCATCATAATTAACCTTATGATAAGGTCCCCATATATCAACATGTATCAAGGAAAAAATTTTGCTGGCACAAGAGTTACTAGATGGGAAAGGAGAACGAGACTGCTTTGCTAATGGACAAATAGGACATTTGGGATAAGGAAAAGTAGCACTGTGGCCTAATCTCATATGCATAATAGAATTTTTTTCATTCAAACTCAAATTACACAAAGAGGATTTATTCAATGGAAAGCAGGATAATTCAAAATTACTTGGGAGTCTTGACCAAAAAAATAGTCCTTCTGAAATACTACCCCAGCCCATCAGTCTGCCAGTCGAAAGGGCCTGAAATAAACAGGTATCGGCATTGAATATTACTCGACATGAATTCTCTTGGCAAACTTTTGACACGGAAATGAGATTGAACTGGAATTCTGGGACATATAGGACATTTTTAAGAATAATTTGAGGACTGAGATTGACCGTCCCTGTCACATTAATATGACTAATATTTCCATTAGGCAATTGTACGGTAATGGGAAAATTCAGCTCCTCATTTATTCTGGAGAAAAGACTCTTGTCGCATATAATATGATCGAGTTGCCCCGAATCAATAATCCATGCTTTCCTTGATATAGAGTTAATCAAGCTATGTGTGATACCTGAAAAACTGCCTCCTTTGTCAGAAACGTCCAATTTCTGTAGAGCCTGCATCAGTTGTTGGTACTGCCCATAGGTAATGGCATGATCAGAATTTGGACCGGAAGGTCCATTCAACTGGTATGCTGCTGAAATTCTTTTCCCCTTTTCTGCTGGTTTTCCATGTAACTTCCAACAATTGTCAATTGAATGATTAGAGCGCTTGCAATACTCACAAAAAAATCTACCTTTCCCTTTAAAATTTTGTCCGAATTGGCCGAAATTTTTAGATGACGTGGCAAAAATCTGGCCGTCGGATCCTCTTGTCGCGATTTCATCTGGGCCGTCCGATCCTTTTAAAGGATCGGTCTCCTGCGAACCGTCGGATGCGCGCGCTCGATCAGAACCGTTCATCCCATCGGTTTTATAAGCGCGCGATCCCTCTCCGCGTAACCCTAGCACGCCGCGTTTTTTCTCTGTTAGGGTTTTGCTGAGTCCATCTCTTCGTTCCCCACGGATAGCAAGAGCGATACTTTCGCCGCTCTTCGCGTTCTCTGGTGATGCGGATCGCTGGCTTTCCTCTTGCACTGCAAGTTGATAGATTCGCCCGATTGATGGCATGGGATCCATAGCCAAGATCTGCGAGCGAAAGGTAAGAAAATTCTCGTTTAAAATCAGCAAAAAACGCGTTGCTTTCTCCCTGTCTTTGATGGATCCGTACGTCGGAGTGTGGATTCGGGGCCCTCGAGTTTTTCTTCTGTCTTCGAGGTTGTTCCACAACGACGATAGCTTGTTGAAACAAGCCGTGACCGTTGAATTCCCCGTTTTAACTCACCGAGTTCTTGCATGAGGGTGAATATTTTTGCTTGATCCAACCTCCCGTACATCTCCTTGATATTGTCCCACATCCTCTTCGCGTCTTCGTCGGTGGGAGTCCGGCCGCGACATCTCGTGGAAAGACAATTGCCGATCCAAGTTCGGATCGGCGGTTGCTCTTCCTCCGAGCCGGGCTAGACGCTCGTCGGAAGGGATTGGGATGGTGCCGTCCGTAATCCATCCTTGTCCTTTGTCGCTAGGGCACGTCGGAATTCTTGCGACCACTTGGGGTAAGTCTCGGCCCGGTCGGTTGTTGACTAATCAATCGCAGGTTCTGGTCCGTCGGCCGTGGAGACGAACAGAGGATCGCCGGGTTCCGGCCGTCCGGCGAAGGCCGCTGCTGGAAACGGCAAAAAACCGGGCGCATGGTTCGGGTAGGGATTCGTCCCTTGACCCGATTCATTCGACCCGAATGAAAAATCCGCATTAAAAAATCCCGGGTAGGGATTCGTACCCGTACCCGGTTCATTCAACCCGTGCATCCGCTCCATTCCGTCGGTCGGGTTTGCCCTTTACGTAGTTGGTGGACCCCGTCGGTTTGGACGTGGCTTTGGTGGCCCACGTACCCGGCGATGAAGAGCTTGGGCTTGACCCGACATAAATTGGATACGGAATCCATTGGAAAGGCTGGCCCATCATGGGTTGCCCCATATTAAACTGAGCCTGTGTGGGCCGCCATTGCACGGGCTGATTCGGAAATAACATTTGCTCTGTTGTTTGAGTTGCAACAGGCAAAGTCGATTCCTGAGGAGTGGTTCCAATAGCAGGGATGATCTCTCCTGCAGATTGGTTCCTGGTGATAGATGCTTCATCTTGCAGATTTGCCATGGTAAGTAAAAAAAAAAATTCTGAGTGTGATATTATGCCTCGAAGAAGAAAAAAATCTTTGCAGGTCAGGAGGTCACGGGAAGGAGAAGAATTTTGGCGGAAGCGGAAGCTAGGTTCAGAGAAGGTTCAGAAACTCGACCGCTCTGATACCATGAAAGAAGGTGGAAATCTGCAGATGCGAGAATTGAAGAAGGAACAGTTTTTCTTTCTATTCACTTCAATAATGAATGTGTACAATTCTTGTTGTAAATATAATACAATCTATGAATAAATAAAGGAAATAAATGATTCTTACGAATCAATCTATGCCTATATCTATTTTAATTGATTATGCGTATAATTCTAATCTTCAATCAAATCAATAAATGAATCGGATCCTTGATTGAGCAATCCGGGATCCCGCATATCTTCTAACACGGTCATCCTCAAACTTTCAAAGCGTAGTCCAATGTAATCCCTTTTGAATTTAAAAATTAGGATATATTATCATACCACAAGATTTTTTTTTTTTTTTTATGTTCAACTTCAACGGTGAACTTTGTTTTTTGACAACTTTGTTTGTTCAATTGAGTTTTTAAAATTCACTACATTGAAGGGGAAGACGAGATGACAAAAATGAAGAATGGAGAATTTTATGAGTCCTATTTAATACAAGAAAACCGGTCGAGTGTTCTATGGTCTCTATTGAAGAAGAAAACACAAACAATGCTTTTGATCACTCAGTGAAATTTATTTTCAAATGAAAAATGAGATAAAATGTCTTCATTTTACATAACTGTATATTGAAAATTAAAAACATATGTATTTTTAAAATTCTCATTTTATATAAGAAAGGTGAAATTGCAGGGGCATGCAAGTTGAATTATTTTTTTTTCAAAATTTTTATTCCATTTTCATTCTGAATCCGCTTTGCTCGTTTTCTATCCACTGACATTTAGAAACAATCATCTTTTATCTATGGAATAGAAAGGAGTTATAGGGATAGATGAGATGCAAAACATATCTATGTTAGTTTGACCTATTCACTTGGCCTATTATATTTTTCCAGCTCTCCCAGCCCAAAAAGAATTGGAATTTGCTATTGTAATCCTTGAGATGTCAACCACATAGACAAAAATGATCGTTGAAGCAGGTAGCTGGTGCCCTTTGGTTGAATTTATAGCCATTAGACTCGAAAAGATCGTTTGAAATTCAGATTTTCAAAGTAGTTTTTGGTTCACCTATCTACAGTAGCAGAAAATCATTGTGTAGATCTGTGGAGACAGACTTCCGAAATAGTTAGTCTTCTTCCTAAAAATGGCAACACTATTCTAATCATGTCCAGTCCATTTTTTATGGACCTCAACGCCTGAAACAAGCCAGTAAAAAACACCACATTCGATACAACTAATATCAATAAAGACTCTAGGTCTTCCCTTCACGATTTTAGAGGTCCGCAGTTCAATTATCCACTGTCTTCTGACATGCTATCCTTCTGCATCGGGTCCATCCAAACTATTTGGCTAGGTTCCCTTCTACATTCTGTTTTCTTTCCATACTTAGTTACCTCTAAGCATATTGATGTCCTTAAATTCTATCAACCATTTACCTTGTATTTGTTTATTTATTTGATTTATTTTTATAGTAAATCTGTTGCTTGAATTATTTCTGTTACTTGGACTAAATCTAATTTGTTTCTCACGACTATGAGTTTAACTCCTATGACATTGTGATTTAGTGTGACATCTGGTGGATCTTCGAATATGTCAGTTGACTTTCCATTGATGATATGTCCATGTCCTCAAGTGAAGTTATGCACTATTAAGAAGGGGCAAAAGAATCCTATTAATCGAGGAAGATGATATTATGTCTCAACTTGTAATGTAAGTATCTCAAATTTATCACCAATTATTTGTACATGTTGTCATATGTTGGAGTACTCAATATTGCCTTACAATAATGTTTTGTTTTTTTCTCTTTTCCAGACAAGTAATTGTCATGGGTTTGAACAACGGGTTTAAGAGTGGACTGAGGAACTACGGATCTATTCTCCTCAAAATGTTGATGTAGCCGAGTCTCAAGAGGCATCAAATGAAATTGGAGAGTTAATTAGCATGAAAAGAGAGTTGAAGTCAATTAGAAGTAGAATGTGCTTCTTCTTCCTTTTTGCTACTAATAATATGGTGTGGCGTCATCATATCTTTCATTACTGGATTTGTGATTCGCATGTTGTTATATAAGCAGTTACAGGAGTCAATCCAGATTGTCATGCGGTTTTTTAATGATTTTAAAGAAATTCAGAAAAGATTGAATTTTTGACTCCAGGCGAATACGTTGACGTGAACTGAGTCAAGCAACTTGTGAGTAGCTCTTGCTCAGTCCAACGATCACTGGAGATCAGCTAGTCTAATTTGAAGTCCAACTCAAGCTCTCGAGCTACTCAAGTTTCTTGGTGAGTGGAGCTTGAGTTCGTCGATCTAAAATTTCTAGTTGAGTCAAATTCAAGTAGAAATTTTAATACTTGTTCAAGCTCAAGTCGAGTTTTGAGTATTGGCTAGGTGAATGGAGTCGAACTCAACCTAAAATTTGGAATTACATCAGCTCGACTCAACTTGATTACACCATTACTAATATGCGCATGAAGAATAGGACTCAAAACAAATGAGTGCTGAGCAAAGAAATCTATGTTTGACTTTTGGATACACAAGCTTATACCATTATCTTATGATAATCGCATAAAAGAGAAAACAATCGACGAAATATTAACATGAGAAAGCAAAACTTAAAATCCAAAAGGTGGTTCGGCTATAGTTGGCTTCTGCAGTCTATTTAACAGAAGGAAGATCATGAAAGTTGTCCACCGTGCACACCGATAGATCATGAAAGCAACCCAAAATCCACAGTCAGTAAATTAAGGGCCAAAACGTGGTCTTTTGAGTAAGATCTATGAAAAATAACAAACAACTAATAATAAAAATTGTGTAGTTAATGTAAAATAAAATGTTCTTATTTCCCAAAAAAAAATCCAATTACAAAAACAAATCCTCGATGATCGATCTGATGCATTAATTGCTTCCACAGTTTTCTATGTTTTGTCAGGTCAAACGCACCTTTTTCGTTCTTCAAGTCGTTCGAGTACATCAAGTCATTCGAGTGCATAGCCAATGTTATATTTGCATTTTATCTAGAGATTATTGAACAAATTTGTCAAATTGGGTTATGATCCGATGAGTTATATATAACTTAATTAAAAAAATATGAGCCATAATTTTGATACCTTTGCTCTAAAGTGATGATGTAAAGTTTAAATAACCTACATATGACCTAATTAAAAAAAGATAGGGTTAATACTATAAAAAATTTCAAATCAATAAATCTATAATAAAATTACCCTAAACTAATCTTTTGACTATCAAAAAATTTAAATTGGTATATATATGAAAAATTTACTATAATTAACTTTTTAACTGCCAAAAATGTCAAATCGATACATTTGTAATAATTTGATCGTCGGTTGGTGGAGGTGGCCGGTGGGCTGTGGGTAGTGGCCATGTGGCGAACGGTGGCGGCGATGATTAGCGATTAGGTGGCGGAGACAATGGTTGCTGGTGGTTGGGGGTTACAGCAACGATAGTGACGACGGTTGCTGGTGGTTAGGCGATGGCGGTAGCCGACAGCCAACGATCGGCCGATAGTGGCCATGGGCAGCTGGAGGTGGTCGGCAGTAGGCAAGCGGCAAGAAGTGGCCGCAACAAAGAAGAAGAACAAAAGAAAAGTAGAAAAGAAAAAATTGGCTTATTTCTAAAATTGTTTCCAAGAACAAGAAGCTATTTTTTTTTTTTTTTTAATTTCTTGTTTCTGTTCCAAATTTATTCCCGACTACTTTTCTATTCCAGGGAATAGAAAAATAAGTTGGCGTTACCAAATGGATTTATGTTCTTCTTTTTTTTTTTTTTTTCGGGGAACAAAAGAACAAAAATTGGGAGAAACAAAAACGTTATCATGCAGGCTCTTAATGTCATGAGGAAAGGATGTACTTGGATCTCCAAGCTAATTTGCCATTACTCAGTGCAAGTAAGGCCAAAAAGAGAGATCTTGTTGGGCTAGAAGAGATCAATAGTAACCTCCAATTATTTTTAATGGAGATTAGAAAACCTCATAAAATCATTGGAATCATCTTTCTAGGCATGACTCACGATATTATGAAATAATAATAAATTCCATGTATAGCACACAATGGTTCTCAGGATGTAAACTTCACTTGTTTATATAGATGCATCGGCTAAAAGTGTTGCATGTTTTTGATAACTCAAGTAGGGTAGGTTGGTTTCCTTACTTCAATTGAAAAAAAAAAAAATCTGTGTGCTCCTCTATAAATTTGACAATATGATAAATATCTAGTCATTAGATGGCACTTGAGCTAATAATGCAAATTTCTAGATTTGATTTAAGGGTCAAAAGTGTGGCATGTTTCTAATAACTTGAATAAGGTAGGCTGGTTTCCTTTTATTTATATAGATTTAAAAAAAAAAACATGTGTGTGCTTCTCTATAATTTTGGCAATATAATAAATATCTCGTCCTTAAATGGCACTCAGGTCAACATCACAAATGTGTGGCTTAGATGTAAGGATTAAAAGTGTTGCATGTTTATGATAACTCGAGTATGGTAGGTAGGTTTCCTTTTATTTACCTAAATTAAAAAGAAATTTGTGTGTTACCATATAATCTTGGCAACATGATAAATGTCTTGTCCTTAAATGGCCCTCAAATCAACAATGCAAATTTATGGTTTAGATGTAAGGGTTAAAAGTGTTGCATGTTTTTAATAACTTGAGTATGATAGGTTGGTCTCCTTTTACCTACTTAAATTGAAAAGAAATTTGTGTGCTCCTTTATAATTTTGGCAATATGATAAATATCTCTTTACAAGGCACTTTGGTTTAAAGTGTTGCATGCTTATTATAACTCAAGTATGGTACGTTGGTTTCCTTTTATTTACTTAAATAAATAAGAAATTTGTGTGCTCTTCTATAATTTTGACAATATGATAAATATCTCGTCCTTAAATGGCACTCGGGTCAGCATCACAAATATGTAAGGATTAAAAGTGTTGCATGTTTATGATAACTTGAGTATGGTAGGTTGGTTTCCTTTTATTTACTTAAATTAAAAAGAAATCTATGTGCTCATCTATAATTTTGACAATGTGATAAATATCTTGTTCTTAAATGACACTTGGGTCAACAATGCAAATTTGCAATTTTGTAAGGGTTAAAATTGTTGCATGTTTCTAATAATTCGAATATGGTAGGTTGGCTTACTTAAATAAAAAGAAATTTGTGTGTTACCATATAATCTTGACAACATGATAAATATCTTGTCCTTAAATGGCACTCAAATCAACAATGCAAATTGATGTTTATTATAACTCGAGTATGGTAGGTTTGTCTCCTTTTACCTACTTAATTTGAAAAGAAATTTGTGTGGTCCTTTATAATTTTGGCAATATGATAAATATCTCTTTACAAGGCACTTTGGTTAACAATGCAAATTTTTGGTTTAGATGTAAGAGTTTAAAGTGTTGCATGCTTATTATAACTCAAGTATGGTAAGTTGGTTTCCTTTTATTTACTTAAATAAATAAGAAATCTGCATGCTCCTCTATAATTTTGACAAAATAATAAATATCTCATCCTTAAATGGCACTCGGGTCAACATCGCAAATTTGTGGCTTAGATGTAAGGATTAAAAGTGTTGCATGTTTATGATAACTCGAGTATGGTAGGTTGGTTTCCTTTTATTTACTTAAATTAAAAAGAAATCTATGTGCTTATCTATAATTTTGACAATGTGATAAATATCTTGTTCTTAAATGACACTTGGGTCAACAATGCAAATTTGCAATTTTGTAAGGGTTAAAATTGTTGCATGTTTCTAATAACTCGAATATGGTAGGTTGGCTTCCATTTATTTACTTAAATAAAAAGGAAATTTGTGTGTTACCATATAATCTTGACAACATGATAAATGTCTTGTCCTTAAATGGCACTCGAAATTTAAGGGTTAAAAGTGTTGCATATTTTTGATAACTCCAGTATGATAGGTTGGTCTCCTTTTACCTACTTAAATTGAAAAAGAAATTTGTATGCTCCTTTATAATTTTGGCAATATGGTAAATATCTCTTTACAAGGCACTTTGGTTAACAATGCAAATTTTTGGTTTAGATGTAAGGGTTTCAAGTGTTGCATGCTTATTATTACTCAAGTATAAGTTGGTTTCCTTTTATTTACTTAAATAAATAAGAAATCTGCATGGTCCTCTATAATTTTGACAATATAATAAATATCTCATCCTTAAATAGCACTTGGGTCAACATCGCAAATTTGTGGCTTAGATGTAAGAATTTAAAGTGTTGCACATTTATAATAACTCGAGTATGGTAGGTTGGTTTCCTTTTATTTACTTAAATTAAAAAGAAATCTGTGTGCTCATCTATAATTTTGACAATGTGATAAATAACTTGTTCTTAAATGACACTTGGGTCAACAATGCAAATTTGCCATTTTGTAAAGGGTTAAAATTGTTGCATGTTTTTAATAACTCGAATATGGTAGGCTGGCTTCGATTTATTTACTTAAATAAAAAAGAAATTTGTGTGTTACCATTTAATCTTGACAATCTTGTCCTTAAATGGCACTCGAATCAACAATGCAAATTTATGGTTTAGATGTAAGAGTTAAAAGTGTTGCATGTTTTTGATAACTCGAGTATGGTAGGTTTGTCTCCTTTTACCTACTTAAATTGAAAAGAAATTTGTGTGCTCCTTTATAATTTTGGCAATATGATAAATATCTCTTTACAAGGCACTTTGGTTAACAATGCAAATTTTTGGTTTAGATGTAAGGGTTTAAAGTGTTGCATGTTTCCGATAACTTGAGGATGGTAGGTTGGTTTCCTTTATTTACTTAAACGAAATATATGTGCTCCTTTATAATTTTGACAATATAATAAATATGCTTGTCCTTAAATGGCACTCAAGTCAGCAACACAAATTTATGGTTTAGATGTAAGGGTTAAAAGTTTTGCATGCTTATTATAACTCAAGTGTGGTAAGTTGGTTTCCTTTTATTTACTTAAATAAATAAGAAATATGTGTGCTCCTCAATAATTTTGACAATATGACATTTATCTTGTCCTTAAAGCACACTAGAGTCAACAATGCAGATTTCTGTCTTAAATTTACGTGTTAAAAGTGTTGCATGTTTCTGATAACTCGACTATGGTAGGTTGGTTTCCTTTTATTTACTTAAATGAAAAATAAATTTGTGTGGTTCTAGATTATCTTGACAATATGATAAATATTTTGTCTTTAAATGGTGCTCAAGTCAACAATACAAATTTAAGGCTTAGAAGTAAAAGCGTTGCGTCTTTTTTACCACTTGAGTATGGTAAGTTGATTTCCTTTTACTTACTTAAATTGAAAAGAAGTATGTGTGCTCCTCTATAATTTTGACAATATGATAAATATATTGTCCTTAAATGGCACTCTAATCAATAATACAAATTTCTAGTTTAGATGTACGGGTTGAAAGTGCTACTTGTTTCCGGTAACTCGACTATGGCAGGTTAGTTTCCTTTTTTTCACTCTAATAAAAAGAAATTTATGTGCTCCTCTATAATTTTGAGAATATAATAAATATCTTGTCCTTAAATGGCACTCAGGTCATCATCGCAAATTTATGGTTTAGATGTTAGGGTTAAAGTGTTGTATTTCCTATGACGACTTGAGTATGGTAGGTTGGTTTCTTTTTATTAACTTAAATTAATAAAAAAATCTACATGCTCCTCTATAAGATGACAATATGATAAACATATTGTCCTTAAATGGCACTCTAGTCAATTACAAGATGTAAGGGTTAAAAGTGTTGCATGTTTCTAATAACTCGGATATGATAGGTTGGTGTCCTTTTATTTACTTAAATATGTGTGTGTGCGCGTGCGCGTGTGTGCTCCTCTAAAATTTTGACAATATGATAAATATCTTGTACTTAAATGACACTATAGTCAATTATGCAAATTTCTGGTTTTGCTAGTATTGTGACATCCTAGATTTTCAATCCTATTTTCTATTGAATAAATTGGGAATTTCATCGATGCACCTTTAGGGCTATTCTCAGAGCCAATCACTCTCGAGATAACTAGATTATTCAGGGAAGACATTAAGGAATTTTAAGGCAATAGACTTGAGAATTCGACCAAGAATCGACTTCTCAACCGTGCTAATCTTTAGAGGCCATTACGGCATAGTTAAAAATCGATTTGAGATTACAGATAGATCGATTCGATAAAGATGTGTGACTAATCTTGGGTGACACCACTAAATTGGAAAATTCTCGTTGGTCAGCACTAGACCGATTTTTCTATTGTTTTGGTACCCTATGTCCGTATTTGAATCATCGAGATTTTCACGACAACCGAGAGTCGTCAATGTGTCGAGTGAATTCATTATGGCTCGAAGAAAATCGACCACGAGTCATTTGTATTAAAAAATTTCTGAAAACTACTCGGTAGCCTAGGTCACGCTAAAAACGCGCTTGAGTGAAATTAACTGCGGATTTGAATTCGATTTTAGAAATTGAAGGTTTTGTCATGTCACAATAAATTCTTGGAACATCGACTCATTCTCAAAGATTTTTCTATAAACCGAGACATTTTGGGAAAAGATTGAGGTAGGGCCATTTTGTTTTGAAAAAGCCGAGATCGTTTTCGATCTCGCAATTGGGATGCAAGGTGGATTAATTGGTGAGGAAAAATGCCAATTTGATAATTGAGGTGTCAATTAAATTTATTAAGATCGGTTTGTGTTGATTCAAGGAAGGATTGATGACCAATTGAGAGGAAATCAAAGGAAATTCGTATGCTCCCCCCTTCCCCCCCCTCAATTGCCTAGTCTTTTGGACCATTTCAAAGTTGCAAGGAAGGGATGGTGGCTGAGAATGGTCAAGGGAGACCATGGAATGGAAAATTTGGACATTGGTGGAGCCCTTGTCCCCCTCTCTTCCTCACCAAGCAACCGACCAGCTTTCCTCTCCACCTTCCTCCATTTTCACACACCAGTAGCTAGCAAGAAGCTAGCGGAAGCCAGTAGCATCGCCGAAGACAACAAGAGACACCGGTCACCGACCGCTACCGCCGTTTGCCCTCCTCGCGCGCACGCATGCCATCGCGCCTTACCGCACCTCACACCGCTGTCCAGCAACTTCTGTCCGTGCATCCAGGGTAGTTGTCCAGCCGTGCCAGCCATCGCCAGAGCTCCCTTCACCGCCAATTTGCCTTGGCTTGGACCCAAAATCGTCCCTGCTACTTTTCTCGAGCCTTATCGCCCTAACTAGCCTCGTTTCCTCTGGTTTTGTAGCTTAAAGCAGAGGCTAAGTTTGTGAGTTTCCAACAAGCTTCAAGGCTCGTTTTGAGGTGGTCCCAAGCCTCGGTTGCTAAGCCCGCCTTGAGGAAAGTCGAGCCCTGTGATGTTCACATCGTTTTAGACCAAACCGCTCATTAAACAAGTGAGTTTAACTCACTAATCATTGCTTAGTATGCTAATGATGCTTAGGGGTTGATTAAATTTAATTAAGTGTGATTAGGTGGATAGATTATATTATAGTAATTAAATTAGTGATTTACCTATACATGTTAGGTGGTTAGTTGTAGCAATTTGTGAGTAAATAGGTTCTAGTATTTATTGAACGAACCTCGGAAATTTTATGGATCCGTTTATGCATCTAATTAGGCATTACGGGCCTAAATTGAATTTATTGGCATTTATTTAATATTTTCCATAATTATTTAATTATTTGTTTATTTTCCGAAAATTAGGCTAGAATAGTTGATTACCAGAATTGTATGCTAATTATTGTGGTGTAGTCTATTTATTTATTGAGCTCTAAATTGTGCTTAATTGATTTAATTGTGCTTTTAGGATTTTATTCCTAAATTAATCAATTTTGGTAATTGATTGAAAAATAACCGAGTGTCGGTTTACAACACAAAAAATATTTTGGTGGATTATATAAAATATTGGGAATTGTGAAAGTGAAAATATTGTATTTTGGTTAAGGCCGATCGTGTACCCACACATAATATTTTATCGGGTATAATAAAAATTGTGGAAATGTTGGATGGTTTAGATGGTATATTATGTCGGCCTTAGGATGATATGTCAGCATTGGGCAAGTATTATATCGGTATACTATATCGGCCTACGGGCGATATATCAGCTTTGGGTGAGCAAAATACCTTATTATCAGCTTTAGGTAAGCATATATAGTATACTATGATGGCCTGGGGGCCATAATTTATCAACTTTGGGTGAGCATGTATATAGTATACTATATTATCAATTTTGGGCAAGCTATACTATCTACTTTCAGCCTTGGGTGAGCATTCTTGAAATAATAGGACTTTATAGATAGTATTGAATGTACTGACCAGAGAAGGATCGTGGTGACATGTAATTGACTGAGTCAATTGATTGATAGTTTGATTTGATTGGGTAAATTGATGTGATTCATGTATATTTGATATATACTAAATTGTAGAGAGGAATTTGAGTTCAAGGTAAGTCCTCTGACTTGTGTTGTGCTTAGGCAACCTTAAGGTGTATTGGCTTCCTAATCGAATCTTAGGAGGGTAGAACTTGTTGAGACATTGTCTCACTGGTTATTGTATAACCATTTTCAAGTCCCTAGTTGACATCGGTGGAGGACCCAAGGCCTGAAGTTTAGAAGGTGAAGCTCGGAGAATCAGCGAGCATGTCCGACTAGTTAGTCCTAGGACATTCCTCTTTTCTTGAAAGCCAATTTCTTTTTGTAGACTTCTGTGTATAAACCTAGGTGTTTATAAAAGGCCTTTTGTAAAAAATTCGTCTTACTTTTCTATTCCATTATTTTATTATCTAGGGATTTTATATGCTTTCGCATATGTATTAAAATAAAAAGGTCGGCAATGTGTCCTAAGACGTCACTATTATATCGACCAGGAGAGGGATGGGTGCGTACCCAAGGATTGGGGCATGACAAGTATTAAGTATAATCAAGTGTTTGTACGTCACTAGATGACTCACAAATATCAAGTGTTGACTGCTGTAAACTACTGCTTATTATTCATTGTTGTCTCTTAAACACAGAATTGTGTCCTATTGTCCAAACTTTTAAAGTGTAGTTCAGTGTACTGGCATTGTCCTCAACCGGAGGAACTGGGTCAACCTATGGTTGAGGATAGTGCCGTAAGACGCGTCAACCCAGCTGTGGGCAATTAATCCACCCTCACTCACTCTAGGCGCAGGAGACTACTATACTTGCCTACCTGATAGTAGCCAGAATTGAAGTCTTGACATGGTATCTACCTTCACTACCGTGAGGCCCCCTAATTTCCTATCTATCTTTGTCTTCCCGACAGAGAGGGAATAGAAGGATAGCGCGAGGTCTCTCACCTCAGGGCGATTCTCTCACCTGTTTTCTCCGTGAGCCTTTTAAGGACCTGCTCAGATCCAAAAACTTCAATGGAATCTACTAATAAGAACTGGATACATTGTCATGTCATAAGTTGTCATTTTTGTTCAAATTCAACCATAAACTTTGTTTGTTCCATTGAGATTTTAAACTTGTCAAATTGAAGGAGAAGACGAGATGACAAAAGAGATGAACGGAGAATTTTGTGGGTCTTGTTTATTATAAATGATGATTGTTTGAATTCGCCAATCGAGCACCGAGCAATTAGAGCTGACTTTTCCTCCAAGAGCCGTGTATCCAATTGATTCACATTCTCCAAGGGCAGAATGTTAATGTAGCTGAACATATAGCAATGTAGCTCAACATGTAGCTTGACATGCAGCTCAGGATGTAGCAATTAGAATAAGAGTACGTAGCTCAGTACGTAGCTTAGCATATTCAATAACAACAGCTCGGCATATATCTATATTGCACTAAGATTATGTATTACTTGATAACATGACATTGACAGCATACACAACAGCAGCAACACGACATGATCATAACATACACGGCAGCAACAACCCGACATTAACAGCAACAAAATTGACATAATGAGCAACAACACGAGCAGGTTTCACGTAGACGAAATGATTCTCAGCGAGTCAACAATTTCAAACAACCCGTGACCATCCCCAAACCTTGATAGCAACAAATCCATGTCAACTAATCTAACATCCAACCCAAGAAGTATAGCCTCAGTAAAATCAAGATAGCTAAAGCCTTAGTGAAAATATAAAGTACCGCAGTTTCAAGAAACAAGACAGTGAAGGCGTTGAGCGAGTATCAGGCAAATCTAGGTGAAGGCGTTGAGCGAGCGCCAGATGAAGGTGTCAGGTGAGTGTCAACTCAGATTTGCGGCAAAAATTTTGAGATCAATTTGGGGAAGATGTCAAATTAGGGTTCAAAAGAAACCCAGCCAAATTGGGAAAGAAACCAAGAAAAGTGACACCTTATCTTGAAGTCTTTATTTTTTAAAAGCAAACTAGCATCGTTTTACTCTCCGGCAGCCATGTTAGCACCTGCAAAGTCAATTGGCCCTGACTAGGATGCTACATCAAACTTTTCGATTATAAATGGCCAAATGGATTAAATTGACACAATCACAATAGGTTTAGGATTAAATTTGCATAATTACAATAAGTTTACGACTTTATAAGTAATTTTCCATATATTATACAATTGCAACACCTCATAACTAAGTAAGGGAACTATTGCTTCTCAGTTCAAGCTCTGAGATAGACTGTAACCATAGATAGATAAAAATGAGAAGATATATGCCCACAGTACAGTACGCCAGTGCGGATAAGAAGTTCTTGTACATTATTAAGCATTTGAGACTTTATTACATACCAATCAAATTGAATGACACTAAATATATAAAAAATAAGGAAATCTCCAAATTTCTTTCGTACAATGTCATAAAAGAAAGTAGTACGCAGCTGATGGGGTTCAAGCGTCTTTCACCACGATATGAATCACCTGCTATGTGCGATTTTTGGAATAAGATCATTGTAACTATTTGATAATATCACAAGCAAATGCTTGGAAAAATGGCTCTTATGATTTTAGGAGTTCTGCTGATCTCCATTGAAATTATTAATTGAAGGCTACTATTCATCTCCTCGTACCGCCCAACAAGACCTTCTCATGTGGCCAAACCTGCACAAAGAAATAGTCGATCAGCTTCGAGATCCAGGTACATCCGTTCCTCATGTCACTATAATGTTCCAAGCCAACCCAACCGTTAGGGAATCAATCTAGGATGGAAGAATTGAGCGAGATGTTGCTTAAAGCTCTTGAATGCAAATAACCAATCCCAATAATCTGGAGGTTGTTACATTGGTTCCTGTGAATTGATTCTGAAATTGTGTTGATGTTTATGACATGGTTGATTCCTCTTCTTTGTGGTATGTTTTTGCATCAAATGATCATACCGAACATGGTTGGTGGATTCATTGGGAGAAACAAACAATGATTGGGTGATGATATGTAGCCAACGATGAGGGCTTGGTTTCAAGATAACTGTTATCTAACATTTACTTTGGTCGAAAACTTGAAAATATTGAAGAAGTGAGACCTGAAGTTAAGCAAAACGTCGTGTACAAGATAAAAGAATGGAAGAATTGAGAGACATGTTGATCAAAGTACTCAAATGCATAAAATTAATCCCAATAATCCCGATGATAAATACATCAATTTTTGTGGATTAATATCGAAACATTTTGGTTGGCCTAGAACAATTTAATGATATGAGTAAAGGATGTACCTGGCTCTCGAAGTTGATCGGCAATTGCTCAGTGCAAGTTTGGCCGCATGAGAAGGTCTTGTTGGGCGGTACAAGGAGATGAATAGTAGCCTTTAATTAACATTTTCAATGGAGATCAACAGACCTCCTAAAACCGTAAGAGTCATCTCTCCAGGGATTTGCTCATGATATTGTCAAAGGATGATATTTCCACTTATCATTGCACCCAATGGCTTTTGGATGGGAAAGTTCACATAATATACAAATAAAGGGTTAAATTTTGTATGCTTTTGACAAATCGAGTATGTTAGGTCGCTTTCTTTTAATCAACTTGATATGGAAAAGAAATCCGTGTAAACCTTAAGAATTTTGACAATATAATAAATATCTTGTCCTCAAATGGCATTTGGGTCAATAATGGAAATTTCTAGTTGCGGTAGCATTTAATATAGCCTAGTGTTAATAACATTTAGTATAGTCTAGTGTTAGTACTATCCCAAATAACTCTCTAAGGATGCATTTGTTTGGGTGAAAGTATTTTTTGAGAATTGATTTTCTGGACTTTCATTCATTTGGTTCACAAAAAATGACTAGTTTACAGTCACCAAAAATATTTATGCATAAATTTAAGAAAGTGAATTCCTAAATCTAAAGAGATGAAAACCCTTCGAAAATTGCTCCTCTCGAATTTTTTAATTTTTACTTCTTTTCTTTTAATTTTTTTTTTTTTCTCTTTCTTTGTCTTTTTCTTCTTCTTCTTCTTCTTCTTCTTCTTCTTCTTCTTCTTCTTCTTCTTCTTCTTCTCTCTCTCTCTCTCTCTCTCTCTCTCTCTTCCTTCTTTCTCTTTTTATTTCTCCCTCGGCCGAACGCCAGGCCTTAGCAAGGCAGGTAAGGCTGCATTTGTTTTCAATTCTTTTTTCTGTTTTTAAACAACTTTTTTGTTTTTTTGTTCCTGAGAACAAAAAAGGAATAGAAATGCATTTGTTTCCGTTTTTTTTTTCCTAGAAACACATTTGGAACAGAAACAAGAAACAAAAAAAAAGTTGTTTCTTGTTTTTGGAACAAAATTTAGAAACACTTCTCTCTTTTTTCTTCTTCTTTTATTTTTCTTTTTTCTTTCTTTTTTCTTTGGCCGGTCGCCGGCCTGGCCGGCCATTTTTGACACCGTCGAGGGTCGGCAACCTCGCCGGAGCGTCGCCAGCCCTTGGCACAAGTTTACCAAATGTGTTTTTGTTCATTTTTTATTCACAGAACAAGTTTACCAAATGCGTTGTTTTGTTCAAAAATTGTTCCCTAGAACAGAAACATTTTTTTCTATTTCTGTTTCTTGGAACAATTTTTAAACAGAAATGTTACCAAATGCGCCCTAACTAGCCACAGGCATGGGCCGGTGAGGCTTGACCCCACCAAATTCGATAGTTGGAGCTCAACTAAGCCCAGTCAGCTTGAGCTCGCCAGCCCATGCCTATGCTTCAAGCTCAACTAAGCTTTGAGCTCGAGATTGGTCGAGCTTTGGGGGACAGAGTTGGTGCTAAGGGAGGTGAAATCATCGGAGATGGCAGTAGCGGTGGTGGTGGAGAGGAGGGAGCAATGGGTGAAGTGGACAGGTGGGTTGGAGGGAGAAGGACAAAAGAAAAAGAAAGAAAGGAAAAAATAAAATAAAATAAAAAATCATTACAAATTTAATTTTTTCAGTTAAAATAAGGCATAAAATAAAAATTATTTTCCAAATAAAATCCAAATACCAAAAAAAGTTCTCTTGATCATATATCACTGAATAAAAGAAAATTATTCATTTTTCTATAATATGATTTCCCCAAAAACATTTTCCTTTTTCATTAGGTTTTCCCCCAAATAAATGCACTCTTAAGTATTTTGAGTAATGAATTGACTACTGTAGTTTGTAAATGCTGATTATTATTCATTGTTGTCTTTAATTTTTTTTTTGTTTGTTCAATTTTTTTTTTCACCCCAACTTTGTTTGCTCCATTTAGTTTTTAAACTCGCTGAGTTGAAGGAGAAGACAAGAGGACAAAATGGACCAACAGTGAATTTTGTGGCTCTTGTTTAATATAAGAAATGACCATTTCAAATTGCCAATTAAGCACCGAGGCTTTTAGACCAGACTTTTCATCCAAGAGCGGTGTATCCAGCTGATTCACATGCTCCAAGCGAACGATCTCGAATTTTGCTTCCAAATTTTTAAGAGTCCTATTAACGCTTCGGCACCCGCGCCCTCTAGGCATGCCTGGAATTATGACAGTGCATAAATTGGTAAATGTCCTCATTCCATATAGCATGTGGATAGACTAGTCGCACCTGAGTAAATGCCGAAGATTCAGCAGTTTGACTAAACCTATTGGAAGTTTTCTGAGACTTGCGAACCATTTTAGGTCTAGCTCTTTAAACTCTTCAAGTTTCCAGTGCCACTCGGCAATGATTCTAGTGAGGAACATCGGATGAGATTCAACCTCCATAAATTGTACAACTTGCAAATGGAACGGGGCAGAGTCTTGAGTCTGCTGCAGTAAGGAGGGCTATATTATCTTAAATGGTTCAATCACCTACAGACAAGGGTAACTCTTGAATGCGTACCGCTTCGAGACACAAAGCTTGTGAGTTCTCATAGGACCTGAGCAGGTCCTTAAACTGCTCCCGTCAAGCCCATGAGACGGATTCCCCCGATGGGACAAGTCCCAACGAGGGATGTGAAGAACTGGGTAGAGCTCAGGAGAGGGCTCGAGAAATAAGCTCTCCCCACTGTCTAGGGCGCCAAAGGCGTTTTACGACGTCCTGCCTAGACACATCTGAGGTGGAAAACTAACCCCTTAAGTGGGAGGTGACCCCACCGATGACGGTGCCGGGGGCGGTAATGCCCCCGGGTGGCGCGCGCGTTCTCATCATTATATACAAGCATATAGAAAACAGTCTCTCAGAGAACCCAAGAGAGAGCGGGGGCCAGGGGTCCTTATTTTCTTTGCCATAGAGATTCCCGAATCTTCTTGTTGACTTGGCAGGAGTCCAAATGGGTGGTTCCACACATGGAACCAAGAACCGGACCAAAAATCACCAATTCCAATTTTTCAGAAAACTCTGCATTGATTTTGTTGGTTCTGCTCTTCTGGCTGTTGAAGAAACTGATTCAATAGATAAGGCATCCACTACAGTGGATGCGATGTGTGGCGTGGACTCTACTCAGTTTATTCGCTTTAGTGGTTTCTTTGAACCGAATATTAGAAATAGCTCAATTGTTCTTTGCTTGCTTTGATTCCTATTCATAGCTCTAATTTGTAACATCTCGGATCTTCACTATACACATATTGTCCGCTTTGGACTATCAAGAAAATGTGTATGTACAGTTAGAGGGACCCAAGTATTATAAGCTAGCCCATGACTCCCTCCCTAGGCGATGTGGGCCCCTTTAATAGAAGGGGATCACTGTACACATATTGTCCGCTTTGGACATAAGTTCTCACGGTTTTGTTTCTCTTGGGGGACGGTTTTATTCCTCTTGGGGCAATCCATATTACCCCAAGAAAACGCGTACGTACAATTAGAGGGACCCAAGTCTTATAAGTTAGCCCAAGACTCCCTTCCTAGGCGATGTGGGACAAGAGAGGGACTCTTTCCTTGCGCACCATCTGGGACCGAGGTGCGGACGCACCGCCACCCCTCTTCCCCGCGCACTGTCGCTTGGGCCATCATAGAGTCCATTTGGTATAGCTGTAGCTAACCCCTTATTAGTTTCTTGACTTTAATGGTATATGCTTTTCAACTGTAGTATATCAAAATTGGGTGATGTAACTTCTAAAAATCTGCTATAAAATTTGGAAGTATTGCAGCTGTGAGTTGTTCAGGAAGTATCTTATAAAAGCTGCGGCAATTCTTTTCACAATAAAAGTGTTGCAAGAAACATGGATCGAGAGACAGAGCATTGGATACCAAAATGGCTTTCTAACAAGGTAATCTATTGAGCATATTTACATGCATTGGCCAAAGGGTTTTGTCCCTAATGGTAAGGAAAGATCATGTCTACTTATTAATGAAATTTACGTATGATTTGGAGTACTCTCCGAGGTTGTGGTGTAAGATACTCACTAGTATTATGCTCACTTATGACTTCTTGAGAAGTATAACAGTTGCATTGATTTGATAAAATTGCCTGATTAACTGCTTGACAATTGTATGTACGTGTTTGGTAAAACTCCCCGATAATTCTTTTGTATAGTCACTTTTTTGTGTGTGGATAGTATGCTGATCACTACCAAGGATATATCTTGGATTAACATGTTGATGACAAAGAATCGGTGGTTTGAGTTGAAAGATTTCAGTCCAACTAAGAAGATTGTAGAAGTGGAAATTTGCGTGGGCAAGGAGCAAAGAATTGACTCAAACCAGAAAGCCTATGTCAAGGTCTGGGATTGTTTTCACATGAACAAAGCAAAACCACGATAAGTATATTAGAAATCCTAAAACTTATCGCGAGAGTAAGATTGAATTTTAAAACTTTCAAAAAATGCGATCAAACCATAAAACTTGTCAAAATATTGCAATCAAGTATTCCCATAAACTTCTTCAATTTAGTTATTGAAAAAAATGTTGATGTGACATTTATTATATTATTTTCTCTAATCTACGTGACATTTTTATTTTTATATTGTCAAATCGTATTTAAATTAGATAAAAAAAATGATTATTCAAAAAAAAAAAAAAATAAAAAAGGACTCAAGGTGAAAACAAGAGAGCCACAAGGCCTCTCTGGTCAGCTACCGCCACTACCCTTCACCGAAAAGGGTCAATAGTCATCGACCCCAAGCAAGGGCCAATAGGCCTTAGGCAAGGCACTCGCTTTGGATGGGTGAGCATCACCAGCCTTAGGTGATGGTGGACAACCCTCGCCCAAATCGGTACGTCTCCTCTATTTGTACTATTGTTTTAGGATTTTGGTTCTCTCTTGTCCTTGCAGAACCTTGTGACAGCTCAAATCGATCATCTGGAACCAAAATTGTCTCTCTCTCCCTCTTCCTT
Source organism: Eucalyptus sideroxylon x Eucalyptus melliodora (assembly GCA_016097485.1). Lineage (NCBI taxonomy): Eukaryota > Viridiplantae > Streptophyta > Magnoliopsida > Myrtales > Myrtaceae > Eucalyptus > Eucalyptus sideroxylon x Eucalyptus melliodora. Next base: position 22,613,935 of record CM027831.1, on the reverse strand, counting down.
TCTTCTTTAGCTATGGCGAGGCAAGGGCGGCCAAGGTTGCCAGCCATTCCCCAGCCACCCTAACCGACCCTTGCCCCCCCTTTGTTGGTCCTTCCGGTGATGGTGGGGTGGCACGACAAGGCCTATGTGAGCCCTCGCCAAATGCTATTGTAGATCTTTTTTTTTTTTGTAATTACTATTTATATTAAAATTCACTTTTGGGGCCATGTTTGCGTCAAAACGACATTGTTTCGTACTTATCTTGCTAAAAAAATGTCATGTCAGTTGTTTGGCTGGAATTTATTACCGTTGGAACTTAAGGATTTGTTTGGCAACTGGTCAAATAGTACCTGATTTTATTCTTTTGTCACAAGGAACAAAAAAAAGAACAAAGATCCGTTTGATAAATTTTTTGTTCCTAGATATAGATTTGGAATGGAATCAAGAAGTAAGAAAAAAGTTGATTCTTTGCTATCGGAATAATTCTAGAATCAAGTTATCTCAAATTTCGTTTTTTCTTTTTCTTTTTCTTCTTCTTTTCTTCTTCTCTCTTCTTCTTTCACTACCTCCGTCGTCGCCTTCTACCACAGCTAGTCACGAGCGATCGGCTAGGTGAAGTCCCATAAGCTTGCCGAAGGCTAGCGCAGCCATCGGCAAGGCTTGGTCTGGCTAGATCTAGGTAGGGCGAGGTCAAGCTTCACCAGTGGTTGGATGAGCTTAGCCTCACCTAGCTTTTGCCGAGGCTTAGCCGACAAGGCACGGCCTGGCCAGTCACCAATCATCCTAAGACTGACGACCAACCAAAGGTTGAAGAAGAAAAGGAAAAAGAAAAAAGTAATAAAATTATTTTAAAAAATTAAAAGAAAATGGTTTGGATTAGAAATTTTGAGAGTAGTGCCAAACACAACTCTATCGTGGGAATAAAAATTTTGGGCAGTTACCAAGGCCTTCAAATACTTAGAAATATGTTCGGAGATTAGAATTAAAAAGAATTATTTCTTAACTTAAATTATTCTTGGGAATAGAATGGTCTTAAATGTTCCATTCTTCTCTGATTTTGATACTTAAATGTACTTTTTGAAATTTTTGGCATTTAAGTGTTCCTATGCCAAGTTTTGGCACCTGTAGTATTTGGCACTTCATCCCTCACCATATTCGCTGGAGGACCGATAGCACCATCAGGTTCCATCGAATAATTTTGTTCCCCTTGTTCATACCTTTTACAGATTTTTTTTTTTTTGGCCTAATTTGTCTCCTTCTTTGTCGCCGAAATCATTCAGGGATAACTGATGGGCAGGCACTAGCGCTGCATCAAGCTTGGACCCTGAGGTGTTTTAATGAAGATGCTTTTGCTTTGCTTTGGAGCTTTAGTTTCAATGGAAGATTCTTTGTGCTGAACCGGGCGAGCAGGCCCTTGCCCAGGGCAAGCAAAGACCTTACCTGCACCGGCAGCCTCCATCAGCCCTTTTCGACGATGGGCAGCGGTGGCTCATTGGCAAGGGCTTGGGGGACTTTCTTTATTAGCTTTTTTATTTTAATTATCATTATTTTATTTTATTTTATCTTATTTTAGATCGAAAATAGTAATAATAATAAATGCCATGCAGGAAAAAAATAGAAATAGTAATATGTTTGTATTTTCCATTAACAAGAGAATCTCAAATTTTCGTACATCGATTGTTATAAATGGAAATCAATTTAGTCTAAAATCCCGTAGCAGGACTTGAGTGACGGGGTTCAAGCGGTTTGCATCATAAATAGAATTGCCTCCTTTGTGATGTTATTGATGTCAAACCATTGTAACCATCTAAAAAAATCTTGAGCAAATTCCTAGAAAGATGGCTCTCATAGTTTAAGGAGTTCTATCGATCTCCTTTAATTTTTTTTTTTTTTTTTTTTGGTGTAAATATGTGAGTATCATTAGATGAGGTACAAAGCTTAGGGGCATTCCTTTGCATTATTTAAAGACTAATTATGTGAAAAGATGGAGGAAGGAAGTCTCCATACAACAACTGATAAAACATTTGCTTGTGCAGGCATACAATGTTGGTAGAGTGATGTCTACCCCTTACAACTTTGTGAATCCTAGCGAATAGAAGATGAGCCTCAATTTACTTGTTTCAAAACCGTCTACGGTTGCATTCCATGCAAATACTCGAAGACAGCTTGAGGAGCCTCACCTCCAAGTTTTTTCCATTGGTGGACTTGATCATCCATTGAAGTTCAAAATTCCAACATCCTGCAAAACGCCAAATCCTATTTTGTTCGAGGATACTGTGTCATATACTACTAGTTCAAGTTCACTAAGAATACAAGGTTATTGTCTTATGTAGCAGTCCTATAGAAACAACATTTAGTATCAATCAAGTGATACCAATCAAGTGATACCAATCCCCAATTGGTCCCTCCTGTTCGAATCCCTTGTATATCTCCTTTAAAATGTTCACTGGAGCTTACTATTCATCTCCTCTTCGTACCCAACAAGACCTCCGTATGTGGCCTTACCTGTGCTAACAAATTCCTTATCAACAAGGAGATCTAGACACATTTTTTTCTTATGTCATTATATTGTTCTAAGCCAACAAACTGTTACGGAATCATTCCAAGATGGAAGAATTAAACGAGAGGTTGCTCAATCAAATGCAAAAAACCAATCTGTATAATCCCAAGGATTGTTATATTGATTCTTGTGGATTGATTCCGAAACTTGAAAAATTCAGAGAAAGTAAGAGCCTGAAGTTGAGTGAAAGGCCGTATGGAGAAGAAGAATGGAAGAATTGAGCAAGCTGGTGATCAAAGCAGTTAAATGCAGATATTGAATCTAAATAATCCCAAGGACAGTTACATAAATTCGTAAATTGATTCCGAAAAATTTTGGTTGGCATTCCAAGATGGAATAATTGAACGAGTTGTTGCTCAATCAAATGCAAATAATCAATCCCTATAATCCTGAGGATTGTCACACAGATTCTTGTGGATTGATTCTGAAACTTGAAAAATTCAGAGAAAGTGAGAGCCCGAAGTTAAGTGAAAGACCGTGTAAAACAGAAGGATGAAAGAATTGAGCAAACTGGTGATCAAATCACTCAAATGCACATAATGTATCCAAATAATCCCAAGGATACATCAATTGGTAAATTGAATCCGAAAATTTTGGTTGACTTTCCAAGATGGAAAAATTGAATGAGATGTTGCTCAATCAAATGCAAATAATCAATCCCTTAATCCCAAGGATTGTTTCACCAATTCTTGTGGATCAATTCCAAAACTTGAAAAATTCAGAGAAAGTGAGAGTGCGAAGTTAAGTGAAAGGCCGTGTAAAAGAGAAGGATGGAAGAATTGAGCAAGTTCGTGATCAAAGCACTCAAATGCACATAATGAATCCAAATAATCCCAAGGATAGTTACATCAATTGGTAAATTGATTCCGAAAAATTTTGGTTGGCTTGGAACAATATAATGTCATGAGGACAGGATGTACCTGAATCTCCAAGCTGATTTGCAATTGCTCACTGAAGGTAAGGCCACAAGAGAAGGTGAATAGTAGACTCCAGTGAACCTTTTTAATGGAGATCAGAAAACCTCATAAAATCATAAGTCATCTTTTTGGCCATTTGCTCATGACATTATCAAGTGATGATAACTTCCATTTGTTATAGCCCATAATGGTTCTTGGGATGTGAACTTCGCTTATTTATATAGATGTAATGGTTAAAAGTGTTGCACATTTTTATAATTTGAGTATGGTAAGTTGAATTCCTTTTATTTACTTAAATAAAAAGAAATCTATGTGCTCCTCTATTATTTTGACAATATGATAAATATCTTGTCCTTAAATGGTAATTGGATCAACAATGCAAATTTCTAGTTTAGATGTAAGGGTTAAAAATGTTGCATGTTATTTATTACTCAAGTATGGTAGGTTGGTTTCTTCATTTACTTGAATTGAAAAGAAATCCACATGTTCCTCTATCATTTAGACAATATGATAAATATATTCCTAAAATGGCACTTAGGTCAACAATGCACATTTCTAGTTTAGATGTAATGGTTAAAAGTGTTGCACATATTTGATAACTTGAGTATGGTAGGCTGCTTTCCTTTTATTTGCTTAAATTAGAAAGAAATCTGTGTGCTCCTCTATAATTTTGACAATATAATAAAAATCTTGTCTTTAAATGGCACTTAGGTCAACAATGCACATTTCTAATTTAGATGCAAAGGTTAAAAGTATTGCACGTTTTTTGTAACTTGAGTAAAGGTAGGCTGGTTTCCTATTATTTAATTGAATAAAAAAAGAAATCTATGTGCTTCTCCATAATTTTGATAATATGTTAAATATCTTGTCCTTAAATGGCACTCACGTCAACAATGCAAATTTAGATGTAAGGGTTAAAAGTATGGCATGTTTCCAATATCTCAAGTATCATAGGTTGGTTTCTTTTATTTACTTAAACTAAAAAGAAATCTCTGTGCACCTCTATAATTTTGGCAATATGATATATATCTTATCCACAAATGGCACTTGGGTCAACAATGCAAATTTTTGGTTTGGGTAGTATTTAGTATGATCACGCCTTAGTACACCATTGGATGACTCACGAAGTAGACTGAGTAATGACGGCTGTAATTTGTCGACTTATTGCTTATTTCAATGTTGTCCCTATTTTTTTTTCGTCTGCCATCCTCCACAAGGTCTTAAAGCGTAGTCCAAACAAAAGTCCTTTTTAAAAACTTTAATGTAATTTACTAATAAAAACTGGATATATTGCCGTGTCATAACTTGTCATTCTTTTGTTCAACTTCAAGCATGCACTATGTTTGTTCAATCTTTTTTACCACAACTTTCTTTGTTCCATTGTGTTTTTTAATGTCACTGAGTTGAAGAAGAAGACAAGAAAACAAATTAGACGAATGGAGAATTTTGTGGTTCTTGTTTAATATAAGAAATGATCATTTCAAATCACCAATCGAGCATCGAGGCTTTTAAACTTGACTTTTAAACCAAGAGTGGTGTATCCAACTGATTTATGTGTTCCAAGTGAAGGATCACCAGTTTTGCTTCCAATCTTTTTAGTCTTACAAGCGCCCTCTAAAATCATCCGGAAATATGATGGTGCATAAATTAGTCAATGTCCCATTCTACAAGGCAAGTGGATGGACTTGTCACACCCGAGTAAATTGAGATGCCGAAGATTTAGCATAGTTAAACCTACTTGAAGTTTTCTACGACTCATGCACTATTTGAAGTCTAGCCTCTTTAAATTCTTCAACTTTCCAATGCCACTCGACCATTATTCTAGTGAGGAACATAGGATGAGATTCAAACCTTCATAGTCTTGAGTCTCCTATAGTAAGTATGGCTATGATATCTCAAATGATTCAAGTCACCTATAAACACTAGCAACTCATAGATGAGCACCACTTCAAGACACTAAGCTTGCAAGCTCTCATTACTATATACTAAAGTGTTTTGATGTATGTGTAAAACGTTTCTTATCAGAGAATTGGTATGGCATAAAATAGTTAACCTGTAACTTATTGGTTTAAGTTTTTTAGTGAAGGTGGATTCAACTAAAATTATTGATTAGTTCAGACTTGGCCTTTCTCTTAGCAATTTCTCTAGATGAAGGTATAGAATTTCTATTGCGTGTACCCAATAATTGGTATCAGAGCCAAAGGCAAATAGGCCCACATGGTTTTCAAGGTGTAACAATGCAATCTCGATGGAAACCTTCATGGTTCCATCTAGAGAAAGAGAATATGACACCTAAATTAAATGAGAAGAAACCCAACACTAAACTCACACATGACGGGAGAGATTATTGAGATGCGCATATGAATTGTGTTAGAAATATCTCATAAGTCCAACACTAAGCTTGTACATGATAGGGAGATTGTTGAGTACACACATGAATTGTGTTAGAAATACATCATATCGGAGAATTGGTGTGGTATAAAATAATTAAAATATCATAGGTCATAAATCATTGATTTAAACTTTTGAGTAAAAGTCAATTTAATTGGATATGTTGATGGGCTTAGACTTGGGCTCTTTCTTGAAGATCTCCTCAGGTGAAGGTATTAAATTTTTACGGCGTGCTTCCAACATAGACAAATATGAAACATCCTCCCGATACCTTAGAGAGGGGAGGTCCCCATTTTCTTTGCCTTAGAAAGTGTTTCCATCATCTTATTGATTTGACAACTGAAAATACATGAGAGATGCTTCCATTTATGTGCTTGACGTTGGAACACTTACGATGATGTATTCTTGAACCAACGGTACGGCCCTTGAAAGCTCATGCATTAGATCATATTTCGCATGACCAAATGGATCCATGGATATCTTCTTTTATGTCGTGCAAGAATGATCTCCAAACCGACCCTCTAATTTATATATTTCTCCTGCTTCAGGACTTTTACTATTTCATTTCGGTGTAATAAACCCTTCAACTATCCAAAGAGATATCGCTTCGTGCTTGGTCAATTCAGTGCTTCTTAAGATTAAACTGCAATATTCATAATTGCTTTAGTTGTAGTTGAAGACGATCATAACTTAGCTTTAGTCTCAGCATAATATCACTTAATCTTGGCTGAACTTGGATAGTTCATAATCTTTGAAATGCAGCCAGTCTCATGCGATGTTGCTCGATGAATAGGAGCAGCCCTGTCATTCTAATCATGAGGGGAATTCTAGCTTTTTTATTCGCGATTTCTTCTCCGATGTTACGTAGGTTATACATTTGAGGTTAAACAATGAAGATTATGTTACCCCAATCTTAAGTCACCCAAAATTATAATTGGTAGATATGTTACATTTGATGAAGGTGTTTTCAGTTACTTCTGATGATAAGGGGGTGCATGACAACTGTCTATTTCTGTTAGAAACAATTTTTTTATTCCAAACCTGTTTCTGGAATAGAAATCTGTTTGATAAACTTATTCCATTTATCTATTTCTGAAATTAATTCTTGTTCCAGATAGGTTTAGAATAGAAATCGAAGTATAAATTTTCTACTTCTCTATTTTTGGAACAGAAATGAGAAATAAAAATTCTTTTCATCGTTCGTCAATCGGTCCTTCATCCGTCGCCGTCAACCACCGTCTGTCAATCGCTCGCCGCCGGTTGCTGGTCCACCACTGTTCGAAAAGAAAAAAATTTATGTCATTATCAAATGAATTTCTATTTTTAAAGTAAAAATTTTGTGTCGTTATCAAACGATTATTTTTGCTTAGAAACTCTTCTAGAAATAAAAATATAAAAATTTATTTCTCTTCCATAACCTATTTCTAGAATAGAATGGTTATCATTCACCCCCTAATAATCCGAAAACCCAAGAATCCTAGGAAATCTAGATGAACGTGCCACGATAGCAAATACTGTAGGTATGCCTCCTGTCGTTAAGGGGGGAGAAACACCACACGAAGAGTAGGACTCCATTACTATTAACAAAGCTAGGAGGGAAGTCCAATAACTTCAGCACTACAATGATTTGTTGCATTTGCTCTTCTTCCTGTTGAAGAAAACCGTTTCAGTAGCTGAGCCGTCCACTAAAGTAGAAGCGAGGTCTAGTGTGGACCCTACTCAATGGCCAGCAGCCATCAAGAGACTGTCTCTCGAGAAGGACACAACATTACTTTATTTTCTTAGATTATCCTCGGGATCGTAAATTTTTCGACTTCAATATTATGGTTAACGCATGCATTATACATAATTTACTCATGTTTTATTCTATTATTTTTTATAGTGCAGTCACTATGGAAAACAATATTATTTTTTGCTCAAATATATTATTTAATGATGAAACTATGAATGGCAAACAACAATCAATCATGTCAAGAAGTTCATTTGAAATTTTACTAGCTAATTTTCTAACATGAGAGGATTTTGAGTAGTGTGCGGACGCATCTTTTTGCTCAAGGAGTTCAAAGAGAGACAAATATGTTTTTCTTGATTGCAATTGGGGAGGTAATTATCATGATTGACATATTATTTCTATTGAATGTCAGAGAGGAAAGACAATTAGATTCACTTAATAAAATGAAAATTAAGTTGTTAGAATATACGGATTATAGCATAATGACACATACTTAAGTTAAAATTAAATGAAAACGTGTACTAAATCCTAGCAGAAAAAAAAAAAAAGAAATATACAACTCATTAACAAAATAATTAGCTTTTTTTTGTCAAATAATTAGTTAGCTATCTACCAAATAATTATTTTTTTAAGAGGTATACAATTTTTTTTTCAAATGGAGAAAGAAAAAGAAAAAAACCAAAAAAAGAAAAAAGAAAAAAGAAAAGTAAGAAAGCAATAATCTCAAATCAAGAGTAGCCCCAAATTTAACCTTAATAAATGTTGTTTGAGAGGAGTATGAGTAGTTTTGTTTCTAATATAATTGAAATAAAAGAAAAAGAATGATAAAAAAAAAGTAAAAAATAATCTTAAGTCAAGAGTGGCACTTACAAAAGATTACATAATCAATTCAACAAGGAAGAGAGTGTGAGGAGTCAATTAGGGATGGAAATAACCACTATGGGGTTCGCCTGTGCCCGCCACCCTTCCAACATGGAAGGGGGAGGTGAGGGGTTCAAATCCCCATCTTCTCAGAGGGGATGAGGGTAGGGACGCGTAAGTTTTGAGAGTGGGTTGCGACTCCCACGCCTTGCAAGAGGCAAGGCACAAGTCTGCAAGTGAGTGTAGATTAGGAATAGAGTAGGACTGACAAAAAAAAAAAATTAGGGATGGAAATAGCACAGGCCAAGAATATTTGTCATAAATTGACACCTCTACATAATCCTCTGAGATAGTTAAATGGAAATGAAAAGAAAGGAATTGGAAGAAAAACAATATACTATATATAATATTTTTGCTAAAGCAATAAATTAGATAATTTTAATTTTGTTTTTGGCCAAACAGATATTTTTAATTACCACAATTCTTTTACCTTCTTTTCAACTGAGACCTCGAAAATACTTCTTGTACTGCCGCCCTCGGCTACCCTGCAGGCTGCCTCTCCTCCTCAGTCCTGCTGCTGCTGCTGCTGCTCTCTCTTGCTGGTGAATTTTGATGGTACCCAGACCGGGACGCCACCTCGTGACTGCCCAAGTGAGCTCTTCGATCTTTCTAACGTTCGGAGTTCCCCGCGAACTTCTCCTTCTTTTCCCCCTCTTCTGCGAGGAGGACGGACGGAGGACGCATGCCTTCTTTCTTGATTTGAATTCCGGCCCCCTTTGCTAGAAAATGGGATCGATGGTGACCGACCGGTAGGAGCTTCACTGGTTGTTTGTACTTTGAATTGGGTTGCTTGTTGAAGCTCGGACGAGTGATATGTGCTTGCAATCTTTCTTGCCCGCCAACTGTTTGATGATTTGTCGGCATCGGTTGATTAGTGCTCAAGTGTTTCTCTCTTTGTTTCCTTTACGTCTGTTCATGGGTCCAAGGTTGCCCGACAAGTTCTAGAGTTTTTTATAGGGCTCATAAATTGGACAGGCCTAGGAGAAAGTGTAAGCTTGGCTGTGAGAGAAGATTGCTAACCATTTACCAGACCCAGAAGAAGGCTGAGGCCTCGAACATCTCCGGCTATGCTGTTTCATTTGTTCTTATCTTCTTCTTCTTGAGTGTGTACCATCTTGTTACCAACATTGATAGTTCAGATTGCCTAAAATCTGCTTTAAGGAGTTTATTTTGTGACTAATCAATCATCTGCTCCGTGAATTTGGTCATTCTTTGCTTAATGAGGTATGTTGTTACGCAGAATGGGAACTGACAATGAGAGATCAGATTCTGAGATGGAGAAGATGTTTCTGATTTACAAAAGTTTTATGGCTAGGTATCCCCTTGGTGACTGATTTTTCCTGCATATGTCCAAATTCAAATTTTCCTTTAAAGAGTCTTTCTGCATCATGTGCCCTTCTGCTTCATTTTGTCACTGTGCTTGTGTCTTGTGGAACTCCATATGACAACTAAAAGTATAATAATGCATATAATAGTAGAATTTTTTACTTATTCATCATTGACCATCCTACTTCCATTAACTTTCTTTTGTCACATAGTGTCCCGGTAATGATACAAGTCTGATTTCCATATGCTTCTCACGTAGACATATATTGAAAGGCGGGTAGTATTCTTTTGCTTGATCAAATGATAATGTGGGTCAGCGTTTCATTTTATAGGGTCGCAAAGTCTGATGAAGTGGCAGCTGCAGGAAGCAGGTTTCTTGCCAGCTTTCAACAAGGGCTAGGTTGAAAATCTAGAGTTCATTATTTTCTCCCTTTTCTTATATGTCAACATCAATCTCATTCTGGCATCCTCAATGCTTCTCTCTTCATCTTTTTGTAGAACTTGTTCGACGGCCTGCTTTAGACAGAAGTTCAATTTTACTCAAGAATATTATCAAAGCTAATGAAACAGAGAGGCTTACATCATACTTCAATGCTGGATGTATCAACACCAATGATGGGTCCCAGAATCTGACAAAGTGTAGGCACAACTCTTTCAATTTCCTGAAATAGCGTAGCACTCGTTTGTTTACTACCATATGCAGCGCAACAGATAGACCGCCATCACTAAATACCCTGTGGTGACAGTATTTAGACATAGTATTTTTGTGGATGCTGTATTGAAGATGTAGTTATTCAGTGCATTTTCTGCTTTGCTTGAAACTCTCGTCAATGCTCTAATTGATTAAATACTTGGCATCTCTTCGACTTATAAAATTATGTGCTTACTCGGATTGGTGATATTATATTTTGACAGAGCATTTTGTCAAAATAGCAACAGTACATAGTCTACAGACTTGAGGATTTGTAAATATATCTTGGGTGGGAAATATCTTATTGCAGCCACTATTTCCTATTTGATGTGTCATTTTTGCACCTGAACTGACTGTGACTGTCTTCTGTTTTCCTTTAATGTGCATACAGAAGTACGTACTTGTGTACTTGGTCTTCAGAGCCTTGTGAATACAGGTAATGTTTTGTTACATAGAATCCAATATTGAAACCTTTATGCAAGAAATAATGCATTGGCTCATATTCTCCATTGGGTATATAATTAAATTTTTGTTTATTATGGGATTTGTTAGCATTAATTGCCTCTAGACACCTCAAGAACTTTATCTTTAGGATGGTATCTGATGTGTTGTTGTGGTTACTTTTCATAGAGTTTAGTGTGCATTCCTTCGAGAACAAATATGTGCCATACTTTGTGGAGATTGATCAAAAAGTAGGATATTCTTATCTTCTGTATGTGTACTTCTTCCAATTGAGACATAACTCAAATGCATGTTTCAGTTGAGATTATGTCATAATTACATTATAGCTGAAGTTTTAAATCTCTAACATAAACATCATAATCTGATCAAAACAACAAACTTTTGTCATTCTCTGTTGAGATTGACCAAAATCTGGGATGCTGTGATCTCCTCTAGATGTATTTTTTGCAATGGAGGGCATAATTCAAATGCCTTTTTTTAGGTCTAATTATGTTATAACCAGTCTTTTAAATCTCCTATACATCAAATTTGATAAAAAATCCTGTTTAGTCCCCCATGCAATTATTTTGGTTTCTCTTTCCAACTACAGTTTTAATAGTGAAAGTGCATAGCATGAAGTTTCCTAATTGATGTTTTTCATTGCTCGAGTCAGATTGATGACCATTTTTGTAAAGTAATGCCAAAACTTTGCCCAAAATGATTTTTTAATTTAATGCATGCCACTTAAAAGGTTTTTAATATATTGATCTGTTAGTCAGTAAATAAGTTGCATGAATTTCCGGAAATTTTGCAAGTTGATGTTTTCTCTCTTAAAGCATGTGGAGCATTTAACCCTTATAGAATACTTGAAAGCCAGAGGAAAATGGCATAAAAGTTTCATATATCTGACCCCACATATGTGGTAAGGCTTAATTTGTTGTAGTGGTGGTGGTCTTTGTCGTTGCCGTTGTGCAGATGCAAGTGCTTTGTGTATTTTAGAATGACACCTTTTGGGATTTTTGGTTTTCCAGATTTTTACCACAGTTTTAAGTTAGGGGAGGATGGAGAGAGAGGGAGAAGAGGACGAAAGAGATAGGGTTGCACCATTTTGCTTTTTCTTCTTTTTGGAGCGCTAGCGAAATGCAGTTCCTTGCAGACTTGAAATTAAAAGGAAATTGTCACTTACATGAACAGTTTTCCAATTTTGTTGCTGCAGCAAAAACTATACTGATCGAACTTGAGGGTCTTCTAGAGGATGTAATCAGGGTTGTAGAAGCAGCAAATGAGTATTTATTACCATCTCAGGATGAAGACATTAATGATAGATTGATGAGGGAAGTGACTATTGCTAACAAGGTGGGCTTATAATTTTCTTTTATATTGTTGCTCCAAATGATATTCTATCTCTGATGTGAGAAATTCAAAATGGACAGCATTCTTTTTCTTGATGCACTAATATCCTGTTCCATTTTTCTATGTGCATCTTGGAGCAATAATAGTATCACCTAATTCATTGAGAAGTATAAAGTCAAAAATTAATAGTCATTTATTTCAATGTGCATTTGCAAACAGAGAGGACCCTCTTGTCCTGCTAAAATTAACTGTAGATTATGTTATGTATTCAGACATAAGATTTGTATGTAATCTTTTGTTCTGGATGGTCAAAGAGTTACGTGTTGCATGATGTACCTGCTGCTGGATTAGTATTTGAGTCTTATTTAACTAATTTTAATACAATATCAAACGAACAAACACATAAGTAGAACCAGCCCAAAATTTCAACGTTTGAGCCAATTAAATGTTATAATTTGATCAAATCTTCTTCTTAGTTGAACCGTTTGAGGTGAACCATTTCATCTCAAGGCCTTGGCGTACCAAGAAACCTTTTTCATTTGGGAAGTAGCGTGGGTCCGTTGTCATTGACGAGCGGGACAGTTTTAACTGTCTTACTAGAAAAAATGTATGTTCAACAGGATATTGAGTCCTTGAAATGGCATGTCTTGTTTGCTAATTATCTTTGACATAAAGGTGTGAATCATCTTTTAATTCCTTTTGACGTCAGTGTACTGATTTACATTTGCAATCTGTCCTGGTGGTCTCATTGTACTTTAGAAATGTCCAAAATCGGATTTTGTGTATGAAACAGTACAAGTGTTACATGATTTAATGAATCGTTGTTCAAATCATACATAAAGTTGACAAAAACCCGTGTTTAGAATTTTTTCTCAGGATGCAACACTCGTGTACATAGCATACCTTCATCTATGTGCTTTATGCATACATGCAAATATAGTATTGAGTGACAATGCCATGCAACCAGGTTTGCATTTGTTCTACTGTCAGATTTTCTTTTCTTTTTTTTCATTGGCTGTTCATGTTGTTCTATATTGAGTTCTGGTTTTGTTTTTATTCATTCAGGAGGAAACTGCATCGTCTGATCCTGGGAGACCTGAACTCACAGACTATGCTACCATGATGGGTATTATTTACAGTATGATTAAACAAGACTCTGTCATGCAGGTATCAAGCCCATCACTTTTTGCTGAACTAATTGTTAGTAATTTTATGTACTTTGTCACGTTTCTTTGTATGTATCAGTACCTAATTTCCGGTGGTAAATCATCGATTCTTATTGCAGGAAAAGATTGTCTCTGCTCTGAATCTGAAGCTATCATCTGGAGAATTAGAAACCTATTGCACTATGTGGTCTCTGCGTCCTTTCATTGATGATGAAATCATGCATCAGGCTTGGTCATTCATTCCTTGACCATATCATCCAGAGAATTAGAAACATGTTATATGTGCCATATAACATGTTTGTTGACTGAGGAAGGATGGTGGCGACTATCTAGAGGTGGCAAACGTGAGGGTCAAGTTATGTTGTATTTGTATTTTTTCAGGTCTGGGTCATTCCTGTTTCTGCCTCTCCAACTCTGGAGTGCGGATTCGATCTAGGTTTAAAGTCATCCGGGGTTTACCTTTCATTGGATAAATGCTGCCAGGTTTCACTTGGATATAGCGCAGTTGCAACTTTGTTAGGGTTTCTGATAATTCTGAGTTTGTTCTTTCGGATGTGTCCAGTCTGATCAGATAATACTAGAATTTGTAAAGCATGTACAACCTTTCATGTCAAACCCAAGTTCTTTCTTCCATACACTGGCATTCCCCTAGTTATTGTGTAGCAATGTAGCTGCGTATTGTGTGTTACGAAAAGTTTTAAGTAATCACAGTTTGTCGGGTTATGTAGAAGATAAAACGAAGTATTGTTTGGCAAAAGAAACTTTGGGTTGGTCATTGTTACATTCTTAAATCATATTGTCTATTCAAAAACCCTCCAGTGATCTTTTAAATAGTCATATTAATTCGACATGTTTACAAGAAAAACTCTGAGTACCTCAATGATAATGTTTACCAATAGTTGTGATTTCCCGAACAGATTTGTTTACGTGGCATACCATTTCATCAAACACATTTAATAACTCTCCAGGGAGAATCTAGTGTGGAAATGATTTGAAGTGAGGTATTGCCAACATTCAACACTTCTTAGTGTAAAGTTAGTATTCCCTAATGGTGGGAAAGAAAAATATGCACACGAGGGAGGTGAGGTTTGCAGGCATTAGCAAGTAAAAATAAGAAGCACAATCTTGCTAAGCGCTCCACTGGGGGACCATCGGGGATAGCCCTCATCTGTGGAGACACCCCTTGGCTACCACGTGTCGCCACTGAACCAGCCAGGTAGTTCAAGGCACCCTGGCTACATATTTAATGACTCTCCAAAGAGAACTTGGTGTGGGAATAATTTGAAGTGAGGTGTTGCCATGTTCAACATCTCTTTAATGTGAAATCATTGGTATTTCCTGGTAGTGGAGAAGAAAAATATGCACTTCCAACTAGGGAGGGTAAGGCTTGTAGGCATTGGCAAGTAAAAATAATGACTACCAGGGATAGCCCTCATCGGTGGATACACCCCTTGGCTACCGTCTTCAGCCACTGGACCGACTAGGTAGTTCAATGCCCCCTAGTAAACTCTCTGGGTACCTCAATGATAATTTTTATCAATAGTTATGGTTTCCCGAACGTATTTGTTCATGTGGCATACTGTGTGGTTCAACTATCCTATCATGCTCGTTAACATCTTTATAATACTGGAAAAACTTTGTTCACCCGACTGGTGCCCGGGTTAGGTTCAGTTTGTGTAATAGTAAGATAATTTCTCGCAAAATAAAAAAGTTATCAAAAGACATAATCGATAAGTTCTTACATGATTTCACGATAGATTGAAATACCAAAATCTACGTCTTTTTCCTTTACATCCCGGTCTGACAACCTGAAAGATTTGTGGAGCAACGTGCAAGCCTTATGATTCATTTAAATTCAGGGCTTCAATCAAATTCAGGGCTCATAACGAATAGCAATTTGCACGCAATTGATGAATTTAATGGTGACCTTTAATTCTAGAGCTGAAAACTCCCGATGTCTCAGCCAAGCCCCAACTCGGGGTGTAGATCTCTATGTTTCTAAACCTTCGAGGCGTTTGACGTTAAACAAAAGCTAATCATTAGGGGCTACAATGTTTTAAGCACATACAATTTCTTATGAGAACTCTAAGAGCTTCACGTCACCTTACCATGGATATTATTCGTTATGCCTCCCATTTTTACATTCCATCATTTTTTTCCCTTTTCGTACTATCTAAACTGAATTTTTGTTTCTAACGGACGCTCAAATATGCACGAATGAATATGGAAACCTTGCAGGGAGAAGTCAGTCGAAATTTTAGCACCAAAATTGCACTTGGAACTGAATTGACTTACAGATAAAACACTGTTCTGTAATGATAATACGACGAACCTAACCAGTTAGTAATTATCTTTTTAACCTGATAAATGAATAAATAGCCATTATACTTTAGCGTTAGAATCAGGTGTCTATGTTACCTAGGCATTACCATTGTTTTAGCAGAATAAATATCCTGGATCAGATATGTATTAAAATCGTATCCATGACCTATGCCAAGATTATCAGAATCAACTTTATTTCTCCTATATAATTTCACTTGATTAACTTTAATTTGTCGATGCGATAAGGGATACTTCCATTTATTTAACTTTAATATGTCATTTTTATTTGTCACAGAACCCAACACTTGAATGAATAAGAACTATGTAGAATTCATAATACCATAATAAGTATCACACCTTGTGAGGATGATCAGGAGATCTTTTTTAACAAATTTTCTCTATTCAAAAGCTCTTAAATCAATATTGCGAGCTGATATCAGGTCTGGTTGATTCAGTCATGCTCTACGTATAGAATGAACATTTTCATTTTATTTCACAACTAAATGTGATTAACAGGGTATACCTGGCGGGTACACAACCCTGAATAAGCATAACGAATCGAACAATTTCCACAATGTTAGCTCCTGACACTCCCCCACCCTACACTAGTATGCAGGATCCCATCAACTGAGCCCTGATGAGATATCTGCTTTAGCATGGCCAGGGCGCCGCCCCCGCCGGCGTCTCTGAGCCCTCGTCTTCCTCCCATCCCCTTTTGCCTTGATTTTTTCTTTCAAGTCTCTCTCACCTCGCCTTTTGTACATCTTAAAAGTGATCTGTCTATCAGCAGCCATCTTTCTCACTTTCTCGGTTATCTCTGCTGCAATTTGTCGGTTATACAGCTTCCTAAGGCCCCGCATGAGCTTAGCAAATGTATCTGGCTGCGGCATTACATCTGCATCCATCATGTCCAAGCAATACGAACACGCCTCTTTAACATGCCCATTTGAGAAGAGTGCATGAATCCAGATTGTCCAGGCATAAACATTGAGATCACATCCTTTCGTCACAATGCAATTCCAAACGTCTTTAGCCATTTCAAGTTTTTCTGCTCTTAAAAGAGAATTTAGCAAGTCTTTCAATGTGCCATAATTAGGAGCTGATAGAAGACCTCTTCCCACCATCTCTTTAAAATAATCGCATGCTTCAACTAGATGACCATGTGACATGAGTCCATGAATCATGATAACAAAACTGTCCAGACCTGGACTAAGCCCACCTGTTTCCATTTGATTCCAAAGCTCAACACCTTCCTTAATCTCTGCCAGCTTACATGCTAACCTGATCAACACATTGTAGATGCTAACATCGGGAACACAACCAATCTTCTTCATTTCCTCGATGAGTTCCAAACACTCTTCCAGCTCCTCATTCTTCTCATGAGCCAACATAATAGGCAAATAAGTTGTTGCACATGGGGTATGACCTTGCTGTATCATCCTATCCAGTAGCTCGTAAGCATTATCAAGTTTACCACATTTGCAAAAGCCACTAATCAGTGTAGCGTACGTCACACCATCTGCCTCGCAGTTGCTCCTGTGCATCTCAAGCAACATGCGTGCAGCCTCCTCCATTTTTTCTCGAGAACATAGAGCTTGTATTAGAGTAGTATAAGAAGCTGCGTTAGGCTCACAACCTTTTCGTTTCATCTCTTTCAACAGATCGTATGCATCTGCCATTTTGTGCGCACGTGCATATCCACTCAGGAGATTGTTGTAGACCACAATATCTGGTTCAAAACCAGCCTCTCTCATTTGCACCAACAAATGTTTTGCCTCCAAAAGCTTCCCTTCTCTACACCAGCCATAAAGCAGTGATGTGAAGTGCTTAATACCCGGTGTGAACCGATATTTCATTTCTCCGAACAAAGCAGCTGCTTCTTTTACACTACCATTTTTACACAAAGCATCCAACAAGCAACCAAATGCATATTCATCTGGCTCACAGCCATACTTGGGCATCTCATCCAGGACTTCTATCGCTTTCTTCACCATTCTGGATGACGCAAACCTCCTCATCAAGATAATGAACAGCTCCGGTGATATCAACTGAGGGTTCTCCTTTCTCATCTCCTCAAGTAATGCCCAGACAGCACCAAAATGCCTCATTTTCCCTAAAATCCTAACCATTGCTTTATAGACATCATAGCTATGCCTATAACCCGGCTGCTTTGAAGCCCACACAAAGAAGCTGTAACCCAAATTGCCTGCATCACCACAGCGGTTCAACACTCGCTCTGTCAATCCTGACCGCATGATAATTCCAGATTCTTGTAAGGCAAGCTCCATTTTGGGAGCTCTAGAATGAAAGTTCCTCAGAATCCTATATATCTTTTCCACATCTGCGGCAAACTCATCACGCCTTCCTTCATCTGCACAATTGTCATGGATGTTTTCAAGGTAGACAGGGCCAGGTCCAGCTTTTGAGCCTGCTTGAGAAGTGTTGCAGTTCCCAGGTTCGGTTGGTCTGTAATTTGGACTGGGTTGTGACGGAATTTCAGATGAACGAAACTGTTGATGAGTAGAGGGTGTGGAAGAATTAAATTTGGGGATCTGAAGAAGCCACCGGCTATAAATGGAGGGAACATTCAATGAAGATGGTCCAATACAATTTCTGCACAAATGAGGAAGTGCTCTCGAAAAGGAATGCATTTTCACTATTGACTTTTCTTATTGCCATTGAATACTTTGAATCCCAGTATCATCTCTGGCCTCTCATTCTTCCACTCTAGAATCTACCCTGCTTCCAACAAAAAAAAAAAAAAGTGCATGAGCAACGAATTGAGACTAGCGTCAGAAATCTAAGTTTACCATATAATAACAAAGCAGGTTCGGTCACAAAATGAAAAACCCAGCCTTAACAACCAATAACAGTGTTTAGGTATTTCAACATGGTTTCAGGGGGGAAAAATATATGTGTGTATATATATCCTGAGACATACATCAAACAGGTGGTGTGCATGGCGATGCCACTACATTGAGCACCACAGGATCAGCTTGGCGCTAAAAAAACAGCAGAATAACGCTTACCCACGATGCACAACCACCAGAAAGTTGAAAAGGCACTGAAATTGCAACACGCTGTGAAGTGCTATATGGAACTGCAAGACGAGAGAGACAGGACCATGAACAGCGAATTATATACTGTTCAAGACCCACTGAGGGAGTGTGTCTCTTCTTGATCCGCACGGGTCAGATTAGAGCGACGGGAAAGAGCGACGAAATCAGGAGAAATGGAAGCGAAGGAGCTACAGGGTCGGAACTTACGTTGAGGACTTAAACCCTGACGGTTCGGCAAGCATGGGTTGAATTGGGTTCAAGAAAAGATGGATGAAAGTGAAGTTAATCATTATAAGTCTATATATACATACCTACTTAACTTTGCCTAAGCATTGTGCTGAAATCTTTCATTTATCAGGCTGCAAAACATTTTTTTTTTTTTTTTTTTTGAAGTTATGAAAGAGAAGAGTAGAGGAAAGGCATGTTTAGTAACGTTTCGCAAAAAAAAAAAAACTATTTATATTCCGGAAAATAATTTTTGAGCAGAAAACGCATTTAGGTAATTGCACAAAATTTATGTTTACGGAATAGAAAAAAAAAAAAAACATGTTTGATAAACCTATATAATTTTTTTTTTCTTTTAATTTTTTAATATTTTTCCTTTTTTTTCCTTTTTTGTTTTTTTTTTTTTTCCTTCATTTTGGCCGGTCGTCGACCTCGGCCATGGTTGGCGATCGATTGATGAGGGCCGGTGGCCTCGCCCAACCACGATGACGCTCGTCGACCCCCAACAAGGCTAAGCCTCACCATGGCGGGCAAGGCTCGGCCTAGCCTTGGTTGGGCGAGCTCAAGCTTGCTCAAATCCAACGAGGCCAAGCTCGCCTAGCCATCGCAAGCCTAGCCAAGGCAAGGCCGAAACTCGCCGGGGGCCGACAACGCTTTGGCAAGGTCACCCAGCCCTCAACGGCCGGTCACCGACTATGGCGAGGCCGGCAACCCACCCAAGAAAAAAGAATGAAAAAAATAAAAAGAGAAAAATTGTTTCTCGGAAGTGTTTCCAGGAACAAGAAACAAGTTTTTCTTATTTCTTGTTTCTATTTCAAATTTGTTCCGAGAACAAAAGTGTAAATAAACATGTTTCGTTCTTTTTCCGTTCCCCATAACAAAAGAACGAAAATTGTGTTACGGGAAACAAAAACAAAAGCCAAACAAACAGGCTCGAAGCTACCAAGGGAACTTAACATCCTTTTGGGTGTCATGTGAAAAAAAGAAAATTGCACAAAATTCCCTCGAATTTGGAGAATTTAAAGAAGTATTTTTATATGTGTGCTTATAAACTTGCAATTGTTACACATTATCCTTTAAACTTTCATTTTGTCATTGCGTAACCCTTCATTGTATTCTCCGGTAATATGTGTAATACATGTGACTTCTGACGGGTCAAAAAGAAATTTTCATCTCTTTTTTTTTTTTTTTTTTTCAAAGATGAACTCTCTTTACCCTTACCACCGATGACGTTGGAGGTCTCGAGTTTACCCCTTCAACGCAAGTTGAAGGGAGGTGTTGCCGCGTGGCGTCTTAAGTGGGTTGCCGGGGGTGGTGGGTCCTCCCGCTTACGCAGCCCCCAGTTTACTCCTCCGGGAAATCTCTTTACCGTTGAATTCTGTAGAAAAAAAAAATGTAAAGATTAAAGAGACCGGAGAAAAATAAACTGGCTTATATATTCATTTAGGAGAAAATAATATCATAAGTTATATTAATAAGAAGAATTGTCAAGATTTTAACGGATAAACTAATAGAACCAATACGATATTTCAAAAAAAGAAAAAACAAACACAACCATGTTTAATGAGAAAAGATGAAATTACAAAATTTAAATAATCATGTGAAATAGTTAATTAATTAAAAAAAAAAGTTATCCATCAATAAAATGTTTAGAAATATCACTTTGCATTGTGATAAATCATTTCCTTTTATGAGTTGAGGACATCATTTTCTTTTATAAAATGTTATTTTATTTTCATTAATCAACGATTTTTCACGTTGATTAAACATTTATATATACTTAGTGAGAAACCAATTTTTTACGTTTACAATTTTGCTGTCGAGGCATCTTTCCTATTTATTTAAATTGTGTTCATCTGTTTTCCTAAAATATCTTATTTAGTTTTGGAGAAGTGGTCATATTAAACAACTTTTTATTATTTTATATAGATACCGTACTCGCCTTATTTCCACTCCTCATTTGGCTTTAACACTCCCTTTTATGGTATATTGATTATATTACCCCTCAGTTTTTCCATGTTGTACTCACAAAGAGTCAAAAGTGAAGCCTATTTGAGATTTTTTTTTTTTTTTGTTTCTTCTTTTTCTTCCACTTTCCTTTTCCATCTTGGTGGTTTTCTTGATTAGGAACTTCTCAATCTAATGATGTTGGCATCTTCCATGATTAGGGGTGAACATCAATCTAGGGTCAACCTTGAACCAACCCTCAATTGGCCCAACCCTGCAGATTCTAGTTAAGTTCCCGAGGGATTGGGTCGGTTCTTGATTATGAAATCTTTGAATTAACATTGTACGAATTGATCATCGATCCTAGGACTTTAGGGTTGGTTCAACTTGAGCCAACCCTGATTATATGTATCATATATTATATATAATATTTATTTATATATCATATATTTTCGATATATTATTTATTATATATATTATATATTATATATTATATATTATATATTATTTTTATATCAATTCTAAAGAGCAATCCCTAATTTAGATAGTGTTACTCTAACTTAAACAACGTTAAATGGCATTAAACGGCATCATACAGCACCCTCCTTCCCCGATACTCTTGTTCTCCTTTCTTTTTTATCCTCTTCTTTCTTCTTTATCCTCTTCAATTTTTACTTGAAAGAAACAACTTTTTGCTTGTGAGCAATCTCGCCTTGCTCACCACACAGCGTTGACCACACTTGACACTTGCCTTGCTTGCCACGCAACGCTTGCACGGCTTGCCACTCGCCTCTCTTCGCTAGCCTTGCTTGTCTCCAAATAAATGAAGGAAACAAAACCCTAATTAGAAACCCTCTTTGCTTGTGAGCAACGCTCGCTGTTCACTACTCATCTCACAGCTTACCTCTATTCGCACGCCTCACAACTTGTCCTCATCTCGTGACTCGTCCCTGATGGATTTGTAATTTGAAATAAAAGGTTCGTCTTTTTTGAGAATACAAAAAATGTAACAAAAAAAATTGTTGATTAGTTCTAGTTAATCCTAGAATTGGACCAAACCCATAGGGTTGGTCCAATCCTCGGTCCTAGGCTCAACCGAGTCAATCCTTGATCCCAAAAATTGGGGACTAATATTGTGCAAGTTGATTGTTGACACCTACTTTTACAAAAAAAAATCAATCAATCAAAAAGTAAAAAAAAAAAAAAGAAACAACAACAACCCAACCCCCCTTTTTCCCTTTCAGCCCACGAGCGAGGGTCTTCCTCCCTCTGTGTTGGTCTTCGAAGACCTGCAAAAAAGAAAGAAACAAAACAGAGGGAGCGGCAGGAGACAGAGCAGAAGAAGGGGAAGCGATGACACACGACTGCAACATGGCGATGCCTGCGGTTGTCAAAACCCAAAAGAACTTGCTGCCATCTTAGCCGAAAATACCATCAACTCGCCCCCAAGAACCGAAATAGCTGCAGGCACATACACGGGCAGGGAGAGGAGGCTGATTAACGACAGTCTTGAGATGGAGATGGAAGGAAAAGGCAGCTGGCTTCGCTGGCCATCCGGAACCGCTCTGGAGGGATGCCAAAAGGGAGCAACCTATGGCAGATTTAAAAAGACGGGGGATCGGAACCAAAAAAAAAAGAAAAACAAGAGACCGAGAGGAAGCGAGAGAGAAATACCGAGGAGTGAAGAGGCCGAACCGGATGCAGGAAGCTCGAGGGAGCAACCCGTCGTCGCCAGAAGTTCGTTCGCCGACCGTTGTCCGCCATAGCCCATCACCGGACAAGGTATCAGCCGATCGATTGTCTTTTACCGATCGTCGACACCAACGTACGCATGGCCAAGATGGAGGACCAGCTGGCCCAACTCACCACAATGATGCTTGAAATAAGCCAGAAGCTCAAGGAGCCCCCTACTGTAGCTATCACGGGAACATCCACTCCAGTGTCAACAGAAGGCACGCACGTTGCTGATCCCCCTGGAAAAGAAACTGCTAGAGAGGCTCCTTCTGTCACACCAATCATCGTCAATCTGGATCCTCCTCCAAAGGAAAACCCAGCGCCCCGTCTAAGTGAAGAGAGTGAAAGACGCTTGGCAAAGATGGAGGAGCGACTGTGTGCCTTGCAAGGTTACGAGCTGAAAGGAGCTGATAGGCTGTCTCCATACACCAAGACAAACTTCCCTGAGAACTTCCAAGAAACTGAGTTCACAAGAAAATATGACGGAACGGGATGTCCCAAGACCCACCTCAGATATTACATGAGGAAAATGGCTCGCTACGCTGACAACGTGACATTTCTCATACACACGTTTCAAGATAGCTTGGAAGGCATTGCCCTGACGTGGTTCATTGCGCTAGACATTGAAGAATTCACTAGTTGGGAAGATTTGACCAACGAGTTCTTGCAACAATACCGATTTAATACTGAGCTCGCCCCTACGCGAGAAGAATTGACCCGCGTTGAGAAGAAGAGAAATGAGTCATTTAAGGCCTTTGCACAAAGGTGGAGAACCATGGCCTCACAGGTGAAGCCAGCTTTGAATGAGAGGGAGATGAAGCAACTATTCCTCAAGACATTACCCCCCGAATACTTCCAAGGATTAGTATTTTCGGGATGCCAAACCTTTTCACAGCTGGTAGATGTAGGTGAAGGAGTGGAGTGGGCACTCATTGAGGGGAAGATATCCACCGGAGGCACGAAGAAGTTCCAGGCGAGAAAAGATAAGGAAGCTGCAGTTGAGGTAGCGCTCGTGCAAGAGTCATTTTACCCTAAGTCGCCCACGGCACTGGCGCACAAGCCTATGGCCGTTCAAGGGAGCTCGTCACGATTATATGACAAGGGCAAGAGACCCTTTCAAAAGGAATTTTCCCCATTACCACGACCGTTGTCAAAGCTGTTGCCCATGCTTCTTGAAAAGAGGATGGTTGCAAAGGAAGTACCTAGAGACAACCCCACGAGGTTCGCCGGGTTTGATGTAACCAAGACCTGCGAGTACCACATGGGAGAAAGGGGGCATGATTTAGATAGTTGCAATGTGCTAAGGTACAAAGTCCAACAATTACTGGACAAAAACATTTTGACGTTCAAGGAAGCTCAGCCTAATGTGCAACAGAATCCCCTACCGGACCATGCGGAGGGAGTGAACTCAATCTTTAAGGAGACACAGGCAAGTCAACAGCCTCTAATTGCGAATGCTTCCAAGTTGTATGAGTCCTTAGTGCTGGCAGGATACTATGGAGGTCATCAGGATGTCACCCCGGAAGAGAAACTGAACTGCGTCCGCAGGATGGTAGCCATGGGGGTAATTCGATGCGGAGAAGAGGAAGAGAATGTCGTATCCATGATAATCCCGTCATCATTCCACTCATCTTTTTGCAACATTACTCGTATATCTCGAGCGAAGAAGATTATGCCTGGAATTTCGAAGACCCCGGCTTTGTACGAGGAAGGGGTGATAGCTATGATAACTCCGATGGTAATTGAACTATCGGATGAGGAGACTACTAGTGATATTGAGATGGAGATCGCTGAACCCACAGTGATCGACCTTATGGTCGAGGAAATGTCGGCAATTGAAGTCACGGGAAGGAACGTAATGCCGGTCACAATTGAATTGTCACCGCGAGAGGAAGATGGAGTAATAATGTTGGAGAGTCCTCCTAAATTCGATCCCAAAGCTGTACCTTGGGATTATGAAACAAATGAGGTAGACGCTGTCACGCGATCGGGCCGTTATTACGCACCTGATAAAGGAATAGAAAAGAAGGTCGTGACTGAGGAGGAGGCGAAACAATTCTTGGCCGTAGTAAAATCTAGCGAGTTCAATGTGGTAGATCAACTGCGGAAGTTGCCGGCCCAAATCTCCCTCCTGGAGTTGTTGAAATCCTCCGAGAAGCACAGAGACATCTTACTAAAGGTCCTCAATGAGGTACACGTACCAAAACAATCGATGAAGTCCAATTGGAAGAGTTTGTCGGGCGGTTCTGGAAAGACCAGATTTCCTTTACGGATGAGGACCTCCCTCCCGATGGTCCTAATCATACCAAAGCACTACACATCTCGGTGAAGCATGAGAGCACCTTGGTTTGCAGAGTGTTGATCGATAATGGTTCGGCGCTTAATATATGCCCGTTGGCCACCCTCCATCGCCTGGGCATTGATCTTGGGAGAATCCGTACTGGCAAGTCAACTGTGCGGGCCTTTGACGGGATGAAGAAGGAAGTGATAGGGGAAATTGAGCTTGAGTTGTTGATTGGCCCTGTACTATTCCAAGTCGTGTTTCAAGTGTTAGATATACCAAGCGCTTTTAATTTTCTGCTAGGGAGGCCATGGATCCACACGGCAGGCGCTGTTGCCTCTAGCCTCCATCAAAAGGTACGATTTGTGGTGGATAACAGGCTTATCACGGTCCATGGAGAATCCGACTTCAAGATCTACCACGAGACGACCATCCCATATGTGGAGCCTGAGTGTACCGAGGAATCCAGCTTTCAAACCTTCGAGCTGGTATCCATGGTCCACGTGCCTGCAGGGTCTTTCACAAAGGTTCCTGAATTGTCTAAGCCGGCCATAGCTGCGGGAAAGATTATGCTAGCAAGCGGGTATAATCCTGGAGAGGGCCTTGGATCACACGGTCAAGGTGTGCGAAAACCCATCGAAGCTCGTAAAAACTTCAAAAGAAGAGGCTTGGGATATGTCGAGAAGCGGGGAGGCCATAACAACCAAGGAGGCCGTGGAAGGCATGGAGGCCGAGGTGCCCGAGGAGGCCGAGACGGGTATAGAGACCAGAGTGAACGCGTTGCCCATACTGAAGAGGACGAGCGCTATCAAAGCCCGTTTTCCCCGTTGCTGGAGGAGACGTTTCCAGGACCCCCAAGGATGTTGTTCGAAGAAGAGGAGGATATCTATGGTGTGACTGAGCTATTTAAGGAGGACGTCATATGCACCATCCTGGCGTGCGAGGAAGCCGAGTCCTCTGAAGTCATGGCTGTCCCTCCAAAGTAGGGCGGTTCTCGTTTAGCCTAGTCTTTCGTTTTATGTCTTCTCCCCTGCGCGGGATCTCATAGTTTTTCTTTATCTATTTCCTGTTTTCGTCATTTGTAACGTGAACTATAATCAGCCTCGATCTTGAGCCGTTGGTCGAGGGTGGTGTGTGTTAAAATACGGCCTTATCTTTCCTCATTCAATAAAATAGACACATGTTTTATTAAGGACATGTGGAAGCACATCAAACTAGTCCTATGATGGTCGCTGAGGCCTAGGCCTCCACATGCTCCCTTATTTGACTATTCCACAAGAACAAGGAAATCCGAGGATATGAGGACGAGTTCTTAAAATTTTTACAAAAATACTTTGAAATTTTTTTGAAAATGACATGCATTGTTTTTGTTGTTGACATTACTCTAACTCACATCATCGCATCTCAGGCATTACATTATGCATAATCATGATAAAGACGCATGTGACTCGGATGTGCATGAAGAAAGTCCCTCAGGTTCCGATGACATCGACGACGACGATCGGAAGGGGGTCGAGCGCGAATGGAATCGACACGAAGAATCGAAGCCGTTGACTGAAGAGCAAACAATCACCATAAATTTGGGCAATGCAGAGAATGTCAAAGAAATAAAAATCGGGGCATGTCTCTCAGAGTCAGAAGCGGAAAGGATGACTAACCTTCTGAGAGAGTATCAAGATGTGTTCGCCTGGACATATGCCGACATGCCGGGATTGGATCCTGAAATTGTGGAACATGCTTTACCAACGGATCCCAATGTGCCGCCCAAGAAGCAAAGACTTAGGAGAACTAAACCTGAGTTGTCCAAAAAGATTGAAGAAGAAGTGATGAAACTATTGAAGGTAGACTTTATCGAAGTAACTCGTTATCCTGATTGGGTAGCAAATATCGTGCCTGTAATGAAGAAAGATGGGCGAATTAGGGTGTGTGTTGACTATCGCGACTTGAATCGAGCAAGTCCTAAAGACGACTTTCCGCTCCCACATATCAATGTCTTGGTTGACAGTACGGCTGGGTTTGAGTTATTCTCCTTCATGGATGGTTTTTCTGGATATAACCAAATCCGTATGAAGGAGGAAGACAGGAGCAAAACATCATTCATAACTCCTTGGGGAACTTTCTGCTATAAAGTGATGCCATTTGGTCTAAAGAATGCTGGAGCAACATATCAGAGAGCCATGGTCACGTTATTCCATGACATGATGCACAAGGAAATCGAAGTATACGTTGACGACATGATTGCGAAATCGAGATGTGGTGAAGATCACGTTAAGGTCTTGCGAAGGTTATTCGAACGTCTTCAGAAGTTCAAGTTGCGCCTCAACCCCGCAAAATGCGTTTTTGGAGCGAAATCTGGGAAACTATTAGGATTCATGGTTAGTAGTAGGGGCATAGAGATTGATCCATCGAAGGTTAAAGCCATTTGCGATTTACGACCCCCGAATACCGTCAAAGAAGTCCGCAGCCTGATGGGACGACTTAATTATGTGGCGAGGTTCATTTGTCAGTTGTCTGAAACGGCAAAACCATTCTTCAAACTCATGAAAAAGAATGCAAAGATTGAGTGGAATGCCGAGTGCCAGGGTGCCTTTGAGAAGATAAAACATTATCTCACTCATTCACCAGTCTTAGTGCCCCCTCTCCCTAAAATTCCCTTGATTTTGTACTTAACCATACATGATGAGTCATTAGGAGCTATGCTAGCCCAGAAAAGACCAAACGACGGGAGAGAATGCGCAATATACTACTTGAGCAAAAAATTCACTGTTTCTGAGATGAACTATACAGAAGTTGAGAGAACTTGTGTGGCTTTAATTTGGGCCTTGCACAGTCATGCGTACACACTTCATCACCGAATCTTGTTGGTGACCGAAAATGATCCTATCAGGTATCTCCTAGAGAAGCCGGCGTTGGTTGGCAAGTTGGCCAAGTGGCAAATCTTAATTTCTGAGTTTGATGTTCAGAGCCTGGGACAGAAATCCGTTAAAGGTCGAGCAATAGCAGATATGTTGGCAGAAAATTCCGAGAGGTCCAAAGCATCTGATGGGGATAGTGATGCAGAAGAGCGAATTTTACTTGTATCAAGCGACAAATGGACGATGTACTTTGATGGTGCGGTTAACTTAGCCGGGTCGGGTGCTTGGGGCGGTTCTTATCTCCCCGGATGGACAACATTACCCCGTCGCCGCTAAATTGACGTTCCCTTGTACGAATAACATCGCTGAATACGAAGCATGCATTCTCGGCCTCCAAGCCGCCATTGATATGAAAATTCGGAAGTTGCAAGTTTATGGTGATTCAACCCTTATCATCTTACAGACTGAAGGCAAATGGCAAACACATGATTCTAAATTGATCCCGTATCATGAGTTCCTTGGAGAGTTGACGAAAGAATTCCAAGAAATATCATTCGAATACTTACCAAGGTCTCAAAATCAGTTCGCCGATGCCCTAGCTACCTTGTCTTCGATGTTGCAAGTAGCTGGAGGCTTGGACATTGAACCGTTGAGGATTGAAATCGTCAGGCGCCCAGCTTATTGCATGACGGTTGAACAGGAACCGGACGGACAACCTTGGTATCATGACATCTTGAAGTATCTGCAGAAGGGTGAATTCCCCGAAGAAAGTGAAGCGGCGACGAAAAACATTTGATAAAGCTGGCATCAAGATTCTTCGCTAGTGGAGACGTCCTTTATAAAAGGTCCTTCGACTCAATATTGCTAAGGTGTGTTGATGCTAAAGAAGCCGACCGTTTGATGAAAGAGATACATGAAGGGGAGTGCGGCCCCCATATGAATGGACACTTCTTGGCGAGAAAGATCATGCGGCTTGGTTACTATTGGCTGACCATGGAGTCCAACCGCATTCAAGCACGTACGACGGTGTCACCAGTGCCAGATTTATGGAGATAGGATAAATGCCCCTCCAAATGAACTTCATCAAATGTCTCAAACCTGGCCCTTTTCAATGTGGGGAATTGACGTGATCGGGCCCATTAATCCCAAGGCTTCAAATGGGCATCGATTTATTTTGGTGGCGATAGACTATTTTACCAAGTGGATCGAGGCCAACTCGTATGTTAATGTTACTGCTAAGAACGTGGCAAAGTTCATTCGTCGCGACATTGTCGCTCGTTACGGGTGCCAGAGGCGATCATTACCGACAACGGCACTAATTTGAACAACAAAGTCATGGATGGTTTGTTTAGTGAGTTTCGAATTAAGCATTTGAACTCGTCACCGTATCGTCCTCAGATGAATGGAGCAGTGGAGGCGGCGAATAAGAACATAAAGAAAATCTTATCAAAGACCGCTGAAAATTATCGTGATTGGCACGACAGGCTCCCTTACGCGCTAATGGCATACATAACTTCTATCCGCACCTCCACAGGGGCAACTCCTTTCTCACTCGTGTACGGGATGGAGGCAGTCTTGCCTGTTGAAGTTGAAGTCCCTTCTTTAAGGGTCATTTCCCAATCTACGCTTGATGAGACTGAATGGACGCAACAGAGGCATGAGCAGTTAAACATGATCGATGAGAAGAGATTGCAAGCTATGTGTCATGGTCAGTGCTATCAAAGACGAGTCGCAAAAACCTTCAATCGAAAAGTGCGTCCCAGACACTTTGAAGTCAACGACCTGGTGTTGAGGAAGGTGCTTCCGATCATACCAGATCCTCGTGGAAAATTCACCCCGAACTACGAAGGGCCATATATCATTAAGAAGATTCTTTCTGGTGGTGCCATGATTTTAGTTGAAATGGATGGCGGTGAATTGCCTAGACCTGTAAACGCTGATGCAGTCAAGAAGTATTTTCCATGAATGAAATCAAGGCCGAGGGGTCACTTCATGCACAATTCAAGTAGCATAGCATCATGCATAACATTGTAGATATTGTGCATATGTTGCATACGTGCATATCTATTTGTGTTTCAGGCACCCTACCGTCTAATGAGGAAATGGCAAGGGAAAGAACTGACTCAACAATCCATCAAGTTGTCGCGCAACAGGTTGAATGTCTCTTTTGAGACGTAAGTCGAGACAATAAAAAGGACAAAAACAAAAAATGCATGACATGATTCGCATGACTTATTCTCTGGTGTCACTATGCACGCTTCGCGTCTGTGACCCTCAAGAAAAATGGCTCATAAAAACGACTTTATTCGGGCAAAAGAGTGAAATGGAAATGTTAACCATGCCAAACAAGAAGTGCTTAGGATGAAGAAAGGCAAGCTCATTTCCAAACACGTCTTTCAAACACTTCTGAGAGTTGAGTGAAAAGAGACCCTCTCTTAGGACAAATGATTCATTCGCATTGAGCACAAAGATCGAAATGATAAAGGCGTTTCCTTCATCAATCCCAAGCATTGCACTGATCTCTTGTTACCCCTTTGGGCTGAAAAAAAAAAATGATCCTTCAAAGTACCCCTATCGAGAATGACCCTACATTGGGGCAACATAAGAGGTTACGGTCGTCTTGTAAAACGAAAGGTTGAGAAAGATTATATTACTTTCACTCACATCAATCTTCTTGTGGTAGCTTCAGAGGAATTCTCATCGGAGCTTGGCTCATCCCAACGTGAAGAAGAGCATTTCCTTCTCTACCCAAACACTGATACCCATTGCTATAACCAATTTGGGCCTGATTATTCATTTCTGAATCCCGAGCGATGATCATCTCCCTTCACTGGGCAAGGCATAAGAATTGACCAAATATAATTGACAATCACAAGGAAATGTGAAAAGCATCTCGAGAGTCATAAGAGCTACAAAAGTTCAAAAAGCAAAACGTTTGACAAACTATGGGGCATGAAAAAGCAGTGTGCCTGGTAAAAGCAAGGCCAATGCCCGTCAAGAAAAAGAGCCAAAGGATTATATCTTATGTGAAAGAAAAATTATCGAAATCCAAGTGCCGGTGAAAAAAGAAAAAATCATCATCGCAAAGGGCAAAGGAAATTAGATAAAGGAGCAAAGCTCTCATGTAGAAATGATTAGTCAAGGGGCTTTTGAGATGTGTAGCGTTTCAAAAGCCAAATGCCTTCGAAAGGTCGAGTGACTCGGTCATGATGCTATGATGATCACTGACTCTTAAAAACCCCCTTGAGAATTTTAAGCCTTTCAAGCCTTTCCCGAGCCAACATTATAACCCTCTTCCGAAGCCTCTTATGATTGGGATGGTTTGAGTGAAAGTGAGAATGCCACAAAGAAGCTATTGCTTGAAGAAGTGGAAGTAATCTTATCTTGTCTTATCTTTCAAGTTCTCGACTTGTAAACCCCACGAAGATAGCAACAAGTGTTTCCCTATGCGCCTCAAAACAATCATTCCTTTGTGTAAGCCCTAACTGAGCTTATATTGCGGTCCTTTCAAAAGACCTTTTTGATCGATCAGGTTGTGCTCATTGCGAATGTTTCTGGAAGCCTTTGATATGGGTTATGTGAGATACCCTCAGCAATCAGTTATTCAAGCGGTCATTCTATCGAGAGTGTGTGATAAGCCCTTTCTAACTAAGAAGCTTTAGTTTGGCATGTTTAATGAGTCTTTTTTACATGAGTTCTAGTTATTCTGATAAGAACTTGACTCCTAGAGAATTTGATGATTAATGATATATCCCTGAGCAAGATGACAGTTTTGTGCCACGTGATGTTGATTGACATTGAATGTTTTTCTAAAGCAGTCGGACTTAGCTTGATTAGCTTGTTCAATTAATGCTACAATATTGCCAATATGTCTCTTGATGACGTCCCTAATGACATTTGCTCAAGCTGAGTTTGACAGGGTTCTTCAGTGAAGCCATGTAGTTACAGGGAGTTAGATGGCACATCCCTAAAACCCAAAGGTATGGTTAACCTTAAACCAAGTCATCCCCAAAGGTTCATGGGTTTTCCTCAAACCATGTATTTTCAACCTGGTCGAAACCCGTTGTTACACGGTGAGATTTCAGTCCTTCTCCTCCTTCCCATGACACGGTGTGCTCTGTAGCCCGGTGAGCTTTGTAGCCCGAAGTCCTTCTTCTTGTGACACGGAGAGCTTTTGTAGCCCGGAGAGCTTTGTAGCCCGGAGTCCTCCTTCCCATGACACGGTGTGCTCTGTAGCCCGGTGAGCTTCTGTAGCCCGGAGAGCTTTGTAGCCCGAAGTCCTTCTTCTTATGACACGGAGAGCTTTGTAGCCCGGAGAGCTTTTGTAGCCCGGAGAGCTTTGTAGCCCGGAGTCCTTCTTCTTGTGACACGGTGAGCTTTGTAGCCCGGAGAGCTTTTGTAGCCCGGAGAGCTTTGTAGCCCGGAGTCCTTCTTCTTGTGACACGGTGAGCTTTGTAGCCCGGAGAGCTTTTGTAGCCCGGAGAGCTTTGTAGCCCGGAGTCCTTCTTCTTGTGACACGGTGAGCTTTTGTAGCCCGGAGAGCTTTGTAGCCCGGAGTCCTTCTTCTTGTGACACGGTGAGCTTTGTAGCCCGGAGAGCTTTTGTAGCCCGGAGAGCTTTGTAGCCCGGAGTCCTTCTTCTTATGACACGGAGAGCTTTGTAGCCCAAAGTCCTTCTTCTTATGACACGGTGTGCTTTGTAACCCGGTGATCTTTTGTAACCCGGAGAGTTTCTGTATCCCGGAGTCTTCCTCTTATCGACAAGACACACTTCCATAAAAAAAAAAATTTAAATTCAAAAAAAATTAAATTAAATTAAAAAAAATTAAATTAAAAAAAATTCAAAATTCAAAAATGATAGAGTTTGGTTAGGAAACGTTAGTTGTTGTCGTTTTAAGTGTAATTATGCATTTATTTTAATTACATCGCATTGTTTAGATTGTATATCTTGTTATGTTTAGTGGTATATGTGTAGACTTATGGTGATTAGAGCGTTGTTAGCTATGATTATTGGTGGTATGTTTAATAGTATGTGTTTAGATTGCACCCGTATGATCACTTTAATATGTTTGTGGCTGAGTAAAATCAATGCAAGCTGCCTGCAAATTATTTTGATAAAATGAATAAGATTAGGTACCGAAAGGGCACTAATTAGTCAATTAGTGTAATCAAGTCCCCGACCCTAGATTCTCTGGTTGCGTAGGAAGTGAGACACGCTCCCATGTCTCATTTGGTTCCTAGCCGACCCCAATAGGCTAGTGGCGACTCCTTTTGTGCAAAATTTCTTAAAAAAAAATATCCCAACGTCACGCGGGGTATGGGCTTGGGAGAGCCCATGCCTAATCATGGGCCTTAGGCCCATCCTTTAGGCAATACCCCTAAACCTGTTCCCTCCCCCCGAGGGTAGGTCGCGACATTGATCTCTAGGTTAAGTGCTGGACCGGTTCAACTCATATTATGATCACTCCTACCGACAATGATTCCTTGTTGAGAATGTCAAGCTCTTTATCCTCTTGGATAGCCAGTTGTAGATGCATAAGAGTTATCCTCTTTACATTCAAATCTTTGCTCATTGGCTCAAGCGCCTCAATCATTTCATTTAATTTTCAGAAATCATCGCTAGAATCGAAGCATCGCCGTAGAGAATTACATCTCGAAGAAGCTTGTGCTTGCATAGGGGTGATTTTGCTAGACATGCCAAAGGTTTGCGAGGGGTGATGGTGAGGTAGAGAGGAAGCCCGTGAGGCTCTGTGAGACCACCCGTTATTGGTGTGCATGGAGGTATCAGAGGTGGAAGATGAAAAAGCACTGGCAATATGCTTCAACGTAAGCGAGAGCAAGAAGGAAAGTGAAAGAAAAGGAAGAAACAAATTCAAAAGAGGACCCTACAAGGGCCCTACATTTGACTATGTAGGGTACATCGCTTAAAGGAGAAAAAAGCAATGGGTAATATGATCAATACTTGTAAAAGTACGTGTTTAAGCCAAATAAGAAGTAAAAACAGACCACCGGCCGCGGTGGCTCAACTGGATAAGACTTTGCTGATCCTCAACGAAGAGGTGAAGGGTTCAAAACCCAAGGGAGGCGCTAGGTGTATTAAGTGTAACTCGGGGGTGGTAGGTCCTCCCGCTTCATGTCACTTGGGGGTTTACTGGCGCGGTATTTCGAGTATGGCCGTTCTTCCTCCAATACCAAAATAAATAAATAAAAACAATGCGATCCTTTGATATTATTATTTATATCAATTTTTCAACTAAAGAAGAGGCGTGGGATGAATGTATACTTTTGTCCCTCAAAGTTCATATACATTGCACACGCTAACAGAGGAAAAATAACGCGTTAATGACTATAACAAGCGAACATTCAAAGGGATATTGCGTACTTGCATTATTCGTAAAGTTTTATGGGTTGTAATTTTCAAGAAACAAAGGGACAATTGCAAAAGTTTATCCTCAATTTTATTTGCCACATCATCTGTCATCCTCAATTTTCACGACACAAAAGTAACCAAATCCAAGACATGGTTGCTGATCCTTATGTCTACTTCCGTTCTTAATAAAGCTTCCTTCCCATTGATTATCACTCATTCCTCAGCTCCCTCGTGCTAATGAAATGCAGCGGGGCAGCGATTTTCATTCCCAATTTCTATCTCCGTTTCACCTCATTCCAAGTAACCAAACGGCACCAAAGAGTGAGAATGGGGCTTCTTTGCCTATAAAATTGCCTTAGTTATGAAGAAATCGTTCAGACAGCTTGGAGCCTGAAAGGTGCAACACCACGTTTCATACGACAAATAACATAGCATCACCACAAAGAGTTGACCCTACGCCTCACGCAATCGCGCCAAGCGAAACCATGATTAATGTTACGGTATCGGACCAAGGCTTCTTCTATTTGCAGACCAAGTCCACAGTTACACATTCGAAAAATACATCTGACCTTCCCGGAGTTACTTGCCTTGCTTCTTGTATATCACAAAAAATCATCGATGGAACTTTCCACATAAATTCATTTCTTATCCTTATGAAAGAGTTTCGTCATTTCGTCTTTTGACCAAATCCAAGAGGGAGGAAATGAGCTAGAAAATCAGAGTCCGGAATCTTAATTCCCTACAATTATTGATCTAGACTTTTTCATTTCTTGGTAGAACTCCAGATTCCGAATTACTTAGTAAAAACCACTGTATAATGATGGAACCGACATCATTACTGATATTCAGTCTAGCCTTTTCTTTACAATACCCATACAAGCAACCACTACCCGTGGTTATTATGAGATCATCTCAATTTAGTCTGCGGACATATTTACATCGATGTAGCCTTTTGCGCATTTTACTACATAAAGGGGAGACTCTGGACATGTTTACATGGATTCAGCTCTGTCACCTGTTTCCACATTAGATAGCAGAGTAGCTCCCTTCGCCTGATAATAGTCGCTCAACCACTTCTTCATCAGCTTGATCTCAGTCGCTCTTTGTTCTACCAGCCAGTCTGGATCCTCTGCCGTTGCAGCACGCAAATCTATGTGATGAGCACCTGAAAGATTAAATGCAAAGAACGATTTAATCTCGGCCTCAATGTCATCGATGGCTGCTCCATCAATTGGAGATGCCTGACAAAAGAACCTCCAGTCGCCTCCTATTTATTCTGGTGAGCTGAACAAGATGAATCATGATACACAACACTGAAGTTGGCTCCTAGAAGGGACTAGGAAAGAGTATATATTGAGCAGTGAGAAAGAGCAGCGAAAGTCAGATTGCCAAAGCAGAGTCATACCGTCATAAGACTAAATTAAAAAATTGTCAAATGAAAGGAGAGAACCATAGAACCTTTTTGTCGTACCCCCCATGGGAAAAATGAGTCAGAGTCAAAAGAAACACACGACAAAAAGTAGATAATAACTCTTTACTCACTGGGTGACTCATTTGAGAACAAATTAACAACACTGCATCACACAAGCACGTCAGCAGTCACAAAGGTAAAAAAGTAACACAACAAACGCCAAATTCTTTTGGGAGGAGTTAAAAAAAATTAAAATTAAAAGTGCCCCTAGCATTTGTTAAGGGTTATTAATGGTGCCTTGGTAATATAGAACTTTCCTTGAAAACCATATTGCTCTCTTCAAATATATTCTTGTTCAATTTTCGTAGTGTTTTATATGCATCAGTACTACATTTAGGGGTCCTAACTAGTGCCCTTGGGGCACTTACTAACAAGACCTATTTGTCAAAACCTAACAAAATGAGCCGATTCAAAGTGAAACTATAGACTACTGACTTGCTTGAAATGATTGAAGTCAAATTACCTACATAAAGGTAAAAGTAAAATTCAATTATTACGAAAGGAATATACTCCCTTCCCCTTCAAATTGGAAACTTCTATGAAAAGTAATCCTTGTACATTGCAGAAAGGGAACTTGTAAAATTTAAAAAGTACAGGGACAGGGTCTTTCAAAATGAAAAGAGCTGGGAAAAATTATAAATGACCTCGACAAGAGGCATATGGACATTTAACCCTATAATTTAACAGGCTTCAGACAAAACAAATGAAGTCCATATCACAAGATGAAGTCGCAATCCTACTGAGACCCACAGTATAACATGGAGAAAAACGATGCAAGTAGGTTTACGCATGGTGTTTCTCAATAGAAACATCATTTATGGATTGCCCATCAATATGTCATCATAAAAAAAAAAAAAAAAGCCGAAAAGAAAAAGGAGGAAAGAAAAAGCACAAAGTAAAGATTTCAAGTTGAACATACCTTCTTGGGTGTTTAAAGCAACAAGAGAATCGGATACATTCTGGGTCACACTGTGGCATATGATCAACACAATCAGAATACTACATAATTAATTTCAGACGCCTCTGACAGAACATATGACAAGACCCACCTATAACCACTCCAAGGATCAAGAAAGCCATTTGAGAAGATGATGTTGCTTCCAAATGTCTTCAAAGTGGTCATGATATCCTTCAAAATTGGTCCAAAATTCATGTTATGGGTCAAGGTGAATGATCTATTGACTACATTAGCAATTGTGCCACAATCATATGTAAATATCATTAAAGTGCAACCTGAGAATTTTTCTGTAACTTTAAGGCCCCGAACACTCCAATCACCATAGAACTTATGTAGAGTGATTAACTTGATCATGCCCACAATTACAAGGAAATAATCCCAGAAAATCAAAGCTGCTACGATTTTGCTATTAATTACAATAGGTTACTAATAATTGGTATTTACTTGAAAGACTTGAAAGACTTCACATCGTAGGGGATCAAGCGAAGCAGCATCTAGCCAAGGCACACACACTAAGCCAATTCACAGCCCCCTCCCCAAAACAACCCCCCCCCCCCCCCCCCCTTCTAAAAAAATAATAATAAAAATAAAAATGAAAGGCAAACACCCGAAAGAAAACATGAGTTTCCGCTTTTTGGATAAAACTTTGGCATCAGATTTTGGATCCCAATGAGGCTCACCGCACAACATGCCTCCACTACTACCACTCAATGAATTTACCCAGGAGATCCATGCACTTGGATGGTGAGAAGGATGATATTCATCATGTCTCTTAATGGCCTAGGCAAATTAAAATCTTCAGCAGCCTCTTCCAGCTTCCTCTTAATTGTATGTAACTAAATTGGATTTCTCTTGCTATCATCGTAAGACAACTTCAGCTTCAGCTTATAAACCAAATAAAGAAGCACTGAACAGAGAGATTGGGACAGGACAGACAATCAATGGGAATGTCATGCCGCCATAAGAAATGCTAAAGCAGACACGGAACTGGATAGAACATGGTCCAGACACACAATTAATGGGAATGCCATACTGCATAAGAAATGCTAAAGAGGACACAGAACCCAATGGAAAATGGCCCAAGAAGTTACACATGCAAGTTTGTCATGATGCAAAACTTCAAGATAAATGGTGTCTTACTTTCCCACCAAAATGAGTTGTTATCCACGTTGGTCTTGGAATGACTTTGAAATCGGTCCAGCACTCCTCTTGGAAAGCAGAAAAATTAAAATTGTATGTAGGAAACATGCTTGCATCTGGGCTACTAGACATGGGCATAACCATCTCCGTGCATGCCTGTACACAACAATAGATCAAACGAAATGCACTAACATCACTAGGTCATTTTTCTTTTCCAGAGGCAAAACCTTTCATATTTTAACTTTAGGGGAACATGCAATAAAGAATAGGAATAACAGTTTTAGACCTGCCAGTTCCAGCCATCCATTCCATGAGGATCATCATCCAATTCAAAGCAATCAACTTCTCCAGTGTAATTGTAATAGACACTAACACCTTCAAATACACGTTCCAGAATGCTAGT
Organism: Eucalyptus sideroxylon x Eucalyptus melliodora; assembly: GCA_016097485.1. Taxonomy (NCBI): domain Eukaryota; kingdom Viridiplantae; phylum Streptophyta; class Magnoliopsida; order Myrtales; family Myrtaceae; genus Eucalyptus; species Eucalyptus sideroxylon x Eucalyptus melliodora. The sequence goes on along the minus strand of CM027831.1, from coordinate 22,575,694 downwards.
CCCATCTGGACAACCATCAATCTTTCTGCAGACCTAGTAAAAAGAAGGACATAATGTGTGTCCAAATATGCTCAGCAGATATGTCTAAAACATTGTTCTGGATATGCTATATAATGTGGACACTAAGTGATGAGACGTCCAGCTCACCCAACACTTAAAAGTTCCAGAAAAACAGGACTCAGCTGAAAAGAATCCAGAAAATGGAACAGGTAGGACGTAGCTATACCACACAGAGTGTTGGATGTATATATACAGTATCACAAAGCTTGTGAGCAAGTTCAGTAAATTTGGAACATCGTTTTTTAAATTAATGGGGGCTTAAAGTTTTGAAGTGGATGGTGTTGATTTCAGCCTGTTTTTTTTTTTTTTTTTCCCTTGGCTAAATCTGTTTCTGCATCTCCCAACTCAACACGTGTTATTTCAAGTCCTACTGGTATCTTTTGTGCAGAGTTTAATTTTGACATAAAATCTATATTGGAAAGCAAGCTAAAATATAGGGAATAAAAAAAAAAAAAAAGCAGCCTTAAAACAGGGCATTCAAAAACAATATTAATTAGAGAATCATTTCCTTAAGATGTAATGACCACCAAATTCCCTCTGCTATCATTATGATGCATCTCAAGACACAAATTCAGAAAGTAGTCATGGATGATTCGTATTAAATTCCTAGAAAATATTTTTTTTTTAAAAAAGGATGGCATCTTGTCATAGTACTAGTTCAGATAAAAGGAAGTAGTGTCATATGGGACCAAGGTTTCATTTGATGATGAAGTTATATCAGAATCTTGACTAACCTCTCTTATTGGGTATCCGGGTAGAGGCATAAGAAATTCAGAAGGATATGGATAGTCAACCATTGCCAAAAAGGAGTAAGCGGAATCCAGCCAATTAGCCAGCTCTTCTGTATTCTTTAACTCCCTACCAACATGCAGACTTCAATTAATTTAGGTTGCACCAAGGACAAGATAATGACATTAAGCATTAGAGGCCCATGTAAGCTCAATCAGGTGGGCAACAAATTGACTGAAGGATCATTGTCTTTGTTTACTTTACCGACATAGCCGGAACATTTTTGTCAGTTTTGAAAGACCATTCTCCTTCTGGCCTTCGGATATCAATGCATTCCAGGATGCTTTAATGGTGTTAAAGCAGCTAGTACTTTCACGCTGCAGTTTTCAGTTGAAAAATAAGATGACATGGATGCACATAAGTATGTTCACTTCAACAAGAGAAGAATGGTTAAAATTGACCACACACTTTAAAATCATTGGAGACAATGTCGTAGAACGTTTCTGGTGGCACAATATCTTCGAACTGAAGAATCGGAGCTGAAGAAGCAAGTGCGCCTATGGCAATATGCGGATACTTTAACCTCATCCATGCTGCTAACACTGTGAAAGATTACCATGCAAAATGTTCAATGAACCTCAAAGGGGAACAAGAAAAAAATTCTTATACATCAAAAACTGAAATTTTCTGCCCAATCCAAAAATTTTAAAATGTTCAAGAAGATGACCGATACATCAAAATTCTCTAGGAAAACTATTTTGACCAATCTATGCATAGAGAAACACAGTAGACAGGAGAAAAAATGTAGAGTTCAAAACGTAGTTCAAAGGGCTTTACTTACTTCCACCGTATGAACCACCAAAAAGAACAACAGGGCAAGCCTCAGCAGACAAGTTTCGCTTCAAGTCTGTGATCAACACCGCGAAATCAGCGAGCGCTTGCTCCGCCGTAAGATAAGACAAGGAAGCGGCATTCTTGTACGCTTCCTCTTGACTCCCATATGGCGTTGACTCACCATAATACCGATGCTATGAATCAATCAATCAACCAAGATGAGTGCAACTACTAGTCAAACTCCTATAAAACCAGCCGACAATAACCCATGTTTGTAGAGGTAGGGATGCATTTGGGTTTTCGTGTAAGCTTCCGAATTTTCAAATTTCACAAAGAATTTGAGGAAATTAGAGAAATTATCTTATACCAAGATGTTCGAGTTTTCTTGAAACGTTCTCAGCATGGATCTTTACGGTCTAAATTTCGGAAATTTTCCAACACCAAACAGAAACACGAATTCGACGAGAGCACCTACTTCGGGGAAAACCACCATGGCACCGAAGCTCGGGGCGATCTCCCACACGAAGCCCGAGTTGGCAGCGAACCACTCGATGTCGCCTTCATTCCCGCAGTACAAGAAGATGGGTCCGAGCCGATCGGGCCCGACCCAGTGCTCCGAGCTGATGAGGTACCGCTGCCTGAACGTCGGCAGCTCCGCGAAGCTGAAGTGGTCGAGCTGCTGCTCGAAGTACCGCGTCTCGTATCGGTACCCAAGAAGCTGATCCGACCGCCGGTTGCGGTGGTGGGGTTTGGAGGTCGAGAATCTGCCGAGGAACCTCGGGGCGCCGCGGGAGGAGATGGGTTTGAAGGACGGGGAAGATGAGGATTGCTGAGCGAGGATGGAGAGGAGGACGATGGAGAATGATAACGCGGCGATGGCGGGCTTCGCCATCTTCTCTGCACTTTGTTCGTTGTTTTCAGGTGGCTTCGTTCTGCATTTGTGGATGTTTAAATATGTGGCAACGGGAGCAGGAAATCCGATCAAAGCAGGTAGGTGTTTTTAATTTGGATGATGCTCCTGATTTTAATCAGGTTTTGGTTTCTTAATTTTGACAACTTTGGGTATTTCCTATTTCGGAAGAAATCTAATCTGCATACGTATGAAATATCCAAGTTTCATCTCACATATCCCCATTGGATGTTTTTATTTGAGTCATGTCCGTGTTATGGCCAGTTTTATCATGTTTTAGATAGGAATCAAATATAAAATAAGATAAATTTTATATTGTCATGTCTTTTTAAAAAAAAAAAAATTATCATAGCTACCAAATGTATTTTTATTGTGAGTTTTCTATAAGAAAATATGGGATAACACTCATGATTTGCTTTGGATCTAATTGGGAAGAAAGAACACTTTAGTGATTGAGTATGTCAACTCTTTACTAAATGAATTCAAGGCACAAGTCAAAAGTTTGATACAACGTTTACTTTAGCGTCAAAAGTCCACTAACTCATCTAAGTGACGAATTGGATAAAAAAAATATCATTTAAGTGCATTCGGCGACAAATTCCAGTCAAATATACCACATGGCTTTTTTAATTAAATGTTATCGCCTAGCTAGCCTTTTAATTAAAAAAGAAAGTCCACATGGACGATGAGGTGCATTTAATCAAAAAATGACATCGTACTAGAGAAAATATCTCTTTTTTCTCTCTTTCTTTCTCTCGATCTCTCTCTCATTCAAGCCCTCATGGCGATCGAACCTCCCTTTGCCGAGACGCTACGACCATCAAATCTTGCAAATCTCACGACTCCACGCCTCCGCCTCGGAGCGAAATTCGTCCTCGAGGTCAAATGATGCGACTGCGATGAGGCCGAGCAAGGTTCGACTAGGCTAGACGGATAGGGATTCCTCCTCATCCCTGTACAATCATCCCATCTTGGAAGAGATAAAGAGTGCAAGGACGGAAAAATCGCGCTAGGATTTATGAGTTCGACTGGTTGGAGCTTTCGGTCACAATCAAGGTCATGAATAAGCGAGTTGATTTTTCTTCAAAAAAATGGGGCTCACGGTCGAGGACATCAATAATTATCACCTAGTCCTGGGTCGTAACATGAAGAAAAACATGATTCCAGTGTTCGATTTGTTTCTATGCCCTAATTTAGCCCCAATTGGTCAATTTGAGCCGACTCCCCCCGTGTCGAATCTGTTGCTCACTCACTCTCCCTCTCTCCCCTTGCAATTTGTAGTTTCTCCACACATTCTTCTTCAGTTTGAAGAAGATGGGGGTCGAAGGATTCGATCGATCGATGGAACATCTCTCTTTGAGCTTCGACGGAGGATCTGAAGTCGGGCGACCCTCTTTTTCCTACGAACTTCGTGGCCATCCACCATCTACGAGAGCAACGGCTCAAGCGACGGCAGCCGCAGCAAAGACCGAAGCAACTCGAGACACGGTGACGATCACCCCAACGAAAACCACCGCAACGAAGGACGCCCCCCACCGCGGCTGCCATGCCCACCTCTAGCGCAAAAGGTCCGGCGAAAACAACTAGAACAAGAGCTTGGGGTAAACATGTAAACGACTCCGTTTGGGATTATTAATGTCGGCTAGGTATGCCGGCAAGTCCTATGAGCTAGAAAAAGTGATAAAAAAAAAATTGCCATGTCAGATTCTCGATGACCCAAATTGAAGTTGACACTTAAATAATCGTCTTTAAAAAAATGGTCGATACTTAAGTGATCCAAAAAAAAAAAAAATTATACCGAAATGAGTGCAATATAGGACTTTTAGTACTTTTAGTATCCTTATGAAAAAATTTCCTAAAATTAAAAAAAATGTGAATTTCAAGTTATACCAAAATGAGCACAATATGAGACTTTTAGCATTTATAGTGTCCTTATGCCATGAATTCATAGTTATTGATACTTGTACCAAAAAATGTGAATTTCAAGTGTCCTCATTGTTCCTCATTGATTATTCTAGTTAATTTATTTCTCTTGCATTTGACTTGAATTGCAAAATTAGTTAACTTTTGCATTATCTTTACAATAATTTGTTGGAGCTAACAATACAACCTAGAATGGAGGTTAAATAAATTGAGTGATGATACTTTAAACTTTTGTGGAATATTAAACAATTAGCACTCAAGTAAGTATCTCAAATAGAATAGCAATGTAAAGATGACAAGTAGATCAGAGTGAAGCAAGACAATCACATAGTGATTTATAGTGGTTTAGCTTAATAATCAAGCTTACGTCCACTCTCAGACTAGCAACATTAATAGTGGCTGGATTCCACTAAAAATTAGTTGAGCAAGTTAAAACTGAATAGGATCGTTCCTTTCAATTGATAGATCCCACTATTAGGAATTACACATTGTTCTTATCACTCATAAACTTAACAATCAACTATTCTATTGCTAAACCAGTACATAGAGCAATAAAGAATAAGATCAAATACAATTTCTATGATAGTAATTGCAATATTCAAGATGTCCAACCCGCTTCACAACATCATTGGTCTTTTTATATTGAGGTACTTAATGTAATCGTTGGATATCTTCAAGTATGATTGCTAGCTATTGAAAGTCGTTGGGGACATAATCAAAAAAAAAAAAAAAAATCGTTGGGGGAGACCTCAAAATTGACACTGTTCCCACAGCCGCTTCCTCTAACAATCTTAGGCTTTCTGAAATAGGCACGCTACGTCTGTCAAAACTATTAACTCTCAATTGCTTTTTTGATTACTTTCCCAGTTTTTCCGTTAGAGTCCAATCCTGTAAAGGCTATATTTGTACTATCAACGGTCATCTTTTCAGCGCATATCTCAATCTCATAAGACCTAATGGATCACTATCACTATTGTACGCACACTATCACTTATGTTGATCGTGAGTAACCTAGCTAACTATCTTCAATGACCTCAATGACCGAATAACACGAGACGTTAAGATTAATGATCCTACAATCCTCGTCAGTATCAAGGGACTTTTGAGAATACTAACTTCATTGATCCTACCAAGTAACCATAAGACATCACCCTCTTCTGCACTTGTAAGTTTAATACATCAAAGCCTAATTTCTTGGTGAAGCAAGATCATTGTGTGATAATTTTTCTGATATGGGCTAACATTAATTGATATTGTAATATACCATTTTATGGGATTGGTATAATAAATTGAGATAAAAGATTTATTAATTAGTTTTATATGGGGTTAGCTAGTGTGGCCGAATTGAACCCGACCTGTGATAAGAAGGCATGGCTAAAACCTCTATAAATAATACTAAAATCTCTCCTCTTATCGTGACACACAATTATCCTCAAATAAGAAAAGTTTACAAAATGCTGAAAATGAGAGGCAGCCTCATTGAACTAATGATACAGATGGCAATAAAGGATAAACACTTGGACTTTGGATTATTGCTATCCTATATCAAGAACGATAGATTCCAAATCAGGTGTACACATCTCTTTATTTAATTATATGTGTTCTTGATTCTAGTTATGGAGATTTTGAAATGTGCTTCGCGTCTCACATGTGGTATTGGAGCAGGCATAGTCTAAAAGGATTTGGCTCTTTTTTTTTTTTCATGACTTTTTTGTGAAGTAAAAATCAATTTTGATTACATAAACGGCAAGAGCCCGTCGAGACGAGCATTTTGAGTGGCCATGCGCCACCAGGAAAGGTCGCACGCACTCCCTTTCAAAAGCACGCACCGTTGGGAGGTAGCGTGCGTCAAGCATGCGCACCCACACGCGCCCAAGTCCATCACTAATGCATGTATTAGGCTGACATCTTTGTTACGTCAGCAACCGGGTGACACAACCTAGATTTGACCTGACTGTTGACCTATGACCCGACCCAGTTGACTATTGATCCGACTCGATATCCAACCCATTTGACCCATCCTCTATTGACCGGTCGGACCAACGGTCCAATTCGGTTCAAGCGCTGTGCACATGCATTACACGTGTTATGCACTCTAGAGGCTCATGAAAGCGCGTCAAAGCTCTCATTGGCGAGTTCTTTGAAGTTTAGATGCTCGTATATAGATGCTCTATACTATGATATATTTATTTTATATTTTTGATGAGTTTATGGATGTGAAAATATATACGAAACCCTAAATACATGTATTTTCTATATTTTTCCATGATTTTGGAAATATAGGTGTAAGTTTATTAATTCATAGATAGTATGTATAAGATTCAACATGTATCAACGTGTATCAATGAATGGAGCAATGTAATTGGCATAACATATGATCTTATTCTTTTGTTAATACACCCTGCATAATAATCTAGATTTTATTCATTGGAAGTTGAACAATATACATTGATAGAAGGACATCGATCTTCTATGTCTCGCAATATTTAACACATTGTAATTTTGAAGTTTCGGGTTTTAGTTATGCATAGTGGACAATTAACGTAGAACTTGATTTTTTTCGTTAGCGTGTAGGTGTTATTTTATCAGTGAATAAGCATAATTTAGTCATATTGTTAAGAGTAATGTAGAACTCGATTTTTAATATCATTTTTTCAATAATTGATAGGAATACGAGTTCATCAATTCGGATAACCATCGCAGGTTGGTTTTTAGCTTTTATATATAAGTGATACTATATCCTCATTGAATTTGTAAACTTATATTTGGATGGCATATGGATTAGATATACTATGAGTTATGAAATAGCATGTTTATTGCATAAAATTTGAATTGAGCATTGACTACCTTTTGTTTATTTGAAATGGAAACATTTATATTGCCTATAGTTTGAGTTGATTGTCCATAAATTGTTTGCAAAACCTTTTTATGAAAGAATCGTGAAAAGTTCATAATTTTTATGAATATGGTTTATCAAAGGTAGTTTGATATATATTGAAGAGTAAAAAGTCATATGATTTTGTTTGTGAATCAAAGTATTGATCAAGTTTTTGATTTTGGTTGTAGGTTATTGGAAATTGAGATCGATGGATTATGCCCAATGTCTCTATGAATCGATTGAGGGGTTTGTGGATATGTATACTACTTTAAGGATATCCTTATGGACCAACCATCAACAATATAGGTGGAGACCTAGCTAAGAGGTATGTTGGTCAATTCGTCATGGGATGTCATGTGTGATCATGGTTAAAGAGTTGAGCATGAGATCAATCAATGAAATGGACCATTAACATATGATTTGACAAAATTGATTAGTGGACTATACTAGTGATTATTTGTTTTGATAATAGTGATGAAAATGATATTTTTGCTATAAGTATAGTTATATTAAAGCAATACATAACTCATTTTGATCTTGTAAGTTTGTTATATTTTGGATTTGGTGGAAATGAGTTATGTTTTTGTGTCTTAATCGTGCATAATGGATGTTCAATCTGCTTTGAAGAGATGAATTATTCACTAGACTGTGGTTACTCATTCCATTCATTTTACTTGCTTTTCAGGTTCTTTTACGAGCTGCAAGTAGGACAAAAGCATTATCGATATCAGGAGGACAATTTTATAGTAGAGGTTTTTGGGCATGAGTTATACATGGCTTTAGTGGGCTTTTGAGTGAGTTGTATTGGAAATGTATGTATATATTCTTTATGGATTATAGAAAATTCTAATGTTATAATCGGATGGCCTTTTACTAAATATAAATGGATCTATATATTTCGATATTAGATTAGGACATGATTACTCTTCAGATTGCATTCTTTAAAAGAGAACAGTGTACGATTGTCATTTTTATTGTTGATCGGGGGTTTAAATACACGCCATTAGTTAAATATATAGGACAAGGGGGCAAAAAGCCTCATTTATATTACATATCACATCAGCTTAAAGGAGGACAAAAGATATAATTCTATTATTCACTTAAGAACTCCAACTATCACACTTCACATCCACAAAAATAGAGTTCATCTTTTACACTCATAAAGGATTTTTTTTTTTTTTTGAAAAAAAGGAGATCGCCCCAATAATTACGATGAAAAATAAAACGGAAAATCCCATCACCATCACCTTCTTCCTCCTCCTCCCCCTCTTATTATTATTATTATTATTATTTTTTTTTAAACGTAAAGATTGTGGTTTTATGTCTAAAAAGACCAAATGAAAAATTTCCAGTCAGAGTGATCCTCGTCATGAAACTCCTTTCCATCTCATTCACTTACCTTCCACTTGATCATAGTGACCACAACGAGAATTTGGATCCAGTCCATGCAAGAATACGCCGGCCTCATGGTCATGGAATGCTAGCCGGAAAACCCACTTGGAAAACGATTTCTTCTTTGAGACAATGGCCTTATTGCACCTCTGACCACTAATGGCCTCATTGCGCTAGAGGCAAATTTGACTGTTAAATTATTGATCCAATTTCTAGAAACTTCAAGATAAACATTAAATAGAGAAGTGAAGAAAAATCCTAGAAAAGAAATTTAGCTTAGGCGGCAATGTAGAATTGTAGAAGTGTTTAAGAAGATCATGTGTGGAGAAGAAGGAAAGTAAAAAAATCTCTGACAAAGAGCAGAGATTTTCCTTGAGTAAGTCGGCCAATATCGTCCATTTTGGGCTGTAGGCCAACAAATTCAACAAATTCAGCTCCATCCCCTTTTCTTTGTACTACAATTAAATAATGAAAGCTTTCCTTTCATTCCTTTGTGCTACCTTGCCATCACTCTCTTATAAGCATTCTTCTTGTTTCTTTGTCCAATCATTTCTTACCCACATTGTTCTTAGTTCTTTTGCTCCTTGATATATTTCACACACAAAACACTCATTTGCACACACTCACATCAAATACACGCTTCCGCAAATACCAATAGTAGTATCAAAGCCATGTCTTTGGTTGGTAATGGGTGTTAGTCCTACCTACCCATTCCTAAAACTACCCTTTCCAAATAACCAATGACTAAACTATCGCCAACTCTACCTCATCCTCATTTCCCATCCCTATCTTTGATGGGAACATTGATGACTTTTGGAGCATAAAAATAACTACATTCTTGATGGCCCATGACTTGTGGGACATTGTGAAAAATGGTTACGAGGCTCTACAAGAAGATGCAAGTGTTCCGAAGGATCAACTACAAAAGGATGCAAGGAGACTATGCTTTATTCAGCAAGCACTCTCAAGAATTGTATTTTTGAGAATAATTGGAGCGAAGATTGCAAAGACAGCTTGGGCAATATTACGAGAAGAATTCCAAGGATAAAATAAAAGTATGCACTATTCACCTTCAAACTCTATGAAGAGATTTTGAGAATTCTAAAATGAAAGGGTTGTTCAAAAATATTAAAATTGAGAGCCTATGGAGATGGAATCACTGATCAAAGGGTTGTTCAGAAAATATTGGTGTCACTTACTAAAAAATACAATCCCATAGTCACAAATATAGAAGGAATTAAGGACTTGATGACCCTGACAGTGAGTGAATTTATTAGCTCTCTAGAAGCACATGAGAAAAGACTAATGGCACAAGATGAAGATTCAATTGAAAGTGCCTTTCAGTCTAAAATAAACATGTAGTCTCATCGATCTAATGGAAGGAGTTCATGGAAAAATGAAAGAGGAGGAGAAACTACACAAAAGGAAAACTATCCATCTTGTGGTATTTGCAAGAAAACAAATCATTTGGAGAAGGATTGCTTGTTTAAAAATAAAAAGCAATGCCACTTTTGTAAAAGATATGGCCACATAGAAAAAGATTGTCACTTGAAAATAAATAATTGAGCAAACTATGTTGAAGAAAACGAAAGTGAAGAGAATACATTCTATCCAGGTCAAGCGGCAAATGATAAGAAAAATTATACATGGTACATTGATAGGGACGAATCTACATTCACCGATATTGATAAGTCAGTGAAATCCCAAGTAAAATTGGGCAACGACGCATTAGTGGATGTTAAAGGAAAAGGTACTATCGTTGTTGAAACAAATAAAAGCCCAAAATATATTCATAATGTATATCTTGTCCTAGTCTTGCACAAAATCTACTAAGGTGGGGCAAATGCTACAAAGTGGGTATTCTCTATACTTTAGAAGAGATGCCTGCATTATCTATAATAAATATAAAAATATCATTACCTTTGTTAAGATGGAAGATAGGAATTTTCCTTTTTGATGGAATTATGTCAAAGATTTAGCTATGAAGGCTCAACTTGATGATTCATGGCTTTGGCATCAAAGATTTGGCCACTTCAACTTTGCTAGGCTAAAAACTCTCCATTAGAAAAATATGATGAGAGACTTTCCATCTATTTTAGAAATTTCAAATGTTTGTGAAGGTTGACTCATTGAAAATCAACAGAGGCAGTCCTTCCCATCTGGAGGTACATGGAGAGCTACAAAGCCATTAGAACTAGTCCATATGGACGTATTTGGTCCAATGAGGACGCCCACATCTATTCAAAATAAATATTTCATCCTATTTATTGACAATTACACAAGAATAACGTTGGTGTAGTTTCTTCAAGAAAGATCAAAGGTTTTCTCCATCTCCAAAAAATTCAAGAACCACATTGAGAATCAAAGTGGTTGAAAAATCAAAGTCCTAAGGAGGGATAAAGGCACATAATACAATTCAAAGAGGTTTGATAAATTTTGTGAAGATGAAGGAGTCCATCATCAACTAACTGTTGGCTATGCCCTTGAGCAAAATGGAGTAGCGGAAAGAAAGAATAGAACTATCATAGAAATGGCAAGGTCTATGCTAAAGGAGAAAGGCCTTCCTAACTCGTTCTAGGTAGATGCAGTTTACATAGCCGTATACATCTTAAAGAGAAGTCCAACTAAAGCAATCCAAAATAAGACTCCAATCAAAGCATGAAGCAGATGGAAACCTTTAGTGAAGCATCTCAAGGTATTTGGCTGCATATGCTACATCCGCGTCCCTACTTAGAAAAGGAGTAAACTCAATGAAAAGATATAAAAAAAAGGAATATTCCTCAATTACAACAATCAATCAAAAGGCTATCAGGTTTATAACCTAAGAAGCTCATGATCAGTTAAGACGTCGTGTTCGACGAGAATGCTGCTTGGAATTAGGAGGACGAGAAGATCAAGAAGTAGTATGTCACCTTGCTAGAGACACAATTTGCTCAAGAGGAGTCAACAACACAAGAAGAAGGAGAAGTGCCAGTTTCCAACACTCACGATGTAACTCCACTAATCTCCCTAAGAGTAAGCAAGAAGAATCTACTCCAAAGTCTCTAGTACTAGGGCAAAAACCCTTAGAAGAATTTATGATATATGCAACTTTGCTACTTTAGAACTAGAAAACTACGAATAGGCATCCAAAGAAGAAGTTTGGATAAAAGCCATGGAGGAAGAGATCAAGATGATCTAGAAAAATGAAACTTGGGAGCTTGTTGATCACCCCGAAGACAAAGAGATCATTGGTGTCAAGTGGGTTTATAAGACAAAGCTCAACTCGAGATAGAACAATCTAGAGGCATAAAGCAAGGCTTGTGGTGAAAGGATACTTGCAACAACCAGGTATTGATTATATTGAAACTTTCACTCCCATGGCTTGCCTCAAAACTATTTGGGCACTCATAGCCCTAGCAACACAAAAAGAATGGAAGATCCATCAACTAGATGTAAAATCAGCATTCTTAAATGGATATATTCAAGAAGAAATATATGTGGAACAACCCCAAGGCTTTATTGTAAAATGCCAAGAAGAAAAAGTACTCAAACTAAAGAAGGCCCTCCTTGTGTTAAAGTAGGCACCATAAGTGTGGAATAGTAGAATTGATGAATGCTTCATCAAGCAAGGATTCAGGAAGAGTATGAGTGAGCCAATGCTCTACATCAAGACCTAAGGTAAGTCCAACACTCTCATTATCTCTCTATATGTAGATGATCTCATATATACAAGGAACAATGGAACAATGATCCAAGAATTCAAAGAAGAAATGATGACGACATTTGATATGACGAACTTGGGCTTGATGCATTATTTCCGCAACATCGAGATCGATCAACATGAAAGAGTTTTTATCTTGTAGAAGAAATGTACTCAAGATGAACTATTGCAAAGCCATTACAACTTCATTCATGACAAATGAGAAGCCACTGAACAAAGATGGAACAGAAAAAGATGATGCCTCCATCTATAGAAGTCTAATTAGCAGTCTACTATATCCCACTACCATGTGATTGAACATCATGTACACAACAAGCCTACTATCATGGTTCATGCAAAGTCCGAGTCAAATATTAGAGCTGCTAAGGGAATTCTCATATATTCACAAGGAACTATAGATTATAGCATTTGGTATCGGCTAAGTGCAAACACCAAGCTTATTGGCTACACTAATAGCAACTGAGTAGGTTCAACTAATGACAGGAGGAGTACTATTATGTAGTTACATTGGGTTCTAGAATCTTCTCATGGGCATCCAAAAAATAATACTCAGTGGCATAGTCTACTGTAGAAGCTAAATATGTCATAGCTGCTATGACCACAAGTCAAGCAATATGACTTTGAAGAATTCTAGAAGACATTGGAGAAGTACAAATAGAACCGACTCCGATACTTTGCGACAATAAGTCCGCGATTGCTATATCAAAGAATTTAGTATTCCATGGAGGAACCAAATATATCCGGAGAGATCAAGCTCAAATATTGTAAGACCAATGATCAAGTAGCAGACATATTCACTAAAGAACTACTGTTAGCCAAGTTTGAGAAATTGTCAAATATGCTTAGTGTAACGCAAAATTGGATTAAGGAGGAGTATTAAATTATTGATCTAATTTCTAGAAACTTTGAGATAGACATTAGCTAGAAAAGTTAAGAAAATTTCTAGAAAATAAATCTAGCTAGGCGGCAATGTACAAGTGTAGAAGTGCCTTGGAAGCTCATGCGTGGAGAAGAAGTACAAAAATCTCTGACAAAGAGCAGAGATTTTTCTTGACTAAGTCGGTCATCTATACATAGGCTTTTGATCGTCTATTTTGATCTGTAGACCAACAAGTTCAGCTCCATCCCCTTTTCTTTGTACTACAACTACATATTTAAAGCTTTCATTCTGTCCCTTGTGCTCTCTTGCTGCCACTCTCTTGTACACTTTCTTGTTGTTTCTTTGTCCAATTATTTTTTATCCACTTTGTTTTTAGTTCTTTTGCTCCCTTGATATATTTCATACACAAAATGCTCTTTGACATATACCAACATCAACGAATGCCTTGATGCGCCGGATGGCTATCTCGAGGGTTTCTTCGGCCATATTCGCAAAGCACACTCGGAACCATCCTGGCTCGCTGCAGTGGCATGATGACCCTGGCGAGATGTTCAGCTTGACGTCGTACACGATCTTCTCCCACAGCTCCATTTCGGCTTCAAACGTGCTCGAACTCAACAGATGTCTCATGTCAACCCAGGAGAATAGCCCCGCGTTGCTCTTGAGGCAGCTAATGCCCGCGTTCTGGAGGCCCGAGATGAGCGACGCATGCCGTTTTTCCAGCCTCTTCTTGTTCTCGGAGATGTAGTTCCTGGTGAACTTCTCGTCCGAGAGGAGCACGGAGAGAAAGTACTGAGTCTGCGACGAGACAAGCCCGAAGCTTGACATCTTGGTTGCCGAGGCGATGATCGAACCGTTGTTCGTGTAAATAGCTCCAACCCGAAAACCTGGGAGGCCGAGGTCCTTGGAGAGGCTGTACACGACGTGGACCCTATCCCAAACCTCCGCTTTCTCGTACTTTGAAAGAACCTCCAGCGATGCTTGTGTAGTTTGGAGAGCCAAAAACGGTGCCCGAGTAAATCTCGTCGCAGACGAGATGGATTTGCTTCTCAACGATGAAATCCATGAGGAGGTCAAGCTCGGCTCGGGTCATTGTTGTGCCGAGTGGGTTCGACGGGTTGGTGACGAGGACACCTTTGACTTTGAGGTTACGGTTTTGGGCTTCTTGATAAGCTTGTTGGAGAGCACGAGCAGTGATCTTAAAGCCATTGGAGCTTGTACAGTGTATTGGCACAATCTCTGCTCCTGTTCTCCATTTCAGGTCCCTGTCAAATCTGGAGAACATAAAGTACACGTAAACGAGTTGAAATTCGGAGGAAAAATCAGCAAATAGCCGGCTTCATGCAAAAGCAACGAGTAACTTGACATTGGAGCAATAAATATGGTCAAAAAGAAGGAGGACATGGATTTATCTCAAAGAAGGGTGGCGCCTAATGACGAAAATCAACCCCAAAATAAAAAAAAAAGCTTGTTGCCAGAAAAACACTAACGCAAGTCCTATTATTGTTTGCTCGAAAAATAGCTCGAAAATGACAGGATGTGATTGTTGGAAGTTGAAATGAATATAGGAAGCAAATAATCATTTGACTGAGTTTTAAATTCGATATAACATCCTTTCCAAACATATCTATATTCATTAACGGGATGGTCTATAAGGACAATAATGCTAGTATCATATATACCCTAACATATATAGACGGTTGCACCCAATAAGTGCTCGTGTACCCTGGGTAATATGGGGTGGGAATGAGAATGGTGTCACCGGCTTTGGCGAGGCAGAACACGAGAGTCTCGTTTGCAGAAGTCGCACCAGCAGTCAGAACTATCTTGTTCGGGTCGAAGCTCACTTTGTTTCCTCTGATTTCCGCCATGAACTGCACCAAGGCCTGCAAACATCACAGCTGCGAAAAGTCAGCATCGATATATACCTATATGTATACGTATATATTTGTATACTGTTGAAAAATAAGTCTCTGGAAAAAAAAAATGGGTTAGTATTTGTTAAAATATGATCCATTTTTGAAAACTCTAGAATACACTAGAAATGGAGAAGCTAGAAGTCGGCAGCAACAATTTGCTTCATGCAAAAGGAAAGTAAGGGGCTGTTTGGTTCAGCATTCCCAAGGGGCTTTCAGCCCCGAAAGCCCCTCGGGAAAAATTTCAGCCGTTTGGTTCAGCATTTGGAGCCATACTTGGGGGAATGCTAGCATTTGGAATGCTAGCAGAATGCTGAAGAGGGGATTAATGAACTTTTTTTCTTCCAATATTGCCCTTGCTGATAATTACGTTTTCCTATTATACCCTCAAAAACTACTGTTCATCGTCTTCCTCGTTGAACTTATTTCTTCAAGAGTGAAGCTCAGCCGGCGGAGCTCAACCGGCCGGAGCTGGTCGCCCGCGCATTGCCGTCGCCAAGCACCGCCGTCGCGTGGGTCGCGGCCTCAGGCGACGTCGCCTAGGTCGCGCGACCCATGCGACGGGCTGAGCGGTGCTCAGCCGGCCAAATCTGGTCGCCACGCACCGCCGTCGCCAAGCACCACCGTCGCCACGCACCACCGTCGCGTGGGTCGTGGCCTCAAGCGGCGTCGCCTGGGTCGCGCGACCCACGCGACGGGCTGAGCACCGCCTGATCTGGTCGCCACGCACCGCCGTCGCGTGGGTCGCGCGGCCTCAGGCGTCGACGCCTGAGGCCGTGTGACCCACGCGATGGCAGTGCGTGGGCAAGCGCGGCCCAGCGGCGTCGCCCGAGGGTGCGCGACCCACAAGACAGCGGTGCGTGGGTCGCGCGACCCGGCGACGCCGCCGAGGCCGCGACCCACACGATGGCGGTGCGTGGGTCGCGCGACCCACCGCCTCCCCACCACCACAGCCACCGGTCACCTCCCCCACCACAGCCACCGGCCGCCTCCCCCACCAGCTTCGGCTGCCTCCCGAACGTTCCCCTCCTCGGATTCAACATCTCCTTCTCCTTTCTCCTTTTCTTTTTTTCCTTTTTCTTTTCAGCTCAAAGCTCCTTTGTGAAATGCACAAAAATAAAAAGGGTTCCCAAACACTTTAGCATTCACAAAATGCCCATTTTTCTAAAGATACTTGGGGAAATGCAAAGGCATTTCCCCAAAGTTGAACCAAACACCCCCTAAAAGTCGACAAAAGTGGCTGAGAGCTGTAGAAGATAGAAAAATGGAGAAAAAGGGAGAAGCAACGAGAAGATCCTGAAGAAGCCGCAACAAGCAGAAGCTAAAGAACGCAAGCTGAATTTTATATTGATCCTTGTACAGTGTCAAAGTCGGTTGTAGCTTTTAGTCGGTGAAACTTGTCTATAAATAGGCAAGAGTACTCAGCCTATCGGAACATATATGCATACGTATATATTTGTATACTGTTGAAAAATAAATCTATGGAAAAAAAAAAGGGTTAGTATTACTTTTCTTACTTCCTTGAACGCAGGAAGGCCGTGATAGTCCTGGAAGAGTGCGAGCTCTCTGAATATGGACTCCCCATTTCTCTTGAACCCGGCTACGTCTTGATTTTCGGACAGCCATGATTCAAGAAGATCAAGCGAGAGCTGCACGGAAAAGGAAAAGGAAAATAAAAGGAATGAAGTTAAGGACGTGGCCGGTGACATGACATGTAATCCAAACATGTATTGGAAAGTCCAATTGATTAAGCGTCAAACCCCATGGTGACACATGAATGTCATCTTGCATAGGCGAAAAGCATTCATGTATTTCTTTTCTCCCTACGGATTCTGAATCAGTAAAATTCGCTCGAGAGAGAGAGAGAGGGAGGGAGATGGTGTTATACCTGATTCTCAGCGAGACCCATCTGAATGATGCCCTGTGGATTCTGGGTTTGGTCGTATGGATTCTTCTCGTACGCCTGCAGTCCAAGGAAGTACGAGGAGTCTTGGCCGTGAGAGTTGCACTTGGCTTTCCCTGACGGTAGTAGCCTCATCCTTCTTCCTTGTCCTTCTGGATTTCTTATAGTTTTGATCTTTGGTTCACACAGAATATGCAGATAGCGAGGAAGAGAGAGAAAAAGTGAGAGAGGGTTAGGGGGTTTGGAGAATAATGACACCGCGATGATCTGTTTTGTCGTCCCTCTTAATAAAGAGACGGTGCCTTCCCTGCCAAGTGATTTCCCAAAAATACCGATTAAATTGCTTACCCGGTTTCCTTCGAAGATTAGGAAGGAAAATATCCCTGAATGGGATGACAGTGAGATTACTTATATGGTAAAAATAAAGTAAAGATAGTGATTAAACTGAATAAAATAAATGAAATACTTATTACAGTATAAAATTTTATAATACTTAATGATTTCCGCCATCTAAATTTTTTAGTCTATTACATTTTGGATTTACTTTTCTTGAATAATGTGATTAGGTTTGTTTCGTACGTGAATCCAAAATCATGATTTTTTGCTCCTTGCTCATAGTAGATAAGATAAAATGGAAATCAATTTAAGCAGGTTTCTTAATTTGGATAATTTTTCTATTCCTTAATTTTAAAAGGTTTATTTTGGAAAAATGTATTTTGTATATATACGAAATAGAATTCTATTTGAGCACGTACCAGAGCAAATGGTAAGAATGTCAGGATTTTTTTCGTTGGGAATTTTCTGTCATGGAATTGCACTTGGGCTATATTTGGTCATCTGAATTTCTAATTAAGATAAAACTTGATAGGATATGTGTCGCGACCAAATTTTTGGGTGAATCACCTAAGGTTTACTAAGCCTGAACTTAGCTCAGGCTCTCCCAAGCTTATACCAATTCGCGCGACTTAGGTTCAAGTTCTTAACATGCAATTGATTTTTTAATTAGGAGTCGCCACTAATCTATTTTTGGTGAGTTGATTAGAAATCCAAGTAACATGAGACTTACTTTACTCCTACGAACCAGAGATTTGTGAGTTCGGAGATTTGGTTACGCTAGATTTCTCTAATACCCTTTTCGGTACTTTTCTCTTTTATTTTGAAAAAAAAATGTTTGGCAAGCAGCTTGAATTGATTTTAAATCTATTTCCTAACATGTGAGATGACCATACGGATGCGCAAACCACAATTTAACGCCTAGATAAAAGCAATGAATAAATTGCAGGACTTACCTTGTAACAACGAAAGCATCTGCAATGTTTGATTAGAATTCACATCGATAATTATAGATATGATTCTAATTAACACACAATTTTTTATTTTTTTCACTTATTCAATGAAAATCATGCAATGCATGCTACTAATCTAACATAAAATGATATGACATGGCAATATGACCAAAACTATATAAAATAAAATGCAGTCTATACTAAAGAATAAAATTGATTTATTCTAAAGACAATTTTTGGTTCATATTCAAAAAAAAAAAAAAAAGACAATTTTTGGTATTTTATAGGAAATTCAAATTATAAAAATACGAAAATTATCTACCTAAATTAAGATATCATCTAAATTGTATTAGGAATTAGGTTAAGCCAAATCCTAATTTAAACTAGAACATTATCTTAACCAAGTAACCCTAAAATGCAATCTATCTAAGAGAAATTATCTAAACCTATAATCATTTAGAAAATAAAATTAAACATGCAATCTTACCCTAATTCTACATGACATAAGCATGATGATTTTTTGTATTTTTTTGTAAAATTCGAAATTTAAAGTTGCTAAATAATTAAACGTGCAACCTAAGTAAGTTAGAAAACTAGCATCCTAAATTAATTGCTTTTTTATTTTTATTTTTTTCAAAAATTCGAAATAAATAATTTATTATTCTAGATATTCCAAATAACCCTAAAACAAGAAATAAACCTAATCTAACTCAGACTTTTTTGGGTTTTTTTTTTTATGAAAATAAAACCGAATCAAATAGCATGATAGCATATCAAAGCAAGATAAGATTGATATCCAAAAAATTGACAAACCATATATTGCGCATGAGATCGGGTTGATCAATTTTAAATAAACCGTGAATCAAATCTTGAGCGTGAGATCAAATTGCGATTTTCCATGTGATTACGAGTCAAATTTCGGGCTTGAAAATCGGACTGTCAATCATAATTAGGGATTAATCTCCAATTTAAAATGCTACTCGAGTTGAGAATACCAATCGGGGACTTCGTACGAGATAGCGATTTCATAAATTAGGCAATAAAAATATATGAAGATCAATTTGATGAAAATTATTACCTAAATTGCGATATTGCTCAGATATGGTTTCTAAACTCGGACGGACAACAAATCATGCGAATTGCGGTGGTGATGGCTCTGAGCTCGGTGATTGGCTGTGCGGTGGCTTGGCTTGACGGGGTGCTTCTTTCTTGGCGAGGAGAGACAATCACGGTCGAGCGTGTGTGTCGCGGTTATTGGTCACGCGAGAAGACGAGTTGCCGCTGGAGTTTATTGATGTCGTCGGTCTTGGCAAGGCGGGTAACCAAAGGCGGTGAGGCCATCCAAGGTGAATCACAGTGGACTACTAGGCTCGGCGCGAAGACGTCGGGGCAATTCCGCAGTGAGGAAGCTTTGACTATCTTTCGTATTATAACTTCTGGACAACAATCAAAAGAAGGCAAATTCCCCTCTTTTACTTATTTCACCAAAATTTCAGCAGCCCTTTTGACCGTGGACTCTAGGTTTGGTGGGACTGGCTTGGTGATTCTCGCCCGTGGGTGTGCTCGGCGTCACTCACCTGCAAAAAAAAAAGAAGAACAATCTGCAGCTTGGTAAAGAATAGCGATGGCGGTAATAGATTGTCATCGTGGTGCAGTCTCTGGGCAACAGGTGGATTGGTGACACAATTGGGTCGTCGATTTGCATCACGGCTCGGTGCACGTGACCTCATCGATATTACTTTTCAAAATAAGATGGGAAAATATCACAAATGGTCCTTATACTTTTGCCTGATGTGCAATTTCGTCCATGAACTTTCAATCGGCTCAATTTGGTCCCTGAACTATTAATAAATGTCCAATCTAATCCTTGAACTTTTGATCGGCTCAATTTGGTCCTTGAACTATTCATAAATGCCGATCTAATCCTTCGTTACTGTTTTTCCTTTTTTTTTTTTTTTAATATACAATTTTTTTTTTTTTTTGCTTTTTCTCTCTTCCCTCCACTGGAACCGGCGGAGGGAAGCCGGCATCCGGCAAGGGTCGCCCTCGCTAGCGTCGGGCGAGGGCCGTCCTTGCGGACGCAGGCGAGGGCCATCCTCGCCGAACACAGGCGAGGGCAGCCCTTGCTGTGTGCTCGACGTCGGGTTGCTCCCTCGCCGGCGTCAAGCGAGGGGCTCCCTCACAGATCTGGCAAGGGAGCCCCTCGCTCGATGCCGGGGGTGCTCCCTTGCAAATCTGGTGAGGGAGCACCCCTGGCAAGGGGCTCCCTCGTAGATTTGGCAAGGGGCTCCCCTCGCCCAACGCCGGGGTGCTCCCTCGCTCGACGCCGGCGAGAGGAGCCCCTTGCCAAATCTACGAGGGAGCCCTTTGCCTGACGCAAGCGAGGGAGCCCCTCGCTCGACACCGGCGAGGAAGCACCTCGGTGTCGAGCCGCCCTCGCTTGCGTTCGGTGAGGACGGCCCTCGCCGACGCCGCCGAGGCCGACCCTCGCCGGGACGCCAACTTCCCTCCGCTGAAGCCGGCGGAGGGAAGAGAGAAAAAGCAAAAAAAAATTAATAAAAAGGAAAAACAGTAACGAAGGATTAAATCGGACATTTATGAATAGTTCAAAGACCAAATTGAGCCGATCAAAACTTCAAGGACTAGATTGGACATTTATCAATAGTTTAGGGACCAAATTGAGCCGATCAAAAGTTCATGGACGAAATTGCACATTAGGCAAAAGTATAGGGACCATTTGTGACATTTTCCCAAATAAGATATCATAAGCACTTATCACTTATCAAAATAAACTATCACCTTTACTTATCACTTATCAAGGTAAGTTATCACATTTATTTATCACTTATCAAGATAAGCTATCACCATTACTCATCACTTATCAAGATAAGTTATCATATTTATTATTACTTATCAAGATAACCTATCACTATTACTTATCACTTATCAAGATAAACTATCACAATTACTTATCGCTTACCAAGATAAGCTATCACATAATCTATCTATCTCTTAATCTAACTATAATTAATCATTAATCCTAACCTTAATCCCAACCGTAATTACCATCCTAATCAAGATTTAGGATGTCACTGATAGAACTGACTTTTAAGCTTTGATAGTGAGCGGCGGCGGTGACGATAGCACGCAGCTCGCGATGGTGAACGATGGCGATGGCGTGAGGCGCACGGCAAGGAGACGGCATGAGAGGACAATGAGGGCGGCAACGATAATGGCGGCTCACGGCCTTAGGTGGTGGTAGCGATGTCATAGCGATGGATGACAACAACAACAGTGGGCGGCGATGGTGCTAGACAGAGGACGGTGATGAGCAGACGGCGGATGACGGTGAAGGAGAGAGAGAGAGGAGGGGTTAGCCAAAAAGGAAGGGGAGAGAGAGTGCCGAGAGAGATGAGGGATGAGAGTGAGAGAAATGAGTGAGAGAATTACAAGTTTCTTTCAAGCAATAATGAACTTAATACAAATTTCCTTGAATCATTCTTGGCCAAGTCCTTTGAATGACCACAAATTGCTCTTGAAATCTTCCTATCCAATCTTCAATTCATGCAAGATTTCAAGCATCTGTTATAATTGGAGATGAACTAATGAAAGCTAACTAGGTTGACTCCCCCTTTTCTCTTCAAATGGGCGCACCTCTCCTCTTTGGAAGACAACCAATCTTGTCCCATTAGGCCAACAAGCTTCTAAAAGGGGTAATTTAACGATTTAATCAAACTATAGTTCCAAAACACTATTCATGCACTTGGGTATTTAATGTACAAGCTTCCAAAACACTAAATGTAGGCTTAATTGGCCTTAGTGGGCCTACTTGGGCCACCCAAGATAGGCGTGAGGCCCATTGGGCTCGCCCACAGCTTGGGCCCTTGTGGCTCCTCGTTTGTGGCCTGTTTCCACTTCTCCAAAAATTCACAGTCCGCGAGATGAAAAATTGAATTTTTTTTTATCCTAAGGTGATTATTCCTTGTTTTTTCATGATTTGTCGATTACCGTCGTAATTCTATCCCTTAAATAGGGGTCAAATTGATGGTGTCACAATTTTGTGGTAGTAGATACTTGCTCCTAAACTTTCAACTATTACATGCTATCCCCTGAACTTTCATTTCATTATAGCGGCAACCCTTCCTTGTATTTTCCGTTAACATGCATAATGTACATGACTTAGAACAGGTAAAAAGGAATTTTTCATCTCATTTTGATATAAGATAATCTATCTTTTAACCTTGGATTCTATTAAAAAAAATGGAAAATTTAAAGGAGCGGAGAAAAATAAACTAGCTTAAATTAATATTAATAGTAATATCAATAATAAGAGTTGTCAAAATTTCATGGATATACTAATGGAACCAAAATAATATTTCAAAAAAAGAAGAAACACAATTTAGTATAATTAAAAAAGGACAATAACAAAAAGGTCAAATTACAATAATTAGATGATGTCATGTAAAATGGTTAATAAAATACAAAAAAAAGTTATTGATCAATAAAAATGTTTATAAATTTTACTTTGGATCGTGGTTAATTATTTCCTTTTATGAGTTGAGGACATCATTTCTTTTTATAATATTTTTATTAATTATTTATTTTTACATTGAATAATTAGTAACCAATTTTTTTGTTCACACTTTTGTCGTATAGGAATTTTTCCTTTTTATTTAGATAGTGTATATCTATTTTCCTAAAATATCTTATTTAGTTTTGGTAAAGTCGTTGTGCCAAACAAATTTTAATTATTTGATATTATTATTAATAATGGTTTTTTAACTAGGGTTAATACCTTAAAAAACCAAATACCTTAAAAAACCAAAAACTGGTACATTTGTGACAAATTTATCCTAATCTATTTTTTTTACCATGAAAAACCCTAGACTAGTACACTTGTGACAAATTTACCCAAACTAACCATAAAAAAAACTCTAAACTACTACATTTATGACAAATTTACCCAAAATTAATTTATTTGACCACAAAAAACTCCAAACTGGTAAATTTGTGACTAATATACCTTCCGAAAAATTAGATTAATACCACAAAAAAATCACAAAAATTATAAACTGTGATAAACATAGTGTAAAATCCCAAATTGATATATCGGTCAATTGCCACGTGTTATTTAACTTTATAATTTAACAAGAGAATTTAACTAAAATTAACAGAGGGTAAATTTGTCACAAGTGTATCAATTTAGGGTAAATTCGTCAAAGGTATACCAGTTTGGGGTTTTTGGCGGTCAAAAAAATAGTTTGGGGTAAATTTGTCACATGTGTACTAGTTTGGAGTTTTTCAAGGTATTAACCCTTTTAACTAATGATAAAAGAATGGGATGAAATTATACTTTTATTCCTTAAAAATCATGTACATTGCACACACTAATGAAAAAAAAAAAAACTGACATATTAATGACTATAACAAAGGAACATTCAGAGAGATATTGCGTATTGATTGAAGGATTGGGGCAAATCTATCTCCTAATGTGTTGAGGGTTTTGCGTAATTTTCAAGAAAAATGGGACAGTTGCTAAAGTCATCCTCAAATTATTCCTCATTTTATATATCATGCACATATCATTTCCAAATATAACTCGTAATTATATTTAGCATGCGACAGCACAATAAAATTTTCACAATATCCATTACAAGAAATTGCACAAGTTTATAAATAAATAAATAAATAAGCACGCATACAGACACACATACATACATACATACATACATACTTCTTTACATTAACACCACTACTTGCTTACCTACATTACAAAAGTCAAGTCATTCTCTATGGATCAACTCTCAAGGCATTCCAACACATGGGGCATCTCTACTTTAAGGTATCCCAAACACTCCACCAAGCATCTCCACTGCAAGGCATAGTCGCCACTAATGTGTGAGCGATGAAAATAATTTTCATAATATTTTCCATATTTAATCACATAGCAAAAGTGTACATGATAAATCGTAATCACATTGTCACCCTTGCATCAACAATGAAATCAATACTCATTTCAACAATTGACATTCAATACACAACATCTTTTTATGCATATCATTACCTTACCCTTTCAATGATCACACACATGGGTAATGATGATGAAAGACCTCTGATGGATTTATGAAATGGGCTTAAGGCCCATCCGCTCAAAGTTGGGCCCAAAGGCCCAGCCCACGAATAGGGCCCGTGGAGGGGGAAGGTATAAAAGGAAGGAGAGAGAGAGAGAAGACACCCCTTGGCATAACGTACGTTCCTTTCTCTTTTTTCTCCCAAACGCTCAAGGCGACGCCGTTTCCCTTTCAAGGCGAATTGACATCATCGGGACCAGAATTTCTTCCTCTTCTTCAGCGTTTGTGTTTAATCTGTGGCTAACAAGGTACGCTCGAATCCGTGGTGTGCTTTACGATCGGTGATGCGTGTTTTTCCCGGGCTTCGTCTTCCGCATTGATTTAGGGGTTCGATTCGGTGTCGAATCCGGTTTTCGGGATCCGTTATTCCAAACATTGGTATCGAGACCTAGTTCACGTTTTTCCCGATCAATTCTCATGTTTTTGATTGATTTTTTGCGAAATTACTTCGGCCGTATGGAACCGGGCGAAAATCCCGACACCCGAGCGCTTTTCGGCCTTTTTTCTGAGTTTTCATAAGTCGAAATCAAATTCTGAAGGCACTGGGAGAAAGGCGACGTCGAGACGAGTCCGGCGACTGGTCGCACACCGCCGTACGACGCCGCACGCGCCCACACGCGCGCGCCGGGCCGGCTGCGCGTGGGCGCGACGCGCTTGGAAGCACCGGCCGTCGGCGCGTGCGCCACACGCGCCGGTGGCGAACCGGCACGCGCCGGTCCGCGGACCAACATGTGCTAACGTCACCCGATGACGTCATCGTGACGTCATCAACGGTCGATAACCGTCGGGGATGACGTCATTGATGACGTCAGCTCCGACAACGGTTGGCCGGCCGGCGACCCGACCCGACCCGACGGCGACCGACCCGACCCGATCAGCCTGGCGCATGCCGCGCACGTGCGGCTGACGTCTGCATGACGTCAGCACGCTCACGCGCGAGGCACGTGCCGGCTGACGTCTGCGTGACGTCAGCCAACGCACGCGCGCGGCACATGCGGTCGGTTCGTCCGACCGGCACGGCCGGTCCGACCGGCCCGACCGGTCTGGCCGGTCCGACCCGCGCGCCCGTTGACCCGACCAGTTGACCCGTTGACCGACCGTTGACCCGTTGACCATTGCCGACGACCGTTGACCGTTGACTGACGACTGTTGACCGTTGACCGATGGCCGTTGGCCGTTGACAGTTGACCCGAAAAAAAAAAAAAAAAAAAAAAAAAAAAAAGGAATTTTTTTTTTCAGTCATGCCTATGTGGGTTATAAGTAATCCATTTTTAATTCTGCATTTGTTGCATGAATTTTGGAAAATTATGTATTTTCTCTTATATTAATTATGGATTATAAGTGATCCATTTTTAATTCTGCATTTGTTGCAGGAACGATGATGCGTTATGCAAGGATACCTGCAATCCCGAGAACGGACGAGGGAAATGCAAGACTTAAGAGGCTGATGACAGAGTTAGCTGATTATCGGTGGCATGACGATGATTTAGTATCACATGTGGTCAATGTCAATCAGATGATACAGGAAATCATCTGGAATGGTTATCTTATGCCGAATTTTGAGAAGGTGCCGGCTTTGATAAACACTCTTCCACCTGAATGGCAAGCAGTGTTGGATCGGCTATGGGAGGTCAACGTGATCCCGGGTTATAGGAGGCTGGTGGAAGCTTTTGTAAGAGAGCACTATAGGATTGAGTTGGCCAAAACTTCAACCCTTAGATTGAGCGCCACATGGCGCGAGTGAATGCGCCTTGGAGGCGACATGAAAGCTCTCCAAAAGTTTTTCCATGGTTAGCAAATGTGCCTTCAGTTTTCTCAGATGTTTTGACTTATAGATTAGAATGGACATTCCCTATTTATTTCTTTGATTAATTGTGTAATGATTACTACCTAATTGTGTTAATTGAAAGCATTATTGTTTTTAATTGTATGTCAATTATCTCGTTGCTTTCATTATTGCTGGTTGCTGTGGGTAATTAGTGTGGGTATTAATAGAAGTTTTTTTGTAACTTCATAGAATTTATTTGCATAAGATAATTATATTAATAATAATTTTAAGTTAGGATTTTTGGAGGATGATTGGAAACATAGTGACCTTTTGATTCTCAAGCCTTACTTGAAATTATTTATTAATATGATGGGTCTATGCAAATAGGGATGCATAAATGATAGGCATTAATTATTCGTGCATGTATGTCCGATGTGTTCGTAATGATGGTTCAAACTAAGAATGTAATTGCTGATATGAACGGCAATAATTGTGAAATATTGAATATGAAGATTCAATATGTGCTGGAAAAACAAGAAGCACTAGAAGCTCTTGACCACATTATGGAAGATATTGAGGGTGTCGTGCACCACCTTGAGCTAATAGAGGACCGCCTAACGGTATTTGAGCCGAAAATAGACATTTGCTATGCTAGTTCTAGCTTAGAAAGGGCTTTGTGCTCTAAGCGCAAACGTATTGATTCGTTCAATATGTGGGAATGCAAAGGATCAAGTCCTTATTGCAAGAAATCAAGAATTAACCAACAAGAGAGAGGAAAGCGTCCTCAAGTGAAGAAAATGTCAAGGGTGTGATGTTACGATTGTGCCAAGAGAGGTCACTATGCTCGCGACTGTCGTAAGCTAAAGAAGCTATACACCTCTTGTACATTTGAGAACTTTGCTTATGTGTCAAGTTTTGCATTATAGGCTGAATCCAATCCTTTGTGGAATGTAGATTTAGGAGCGACATACCATGTAGCAAAGGATAGAGGATCCTTCGTGGAATTCCGACGATACCAATTGGAACTAAGTGGATCTATATTGGAAACAACTCTAGAGCTGATGTAAAGGAATTGGCACCTGCCAATTGAACATGCATGGTGGACGCATCTTGATGTTCTATATGCTTTGGAGATTCGTCGAAATTTAAGTGTCTGTCTTAGTGTTGGTTAAGCTTGGTTTTGGTATGAACTTCCATAATAGAGATGTAGATTTGTATTTGGATACAAACTACTATGGTTGTGGTCATTTTCTGGATGGTTTTATTGTATTAAATGTTGACTATGATGATGTCAATATGTTATTCCATTGTTTCACGTCTTCTACCTTATATGATAATGATGTGAATATTGTGGCATGCTAGACTTGGTCATATGGGCCAACAACATATGAAAAGACTAGCCAAAAAGGGTTTGTTGGGCAATATTGAAAAAGTTGATTTGTCCATATGTGAGCATTGCCTAGTAGGGAAAATGACAAGGAAATCATTTGAAAAGGTAAAAGAGCTGAATTCATCTGCATTTAATCTATACTGATGTCTGTGGTTCAATGAATGTGAGAGGAAGGCAATGGGCTGTTTGTTTCATCACTTTTATAGATGATTCTACTTGATTCGGATATGTCTATTTGATTTCTCATAAATCTGAAGCATAAGTTGTTTCAAAATATTTATGAATCTGCGAAAATCAATTAGACAAGAAAATAAAGGTATTAAGATCCGATCGAGGTTAAGAATATTTATCTAATAAGTTCATAAAATTATGTGATGAAAAAGGAATAGAAAGATAGTTGTTTATTCCATTTACTCCTCAACAAAATGGTGTTGCGGAGAAAAGAAACAGAACCCTACTGGAATGGTTAGGTCCATGATGGCCCATGCTAACTTACCCATCACTTTTTGGAGTGATGTGTTGTTAACTGCTGCCAATATACTTAACCAGATGCCTTCCAAATCAGTTATTTCCACTTCATATAAGTTATGGACAGTTAGAAAACCGGACTTAAGTTTTCTTAAGCTATGGGGTTGTGCTGCCTATATTCATGAGTCCTCTCACAAGTTTGGGAAATTGGGTCCCAAAGAAAATAAGAGTATTTTCATGAGATACTGCGAACACTCAAAAAGGTATGTGTTCATAGGTGAGCATGAAAGTTGGAGTATAACTGAATTTGAATCACGGGATGTCACATCCTTAGTGGATGAATTTTCTAAGAGGGGCGAAATAAGGGAAGATTACTCCCTATTTGAGACCTTGGATCAAGATAATGATGTCAGTGGAGTTCGTCCAAGTGGGAGTAATATGAGATGTAATGAATTGAATTCAACTCATTCTCAATTGCAACCACCTGATGTGACGACATCATCATTACCTAATCCAAGTGGGAGCATGATGGGGAATGATGTACTAAGTGTACAATCTCCCATACGGTGAACAAGTCGCCAAAGTATTCCCCGTCGATGTTTTGACATTGAAAGGGAAACTTTTATGGTTGCTCCACAAGATGAGGATGGGCCAAGAAATATTAATGAGGCTCTGAATTGCCCTAGTAAGGAAAAATGGATTCATGCAATGGTAGAGGAGATAGAGTCAATGAAGTCAAACCAAGTCTGAGAACTGGTTGATCTTCCAAAAGGGACGCAGAGCTATTGGGGACAAGTGGGTTCTCAAAATAAAGCGAAAGGCTGATGGCTCAATAGAAAGGCATAAGGCTCGCCTTGTGGCGAAGGGTATAATCAACATGAAGGAATTGATGATGAAAATACATTTTCTCCCGTAGTGAGATTTACCTTGATTCGCATTATTCGGCAATAGTGACTAGTATGGATCTTGAGTTACATCAAATGGGTGTAAAGACTGCTTTCCTCAATGTAGAATTAGAGGAAGGAACATATATGGAACTACCTGCTGGTTTCATAGTGAAAGGCCAAGAAGAAAAGGTATGTTGACTTTAGGGGTCGATATATGGCCTTAAGCGATCATCGAGACAATGATATATACATATTGATGATGATCATTGTGTATATATCTCAAAAGATCCAAGGATCAATTTATGATCATATCATTATATGTTGATGATATACTGATTGCCGGAAGTAATATGGAATTTGTCAATACTGTCAAGAGATAATTGTCTTCTAACTTTGAGATGAAGGATATGGGTGAGGCTGCATATATTCTTGGAGTCAAGACTTCAAGAGATCATTTTGAAGAGATCGTTGTCTCTTTCACAAGAAACCTATATAAATAAGGTTTTTGAACGGTTTCGTATGCAAGACTGTAAACCCATAGACACTCCTATTGCAAAAAGGTGAAGGATTGAGCCATAGCCTGTGTCCAAGGACTCCACAAGAGAAGGAACAAATGAAACATGTTCCTTATGCTAGTGCTGTTGGGAGCTTAATGTATGCTATGATGTGTACAACACCCGACATATGCTTTACAGTTGGAATGGTGAGCAGATACCAATCCAATCCAGGTCAAGCACATTGGAAAGCCGTTAAGAGAATACTGAGGTATCTAAAGGGGACTGCTGATTATACGATGAGTTATTAAGGAAAAGGATCTGTAACTCAAAGGCTATTGTGATACTGATTGTGGAGGAGATTTAGATAAAAGAAAATCTATCTCTGGGTTTGTTTTCTTACCAAATAATGGCACCATATGTTGGAGCAGTAAGAAACAAAAGTGTATAGCCTTGTCCACGATGTAAGTTGAGTTCGTGGCATTATCAGCAGCAGTATAAGAGAGTATTTGGCTTAAGAGATTTTTTTTTGGATCATTTAGGTGTTATTGGAGGTGCTGCAGATTCATTGTTGGTTAACTGTGATAGCCAAGCAGCAAAAATGTACACCAAAGATCCAAAATATCATGGTAAGACCGAACATATAGATACCAAGTATAATCTTGTCAAGGATATGGTTGCACGAAAAGATGTGAACTTAGAGTACATACTACGCATGGAATGGTAGCAGATCATATGACAAAGCCAATACCTAGAGATGTGTTTTGTGGCCATATGAAATTTCTAGAATTGCGTAGAGACTGATGTACTAAATATTGTAATTTCCCTAAATGTTCACACTTTGATGAATTTGAGTTTTCATCATTAATGCCTATGAATCTTTGTTTAATCCTTATGCATCTTAATGCTTAGTGCATTACTTTAAGTTGAGAAGTATGTCGGACAGATATAAAATTAGCCCACTCACACGGGTAATCACCTCTGTTTACTGTGTGATAAATAGAGATGAGACTGTTTTTAAGCTTATTATCTAGGTGATAATCGAGAGCTCAAGCTTAAAACACGTATGTCGCCTTAACTGAGTGTTAAGATGAGGATATAATACTTACTATGTCCGAAAGTAAAAATACCCCACATGTTTTACTTTATCTCGTCTAAGATGCCGATGTGAGTTCGATGAATTTTGTGATTGAGTAGATACGTGAACTCAAGTTAGACATTGGGTATGTCTGAACTATCATCTGTACGGTATTGAAATGTATAGACATACGCTCCATGGGAAAGGAGTTAATACCGTAATACGTATTTCATACTACGTATGCATGAGACGACTAATAAGAGTGGCAAAAGTTTGATCTCAACTTTTATGTCGTGTGAGACTCTTGAGGAAGAGAGTTCCTCAATTTCTTAGTCCCCTCAGGACTCTTACTTATTCTCAAGATTTCTATTTAGTGTTTGCTATCTTAGTGTGTTGCCAATGGTCATGAGATGATTCGATCTAATGGGGCATTTCTAGAAAAGCAAGCTGGACTGAAATTGAGAGTTTGAAGGAAAGAGGAAGATCGATTTTGGAGAATCACATTATAGTTTTGTATTCACCGGTTAACCAATTATGACTGTCTTTGTGATAATCATAATTGTGAATACAATAAATATATCATTGTTTAAAAGAGTTCAAGGGAGATATAAATGTGATCGATCGATCTAGGGTACTGCATACTAAATCTACTTAGGATATGATGCCCATTATGAGTTGCTATATATTCCTAACAGATGTATGGCAACGAGCTCTCAAAGTATGCTGGTCGCACGGATTATTCACCGGTATGAATGTTGAAGAGAGGAAAAAAGGATTATGTTCGGCCCACCATGTTAAGTGAGAGTCTATGCGGGATTTTTCTCTGATGGGACTGAGTAGGGCCTGTCCGCCCATGTTGGTTTTGCACCACCATGTGCGAGTGGGAGATGATGGATTTATGAAATGGGCTTAAGGCCCATCCGCTCAAAGTTGGGCCCAAAAGGCCCGGCCCACGGGAATAGGGCCCGTGGAGGGGGAAGGTATAAAAGGAAGGAGAGAGAGAGAGAAGACACCCCTTGGCATAACGTACGTTCCTTTCTCTCTCTTTTTTCTCCCAAACGCTCAAGGCGACGCCGTTTCCCTTTCAAGGCGAATTGACATCATCGGGACCAGAATTTCTTCCTCTTCTTCAGCGTTGGTGTTTAATCTGTGTCTAACAAGGTATGCTCGAATCCGTGGTGTGCTTTACGATCGGTGATGCGTGTTTTTCCCGGACTTCGTCTTCCGCATTGATTTAGGGGTTCGATTCGGTGTCGAATCCGGTTTTCGGGGATCCGTTATTCCCAACAACCTCCTTTCATTTCTCATCATACCTTTCAATAATCACATTGTAATTACATGCTTACCTCCATTTCATTTCTCATGCAAGGAATAATGACATATTCTGAGAATCAATAAATAGGGCATAATCGGCAACTAGTTATACTTAGCAAGAGGATATGAGCAATTAGTTGTTATACTCAACATGTGGATATAAGAGTAAGTGGTTATATCAAATAGGTGGAGTGGTAGTGAGTATAAGTGGTGACAAGTGAGTAGAAGTAGTGGCTGAAGTCAAAATTACGAAAATAACACTTTCAAGCCTAGATTTGTCATTTTCACACATACAACATGTTGCCACCACTCAATGAAATTAGTCAAACACATTTAAGCATGTACGAATTCATCAACACAAGTTAAATCAATACAATATCTCAACACGCCACTTTTGAGACTTGCTCATGCTTACCATCAAATTAAACTAAAACTAAAATTAACGAACACTAACCAACCAATTCAAGAGTACAAAGTAGATTAACCCAATTTAGCCCCTAGAGTTTTCAATTACCTTGAATAAAAACTTGAACAACTCAAAGTCATAACCAACTTCAAGGCAAAATAAACAAGAAGAAAGATTAACAAGTTTCAATCTTTTAATAAAATTAACTTGATAAAAGAGAATATGGCCCACAAATTCATCTTGTAAATTCTTGAAAGATAGAATTTTGAAACTTCAATAACACAATAATAGGATCATTGCTTTTACTTGATTGATTGGAAAGTGAAACTAGAAGAGAAAAGTGATAGAAGATCTCTTTTTCCTTTGCAATAATAAGTTGGAAATCTTTTATAAGCTTGAAGACATCAAAAGATCTATTTATAGGCCAAGGAAGATAAGAACATGCTAACCCAAGTTAAAAGAAATTATGACCTTCGTTTAAATTACATTAGGTGCAAAGAAAAGAATGGTGTTTCAATCCAAAAGATACAAGTGGCCTAATAAGAGCAGCTAAAATGAGATGTTTTGTCACGCCTCGAACCTTGAGCGCGCCAACATCCCACCATGGTTATGCAAATGCGACATTCCCAGGTAGTGTCGCCGACGCCATTCATTTATTATTGCGCAAGCGGAACATAATATAAAACCCCTGACAATGAAATACGGGATAGACAAGTAGGAAGCAAAACTACAACATAACACTTTCATAATTCAACGTAATTACAAATAGAGGTCTACGGCCAAAAGTCTACAAAAGACCGGTTCTTAAAAAGGAACTATCATATGACCTACAAGTCGAACACGTTTTCCAATCCTCATGACTTCACTTCTACAACTGCTCAAGGTTAACCAAAGCTATCTAGCCGCTCCGTCCACCAGGGACCTGAAATTGTAATCCCCAAACCGGGATGAGACAACGTCTCAGCAAGTTCAACCCCCTAAACCTCTATTAGAAAGAAAATACGCCCTAGGTGGCTTAGCCACATCACACGAAAGACTTACCTCGTCTTAATTCATTCCTGCAGATTAGCACAATTTGAATCACACAATCTTAAGTAGTAATAATAATTCAAACAATTGGAACGCCAGCACTTTCATATAAATCACAATCGCACTTAGCACGCATTTCAATTATGATTCATTGCCACACAAGGGCATAGCCTACTCGCAGTTCGGCTATCTACTAACATTAATGCCAGGCATCGCCTCCCCCCATGGAGCGCAGCTTTGTCACTACGTCGATGGCATTCCCGAAGGAGTATCGTCTCCCCCCTTGGAGCATGGCTTCGTCACTACGTCGACGGCATTCCCGAAGGAGCATCGATCCAATCGGCCCAACCTCTACTGCAACTGGCATCCACTGCGTGGGCATCCCATATAGGGGCAAGTCCGGCTCAACAACCCAAGACGATTCCTCTTAATTATCACACAGCCAAATCATACTCGGCTCCAAGGCACTTTGCATTTCACTCAATACTTCAACTTAAACAATAGTGATCACGGCCATTTTTCTTCATATTCAAAATATTCCAGAAATTACTCATGTGTGTGGGGACACGCTAATTTCGAATCAAAAAGCCAATATCTCACTTTAGCAAACCCCACTATTTAATATAATCATTAAAATCCAATTTTTGCATCAAAACCCAGCACTTGGGGTTTTTATGAATAAAGTCCCTATTTACCACAATCAACACTCAATTTGCCACATCCATTAATCAAATTCAAATTCTAAATGCACAGCAGCGATCAACACGAAATTATGAGAAAATAAGATTCCAAAATAATTTTCAGAATTTATTAAATGATTAAATTTATTCCAAAAATTAATTAAATAATAATATCCATATCTTTCACGATCCACACTCAATTTATAATATCCAACCATCAATTTCAAAATCCAAATACACAGTGGCGATCGACTCAAAATTCTAAGCAAATAAGGTCTCCACAAAACTTTCGAAATTTAATAAATAATTAAATTTATTCCGAAAATTAATTAAATAATAATATTTTAATAATTTCGAATAATAAAATATTATTAAATTATTAAACAATTTCGAAATATTTATTTAATCCAAAAGCAATTCCTTTATGTCAAATCCCCATTATACTAATACAAACATCAATTTAACCTTAACTAAACATACTTTAAATTAAACCAACCTTTTAATCTAATTCACAATTAAATAAATAAAAAAACCATCTAATCTTAATTAACTTAATCTAAGCACACTCAAAAAATTAATCCTTTAATTGAGATTTAGTGAGTTAAACTTACCCGATTAACGAACGAAAGGCACCAAAATGACGAAGACGCCGAGGGGAACAACTTTCCTCAAAGCGGGTCAAGCATTCGGGTCGGGAAGCCAACCAAAACGTGGCAAATAGCCGCTGCCATACCCATTTTTCCAGTTGCTGTCCGCTGCTGGTTGAGGCGAGAAAAGGGCGGATCCGAGTTCGGTTGGGGCGAGCAAGGGCGGCAAGGGCTAGGTGGAGGTGTACGGCGGCGGAGGGAGCTCCGGTGATGGCTTGAGCTACTCGAAGAATGCTGCTGGATCTCGGCTGAAGCAGGGGCGACGGCGTGAGGGAGATAGAGACTGGCGGAGCCGCGGTGGTGCATAAGACGGCGAGCGGCGAGAGGTCCGGTCCAAGAACGTGGAGATAGAGCTTCTGTGGAGCCAAGTAAAATGAATAAGTCATCAAGAGCATTAATGGGCTAAAGTTGAAATAGGTGACCTAATGAATGATATCAAGACTAGACTAAGTTCAGTGTCACTAAAAGTTTGTGGGTTAAATCAATTGGCAAAAGTAAAGAGAGATGGCACAAATTAAAGTGACAAATGGCTCAACTATAGTTTTCAAAGCAAATATTTTGTTAAGTTACCAAGATATTTAGTATATCATTACATAAATAAGGAAAACAATATCCGTTCTAAACATCAACGAATCAGAAAAATATTTTAAAACCACTAAAATTATCAATAAAAAATATCAAATAAAACTCTGAAAATCATCAAATATGAAATGTGGAGCATATCGGTCCCTTTCTACAACCTTATTAAGCGGTAATATGAAAAAGGGCTTTGCTAACATAACAATTTTTGGGGTACTGTAAGAATAACAATCTATTGTGAACCTTAAATTTTGAAGAAGTAGGTCCCACAACAATTTATAATTATTTGTAATTTAGTTTTTTGTAGTTTGGAATAGACTGTTATTCTCACAATACATTAAAGACTGTACACAATCATTTCTCATACTAAAAATAGTTGAAAACTTTGAATATCAACTTCCCAAATTTGAGTCAATTTGGCTCTTGGCAAGATTAACAGACGAAGAGAAAAGGAAAACATGGGCTGAGTACATATTATTCTTGGCAAGAAAGTGGGCGTGTGATTGGAGCAATCAAAAAATCTGGCTGTAATTGTGGATAATGTTCTCAGCAAAAAAATTCAATTAAAGGTGTAATTATTTCCATGAAGCACTAATTTCTGCAAAGTTGAGAATGAAAAAGTTGGTCAAATTTGGTGAAGACATGTAAGGATCAGTTAGAGGTGGCAAAATAGGTCTTAGACCCATATATGACCGATTTAAATCATAAATGGGTCATGTATGGGTCACTTATTTTTTAAAGAAACTAGCTAAATGGGTTTAAAAATTGAAGATATAAGATAAATGGATCTTAAATGGGTTGGACTTAGAACCCATTTCCAACTAAAATGTCACAATATCTCTCTTCCCTTTTAACTTCATAATTTTTTTAATAAAAAATCGAAATTATAATTATTTTTATATTTCAATTTTCTTTTTTTTTTCTTTCCTTTTTTTTTGCCTTTCTTATTTTTTCTTCCTCCTTCCTTAGCTAGTGGTCCGCATGGTGATGGTTAGCAACCAACTAGGCGAGGTTCGAGCTAGCTGAATTCGGCGAGGCCTTTACCTCGCCGATCTAGCGAGACTCAAGCTCACCGACATTTGGTGAGACTCTAACTTGCTAGAGTCAAGCGAGGCTCGAGCCTCGCCGATCTAGTGAGCCTCGAGCTCGCCGATGTCGGATAAGCCCGGCAAGCTAAAGGCTCACCTATGGCCAATCACTAGCCATCATCGTGGTTGGCGGCCGGTTGAAGAAGAAGAAAAAGAAAAGAGAAAGAGAAAATTATAAAAATTTATAAAAATTAAAATTCAATTTTTTAAAAATTAAAAATTAAAAATTTGATAAAATAAATTTATAAAAATTATAAAAATTGTCTATTAAATTTGTATTGCATAAAAGTATTTTAGCCATACCATTTTTTTTTTTAAAAAAATCATAAGAAATAAGTTTTCTTCGATTTAGTTAAATAAGTCGAGTATGGGTTGAGTATGAGTTAAGTTGATATGGGTTAAAAATTTTGACACTACAATAAATAGATCATAAACAGGTTAAATGAGTTGATTTGGGTCGGATCATTTATAACCCGATCCACCCATTTAACAGGTCTAGGCTCAGTCATCTCACCCACATCATATCATCCAAAATCCAAGCTGTGGAAGAAGTTAAATGTTGATAAAACCGTGAATGGAGTTGCGGATGGAGTTGCTCTCCAGTGAAGGTTTCCATGAGCAGGCGGGCTGTGATCAAGAAACGGATTCTGCAGAGATTTCAAAGGGAAGGGGAGCCGAATCCGAAATCTTGGGGCAATAAAGATGAACGAGAATAGCAGATGATGGCCAAAGCGGATAATTCAAAGGAAGAGAATCAAGAAATTAATACTACTCATGAGGATGACCGAATTTGGACACGCTTCCAGCACGATATGAGTAAAAGAGCAGAGAAGGCAACCGAAAGATTTGCGAGGAAAGATGAGATCTGGAAGCACCAATTCATGGTGACAAATCAGGGCTAAGATTCGGAAATCGCCACAATCAAAAGGAGCGCGGGTTCAGGCTTTCCAAGGATAGGGTGGAAGTCTTTTGCTATTAAAGACAAGGCTTGTCGAGCCACTTGAAGGAGGGAGGGGGCAGAAAATTTAGTCTTCACCGAGGGGGTAACCAGGTACATGACAGTGTTTAAAAGAAATGCTGGACTATCGAAGCCGGGATCTCTCTCAATTCCAGTGTGAGATTTTGTGTGGGACCACTGGAAATTAGAGAAGCAAATGGAGCGTGGAAAGATTCAAACTCGAGTCTGACATCATGTGAGATTTTATATGGGATCACAGCCAAAAGTTGAAGCTATTAAAAAATGTTTATTATTTACACATTTTAACATGTAGTAAGTTCGTCGGTTTTGCTTTGGTGCCCATTCAGCCGCTCAAACGAGTATCCATCGCGTCCACAAGTGCGCCGGTGAGTTCCTGCGTCTATCATGGATTTGTCCTGAGAAGTGATCAGCCCTAGAATTTCGCCCGACGAAACATAAGGCCCTTAGCCCCCCCGCCGGTGGTGTCTCGGCCCAACAGAATCCATAGGTCCCCGCACCTATTGCTCCTCCCGAGGCACTCAGCTCCCCGACAGCCCTTTTCCAGTGTTTACCTAGGCCAGTCTTTGCAACGTGGCCCCGAGCCTTGCCCCTCTTGCTGGCCGCAGCGGTCGAGAATATTTCCGACGAACCAGCAAACCCCAATTAAATTCTATGGCCAACGTGTCGTCAGCTGCAAAAACAGCACCCAACATTTTCATAGCTAGAATTAAAAGTATATATAATTGAGTAAAGAGATTCGCGCATCTAATTTGAAA
This sequence comes from Eucalyptus sideroxylon x Eucalyptus melliodora, assembly GCA_016097485.1. Classification (NCBI taxonomy): domain Eukaryota; kingdom Viridiplantae; phylum Streptophyta; class Magnoliopsida; order Myrtales; family Myrtaceae; genus Eucalyptus; species Eucalyptus sideroxylon x Eucalyptus melliodora. The sequence goes on along the minus strand of CM027831.1, from coordinate 22,537,587 downwards.
TCTATCACTCTTAATGTGAAATAGCGAGAATATCCAAAACTCGAGTGCTTCTTCTCTATTGCTCTTTTTATCACTGGTTCAATAAAACTGTCCTATCACTCAGCATTTTTTAACTGATTTTGAGGATACTTGTGTGTCAAAATTAGTGGGGAGACTTGAGGACTAGGCATTGTCTCGTGCATGTCCTTTAGCACATCACCGACGACCCAAGCAAGAGGCAGACCAGTAACCTATTGGAGAACAATATTCTCAGTCTTCACCGCGTTAGATGAGTCTCTTGCCTACGGGCTAGAATTTTTGTTTTTTACTTTGGTGGGAGGATTGTAGGTGAAAATCCAACAACTTTGCCAACACTGAGCTCACTTGCGACCCCCTCGCTCCTCAAGATAGCATCACTTTGGTAGCTGCTCGTGCTCGCTTTTGCTTCGTTGGTGTCGCTAGGTAAGTTCTGTATCTTACTCTATAGTTTCATGCGTGTTATTTAGGATCAAACCATAGGTTATATCATTTATGCTTTAACCATTTCCCTGCATTAATCAAGGCGTGTTAAGCATTCAGACCTTTAGGCACTAAGGTCGAACCCTAACATCATCTTGCGTAGTTTGCCATGATTGCTTGGAATGTGATTGCCTTGAATTAGCTTGTGATGGATTCTAGACATAATGTATAATTTCGAGGCATCATAGAATTATTGCACATTCTAGTCTCATGCATATCTAAAGTTTGTAGCACCTTCACAATTTATTATTTAGAGCAATATTTGCTAGTTCTAGAATGCATTTAGGAGGGTCCGCAGTTTTCATAAAAATCAGGTAAAAGAGTGTCATTTAGAATCCACTTAGATTCCATATAGACTTTGAATTAGTTAGTCTCATATCATATGGCATTGCATCATGTAATTGCTAGTTGTATGGCCAGATCATTCGAGTCATAGGATCTTATTTATCATTTTCATAAAAATAAAAAATAATTGAAAATAGCACTTCATATTGGTTTGCATCACAAGATTAGTTCATGGTTAGTCCTAGAACAGAAAATGCATGCACATTTGATTTATAGACTTTAAGGGGCATTTGTCTTTTTGTTATTAATGAAGAAAAAAATATATGTTAGAGAGTCTCACGTGGATTACATTAATTAGGTTAATTATTTTATGTAAATTCTATATCACGTGGCATTTAGTAGCTCATTTAGAATTAACAGGTAACATTTAGAATTAATTCCATAACATATCATTTAAAATTCATCATGCACAATCATGCATAACATTCAAGCATTCTATCTATATATTTTTAAGTAATAGTTTGCAGAAACCTTATGGTGATGGGCAGCGATACGCTTTGCTTGCTTAACACATCCGGGTTCTCAAAGTATTCTACAATCTATTTATTGCTTTGATTATTGGGCGTTACTTTTTTTATTATAATCCCATGATCATTCGAAATCCAAGTGGTGTTAGTGGCATGGGATAAAATCAACTAAGATTGCATGGGAAAAACATTTTCAAAATAAAGAGAAAAGCCACCGAAAGAACATTAGATTAATCTGGAATAATCAAGTCTTCAAATCTATTGAATCTCTTATTCACAAAAGTAAAATTTACTCTCACATTTCACTAGAGTGTCTAATCAACCCTAGTGGATTAGCAGTGACTCCAACAGGTTAGATTAATTGAATGATTGGATTGAGTATCGGGTTGTGATTAATAAAATTTGGGACAATTCGTGCTAAGTGCCATGCTTAGAAATCCATTTACTTTCTAATGGTGATTCACTTCAAGAAAGTGGCGACAACTTGGCAACTCCACTGCTAATTGAATTAAAATTCATGAAAAATGTTTATGCTTAGCATCGTGGATGTCAAGCATGCCCTCTTTAACCTCGCCAATCGTGCCACAATTGATGGCTGGTGCTAACTAACTCACCCCATTAGCAATTTCTGATCAAAACTAATCAGAACGACTAAATTGTCAAATTATTAAAAGTTTTACAATTAAATTGACGCAATTAAAAATTTTATAACTTAATTGATAAGTTTTCAAAAGTTTAGGACTAAATAGACAAAGTTAAAAGATTTGAACTGAATTTGCTCTCTTATAATAAATTTATGACTTTTTGGATAATTTTCCTATATTTTTCAGAATTTTATTGTTTTGAATATTAGACATCGTGGCAATATCAAATAAAGAATGCTTACTATGAGTTCCTCACAAGGCGCCAACCTCTACGGAAGGGACCACTTTGACTCTATCGTTTGAGCGTCGCATAAAAACACACCGGCCCTAATCGAAAGTTGGTGCCTTTTTTATTTATGGAAAAACCCTGCCATATTGAAATTTCTTTTCATACAAAAGTTACCAAATCCAAGACATAGTTAATGATCCTTATGTCTACTTCCGTTCTTAATAAGCTCATTCCCATTGCTCATCATTCATTCCTCAGCCCCCTCATGTTCATGAAATCTAGAAGGGCAGCGATTTTCATTCCCAATTTCTATTTCCGTTTCACCTCATTCCCAGTAACCAAACGGTGCCAAAAAGAGAGAATGGGGCTTCATTCCCAACAAGCAAACATTGCCTTAGCTGTGAAGAAATTATGCTCATTTCAGACAGCTTGGAGTCTGAAAGCCAAAATACCATGTTTCAAACTACAAATAACATAGCATCACCAGAAAGAGATGAGTCCAGGCCTGAGCCCGACGCATATGCACCGTGTGAAACCATGATTAACAATAACAATAACAATAACAATAACAATAACAATAATCATCGACAGAACTTTCCTCGTAATGGAACTGCAAATTCTGTATTACTCAGTAAACACCATTATAAAACGAATTACCAATATTCAGTCAAGCCTTTTGTTTATAATACCCCATCCGAGCAACCACTGCCCGCAGTTATCATAAAATCATTTCAATTTAGTATGTGGACCTATTTACATGGATGTAGCCTTCTGCGTATTTTACTTGGCTGTGGACATGTTTACATGGATGTAGCCCTGTCGCCCGTTTCAACATTAGATAGTAAACTAGCTCCCTTCGCCTGATAATAGTCGCTCAACCACTTCTTAATCACCCTGATCTCAGTTGCTCTCTGTTCTACCAGCCAGTTGGGATCTTCTGCCGTTGCAGCACGCAAATCTAGGTGATGAGCACCTGATAATAAAATGCAAGGAACCAATTAATCTCTGCCTCGACACCATCTGTGGCTGCTTAATCAATAGGAGATGCCTCATATAAGAACCTCCAACAGTCTTCCTATTTCACTCAGGTGATGAACCGTGATACACAAAACTGAAGGTGGCTACCAGAAGGGACCAGAAAAGAGTACATATTTAGCAGTAAGAAAGAGAACCAAAAGTCAGATTGCCAAGGCAGAGTCATATAAGAAGAAGACTAAACTAAAAAATTGTTAAATGGAAGGAAAGAACCATGCAAACCTTTTGTCGTAACCCACTTGGGAAAAATGAGCCAAGTCACAAGTATCATAAAATAGATGATAACTCAAAAACCAGCTGGGTTACTTATTAGAGAGCAAATTAGCAAGCTGCCATGCCTCGTATAAAACTGCTTGGGATGTTAGGGAGTAGTGAACTCAATATCATGAAGACAGCACTGGAAATGGCACATCTTCTAAAATGATGGGTCAAATAGCGTCTAACTAAACCAAAAATGATCTCATCATATGCTAGCATCTTGCTAAGTATGAACTTATGTGATATGATTCAAAAGATTTGGACAGGAAAAACGACATATTGTACTTGCTTTTTGAACAGTAACTGCACTTTGGTCCAATGTGCAGTTTGGTCCCTGAATTTTTAATTTGTTTAACATAGTCCCTTAACTTTAGCCCAACGCAGAACTTTTAATTTGTTCAATGAAGTCCCCAAACTTTTGTACATATTCAAAACAGTCCCTAAACTGTATGAAAATGTTCAATTTAGTTGAACAAATTAAAAGTTCAGGACCATATTGTGCATTATACTAAAGTTTAGGGACCACATTGAACAAATTAAAAATTCAAGAACCAAACTGTACATTGGGTCGAAGTTGAGGGACTGTTTGTGACATTATCCCAAGCAAAAAAAAAAAAAGTATTGCTGAAGCAAAAGCAATCGCATGATATGTCTCCCTAAGTGTGAACTTAAAAGATATGAGTCCTATGACTTGGACAGGACCAAGGATAACATCTTGTGCTTGCATTTTGAAGCAAGAAAACAGGAATGCTATTGGAATAAACAGAATAATACCATAGAATTCTAAGGGATTATTATATATGATGTCATGGAAGTGAAAATCAAGTAAGTTCATTTGATGAAAAATGTAAATATTTCTTGATGCCTCAATTGGATGCTTATCTTTCGACCCAAAAAAAAAAAAAAAAAAAAAAAAATTGAGTGCTTATCTGAGGTGATTTATTCATTGCAAAAACCATCCCTAGAGAATACCATCCCAACCCAGAAAAACAGAGACTGCCTTATCGTCTTCACTGAGAACACAGTTTTCACTGAAGAATGCGGGACTTAACACTCGTCATTGGGAAGTTCATTCAAAAGTTTAGGTTCTATCATCACTGTAGCTGCCTTGCAATTTATATATTGACACTAATCATCTATATTTGAAGAGCCATCAAATAAGATAAAAGTGTACAAAATGTAAAAGACTAAACACTGTTAAGCTTAAGAATACTTATTAAGTTTTAGGCCACATGATAGTTTGACAAGGTATTGACTATAATTTGTCCCTTATAACATTTGGAATTTACATTTGGAAGTTTATAACATGATCCTCGAATTCCTTTTATCGGTAAGTATATTTCTGCAGCATCCATCCATGTTTGTTAGGTTTCTGCTCATCAACTTTTACATTTAACCTCCTTTAGGTAAAACGGAAGATTATTCACTGTCATTGGAGAGAGTGGTAAGCTGACTATTTGTAGGCTACCGTATTTTGTGGCCATGCATTCATATCCTACCTATAATATAGGTCACAGTGTTTTCATTTTTCAATCGAGTCACTCAACTTTGATTTCACTTTCAACCAGGTCACTCCGTCAAGTTTTTCAATCAAAAACTGACCAAGAAAAAGACTTGGCTTGTAATGTGCTTTTCTCATGAGGTCTTCAATTTGCTGAATGAGGCACACTAACGGTTGATTGAAAGAACGGTAAGCTCCAATACCAATTTAAATGTTGACATGTATCATCACATTAGTATGTCGGCAGTCACAAAGGAACAAATTATGCCACATAAAAAGACACTTTTTTTCAGGGGGAATTTGTCAAGAAAAATACTAAAGATTGCCCCTAGGGCACTTGTTAAGGATTACTAACAATGCCTTGGTAATATAAAAGTTTCTATTTAAAGCATACTGCTCTCTTGAAATATGTTCACATTCAATTTTCAAAGTGTTTTTATACGCTTTTGTACTATATTTAGTGGTTAAAACTGGTGCCCATGGAGCACTTATTAACAAAACTTATTTGTCAGAGACCTAACAAAATCAGCTGATTCAAAGTGAAATCAAAGACAATGGACTTGCTTGATATTATTAAAGTCATCACCTTCATAAAAGTAAAAGTAAAGTTCAATCATTACAGAAGGAACATACCCCCTCCCACTTCGAATTGGAAACTTTGGTTAAAACTAATCCCCGTACATTTCAATAAGGTCGGGGAAGTTACAGGGGCAGAGAGGGCCACTTGTAAAATTCAAAAGGTACAAGGACAGGGCTTTTCAAAATGAAAAGGGATGAGAGGATCAAATTATAAATGACCTGAACAAGAGGCATCTGGACATTCACCCTATAAGTTAACACACAAAGAAAATAAGGTCCATATCACAAGATGAAGTCACAATCCTAATGAAACCCACAGGACAACATGGACAAAGACAATGTAAGCGGGCATACGCATGGTGTTTCACAATAGAAACACCATATATGGAGTGCCCCATGACATATGCAGGTAAATGTAGCTTCAAGTCACTAGCTCATCATATGCCATAAAAAAAGGAGGAAAGAAATAGGACAAATTAACATTTCAACTCAAACGTACCTTCTTGCGTGTTTAGAGCAACAATAGAATCAGATACATTCTGGGTCACACTGTGGCATAGGATCAACAGAATCAAAATCCTAGATAATAAATTTCAAACAACTGACAGCTCTGACATAACATATTAAAAGACCCACCTGCCACCACTCCAAGGATCAAGAAAGCCATTTGAGAAGATGATGTTGCTTCCAAAGGTCTTCAAATCAGTCATAATATCCTTCAAAATGCATCCAAAATTCATGTTGTATGTCCATGTGGATGATCTATTTACTAAATAAGCAATCATGCGACATTCATATGTAAAAATCATTTAACTGCAACCTCAGAATTTATTTCTGCAACTTAAAGGCCTGCCCTGAACACTCCAATCACCATTGAACCCACGTCAAGTGATTCACTTCATCACGTCCATAATTACAAGGAAATAATCCCAGAAAACCATGGCTGACTACAATTTTTGTTATTAATTACAATAGGTTACTATTGATTGAAGCACTCACTTGAAAACTCCACATTGTAGGTGATCAAGCGAGGTAGACATCTGCCCAAGATATGCACATTCAGCCACTTCATATCCCCCCTCCCCCTTCCTTTTCTCCCCAAAATAAAAAGAAGGAAACACACAAAATAAACGCAAGTTTCCCCTTTCTCCTTTGTATAAATCTGAGGCATCAGATGTTTGGATCCTAATGAGGCTCACTGCACAACACGTCTCCACTGCTAACACTCAAAGAAATGATCGCTTGATTTACCTAGGAAATCTATGCACTTAGATGGTGAGAAGGATGATTTTCATCATGTCTTTTTTTGGCTTAGGCAGATTAAAATCTTCAGCAGCTTCTTCCATTGCTTCCTGCTAATTGTATGTAACTAAATCGGATATCTCTTGCTATATAAGACAACTTCAGCTTCAGCCTCATAAACCAAATAAGGGAACACTGAACAAAGAAAATGGAAGGGGACAGAAAATTGATGGGAATGCCATGCTGCTTAAGAAATGCTAAAAAGGACACAGAACTGGATGGAATATGACCCGAGAAGCTACACATGCAAGTTCATCATGCTGCAAAATGTCTTACTTTCCCACCAAATTCAGTTGTTATCCACCTTGGTCTTGGATTGACTTTGAAATCAGTCCAGCACTCCTCTTGGAAAGCAGAAAAATTAAAATCATACGTAGGAAACATGCTCGTATGTGGGCTACTAGACAGGGGCATAACCATCTCTGTGCATGCCTGTACAACACAATGAATCAAGCAAAATGCACTAACATCATTAGGTCATTCTTTTTTTCCAGAGGCAAAACCTTTCATATTTTAAATTTAGGGGAACATTAATGAAGAGTAGGAATAACAGCTTTAGACCTGCCAGTTCCAGCCATTCATGCCATGAGGATCATCATCCAATTCAAAGCAATTGACTTCTCCAGTGTGATTGTAGTAGACACCAACACCTTCAGATACACGTTCCAGAATGCTAGTCCCATCTGGACAACCATCAATCTTTCTGCAGACCTAGTAACAAGAAGAACAGAACGTGCATCCAAATATGCTCAGCAGATATGTTCAAAACATTGTTCAGCATATGCTATGTTATGTGGGCTTTACATGTTGAAATGTCTGACTCACCCAACGCTCAAAAGTTCCAGGATAAAAGGATTCATCAGAAAAGAATCCAGAAAATGTTACAGGTAGGATGTATATATACCATAGAAAGAGTTTTGGCTAAGTATCACAAAGCCTGTGAGCAAGTTCAGTAAACTGGGAACGACCTTTCTTAACATAAGGGGGGCATAAAGTTTTAAAGTGGATGGTGTTGATTTCAGCCTGTTTCTTTTTCTTTCTTTTCCCTTATTAATGCAAGTGGGCTTCTAGTGTCAGCAAGCAAACCTTGGCTAAATCTGTTTCTGCATCTCCCAACTCAGTAAGCAAACCTTTGCTTTGAAAATTTACTATATGTCAAAAAGCAAGCATAAAAACAGGGAATTCAAAAAAGCAAGCCTAAAGACAGGACATTTAGAAACAAAATTAATTAGAGAATCATTTCCTTAAGATGTATGGACCACCAAATTCCCTCAGCTACCACTCGAATTCATCTCAAGACACAAATTCAGAAAATCTTACTAGATGATTTTAATTAGAATTCCCTAGAAATTAGAAACAAAAAAGATGGCATCTGGTTACAGTGTTATTTCAGATAGAGAGAAATAGCATTATGTGGGACCGAGGTTTCATTTGATGATCAAGTTATACCAGAATCTTGACTAACCTCTCTTATAGGATGTCCAGGTAGAGGCATAAGAAAGTCAGAAGGATATGGATAGTTGACCATTGCCAAGTAGGAGTAAGCAGAATCCAGCCAATTAACCAGCTCTTCTGTGTTCTTTAACTCCCTACCAACAATCAGACTTCAATTAATTTAGGTAGCACAAAGGACGACACAATGACATTGAGCATTAGACTCCATGTAAGCTCAATTAGGTTGTAAAAAATTGACTGAAGGATCGTTGTCTTTGTTTACTTTACCGACATAACCGGAACATTCTTGTCAGTTGCGATAGACCATTCTCCTTCTGGCCTTCAGATATCAATGCATTCCAGGACGCTTTAATAGTGTTAAAGCAGCTAGTACTTTCACGCTGCAGTTTTCAGTAAAAAAATAAGATGACAAAGATGCACATAAGTATATTCACTTCAGACAAGTGAAGCATGTTTAAAATTAACAACACACTTTAAAATCATTGGAGACAATGTCGTAGAACGATTCTGGTGGGACAATATCTTCAAACTGAAGTATCGGAGCAGAAGAAGCAAGTGCGCCTATGGCAATATGTGGATACTTTAGCCTCATCCATGCTGCTAACACTGCGAAAAATTACCATGCAAAACGTCTAATGAATCTCAAAGGGGGACAAGAAAACAAAAGAAAAATACCAATACATCAACAACTGGAATTTTCTGCCCAATCTAAATATCTTAAAATGTTCAAGAAGATGACTGATACATCAAAATTCTCTAGGGAAACTATTTTGACCGATCTATGCATAGTGAAGCACACTAGACAGGGAAAAAAATAGAGTTAAAATGGAGTTTGAAGGGCTTACTTACTTCCCCCATATGAACCACCGAAAAGAACAACAGGGCAAGCCTCAGCAGACAAGTTTCGCTTCAAGTTTGTGATCAACACCGAGAAATCAGCGAGTGCTTGGTCTGCAGTAAGATAAGACAAGGTGGCAGCATTCTTGTACGCTTCCTCTTGACTCCCAAATGGCATCGACTCACCATAATACCGATGCTATGAATCAATCAGTCAGCCAAAATGAGGGCAACTATCAATCAAATTCCCATAAAGCCAGCCAAAAAGTACCCATGTTCATAAAGGTACAGGTGCATTTGGGTCTTCGTAAAAGCTTTCCAATTTTCTAAATTTTACCATGAAGGAAATCAGAGAAACTACTATATGCATGGAACTCCCAGTTTTCTTGAAATGTCCTTAGCATGGATCTTTATCGTCCAACTTTTGAAAAATTCCACACTAAACTCACGGGACACAATCTCCCACACAAAGATTATGATGATTCCATAATATCCGAACTCAAGATTTTTTTCTACCAAATGAGGATGATATCTAAATTGGAATTGCTTACGTTGTTGCAACCAACATAATTGCAATGCAAGTAACGATTCGAATTTCGTAAAAATTGGCCACCTTCTTGTAACGCCACTTACCATGACAATAATCACAGTAAGTGACGCCATTAAGGAATTCATATTATAGTTAATGAAGTAATCATATTCTAGAGGATTTGGATAGCAATAATAGGCTTACCTTCAATAAAACCTCTTGGAGGATTACAAGCCATCAAAAAGGCGACCAAGACTAACAAGACAGCTGCCCATGACCATGATCTCCTCCATGATGAATTGTCTCGTTTCTTCTCCGACAAACTCTCTTGTCGGGATGTGCTTTTTCTCTTTGCTAAAAAATAATCTTTCTAACCGTCCTTGTTCTATTGGGGGACCATTAGAATCCCAAAGCACGTTGGGAAGATCACCATCCATAACAAACCAATTTTTCCTCGGATCCTTTCAAAACCCAAATCCCACGGCACGTCATCCCCTTACCATCCATAGCTAACCAAATTTTCTCACATTCTCGACAACTTAACCCTTTCAAATCCCGAATCCTACAGCCCACCATCCCCTCATCGCCCCTCGCCATCAACACCTTCCTCTCCCTTTCCCTCCTCAAAATGCCCCCTGCATTGTATCCTTAACCCTCAAACATAAACTAAAAATTGAAGAATAATCAGTTATGGATTAGGGATTTGAAAAGGTTAAACTGTCAAGAACGTGGGAAAAATTGGTTTGCTATGGATGATAAGGGGATGACTGGCCGCAAGATTTGGGATTTGAAAGGTCTAAGGAAAAATTAATTTATTATGGATGGTAATCTTTCCCAATGGAATGGGACAGCATTATATTTTAGCAAAGCGAAAAAGCACATCCGATAGTCTTCAAAGAAAAAACAAGTCAGCTCATCATGGAGGAGATCATGGTCATGGGAATAGCTATCCGGTCTTAGTCACCTTGTTTATGACTTGTAATCCTCCAGGAGGCTTTAAAGGTAAGCCTATTATGGCTATCCAAAATCTCATAAAATATGATTATTTCGTTAACTGTAATATGAATTCCCTAGTAGCATCATTTACCGTGATTATAGTCATGGTAAGTGGCATTACAATAAGGTAGCCAATTTCTACAAAATTGGCAATAATTGTTATTTGGATTGCGATTATACTGGCTATAACAATGTACGCAATTCCAATTTTGATATCACCTCGTTTGGTAGAAAAAAATCTCAAATTCGGATATTATGGATTCGTCATAATCGGATGGCTCATTATTACATGAATTCAACCGAAGCACTTACTTCAGGGAAAACCACCATGGCACCAAAGCTTGGGGCAATCTCCCACACGAAGCCTGTGTTGGCAGCGAACCACTCAATGTCGCCTTCATTGCCACAGTACACGAAAATGGGTCCGAGCTGATCGGGCCCGGACCAGTGCTCCGAGCTGATGAGGTATCGCTGGTTGAATGTCGGCAACTCTAAGAAGCTGAAGTGGTCAAGGCGCTGCTTGAAGTACTGCGTCTCATATCGGTACTGACGGAGCCGCTCCAGCCGTTGGTGGTTGTGGTTGCGGCAATGGTGATGGTAGGGTTTGGAGGTTGAAAATCCGCCAAGGAACTTAGGGGCACGATGGGAGGAGATGGGTTTGAACGGCTGGGAAGATGATGATTGTTGTGTGAGGATGAAGAGGACAATAGAGAGGAGTAGCACAACAATGGCGTGTTTCGCCATTTTCACTTGCTCGTTGTCGTCGAAGAGCTCTATTCTTCATCGAGAATTTTTAAATATAGAGAAAATTCCAAATAAGTGTCAGTTTTCATTTTCTCAAATAAAAATCTGAATTAAATCTTGTTTCAAATAAAGATATAAGGTGCTATCATTTTATTAAATAAATGCCTGAAGTGACTATATTTGTTTCAAATAAGGGTCTAACTCTCCGGCTATTTAAGGACACTTTCATCATTTGCCTTTTGAAAAAAAAAAAAAAAAAAATTCTTTTTTCTTCCTTTTTTTTTTTCCTTTTTTGCTTTTTCTTCGCCAATGGCCAATCAGCCACAGGCAAGGGACGATCTTGCCTAGGCGAGGCAATCCTCACCCCAGCAACGTGAGGCTAAAAAATAAATAAAAATCGCCCTTTGAGGCTCTTATTTGACACAAGATTAATTTCAAGTCCTTATTCAAAAAGTTGGCACGCCTTTATTTGAAAATTTCTCTTAAATATATGTGGTGATATGAGCAAGAAATCCAATTTAAATAGTTTTGTAATTGGATTATCACGAAAAATTCCAAATTAAATTTACTTTAAATTAATTTTTGACCATCAAAATCTCAAATTAATACATTTGTGATAAATTTACAATTCATTAGTTTCCATTAAATTTTATTATCAAATCGCTGAATTAGATGACAACCACTTTAGGTCTTACGCTCTGTTCAGATTATGGTTTTTCATTATATTAATCTAATCTAAAGAAAATTGACATAGCATAAATTTGTCAAAAATATATCAGTTTGAAATTTTTGATTGCCAAAAAACAATTATCCGGGATAAATTTGTCACGTGTACTAATTTGAGATTTTTTATGATCAAAATTTTAATTTAAGGTAAATTTATCACAGGTAAGGGTGAGCGGTTCCAAATTACTAATAGGTTCCAGTTGGAACATGAAATCTACTCGTCGGTACAAGTTCCTTATTTTTTGTAACCTAAAACCTACCCATCAGAGCTCAAACTCAATACCTGGAACCTACCCAGTTACAAGTTCCAAGGTTGATTCCAAGGTGCAACAAGTTCGGTTTTTCTATGGTTTCTTTTTTAGTTAAGCAAAACAAAGATGAACGAAGCTTCTCATTTGTCAAAAGTAACAAACCATAGAAGATGAACATGTAATCTGCACCTTATTCAACTTTTCACCAGAAAAAACCATGCTATATTGTCAAAATCAAGTCAGATCAAGATGAGCAGCTTCTCACAATGGTCACCTGCTTCTAGTTGAATTCAGCTTACAAGTACCCAAATTCTGGTACAACGGGTGCGATACTTACAAAGTACCCTCAGCTTAGAATTTATATGTCTAGCAATTAAAATTTGAAGCAAAACATCCACCACTAGCCCAAGCACAATAGAAAGACACATTACAATCACAAAATCCAAATCAGAACAGGTCAAGATCAGCACCTTCCAACAATTCCCAGATATAAGATTACAACGACACAGTCACCTACTATCACACTAAAATCAGCAATTTAAGCAGATTATTTCCCATGCAAGGAGTTATTTGCTGGATTATAACAACTCAACAACATTACCTCCATGCAACACAAATTCTAGGAAGCATAGAAATAAAAACAAAATTGAAATTCTAGAGCTTGCTCTCCTGCTGTTATTATCTTGAAACAGAGCATGAAATATGCATTACCCAGTTCATGTTTACCCCAAGTCTTATGTAATGATGGTTAACTATTAAGAGGAATTTTGCATTAATAAACTTGTAAACTACATAGATCAAACAAACAAATTCGGTGTCATTCAGCTTCACCAACATGTCAGTATACAGAAGACCTTTAATACTCATATCAGATCAGAAAAAGGGACAAAAAAAAGGCGCCTCATCATCCTAAATTTACAAAATGCCCAAACTTGGGCCTTTGGGAGAGAGCTCTTCCTCTGCGTGCATATGCGCTGTCTCTGACTTTTCTTAACAATATGCGTAGTTTGGCAATCAATTGAGAAAATATGTTAACAAGTTTTCAGATATGATAATACCATGTATCATTTCTCAATCATGCCTTGGGGGCATTTTATCAAACATATTATGGCCGACGATTTGAGGAGTAGATTTTACTCACTCCGATTCTAGATTCGTGGACTGACTCAAATGCCAATGATTCGAAATCAAATGACCCAGCCCGACACATGGTTGAACAGAGAAGGTTGAACTTCGGTTCTAACTAAAATCAAACCAACGCATAGCAGCAAAGAATCAGACGTTACCTGATTTACAGACGATGACGAAGCCGCGACCCGTGAGTCAAGGGGAATAACAAGGAAATGGCAGAAGTTGAAGGCGCTGGAACGAGAAAAAGGAGAGAGCTTTGCCGGAGAGGAACGGTCGCCAGTGATGGAACCGGTGCACGGGAGGTCGTGCGGCTGGCGATTTCGGAGAGGAAAGCAGGAGAAGGACGAGAACCGGCGGTTCTTCTCCAATTGTTTTTATATAAATATATATTTATATAAACATATCTATTATATATATATATATATATATAAAATATAAACATATTTTTTATTTAGGTGGTTCTACGCCGGATTCGATAGTCCTAAGGCCGGACTTGAAAAAAAAAATATATAAACATATTTTTGCTTTTTTAATTTAATAAAAGTTAATTACAAATGCAAATTTTACCAAACGGTATTTTGGCCAAAGTTGTTTTTCAATGTAAATTTTACCAAATGACATTTGCATTTCTAAAACCCCTTCACCCAAAGGTATTTGCATTTTTGCAAATGCATTTCCCAAAAGCCGAACCAAACGGGCCCATAGACCGAGGATTGTAGCAACTTCCTCTCGTTTCTAGTGAGATTCCGGTTGCTACTATTGGAGTTCTATTGTCGTCTTCAAAGAGTTCGAGCAGCCACTTGTCCGCTCCGGGGACATTTTGTGAGTCAGTTAAGGTGTTGCAAGGCTAGGTCACCCCATATTCCTTCCGTCTAGCCGCATGAGAAGAGCAGTGTTCAATCGTTTCCGGTACTTGAGCGGAGCGGGCATATTGGGTCCGGTAAGACTTTTTTCTTGTAAAGTTTTTCACGCGTTGGTAGGGCGTCTTGACACATGCTCCATAGGAAGGTGCGAATTTTGGGGGGTATTCGGATATTCCATAAGCTCGTCCATAATTTTCTCGGTGGTTGGAATGATGTTGAGGCTTTGTTTGTGGCTACCTTGAATGACCTGGATCGCTCTCTATTATAGCCGCTCTTGACTGTATAGCTCCCAGTTTTGTTTGCTGTCCAGTGTAGGGTGTTTGCCTTGGGGAAGGGACTAATGGGGGTTGCTAGTATCTCCTCGACAACCTTTTCGCATAGAGGTTCTGCAAAGTTTGCTCTTTCCACGTTCTGGAGTCAGTATTTATTAGTTCAGCCACTTTGTGCGGCTCATCTCTATTTGCAGGCCCTCCAATGATGCCAAAGGGTAGCCACTTGTCTTGGCGGATTTTTATAGTATTGCCGTCCCCCACAACCCATCTAAGCTCGGGTTCGATAACTTCTCTCCCAGTTACTATACTTTGCCATCCCCATGACGGTCTAAGCCCTTTTTTGGCTTTCCAAAAATCCCCATCCGGGAAGTATAAACCTCTGAAAATCTGACTCCATAAAGCTGAAGGATTCTGATGTAACCTCCAGGCTTGTTTACCCAACATGGCTCTATTCAAGGTTTGCAAATCTTTAAATCCTAAGCCTCCTTCATCTTTTCTGAGTTTCATCACTTCCCATTTTTTCCAAAGGCATGCCTTTCCCGACGTCACTTTGTTTCCACCAAAATGATGCCATTCTTCTCTCTATAGCATTACAAATAGAGTTTGGTATCTTAAAAATCGATATGGCATATTGGGGGATGGCTTGCACTACACTCTTTATCAATGTTTCTTTTCCTGCTTTTGAGAGAAATTTTTCTTTCCATCCTTCCATCTTCATGTTGATTCTAGCCAAAATCCAACTAAACATGTCTTTCTTAGATCGAATTCCTTAGATGGTATTCCAAGGTACTTCCCGGTCTTTTCTATAATTGGAACTCGTAGTTCGTGGGCCATATTCCCCTTCAAGCTTTGTGGACAGCCACTACTGAAAGCGATTCCAGATTTGTTTAGGTTAACGGCTTGACCCGTTGCATAGCAATATTGGTTTAGAATTGCTGCCAGGCTTTGACATTCTCTAACCGTTCCATCCAAAAAGAAGATTGCATCATCACCAAATAACAAGTGGGATAATGTTGGGCAGTGCCTATTTAGAGTGATTCCCTTTAGGCTTCCATCCGCTTGTGCTTTGTGCATCAACCATGATAACACATTTGCCACTAATATAAATAGGTAAGGTGATAGTGGGTCTCCTTGTCTAATGCCTCTTGTGGGGGTAAAAACCTGCGTGGGTTCTCCATTCACTTTCACGCAAAACGATACCGTTGTGACACACTTCATGATTAGATCGACCCATCGTTCACAAAAGCCCATTTTCAGCATACAAGCTCTTAAGAAGTCCCATTCAATCCTGTCGTATGCCTTCGCATGTCTAGTTTTAGAATGGCTTGGAACTTCTTCCTTCTCTTTTAATCTTCATTTGGTGCAATACTTCCGTACGTTGAGGATGTTGTCTTGAATTTGCCGGCCTTGAACAAATGCGCTTTGTTATGTCGCTATTAACTCATGGAGCCATGGTTTTAGTCTATTTGCCATCACTTTTGAGATAATCTTGTAGCTGAAATTGCATAAACTAATAGGCCTAAACTAGCTGATTTCCTCAAGATTTTTAACCTTAGGAATTAGAGAGATATGAGTCAAATTCAAGTTTGGGTCCAAAGTACCCGTGTCAAAGAAATTCTGGACCATGTGGAGTGCATCTTCCTTGATTTTTGCCCAATAGCTCCCGTAGAATTGCCCATTCATTCCATCGGGCCCCGGGCTTTTGTTGCTCCTAGTTGGAATACAGCTTCTTTAACCTCCTCCATTGTGATGATGGCCATCAATCTTTCATTCGCCTCTTCTCCGATTGGACTCAAGCATTGATCAAGGATAGGTTGGAAGTTCCGGGGTCCTACCGATTCATATAGGTTTCGATAGAAGTCCCTTATATGATTTTTGAGAGAATTTGGTTCTCTACACCAACTCTCTTCATCAGTCTTTAGCATTGTTATCCTGTTGCGATGCCTCCTCTGGATTGTTGTTTCATGAAAATATTTGGTATTTTTGTCACCCCACTGCAGCCACTCAATACGTGATCTCATCCCCCAGTACATTTCCTCTTGTTTCCATAGCTTTTCAATTTATTCCACTATCTCCTTGCTTTCTTCTTTGCTGGTTTCTGTTCCTGGTTTGTTGTTTATCTCTGTCAGTTTCCTTTTCAGCCCTTTTATCTGGGATGATGCATTGGAGAATTTCCCCCGACTCCATAGTGCTAGTTTTTTTTATACTTCTAGGAGTTTTCCTGGGAGACTTAGCTGCTGATATTGTTCCTCTTGCCATGTGCTTCTTGTTATTTCTCCACATTCCTGTTCTTCCAGCCAATAAGCTTCAAACTTGAAAGCCTTTTTTCCTTTTGTTTTGCAACGGGTATAAGCGGAGCAATAGTGGGCTGTGATCAGATCCCACGGCAGGTAGCGCCACCACTTCTGCATTCGGGAAGGCCACCCTCCATTCCATGGTACATAAGACTCTATCTAGCCTTTTCCTCACTAGTGCATCGCCTTCTCTCTTGTTTGTCCACGTGAAGGCGCATCCTTTGCTTTCCACTTCCATGAAGGAACAGCTGTTTGTGAACTCCCTAAAGCCGTAATTCCCGTGATGATTAGCCTCTCGCCTTCCTTCTTTCTCCCAATTATACATAATTTCGTTAAAATCCCCCATATAGATCCACGGGAGTTGGTTCGCAAAATGAAAACTTTTTATTTGTTCCCAAAGTGCTAACCTTTCTTGAAAATTCGTGGATGCATGGAGGAATGTGATTCTCATATGTTTCCCTCGCTTTTCAGTTCTATACAATCAAAATCAATGAGTTCTTTTGAGCTGAAATTCACATGGATTTCTACCTCTTCTAGCCACATAATAAGCAAGCCTCCCCCGCAATTCCTACCGGCTGTACAAGATGGGAGTATGGGAACTTGAGCCATCTTCTTATCCTTTCCACCGGTAGCTCTTTGTTTTTTGTTTCCATTAGAAAAACTAGGTTGGGCCTTTCTTGAGCCACTAAGGCTCTTAGCTCTTGAACCATCAAGGGATTGCCCAGCCCTTGACAGTTCCAGCTCAAAACCCTCATGTCGTTGTCGGTGGCTTATTCGGGCTAGCCACCAGAGCCCATTCCTTTCCTTCTCTAACCACCTGAACAGGGGTATCTAACAGATCCTCCTCATCTATCAGTTCTATGGCAGATTGTTGGATCCTCTTTTGTTTCTTTGTTCTTTTAAAAGTTTGGTTTTTCTTGACGCTTGGCACCTTAGCCTTGTTGGCTTCAGCGACAAATGGTTCAAATATAGCTATTTGCTTGCCTTTGGTTGCTTTTTCTTCTGCATTTGGGGCTGCGCTTTCCACGTTCTCAGCTAGTACAAGGCATTCGAGACGTTTTTTCCTTCTAAGTAGATCTGGCATTTGAACTCTTTCCACGTTCTCAGCTACTACAATTTCCATGCCCTCTTACTAGAATTGCGTTTCAGGGACTAATTCCTCCTCTTCTTGCTGCAGGTTAAGCGCTCCATAGAAAACCTCCAAATGTTGACTTTTCTCTCTTACTTCAGCTTTCAGCCAAGGTCCATAGTTCTCAGCCCATTTTGTCGTCTCATATGGGATTTCTTCGCAATCCGATGCATAGTGGCCTATTCTCCCACATGAATAACAGTAGTGGGGTAATCGCTCATACTTAAATTCCACCCACAATATTTTTCCTCCTAATTTCACAATGGTTCCAGATCTTAGGGGAGCCGTTAAGTCCACTTCCACCTTCACTTGTCCTGTTTTGTAAGTTACTCCCTTTGATTGGAGTTGAACTTCTAGGAACTTCCCTATTTTCGCAACCAAATCAGAGTAAACCTCTCTTATGATCCATCCTGGGGGTATCCCTACTATCTGAACCCAGAATGCACACTTGGTAAACTCATAGCAGTGCTCTAGTATATCAGCTACACATTGTTTCAGCACCAGTAAGTTGCTAGCAAACGACCATGGTCCCCGACTTAGGACTTTTTCTTTTTCAGCTTCTGTTTCAAACAAAAACGAGTAAAACCCTGGTTCTTTTTGGTTGCAGGTTACTGTGTCGGTCTTCCAAGCCTTCTTCATGGTATTTTGGAGAGCCTGGAAGTTCACATTTGGCTTGGAAAAAATTTTGCCATAAAGGGTCAGCATACATTCTCTTCTTTTTTCAACTAGCATTTCACATCTCACATTTACGATATCATCTTCCGACCACAGATGGCCCAAACTTCTACATAGCGCTGCTAGACGTAGCTCAGTTTCATTTTCCTTCTCCATATTTCTTTCTTGTGGGCGATAAAGGGAGGAGACTTACTGTTGAGATTCTGGTTTACGACTTGCTTTAAGGGAGCTCTTGGGGGAAAGTGTCGCCGAGATCTTTGCGGCCGGCCGCCGAGAGGATTTCGGTGTGGGTTTGTACAGTCGCTCAATGGAACAGTGCCACTTGCCAGCCGGAGTCTTGGGGTGTCGTATTCTACTTTCTGGAGTAGCTCAACTGGGTTTTGGAGATTTCCTTCCAGCCACAATCGTGATGCTTTCCCTTCGTAGGAGCAAAAGGTGTTGGTGCAAACAGAGGAGGGAGCAATGGGTATTTGTGCGTTAGGGTTTGGGGTTTTGGGACTTCACGAGTTTTGGAGGGGAAAAAGGTTTCCCTTTTTTGATGAGGGTGATGTTTCTCTCCATTGGAAAGAAGGTTACGGAAAATCAGGAGGGTTCTTGAGGTTTGTTGATACTATCACCCATTACAGGGATAGGGATGTTACTTTGCCCAGGTGGAGAGGGAAGAAGCTCTTCCGAGAGAAGAGAGAATCGGGGAAGCGAACCGAGCCATGATGACTCCTTAGAATCCGGAGCCAAATCAGTTCATAGATTCTCGATTCTACCCAAGAACCGTTCTCATCCTAATTGTGGGTGTACCTAATTTGTAGTTTTCGTGGCATTAATCCTTTTTTATTCGGATAATTTTCTTAATTTCAATTAGGTTTTGGTTTCTTAATTTGAAAAGGTCAAATTTCCTATTTTGGGGAAATAGCATCTTCAAATTTTGCTCCTCATGACAACATAATTTTCTTAATTTTCCTATTATGAGATGTAATTCTATTAAGAAGAAGGGACAGCTGCAAAAGCATCTTCAATTTTGCTCCCCACGACAGTATATCATTTGCACACTTCAAAACTTTACATTTTGCATTTCTCCAAAATTAAAAATAAAATAAAAAAATGCTACCCTCGTCTAAATTCGACGACGGCATGTATTGAGCCGGGCACCCCAACGGTGAGGAGCCATCACCCGACAACGACCCTATCACCTTCTCCCTTAGCCTCGCCCCTCCCCTCGCGCCCCTTCTCTAGCAAGGCAAGCTAGCTCAAGGCTTGATGTGACACGGCCATGCAAGCACAACTTGAGCTCAATCATGACTGCTGGATCAATCCTAAATGATCTCAAGCCCACACAGTGACCATTGTCCATCCATTCTACCGTTTAACCTCTTTGTCAAAAAAAAAAAAATCCCGTTAATACATATTATCAGTCATTTGTTTGAATCTACTAACACCAAGTTTTATTTATGCTGATAAAACCTCTTAATATATTTTAAAATCGACAAACTTATTAGTGTTTTATAGCAATCTTGATAAATGCATGAAATGTTTATGTTTTAAGTAATACTCACACTTAAAAAAAAAAAAAAAGACTATTTATAATTGAAAGTCCTACATGAACAAGTCTCAAGTCATTATTTTTAGGGAAAATCTTAAATAAGTGCTAAAGTGCTTTCATTTTTTCAAATAAAAGCCCAAAGTAAACATTATCTCAAAGAATGGCTTGAAATGATATATCAATCTCAAAGAAGAGCCTAAAGTAATTATGGTTGTTTCAAATAAGGGTCAAATCTTATCAGCTCCTCGATCGACAAAATATTCCAACTAATCAAGGATTTTTTTGTTAAAATATAAGTTACATTTAAATTAAATTAGATTAAAAATTGAAAAGGATAAAACTTGAAAAAGAAGAAGAAGAAGAAGAAGAAGAAAACGCACCTTTTGCTTGTGGTTGTTGCCCCACTAGCGATGGGGTAGCATTGCTAGAGGCAAGGACTGAAGGCACTTGGTGAGGGCTACTAGGCCTATGCAAGGGCTGGCAACTCTCACCAAATGTAAGAGAGGGCAATGGTGGGGCCGCGGCCCTATGTTTTTCCTTTTTCTTTTTTGTTTTCTAAAAAGGAAAAAAAGAAAAAAAGGAGAGAAAAAAAGAAAATAATTTAAAATTTTAAAAGACAAAATTGCCCTTTACTACTACTAACTTCATGCCCTTCTTTGAAACTGATATGAGCATTTCATGTTCTTATTTGAAACAAAGTTCACTTTAAGCTCTTATTTGAGAAAATGAGAGAACTTTATCCTATTATTTGAAAAAATAATGGTACTTTGGGTTTTTATTTGAAATTTTCCCTTATCTTCGACAAAAAATGGGTGTTCATATTCAAGAAGTAGGAAGCAACAAACTTGGAGGATATCAGCAAGTGTTTTACTTGAATATTAACAAGGTTAATTAGTGAGTACTAGCTATCCTATTGTGTAAATATTGCAATGACAATCTTAAAAAGAAAATCAATATCTTTTAAAAAGGAAATCCATACTAGATCACTACAAGGACTCTTAACTAGTTGGCCATCATCCTGTAGACAAAGTCTTTTCCTTAATGAAGTCTCTACTTATGGATACCAAAATTTGAATGCTTGGGCAACCAAATCAATGGGATCATCTATCCGAGCATCTACCTTAATCTTCTCATCAACGGTCCAACAACTAAGTATGCAAATTGATCCTCACCGAGATTATTCAATGGGAAGTTTTGGA
The DNA here is from genome assembly GCA_016097485.1 of Eucalyptus sideroxylon x Eucalyptus melliodora. Lineage (NCBI taxonomy): Eukaryota > Viridiplantae > Streptophyta > Magnoliopsida > Myrtales > Myrtaceae > Eucalyptus > Eucalyptus sideroxylon x Eucalyptus melliodora. Next base: position 22,516,091 of record CM027831.1, on the reverse strand, counting down.
TACCGAGGAGTATAAAAGAAAACCAAGATGCTCAAGAGATATATATTAATAGAAAACAATTCCAAAGTTCAAGAGAATTTCACAATCTTTTGTTATTTTGAGAGAGAGAGAGAGAGAGAGAGAGAGAGAGAGAGCTCTTACCATTGTAATTATTTGAGAAGTGTTGATAGAATGTCAATGTTGGATAGTGATGCCTATTAGCTTGTGTATGAACATTTTACCAACTTTGAGAATAAGTGCTTGTGAGAGCTCTTACCATTGTAATTATTTGAGAAGTGTTGATAGAATGTCAATGTTGGATAGTGATGCCTATTAGCTTGTGTATGAGCATTTTACCAACTTTGAGAAGAAGTGCTTGTGAATAAGCAGCAATACTCACTATTGTAATTTCTCTTTCATTAACTAGGGGAATCCAGTCAATAAATTGTTAGCGTGGGATAGTGGACATAGGTATAATATATAAATTTGATGCAAAGTGTTTATCTCTCTACTTGTATTCACTAATTATCTTATAGAAACTTCTACACTGCTGAAATTACCAAAAGTCTAATCATATTAACACTCTATTTCTAATAGTTATACTCATGTCCACTCAACTCATTTTCTTTCTTTTTTTGGTCAAATACTTAACCATGTTGTTGATTTCGCACTTTTTTTGTCTAAGTCTTTTTTAAATTACTTGTTCACCCCTTCCCCCCAAGGTGATATTACTAGTCATTTCAATTTATAGGACAATCTTTTGAGAAAATAAATTATTTTGACAAAAAGGAAAAGAAGGCGTGATCTATGTAATGCTAGACGTCAATGAAATTTGTTTTTGCATGGTCTTTTTAATTAAAGATTGAAAATATCATCAAGGCTCTGTTGGATTTTTTTTTTTTTTCAAATTACTGCATCATAGCAAAATTAGATAATGTGTACTTGCATATTAGGGGTTTTCACCCAAAAGAAAAAGAACCAACTTTAACCTAGGGAACAATTTTGTTATTAAGTCCTCAATGTTGCATAAAAGGACCTCGACTTTCATCTCTTGGACAATTTTGGCACTGTTCTTCTCGTCATGACGTGTGTTCGTTGCTTCTGAGATGGCAAACAGATGCTGACATGAGTGTTATGTCAGCGTATATGACTTTGATAAACAATTAAAACGACGTGGTCTCCCAGCCAAATCTTAGGGCTTCAAATTGTGTGGATGGACAGAGAAAGAGCGAACTGCAAATTTTGTATTATAGAACGATGAACCGACATTATTCTATTCGGTCTCGCCTTTTGTTTATGAACACCTTTACGAGCAACGAGTCCCTCCATTCTCTTTCCGAGCAATCTATAAAAAGGGAAGACCATCTACATATTCACATGCATGTCAGCCCTGTCCCCAGTTTCAACATTAGTTAGCAGCTCCCTTCGCCAGATAATAGTCGCGCAACCACTTTCGGATCAGCTTGATCTCGGTCGCTCTCTGTTCGACCAGCCAGTCGGGATCGTGCGCTGTTGCAGCACGCAAATCTAAGTGATGAGCGCCTGCAAAATGAAAACACAAAAACCGAATTAATCTCGGCCTCGACATCGTCTTCTGTGGCTAATCATGATATGCAGAACTGAAGGCGACTCCTAGAAGAGGCTAGGAAAGATTGTACAATATTTTGCAGCAGTGACAAGAAACAAAAAAGTCAGATTGTCAAGGCAGTGTCATCCCATAATAAGACTAGACTGCAAAATCGTCGAAGGGAAGGAGAGAACCATACAACCATTTTTGACTTAACCCACGTGGGAAAACAAGTCGAGTCGAACTATCACCCGACTTGATGTGATAACTCAAGAACTCGCTGGGCGTTGTGAAAAATTATTCTAGATCAAATTGACAACACTACTAAGTTGCATCGTATAAAACTGCTAGGGATTTTAGGATAGAGAGAACTTAATATCGGGAAGATAACATTTGAAATGGCACATCTTCTATACCGACAGATCAAAACGTATCTTGCTGAACCAAATTGATCACATCATATGCTAGTATCTACTATGAAGTTATGTGATAAGATTCAAAAGACTAGGGACAGGAACAAGGACATCTTGTGCTTGCATTTTTCGAAGCAAGAAGAGGTCTTACTCAGAAAAAATGCAATCACGTGATATGTTTGCATCTTGCTAAGTATGAACTTAAAATATATGTGGCACATGACTTGGACAGGAACAAGAGTAACATCTTGTACTTGCATTTTGAAGCAACAAGGTGGGAATGATATCGAATTAAACGAAAAAATTCCACAGAAATCTTAGGCATTTTAAAGTGTGATGTCATGGAAGTGAACACAGTAGGTTCATTTGATGGAAGGAAAGGTAAATATTTCTTGGTGCCTCAACCGAGTAGACTTACTTGAGCTAATTTATTCATTGCAGCCCATCAAAAACAGAGACTACCTGTTAAAAAATCTTAGAAATAGAGATATGGTCTTCATTGAGAACACTGTCGTCACTGAAGAATGGAGGACGAACACTCCTATTATTCTAGATTTTAGTTTGTTATCACAGTGGCTGCCTTGAGATTTATATCTTCGCACTGATCATCTATCTTTGAAGAGCCATCAAATAAGATGAAATAGCACACAGCGGACTGAACACTGTTTCGAATTGGAAACTTTTGTAAAAGTATTGCTTGTACATTTTATAAGGGTGAGGGAAGTTAAGGAGGTAGGAGAGGGGGCACTAGTTAAATTTAAAAGGAATGGTGACTCTCGAAATGAAAAGAGGTGAGAGGATCAAATCAAAAATGATCTGAACAAGAGGCGTATGGACATTTCACCCTATAAGTTAACACGATGTAGGCTTCACACGAAGCACATTAAGTCTATATCACCAGATACATTTTCACAGGGACAAAAACAACGCAAAGTAGGCATAGGCATGGTGTTTCACAGTAGAACACCATACATGCAGTGCCCCTATGACATATGAAGGTAAATATAGCTTCAAGTCACTAGCTCATTCTATGTCCTAGAAAGATTTTGAAAAAAATGGAGGAAAGAAATAGGACAAAGTAAGATTTCAATCCAAACATACCTTCTTGTGTGTTTAGAGCAACAATAGAATCAGACACATTTTGGGTCACACTGTGGCATAGAATCAATTGAATCAGAATACCAGATAATAATTTCAGTCAACCGACGGCTTTGACAAAAGATATTGAATGATCTACCTGCCACCACTCCAAGGATCAAGAAGGCCGTTTGAGAAGATGATGTTGCTTCCAAACGTTTTCAAAGTGGTCATGATATCCTTCAAAATGCGTCCAAAATTCATGTTGTAAGTCCACACGAATGATCTATTTACTACATAAGCAAGTGTCCAACAATCATATGTAAATATCATTGAAGTGCAACCTTAAAATTTATTTCTATAACCTAAAGGCCCTGAATACTCCAATTACCAAAGAATCCATGTCAAGTGATTGACTTGATCACATCCATAATCACAGGGAAATAATCCCAGAAAACCAAAGCTGCAACAATCATTGCCACTAAATTACTATAGGTTACTGATAATTGGTTGAGCATTTACTTGAAAACTCCCCATCATAGGCGATAAAGCAAAGCAGAGGTCTGTCCTTCTTATCTATGAGGCTGAGAGTTTATTTTTTTATTGTCATGTCTTTTTTTTTTGGGCTTAGGGAGATTGAAATCTTCAGCAGCCTCTTTCAATGCTTCCTCCTAATTGTATAGGGCTAAATTGGATATCTCCTGCCTAATGTTATCAGACAAATTCAGCTTCAGCCTCATGACCTAAATAAAGGAGTACCGAACAGAGATAATGGGACACGAATAGACAATCAATGGGAATGCCATGTTGCATAAGAAATGCTCGAGAGGTCACAGAACTGGATGGACTATGGCCCAAGAAGCTACACATGCAAGGTCATCGTGCTGCAAAACTTTAAGATAGAAATAATTAATAAATAAATAAATAAATATCACAGTGGCGTCTTACTTTCCCACCAAATTCAGTTGTTATCCACTCTGGTCTTGGATTGACTTTATATTCGGTCCGGCAATACTCTTTGTCAGCAGAAAGATCAAAATCGTATCTGGGAAACATGCTCGTATGTGGGTTACTAGACATGGGCATTACCATCTCCGTGCATGACTGTACACCACAACGAAACAAGCGAGGACATCATTGGATCATTGTTCTCTTCCAGACGACCTTTCATATATTAATTTTAGGGGGAAAAAGAGGAGAATCAACAATTTCAAACCTGCCAGTCCCAGCCAGCCATGCCATGAGGGTCATCATACAGATCAAAGCAATCAACTTTTCCGGTGTAATTATAGTAGACACTAACACCTTCAAATACACGTTCCAGAATGCTAGTCCCATCTGGACAACCGTCAATCTTTCTGCAGACCTAGTAAGGAGCCAAAAATGTGGTGCATCCAAATATGCTCAGCTGATATGTTCAATATATCGTAATGCATATGCTATATTATGTGGACACTACATGTCGAGATGTCTGACTTGCCCGACACTTGACATCACAGGATAACAGGACTCAGCTGAAAAGTTTAAATTGTATCTGGGCTCCTCGTGTCTGTAAGCAAGCTTTGGTTAAATCTGTTTCTGCATCTACCGACCCAACTTGTATTATTTCAAGTCTTACCCAGTTTATTTTTGTGCATAATATACTTTCGATATACAGATATGTAACATGTGCTTTCAAAATTTACTAAATGTCGAAAAGCAAACATAAAGACAGGGAATTTAATTAAGCTAGCTTAACGACAGGGCATTCAAAAACAATATCAGTTACAGAATAATTTCCTCAAGATGTAATGACCACCAAATTCCCTCTGCTTTCACCATGATGCACCTCAAAACACAAATTTCAGAAAGTAATAAAAGATGGTTTTTGTTAGAATTCCATAGAAACTACAAGAAAAAAAGAGGGCATCATGTCACAATACTATTTCAGATAAAGAGAAATAGCAATGATCAAGTTATATTAGGATCTTGACTGACCTCTCTTATCGGGTATCCAGGTAGAGGCATAAGGAAGTCAGAAGGATACGGATAGTTGACCATTGCCAAATTGGAGTAAGCATTATCCAGCCAACCAGCTAGGTCTTCAGAATCCTTTAACTCCCTACCAAAATTCAGACTTCATTTAATTTAGGCATCACAAAGTACGATGCGATGACATTAAGCATTAGAAGTTCCTTTAAACACAATGAGGTTGGTAACCAATTGACCGAAGGATCATGGTCCTTGTTTACTTTACCCACATAACCGGAACATTCTCGTCAGTCGGGAGAGACCATTCTTCTTCTGGCCTTCAGCTGTCAATGCATTCCAGGATGCTTTAATAGTGTTAAAGCAGCTAGCACTTTCACGCTGCAATTTTCAGTCCAGAAATAAGATGACATAGATGCATGCGAGTGTATTCACTTCAGACAAGCCAAGCAAGGTCAAAATTAAACAACCCACTTTAAAATCATTGGAGACGATGTCGTAGAACGAGTTTGGCTCCGCAATTTCTGGAAACTGAAGTATTGGAGCTGAAGAAGCAAGCGCGCCTATGGCTATATGTGGATACTTTAACCTCATCCATGCTGCTAACACTGTTAAAGATTACCGTGCAAAATTTGTGAAGGATCTCAAGGGGGAACAAGAAATTGAAAAATGAAAAAAATGACCTATACATCGGCAACTTCAATTTTCTGCACAGGCCTAAAATCTTAAATGTTCAAGAAGATGAACAATTCATCAAAATTCTCCAGGTAAACTATTTTGCCTAATCTATGCGTAGCGAAACACACTAGACCAAAAACAAAGAAATAGAGTTCAAACCGGAGCTTAAAGAGCTTACTTACTTCCACCATATGAACCACCAAAAAGAACAACAGGGCAGGCCTCAGCAGACAAGTTACGCTTCAAGCTCGTGATCAACTCGGTGAAATCAACCAGCGCCTGCTCCGTAGTAAGATAAGACAGGGTAGCAGCGTTCTTGTACGCTTTCTCTTTACTCCCAAAGGGCATTGACTTACCGTAATACCGATGCTGCGAATCATCAATGAAACAAATTGAGGGAACCGTCAATCAAACTCCAATAACACCAGCCAAAAATACACATATTTATGGAAGAAGGGGAAGCATTTGGTTTTTTTTTATAAGCTTTCAAGTTCTGAAATTTCACCACGAATTGAAGGAAATAGAGAAACTATTCTATACTCCGGGGCTTTCAGTCTTCTTGAAATAGCCTTAGCATGATATCGTCTAACTTTCGAAAATATTCCACACAAAAAAGATGCACGAGTTTGATAGGAGCACCTACTTCAGGGAAAACCACCATTGCACCAAAGCTTGGGGCTATCTCCCATACGAAGCCCGTGTTCGCGGCGAACCACTCAATATCACCTTCGTTTCCGCAGTACATGAAGATGGGTCCGAGCCGTTTGGGCCCAGACCAGTGCTCCGAGCTGATGAGGTATCGCTGGCTAAACTTCGGGAGCTTCGAGAAGCTGAAGTGATCGAGGCGCTGCTCGAAGTACCGCGTCTCGTATCGGTACTGGGGAACCTGCTTCAAGAGCTGGCTGTCGTATAGGCTGGGGAGCTTGGAGGTTGAGAATCTGCGGGGAACCTCGGTGCGCGACGGGAGGAGACGGATTTGAAAGGCTGGGAACATGATGATTGCGGAGCGAGGGTGAGGAGGGCGATAGAGAATGATAACACAGCGATGGCGTGCTTCGCCATTTTCTGCATTATCTCAAGGAGTTTGCCCGATATCCATGCAAACCATTCCACGATGGTTGATGATATATATTCAGAAATTCTGTGTCTCCCCCTTAGATTTCGCATATTTTTCAGGATTGGCCATTAGCTTTCTTTGGATTGTCCATTTCTTTCGAGATCGTGCATTACCTTCTTTTGACTGTACATATTATCAATTTATTCTAATTTATTGTAATTGATATTACAATACTCTGTTACTTTAGATTGTCATTAAAAAACTTATAGGTTAATGTAGAAATTACACAATTCTCTTTTTTGCTTTATTTTATAGATATCGATAAAACCCCTACCCCTTATCTTTTAAATCACAACAGATTTCCCGATATATCTACGGTGAAATAATGAGGAAAAGTTTGATTTATGAGAATAGTTTTTATAACTTAGTATATGTTTTATTTCCTTCCAATAACCAAAAATAATTCACCAAAATGAGATTAGGTAGCAATTTACAGAACTTCTTTAATGCATTCTATGCTGTCTTTAAATGTATCTCATGTATTGCATAAGCTAAAACTTTTTGTTGATCTTATTCCATTAATATTTTAGCTAACTCCTGAAAAACGTCCTTTAATTAATTTTTTTCAGATTGCACCATGCAGAGTATGAATAAATCAATTAGTTACGAAAGATCATACTTTTAAATATTATTATGATAGTTTTTCCACTTATGGAACTTCCTTAGAGATTCCAAATAACCTTCTGAACAAAATGTTTATCTCTTTGTAACGTGTAGCATCAATTAAATTCAATTTATCTTCTTACTTAAATCAATGATCCACGTCAACTCTTCACCAAAATAATTACTTTTATTTTTTGCAAGAAAGCTAATTACGGCTAAACAAGCCACCTTACTTATTGGATGTAAATTTTATTAGTCTTGAGTTTTCGTACATCCATTTAACCAAGGGTATATCTAAGTGATTTTCATCTTTAATCCTTATTTCATGCAAATTCACTTATAAAATAAATGAATACTCATATTCTTAAAAATCATTCATCAAACAAAATTTGTTTTCAGGATTATGTCACATGTAATTTTTGGCTGCACTTTTTTCACTCATTATTTAGCTTAGACACTGTCTATTACAGTGTTTTGATTATATTTTCTCTTATGTGGCTTCGCTTTTAGCATTATTCTCCTCTTTTTATTTGGTCAAATATATTGTCCCTCCAAATTTTTCGTCTTTTCTTTCCTTGGGATCCCACTTTCCGTTTTTCTTCTTTATCTTTCCATACTACCAACATAGAGATTCCCCCTCTATCCCATCTTTTCCATTTTCCATGAAAATTATCCACTCATTGATTATTATTTTTGGAGGCACTTCCTGCAAGGATTCACAGAATGAAACAAAGTATGAGAGATTTCTTAGGTTTATCAAGGGGAGTGCAGCAAGTGCATTCTAAATCCCCACGAGATCGTTTTGTTTCTTTCACATACATATCGACATATACATACATACATACATACATACATACATACATACATACATACATACATACATACATATATATATGTATGTATTTACATGTAGAACTATTAAATTATTGTTGATTTTGCATTCGGTTTCTTAAACCAGTAAACTAAAAAATTTCATCTGTACATGCATTAAACATCATGCACTTGGACTACCTCAAATTTATCTTCCCTCAGGAATAATAAACTCGAGGGCAATTTTCAAAAGTAAAGACAAATTTATAGTTTTGACTAAAACAGTAAGTTCATGAATCACTTTACTGTATTCCCATACATTATGTAGATGAGATTAGATTAACTTTTTTTCTCTCTTTTATTTTTTTATCAAAATTCTCTCTTTTCAGTCGTAACAATTTTCCTTCCCTAATTCATGCAATGCAACATTCATTATTCGACGACCCTTCGTTTCCTCCCAAATACAATTAATCCTTGTTCATGCATTTAGTGGAAATGTATCAATCAGCCCTCATCAAAACTTTTATTTTCTCTCTATATATTATCTATAAGATAGAAACATTTGAGCAAAAACAAGCAAATCAAATTAGCAATCAAGCTGCTAGGACAATTAGGAGATGGCATCCATTGAAGTCGATCATTCTATCCATACCCAGATCGGTAAGTTGCTCCTTTCTACTGTATTTATTTGGACAATATATGCCTACAAGTTCTACTCATCGGTTGGAATCTTCCATAATCTTTTTGTACGCACTTTTCTTTTCATACGTCAGAAGTTCAAAATGATCGTGCGGATCCGTTAACTTTTGTCAGTAAATTAAAGTGATACTAAAGGTTAGCAATTTTTAAATAGAAATGTCTTCACCAAAAAGAAATTAAATAGAAATGAAAATTTAATTATTTACATGAAAACTGCTTCAACAAACAAGATATCTAATTTATCAAATTATTTTCCCTTCTAAAATCTGAAGTACGGCATATCTAATCATAAAGATGGGCAAAAATATTTCAAAAAGAATAAACGTTGTATAGAACTTCGATGATATTGAACATAAATTTAACATCTGTATTGTTAAGGTAAAACACCTGGTCGTCTCACTTTGCGTTTTTCTATTAAGCCTCAATAAGCTTATTTTTCTTATTGTCAATCAAAGAGGGAAAAAGAAAAAAAAAAAAAGAAGAAGATAAAAGTGACCAGAGAAAGAAGAAGGAAGAGGTAAAACAAAGAAATACGTGCTCAATTTCTGTTAAGAAGAGGCGCCTAATAAACCAGGTTAATTGTCTTTATAGGATAATGAAATTCATCCTTGCACTGTATGTGACAAATTTAAAATGTTTCCCTTGTGGCTATCAAACCCCCGTAGCCTCCAATGGGAAAGGTTGTCTAATGTGGGTAGGTAAAAGCATTGGATCTTTCTCTGTCAAATCAGCATGTGAAATTATTAAAGAGATCGACAATTAAGAAACTGACAGGATATAGCCCATTATATGAAAAATATTGTCTATTGTGGGAAGGTAAAAGCATTGAATCTTTCTCTATCAAGTCAACATATGAAATTATCAAAGAGATGGACAATCAAAAACAAACAGGATATAGCCCCTTATATGGAAGTAGAGGGGACCTCAATGTATTAGAACTTTTCTCTGACTAGCAGCACATAAGCATTTATTAACCAATGAATTGAGGATGTCTTGAAAGAAGTCGAGAAAGAGGAATTTGAGAGAAAGAATTGTGGGAATTTTCCTCTGTATTCACTGCTTTGATTCAATGTACATTGTCCTATTGTTATAGTACAAAAGAGTGTATAAAACAAGTAACTAAATATATTACAATTTGTATCCAGTTAGATACAATACATAATTGATCTTTGAATGATACATTGGAATCTTCTTGCGTATCTTCTAACACTCCCCCTCAAGCTGGTGGCTTGTAGATATCCAAGACGCCTAGCTTGCTTAGGAGATACACGTGCTGACTTTGACACAAAGGTTTGGTGAAAATATCCGCCGGTTGTTCTTCTGTTTGAATTCCCAATGTCTCGATTATCCCTTCTTGGATTTTTCCCGTGTGAAATGGCAGTCTACTTCTATGTGTTTCGTCCTTTCATGAACAATTGGGTTTGAGGCAAGTTTGAGGGCTGCATCATTGTCACAAAACAATTTCGTTGGCCCTTGAACTTGTACTCCAAGATCACGAAGTAATCCACGTAGCCACACTATCTCACACGTGGTCTTTGCCATCACCCGATATTCTGCCTCTGCTGAGGATAATGAAACAGTCGATTGCTTCTTTGTTTTCCATGAAAGTAAAGAATCCCCAAACTTAACACAGAAACCAATTATGGACCTCCTACTCATCGGACAGGTTGCATAATCCGCATCACAATATGCTGTCATCCTCATATCACATTTCTTGGATAGAAGAATCCCAAGTCCAGGACATTTCTTCAAATATTTTACCACTTTGAGTGCAGCATTCATGTGAGACTCCTTGGGATTATGCATGAACTAAATGAGGGTTTGAACAGCATAAATAATATCCGGCCGAGTCATAGTCAAATATATGAGCTTCCTAACTAGTTTTTGATAACTCATTAGATCTTTAAGTACAGGATCAGCCTTTTGAGAGACTCTGGCATCATAATCTGATGTGGTCAGCTTGATGTTCTGCTCAATTGGAATTACAGCTGGCTTACATCCTGACAATCCTGCTTCTGATATGATTTCCAAGGCAAATTTCCTCTGACTGAGGGATATTCCTTAGTCTGATCGAGCAATTTCTATTCCAAGAAAATACTTTGGCAAACCTAGATCTTTTATATGAAAAGTAGAATGCATGAATTGCTTGAACTTTTTGATGGCTATCTCATCATTGCCCATAATCAGTATATCATCTACATATATCATCAAGTATATAGATGACGTACCTTTGGTCCATGTGAAAACATCATAATCAAATTTGGACTATTGAAAAACCAGCAATTATTAGGGACTCATAAAATTTTGCATACCATTGTCTGGACACTTGCTCAAGCCCATAAAGGGATTTGCAGAGACGACATACTTTATTCTCCCACTATCTCCGTAAACCCTGTGGAATGTTCATATAAATCTCTTCATCTAGATCTCCATGAAGGAAGGCATTGTGAACATCCATCTGATGTAAGGGCTAGTCTCGACAAGCTGCTACAGACAAGGAGGATCGGACTGTAACATCTTTAGCCACAGGAGAGAAGGTTTCATGATAATCAAACCCTTCTTTCTGTGTGAAACCTTTTGCTACCAACCTGGCTTTGTATCTTTCAACCGAACGATCAGCTCGATATTTGATCTTGTAAACCCATTTGCATCCGATTGGCTTACGATGCGGAGGTAAACTGACGAGTTCCCATGTATGATTATCGATCAGTGCCTGCAATTCTGCTTTCATAGCATTCTGCCAATGTTGATCTTTTCTTGCCTCGTCATAACTTGAAGGCTCATGTTCTTCAGAAATGCGGGTAATGCAACATCTATGTTCCTCGGATAATCGATCGAAGGAAACATAAGAAGAAATAGGGAAAAGAATACCTGGTGGATTTCTCACTCCACATATGTAATCTTTAGTCCAAGTTGGTGGACGTGTGGCTCATCCGGAACGTCCGGGATGAATATCGTCGAAGATGGTTGGTTTGCTAGAGGCTCCATAGGAGATGACTGAGTCACTGGAGGTTCCACAGGAGATGATTCTAAAGAAGATCCTGTATACAAGTGCTGATCTGAGTCCGTTGCTAAAGGTGTTGGTGCCATAGTAGACATAGGAAATAGAACATATCCCGGATCATGGGTAGACTCTTCGATATGATGAGCAAGAGAATGTCCCGCTCTATCTTTGCTTGATTCCTGGGTAGCAAAAGGAAAAGAGTCTTCGTGGAATTGAACATCTCTACTAACAAAAAAATCACCTGTAGATGGATCAAACATGCGGTACCCTTTCTGTAGGGTAGGATACCCCATGAATATGCACCGACGAGCTCGTGGACCCATCTTATCCTTAGGTCCCACTATAGAAGCATAGCACAAACACCCAAAAATCCTTAGATGACGAAGATCTGGTTTCTTCCCATAAAAAAGTTCGAAAGACTTTGACCGTTAAGAATCTTGGTCGGCATACGGTTGATCAAATATGCTGCAGTCAAAATACAATCTCCCCAAAAAATATCTGGAATAGAAGCCTGGAACTTTAAAGACCGGGCAACTTCCAACAAGTGACGGTGCTTCCTTTCCACTATTCCATTTTGTTGTGGTGTGTAAGTACATGAACTCTCATGTAGAATCCCTTGGGATGATAATAAAGCCGTGCATTCATAATTAAAAAATTCTTTTCCATTATCTCGTTCGAATTTTTGGACAGTTTTTCCGAATTGAGTCTTGGACAAGGAAAGGATTGTTCTTAAGTGTGACACGACTTGACTTTTGGATTGCATGAGAAAAATCCATGTGGCCCTTGAATGATCATCCACAATGGTAAGAAAGAATCGAGAACCATCATTATTTAGAGTATGATATGGTCCCCAGATATCAATATGAAGTAAAGAAAAAACATCAGCTGCACGACTGCAGCTTATTGGAAAGGAGGTACGCGATTGCTTTGCAAGGGGGCAAATATGACATTGAGAATAGGGAAATAAAGAATTATGACCCATTCTAGAATGAAAAATGAAATTTTTATCATTGGTAGTCGAATTACACAATGACTGCTTATTACAAGAAAATTGATCTAGATGCTTGGCTGAACTTCTCTAGAAAAATAATCCTTCTGATAGATTACCCCATCCCATCAGTTTCCCAGTCGAAAGGGCCTGAAATTGACAACTATCAGCATTGAAGGAAACTTGACATGAATTTTCCTTACAGGCTCTAGACACAGATATAAGATTGAATTGGAACTCAGGAATATATAGGACATTTGTGAGAACAATTTGAGAACTAAGATTAACTGTCCCAGTTAGAGTGACGTGAGTAACGTTGCCGTTTGGCAATTGTACTACAATAGGGCTATCTAGTTCTTCATTAACGGCAGTAAATAATTTCTTCTCACATGCAATATGATCACTGGCTCCAGAATCAACAATCCAAGTATTTTTCGATATATTATTTATCAGACATGGAGAAATACCTGTAAAACTGCTCCCTCTCTTTGAAACTTCTAATTTTTGCAGTGCCTGCATCAACTGCTCATATTTACCATGAGTGATGAGTTGATTCACATCAGTCTGTCTTGTGATCTGATATGCCGCTACTAATATCTCCTTGCCCCTTTTTTTCGTCAGGTCTGCCATGCAACTTCCAGCAATTTTCAACAGTGTGATGGGGTCGCTTGCAAAATTCACAATACAATTTTCCCTTATTTTTTGAACTCGGCCCATAGGAATTAGGCCCATAGGAGTTCGGCCCATGAGAATTCTGCCCATTTGAATTGGACCGGGAAGAATTCGGCCCATAATTTCTCGTGAAATTCCCGTCGTTGGATCCCTTAATGATAGGGAAATCTCCACCGTCCAGATCTAAGGAGTTGCGCGCCCATCGTGAGCCGTCCGATCTAGACGCGCGATCGTGGCCGTCCGAAGAAGTCCCTTTAAAAGGCTTCTGTTCAACCGTAAACCCTAGCGCCGCATCTCCTCTCTTCTCTAGGGTTCGCGAACCCCTTTCGATCCTTGTGGCTAGGGCTAGGGTTTCTGCCCCTTTCCCTTCAGTCGAGGCGAGCCGTTGGCTTTCCTCTTGCACATCAAGCTGGAATATACGGCCAATTGAAGGCGCAGGCTCCATGGCAAGTATCTGTGACCTGAAATGGAGGTAAGATTCGTTAAGAATGAGTAGAAAGCGAGTTGCCTTCTCTCTGTCTTTTATCGCCTTGTGTTGTTGGATAGTGGTTTCGGGCCCATCGAGTTTCTCTTCTCGCCGCTCCGGCTCATTCCGAGGGCTGAAAGTTTGTTGAAGCACGTTGTCACAGACGTGTTTCCTTGCTTCAGTTCGAAAAGTGCTTGATGTAGTGAGAAAATCCTCGCCCGATCCAGTTTTCCATACATCTTGCGTATATTGTCCCAAAAAGCTTTTGAATCCTCTATGGGAGGCAATCCGGCAGCTATTTCTGGGTTTATACAATTTCCTATCCATGTCCTGACTAACTGATTACATTTTTTCCATTGTCGCCCTAATTTCTCATCAATTGGGACTGGAATGGTGCCGTCGATAAATCCCTCCTTATCTTTTGTTATGAGGGCTTGACGGAAATCACGCGCCCAATTTGAGTAATTTTCCGGCCCTGTGAGGGGGTTGTTGATGAGCTTCAATTCTGGGCCGTCGGCGTTGGAGACATACAGCGCGTCGGGTTCTGGGCGACCCATGGCGACCGCAAAGGGAAAAGGTATAAACCCTGTTGGAAATCCCGCATTGGTTGTAGTCTGGCTCGGATTGGTTGTAGTCTGTCCCTGATTCGAATTCCCTGATCCGCCCGTCTGCTCAAGGCCGATGGTTGAGCCTGCCCCAACATTGGTTGGTAGGCCTCCATCGGTCTGCATGCTTTGGTAACCAGGCTGTGATGCATCTGGATTTGATCCATGAATCCATGGGTACGGCATCCACTGATAAGGATAGCCAGAGAAAGGTAACCCTGGATTGAATTGAGCTGGATTGGGTTGTCAAAGCGTGTGCTGTGCATGAATTTGGCTTTGACTGGGTTGTTGATCAGCTGCCGGATTGATGATGGATGAGTTCGGAGTTGGCGAATCATGAGGCGTCACATTACCTTCGGTAGGTGAAGTATGTGCATCTGTCATGATGAAGAGAAAGTTTGCAGTAACTCTGTTTTGCAAGTTGGAAAAGAATTAGAACTCAAGAACCCAAGAACTCAAGAATTCCTGCCGGATGCCGTTTTGGTTTGCAAGTAAAGCAAAGACCAAGAGCAGAAGATCACGGAAGGCAATTCAAAAATGCGGAAGCTATGTCAGAACCAGAAAGGCTCTGATACCATGAAAGAAGTCGAGAAAGAGGAATTTGAGAGAAAGAATTGTGGGAATTTTCCTCTGTATTCACTGCTTTGATTCAATGTACATTGTCCTATTGTTATAGTACAAAAGAGTGTATAAAACAAGTAACTAAATATATTACAATTTGTATCCAGTTAGATTCGATACATAATTGATCTTTGAATGATACATTGGAATCTTCTTTCGTATTTCCAACATGTCTCGCAATATGGGAGGTAACCCTGCCTGTTTGCGTTGCAAGTCTTCGATGGAAACAATTTTTTATGTCTTGTGGGATTGACCACTTATTCATAACATATGGGTTGACTTTGTCCTACAACATTGTCTTGAAGAGTTCTTCTCAATAAATTTATCACAATGGTTGAAATCAACCTAACTAACAACGGGAGATTCAACTCCCATTATGATTTGAGTATTACTTTTAGCGTGAGTATATGGCTTTTTTGGCAATGGTGAAATAAGTCACTTTTCCAAGAAAGTTTTGCTTTATCTTCCAACCCGCTACAAGTAATCTAATCACACAATAAGGAAATCATGGCTTCATCATCTTGTCTAATAGTGGATCATGTACTTCTCCCATTATGGTTGCCTAAGATCCTCCACCTTCGGGATGGATTAAATTGAATACCAATGGAGCATCTAAAGGTAATCATGGACCGGCAAGAATTGGAGCATTATTCCGAAATGAAGGGGTTGACTGGTTTGGTGGTTTTACCTCATTTCTTGGAATAAGTTTTTCTTCATAAGCACAACTATGGGCTCTATAGTTGGACTTACCATCGTAAAGCAATGCGACTTCTATAAATTCATCATTGAGATGGACTTTAAAATTATCACTGAACTTATTAACCAAGAGAGAATAGTGGATAATATGAACCAATACTACTCATGGATTTCGGAAGACTACCGATATGCTTACCAATATTGGCATAATGAAGTGATTGGATACTACATTCTACTTGTAGCCTTCTAGAAAATTTTCCCATATTTTGCTTAGTGATAAATTTAGGATTGTAGATTTTAGACATTAATTTTCTTAACTTTGTACCTTTTGTTTATAAAAAAAAAAAAAAAAAAAAAAGGCGTTTCCCTCATTTTTCATTTATGTTATGAGTTTTAAATAACGTTTACTTTTAATCACTTAAAAGATGGTAAAATGTTCATGATTTTCTTTCGTATGGGACTTTGTATAGTAGTAAACAAGAATATAATGTTGAGTTTTTATTTTTAATTTTTTCCGTACAATTAAAGTTATGAATTCTATTATCAGCTTATAATGTTGCACGGTAAATGGGATATATTTGCGCGCCCATACATTAACTAGTAATAAACTAAGAGGTTGACTTTCTTATTTTTCTCGAAATAGTTGTTATATCCATCATTGCTAGTTTACACTATAGAAACTTATATTTTCATAAGTTCATCCATTAAAATTAGGAACAATGTGTTCTATTTGAGAATTTAGAAATAACTCGGTGCAAAGCATCTGTATGTTTTACTAGTTCAAAAGTATAGATGACCTATACAATTTCTCTAAAAATGTAATCACATTACATTTATTTCCATAAATGGTGCCACTTTTTTGTCAATATAGTGTTCTTATGCCAATTATCGAATATTTGAAGAGAAAGATTGTTGCAATTTTTTCAATACATTTTACACCGTATGATAATTTTTTTTTAAAAGCTTGTTTTTCATATAAAATGACAATGGGTTTGCACTCAGCTGCTTCTTTTATCTCAAATTCTATAGTATCTTAAATAGATTAAATGGAATGGAAATTGAAAAATATGTTTGAAAACCATAATCTTTATATTACAAATACCTCAGTTTTAAAAATGCAGCAATATGAAAAACCAAATTATATATATACACGTGCGCTTGTTTAAATATAAACAGAAAGCTGAAAAGACCAAGCGCCAGGGAATTGGTCGGCATTCAATGCACATCAGATTAATTTCCTGTTAAATGTGCATCTGTTATTTTATTTATTCGCGGTAATTAATAAGAACGCCGTTCCTCTTCTTTTTCCTTGCAACCGCTTCAGAAAACGCTCTCTCTTTCCTATATATGATACAAAATGAATAAGATGAAGGCAACGGCGAGAGAACGGAGGAAGTAAGAGAGCGCAGAAGGACTGGAGAATCGAGTCTCCGTTCCGATCTGATGGTGATAGAGCAAAGCAGGAACCGGCAAAGCCCCCGCACCCGAAGAAACCCTCTTTCTTGCTTGGACTCGTCTTCAGAATCCAACCCCGAAAAGGATGGGACTGCACTGTCGAGCCCTTCTCTAGGAGCGAGGAGACCACGCTGATGAGATCTCAACCGTCGAAGAAGCGCCCCACGAAGAGGGCAAGGAAGGGCGACAACGCTGAGGCTGGGGCGGCAGGGCAGCGCACTGGAGAGGAGTCTAGGAAGTTTAGGCGCCTCTAGAGCGAGGGTGATAAAGATCGTGCTCCTCCAGTCCATCAATGACTGCTGCGATAAGAAAGGCTGGAGCTCTTGACCAACGTCCACAAATTCGCTGATTTCCGCGCTAAAAATTCCGTGAAGTTCAAGAGCTGAGGCCTTGACTGTTAAATAAATCACAGAGCGCGTCCACGTTGATCAAGAGCTCCTGCCTTTCTCATCGCAGTAAGCGTTTATGTCCTGGAGGAGCGCCATCTGTCTCGCTCGCTCCAGAGGCGTCTGAACCTTCCCGCTCCTCCCCAATACGCTGCGCTGCCGCTCCAGTGACACCGTCGGTGTCGCCGCTTGAAAGTGCTTAGGATTTGTAGTTTTTTTATTCAGCCAATTTTGAGATCACCAAAATTGCTCTTTTTTGCCTGTTGGTAACTAACGCGAAAGGATTGACTCGGGCCATTTGGTTATATGTACACCCATCTATTCTTGCAATTTCTGCTGTTTGAAGGGCTTTTGTTATTTCTGTTGAATTATTGATTCAATTTCTAGAAACTTCAAGATAGACATGAGCTAGAGAAGTCAAGAAAAATTCCAAAGAGTCCGTAAAATTGTCTCTGCAAATGCTAGAGATTTTTGCCTAGAAAAGTTGGTTGTTTAAGAAAAAACTGTCAAAAAAAATCTACTATATAAGTCAAAAATGATGGGCCATAAGTCGTGGAGCTCCCTTACAAATAGGAAGGGGGGAGCGCAGCAGACAAACAAAGTAAGCAAGCTCCTTCCCCTTCTGTTTGTACTAAAACTAAATAATAAAATACTCTTTTTGTTCTCTTGTGCTTCTTTGCTGCCACTCTCTTTACACATTCTTATTATTACCTTGCCCAACTATTTTTTGCCCTCATTGTTCTTAGTTCTTTTGCTCTCTTGATAGTTCACACACAAAACACTCCCTTGCACACACATCAAACACACATTTTCGTAAAAACCAACAATTCTTTTTTTTTTTGGCATTACAGGAGATGCTTATACTAAGATCCAAGAAAAAATCAATTCTACAAGTAGATACTATTCGAGCACTCATAACCCTAGCAGCACAAAAAGAATGGAAGATCCATCAACTAGATGTGAAGTGGGCATTCTTAAATGGATATCTTCAAAAAAAATATACCAAGAGATTCAAGATGAATTATTGCAAAGCAGTTTTAGCTCCACTCATGACAAATGAGAAACTATTGAAGGAAGATGGAACAGAAAAAGCTGATGCCTCCCTCTAAGAAGTCTGATTGCCAATTTGCTATATCTCACTCCTACGACTGCCAGTCAAGCAAATATGGTTTCAAAGAATTCTAGAAGGCATTGGAGAAGCACATATAGAACCGACTCCATTACTTTGTGATAATAAGTCGATTATCACTATATCAAAGAATCCAATATTTCATGGAAGAACCAAACATATCGACATTAAATATCACTTTGTACAAGAGGTGCAAAATAACAAAGAGATTGAACTCAAATATTGCAAGACTAAGGATCAAGTAGCAAACATATTCACTAGAGCACTATCGCTACCCAAGTTCGAGACATTGCAGTATATGCTTGGAGTAACACAAAATTGAATCAAGGAGGAGTGTTAAATTATTGATTCAATTTCTAAAAACTTCAAGATAGACATGAGCTAGAGAAGTCAAGAAAAATCCTAGAATAGTCCATAAAATTATCTTTGCAAATGGCAGAGATTTTTGCCTAGAAAAGTTGGTTGTTCAAGAAAAAAATTGCAAAAAATCTACTAGAAGTCAAAAATGGTGGGCCATAAGTCGGTGGAGCTCCCTTATAAATAGGAAGGGGGGAGCGTGCAGACAAAAAAGGTAAGCAAGCTCCTTCCCCTTCCCTTTGTACTAAAACTAAATAATAAAATACTTCTTTTTGTTCCCTTGTGCTTCTTTACTGCCACTCTCTTTTACACATTCTTATTATTACTTTGCCCAACCATTTTTTGCCCTCATTGTTCTTAGTTCTTTTGCTCTCTTGATAGTTCACACACAAAACACTCCCTTGCACACACATCAAACACATGTTTCCACAAATATCAAGAATTTCCATGTTATCTGGGTTCTGTTTTTGTGTTGGGACTTCCTTCTTAACATCCAATCATCACCGTTTTCTTTGCATGGATTGTGTTAACAATCCTACCAAGTGAAGGCAAACAAGCAACGATTCCATGTAAGCCGATCGGTTTAAGCTATAAAAGTAGATGGTCCCCTTGTTGGTTGGTATGTTAGGTTGGTTGTTTGAATCTCAATCTCGCATTCATGTCTTGGATTGATCATGTAGGTGTACCTCCCGAAGGTTGCTTTCTAGTTTTGTCTATGCAACTTCTATCACACAACCCATCGCCTATCCAAGATTGGACCACTGATTCATGCTTCTGCTTTTAGTTTCACTGAACGGAACCTTCATGATCACTATGATAAACCTAGTCATAACGACAAGGTGTAGCAACTGTTGAGATTATTGAGGTCTTCATTGATGGAGAGGCATTCTGGAAAGCATTTCTTTGGCACTCTTCAAAAATTTGTAAGGTTATTGTGGAGGCTTTCTCTTTGGTTGAATTAATCCTGACTTGTAATGGCGTTAAAGTTTGTTGTTTCTTGTTCATCTCCAGTTGCCAGACGATGAAATTCCATAAGGTATATACACATTCATCTTTAGTACGGTCAATTAATATTAATAGCTTGAGAAGAGCCACATATTCATCTCATAATTCAAATATATTATTGTCTTAGTGTTGATCATCTTGTTTGTTGTTGATTGATTGAATTTGGAAATTGGCATACACAAAATGAATCAAGTGCTTCATTGCCAAATTTTTTGGAGTCTCTTGATGCGTTTGCTTTTGCTGCTCAAATGAACATCCAATTCCAGAGTTGAGGACAACTTTGGCGTAATTCAAATTGCGAAAGAACATTTTCATTTTGGCCTCTGAGGATGCTTTATCAGATGATGTTCAAGTAGATAGGTAATAGCAGTTCTCAGTTGTTCATAAGTATGTTCACTTCAGAAAATGAAGGATGCATGGTCTAAATTGATGACCCACTCTAAAAATTACTGAGAACAACAGTATCAGAGCTTCAAGTGCTTGCTTCTTCAATCTTATGAACCACCAAAAAGAACAGAAAACCAATCTCTCTTCACACTTGTGATCAACACCGTGAAATCATCCCTCTCGACTCCCACATGGCATTGACTCACCTCAATGTCAATGCTATGAATCAATCAACAAGGGTAACTCCAATCCTGTGAAATCAGCAAAATTCTACACGTGTGTAGAGGTTAGGGCTGCATTTAGCGTTTCATAAAATCTTTCAAACTTTTAAATTGCACCAAGAAATTTGATAGACCTGGAACATGATCGCAGAGCAGCAATGGTGTGCTTTTGTCATTCTCTTTGCTTGTTTGTTGTGCTCGTAGAGAGCTTTTTTTCAGGAACTTTGGCAATGCTTTGGCTTTAAAACTTTCCATTCACATAAAAATCTTGACTCAAAGCGTTTTTAACCAAAAGTGTTTAATAATCAATGTTAAGAAACTGCGAAGCTACTTTGTCATGATTTTTCCGTTTGGTAAATAATTTAGCTGGAGTATTGGCATTTGCTGCTTAATTACAAAACCAACTTGGTAATTTTCAAGAACTCTCTAAGACTTCAGAATTCCAAATATTTTAATGCATGATTAATAAGTAAAAAAATCTCCTCTTTTTCTATTTTTTGCGTAGTTAAAAATCAACAAAAAAGAGAAACAAAACAACGAGATCTATGTGGTAGCCCATCGTTGTTGCACAAGCAAGCTCTTGCTATAGTCCTCGCGCGACTCTCAGGTAAGTCATCCAAAAATGACAACAAATTTCATGAAATGCTTCTAGTTGAGTCAAACAACATAGACTTAGTCGATGCTTTGAGGTGTCCAGATGAGTTTACTTAGGAAGCCGGTGCTCTTATCTCAAAAGTAATGATCATCTGCTCTTCTTTTCGGACATCTGAATAGCTCACTGTTTTAGAGAGAACAATTGCATGGTGGTCAGGATCGCAAAAACCTATAAAAATAACTTTTTGCCTTCGAAATGGGCTTTATCCCTTCCTCGAGGGCTTTAGAATCCGAGCTCGACTATCTTGATTTATTAGAATGAAATAAATCACTATTTGACAAAAAGAAGATACAGAAAAATGTTGAGGAAAAATTTGACTTATCAAACCAATTCCCTTTTCTTTCAAATGGAGTATATGTTTTCTTTTTCTTCCACCAACATAATTGAATTCTCGAGAAATGCGATTAGTTAGCAATTCACTGAAATCCTTCAACGCTTTCTGTATTTTCTCTAAATTCAGCAATATTAGTTGGTGGATTTTATATCATAAATTACACAAACTAAAACTTTTTGTTGAACTTATTTTGTGAATTTTTTAACCAGTACTCATAAAGCCTTTTGTATTAATTGATTGGCAGCTTCACATTTACTGCTTAAAGACCTCCAAGTTGGTGTTTGAATTCAATTGCATTATTAGGTGGGTCTGGGGAGAAGTTCCTCGCTTCTTGGCTTGCGTGCTCGTTGTGTTTAAAGGCAAAGGGTCTAACCAAACTAATTAAAAACCTATCTCCATGGACAAGAATTCTTGTTCCCTGTTTTCCCTTTTCCTGTAACTGCATAATGCATGCGGGCTACCCACTCAGGTACAGATTTGACATATTGTGACAGAACGATGCTCTGCAACTGAAGCATCATCATTAGGCCGTCCAACGCTTCAACGAGGCCATCAACATTAGAGTGCGGTACCCCTACAAACGCTTCAGCAACAACACACTACTTAGGCCTCTCTTTTTTTGGCATTTGCAAGTCTTTCCAAGCAGTTGTTCCCGAGAAACGCTCACGATAAGTTGCAATATATCCATTACTAACTCATAATTAAAAGTATTGTATGCTATCTCCGTGTTTATATAATAATTTATTCTATAAATCTATATAGTTGATCTTACTATGTTTCTTTACATGTTCGTTGTGTTTATAGAGCTTTCTTCTATGTCAATGAGGAATCTTGGTGATGTTTTGGCTTTACTTTCCATCTAAATAAAGAACCTTAACCCAAAGTGTTCTGATTGAAACAAAATGTGTTTAATAATCAATTTCAAGAAACTACTAGGGGTAAGCATTAACCTAGAGTCAACCCTAGGCCAACCTTAGATTGGCCCAACCCTACTGCTCTTGGTTTAGTTCCTAGGAGGACTGGATCGATCCTTGGTCTTAGCATCCTTAAACTAGCACTATGCGGGTTGGTTCTCAATTTTGAAAGTTTATGGTCAGTCAAACCCAAACCAACATTGATTGTATATACTATATATATAATATTATTTATAATTGTTTATATAGAGAAATCCTTAAGTCAAATGACGTCAAGAGTATTAAACGGATGAGTGAAAAGTTGAAGTAATTTTACACTACTCTTGAATAGCTTAGACTTTTAATGTTTTTTATGACATCAACAGACATAATTTATAGAAAAGAAAACTATCTATGTGAGGAGTTCTCACAGTGTCGAAAATGGCATAAATAACTCATCACGGTATCCTCTTCTAGTACTTATTCTCTTTTATCTGCTTTGTCCTCTTAATCTTCAATTTTCCAACATTGAAAGAAACAATTTTTTCACTCGCCACTGGACACTCGCCTCACTCTCTTCTAGTCGCTTGTGCCACTCTTTCCTCACCCCGTTTGTTGCTCACTGCTCACCTTACTTGCGGTTCACATTGCTCACTACTCAACGCTTGCCCCACTTGACACTCACCGCTCGCCTCTCTTTGTTAACCTCGCTAATCACCGAACCCATTGGGTCAGTCCGATCATCGATTACCTTTTCAAAAAGTACAAAAAATGAAACAAAAAAATTATTGATTAGTCCAAGTTGACCTTGGAACCTAATGGAACCCATTGGATTAGTCTAGTCCTCAATCGCTTTTTCAAGAAGTGTAATAAATCAAACAAAAGAAATTATTAGTTAGTCCCAAGTTAACCCTAGAACCAGACCGAACCCATTGGGTCAATCCAATCCTTGGTCCCAAGCTCAATAGGATTAGTCATCGTTCTCAAAAATTGAGGATCGACATTGTGTGGATTGATCCTAGAGTTAGGAGGTGGACTGGCCCAAATTGAACCATGCTCACTTTTAGAAACTACAAAGCTTCTTTGTCACAAATTTACGTTTGGTGGGAAATTGGATGATGGTATATTAGAAATATTTAAATGGCCAGTAACATCACATAGAGATGAGTGAATAAGTGAATTAAAACAAGATTGACAAACAAATGTAGAACAGAAAAAGTCAAGTGGACAAAAGTGTAACTATGAGAAACAGAGTATCGGTATGACCAGATTTTATGTAATATTCAGCAGTGCAAAATTTTTTATAAATAAAAAGGGATTATGAGCATAGAGATGAGATAATAATATAAATGGTCTATGAACTTTGATCTAATATGCAATATAGTCTCTAAACGTTTAACTTGTTCAATGTGATCCCCAAGCTTTTGTTATATGTTCAATGTAGTCCTTCAATTAATTCAAGATTTGAGGTAGCATTGAACAATCTCCATAGAGTCCAAGAATTAAATTGAACATGTACTAAAAGTTCAAAAACTACATTGGACAAATTAAAAGTTTAGAGACATTATTGCACATTGGCTTAAAGTTAGGGACCAAATTAAATAAATTAAAAGTTCATAAACCACATTGCATATTGGGTTAAAGTAAGGGACCATATTAAATAAATTAAAATTTCATGGACCACATTCACGGATCATTTATGTTATTTTCCTTACAAAGATAAAAGACCTTGTACATTAAAAATTTATAGCGATTCAACTTAGAGTAAGCTTATGTCAACTTTCTCACACTGACAGCCTACTAATTGGATTTCACTAGTAAATAAAGTAAAATTATAGTAGTGAATGTTGCTTTTTTCACAATCTCTTCTTCCCAAAGTTGGTAATGCTCATGCACAAGCTAATAGGATTCATTATCTCATATTAACACTCTGTCAACACTTCTCAATTGATTACAATAATAAGCTCTAAGAAGATAACAAAAGATTGTGCAGTTCTCTTGAGCTTTGGAATTGCTTTCTCTTGCTATATCTCTTGTCAACATTTTAATCTTCTTTTATACTCCTCGATATCCAAAACTTCATGTTGGACAAACTTTGTCAAGATCAATCTCCATACTTAGCTGTTGGACAATTGATGAGAAGATTAAAGTAGTCATTGAGATAGAACAATCAGAAATTCAATTGATTTGATCGCCCATACAATCAAATATTGATTTGCATAAGTGGAGTTCTTCAATAAAGGAAAGGACTTTGTCTTGGGGATCACTGTGATCAATTAAGATTCCATGTGTGGTTAAATATTATAGAAATAATCTTAATAAAAAAAGTCAAACAATATCTTCTAAAATTGGCATCTATACCTATTGAAATGACAAAATAATAGTCTTGAAATTTGCAACAAGATTGTCGTTGTAAGTAGTGTAGATATTCTATTGATATTCAGTCATTGTATAACTCTGATAATATTCAGCATCTATAAATTATGATAGTATCCACGGTTGTTTTGCCAATATTTAGTAATTACCTTGTTGGTATTCATATATAATTATTGATAATATCCATGCAATAAATTGGCTAATGTCCAATTTTTGGATTGTTGATATTCAAATATAATCTTTGCTAATATTCAAGCAGAGCATTTGTTGATATCCACGTGGTTTGTTGCTTCTTGCTTCTTGGATATGATCAAAAATTTTGGCAATGATAGTGATGTAGATGACTTGCCTCATTTCTCGACGAATGGTGTGATTAGTCTTATAGAGGACTCTCTAGATTTCCCTATAGTCTCATGGACTGGCTCCAATACAATATGAGAAAGTCTTATACAGTTTGGCATGAACTTCTTAAACTTCATAAGTTGAAACTCCCATGTCCGCCCAATACTTGAAAACATGTTCACGTAGGTCCTTTCGTCATAAAGAGTATTTTCAGTATGAGAATGATTTCAAACATAAAACATCTTCTTGCATTTATGAAGATTACTATAAACCATGGATAGATTTATCAAATTTAAATATATTATGAGCTTTTCTCAACAATTTTTAGTTGTAATTACAATACCAACTTAGTAATTTTTTTCATTTTCTCTAATATTGTAAAATTTCAAATATTAAAGTTAATGATTGACGAAGTTAAAAAAATTTATCATCATTTATGTTTCGGTACATTTGAAAAATCAACAGAAAGGAGAAACGGAACCTCTAGACCTTTGTAGATGTCCATAGTTGTTCGTCATCGTTTGCCATCGAAGATGGCAGCGGAATTTGCATAAGCAATCCATAATCCTCGCACACGCCTCTACGGCGGGTCGTCCATAAATGACAACAAATTTCATGAGATAAATACAGAAAAAACGAGGAAACATTTGATTTATCATAATAATTTTTTCAAACCCTGTATGTGTTTTCATTTCTTCCATATACAAAAACAAATTTTCCATAAATGTGATTGTTTAGCAATTTACTAGAATTCATTAATGCTCTCGATATTTTCTTTAGGTTTAGCAAAATTATTTGATGGGTTTTATTCAAGAGCAAAAAATATTTAAAAAAATATTAATTTATTCTTAAACTTTTCTATAACATAAAAAATCTCAAACTTGTATTTGTGTGACGTATTTATCTTTCTACAAAGTTCTGTCAAGGAAAATTGTTAGAAGTCTGTCTACATAGATGCCAAAGTCAAAAGTATTGACCTCATGACCATGTGGCTTAAGTGAAATAAAAACAACGATGTTTTGGCTGAAAAATCGCTTAACGGAATTTTGATGGAAAGTAAATGTGTCACATATGTACAAATTTGAGATGTTCATATTACAAGAAATTTTTTTGGGTAAATGCGTTATAGTAGGACATCGTTTGGGGTTTTTGATGTAAAACAAAATTCGAAGAAATATGTTGTAGTGAGCATAATTTAACCCTTTTTGTAGTTTTTTTTTTCAATTAATGTGCCGCAAGAATGACAAATATTTGTTGAACTATCTTAGTGGATTTTGTTAGTTAGCACTTAAAAAACTATGCTTTTGGGCTATGAGAGCGTTCTTTTTTTCTTGGGATAAATTCACTATAAATTCTAAAATTTGTCATAAATAAGTAGTTGAATCTTAAAACTTACAAAAAGTACAATAAAATCTTAAAACTTGTCAAATTGATGTAATCAAATCTTTCCATTAACATCGTCAATTTGTCAAATGAAAAATGGTGATATTGCACTTTAAAATGTATTTATCTCTCCTACATGGCATTTATTTATTTATTTTCTTTATCCAATATTATTTAAATTAGATTAATAATTAAGAAAAAACTAAAATATTATTTTAAAAAACAAAAGAACAGAAAAAGAGGGACAAGGCAAGGCCTTGTTGTTGGCGAGGGTGGCCAACCCTCACTAGCATTGGGCAAAGCAACACCAGCGACCCTCGCTAGGCCTGATGAGGGTGTTTAGATCTAGGTGACACCGGCGCTCACCCGGGCCTAGCGAGCATTGTTGTCCCTCGCCTAAGGTTGGTGAGACCTCTCCTAGGGCAGCTCCAAGTATCCCCCAAATCTAGGAGGGCACTTGCAATCTAGTCTTGCTGGCTATCTCTTGAGGTTGGTGAGGCCTCTAATGAGGGTTGCCGACTCTTTTATGACAATTTTTGGAATTTTAGTGCACATCTCTTGTTTCTTTTACAAAATGGATTTTTCCCTTGTTCTCTTCTGCCCTATATTTTATTTTTCTTGCATGCTTTTATTGATTGATTGGGTCATTATGCTTCACATTAACTACCTAGATACAACCCCTTGGTTGGTCTCCCTTCTGCTCGCACGCTTGTTTTTTTTCAGAGGAAAAGGTCTAACCAAACATGGAAGGAAATCATGTTCATCATATTTTGTTTTTCTTGCAACTACGTAGCTTATGTAGGTTACCCACTCAAGTACAAATCCGATGGATTGTGATGGACCGATACTTTCTGCAATTGAGAGATCATCATTATGCTGTCCCATGCTTTAACAAGGCCATCAGTATCATAATGCAGTACCTCTTGCCTTTGAGCGATGCTTTGGCAGCAAAATAGTGCTCAGATCATCTCTCTTTTGCATTTGCTAATTCCTCCAAGCAGTTTTTACAAGAAGTACTCATGTTAATTCATAATGCATACATTACTAACCCATAATTAAAATCTAGTATGTTATCTCCATTTTTATCTCGTAATTTATTATAGTATGTTAATATAGTTAAATTTACAAAGTCGATTATATAAGCTATGGTTTATAATCATGGTACCACTGGAGCTCGAAGGTGATGATGACGATGTCACAAACTCACAGTAGTAGGAGGAGCTTGTTCTTTGCTTTTGGCACATTGGATTCTTCTCCTAGTGCTCAAAGAGAAACGAGGTGAAATATGTTTTGTTAACTTTTTTGATTGCATTTAAAGATCTATTTTTTAGTTATTATACACAGTGACTAGTAATATACAATATGGGAAACACTTATGGAGCTTTTGGGAGTTGGATGGCCTTTCCAATGTTTCGTTCTGAGTTGCAAAGGGTGTACTATGGCTTAGAATTATTGTTGGTTGTTACAAATTTTATATTGGTCAATCATCCGAAATGGTAAATAACTTGAAGATGTCTGTAATTGAAATGGTTAATATCAGCCACAGCTTAATTAATCTCCATATATTTACTCATTCAGCGTCTTACAGAATGAGTCCTTACTTAAATGAAAACACATTCTTTTTTGTAATTCAAGATGTGATATGAAGTTGTGAATTGAAAAAGAAAATGGGAAAATGCCATATTTATAAAGGAAGTAGTAGAAGAAAACAACAAACTATCCTTGCCCCATACTTGGCATGATTAAGAGCTTGGACCATAGTGACGAGAGCTAATCCTACACCAACTTCCTTGTACACACTAGTCAAATAATTGTGCTAAATTGACTTCCTAAATGGGTTGTGTTGCAATAGATTTTGAATAATTTGAATGTTGTTAGTGCTTAATGTATTCAAACAATTTCTTTTATTACTTAAGATACTTTACAATGAATTAGCTTGCCTTTATTCTCCTGCGGTGTAGGTTTTGCTAGTTTGCAGCTGCGATATGCTTTTTAATATGGCAACAAGAAGAATGAGGGCAATAACTTCTAAATCAAATGGTGTAACTCCTAAAAAAGGTCGAGTCAAAGTAATCGGCTATTGCGCTCTTCGATCACCAATTCTCATTGCAAAAACAAAGAAAAACACAGGAATAAGGTTTTATGGATGTGCTAAGTTTAATGGTCTAGGTTTCTGCAATTTCTTCATGTGGGTTGACCCAAAAATACCAGATCAAGCGTAGGACATGATAGTCGACCTGCTTCAAAGAAATCCAACACTATCAAAGTCAAGCCAATTGAGATGTGACGACCATTATATGAGCTCACTAATAGCTAAATTGAATGGGCAAAATACTAAAATTAGACTTTTAAAGGAGGAGCTTGCACAAGTGAAGAAAGAAAAAACACTCTATTAATTGGCATTTTTTTTTATGCATTTGTTGTATCATTATGGGGGTTATATTTAATGTAAAAGCTAGTGAGAAGTTTCTAAGTCTTCTATAGTATCTTCTTTCTAAGTTTGTATTTAATTGATTTATCCCAATCCTCTTTTGTTTTGTAAAAGTGAGAAACTCATGTTGCGTGGAGATGTAAAGAAGTTTAATTCATTTCGTGTGTTCTTTCACATCTAGTGCAAGAGCACAAACTGGAAACTTTCATTTAGTAAATGCATATCTAGATAAAGATGTTTAAATGTTCAATCAAAGGAAATTTATTACTTACGACTGTTTGTGTTAGAGTTTTGTTTGTCGGATGGATTCTCACTGAGTTGTGAGCCATCATTTTCTGAAGATTCAATGACTTGTTTGCATTCTTTCACTAGCTTCCACTCACTAGGAAGAGCATCGGTAGTGGCCAAAGTTTGAAAATTTGAGTCATTTATTAGCATTGACACAGAAATACAAAAGTTAAATGCACAATCTCAGTGATGGAAGCTCTAGTAGAAACAAAATGTTTAAGGATGATCAACAAACATGTCAAATCCTTACATGCTTTGAAAAGAAATTACAAGAAGTATTACATGAATGTGGTATAAACTCTAAGAAAGCAAAATTTTGTATTGATTGTGCTTGATCTTAATCAAAATGACAATTCATCAAACAACCTTTGAAAACTTAGGGCGCGTTTGGTAACGATTCTGTTCCCGAGAGCTGATTCTGACTAGAAATGATTATTTTTTATTCTATTCCCGGGAATTGATTCTGAGTAAAAAAAACGCGTTTGGTAACTGTTCAAAATTTTTTATTCTTGAATAGAATTGCGTTTGGTACAGTATTAATTAATTATGTTCCAAATTAATTTATTTTGATTTTTAAATAAATTTTAAATAATTTCTTTACTTTTTTCTTTACTTTTTTCCTTTTTTTCCCCTTTTTTCCTATTCTTCTTCTTCTTCTTCTTCTTCTTCTTCTTCTTCTTCTTCATTTGGCCGGTCGCCGGCCCTCGGCGAGGTCGGCCTTTGTCGGCCGAGCCTCGCTGGGTAACCGGGCGAGGCCATCTTGGCCATTGACGGGTTGGGCAAGCCTCGCCGGTGGCCGGGCGAGCCTCACCAATAGCTAGGCGAGGCTCGACCTCGCTTGATCTGGCGAGGCCGAGCCTCGCCCAGCTGCCGGTGAGGCTCGCCTAGCCACCGGCGGGGCTCGCCTAGCCCCGACGGTGGCCAGGTCGGCCTCGCCAATGCTGGGCGAGGCTGGCCTGGCCACCGGCGAGGCCGGGCCTCGCCGATGGCTGGGCTTGCCTCCGGCGAGCTCGCCGGACCTCGCCCTAACCTGGCGAGCCTCCGGCGAACTCGCCGGACCGGCGATCGGCGACGGCGACGGGCCGCGGCGGACAGCGGCGGGCCGCGGCGGACAGCAGCGGGCGATGGCGAACGGCAACCGAGATGTTGAAAGAGAAGAACAAGGGTTTTACCGTTTTGATTCTTTTTCTGATTCTCGGACGTAGAATCAATTT
Organism: Eucalyptus sideroxylon x Eucalyptus melliodora; assembly: GCA_016097485.1. Classification (NCBI taxonomy): domain Eukaryota; kingdom Viridiplantae; phylum Streptophyta; class Magnoliopsida; order Myrtales; family Myrtaceae; genus Eucalyptus; species Eucalyptus sideroxylon x Eucalyptus melliodora. The sequence continues at coordinate 22,485,272 of CM027831.1, read as the reverse complement.
TTTATTTATTCTCAAATCTTGTCCAAATCGTTCCCGGGAACAAAAAGTTTACCAAACGCGATTCTCATCCCAAACTAATTCTAGGAACAAAAAATCAGAATCTGGCACTGTTTGGTAAGTTGGCAAACAGGCCCTTAGTGTCAGTGTGCTTAATGTCAAAAACATCACTAAAACCAAACTATAAGTCTTTTTGTGTAGCCTTTGGTTTGACCTGTTGTGCCATTTTGAAATCAAGAAATGCATGTTAGTTTCTTTGAAAACGCAAGTACTTTCACCACATCACACAAACGGCCTTGACCCTATCAACTAAAAAATTTCTTAATCAATGCAACCGGTAGCCTCATATAATTGCAACGTATATTGTCTCAGATGAAATGTCCTCAAGAAGGATGATTTGAGACTAATTTGAGAATTGCTGAACAAGCCAATCAAGAATGCAAGAGTCATGTTCAATTTCTCTCTTGATACAAAGATGTTGAATTGAAATGACTTTCAACCGAAATCCTGTATCCATCTGGTTTTATGGCTTATTTTGGTTTCCAATCTATCACATTAGAATAAACAAGAGAGATGATTGAAATGTTAACTTCATCATACCAGACATGGGAAAAAGCTCACAATAATCTCATAATGTATTAGTAAGTACATCAATCCAAGTCTATTATCTCGAGTGGTCTAGCAAGTTCGGCATGCGCTTTATTCATAAGTTTTGAGCTTTTCATTTTATATAGTGTGCCTCCTGTGACTCTCTTCCAAATAAGCTTTGGAGGAGTAATTGAAGCGTGAGATAACTTAGGCTATGAACTCACTTGCGGTTGTGATTGTGATTTTGGCTTTGTGGCAACATGTTTTCGAGATCGAGGCTAAGAACTTGCCTAGTGATGGTGGCTTTGGCTTTACAATGATGTGCTTTCAAGGATAAGTTCTTAATGATTGAAGTTGGAAACTGTCTTGGAGTTGCAATGGTAGCTTTAGCTTCACGACAACATGCTTTCGAGGAGCAATGTGAGATGATTGAGGTTGTGCAGTAGCTTAGGGATGCGCCTTTACCATTGAAGCTCCTAAAACTACTCCTTTATCCGGTGGTTTCAATAATCATGCAGTAGTTATGCCAAGCTACAAAAGAATGGGTATGTTTTAGCTTGATGAGACAATCAATTCCTATTGTAAAATGTTAAAACATAACCCACTTTGAAAACTTGAAGGTTTGTTTTAGGATTTGTGTAAACATGCAACCCTATCATTTTTTTCTTCTTTGGTTGTGATTGTCCTTGCATCATTTCCATTTCAATGGTTGGTCTTTTAAACTGAAAAAGAGAAAGATTGGATGTGAGAATGTAATCACAACACATGAATGCATGTGTGGTGAGGTATTACTCACTAGGATTTTTTGAGGTTTGCCATTAGCTATTGCACTGACTTAAGCACAAAAAATCATTGTCGTTGATTAACACTAGCTTCAACAAAAGTATTGGCTTGTCCACTATATCCACTTACATTAACAGTAGCCTAGCATCCTCTTCCATCTACACTAGACTGAGCAAAAGCATTGGGTGAAGTATCTTGCACTAGTCCACTGAGTTTTGCAAAGGCATTGCCTAAAGTATCTTATATTGGCACATTGGCTAAAGTATCTTATACTTGTATAATGATTTCGACAAAAGCATTAGCTGAAATTTCTTGTATCAGTGCACTAGCTTTTGCAAAAGCATTGGCTGAAGTATCTTCTATTGGTGCACTAGCTTTTGCAAAAACAATGATTGAAGAATTCACCTACCCATTATTATCTTGTATAGGTGCACTAGCTTCTGTAGAAGTAATGACACAACCTTTAGATCCTCTTTGAGTTGTACTTGTCGTTATTGTAGCTTTAGCTTGAATATATATCCATTATTAGTAAATCGAAACTTTCACATTTATAACTTATAATGTATGAGTCTATCACAAATTACTTGTCTTTTTTTGGGCCTTGATCCATTAGAATTGGCCTGAGATTGAACATAAAATTAAGCTTCAAGTGCATTTGTATGGGCCTAAAAAGCACATAATAAGCATTAATGACAAGACAACGAGATTAAAATCAATAAGATCAATTAGTTAAGAAATACACTTTTTCAGATAACATCCTATGCAATTATGTCCAACCACATTACGGGTAGAATAAGTATTCGCTTACTCTCTTTAGCCATTTGGTTATGTTTTACAAGCTCAATTAGTTGCTTTCTTCTATTCCTTTTTGGCACACTAGACATCTTTTTTATCGATAGGGGCTAAGGGGCTTCTTTATTAGTTTTGTCCCAAAATCCCTGTCCTCTCACAGTCAAGGAAGCACGGACACGTTCAAAGGGCCTCCGTGTCATGTCGGACACCTCGACATGTGTCCAACATGCTTGGATACGGTCGGACACGCGGTCAACACGTGTCAAAGTTTCCGACACATGGTTAACTCTTTTTGACATGCGTGTCGAAGCATGTCCGGAGGTTTGTGGGCGGATCTGTAGGTGTGAAGGGAAGAAGGTGATGGAGGGTGGAGGCAAGGGTGAGAGAGCTGAGGCAACTTTGCGAGCGAAGGTGAGGGAGGGCTGCGACCGCTGATTGGAATGTGGAGAAGGCTGTGACTGCCGAATGCAACACCGAGATGGAAAACCACAATGCTGCAATAGAGGGTTGGACGCGAGGCTACGACAACAAAGGGGGGAACAAAGGCGAGGCAATGGTGAGAGAGGTGGAGATCGAGCAAGGGAGAGGAGAAAGAAGGTGATTGCTAGGGTTTTTGCCATTTGGGCTATTACTTTACTGAATGCTTTTTCAATTTTACGAAGAAGAGCAAGGAGAGAAACGATGCGTCGACGGCTTCTGGGAAAGAAAGAAAGCCTCGTGCAGCATGACTTTGGGAAGTGACAAGCGCAGGCAGTGGGTGGGGTGGGGGAAGAAAACAAAGGCTGAAATAAATGGGTGGGACCCATTTAACTCTAAAAAAAAATATTGAGCGTTAAATAACTTTATTAATACATGGTAAGGCTAAAAAATAAATGAATAGACGGGTTCAAAAGTTATTTTGAAAAATAAAAGTACTAGATGTTAAATAATGATAAATTTTGATCATCATAAAAAAATATAAATATGTGTTGACTCTAATTTCTTGTTAGTTATTTATTTCATCGATAACTTTTGTTAAAGTCAAAAAATGTCTTTCCAATTTTTTATGAATAAATTTATTAATGTTATTAGTATAGATTTATTATAGGCTCTTTTTTTATTATTTATTTATTTATGAATTTGAATAAATTAATTTAACTATAATAATTAATCATGAATATATAAAAATATTTATTCAATATATAATGTGTCGGAACGTGTTGGGATTCTTTAATTTTTTAAAAATGACGTGTCGGCGTGTCACGTATCACATGTCCGTGTCGGTGCTACATAGCTCACAATAGGCATCATGAATTGATAAGCACTTACATATTTGTTCTTGTTGAAGTGCTTAGACGGTTGTCACCTAAATCATTTTTCTTGTGGTGTATTGCACATATGGTATGACAATATGGAATTCTATTAACTTCCCAAGTTTTACAAGAACAAGTCTTCAAATTCAAATATACAACATATTTGTCATTATCTTCTATAATCTCATATCCTTGATCTCTATTTCATATCAAATGGTAATATCTACTAGTAGTTGTATTTTGATGTAACTTAGGCACAATCTTTGGATCATAATTCTTTGCTCAGTTAGCACATGCATCCCTTTGACCGTATATTCTATTCATAATCATGATTCTAATATTTTCTAGCATATTCACAATGGCCTTACACCTAACTTCCACGCATCTATCATTGAAAGCCTCACTAAGATTATTATCAATAACATTACATTTTATGTTGGTGTCAAAGAAGGCTTTATACCAATGCATTGGCTCAATCTGAAATAGATCATCATGACCCTGTGGAGTCATTTCCTTCAACCTTTATTTATGCACCTTAAACTATAACATATTAGTACTCTTAGAACATTTTCAAAATTGTTTCATAAATTGCTTTCCTTTGTAATTTTTTTTATCCAAATTAGAATATATATGCCTCACTACCACCTTGGTGGCCGCGATGGTTTGGGCTCTCTTCCTTTCACGAAGGGGAGAAGTTCGAATCCCCTCACAATCGCTTGGGGTCTTAAGTGAGACGCCGGGGATGATGGATCCTCCCACTTAAGTGTCCTCCCAGGTTTACTTGCCGGTTGTCGGCTGTATGGGGTTCTTGGGTCACCAATATATATATATATATGCCTCGTGCATATTCTATGTTCTGTATTTGTCAAAAGTTAACTATTGAAGGATGAGACCCTAATAAATAAATAAAAAAGCAATACATTAATATTAGAAATTATCAGATACATTGTTGCAAACAAATTCAAGATGAGCGATAATAGTATTATATACATTTTGTTGGTTACTTATTAAAGCCCAACAATTGCCATTACCCATGTCAAGATCTTCCTTCAACAAGTTGATAAACTAGGTCTATGTATCCTTATTCTTAATTCTTACAACTGCTCATGCTATTGGATACATTTGATTGTTGGCATCCCTCCCGAACAACTCACCCTTAATCAATCTCCTATCTAATCCAATGATCTTCCAACACCTTGTCAAAACTCATTTCCTATAGGCATCAAAGCAAATGTAAATCCTATCAAATAATGGTAGGGAATCTAGCAGTGGTTTTTCAACTTTCATTTTAAATGTGCTCGTGTGGCTTGTAATGTAAAACTCTCCTAAATAATCATACGTCAGTGCATACTCATTTTATAATTATCTTGCAATTCCTTGAACACTTTTAGCTTTACTCTCCTACATTAACTCAAAGTGACATTCACCCCCGACTGTTCTCTAACTAGCTTCTTCAAATGTGCTTGTCGCGACCTATTTTTCGGTACGACACCTAAGTAAAATAAAGGGAGATTTATTTTACTCCTACGAACCGCAGACGAGGATACGGGGACTTGGTTACACTAGATTTTTCTAATGCCCTTTCGGTACCATTTCTTTTTTAATTTTTCAAAATGTTTTTGCAAGCAGCTAATTTATTTTAACCTAAAATACTATCATGCAAATGACCACACGGATGCTTAAACATTCAATAAATTGCACCACACGAAGCAAACAATTTTTTTGGGTTTTCTTGAAAATTAGAATTCTTTTATGAAAAATGCATTTTAAAACTAAATGACTTAATTTTATTAATATGCAAATTCTAATTAAATGGGCCTATTATGCAAACTAATTAACATGTACCTCATGACCTAATTTCACTAATTAACAAATTCTGATCAAATGATTCTATTATGCAAACTAGTTAACATGCATCTAGTATTTTTGCATTTTTTTTTATTGAAATTCAGAATTTATAAAAACCCTAATTAATCTATCTAAAAATAATCTTCTAATCCATTTTTGGGATTAATTTGACTTAAACCCTATTATGTCTTAGAAGACTATTTTTATTTATTTTTATTTTAAAAAGAGGATGAAAATGTGCCAATTATATCTAAAACTCTAAAAAGGCTATTTAAGTCTAATCCTAACTTATTTCTTTTAAAATATCTAAAAATGCAGTCCTAAAAATATTATCTAAAAATGCAATCCTAGAAATATAATCCTAAAAATTTGATTAATTAAACCTACATGTCTATTATATTAAACCTTAATGTCCTATATGCTCATGCAAATCTTTTTTAATGTTTTGATTTTTGATTTTTTGATTTTTTTTAGCTTTTTTTTAAAAAGTTGAATAATTGTTAAACAAGGGTTAAATCTAAACAATTAATATAATCACTAAATAAAGGATTAACATAATTGAAAAAATAACCTGTGGTCTCACAGGTTAAATTAACAATTATTCTAACCCTAATCATCACAACAACTCAAAATAATTAAAAATCTAGTCCGAAGTCTTACGGACCAAATTAAATAATTATTATGATTTAACAATTGAGATTCTACAAGAAAGCCCAAAAATTAAAAATAATTAGAAAAATGGTCCGATGTCTCTGGATCAAATTAATAATTATATTAATTTCGGACAAAATCCCTATGGATAATGCATACTAAATTCACAAATATTAACATCCAACATTATAAATTAAATACCTAAACTAAAAATGTTATCAAATGAAATACACAAAAAGATAACATAACAAATAAAAAGAGTAAAAGAAACTAAACTATAAATAAAGTAAAAAGTTAAAAAATAAATAAAAGAAATAAAAACTACCTAAGGGAATCGACGGGGAATGACGCCGGGCGGTCGTTTAATCGGTCGTCGGAACTCCGGCGGGGAAATGGCTGCGAGGGAACGGTGGCGGGCTCCAACTCAAGGAAGCGGCGAAGTCGGGGCTGAGTCGCGAGTCACGGAGCTGGGTCGCGGGTCGCCGAGCGGTGGCGTCGGCTGCGGTGCAGAGCTCGGTTGTGGGATCTCGAGCAACGAGCGGACACGCCGGCGACGGTGCTGGGCTGCAGGTCGCGGTGGGCTTCGGTGGCGATGGCAGAGGCGCGGTGGTACGACGCGGAGGTGCGGTGCGGAGGCTCGGCGGAGCTCGGAGATCGACGGGTGGCGTCGCGGGGGTGTTGCAGCGGCGCGGCGTTGGCGAGGGTGGGAGCGCGGTCGTCGATTGGTGGAGGCGGTGCTGGCGCGGTGGACGGCGGGGGCACACCAGGCGCGGTCGGGGAGGCTCCTTTGGGGAAGACGACACTGTAGTGTTTTCCTTTCTTTTTTCTTTTTCTTCTTTTTTTCTCTCTCTTCCTTCACGTCTCTCTCACGTCCCTCGGTACCCTCTCTGCTGACTTTTTTCTTTTCCTTCTGCAGCCTGTCAGAAGGATTGACTGCTTTTGGTTTCTTCAACGGACGTGAAGGGGAGGTTTCCTTCTTCTCTCCTTTCTTTTTTATTTAGAACTCACTCACGAATTTTTTTTTTGTACGAATTTTTCTCAAAATCTCTTTTGAACTCGCCCCTTTTGCACGAAATTTTTTTAACGGACTCTCTCTCAATTTTTTCGCAACCCAGAAAATTTTTCTGAATTCCTTCCCCCCATCCGCTCACGAAAATTATGGCTCCTTTTATAATGATTTTCAGATGGCCATTTTTATAGCAATTTCCGACTTCCTATCTTCTCATTGCATTAAATCAAGCTCCCGCAAAGACGTGATTTCGCAATCGCGATCCCGCTCAGATTTCTTCCATTTTGCAAAATTCTTGCCTCTTATTCACTTGATTTTTCAATTGTTTCTGCATTTATCAAAATCAATACTCATCGAATTTCAAACTTCTATTCATAATCAATCAAATCAATTTTCCCCCTTTTTTCCTTTTATTTGTTCCAATGCGATTTTTATTTTCTTTATTTTCCTAGATTTGCTAAAAATAGGTGTCAACAGATGCCCCTCTTTGAAGGTGAGCTCGTAGAGGTTGCCTTCAAAGACAAGTTGAGACCTAAATGTTAATCGTGCAGATGTACTAAATGACTTTTTGTTTTTGTTTTTTTTTTTTTTTTTTGTTGTTTTGTTTTTTTTTTTTGTTTTTGGAAAATGACTCCCATTTTGAAATGAAATTTATATGATGCATGGAAATGCTTATGCAAATGATAAATGAACTTACCTGGAATTACTTACCTTCGGGGATGGTAGAGTAACTCAAGATAGATTAGTGTTACATGTCCAAGACCCGTACCATTCTACGGTCGCCCATAATAGTAACATGACTTCACAAAGTGACTGCTTTCCCAAGACCCGTACCATTCTACGGTCGCCTAGTATGGTATTGTTTGATTGTGTCTAGGACCCGTACTATTCTACGGTCGCCCAAACTATGGTTGTCTAGGACTCGTACCATTCTACGGTCGCCTTGACGAAAAAAATGATTTTTCAGGACCCGTACCATTCTACGGTCGCCTGAACTGAGGTTGTCTAGGACCCGTACCATTCTACGGTCGCCTAAACGGGGATTTTTTTTCCAGGACCCGTACCATTCTACGGTCGCCTGAACTGAGGCTTTGCTTGGCTAGGACCCGAACCATTCTTCGGTCGCCCACCTTGCGACAAATCATCCGACCAGGACCCGAACCATTCTTCGGTCGCCTTAATCGATTGAATCGGAGGAAAAATCTTTGGGGGACAACTCCATTGAGTGTCGGTGCTTGAAAAGGAATACCCGTACAATGACAAGTATTTAAAGTATGGATAGAGATAGACTTACCCGATGACATCTCTGTTCCTTGGGGATATGTCTCTGTAAAACACGGTTGTAGGAGAGGCAATATGCATTCACGAGACATGCATTAATTCAAGTAAGGTTCATGCGTGATGATTTCTATCATTTTTGCATTACCCGATTTCCTTTGGGAAGAATTTCAAAAGGATATTCCAATCTAAATAGATGAGTGTTATGGATGTGTCAAATGAAAGGTCTTTCAGTCTGAAAGGGCTTTGCGCTCATCCTCATTAAAAGGGTCGTTTCATCCTGACCTTTGATGCAGGATTTTGACAATCACTCTATCTCACTGTCATCATGCCAAACAAGGTTTTGTGCAATCTCGCAAGTGGTACGACCTTACCAATCTGAGAGGTCTTTAACAGGGACCGTAATGTGGGCCTGGTCAATGGCTTAACAAAAGGGACTCTTTGAGTCAAGGCTTTTGAAAGAATAAGTGATATTCTGTAATCATCTCTGGGTTTACAAGTCAAGAACCCTGCAAAATGAGAAAGAAATAATCTTGCTCGCACTTCTTCGAGCGATGCTTAAAACATGTGAACCCCTAGGTTAATTCAAGTGCCATAATCAGAAGAGACTTTGCAAGGGACGTAACAGGCTCGGTTCATGGGTTGAGAAATGAAAGGATCATTAGGCTCAAAAAGTGTTTAGGGGGGTTAAAGTTGGTGATCATCTTGACATTTCCACAACTTTCCTTCTCCACTTTCGAAGATTTTTTTTATCACAACTCCAATGATTGCAACAGCATTTAAGAGTTTTTTGGTACCACCTTGCTGGGGACACAACTTACTGTATGAAGAGTTTGATTTTTTTTCTTTTCTTGGCATTGGCCTTGCTTTTACCAGGCACACTGCTTTTTCATGCCCCATTATTTTGCACTTATTTTTTGAACTTGCACAACCATCCTTTACAGCATTCTAAGCCATGTTACCTGAATGATTCTTTTTGAATTGCCCCAGTGTGGGGGATGATCACCAACTGGGTTTAATAAATTCATAGGCTCAAGTGGGCTATGCAATGGATAGAAGTGTATAGGATAAAGAAAGAAATGCTCTTCATCATCTTAAGGCACTTCAAATTACCGTACGAGTTACACTGCAAAAGCAATATTCGAAGATTGATGCAAGTGGGAGCAAGAAGATTCCTACCATTTATTTCGAATTTGTCCCAATGTGGGATGATTCTTGACAGGGATAATTTTTAAAAAATCTCCATAAGTGTATGGGGCTCAAAGGGGTTGAGCAATGGATCACCTGTAGTGTTTAGGATAGAGAAAAGAATGCCTCTCATCACCTTGGTTGACGTACCCTTTGCGAGATAGCCCTCTTCCTTGCGGGCATGGAATTTTTCACACAACTCACTGAGGGTTAGTGTATGAAACACTGTATGGAACAAGGCTTTGCCTTTCGTCATTCTAAAGTACCTCATTTGACACATTCAATTCATCTCACATAATTCATCAGGGAAAATATGCAAAATTTGCAACAATTCAACTCATTGAAGTAATTTACTCATCATAAAAATGCTTGCAGTTCAAAACATGACATGGCAAATTCTATCACAGATAATACTTCTTGACAACATCAAAATTAACTGGAGTGGAACACTCATGACCATGCACTTCTGCCAAGATCAAGGCACACTCAAGAAGTATTTTTTTTTTTACCGCATACGGGCCACTATAATTTGAGAGCGAACTTGCCTCTAGACTTCGGAATTGGATTGGACCATTTCCACACCTTTACATGCTACAAGACTGTTTCTGAAACAAAAAGTAGATTGGTCAAAAAGACAAACAGAGTAAATTAAGTCTTATTTTTCTGAAATTTTTTTGAATTTTTTTTTTGAAAAGCATTTGGAAAAGCATTTTTTTTTAAAATATTTTGACATGAGAAAGCATGATGAAGCCCAGGCCTCAGAATTCTCCTTGGATTTTTCTTTTCTTTTATCAGTTGGATATCATCACCGGGCTGGTTTGGCGTACCTCATCATGCCCTCAAAATAAAATTTGTAATTTCATTGAAATTCATCAATCAATTACATTTATTTGAATGGAAAAATGCCACACTTAATCACTGAAAATATCTCTAAGAAAATAATAGAAATTCCCACGTAGGGGAATATGCAAAAGTAGTAAAAAAAAAGTTACTCTTGTGGGCCAAGGCCCATCTCTTCATGGGGTCTTTCATCAATAGCTCCTATGATGAGGTCGTCGAACAAGCTTGCAACTCCTTCTAGTTCATCATCAGGGTTCTTGGTCTTCGGCGGTGTCGAATCATCCATGCCCCCCCATCCATCTGGGACTATCTCACTAGGATCAATGTAGTAGCTAGGAGGGGCCGAATACTTCACCAGGTAATCAAACTTGCCACTAGGTTGTCCCAAAGTGTCTATCACTTCCACTTCATCCTGCATCATTCTTGGAGGACCGGGGAATGTCTCGTGAATGCTCGGGGGTAGTGGGTTTTGCCTCCCTCGCCCTTGGTCAGCCATTTTAGCCTTTGATCGCGTAATAATGGGAGAGCGCGGAGAATCCGTTGTTACCTAAGAAAAAGAGGTAATGTAAGAACTAATGACAAGATAGAAAATGGCCCATGACAACGGTCTAATCGCCCGATTTTATTCAAAATTCACTAAAAACATTAAACCAAACAATGAACTGAGAATTGAAATTTAAGTCCCTAAACATTGAACTAAAAACATTGAATTGAAAATCGAAATCAAACTCCCTAGACATCGGACTAAGAATCAAAATTCAAAAGATCTCATTTTATATGCTTTCGGGATTTCAACGCCTTGCGAAGCTTCTTATTTTCAGCTTCAATCATTTCCACTTTCCGCTTAAGATGCTCAATTTGTGCTCGCTGAGTGGGTTTCTCGATCACATCGGCACCACTGGACGTAAGGTCGCAGGAATCCGGTGTTGTTGAATGTAGAATGTCGACGCATGGTGGAGTTCCTCTTCCTCTTTCAATCTTTTGGGCACCAAAATCTTCTCTGGGTGGCATTCATTCCATGTGGCAATGATCATCTGGATCTCGTTGAAGTAGTTATAGTCTGTTCGAACAAAACGAACCTGGAACATCTCTATCTTGAGTGGTGGAGGAACTTCCTGAAGAGCTTTGTACTGGCGGGCCACCCTATATGGGTAATAAGAAGTCGCACCTTAAAGATCCAGCAACGGGATGGGCTCATCATGCTTGTGTGAGAAACGAGCCTCCTCAACTCGGAACAATTTAGTATGCCATAGGAATGCCTTAGGATCAGGATTTTTCAAAAAATTAATCCAACGAGCGTACTGTTTATTTAGAGAAAAACGCTCTAAGACCGCAAATTTTTGTATGGGGTGCCTAAAATCATCAATTTTAAATTGTTTCATCAGGTGCCCAAATCCTCTTATGTGGGAGAAAAACCATATTTGTAAAAGTTCAGGGAGGGCACGCATGGTCTTTTCTTCATTTTGTTTGAAACGGTTTAATGACAAAAATGTTTCAGCTAAAACCATATTGACATAATTTAAGCCGTCACAAACACGATTAACCACCCATGAAATTGAAGGATTAATGGCATTTCTTCGATAAGGGAAAACAATTAGCCCGAAAAATGCTAACATGAAGATCCTAGCTTTTGAAATCATTGATTGATTTGCAAAACATTTTTCCAAAAACGAAAAGGGGCATGCAAAACAATTGGCTTTGACAACTTTCCTTACTCCTTCGGCTTCGATTTCTAAAAACTGTGATAATTCAGAAATAGAATCTATACCGATAGGTGGTCTAACAAGTTCCTTTTCCATGGGCATTCCAATGGCAACACTATATTCTTCTAGTGTTGGAGTCAATTCGTACTCACCAAATATGAAGGTGGAAGTTTGTGGACACTAGAAGTGAGGGAGTGCTTGTATCACACTAGAGTGGATGTTGATCTCCAATAGTGGAAGAAGTCGAGCAATCCTAGTCTTCACATACCTCTGGCCCTCTTGATCTAACTGATCCAGCCACATCTTGAGCTCTTTTTTGGGAGTGGAAATGAATTGTACGTCGGTCCTCCCCATAGCATATAAAACAAGATGCGACGAAACCTATTGTCATGGACCGACAAAATTGCAATAAAGTAAGTAAATTGCGAAGTAAGAATTTAGAGAACTTACTTTCACCGGAAGGGATGCCAAGCACATAGACACACGCATGAAATGTGAGGCTCGATTTCTATCTAAACGGCTTAACAAAGTGAAGCTAAGAGGATGATCTGACCGTTGCAGTCTCGCATTAACGTGTCGGGTCCCCTTAACTCCGGCTCAATCGAATGGAATGTCCAATAGTCACGCAGTCTCGTGGATATGGATAAACACATTCGACACCATGAAAAGACTTTTGGGGAAGAGAAGGTCAACCTCTACATAGCGGTCTCGCTTGGGAGGAAGTATCCTTCTCAACACCATCCTAAAAATCCTATCGTAGCCCGGAGTCCGGCCACAGGTTGTGTGTGCAATAGTGTAGTGCAAAAAACAGTAAAACATGCACAACAATTTAAATGCAAACAACACTTCTAATTATGGAAAAATAAATCATCAATCACATACTCCAACCTGCAAGACAAAGGTTAGCATAGACTACTCCCCTTATACCTCCCATCTGCAAAAACATTTAATACCTTAGAAATGTTAGGGACGTACCTGGTGTCCTCGCTGCCAAACAAAACATTTTTTTATTTTGAAAGAAAAAAAAAATTGGCCTAAGTCCACTAAGTGTTTTAACACAAGTCCCCAGCGGAGTCGCCAAGCTGTCGTGACCTATTTTTCGGGTACGCCACATAAAACTAGGTTAATGGACTGCTAAGTTTTTACACTTAGCTCGGGCTCTCCCAAGCTCATACCAAATCGCGACTTAAGTCTAAATTTTTAAACATGCAAGAGGTTATTATCTAAGAGTCGCCACTAATCGGTTTATGGTAGGTCGATTAGACACCTAAGTAAAATAAAGGGAGATTTATTTTACTCCTACGAACTGAGACCGAGGGCGGGGACTTGGTTACACTAGATTTTTCTAATGCCCTTTCGGTACCATTTCTTTTTTAATTTTTCAAAATGTTTTTGCAAGCAGCTAATTTATTTTAACCTAAAATACTATCATGCAAATGACCACACGGATGCTTAAACATTCAATAAATTGCACCACACGAAGCAAACAATTTTTTTTGGGTTTTCTTGAAAATTAGAATTCTTTTATGAAAAATGCATTTTAAAACTAAATGACTTAATTTTATTAATATGCAAATTCTAATTAAATGGGCCTATTATGCAAACTAATTAACATGCACCTCATGACCTAATTTCACTAATTAACAAATTCTGATCAAATGATTCTATTATGCAAACTAGTTAACATGCATCTAGTATTTTTGCATTTTTTTTATTGAAATTCAGAATTTATAAAAACCCTAATTAATCTATCTAAAAATAATCTTCTAATCCATTTTTGGGATTAATTTGACTTAAACCCTATTATGTCTTAGAAGACTATTTTTATTTATTTTTATTTTAAAAAGAGGATGAAAATGTGCCAATTATATCTAAAACTCTAAAAAGGCTATTTAAGTCTAATCCTAACTTATTTCTTTTAAAATATCTAAAAATGCAGTCCTAAAAATATTATCTAAAAATGCAATCCTAGAAATATAATCCTAAAATTTGATTAATTAAACCTACGCGTCTATCATATTAAACCTTAATGTCCTATATGCTCATGCAAATCTTTTTGAATGTTTTGATTTTTGATTTTTTTGATTTTTTTAGCTTTTTTTTAAAAGTTGAATAATTGTTAAACAAGGGTTAAATCTAAACAATTAATACAATCACTAAATAAAGGATTAACATAATTGAAAAAATAACCCGTGGTCTCACAGGTTAAATTAACAATTATTCTAACCCTAATCATCACAACAACTCAAAATAATTAAAAATCTAGTCCGAAGTCTTACGGACCAAATTAAATAATTATTATGATTTAACAATTGAGATTCTACAAGAAAGCCCAAAAATTAAAAATAATTAGAAAAATGGTCCGATGTCTCTCGGATCAAATTAATAATTATATTAATTTCGGACAAAATCCCTATGGATAATGCATACTAAATTCACAAATATTAACATCCAACATTATAAATTAAATACCTAAACTAAAAATGTTATCAAATGAAATACACAAAAAGATAACATAACAAATAAAAAAAGAGTAAAAGAAACTAAACTATAAATAAAGTAAAAAGTTAAAAAATAAATAAAAGAAATAAAAACTACCTAAGGGAATCGACGGGGAATGACGCCGGGCGGTCGTTTAATCGGTCGTCGGAACTCCGGCGGGGAAATGGCTGCGACGGAACGGTGGCGGGCTCCAACTCAGGGAAGCGGCGAAGTCGGGGCTGAGTCGCGAGTCACGGAGCTGGGTCGCGGGTCGCCGAGCGGTGGCGTCGGCTGCAGTGCGGAGCTCGGCTGTGGGATCTCGAGCAACGAGCGGACACGCCGGCGACGGTGCTGGGCTGCAGGTCGCGGTGGGCTTCGGTGGTGATGGCAGAGGCGCGGTGGTGCGACGCGAAGGTGCGGTGCGGAGGCTCGGCGGAGCTCGGAGATCGACGGGTGGCGTCGCGGGGGTGTTGCAGCGGCGCGGCGTTGGCGAGGGTGGGAGCGCGGTCGTCGATTGGTGGAGGCGGTGCTGGCGCGGTGGACGGCGGGGGCACACCAGGCGCGGTCGGGGAGGCTCCTTTGGGGAAGACGACACTGTAGTGTTTTCCTTTCTTTTTTCTTTTTCTTCTTTTTTTCTCTCTCTTCCTTCACGTCTCTCTCACGTCCCTCGGTACCCTCTCTGCTGACTTTTTTCTTTTCCTTCTGCAGCCTGTCAGAAGGATTGACTGCTTTTGGTTTCTTCAACGGACGTGAGGAGGAGGTTTCCCTCTTCTCTCTTTTCTTTTTTATTCAGAACTCAGTCACGAATTTTTTGTACGAATTTTTCTCGAAATTTCTTTTGAACTCGCCCCTTTTGCACGAATTTTTTTTAGCGGATTCTCTCTCAATTTTTTCGCACCTCAGAAAATTTTTCTGAATTCGTTCCCCCTCCGCTCACGAAAATTATGGCTCCTTTTATAGTGATTTTCAAATGGCCATTTTTATAGCAATTTCTGACTTCCTATCTTCTGTTGCATTAAATCGAAGCTTGCAAATCGGCGTGATTTCGCAATCGCCGATCCCGCTCGATTTCTTCCATTTTGCAAAATTCTTGCCTCTTATTCACTTGATTTTTCAATTGTTTCTGCATTTATCAAAATCAATACTCATCGAATTTCAAACTTCTATGCATAATCAATCAGATTAATTTTCCCCTGCTTTTTTCCTTTTTTTTGTTCCAATGCGATTTTTATTTTCTTTATTTTCCTAGATTTGCTAAAAATAGGTGTCAACAGTGCTTGTGCGGCTTGTAATGTAAAGCTCTCCTAAATAATCCTACGTCAGTGCATATTTCTTTTTATAATTATCTTGCAATTCCTTGAATACTTATAGTTTTGTTTTCCTATATTGACTCAAAGCGACATTCACCCCCAAATGTTCTCTAACTAGCTTCTTCAAATGGGGTGCATTGATTTTAGGCATTGTAGAAATGAGAATCATGAAGTGCTTAGTTAAGAAAGAATTGGAAAGTCTCTTATTCTCAAAAGTGATAGCACATGTATGCTCATCAATATACTTTTTCAAATGAAATGATCTAGTTTTGCCATCGAGAGCACCATAAATCATCTAGTTACAATTAGCCTTGGCACATTTAGCTCTTATAAATTTAGTGGTGTTCTTTGTATATTTAATTGTTCTTTGCTTAGCCATCGAATACCTCAAAATTGCATCTTTGAACTTACTTGAATCCTTAAATGTCATGTCAACAACAAATTATGAATTCTTATCATTTTGATCTTATGATGGAAACTTACTCCTCCTTGAAATAACATCATCTTTTTCATTTTCACTCTAATCATCTAAATCGAATGAAGACTTTCTTTTTCATTTAAATCATAGTGCTCTGTTTCGAATCCAGAAGCATCCACCATTAAAGGATCAATTGATAACTCTATTGGAGAGTCAATGTCTAATTGGGAAGTTTCTTCAATGTTAGTTCCAATTTTAAGTCTATATCTTGCCGAAAATTCCTTTAAATTTCTTATTGCATTAACCAATTCAAAATCATCATTGTCACTCGACTGTTCTACATCCACTAAATTACATGCATCACTATTCTCATTATCCAAATCTCTATTTTCACCCTCAACCCGATTCCAGTCATCATCAGCATTTCCAATTATATTTTTTTAACACATCATTAGTCACATTGTTAACACTTTCCATATTCACATCAAACAAACGTCCAGTTTTCATCTCAACTCCCCTTATCTTAGCAATCGTCTCTTTATCATCGACATGATCAACATACAATTCAATATTCTTAGAATGAAGATAATGATAAATTTGATCTATCATACCAGAGTTATCCCATAAATACTTAAGAGTTACTCCATCTTCAAGAATATTACTTCCAGGAACTCCATAGAAGAGTTTCTCTATGTTACGCCCTCACAAAACCTTAATAACTTTAATTATGTTGGACAATGAACCCTTACTTAAGTCTACTTCAACAACATCAACCATTCTATCTATGTATTATAAGGGCAATCCAACATGAAATTTACCTCCAAAGAAAACAATGACATAAATTTTGTTCTTGCCCATTGGATCTACAAAAGAACAAAAAAACAAATAGCACTTTCAATCATAAAATTTCAACTAAAAACTACGAATGACTTCACCTGTAAAGAGAAATGGATAGGATAAACATACCCATATTGACGAATGACCTTGAGAGTAGTCAACCCTTCAATGAACTCATTCTAAAGATAAGCAACTGAAATCAGTAAGGGTGCGCATAACAACCATTCTGTTCCAGAAATAGTTTCTGGAACAGAAATAGATTTTTTTATTTCTATTTCTAGACGAGTTTCTGAGCAAAAAAATCTGTTTGATAACGATACAAAATTTCTGTTTTAGAAATAGAAATTCGTTTGATAACAATATAAAATTTCTATTTCTTAAAACAAAATTTTCTTTTTTCGGAGCAAATGAGATGTTTATTCTTACAAATTTCATATGCTTATGAACCCATTAACCCAAATACAAAGTAAGAGTTTTTTTTTTTTTTTTTTTTTTTTTTTTTTTTTTTAGTAAAGTCTCCCTTTTTTGAAAAAAAAATACAAAGTAGGAGTTGTTATATCAAATTTTCTAAATTTTCACATAAAATTCTTTAGCATTCACCTAGATAGGCAATTATGGTTAAACAATATACTTATCAATAGTCTCCATACAATAGAAAAAAGAAATCAATATGCATTACTTTTGAGCATGATAGAAGGTTCCCAAAACTCTAGTAGAATGAAGGTGGGCAACCAAATTCTAATCCCCTTCATGCTAGTATGTCATGTCGATCACCACCACGGTTTATAATATCGAGCAATCGTTTTAGAAAGAAACACAAAAAAATGTATTGGGCAATTTGTGGCAAATTTTACAAAATCAGTGAATTTTACGAAGTGTAATAGAGCTTGTCATAAATTACCATTACAAATAAAGGAAATCCTCAAGTAGAATATTACATTACAAGAATTGAGATATGAATCATCAAATACAGTATTACATTACAAAAGCAAAGATTGGGAATCCCCAAATACAAAATAATAGAAATACATTACAAAAGTTGAAAACACGATATCATGGAATCTCCGGCATATTATGATCTCTTGTCATCTTATTAGCAATACTTTTTCTAAGCATATTCATCTTAGTAGAAAATTTCATGGAGAAATTATTTTTGATTTCTGTTCTAGAAATAGAGAAGTAGAAAATTTCTATTTTTGATTTCTGATTAAAATCTATTTCTGGAACAGAAATCTATTTCAGAAATAGAAAAACAAAATAGGTTTATCAAACGGATTTCTATTCCAGAAACAGATCTGGAATAGAAAAATTGTTTCTGGAACAGAAATTCTGGTTTGTTATGCACCCCCTAAGAAAAATTGTATTAAGAGGAAGAACGAACACCATATAAATTGCATATATTAGAGATCAAGCCTCATCTAAATCTAATGCACAACGTGATCATTTTGATAGGTTAAGGAATGACGGATTAAGAGGATTGACATAATTGGCACATGTAACTTGGGAAAATTGAGTACATCTACTTTTACAGGATAAGTATTCTATGGCTAATTAGTGATCATTTTGATAGGATAATGAAGGACGGATCAGGAGGATTGACACAATTGGCACATGAAACTTGGGAAAATTGAGTACATCTACTTTTATAGGATAAGTACTCTGTGGCTAATATGAACTACTTAAATTATCGACATCTTTGGGTTGTTTACCCTTCCGAATGATTAAACAATGCAAAATTTGTAAACAATCAACAATAATTCTAAGCCATAGTACACCCGTTGCAATTCATACCAAACATTGGAAAGGCCATCCAACTCCAAAAGCTCCATAATTATTTCTCATATTGTATATTACTAGTCCACATGTATATGATACGTTAACCAAAAAATAGGTATTTAAATGCAATCGAAGAAGCTAATAAAACATAATTTACCTTGTTGCTCAATCATATTAATATATTGAATAGACATTTTGTAAAATATCTACATATGAGCGCATGATCATAAACTCTACCAATCTTCACTATGCAAAAAAAAAAAAAAAAGCCTACCAATCTCCCAAAAGAAAATCTCAAGGCTAACTATTATGAAATTTCCACTTGTGCAAGTTGGAGGGCTATTAATTGTCATTAAAAAAAAAAAAAAGCTTTGTGGGAAGACCAACTTCACATTAGAGTCCTTCTCATAAAGAAGGAAAAGTTCCAAAACCTACAATATTTGCAAATAAAAGCTTTTTCCTGTCTCCAGATTATTTCAACCGTAAGGAAGGGCCCTTGAAAGATTTTTGTACATAAATTGGGTAGAGAAGTGAAGAGAAACAAGAAAATTTGACACCAAAAATAGACTTGACAAAGCAAAAAAAAAAGCATGATAGACAACAATTGACACAAATTTTGGGGCTATGCTCTTTTCTTGCAAGATTGCTCATCTTCTTCACCAATCCCTTCTAAATAAGAATTTCAAAATGAAATTTTGGGAAAAGTCGGCACATTAATCACATTTAGGGCTTAGATTTCAAAAACTAAAACTCCAAAATCTCGGCATCAACAAGTTACGGTGAAATAAGTAGCGAAGATACAAACCTAGCTTAGACGAGTGAGGAGGAGAGTGACTTGGTCATAGTGGCGCCTCCATCGTCAACGCCGCTCAATCCACCACTAAGGCTCTTGTGGGCTGAGTGTCGCACATACTCGCGTTTGATGAAGAACTGCAACTTGTGAGGCACCAGATCGTGATCTGCGTCTAAATTTAAGCCTTAAGGTTCATATGAAGGGAGGGTTAATTCGGACAAGGAAGAAGGGATCGAAGGAAAATGCAAGGGGAAGGGTTCAATGAAAGGAAAATGTTTTGAAATGTAAAAATAGGAGAGAAGAGACGTCGTTGTTTTGGATATGTAAACAATATCCAAAACTACGTTATTTTGCTGACCTGGACAATTTTCCTTGCCTTGGTTGCCACGTAGGAGAGAGAATGATTAAAATAAGCCATGTCAGCATTTTCCGTTAGTATAAATTAACAATGTTAACGGAAGGACTCAATTGAACCAACTTGATAAGTTTTAGAACTTGATTGCACTTTGTGTAAGTTTTATAATTCAATTGCATTTTCTTGACAAGTTTTAAGATTTCTATTGAACATATCAATTTTTTTTTCCAAATGATGCAACTTTTTTTTTTGTCAAATTGTGCCTTTATGTCACTCGTCAAGTAATCAAACAAGAAAATTGTGGCAATTTTCTCACAATACACTTTACAGTATATAATAAATCTTTAAATCAAAGAAATCCTTCTCATGGAATTTGCACCTTGCCAAAATCCCGACCAATTGCTTCTTTTATCTCCAAATCTATATCATTCTAAACAGATTAAACCGCAATTGAAAGGACATGTTTCGAGAACCATAATAATTATTTTAATAAAAATTTATAGTACAGATACCTTAGTTTGAAAATTCAGCAATATGATTTTTTTCCTAAAACCAACATCCATTAAAAAAAAGTTTGAAAATATAAATAGAAAGTTGAAAAGACCGGGCGGGGGGGTGCTAGAGACTAGATTGGAAATGGTTTCTTCTTTTTGTTAAATGTGCACATATTATGGTATTCATTCGTAGTAATTATTAAGCACACAGTAAATATAAACAACCCTTCATCTTCCCTGTGTTGCTTCAGAAAATGTTCTCTCTTTACTTAGTTTTCACTGCAAGAGCACAGGAAACTAGAAAATGCAGGAGGACAAGAAAAATCGTTGGGAGAATCCGACTCCATGTCCGATCTGACAGAGAAGTAGAAAAGTCGGGAACAACCAAGGCCCTTCCTTGGCTCTAGTGGATTCCGCTTCGCTGCTTTGCTCTCGGCTTAGGACTTGGACTTGGATTCATTGACAATCCTTGTGCTGCTGGAGTTGGGATCGAAGCTGCCATGTGAGGATGATTTGAAGAGATTAGGAATTTAAGGATAGCCACTACCAATACTAACCATCTTTGACAAGAATGGATGGTTTGCCTGGCATTTTTTGGCATTTTGTTTTGTGGGTTGTGTATTTAGCTAATGATGAAGGTTTTTACTTGGTTTGGATCAATAAGGCTTTGAGTTTGCCAAGAATTGGTCTTTTTGTGTGTGTTGGTGGTAAGGGTGATTGGATCGATTTGCTTATTTGTACACCCCATTTTATTTCTTGGAGGGAAAACCTACAAATTTGGATGGCTTTTGTGAGTTAACTTTTTTTTTTTTTTTTGGGTTTTTTTGACAAAATTCTTATGCCTAGCCTTCCCTACATGTGTTGGAATTCCTCCTTTAACATTCCAGTATCATTGTTTTGTTTGCATCAAATGGTTGGACAATCGTACTAAGGTTAGGGAAACAAGCACCTGTCCCTGTATGGCTGTTCGAAAGCTCTAGTCTCGTGTCTGGTGTCCGAATCAATCGGATGATTGGTCTTCGCCTCAACGTCAATCAGTCAAAATTGACCGAATGGGGCCCATTGCAAGAGCTTTATGATTTCTTTGGCTATTTTCTTTCGTGCATCACATTGATTACATTATTCCGAAATATCATGAATTAAATGCAGCTAATATTAAAATATTTCTAAAATGTCTTTTCGCATCCAGTAAGTTAACTTTATCACTAGTTCGAGTCATCAATGAGAAATCAAAAGGATGGTCCGGCAATTGGGAAAATCATCATTATAGCCGTGGCACGAAAAGCTGGAACCCATCCCCCCCAAAACGACATTACAATTGCGAGCGTGGCACAGACATTTCCCCTTCTCTCTCTATCTCTAGCATGGGCCCTCTTCTTAATGGGCCGACAGCCCAGAGGAGCCCAATCCAATCCACGGCGGGTGGCCGAGCTCTGCCTCCGGATTCCGCTCACATGCTTTTCGTCCCTTTCTGCGCGTCTCTCTCTCTCTCTGTAGAGAGCGAAAGAGAGATCAGACACAACGAAAACTGTCCCATGTCATCACCGATCACGTCCTTCACGAACCTCTCTCATCGCTGCGAACCTTCTTGATATAGCGACGGAGCGGTGCTCCGACAGCGACAGCTGAGGTTAGTGTTCCTGTTCCTCCTTTCGACCACGGTTCGGAATCGCTTCGGAACGCCGCATCGGCGATCCGGGTCGCCGGTATCCGGGATCTGGCGGGTCCCCGGATCACGAATCGCGGGGAGGAAGAGCGAATTCCGGCGAACCCCTAACGCCTCCTTCGCCTCCGTGGCTTTCGCAGGCCCTCGAATTGCTGCCGACCGGCTTTACTGGTATCGAGTTTGGATCCTCCCCTTCTCCGATGGACCAGGCGGAGTTAACCACCGATCAGGTTCGCGTTCTTCTCCCCAAAACATTGCTACCCACATTCCGCCCGTGCCGAAAAGGAGGGTAATTTGCGATGGGATTACGGCTCTTTGTTTGGCACGGCGGAAATTAGCCAACTTGCGAAATGGGTTGTTCTCTAGTTGTCATGGGAAGCTTTAAAAATGAGGACCCGATTCAGTCCTGCTGATTAATTCCTTCCCGTGTTGCTTAAGGTGTTGAGAAGGGACATCCCATGGGAGACGTATATGACGACGAAGCTGATTACTGGGACGTGCCTCCAGCTGTTGAGGCGATATGACAAAAGATCGGAAAGCTATCGTGCTCAGCTACTCGACGATGTAATGCTCGACTGCCTGCCTTCGATCATCAGTCTTTGGGGATGAATCTCATGAACGTGTGCAATCTCGAGTCAATGTGAGCGAATGATTTCATAGGATGGAATTCTTATACTATCTCCCAACTTACTCTTTCAGGATGGACCGGCTTATGCACGGGTGTTTGTTAATATCTTGCGCGACATTTTCAAGGAAGAAACAGTAGAATATGTTCTAGCTCTAATTGATGAGATGCTCACAGGTGCTCAAATTGACTTTTGGCATTGTTGGCTTTCTGTTGATCATGAGTTTTTGACCTATCTTTTACCCTCATGTGCAGCAAACCCAAAAAGAGCCAGACTGTTCCATGACGAGTCTCTTTTGAATGAAGATACTTATGAACCTTTCCTGAGTTAAGTATTTAAGGAGAACTTTGGGACTTGTTATTGTATTTGTCGTAGTCCTGCATTTTCATTCATATCTTACTTCCTTCTGTTCTCTTATGCTAAAACTTCTAAGGATGAGGGCTTTTTTTCGACTCATTGTCATGTTAATGTTAGCGTTGGACATGGTTTTTGGCACTATATTAATGTTTTAATATATCTCCTGGGTTTGCTATTCTTCCTGATCTGAGCAATTTTATACTTCTTTTAGTTTGGTTTATCTTTTGTGTAGTCCTAGAGCATATGGTTCAGTTGGTTGTGCAACATTGTCTTCTCTTGGAAAAGCACAGTAAATCTTGAAGGATAGCATTCGATTTCTACTGATAAGAACAACGAATATGTAAACTTACTAGAACTTATCTAGCATAGGTTTCTCAAAAAGTTTGGCGATTGTGTGGGCTGCTGGTCTAACTTTGATCCCAGTATAATTGCTTGATTTGGTTCCTGTACCTATTCATCATGGTTGATGCTTCTTGTTGTCATTCCTTTGACACCAATCATGTAAAGAACAAACTGGATTGGCATTTCTTCATCAAAAGTTGGAGGTGGAATGGTTGTCCTGCTGAATGAGAACTTTAGCCTAGATGCTAGCAGATGTCAGAGTCAAATTTTGGGTTTTGGTTTCCTCATTTAAGGCTACATGAATGTCCTAATATGGTAGCCATACTTTTGGGTTTTAAGTCGATGAAGTCCATTGATTTAGGATCTATCATATTACCGCATTTAAATTGTGCTTTCTGATAGGTTTCTAGCTGGCAGTTGTATATCAGCAAGTAGTGCCGATGGGAAATGTCCTTGGAAATTGTAATGATTGAGCAACCATCATCTACGAAGGGAGCAAATCAACTAGTAAATTACATGCTAAAATTTAATGTACTTGCTCTCCTAAAAGTGCATGTCATCATATGATAAACTTGAGTGTTTCCAATGTGGCAAGATATTGGTTTCTGGAATCGAAGTATCTTATTTGTTGATTGATTCTTCAGATTGCTCTGGAAAGGCAACTGGTTCATACAAGAGAAGTGTTGTAAGATACTCTCTCTGATAGTGAGGTACGTATTTAATTTTGCTCCATTGATAGTGAAGATATCGGGTCGGGAAAAGGAGACTTTTGAGTAATTTACATTCGATGAACTGCTTATGTGGATGTCAAAACTCTGTATGCTGTTGCAGTGCTAGGCCAAAAACAAGTGATAGTTCGAAAAGAGGATTTACCACCATAGATGATGTTCTGAAAGGACTTGTGGATTGGCTATGTGCACAGGTATGTTTTCAAATCCATAAGTGTATTATTTGAGGATGGATCATTAGTAGAGGCTATTGATGTTTGGAATGTGTAGTCTCTTCATGAAAGACTCTGTAGGTAGCATTTAATGCCTGCTAATTTGGCTGCTGAAAGTATAGAATGTGGAGACAATTGGAAGTAGGCATAGGGTTAGTGGTTTGAACATCAAGATAGTATCGGTTGAAGATGTTAACCTGATGCTGTTCGTGACTGTGGTATATTTAAAGATTTTGTTATCTTTCACAAACATGGTCTTGATGCTGAATTGGCTTTGCAGCTTAAGAAACCTTCCCACCCTACTCGGGGCATTCCTACTGCAATTAACTGCCTTGCAACATTGCTTAAGGAACCTCTGGTCAGATCATCTTTTGTTCAAGCAGATGGCGTTAAACTGCTAGTTCCTTTGATATCCCCGGCATCTACACAGCAATCAATCCAGGTATGATTATTTTCAACAGAACACTTGATATTGAGCATACTATAGTGTTCTGGTTTTGACCTCATTGTTGAAATGGTATTGGTACTTTAGCATATCTCTGACAAATCTCTTTTTGGCAGCTTCTTTATGAGACTTGTCTGTGTATATGGCTATTGTCATTTTATGAACCTGCCATAGAGTACTTGGCAACTTCCAGGACACTTCCGCGACTTATTGATGTTGTCAAATGTTCCACAAAGGAGAAGGTGTGTGGTCTGTTCTTTACGTGGTTTCTCTCTGGTTTTTTTGAGTTTGATTGATTCCCACTCCTCCCTCCCTCTCAAGCACATTAACCATTGAATTCAATTCTTTCTACATTTTTCATGTTGAAGGTCCCTTTGCCCTGAGCAAGTTTGCTTTCCTCTTCTTGTTTTTTTTTTTTCCTGCTTGCCATCATGTTTCTCTAGATAATTGTGAGACTACACATGCTGCATATGTCTAACATTAAGTTTTTGGTAGGTTGTCAGGGTTGTCATTTTGACATTTAGGAATTTGCTGCCCAAAGGGACATTTGGTGCCCTGATGGTAGACCTTGGACTGCCTCAGATTGTTCAAAGCTTAAAATCCCAGGCATGGAGTGATGAGGTGAGATACTTATGTACTTGAATGGGGGAAAATTGTGATATCATGGCTTCCAATTATTTGTCCAGGAAGTCACAATCTTTCATTAGCCTTCTGTCTGCTAGAGAAATTTGTCTGGGAATTCTCGACTCTTGCATCCTTGTTGGTCTAACATGGTTTAGTCCAGGAATTTAGTGTGTGGACTCTGATGTGAATGTCGATGACAGTATCAATTTGTGAATATTAGTTTAAATCTGGCCCTAGCTTTGGTTACTTTATCATTGATGTTAATACCCCAGGGATGTACATTCAGATTGACAAATGAATTCACTTGCTTGCCAAGAGAAAAGACATCAAATTGTCCTACTTACATTCTTTTTCCACCTGTCTTGGGAAGGCAATCTGTGCCATCAGATAGTTTTGGTGGTGGTAACTTATATCATTTATAATCCCTGTGAAAATAGCTGAATTTACATGGAAAAGGAAGTAGCTTTTCAACATGATATGTCAAGTTTGTGCTTCTCTTAGAGTATACCCTGGTTACTCTACTGTTGGGCCAACATATCATGTCCAAAATTGCTGCCACTGCCCTTGAGCTCGTTGTAGCACATATTCATGTGATTCTTGTTTATTCGTAATTGAGTACTTTCACCTTATTAGTTGATGCTTTTCCCACAATCACTTTGGCACATCTTGGTGTCTTTTTTGCTACTTTCTTTCATAATTTAGTAGTTATCGGATTTTTGCTATTGACTCTTTACATTATAGTTTTCAGTTGATTGGTCTCTAATATATACTTATGGATTGTAAAAAATTAAGTCTAAGAGCATTCAAAATTTTATTTGAAATATTTATGTGATGGTGGATGTGAGTCCGGAGTTTGTGATCAGTATTTATCCATCATGTACACGTGTCTGTCTTACTGGGTGCTTATGTAGTTATGGTTAATGGGATGTGGAATCTTGTAAATCTGTCAAGAGTACTTTTTTCAGCCATTTATTGTAGCCAGCCTGTGATGAAAATTAGCTTGGAGCAATATCCAACATTATGATGCAAAGAACTCTGAAATGGATGTTTTTACTTCTTGCAGCGGGCTCCGTTTATTGGTGAATCATATCTATCCATGATGTGGCAGAGCTAGTGCATAGTTTATGGTCTCATATAATTTAAAGCTTTTATTCTACTCTAACTGGATGCTGAAACCTTTTCAGGATCTACTGGAGGCTCTAAATGAGTTGGAACAAGGATTGAAGGATAACATTAAGAAGCTGAGTTCTTTTGATAAATACAAACAAGAAGTCCTTCTTGGCCAGCTTGACTGGTCTCCTATGCACAAAGATCCAATCTTTTGGCGCGAGAACATCACAAGCTTTGAAGATAGTGATTTCCAGGTTTTCTTTCTAACATCCTTATACTTTCAACCGTACTTGGTTTTTGATATGCACATAAAATATAAGGACAGAAACTTGGCTGACACTATGGTCTTGGCAGTATTAACTTTTAAGTTTTTGGGTTGGCTGGATTTGTGAACTAGCTGATATTTTTATATCAGTATTTGTACTTGTGGTTATGTCTGTTGACTATTGTTTTTACAAAACAAGTGAAACTTTTGGCTCTATTTATTGGAAAATGAATGATTTGGAAAACATTCTCTCCTTTTATTGCTTACAAAAATAAATAGATGAAAATTACATTCATTATGAAAACATTTTCCATTGACTAATTATTTCAAGTGATACAAGCGATCATTTTTTGGAAACTATTTTTCAAACCATTCATTTTTCGCGAAACAAATGGAGCCTTCATGTGGATGGCCATCTCTCTTTTATCTTCTGTCATTTTCATTGTGAGTTATGGTATACTGAAAGACTGATTATTTTCTGCAGATTTTGAGGGTCCTTGTAACAATTTTGGACACCTCAAGTGATGCAAGGGCTTTGGCTGTTGCTTGCTATGACCTCTCACAGTTCATCCAATACCACCCAGCTGGAAGAATAATATTGTCTGATTTGAAGGCAAAGGACCGGGTCATGAAGCTTCTGAATCATGATAATGCAGAGGTCACAAAAAATGCCCTTTTGTGCAGCCAAAGGCTTTTCTTAGGTGCCAAGTATGCAAGCTTTCTACAGGTCTAAGCCAAATTCCAAGCAGGCGATCTTGCAGGATTACCTTACTGCTTGTGCTTTCTTGTTTATTGGATGTTATCTTCAAGAGGATCAATGTGTTGTTTAGTTATTTGAATGCCCAGGTCTCTCTTTTGGCTGGGATAACATATGGGAACTATGAGAGTTGTTCATTAAATTGGATATGGAGCGTGTGATGAATAAGTGGTTGTCTTTGAAGTATTTATTGATTGCTCTTTATGCTTAATAAAATTCTTGTGAAGTTACCAAGTCCCAATTGAAGACTCTTCGAGGATGAGAGCTGCCCCAGTTTAACTTTATATCTTTGGATATGCTCTGGCTTAATCTTCTTGTATACGATAATCTATGTCAATGAAGCTGCTCTAGGGGAAGGTCAAGTGTTGTTTAAATTATCAGAAAATGGTGAATGATCTTGGAATATAAGATCAATATGACCAGGCCCTGTGGACATATTTTTCATTTCTTCCAGTATTTGCCAGTGACGTGAAGTTTTGGCTTGGAAGGGTCGGCTTGATGCATTTCGCCTGTGAACCTTTGGTAGTACAATGACGGTTTGTAGAGGGAGTTGGATTTGTAAGAAGTTGCTTGCTTGAGATGCGGCATTTCTGCTCTGCGTATTGCGTGGGGAAGGAGCTGGGTCAACTATTCAATCAAATGATATTGAGTCTATTTTCCATCTTTTCTCGAGAAAGAAGTGGGCTATTTCTTTTTAAAATTGTGCTCAATTTCATATGTGGCAATTCCACCAAGATCTCTCCATTAGTTTAGGGAAGAATCCCCCCGAATCCGCCCAAATCGGATTTTTTGAGGAACATATCGAGAGAGAATTGGATTTGGTTAGACAATGTGTGGTTGGTGTGGAGCGCTAGTGGCGTGAGAAAGATTGATCCCATCTGTGTCTCACCAAGCAGGATAAGCCATGGTAATATCCATTTGAAGGACTTACGTACTGAACTTGCAACTCTCATGGAGGTGATGAAGTCTTGGCTACACGATTCGCAAATTCGCGTATAACTGATGACATTAGAGAGAGGACTTCTGACAATTTTTGAAGGTGAGTTTTCTTTTATTTAGAAGGTTATCAGTTCATATATTCGGACAGATTGCATTCAATTTTCAACAAGTTTAATGTCTAGTCAATATACTTCGACAATTTTTGGGAATTATGTCATAGTCTTCGCAGAGAGGATATCACAGATGGATTGTGTATCGTAATATTTTGGATATTTTTCATTTAGTTCAATAGTTCAATGGCGATAATACTATCAAAAGAGTGTTGTTTCCTAGTGTCCAAAAGATGGCCAATTGGTCTTTTTCGAACGAGGAAGGCAGGCATTATATTCAGCATACTGCTCTAGTGATTACTTGGTCTTGCCATAGTTCTAAGAGCCCGTCTAGTGTAAACCTGGCCAAATTATAATTATGCTGTGAAATGTCATAACTTAGGTGTTTGGTTATATATATATTTCAAAACTATAACAATTGCGGATCACTTTCTTAAAAGCTGCTGTAGTTGTGAGTTGTTTGTTAAATATAGTAGTTGCAACGCCTTGTTTTATAGTAGAATACTTGGTCTTACATGGTTCTAACTCTAAGAGCACATCTAGTGCAAACCTGGCCAAATTATAACTGTGCTGTGAAATGATCTAACTTATGTGTTTTGTATTATATATATCAAAACTGCGATAATTAAAAAGCTGTTGCGGTTGTGAGTTGTTTGTCAAACACCTTATTAAAGCTGCAACGCCCCATTTCATAGTTCAATTGCCGTAGGAATATTGTATCAAACAACCCCAAAATGACCTTTTCCATCAGACTCAATATTATACAAATCACCTCTTTCACCGATATCTAAATGTTTAAAGCAAACGAATCCATTAAATCTCAACCGAAAGTAGTTAAGAGTCATAGAGTTCGCTACTTCCCCACGGGCTCTATTCTTGTAACCGAAAGTTACTTAGCAAGAGGGTAAAATTGGGTGATCTTAAGGCAAGGCAACCCTAGAATTTCCATGAGAAAAAACACAAAGTCATCACTCAAGTGTCTTCTTTCTAGTTTCCACAGCTGAGCAATCTTAGGGATGCACCGCCCACTTTGAAAGCAAAGGAAGAAAACAAATTGACAAAAAGAGACCATGAGACACGCCTCAAAAAGTCGCCTGGTTAAAGGGGTAACATGTCTCAGCCATTGTACCTAGAAAGTTGCTTTATCGGGCTAATGCTTGGATAAATGACGACAAGTCTTTGGAGTGACCAGATTTTTGTTTAGACTTGAGAGCTTTCTGCACGGACGACTTGACTTTTGAGCACTTGGTGAGGAGTTACCAGCCTTCAAGATCGGAATTTTGAGCTGAAGTGATTATATAGGCTAGCATGTTTGATAATTCTACCAATATCAAAAGTAACTTTTGCGAAATTTCCATGTCCTAGTGTTGTTTCGTGCACTAGCCCTCCACTCTAACTTGATGGATACTTTCCAAGATTAGATCTTCTGTAAAAATTTCTACTTACACAGACTTATCTAGATAAATGTCTTGTGTTTTTCAAAAGTTAGCCCTCCACTTTAACTTGATGGATACTTTCCAAGATTACGATCTTCTGTAAAATTTTCTACTTACACAGATTTATCTAGATAGATGTCTTATCTAGATAAATGTCTTGTGTTTTAAAAATTTCTACTTACACAGACTTATCTAGATAAATGTCTTGTGTTTTTCAAAAGTTACTTGTCGATCTTTCTTTCTTTTTAATCATTACTGCCACTTAGTATTTAATTTTAGTTGTATATATAAGTCTCATTGACACGGGAAAGATTTGGACGGTCTCATTTTTATCAAGATAGTTAGTGAATTGTCCATTCATTTTGAAAGTAAGCGCACAAAATTAATATTTTATCCCGCTTTACGTTGTGGTAAACCGTACTCTATTGTAGCCACGAAGTTGCCTCACAATCACATCTTGACAACTCTCTCTCTCTCTCTCTCTCTCTCTCTCTCTCTCTCTCGCACGTACACACATATGAGGGTGCGATATTTATCTCTGTTTATACTAGACATCCAGACAATTGAGCTAAAATGATTCTCCGTTGTCCATGCAAGTCACCTTATCTACATGCATCATGTTAGGCTTCACGCATAGGTTAATTGGCGTGACCCTATGAATGAGTTAATGAGTTAAACTTCGCACGTGTTACAAGAGGGGTCATAATAAATGTATTAGGGTTTAGACCATCCTTAATAGATGTGCATTTTGAGGGTAGAAAGGGTCCTTAGTGATAGGAGTGGACGCCAATGAGAATATCAATAATTTAAGTAAAGGAATTTGTGATATCCTGATATGCTATTTAAAATTAGGGAGGCCCTTTGAACCAATTCACATATAGGTGTACTTTTAAATAGTCACCACCTTGAGTAATCACATACTGAGTAATATTGTGCTTGACTTGTTATAGGTGGTCTAGCAAATAAATAACGAAGACGCTTCCTTGGATCCAGTCGCTAGAGTTAGGTGCAAAATAGGGACGACTCCAAAGCTAAATTCGACTCTTTATGGGGCGAAAATTCAGAGCCATCTATTAAATACTAAAGCCAATTGCTGCTTCAAATTACCATTATCTTTGATTATTTGCCTACTTCATCCGATAGCTTATTGAAAATTAAGCAAATTTTGTGAGGATGACCATTGATAGCCGGAAAGGTGAGAATCAAATGATGATTATCAATAACTAATGATTAATCAACCGCAACCTCTTAATCCGGCTCTGGATAGAAACCTCAAACTGTTATATTTTAATATAAGTGTCTTATAACTAGTACGCCCGAAAAAGGAAGTTCTATCACTCCACTTCACTTCTGGGGATTTATTACATCCATTTAGAGAGAATGATGCATATGGTGTTGGAGATCCTCTATCCTGTGCGGTGCTTCCTTAGAGTCTTAATGAATTCTAGCCATTGATCAAAACCTGATTTTCTTTAAACCAACAATTGAATTGAATAATGTCACAAAGAGGATCATCAAATGGAATAGAGGACACCTACAGATTATCAATTGCTAAATGACTAGTCCTCTAAACCCAATATGATTGAAAGAACTTTACATTGAATATTAATTCCAATCCAATTTCTTCAACCGCAGTATGATTATGTAAGTTTCTAACTAGGATATGCTATAGATAGAGTGGGTCTTCAAGATATACCCTTGATGGTAGAGATACTAAAAGGGTTAAGTTTCAAGTATGTCGCTGATCTTACGTTACCTTAATATGGATTGTGAATGGTAAATAAGTCTTTTGCAATCTCAAACTAGCACAACACGTTTTAAGGTTGCCCATACATGGCTAAGTTGCAGACAAGGTAGACAATTTCATGCTAGCGCCAAGGTGGTTTTGGTTGCTTCTTTGTGTTATTAGATTCACGTGATGGAGATATTAGATTTCAAATGTGTCTCTCATCCCATATCACCAAGCTATAGGTTGTTGTGCTAATAGATAAATCTTTGTCCTCTAATAGATAAATATGTCTCAGTGGTATTAGAGTCTATAAGCCAAGTTCCATAACATCCACTGGCCTTGTGAAATTCATTTCGGCTCACATGAGATTTGCATAGTCAATAGTTGTGATTGATTTAGTCTAGTGGATTTGGGTCCAAGCAAGAAATTCCCCCTCGAAATAGAAGGATGAAGTAGAAATCCCTGCAATAAGCTATCAAACTTTCTAAAATTCTAATTTATCGAGGAAGAACAGCAATTATAAAAGACGAAAAAGGGAGCTGGTAAACTCCTGAGACACAAAGGAAGCGCTAGACACCAACATTCATGTTCTCCGTGACCATTCTTGTCCTCTTCAACCTCAACACCACCAGAACCCATCACATACTCCCTCAGGTGCACAAGTCTCTCCAAGCTCCATCAATGGCGATTCAACTTTTTTTTTTCTTTTTTCGTATAACTACTGCAACATCCTTCATACACTCTTAAAAAGTATATGCATGGTGTCTTGTGTTTCCCCCTCTATCTTGTTCATACGCACGGTTTCACGTCACTCCCACATGCCACCCCATACCCCAAATCGTCCATTCAGGTGGCTTGTATAATGTCGGATTGTCGATGCCGATTGCAAGAAACATGTCGACTTCATTAATGAGTCATGGTGCAACTTGTTCTATGAATCTTTGATATTTCAAACCATAACAAATCTAAACGAACTCTGCAATCTCCTTATTACATCTGAGAGAAGTTATAATTATTTCGATTTGTATACTATATGTGATGTGTGTAGAGACTTGATGGGGAAGGAGCGATTGAAGTCTTAGATTATTCTTCTCTCATAAGGGGGCGCTTGATGAATTAGAAGTAGAATCAATTTAGGTTTTTCGCTTAGTGGCCTTTTCATAATGTGCTCTAGAAAGGATAACGGGAAATCTTACAGGGTTATACATAAGTGATGTACAAGTGGAATCGAACATAAATTAGGCAACAGATTTTACAAAAAAGTAAATAAATATGGTTATGTACGTGCATTATTGATTGATATCATTGACCGGTCATGATCAGTTGTCATAAAGCCAAATAAGTTGCACGTATAAGCAAAATCTCCAAGCTGTAAAGTTGGACTTGAGTCTCGGTTATTTAGTTTAGAACGTCAGTACGAAATTTCCTGTTTGATTTTATCAAACTTAAAAGGGATCAAATGAACTGGAAAGGCCTTCACTATGTATAGCTTCGTTGTGACTGTCCCTATAAGGTTTGCTAAAGCAATACCTACAGAGATACTTCTGTGTTGCTGTCTCATTGCGATGGCGATGTCTCGAAGTGCATGTCGGCAAGAGGTTTGGTTCTGTCCCTGCCTAGTGCTCTCTCCCCTTTCCCATTTTCATTTCATTTTCCCCCCAATTATCAGAGTGGTCTGGACATAATTGTACTGCCGGCCAATTCCCCAATTTGCTTGTTCTTTTTGGGGCCAATCCCTCCTTTGTTTATTGAGTCCACACGACACTGACATTTAGAATGATGGGCGTTGAATAAGATATTCCTAACTTGACGAATGAAGTCACCAGCATAACAACCCCCCGAAATTAAATTTGAAAAAAGGCACAAAAGAATATTACTTTCTGTCCTGTCAACTTCAAAATTGAGGATTCTCCGATCCCGCGAAGATAGTTTCCTGCCGCCCCCAGAATATCAGATTTGCTGAACGAATGACTCTATAAGAAGCATCATAAGTGCTACGAGGGTTAGCTGACCACCGGCAAATCCAAGCGACTCCCATTGCACGTGCTTTTGGTCAACAGGAACATGTGAAAGTCGACCAAAATTATTTGTCGGTGCATGTATCAAAGATTTGTCAAGCTCAAATTTTAGGGCCACACGGAGGATGTCAGCCACCATTAGCCCCTTTCGGTCTGTTAGAAATTTGAAAGATATGGGAAAGTTTTCCAAATCGCCTGTGTTGTTCAGATTGTCACTCGGTTCATGAAAGTGCCACTTATGGCTCACTTTGCTACAATTCTTTGGATTGTTCGTTACGTTGAGGGTACCTTATTTCACGACCTTCATCTTTTTGGTAACTCTACCCTAGATTTGAGCACTTGTTCTGATGGACTAGGTTAGTGACCCTCTAAATCGTCATTTAACTATTGGCTTTTATTTCTAGGTAACTCACTTATCACACGGCGTAGTAAAGAACACCGTCAAACTACAAAAACAGAATATGATGCTCTTGATGATACGACATCATAATTACTGGGGTTGCAATGGTTACTATAAGATATAATTCTTCATCATAATGGTGGGATAGTTATTTACTGTGATAACCAAATGGCTATTCAAATAGAACATGATATATATTATGATTATGATTATGAGAGCACCAAACACATTGAATTAGACTATTGTTTCGTCCAAGATTATGTGCCTTGTGGTACTATTCATCTCATTCCACTTAATTGACCAATAAGATTGCTGATATAATCATTAAAGCACATCCACCCAAGCTTTTTTGGATCTTTTCTCTAAACTCTAGTTGGCTTCTTTTAAGTTATCTTGAGTTTGAGGAAGGATATTAGAGATAATCGGCACATATAATGAGACTTTTCCACATCTTCTCTAATTGACTGTGATCGATATTGTAATGTCTTATTATGTGAAATAGTTATATTGTAAAGCTTATAAATATACTCATATACTCTTCTATATTGGAATATATAGAAATTGCACAATTATTTTTCCACTTAATCTTAATTGGGTCAACCCATGGATTACTTAATTATTGGATAATAGGATCAAAATAAACCATGTGTATTTTTACAATTTGAGAGTGAAAAATACAGAGGAAAGTTATACTCACGAATTGAGTGAATAACAATGTGAAGATTCTTTTTGGCCTGTTCGAAAGGTAATATTCGGTCTAACAATCTTTTAATGAGATGAGTTTTTTTTGGTCTGGAATGACATAAGTAGTTCAATTGAGGGCATTTTGAGAAGGATAAAAAAAAATGTTATTAGGACAACTGCTTTCTTTTTTGGCTCTATATTATTGAATATTAGATTCGGAAGTAGTTAAGATTAGTTTGAAGGACGTCGGACACGGACATTTTACTACGTACGGTGCTCCCGTTAGCGTCTAAATATATGTTAGATGATCCATGTTTGCCTCGAATACATGCATCAACAGTTAATAAGTGGTTCAAACATCACTCCAAGCACGCACGAGGTAGAGGATCTTCATCCAAGGATGTCACTCAACTGTGCTGAATGATGTCAGAATGCCCGAAAGGACGGTATGAATTAAGTGTGCATAAAAAGTTCAATTATTTATATCAAGATGATAAATACTTTATTTTACTTGGACATATCATAAAAAAAAAAAAAAATTATCCATCGCCTCTCCTTGTTACTAAGAACTGGAGAGTGATGGATCAATGACTTCTCTCCACTCTTCGGCAAATAAATGACCTGTTCAAAGATCCGTGGAAGGTTGATCATTTGTACATAGTAACACACCAATGGTAAATTCGAAAAAATTTATTCTTGTAAAATGAACAAAAAAAAGTTGATTATTTTTCATAGTAATATCACATTTGTCACAGGTGCATGGAAGATTGCATTTATACAGTCATACATAATCTTCGTAGACAATGATGTGGGATATTTAATATCCCTTATTGGATTGGGAACAACATGTGGCATTGACAAACATGGAACTGAACACACAAGTTAACTAGGGCAGAACCTCACTTAGATATCATGTTAGAATGTTCAATCTAAAAATTTAACTCAAAAGGTGAAAGGAGAAATATGAATATAAAACCCATATTTAGTGGTTTAATACTAAATATTCTAACAAATATAATTGGATGCTAATATGAAAATTGTACTGGTGGGGGGAGGGGTGAGATGTCAATGGATGAACTTGCACATATGGTGAACATCTAATGATATATTCTATAAGTTTGATTGATATCCTGCCACCAATATGGTTGGTTTAGTGGTAAAGGGATCATCTATCTTCTACAAGATCACAAGTTTAATTGATATCCTGAGTGAAACTCTGAGCAACTTCTGTTGCATTGTCTAATTGTGACATATCTTGTGTATGAAATTCTAATTACTAGCATCTTAGTAGGGTAGCAAAGAGGTAACTAACTTTAGACTTTTGGTTCATGGGTGATGTAGGTAGTTATGCCTTAAAGTAAATATTTCGAAACAAAAGTGAGACTCTAATGATAATGGCTATGAGAGGTGCTTGCACTATTTACCTCTCTCTCCCACATTTTACAGATTAAAAAAAGGGAATCAAGGCAATCGACAGGCATATGTTCCTTCATCTCTAATTAGGGCGGATCTAGAGCTTTTTTTTGTTAGTGAGGGCAAATTCAATAGACAGCATAAAGTAAATAAGGTCTATGGATTAAAATGGTAAACGAAATATTTTTATGCCTGATAAGATAGAACATTGAGTAGACTTTCAGTAGATCTTGTTTATGTTTAGCAATTAAAACCTCTACAATCATACATCTATTTACTGCAATTCGCATTATGGGGGCAAAATGACCCAAAAAGAGCGAGGAATTTATACTTTCTCATCAAATCTCCAGTAGAGTTATTAATTTTTTTTTAAACAAATTGCATTGTTAAGGTATACATTTGACAGATTGCCCCCAAATCTTGCCGCTTTGCCCCGCAGATTCGTCGTTGTCTCCGATTAGAGGAAATCTGGTCCAATCATTTCACCGATTAAGGGGTCATGAAGTGGCCATAGGCCCATAGTTGAGGTTGATTTGCTATAAATAAGCCAAATTGGACACACCCTTTATAGATATCTCACCATTATGGCTGCTATTTTGTTTACATCCCTTAGCAGTTAACATATCTCGTGACCATATGTTGCCTGTTTTAACCACAATCTCTTTTTTAATCATGAAAGATGTCAGGATTAAAAAGATAGATGGCGAAAGCCCATATTAGTGGTTTAATACTAGATACTTTCACAAATATAATCAAATGCTGATATGAAAACTGTATTTGATGGAGAGAGAAAGTCGCCCGTTTTGGAGGGGGGTCAATGGAAACTTGTACATATGGCACACGTTTAACGATATATTCTATATGGGCTAAAGGCTACCACCAAATGGTTGGTTTAGTGGTAAGAAGGTCTTTTGTTTTTTACAAGATCACAAGTTTCATTAATATTGTAAGTGGACCTTTGACTAACTCTCATTGTGTTGTCTAACTGCGACATATCTTATATGTGAAATTTTGACTACTAGCATCTTAGTGAGGTTGAAGCTGTAGCAAAGACGTAACTAATCGTAGACCTTTGGTTCACAAGTGATGCGGGTAGTTATGTCTGAAAGCTAATATTTTGAAGAAGGTTTGGGACCCCAATGATAATGTCTAGGAGAGTTGTTAGCATTTTTCACCTCTCTCTCCCCGCTTTTTATGAATAAAAAAAAAGGAATA
This sequence comes from Eucalyptus sideroxylon x Eucalyptus melliodora, assembly GCA_016097485.1. Classification (NCBI taxonomy): domain Eukaryota; kingdom Viridiplantae; phylum Streptophyta; class Magnoliopsida; order Myrtales; family Myrtaceae; genus Eucalyptus; species Eucalyptus sideroxylon x Eucalyptus melliodora. The sequence goes on along the minus strand of CM027831.1, from coordinate 22,447,763 downwards.
AAGGCAAGAGATAGAGATCAAATGGTTGGACCATATTTTCATTCATCTCTAATTAGGGTGGATCTAGAGTTTTTTTTGTTAGTGGGGGCAAATTTATAAGGTGTATGAATTAAGATGGTAAACACAACAATTTAATGCTTGAATAGATAGAACGTTGAATAAACTTTCAATAGATCTTGTTTATGTTTAGCAATTAAAACCTTCACACTCATACATCTATTTACTGCAATTCTCATTATGGGGGCAAAATGACCCCAAAAAAAGAAGAGGAAATAGCTAATTTATGCTTTCTTATCAAATCTCAAGTGGCGTTATTGATTTTTTTTTTTAAAACAAACAAATTGCGTTGTTAAGTTGTACATTTAACGAATTGCCCCCAAATCTTGTCACTTTGCCCCCGTAGATTCGTTCTTGTCTCCGATTAGAGGAAATTTCTTCCAATCAGTCTCTGATTAGGGGGTCATAAAGTAGCCATATGCCCATGGTTGAGGTTGATTTGCTATAAATAAGCCAAATTGGACGCAACATTTAGAGATATCTCCCCATCATGTCTGTTATTTTGTTTACTAATCCTTGGCAGCTAACATGTCTCGTGACCAGTTGCCTGTTTTGACCATAATCTCTTTTTCTATCGTAAAAGATGTCGGATTAAGAAGACAAAAAGCAAAAGTGCTTAAGGTAAAAACAGTCCCACTCCATTAAAATTAGGTTAATTGATTGACTCTAAGTACTATAGATACGGTGGGCACTGTGGTCGGCAAAATCCTAGTGGGAAGACGTGACCTTTAAGTCATCACCCACTGGAAATTTAAATCATTACAGATAAGCCATATAATTGTGCATCAATATATTAATTTCATAATTAATGAAAAAAATTAAAAGATATAAAGCCGCAGAAACGCGTGACTTTATGACGAAAAATATTAAAGCAAAAGTCATGTTTTGACTTTCGAGCTTATGGCAAGCAATGCTCGAGATCTCAGCTTGCGTATTGGGTGATGTGACTTTGGAATGACCGAACCATTTTTTTTTTCCTTCTTTGACTAAACATCTCATTAGCTTTACAAATTATATAGACGTGAATAAAAAACCCTCAATATATTTTCTTTAATAGATCAAATCAGATTCTTGATAATCCATGATCCTCTCTTTCAATATACTACGCTAGGACAGCATATATACCCTGGTTGCTTTTATAATAGTGAAACCGGAACATAATTTACAAGTTGTTTTTATAAACTTAAACTGAGTCCTTCGCCATGCGATGAATAGAGTTTATTACTCGAGAGCATCACATAATGGATTTAATTACACGGTTGGAAAGTTTAAGTGTATTTGTTGCTCTTTTTTTTTTTTTGTAACCAAGGATCCGCCGGGCCCGTCGGGCTTACGCCGGGCAGCCCACAGCTTATAGAGTGCGCGGTGCACCTTAGACCAATAATCTATAGTTACCATTGTGTGTATTTAGACACGTCGGACAGCTTATGTATGCACAAGTCAACATGCAAATCGAGTCATAAACACGACATTGAAAGCATGGTGAGACTTTTCTTCTACAGGAAAACAAGCATATTGATGTCAACTTTGGTGGGATTTGTGGGTGGCTAGTATTTTTATATCACTAATTTTTCTTCTGGTTATGTCTGTTGACTATCGTTGTTGCAAATTAAGATAAACTTCACGCGGAGATGGCCAGCTTTTTGACTTTTTATTTTCTATCTCCTGTCATTTTCTATATGCGTTATAATACATTGAAAGACTGATTATTCTCCACAAATTTTGAGGGTCGCTATGACAATTTTGGACACCTCAAGTGATGCAAGGGTTTCGGCAGTCGCTTGCTTTGACCTCTCGCAATTCATCCAGTACCACCTTGCCAGAATAATCATACTGTCTGATTTGAAGTTCAAGTGCCATAGCCTGATATTTGAGATCAAGACCGTGCAAGTAATTTAGTTTTTTTTTATTCATTGGGTCGCCTAAGCTACACTTTTTTCACAAGGATCCATCACTTGCTCATTATTCATTAACTCAGCCAGATTGTATATAGATAAAGTTTTGTTTTGTTTTGTTTTTTGTTTTTTTTATTTATAGAAAGCAGCACTATAGAGAATGTTACTTTTATTGCTTAAATGTTGTATGACACAAATGAGGGGAAAACAACCCTATTTATACATGAGGTATTTCAATTAAGACCGCCCCAACTACCATTTATCCTATTAAATACAATACTATCATCTCTCATTAAATACAAGAAATATCTTAAATACAAGTATATATTTTCAAGAAACCATAACCCTTTATTAATTCAAAGCTTATCCCATTCCCTTGGATTATTTCTGGAACATCGAGCCTCGGAAATCTCGGGACCGTGATACAAGGGCTGGATCGTGAATCTTTTGAATCGCAATAGTGCAGAAGTCACAAAAAATGCCCTTCTGTGTAGCCTAAGGCTTTTCTGGGGGGTCAAGTACGCAAGCTTTTTACAGGCCTAAGCGAAATCCTAAGCAGGCTATCTTGCTGAGTACCTTACTGCCTATGATCTCCTGTTCATTGGATGTTCATTGTTGAATAAAATCGATGTATTGTTTAGTTATTTGAATGCCAGGTATAGGCTTAATATAGATTAATCTACAATATGTATCTTTTTGATATATGTATTGATTTATGTAATGTACACAGCATCCCAATTTTATTTCTTTGCTTCATCTATTTAATTTGTCTTGATTCCAATCAATTTAAAAGAATTAAAAATCAATTCTTAATAGTACGCTTCGAATTCCTAGATTTCTAATTATTTTCAATATGAATTCCTATATTCATCCAAAGAATCTCTTTTTTGGTTGGGATAATATGAGTAACTTTGGAAGTTGTTCACTTTATTGGACCTGGAGCGGTGTGGCGAATAAGCGGTTGTCTTTGAAGTATTTATTGTGCTCTATGCTTAATAAAGTTCTTGTGAAGTTATCAAACAAGTCCCAATGGAGCAGATGGAATGGTACTCCGCAAGAACAAGAACTTGCCCTGGCTTAATCTTTTTATAGGAATGGTACTCCGCAAGGACAAGAACTTTCACTTTGTTACGTGGGACATGGTCTGGCTTAATCTTTTGTATAGGATAATCTGGTCGGCGAAGCTCATCTACGTGAAGGTCAAGTGCATTCTTAATTGTCGGATAATAGTGAATGATCTTAGTATATAAGATCAATATGACCAGCCCGTGGATATTCTCAGTTTTCCTCCGGTACTTGAAGTGATGTCAAGTTCAGCTTGGAAGGTTCGTCTCGACGAATTTAGCCCGGAATCTTTGCTGCTAGAACAACGACAGTTTATAGAGGGAGTAGACTTGCAGCGAGGTGATCATTTGCTAGAGATGCCACCTTTCTGCTCTGCGTAAGCTCGTGGATGTGCAGTGAAAGCGGCACAAGAAAGATTGATCAATTCTGTGTCTCACTAAACCAGGATAATCCCTGGGAATATCACAGTGGGAAGTTCATTTCTAAGAGCCTGTCCAGTGTAATTGTCACCAAACTGTAATTGCACTGTGAAATGCTATAACTTGTATGTTTGGTAATACATATTTCAAAATTGTATCACTTAAAAGTTAGGTGGATTGGCTTATTAAAAAGTAATTGTAGTTGTGAGTTGTTTGCCAAACACCTTATAAAAGCTACGGCACCCCATTTCACAATTAAAATTGCCCATTGAAAAACCATACCAAATAACTTATAAGTGCTCTTTTCTCAGTTAAAGATTCGATATCATATAAATCCTCTCTTTCTCTAATATTTTAAATGTTCAAAGCAAACGACTACACTAACCCTCAACAAGAAGCAAAGAAGAATCAGAGATGCTGGCTAATTTCTCATGGGCTCTACTTCTAGCATCTGAAAAATACTTAAAAAGAGGGTACAATTTGGTGATTTGGAGGCAAGGCAACTAGAATATTATGAGAAAGATACAAAGTCATCATCATTCACTTTGAAAGCAAGAGAAGAAAACAAATCAACCAAAAGAGATCACGAAACACACCTTAAAAAGTCACCCGGTTAAAGAGTGACATGTCCCAACCATTTAAAGACTCTTGGTACCCAGAAAGTTGCTCCAATCATGGCATCTTTTGGTCATAAAATGGTGGTGTATCTTATTTTGTCGGGCTAATGCTTCTGGATGAATGACGAGAATTTGTGTTAAGACAACTTGACTTTTCAGCACTTGGTAAGGAGTTGCCAGGCATTGCGATTGGAGGTTTCGAGCGGGAGGTGAATGTACTGGCTAGCCTATTCAATAATTTCACCGACATGAAAAGTTAACTTTTGCGATATTTCGATTTCCTAGTGTTGTTCGGTAAGCGTGCCTTACACTCTAACTTGATGGATACTCTCAAGACTTCAATTTTCCATATAAGTTTCTACTTATGCACTGAGTGAATGTTGGCTGTTTTCCAAAAGTTGCTTGTCAAATCAAAACCCTTCTTTCTTTTGACAAATCATTTCAACTATTTTACGTCTAGTTTAATTATACACACACGATTCATCCATGAGCGGACTATTTGGATGGTCTCACTCTTATCAAGAGTTAGTCACTTGTCCATCCATTTTGAAACTAAATGTATTAAAATAAACCCTAAATTCTATCACAGCCGCGAAATTGCCTTGTCACCACGTCGTGGCGTCTCTATCTCTCTCTCATATGAGGATGCCATATTTGTCTCTTTTTACAGTGGTTATATACCCTTGCCTATCCATCCAAACACATACATACATACATACATACATACATAATATATAATATACCCTGGTCTGTGCCTTTTTTTTTCTTTCCTAAAACTAAATCTTAATTATTAAGGGGGAAAATCACAATAATCTTTTAAATTCTACTGGCACTTCATGGTGCGTTTGGTAACATTTCTATTTTCAAGAATAATTAATGTTCAAAAATAGTTTTTTTCCATTTCTATTCCTTAGATGGGTTTATTTTTGAAAAGTTTCATATTCACAAAATTTCTATTCCTGTAATAAAAAAAATAAAAATGAATGTGTTTAGTACCATTCTCAATTTTTTAACGCAAAATTTGTTTTAGTTTCTTAATAATTTCTTGAGATTTTTCTATTTTTTAATTTTTCTTTTCTTTTTTCCCTCTCTTCTTCTTCCTCCTCTAGCTGGTTGCTGGGTCTCGATGATGGCCAACGACCAGCCAGAGGAGGAAGAAGAAGAAAAGGAAAAAAGAAAATGACATGTTTTAGAAATTATTCTTGGAAATAAAGAAATAGGTTTTTTTTACTTCTTATTTCTGTTCAAAATCTATCTCCCGATTAGTTGGTGTTATTAAATGGATTTCTATTTTTTTTTTTTGTTTCAAAGAATAAAAGAACAGAAAAATTAAGGAATAGAAATATTACCAAACAGGGCTTCAATTGCTACTTTAAATTAGCATTATCTTTGGTTATTCACCAACATTCTTTGTTTACTTATTGAAAATTAAGCAAATTTGTGAGAATGATCATTGATAGCTGGATAGGTAAGAATCTAGTGATAGCTATCGACAACTAATAATTAATGGCTTATAACTCATTGGCCTAAAAAACTGTTGGGTCCAAATATGTCTTCAATCTTGCATTGCCTAAATATGGGTTGTTGACAGTAGATAAGTCTCACGCAACCTTAAACTAGCACAACATATTTTAGGCTTGGCCAGGCACCATTGAGCCATGACCAAAGCAGACAATATCATGCTGTCACCATGGTGGAGCTAGCTGTGTTTCGATGGTACCTTAGCCACAAGATGGATATGCTGGATACCATATATGTTTCCCATTCCATATTGCCTAAATCGAGGTTGTTGCGCTAGTAGAAGTCTCATGAATCCTTACTCTAGCACGGTGGTTTTAGAGCCATGTGAATGCGAGTGAGTCGTGGCCAAAGCGGACATTTTCTTGTCAGCGCCTTGATAGGGGCTTCATACAAAGAACTTGAGATAAATCTTGTCTGCAAAGAGATTTTCCAAAGATCACTTGATCAACACCTAAACAACCGAGTTATGTATAGAGCAATCCATTGCATCTTTTGGGAGCTTGTTCGCAATGCATTTCCATCCTTAGACCAATAATATAAGGGTAACAATACAAAGCAGTCTTATTCATCCAAAGACAGAGATGCACCATAAGCAATGCTTCAAAGCACCGAAAAAGTATCCCTTGAAATGGATGTTTACATGCTCCAGGAGCCTTCATCCCAATGCACGTCAACCTTTGCGTCAATGGAGCAAGACATTTAATAATGTTATGCATCTAACGATTGATATTCATTGACTATTGAGAACCTAAACGACTTGCTCTTTTAAATTGAAAAATTCCTTGAAATTTTGAAATGGGTGATTTTACATTTGGACCCTCAAAGAGAGATAGCCTTGACTGGACCTTTGGTCCAGGAACTGGGCGCGATCACTGCCATTGATGTTGTGAAATCTCATACATAGGCTCATATAGGACCTACATAATCAATAGTTGTGATTGATTTCTGGTGAATCTAGGTCCAAGCAAGAAATTTTCCTCTCAAAGTAGAATGACCCCTTAGGTGGAAGTCCTTGCCTTAAGTTCTCAATCTTTCTAAGATCTCAATTTATTAAGCAGTAACGAACAGCTATTGAAAAAGACAGATAAAGAGAGCTAGTAAACACCTGGGACACAAAGGGAGCGCGTACGCACGAGCAGTCACGTTCTCCGTGACCATCCCTGGTCCTCCTCAAACCTCAACCCCACCAAAAGCAACCACATACCCCCCGCAGGTGCACAGGTTTCTCCAAGCTCCATCAATGACGATCCATTTCATTTTCAGTTATTATTGCAACGTCCTTCACGCACTCTCCAAAATCATATGCAGGGTGTCTTCTGTTTCCCCCCATTATCACGGTTTCATGTGATGCCCACATGCCGCCCATACCATCGCAATTAATCCAAACTGTCCATTCTGACGTTTGACTGCAGGAACTGTCTGATTTTTGGCTTATACAATGTACGATTCTCAATGCCAATTTGCAAGAAACGTGTTGACTTCATTTAACCAGTCACGGTGCGACGTGTTCTACGAGCCTTCGATATTTCAAACCATAACAGATCTAGACGAACTCTATGGTCACCTCATTATGTGGGAGAGAAAGTGGTAATACTACGGTTCGTATACTATGTGTAAAGGGTGTAGAGACTTGATGAGGAAAGATCGTGTGTGCGCTAAAGGAATTAGAAGAAGTTAGGGTTTCCACTTGATGACATTTATGTCGGGCACTAAAAGAGTCGACAGAAAATCTTATAGGGCCATGCTCTAGTGAGGTACTACAGAATTTAGGCAACATCAATTATTACTTAACGGTTATCTATGCATATTTTTTATTGGCTCTATCCCCAAAATAACACTTTTGAGTACTACTCTCTCAGTTATGAGTTACTATTGGCCATCACAAAGCTAGATAAGTTATACACAAAGGTAAGATATCCAACTATGTTCATATTATAGAGTTACGACTTGAGTCTCGGTTATTTAGGTCCCGATATTAGTACGGTGAAAAATAATTATGTGATAGTCTTTAATCTATTATTAGAATAACAGTTTATTCTAAACTACAAAAAATTAAATAATAAATTATTATAAATTATTATGTGGCACATTTTTTTAATAAGTTGTAGCTCACGATAAGCTGTTATTTTCATGGCAGTCCAATGACTATTATATTAGCAAAGCTCTAACACGGTACTTCATACCAAGTTCACCCACCTAAAAGAGCTAATGAACCATAAAGACTTACCAACACATTGAAAAGTCTTTTTCTCTCCTCTCTCCATCGTTTTCTTCAACCTTCGGTCATGATGGGAGGGTTTGAGCTAATCTCACGCTCCAATCCCTCCCTTCTTCATTTGGTTTGTTTTATTATTTTATCTTGTTTTTCTTCTCTCTCAATTTGGATTTGAGAACTCTCTTCTTCTTATTTAGTTCTAGATTTGAGAGCTATCATCTTATGATGTTGACTTGGGAATTTAATAAATATGCTTTTCGGGATTCAATACCCTTTTAATTTGTTCATGTACAAGTTCTCTACCTTCAGTTTTAATGGTGATCACAAGAGCTTTGGCATTTTGCTGAACATGAAGATTTGCTCTTTCACATGTTAGATTTGTGTTTATTTAATTTATTTTAGTTGTCTCCATATGATGATGGTATAGAGAAAACTAAATCTATGTGCGTACCACCAACTGGCAATGCAATATTTATTGAAGAAAAAACTTTCAATGTATGCTCATCACTGACAAAAATACAAGATTCAGTAATCAGCCGTCGTTTAATTTGCTTAACAGATTCATTCTTATGGAATGAGTGTGTACTTAACCCTATTAATACTCCATTGATCCTTTTTGCATTCTAGATTTAGTTTTGCTTTGCAGTATATTAAACTTTGCTCTACTCCAATTTGTTCTGTCATGAAGTTTAACTACTCCTCATATATTATTTGGAGTAATGAATACAATTTTCTTGTAATAAAAGAAAGCCGTTTTCACTGTGCATTACTTCTCTGACTGTCCCTTAGAAAGTTTGGTAAAGCAATACCTACAAAATGCTTGTGTTAATGTCTCCTTGTGATGGCGATGTCTTAAAGTGCATGTCGGAAACAGGTTAGGTTCTATTCCTGCCTAGTGTTCTCTTCCTTTTCCCATTTTCATTTCGTTCTTTCCCCAGTTATCAGAATTATTTGGAAATAATTGTATTCTTAGCCAATTGGTTAAAAGTGAATAATCCGATTTCCTAAATTTGCTTATTCTTCTTGGGGCCTACTCCTTCTTTGCTAATGGTTTCCATGCGACAGTGAGATATAGAAATCAAGAGCATAGAATTGGGGCAAAATTGTCCAAAAAATTCTAAAATTATTATAATTTGCCAATTCAATCATAAATCTTTTAATTTTGTCAATTGAGTTCTAAACATTTTTACGTTTTGGCAATTGAGTTTATTTGGCTAATTTTGCCCAAAAATCACTAACATGGATATCAACCGTTCTCATGGCATAGCCGATGTTGATGTAGACAATTTTTAATAAAATTTTTAATTTTTTTATCTTTTCTTTCCTTTTCTTTTCCATCTTTTTCTTTTACTATGCCAACGAGGGCTGCTAGGCCCTTGCTGATAGTAGATGAGAGCTGGGATGCCCTCAGCAACTGCGGGCGCCTAAATTTAGGCAAGAATGCCTTGCCCACGGACACAATGGTCTAGGCGAGGCCAAGCCTCACTGGCTACGGGACTGACATCAAAAAAATTCCATGACTGAGATCGAGCTGAGCGTCCCTAGGACTGAACTCGTCGCCCTCAGGGGAAGCCTCGATGACTTGGCTTAATTCCTCCAAGGTCTCAGCAGTCGCTTCGATAGGGTTCAGGTTGACCACCCTCATAATGCCCTCGCTCGCTCCACTCGGTCTGCTTCTACACAGAGGATTGCAACGTCCATTGAGTGAGAGATAGGAGAGGCAAAGAGAGCGTGACCCCAAGTGACCATGACGCCGATGTCCCTTCAGCTACTCCGGTAGTTTCAGCCACTTCCTCCCTGAATCCCAGATCTGCAAATCGAATGTCGACTAACCCAGGTAAGCGCCGCCGAGGTGGCCCGACCCTCGGCGAGCATTGAGTAATCACAACTACCATAGACTTTGCAGGGAGAAGATATGAATAGTGCCAATGGCTAAAAGAGATATATGAAAACTTAAAAAGGGTCCATGATCCCCCTCAGGTGGCCCTGGCCGCAGACAAGGCTAGAGTTTCCTATACTATCGCGGCCACAAACAAGGCCTCCTCGCTCGAGGGCTTGGTGACCCTCGCCTAGTGGCTGGTGAGGACCCCGATGACCTTCACTAGCACAATAAAACAAAAGGAGAAAAGATGGAAAAGAGAAAAGAAAAAGAACAATAAAGGAAATTAAAAAAAAATTGAAATATTATTAAAAATCATCAGCATCAGCGATTTCATATGAATTCAATTGATGACATAAGAAAAAGTTTATGACCCAATTGACACAATTAAAAAGTTTAACATTGAATTAGTAAAAATGTAATATATTTAAGATTCTTTGGACTATTCACCCATAAAATAAGATATTCGACACTTCAACCCACTAAATAATTTAAAAAGGGCACAAAAACACTTTCTTTTTGTCATGTTAATTATAAAATTGAGGATTCGCCGATGCCGTGTAGAAAGTTTCCTGCCGCCCCAGAACGAATTAATTTAAAGGAAAATCAAGTTGACAAATTTCTTATAATTGGGTACTAGAAAGAAAAACTATAAGAGAAGACCTATAAGTTGTACGAGGCTTAGCTGACCACCACCAAATCCAGGCGGTTCCCATGGCACGTGCTTTTGGTCAATAGGAACATGAAAGTCGACCAAAATCCCTTCTATGATTGGTAGGTTCTTCTATATATTTATTAAAATTCATATATATTATGAAATTTGGCCAGTTTCGAAAATTTAATATTGATTTCAAATATCTTTTTTATGAATTAAGTAGCTGAATTGAGAACAAAAATTAAAATAAAGAGATCTATTAAAATAGGAGAAACATTCTTTTGGGAAAATTCTAAATAAGGGACCGAAGTCCTCTCATTTTCTCAAATAAAAATCCGAAATAGATATTGTTTCAAATAATGGCCGTGTTATCATTTTTCAAATAATGGCAATCTCACTGGTTGGCAAAATATTCCAGTTAATCAAGGATATTTTCGTCCAAACACATTTTTAATTTAAATTTTACTTAAATTGGATTTAAAATAAAAATAAAAAAGAGACATTTTAAAAAAGAAGCACAAATATAGGTCCTCTTGCCTATTTTCCGCCACCCCATCAATGATGGGGCCGCGGCGATGGCTAGCGAGGTTGTTAGTGCCTAGGTGAGTGTTAGTGACCCTCGCTAACTAAACGCGAGGACCAATGGGAGAGGGTAGCAACCTCTCGCCAACAAGTCCTAAATGGTCATCGCAACTGCCCCATCGGCAATGGGGCGACGGCAATAGTGAAAAGGGAGCCCTTCCATCCTATGTGTTTTTTTTTTAAGTTTTAGTTTTTTAGTTTGTTTTCATGGAAAGAAAAAAAAAAGAAAAAGGAAAAAAATTAGTAAATTTTAAAGTTGAAATTGGCCTTCACCAAACGGTGAGTTTAGACCATTATTTGAAATTGATGTGATCATTTCAAGTCTTTATTTAAAACAATATCCACTTTAAGATCTTATTTGAGAAAACGATGGCACTTTGAGCCCTTATTTAAAACAATGTTCATTTCATATATCTATTTGAAAAAAATGAGAGGACTTCAAGTCTTTAATTATAATTTTTTCACTATTTTTTTGGGGGTTATATGTTTGGATTGATAAAATACTCCCAAGTAATATATTATATCCACCAGATCTTTCCCTAGTCTGGTTGACCGGTACATTAACAGATTCTAGCAATATAAGCATTTTCCAATGCGGTTAGCCGCATATTATGCAAACTTAAAAAAAAAAAAAAGTTCTTTTGTATAATATATAATAGCAATTTGGACTAAAGAAAGGGTAATTTGGAAATGATCTCCTTCCATATTTGCCATCATCCAAGGAAATGTCAACTATAGGGTGGAAAACTAGGAATGTCTTGATTCTTCCACGAAATTAGCCAATTAACTGATATAAATAGTTAGAAATTTTGTGGTTAAGCTTAGTTTGAAGGATGCCGCTCCACTCTCACGAGCATTTCAATATATATCACATGATTGATGTTTCCCTTTTTTATATACCTCAACGATTGATAAGTGGTTCAAACATCACTAGAAGCACGTATGAGGTAGCCAAATCTTCATATAGCTCGAGTAGATGATATAAATTCAAAAGTGCATAACAGTTCAATTGTTCAAGATGATATAAAGTTGTTAGGCTTCAACCGTAAATATCTATCATGCATTCTTAGCGACTGATATTAAATGTTTAGAGACAAAATTTCTTGCACTTATTTCCAAAGTTGGCTTAGCTGGTTAGAGCACAGGGGATTTCAAACTCAATGACGGGAGGTCATACCTTCAGCCATGTACAAACTACCGTGAACCACTTGTACAGGTCAAGGTTTGGACCTAACCGATTCGTGGTATTTGCAAGATGTTTCATGAAGCTAATAGTGCCACCTTTAAGGTCCAAGGTTTCTATGCTCGTATCCTAGATTATGTAAATAAAAATAAAGATTCCAAACCAAGAGGGGCTTCGATGCTGGATGAGGAGCACAAGAGACCGCAAAAGAATTGTCAAAATCCAAAAAAGAGGAGCCTCGTATTTAAAATAGCGTACTCTGATTAACCTTTGCAATATATTTATACATGTCAAGTTAAGGAATAAGATATGGCTAGTGTATTCAATGTTAAATCACCCATTCATCCATTAGTTAAACTTTTAAAACAATAGGCTATCCCTCACAAAATTACTTGATACTAGGACACAATTTTGTAAGTTAAATCTTTTTAAGCCCCTCATTTGTCTCCCTTATGATATATTTCCAATTCTTTAGTCTTAGCCAAAAGTCCAGCTTACGCATTGAGTGATGGAGTTATCAATTTTGATCCACACTTAAATCTATTAATTTAAGTTATTTGATTAGTTGGCAAGGAGCTAAAAGGTGGAGGAGGACAACACATATAAGACCCATGTATACCTCATAGGCAAGCTATTGTGATACTTTAACACCTCTGTCACGTGTAAACTGGGCTGAGGACAACATATGAAATTGATGAACGAGAATCCCCATACATGAAATAAATCTGGGACAAAACCTAACTCTAATATTACAATAGAATGTAAAACCCAAAAGTTTGAATTATTAGTTGAGGGGAGACCACATGTACATGAGTCTCATGTAATCCCTGTGCACACACAAAGTGGAATAATTAGCACTCCCTCTCATGTGCGAACAAAATTGAGTGTGAGAAGTGAAATTGATGGACTGAACACTATTGAAATGGTTTGTCATCATGAAAATAGGTGATTGTTAAATATTAAAAGAAGTGAGTGTTGACACAGAGAAATGATGGTTGATCACAAAAAATGATGATGATGAGGATGAGGTACATATTCCTAAGACTGCTTTCAAAATTTTCTAGCTAGGGGTAAGCAACTAAGTTGATTCACTTTGGGGATCAAATTGAATTGGCCTTACTAGACCGGTCGACATCCTAGGTAAAAAGTTTGAGAACCAACTTTATCAATTTGGCTCCCGGTTGTCGGTTTCCCGAGTAGAACTAGTTTTGAACCAGTTCAAAACTGAACCCCACAAATCTCTTAATTGAGAAATTTTGCAAAAAGAAAAAAATGAGGTTGACCATTCCAATATAAGTAGGCCATTATTGTATCATAATTGGGAACTTTTGATAAAATAAAACATTTAATAGTGCAATTAAACAGATTGAAATAGAAAAAGAGGTCCGCCAACTCCAAGGTCAACTCTAGGACCAGCCGGTTTAGTTCTAGGATGGTTCTATGGTCGTCCGTTTGAAGACCAATTCAAAAAACTCGAAATATGTGTAACATGTAGAGTCCTATGAATCTTAGTTTGCAACCTATCAATCTTGAAACCGATTAACCTTACTTCCAACCATCCTCCGAAAAGAGGGTCACAAGGTAAACCAAATTTTGGCCACACATTCACTCGACCCTATTTAGGTTTTGTTTGCTATGAATAAGCCAAATTTTGGCCACACACCATTTAGTGGTATCTCACCATTATGTCTGTTGTTTTGTTCACTAATCCCTCAACAGCCCACATGTGTTGTGACCCCTATTTTCCACTGTTTAACCATAATCTCTCCGTCATCGTAAAAGGTGTCGGATAAAGATGGCAAGTAGCGAAAGTGCGTAGGCATAAAAAAGGCCCACTCCTACGCCCCAATCAGCTTTCGTTCTTGCTGACCCGAAAAGCATTAAAAATAGGGTAATTGATTTTGCTCGGGGTACTATAGATACGGCGCCCACGGGGTCGGCAAAGCCGAGTGTGAACACGTGACCTCGACATTGTCACCAATTATAAGCTCCATAACTGGAGTCCAACCGTATAATTTACAATTCAAGCGACAGATTTTCATTAATCATATAAAAAACTAAGATTCTGATGCGGGGTGAAGCCTTGCCAAATAGCCGCAAAAACGCGTATGCTTTTATGACAAGAACGTCTTAAGCGCCACTTTCTACGAGAAATAAATCAAAGCATAGTTCCTTGACTTTTGAGCTCTTTGGCAAGCAAGCTCAAGATCTGAGCTTTCGTAGTGGGGTGAAGTGACTTTGAAGCAACCCAGCCATTTCTTATTTCTTCTTTTCTGACCGAACATCCCATTGACTTTGTGAATTATATGGACCGTGAATAGAAAACCCCAATAATTTTTTTTCTTAAAAAGATCTAATCATGGCCATATTCCTCCCTTTAAATATAATATACACCAATATATGAAATTTGTTTTATAACTTAAACCACATTGTTTATCATGCGATAAATAGAGTCAATCACTCCGAAATATCATTTAGTACATATAATAGATTAGGTTGGAAAGTTTAACTGTATATTTGGCTCCTTTTCAGCCTCAAAGGAAGGGCGGCACATCTCATACATTCGAATTTAATGTGCTGGTTTAGTACTCATTAAATGACCCGATTCTCTTGAAAACTTTAACTTAAGGTTCAATCCCAATTATGTCTTGAGCTTTTTTTGTCTAAAAATTTCCTCACATTTCCTCTAGTCTCAAATCTGCTCAGGCATCCAAAAATTGTCACTAGTTTCTTTATAATTACCAATATTAGGGCTAGTCAGAGGTCCATCATCAGATTTTGTGTTTTCAGTAACATCCTCATCATTGTATGGAACAACAACAAACAACCTTTTGATGTTCATCATCTTGAAGAAACTAGTAATAGTTTTTGGACAAGCAGGCAGATGTGGGACTAAAGTGAAAATTAAGAATTTTTTTTAAACAAAAAAAGTTTAGGCCAAAATTGGGATTAGATCTAAAATTTGATATTTTTTAAGGAATTAGCCCCTTAACAAACTGAAGATGTCAATTTACCTTATAATTGGAGAGGATCTTAATCTTTTTGTTAATACACCCCTTCATAATAATCTAGATTTTATTCATTGGCTTAGGCAACAAGCCACCACGTTCCTAAGTAAGGCCCATCGAGGTCATAAGACCCCAGGTGATGCCACATCGAGCTCATGCAACCCCAAGTGGCCCTCGCCTGAGGTCATGAGTGGTTAGATTTGAGCTTGCCCTGAAGTCAAGCAATGCCAATGAGATTTACACAGGAATTTAGATAGCTTGGCAAAGGTAAAGTTGGCAAAACAAAAAACCACATCTATTAACCCTGAAGTGGCATTCCAAAAAGGCTTGAAGCCTAGGCTAGGTGAAACTTGCATTAGGTTAAGAGACTTTCGAAATGCTAACTTGGGTTTAAAGGGCCTTTGAAATTATGTTACCAAACATCTCAACTTTGGTATGATGGTCCCAAAGTGTCTTGTAAATGCTAAACCAAACACACTTTAGTCGGAGTAACGATCGGAAGTCAAGAATTGACAATCTGGAAGTGCTCGACTCAAATAGAGTGGCATGAGTGTAGCTGCCACAACCAAGGGTGTAGGGCAAAAGCTATTATGTCCTATTCAAAACTCATCATTTTCCTTTTTAAGTTCTACAGAGGACTTATACCATGGAAACTACGTTCTTGATGACGATGGGTCGGTCGCCACCCCCACACACAGATATTCTCTTTTGACATTTTCGTGCATCTCCACCTCCAAAGAAAAGCCACACCCCAAAATGGGTTCAATAATTGCCAGCTCCTCCTCCTCCTCCTTTCCTCACGGCTAGAACTCCGTGAAGAGTCGCATGATGGGAACATAACTACCGCTAAAAGTCGGTCGACCAGACATCTGTATTAATTGTCGGCCGCCCCCCACCGTCGGCAGCAGTAGCAACCACCAACCTCCGCCTCAAGGCCGCATATCTCGCCCCTTCCCCGCCATTCTTGCCCACGACACAATCTCTTAGGCTTCAACAAGAAGATATGATATTCTATTCGTGGATTTACTCGTCCAACGAGGTCATTTGAGAATGCACGCACATGCCACTAATTTATAAATAGGACAAGGGGGGCGAAAAGCCTCATTTTCAACTTACACATTGCATCAGCTTGATGTAGGAGGAAAAAGAATAAAAATTATATTATTCACGGAAGAACTCCAACTCTTACACTTCTAATCCCCTAGGATAGAGTGCATTTTTACACTGATAAAGACATAAAAGGTCTCAAAAATTAAATTGAAAAAGACTGAAAATTACATCACCATCACCTTCTTCCTTCCTCCTTTTTTTTTCCTCTTAAATGTAAAGATTGTGGTTTTATGTCCAAAAAAGCCAAATGATCATGAAGTTCTTTCCATCTCAGTGAGTGGCTTACACGTCATAACAGTGGCTATGACGAGACTTCGGATCCGGTCCATGCAAGAATGTGCTCCAAGAAAAAAAGGAAAGTAGTAATCGCCGGGCTATCGTTCGCCGGCCTCGCGGTCGTGGAACGATAGCCGGAAAACCCACTTGGAAAACTTCTTTCTCAAATTTATGTTTAAGCACTTCTGGCAACCAATAGCCTTATCGTGGCCTCTAGAGACGGATTCGACGAATGCCTTGATACGCTGGATGGCGATCTCAAGGGTTTCTTCGGTCATGTTTGCGAAGCACACGCGGAACCATCCTGGCTCGCTGCAGTGACACGACGACCCCGGTGAGATGTTCAGCTTGACGTCGTACACGATCTTCTTCCACAGCTCCATTTCCGCTTTGAATGTGTTCGACTTCAGCAGGTGTCGCATGTCGACCCAGGAGAATAGCCCCGCGTTGCTCTCGAGGCAGCTTATGCCCGCGTTCTGGAGGCCCGAGACGAGCAACGCATGCCGTTTCTTCAGCCTTTTCTTGTTCTCGGAGATGTAGTTCTTGGTGAACTTCTTGTCCGAGAGGAGCGCGGAGAGGAAGTACTGAGTCTGGGACGAGACGAGCCCAAAGCTTGACATCTTGGTTGCCGCAGCGACGATCGAGTCGTTGTTCGAGTAAATAGCTCCGACCCGAAAGCCCGGGAGGCCGAGGTCCTTGGAGAGGCTGTACACGACGTGGACCCTATCCCAAACCTCGGCTTTCTCGTACTTTGAAAGAACCTCCATGATGCTTGTGTAGTTTGGAGAGCTAAAAACGGTGCCCGAGTAAATCTCGTCGCTGACAAGATGGATTTGCTTCTCAATAATAAAATCCATGAGGAGGTCGAGCTCGGCTTGGGTCATTGTTGTGCCGAGCGGGTTCGACGGGTTGGTGACGAGGACACCTTTGACTTTGAGCTTACGATTTTGGGCTTCTTGATAAGCTCGTTCGAGAGCACGAGCAGTGATTTTGAAGCCATTGGAGCTTGTACAGTGTATTGGCACAATCTCTGCTCCTGTTCTCCATTTTAGGTCTCTGTCAAATCTGGAGAACATAAAATACACGTAAATGACTTGAAATTCGAAGGAAAAATCAGCAACCAGCCGGCTTCATACACAAGCAACGAGTAACTTGACATTGTAGCAATAAATAAGGTCAAAAAAAAAAAGGAGGACATGGATTATCTCAAAGAAGGATGGCGGCTAAGCTCACAAAGAAAAAAAGGACGGTTTGTTTCCAGAAAAATGATAATGCAAGTCCTATTATTGTTCGTTCGAAAAATAGCTTGAAAATGACATTACGTGTAGCACATGAGGGTTTGTTCGAGAAAAAAGAACACGATGTGATTGTTGAAAGTTGACATGAATATGGGAAGGAGATAATCATTTGACTCGTTGTAAATTCGATGTAACAAATTTTCCAGACAATATCTAGATTCATTAATGGCATGGTCTATAAGGACAATAATGCTAGAATCATATGGACAGTTTCACACGATAAAAGCTTGCTTACCCCGGGTAATATGGGGTGGGGATGAGAATGGCGTCGCCCTTTTCGGCGAGGCAGAATATGAGAGTCTCGTTCGCAGAAGTCGCACCCGCAGTCAGAACTATCTTGTTGGGGTCAAAGCTCACTTTGTTTCCTCTGATTTCCTCCATGAATTCCACTAATGCCTGGCAACATTGCAGCAGCTAAAAGTCAGCATAAAAAATATACGAATACATGTACACATACGCATATTTATTTGTATATTGCTGATATTTACTGGTAATAAATATGGGATAAAAATGAGGCATTATTATTCTTCTTACTTTCTTGAACTCGGGAAGGCCGTGATAATCCTGGAACAGCGCGAGCTCTCTGAATATGGACTCCCCATTTCTCTTGAACCCGGCTATGTCTTGATTTTCGGACAGCCATGATTCAAGAAGATCAAACGAGAGCTGCACGAAAAAGGAAAAAGGAAAATAAAAAGAATGAAGTTAGGGACGTGTGAACGCTTTCTCACAGCCACTATCGAAAACGACGCGGCCGGTGACATGACATGTAATCCACACATTTATAAGAAAGTCCAATTGATTAAGCGTCAACTCTACGGTGACAAACTATCTTGCATATGCGAAAGCATTGACGCGTTTCTTTTCCCCCCTACGAATTCTGAATGTACACACTTCAAGGGAGAGGTAGAGGGAGAGATAGAGAAATTTTGTATTATACCTGATTCTCAGCGAGACCCATCTGAATGATGCCCTGAGGATTCCGAATTTGGTCGTAGGGATTCTTTTCGTACTCCTCCCACCCCAGGAAGTAGGACGAATCCTGGCCGTGAGAGTTGCATGTGGCTTTCCCTGACAACATTAGCCCCATTCTTGCTCCTCCTCCTTCTGGGTTCCTCAAGAGTTTTGACCTCTGCTTCTCGCAGAATACGCAGAAAGCGAGAGAGCGAGCGAGAGAGAGAGAGAGAGAGAGAGAGAGTGGATTGGTGGGTTTGGAGTGGGGAAGTCTATTGCAATTGCAATCGGGAGGAGCTGATGTGCTGAAGCTAAGCTGAAGCTAAGCTGAGAGATTTTGGAGACTGATTGATGGCTAGTGTTTGACGAGAGAGAGAGAGAGAGTAGATTGGTGGGTTTGGAGTGGGGAGGTCTATTGCAATCGCGAGGTATATATTTATAGGTGCAAAAAAAAATCGAGCGGTGCGTGCGAGAGAGGGAAGAGACGTTCATTAACTATTTTTTAAATGCAAAGCACTTCTTATTCTTCTTCTTTTTTTTTTTTTTTTTATTATCCTACTCTACTCTTACTTTAACACTCACTTTCAAACTTTTGCTCCCCTTCCTTACAAAACGTGGAAGCCGAAACTCATACTTAAAACTAAATCGTTCATAACCTCAATTCCCTGAAAAGATAGAGATTTGAACCCCCACCTCCCCAATTTATGTTTGAAGGGTGACCACTGGGGTGCAACTTAACTATGGTGTCCTTTTCATCAAGGAGGACTTCTCCCATGAATTGTATAAACCACTTGGAAATAATTACAGTATCCATAACAACATCACGTTACCTTGTCATTTCAATCCTAACATCCCAAGCACAATAACCTAAAAGTAAAGGAATTGTCACAGTGCCTTCCATTATAAGATATTAAGTTCGCAGCAACTCTACTGATTATTTATCAATAACATTTTCATTTGTAATAAAAAATTATTAGATACACGTAACTAAAAAAAAGGAAACATTTATGGTGCCCTTTCTCCCGAGGGTTATGCAGTCCTAATCGCAATTTTCATTTTAAGATGTATCCCACGGTCATATGTGTTAAGTGACAACTAACAATTTGAGCCATATTTAGCAGGGTGTCTATAAATTACATAACTCGACTCACGACTAACATAATTTATAAATGCACATCTTGCTTGTCCAGTGTGCACCTAAAATTGATAGTTCACAGATTAGTCTAACATTTAAACCAAAGTAGGTTGTAAACTCAATCGATCAAAGAGGAGATTCCTTGCTCAAAATTGCTTGATAATCATGCCGCACACGCATTATGATTGGCTTGTTACAACATGTTAATGAAACTTTCTAAGTTATAAAAAAATGTAGTATATTCGAATATTACCCTATCGGGCATTCATGAAATAAACAACCAACTACATTGTAGTTAATATATAAGATGCGTGTAAAAAGAAAACTCTAAAAAAGATGCTTGTTCGTGTGCTAATGTCATGTAAATAGAAAGAAATCTATAATTATCGTCGATTTTTAAATATTTAGATATGCACCGGAGAATAATTACTTAACTAGGGTTTATGATTCTGTTTCACGAAAGACTTTCTTGATCTCCTCGACTGATGTGGGGGCGAGATTACAGTGATAATTATAGGGATTGGTGGGGGATTATCTTTTCGAAATGAGAACAAAGAAACAAAAAGATGGAAGACTTGGGTGGGGAGGCGGAGAATGTAAAGTCGGGTATAGAACAACATTACCGACACATCTTATTGGAAATGGGGTCTAGGGATCCACATGGTCCATACTAGGGTTTGAAACCTGGAATGCTACCTCGGTCCCAGTTGTTCCCTCCAGTCGTGTCGCATTGGTCCATCGCACTCAAGTCGACCAGTTCTTGTTTTTCTTCTTTATAGGATCTTCGTCAAAAGACAATCTTGAAGAATCATGAATTACGCATACTTAATCGGAAATGTTTTAGCAGAGTCATTATACACTACCAGAAAAGAAACCAACTTTATTTACGAGTCGTTTTTACTGAACTTCTCTTTAAGAAACTTTTTTCAACTGGTCTTTTTGGATTAATGATTTATACATATAGACAGTGCATGCCTCTTTCTGTAATTAATTTTGCAGGTGGGCAAGTTCGTTACTGTTACTTACTGATTAGGAATTCGACTTGAGAGAGTTTCTTGCGACTAAAGATGAAGGAAAACACGGACACCTTTTTTTCTTTTTGTCATAAAGGATATTAAACTTCTCCTTAATATATTGCCATGGCTTTACTAAAGGCCAACAACAATGCTTTCATGTGAAGTCAACCCTTTTAGATCTCCTAATGGGAACAAAAGCCATCCTCCCCCAACAACCATCTGTTAAAACCAAAAAGAAGTGATTTTTCACTTTGGATACCAAACTTTTTTTTTTTTGTCGATATTACTTACTCTTACTCTAATTTTCACTCTCAGACTTTTGTTATATCTCCTTACAGGGTGTGGGAATCAAAACCCATACTTAAAACTAAATTGTCCACATCCCAACCTCCCTTGAAAATGTGAGAATTCAATGGCCAATGGGGCAAGCTTCATTGGTTAATTTCACTTTCCCAAATCTTGACAGTACATGTCAACTACATCACGAAAGAAGCGAAGCAGATAAATTGCAGCTTCTGTACGAAAAGATTGTCAGCTTCATAAGACTTTAAATATTTGATCCTCATTAGTAATCATGGAAAATCAACTCGTACAACCAAAGATCCTTGGCATTTCAAATTTGCAATCCTTTGCTTCATTCAAATGGATTCTTTCGTGCGTGCCCAGCTCCAATTCAACGCCAGATTGCTATAAAAACAAATGTTGGGACTTGGAGATTCGTAAGCCTATGTTGGCAGCTTCAAGTAGCCCTAAAATAATCAACTCTTAGCTGCTAAAAACCTTAGCTCAACCAATTGACGCCCTAGGTTTTTAGCTGCTGGATTTCGAGGAGCCTCGTCCCAAACAGCTTTTGATTCGTCATCATGACCTGGGTCAAGAGGTATTGCCCAATATTTTAAGTAAAGGACAATCATTATAAAAAACAAATAATAAACTTCAATACCTTTTCGCTTGGAGGTACATGGCTTTTTTAGGTAAATAGAAGTGATCGGTTCATGGTTCAGTCTAATTCCACATTTTGACTAAAGGTTGTGCTTGGCTTAGGTTTTATGAACACTCTCTCTTTTGCTCTTTGAATGTTTAGTCAATGTGGAACTCTTGGAGGCTTGAAATGCCTTGTGAGTTTCTTAGAGCCTTAATCTCATATCGAGTAGAAGATAAAACTAACAAGTAGTTTTTCTCTATAAATAAAAGAGTAACAAGAAGAGTTTTAAAACTCTTTTTTGTGGAGACTGTTGGTGCAATGTCACGAACACTTTAAGAAATAGGAGGATGCAATGAAGCTGGGGGCTGGATCCAACTATCTTTTTTTTTTTCTTTCCTGCGAAGACTATTGGCGCTTGAACATCAATTGTGTTGTGGACTTTGAGCATATCAGGATTAGCCGGATACTTGTTTATCAATTGTGTTGTAACTTTAAGCAAATCAGGATTAGTCGGATACTTGTTTTTAGAGTTGTTGGTTTCCTCTCTATTTTGCTATGAGAGTAGTCACTGGTTTGCTATTCGGTTCCTCTTGTCTCTTTTTACATTTTGTTGTTTTGCCTGGTTAGTAGCTTCAGTGCCAGTTTCTCTAGTTGGTTGCCATTGCTTAGCCTTTTGTGTTTCACTTTTTCGACACCCTTTCACTCATTTTGACACTTTTGTCTTTATGAGTGTCCGTTTTGGTGCTGTTCTCCTTGCTGTATAGCTTTTGTTTACAAGTCAATACATATCTTACTTTACCAAAAAAAAAAAAAAAAGGGAAACAAGAAGAGTTGTAATGGTCTTTTGGCCACATAAGAGGTTGCTACCTCAATTGCAATTTTGGTTGCAATAAGTTATAATGTTTATATATTATATATAATATATGTATATAAATTATATATACAAAAAATTAGTTCGGTCCGGTCGGTCCAGTTCCCACCTTGGAACCAGGAACCGGACCGACCAGCCATCGGTTCCAAAATTAGGAACTAGGAACTGGACTGCCGATCGTGGGAACCACCCAAAACCGACTGGTTCGGGCGGTTCCCATTGCACACCCCTAAATAGAAGTGATCATCACAAGGGACATGTGGTATCATTTTTACCATTTCCTTTTACGGCAGAATATGGAGAAAAAGTGAAAAAAAAAAAAAAATTAGTTGAATGAACAATCCAACGAGCACTCGTTTAACAACCAAATAAAGAAAACTTATAATTTTCATACACCAGTCCGTGCATTTTCTCATTAAGTGTGTTTAGCAAGTGCCTACACGGCACTTTTTAATAAGACCCTAAAAAATATTGAAGGTAGGTGACAATGACAATAAAGTGCAGTAGTAAACCGAGGGTCGCGCTCCTAGATTTGGAGATCGCCCCCTCCTTTTCCTTCGCCTTCTTTTGGAAAGAGGGGGAAAGGAAAAAAAAAATTTGAGGGACATCGCACTTGTGCTTTTTGCATTGCATGATCCATTTTAGGCAAAAACGACCCACTCACTTAAAGAAACATTATATGTTGCAGAGGGACTAGACCGAGATTGATATCTACACAACAAGTAACCGGCAGAGAACGATGCCGACCGCGTTTTATGTCGTAATGTTCTTCTCATGTGAAGGCTGATAAGGATTTGTAGCAATTGAAAGTCGTAGAATCGTGAGAAGTTTAAAACTTGGAAAAGGGTGAAGAAATATGAGGAATCGAGTTCAAGAATTTTAAAATCCCGATACCATATTGGAGTTGAGTGTGTGACCGTTTTACTCCAAAATGTAAATCTTGTATCATGATTCAGAAGCCTTGCATTTCTAATTCGATATGGCATCTCCTATTAGTCACTTTAGTTCAACAATATTTATAATTACTGTGATCATCAGGGTATTGGTATGATACCAATTGATGAGGAACAAAGACTGCTTTTTTATCAATTGGTAGAGCACACAGTAAAACTAATTATGGAAATTTTTTTGGTCAAAAGTAAGAGTCCATTCATTTTTCACAGATAAATAATTAGGTGATAGTTTTTAATGTATTGTGAGAATAAAAGTCTATTTTTTACCACAAAAAACTAAACAACAAATAATTATAAATTATTGTAGGGTGCGTTCTTTCAAGAATTTATGATTCATAATAAGTTGTTAATCTCACAGCAATCCAAAAACTATTATGTTAGCAAATTTGTTTTTAAAAATAATACTCAAAAGTTACATAGAAGGCTTTTAAGCTTAACAAATCACAAATAATTGTTGAACGAAATAAATGCCAAAAATGCAAATAACAAAGCATGTAGCTAGAAGCACCCTCTCATCCTTCAAGAACAGAACAAATCTCTCACCATAAACGTTCAGCGGCTGATCAACAAATTCAATGATTAGTACACACCAAGATCCCCCATTGTATTTGCAATAGCTTGTGATGCACATCTAGATTCAACGTTTTTATCACCATCGTCGTGCAGGCACACCAACATCAATATGTTGAAAGAACACTGATTAAATACTTGTAAGAAACTCCAAGATTTGGACTTAAATTTAAGTCAAGAGAGTAAAACCCCTTAGATCTAGACCTAAATCTAAATCGGAAGAGGAGAGTGGCCTAATCTCAAATATATTGTGGAATCACGTCATGAACATCCTCCTCGGTGACTATCAACAGGGCAAATAGTTGAACTAATCTCCACGCTCACCTAAGATTAGCTGCAGAAGTTTATTCACACATACAAGCTCCTGAAACAGATCGGGAGAGAAAAGAAAAGACAGTCAAAGCAGAGAAAAAGAAAATCAAAGACTAAGTAGTCTCTAAAAGAGGGAAGAATTTTTTGGGAGATGAGGGGTTTTGCCGACAGAGAGAGAAAAGATAAGAGCTTTTGAAATTGAGATAGGGAAGAATAGAGGGACTGACATTTGAGAAAAAGAAGCAGGAGAAACAAACCAATTCGATGGCAAAATGTAATATCAATTTAATTCTTCAAAACTCAGTCACATTAGCTTTTATTTCTAACTATATTACAAAAATAAGTTACCTATTATAGGGTTTCAAGCACTTCTGGATCGACTTTGCGTCGAGGAGCGTCTTGCCAAAAGAGAACTAGACAGCCGGGCACTATGCTAGAAACTGCATTTTCACTCTGGAGGTTTACCGAGAGCCACCCAGGGGCTGGCTTGTCCGGGCGCTAGGCAGGTTGTCTTCTCACTTCCTCAAATCATGTGTCTCCAATTCCAAGCACCCACAAACACCCCGGGTGTCCTGAAAACGCTAAACTCGTATCGATTTCAAGTCAAACGAGATTAGTTTCAAGTCATAATCAACAAACGCCACACGACGAACAAACAATTCTAGGCATCCTAGATATCGTCATAATTACACGGCGTTCGATGATATCTAACCTAGCAGGAAAACGTGATCTACATTTTGTGTGTAATAATTGCGGCTGGGGACGTTCGAGTCATCAATTTCAGCACATCATGCTCAGAATAAGGATCGCTGTCTTTCCATGCTTTAGCCCCCTTGTAAGTCAATACGAGGAAGTAACTGTGGCAATGTAATTTATCGTTCCACATCTATTCTAATGATATAATGTCCCATCGAATGACCCCAAGGAAAAAAGGTAAATAATTAAGTAACCATTAAGGACTTATGTTATCGTAATCAAGTTGCAATTGTTATGCGCAGGTTTCATCAACCTGACAGGCTTGCACCTGGAAAACAACGTACCAACCACTCTTGTAGTAAACCTAGGCATCATACAGCTGTTGACTCGTCAATCTTAAAGTAATAACAAGTGAGAAATACGACGGAGTTTAAATTGATGTTAATTGGCAGAGGAATTAGAACTATGGCTTATGAGATGGGACGTCGGGTTGGACATTTAGACATGATAATAAAACATATAAGTTCTGTAGACGAGCGACTTGAGGCACCTTCTTTTATGTGCAAGTCGAGTCAGGAATGACGCGCGGAATTTGACAAATAAGATGGGGCCTCCAATGCAAAATAAATTGAGTTAAAACCTATCTCTAATAGCAAGTTAGAAAGTTTATAAATGGAGAGATACTCCGTGTGTGTATATATAAAGAATATACAAAGCTAGTAAATTAGTACATGTGTTATAGGAGTAATGTACAGATGGGTAGTGACATGTACGGGACAAGTTCACGTGAAATAAATCTAGTGATTTGTTGTTATGCAATTACACGAACACAGCACAGATTAATCAAGTTTGTTCCTTGATAACCGTCCAGCAGAGATTGTCTCCAGATTGGGTAAAATGATAAGACTGATGTGATCTCTACTTGAGGATCTTGGCTTCTCGAGCGCTAGGCAAGCCCATATGACATGCAAAAGACATGATGGGAAACCCAGAAAGCTTCATTGTCTCTGCGTGGAATTCTTTGGATTATATGTGAGCTACATGTTGGACTCTTTCGTCGTAGCTATAAGAATAATTTCGGTAGATGTTCATATCATTGAATTGGCCGCGTGAAAATTATCTTTTCCGCAATTAAGGTACTTGGATTTTCGGTATGCCCACGTAAAATAATTATCATGATCAAAACATGCTTTACTATTTGAACCATCCGGCTCAAGTAACAAACTTATTGCGTGGTCCATACACAATAATAGAATTCATGAACGACGATAAGTTTTCTTTGGGGGTACAAGTTAGGATTGTGACTGTGAAATTGTGCTTGGATTTGTTTGGGGGATGTCTACGTTTGGAATAATGCTATAGATTTATGCTAGCTGTGAGCACCCAACCTGCTTAGTTTCAGATGAAATAAAACAGAAGAGAACGCAAGGTTTACGTACCTATATGGGTTCGGGCTGCAATATTCAAAAGATAAAAAAGTTTCATGATTTTTATTTTGTTGAGGTTGGAAGAACAAACCCTGAGTCATCAAAAAAAAAAAAAAAAAACAAAGACGGAAAAAAGGAAAGAAAAGAAAATGGACAAACATCATATCATAGATGCGAAATCGAAATTTACTTCAATGAGAAGACAAACGTAACGTTGAACAAAGTAATGTTGATGCTGTCCTAGAAGCATAAAAGTAGGCTGTCCTAAGGTTCATTTTCCACAACCGTAGCAAATCCCAAAAAGATATCTATAGTCAAGTCAATCGGTATCAGAGCTAGGCAATATCCTCGATGCAGTCAATTGGCGAGCATGGTGATCCTTATATTGCAATGTTCATCTTGGCCTAGTGAAAGACCGGTACACGGTCAATCCGATGCCAGCTTGAAGAGAGCTTGTGGATTTGCAAAGGTCTGAAAAACACCGAGACTTAGACCACGTGTTCGGGGTGCCCAGTTGGTCTGTATGGGATTTAATTACGGGACCTCGAGCTCTCCCGGCTCTAACAGCTAGCTAGCTTTTTTTTTTTTTTTTTTAACGTGTGGCTCTTTCGACGGGTACTTATAACATACACTTTCAACATAAACAAAGATTCATTTCACAGATCCCCCTCTCGATAGTCATGGTTTGCGAGAGAGGGCAAGCAGTTGAAAACCCTAAAAAAACTAAGAAAGGGTAAGACCGCTTGTACCGAATTCTCTCTCGACGCTCGGGGCACATGTGGTGAATTTGTAGAATGGGAATGGTTCCCCGGCAAGATCGGACTCTTTGGAAGACCGGGGAGAGAGAGAGAGAGGACTAGCTACAAGTTGGAGGGGGCAACGTGGGTTGTTGCGAGTGGAGGGGGGTTATGAGCAGCATGTGAAGGCCACATTTGATTGCTCGTATAGGTCTCTCTCTTGATAATTGCTTTCCAAGGGTCGCTCTCTCTCTCTCTCTGTCTCTCTCTCCCTCTCGCTTTGGTGGTGAGGGGACCATGAGAAGCCGGGTCCGAATCGTATGACATCTAACATGATGCTCACGTTAGTCCATTTCTCACTCTCTTGCTAGGAGACATACTATGCCCCATCTGCCTCCCCTCCTTCTCTCTCTCTGGCCCATCTTTCTCTCTCCATCGATCGACTTTGACGTGTTGTCATCCAATTGATCAACCCCGACCCCCCCAAGCGGTCAACGCGAGAGCCACGCACACCACCACCCCCCTCCCCCCCGGCATCCTTGAAGCAGAAGAAACTGCACGTACAGAAATGTGTAACTCGAGTTCAGACGGCTTGAGCTTGAAACACAAGTTAGCCCTTAGTAAAATCTTATTTCGAAAGAGAGACGGCCTCCTTAGGCTTGACTTTGGTGAAAGTCGGCCCAATCGTGAAAGTCGGAATCTCATTTTAGTTATAGTCGCTATACTACTTCGTTTTCTAATGTATATTTCGGGTTCAAACAACTAAAGAGTGAAACTCAAAATTTTCCTTTCTAAAATGTCATTTAAAAAGAGAAACTTCTTCCCTGGATTTAACTCGATTAAAAGTCTTGCGAATCGTGAAAACCAAAACTCTCATTTAGTGTGCACAAATTGATGAGTGGCTACTTCACAATTTTTAGTTTACTACTTCTTTGTTGTTAATAATCCAGGAGCATGGCTATGAAATCTCAATAATTTGGATATCCATAAAACACTATGCAAACTTCATAAACTAATAAAATTCAGATCGTTAGCTTGTACAAATGACTTTAATCGAGAGCAATTTGCATGTAGGTGATGATATTCGGACAAATGGCCTCCAGTTTCTGAGCTGGAAAACTCCTGAAGCCCTAGGCAACTGCACCAACCCTAGGGTTAGGGATTTGCTACTCCATGGATCTTTGTTGTGGAAGAAGACTGCCACCGTATGGCCTTATGGTTCGCATGACGCCCTTGTTAAGTCGCAAGTGGATCGTTTGCCTAGTTTTACATGTATTTGCACATTAGGCTAATCAAGCCGAAAGCTTCGATATCTTATATAATTAACAAATACAGCCAGTATGTGCAAAAGTGATTTGTCAAAGCCCTATTGCACGCATGTAACTGAGGTCTACACATCTGCATGAAAATTTTATGATTGATGGTAACGTCCTCTGGAAACGCTGAGTGATGAGTCGATGGCACGTCCCACAACCCAAATTCAGAAATTATCGCCTACTAGATTATCAATAGATAGACTCGAGAATTGAACTAACGTGGCTACACAAGCGCGGGCGAAGAAAATGACTTATCCTTCCACGAAATTTCATTTTCGTGGACGAAAAATTATATCTCATGTCTCAATCAGCCTCAAGCCCCACGATCATTGCATCGATTACCTATTGCGTCGAACTATTACGGCAAGATCTTGACTGCATCTGTATTCTTGGCATGCAATAGGACATTGCTGTCTAATTCTTTAGTCGCACATGTACATTAAATGTAAGAGTTCAAAAATGTGGAATTTGTTAGTCAATGGGCACGCATTTGCAAAGGTGTCTAACCTAAATCATACGCAATTTTGACGTGGAACACATGACCATGACTTTCTAATTTCAGAATTATCGGCGCTTGTGATTATTCAAACGGAAGTTCATCGGATTGGATAGGTCAGATTTCCGGCCGACAACGACGATTTTAGGGGTCATATCAATTAGGTTAATGTATTGTTTAGGATACGCCTCTTACTAATCGATTTCGTTACAACCATATCTTTGAATGATATATACTAGTCGACATTTCCTTTGCTGAATTTAGAGTTTGTAAATAGATCTTCTCTATATAGAGAAAAGGACTAATACTAAACCTAATTGGAAAAGCACAACGCATGAGATAGTTATCCTTCAGAGCTTTGACAAGAATAGAGTACTAGAGCTTTGCCAATGAGCAAAAGTGAAGATCACCTGTGCACATGTTTTGTGCTTCTTTGTGCTTCACAGCATAGTTTGCCAATCTAAATCCGGTTTTACTCACACACTCGATCACCCTTCCAACGCAGATATGTTACTTTCGATCTGGATTTCAATTTGACTTTCTTGAAGGTATTATTTGATCCCAATCATATTACATTCTTATCTTAGTTGATATCTTACGTACCCACCATGCACGATAGAGGTCGCTATCATTGATTTAATCATAACTCGTACGCGCATTGAGTCGAATCGAGGGGCTCATAACAGTGAGCAGCTCAACTCGCTCCTAAAATTTATAAGGAGAGGTCCCATCTTAGGGCTACTCTTTGGCCAACATGTTTCTTTGAGTGACCGAAATGATTTGTCTCGTTGTGAACAAGTGGGTCGAGAGCCATAACAAATCAGTTTCATGCTCCAGTGATACCAAATCGGTCAACCACAGATGAGAAAATGAAAGCACGAGTGCCATATTGCTCTGGAAATGGGGACTTATCCAGCCAAGCTTGAGAGGGATCTTTTGTCCTTATTGTGGAACTAATTTACATGCGTAACTTATATCTTTTTTGAAATTATTGAAAATAGACCTCATCTTTTACGCGATGATAACTTCCATACTTCTACTGTTGCAAAAATTTCTTCACATGCTTCAAAGCAAAACCCCACATTGAAAAGTCCAACTTGCTCCTCTTTGCAAACTCATTTTAGTATCTCGCCTAGGGTTTGAAATGATTCGATTTTTAGTTGATTTTAAGTATTTTAAGTAGGTGTGAGAATTTAGGTTTGTGATAGGCATTTTCGGAAAAGCAAATGGCATTTTAGTAAATAAGAACTCAAGGGTAATTGATGTAAAGGTGTCGAGAGATCTTCAAAAGTAAAACTTAGATATGTATTGAGAATTTTCAACCATAATAGGTATGGTCTTGGTCATCGGGTGAAAGATGCAGTACAGCTTTGATATTTTCTCTAAATCTTTATTCTCACGCAACTAGTACAATCTTCCGATGCATAAAGTCATGTTTCGATATCAATCACTATCACGAGTTTCAGACACTATATGTTAATGAGTTATTAATGACCCTTGTGCACAAATATGGGTTTTTTCATTGCAAAGTCATGTCAAAATTTCTATTTTCTTTGTGTCAATCTGGAACTTCAAGTTAGCAATTCGTTCGCATCCCAACTGAGTTATTCTCTACTATTTTGAGTAGCTCTTAATGCACTAAAATTGATAAAATCAATATAAGAAGTGATGTGATGGACTATAAGTAAATTTTTAAACAGGTGAGTCATATTCAACATTTCTCCATATCTCCCACATCACATAATATATTAATTTCATAAATCATTGTTTGTATCTTTAGCGTAATTCTACTCCTTATTCTTCACTTACACTGTACACGTGTGTAGGGTTAAAGTAAGCACTATACACGTGCACATAATTAGGTAAACTTTTATGAACTTTTTCTTTAATTTTATGCTCCTCTCTCTCTCTCATTGTAGTAATAAGATAGTGTCTGAACCAGTTATCACCCATCTCGGCTATTCCACCTCCACCGGTAATCTTCAAGGCGCACTCCCCCATATCAGCCTAATGTATTCAGGAATTTACTTCTGAAACTCTTTTAATAAGGTTTGAACCTAGAACCAAAAAGAAAAGAGCAAACTATTTCTTCGTTACCTAGGCCAACAACCTTGTTGCAAGCTTCTCTTCCTACTCCGGTCATACCCTGGAGCTCATACTTTTCAATACCCGCCGAACGAGGGTAGGTGGTGTGGGGTGTGTCCTTGTGATGCAAGGAGACATGGAGCTCTTCTATCATTTTATTTATTTTGTATACAATCTCCCTTAATAAATGCAGGAGACATAAAGTTTGATGGGTCAGATATGTAGCCGAAAGAGGGTAATGCATGGGCCAGGGACCCAATAAGAGATGGACCCAAATTAAGCAATCCCCCATCCGACCTTCGCATGCTGAATCTCAGGTGGCATGTCATGCCTAAATTCAACACAAAGAAAATCTGGCGACTATTCCCAATTAAAAAGTAGACCGAATGCTAATGCTGTAAGGTAGGCTTCATGAGCACCAACTTCAAATCCGCATAGAATATACTTGGAGCCAGCTTTGTTTTTCGCTTTTCCTAGTCAAAAGGGCGTGAAATACCATAAAAAGAAGAGGCAGAGTTGCCGTTTGCAATGGATCTTGCAAGACCTTGTCTAGGGGCATGAAGATTTGTCCCTGCTTTTTCCTTTGTTTTGTTCTGTTTGGTTTTCACTAGCGACAGAGCACCTTTGTCTATCCGCGTGCTCTGTCGTCTGGTCAAGAAGATTTTTAAGGTCATGTCTGGGCGGATTTGTGAAGTGGGAGTCGTTTCCAGCTTTGGTTTTCAGATCCTACATCGATTTTGTAGAGTTGTGTAGCCGACGGTCAATGCAGTTTCGCATTAATATAATAATTGGGTGCATTTTGATCTTCTGGCGTGTGCTGTGTTGGGGTGGGGGAAGGGGGGTAAAAAATTAGGCTTTGTTAGCATGATAGATTTTGGCATATCGTGAGAAAAACAGTTTATTGTAAGTCACAAATTTTTAAAAGAGTGTGTCCAATAATAATTTGTAACTATTTATTATTTGATTTTTTGTATCTCATAATAGATTATTATTTTTTAGATAGATTAAAGACTGTCATTTCTCAAAAAAAATAGCCCTTGTTCCAGTCTCAAGGAGCATCATTTTGAGTTGGGTCGGCTTCAAAATGGAGTTGATGGGGGCCTAGACTAAGGGCCCATAGCTGCGTTACACTTCTAGGCCTCCGAATGTGGGCTCGATTTGGTCTGTTCGACGAACTTCTACTTTTAACTTTGATACTCGTTTTTACTTTTATTTAACACGAAAAGCCTAAACCTTTTGAAATATACAGGCACTTGGATACATTTTATACGTGGCTTCAACGAATTTAGTGGAGTTTGTAACTGGCGTTAAGGACTCGAATCTTTGAAGAGAAAAAAGAAATAAGAAGACAAACGATTTTTACGAAGCAAGCATTTTCAAAATCAGAAAGGGAAAAATCATGATACTGCAATAAGCAATCTCTTCAATATCAATATCAGTATCAGAGTTACAAGCTTCGGGATTTTTAAGCTTCAGTGTTATAACTACAAAAGATATTGCCTCAATATTTAATAGAATTTTAGGACATATATAGTTATGATGAAAACTACGTGTATTGTATTTGCGTTAAAGCTCTGAGCCTTAGCAATATTTTTTTTTATCAGACTCAACAACTCTATCAATCTCCCTCTTTTAGGAGCCAAAGTCCTTGCCATCGAATCAATCAATCTTCACTTCTCCTTTGTCCATATTCATCGCTCCCACTATTTTGCCAAAATAGGCTCTAATACCAATTGTTATGAATGCAAAATCCTTACCAATTGAAAAAAAAATAGAGAAAAAGACAAATGAATTTTTATATGGAAAACCCTTTCAAAATTAGAGAGGAAAATATATATATATAGTGCCACACGGGGCAATTCCTTTGCTATCAGTATAAGAGTTACAAGCCTTAAGGTTTTTAATCTTCAGCATTGTTACCATAAAAAGTATTACCCCCTAAATAATACCAACATCAACATGCGATACGTGACATGACACAACACGATATGCCAATGCGTCATTTCTCAAAATAGAGAATTTCAATACATTATGACACATTATATATTCATTATAATTTTTTATATCTACATAATAAATTATTTTTTATGATTATTTCATTCAAATTAATTTGATTCAAATTCACAAATAAATAAATAATAATAATAAATCCTAGAATGAATTTACACTAAAAATCCTAAGTCATAAGAAGTGAGAGTTTGAAAAAAAAAATAAGTTTTTTTCCCCTTTTTATTTTTTATTTTTTTACTTATTTACATTTTAACCACTCAATTATTGAAAACTTTAAAATTAACGTTGTACGTGTCAGAATCACGTATCAGAATTCTAGACTCGCATGTTGGAGCGTGTCAAGAGAGTTGACCATGTGTCAAATTTTTTTGACACCTATTGATCGCATGTCAAACACAATATGAAAACTCCTACAGAGTATCGATACTTCTTAGATTACCCCAATATATAGCAAAGTTTAGAATTTACATGTGCCATTAGTAATAAAAACTCTAAACTTTAATATTACTTTCTATCATACTCTACAATTCCATCAATTAGATCGTTGGATTTTTATTCCAACCATCTAATGCGCTAAATTTCAATTCTCTTTTTGTAATTGATGTACTTTGACCACAACTCGACACCCCTTGATGAGTTTCCCTGTCATTATTCCTTCCTAAGAACCCAAACAATTAAGCCTTCATTTTCTTCCTTATTCAAATCCTTGAGCTAAGATCATAAAAAATTTTCTACACACCTCTACTCCAAGTATCATATATTATAAACTTGGTATATAGAGGATTCGACCAATGGCCATATTGCCATGAATTAATGTTATTGAAAGTACAACAGGCTTCACAGTGAGTCCTACAAATGAGTGTAATTTTTCTCTCTCATAGATAGGCCATAATTTGATGCCAATACTGACATCAGTTTGGAGAAACTATTGTGATTTCATGATTTTTAATTTTAGTTCTTCTCCTTCGTACTTTCTGGCCAGATATTGCTGTTGAAGGTACAACAAATATTAAGTGACTCAAGATCTAACTTAGCTTTTTCTTTTTTCTTTTTTTGGGTCTAACTTAGCTAAACAAATGAAAATTTCAAGCATTTCCCGACTCATCATATTCAACGTGCTTACGCATATATATTCTCTCCCTATCTATATCTATAGGTTTAAGCTTAACCCACTTTGAACTTACCCATTTAGCATTCTACGATTTCTACGTAAGACTTTTATATAGTTGATCCAATTAAAGAAAACATATAAACTTTGATATTGCCATGCAATTTAAAATCAAATAAAAAATTTTAAAATTCACCCAAAAAAATGATAAAGAGGTGAGGGACAAAATACACCTTAAGTGCCAAAACTTGACATGGATGGATACTTAAATGTCAAAAGTTAGAAAAGTGATGTTTAAGTGCCAAAATCAAAGTAAAATTGATCACTTAAATGTCATTTTGGCCAAAATGCTGACGTGACAATTTTCCAGCGAAAGAAATGCAAAACAACATTGTTTGCACATTGACATGGTAACAAAATTAATATAATAATTAATTAAATTAAATTTAAAACTAAATTTATTTAAAAAATTAAAATAAAATTTAAAAACTTAAAAAACTTTAAAAAAATTTTAAAAAAAAAAAAAAAAAAATGTGGGGGTCAAAGGGAGGCAGCTAAGGACTGAGCTCTCGCCGTCATCGGGAAGGGCCGGTGATGGAGGGGGGAGGATCGGCTAGGGTCGCTGGCCCCTGGCCAACTGGCGGCAAGGGCTTGCGAGCCCTCACCGGATCTAGGCGAGGGCTACCAACCCTCGCCCTAGATCTATGCAAGGGCTCATGGGCCCTCACCATCGTCGGATCTGACAAGCCAGCATTGCTAGCTCGGTAACTAGGGCTCGGCGACCTCGGCCCTCAACAACACTCCCCACCATCGTCGACCTTCCGACAATGGCAAGGAGGTGGTGAGGGCCCACAAGCCCTCGCCCAAATCTGGGGCGAGAGTTGCGACCCTCGTCGTCGATTGGTCAGGGGCTAGCGACCCCAGTCGACCCTCCCCCCTCCATCATTAGCCTTTCCCGGTGGCAAGGGCTCAGCCCTCAGCAGCCTCCCTCTCCCATCCCTTTTTAAAAAAAAAAATTAAGTTTTTTTTATATTTTAAATAAATTTAGTTTTAAATTTAATTTAATTAATGTTTATATTAATTATTATTACATCAGAGACAAAACGACATCGTTTTTGCATTTTCTAACTATGTTAACATACAAAACAACACCGTTTTGCACTTATTTCGCCGAAAAATTACCACATCAGCAATTTGGCCATATTTTGGCCGGATTGGCACTTAATAATTCATTTTGCTCCGATTTTGGCACAAGTGTCCATTTTCTAACTTTTGACACTTGAGTGTCCGATTTTGGCACTTAAGTGTCACTTTTCTAATATTTGGCACTTGACTGTCCCTCTGTGCCAAGTTTTGACACTCTAAGTGTCCGTACCTTAGAGATGAGAGAAAAGCCAAACACCAATTAGCTAACATTAAGTGAAATTCATCAGTGGTCAATACAGTGTAATACCCAACTTTACCGTTCTCACTTTCTTACCCAAACTTTGGCTCCATACAGAATAACAAAACTGTCCACCGTTTCACAGAGGCTGTGGCACAGCCAGTATCCCTCTCCCTCTCTTTGCTCGCACCGCCTCATGCTCGAGAACGGAGGCTATCGCCAAGCGCTCACCACCTCGGTGGTCGAGGCCGATCCGATGGACTTACCTCGAGCGGCCTCGATCCCAACAAACGTGGTGGTGCAAGCTCAAAGCCTCAATGGGGAGAGATGGGAAAGCAGCCCAAAAAGAAGGCATCCAAGGACCGTGAGAAGAGCAGAGTTGAAATGGGACCATGGGACTCGTACTTTGGGTACTTGTCATTTTCAATTTGGAGCCAAAATAGCGTGATTTTAGCGCGATCATAAATTTTTGTCTTCAGTTATCTTTAAAATAGCAAAATGTTCAATCAATGTTTGTTACATATAAGAATCCGCATAGTGGTTAAAAAGGCAATGATGTTGAATATTTCATTTCTCCATCCGACAAAATTTACTACTAATTTTATTATAACGTTGCAAAAAAAAATGAAAATAATCACACACGAGTGCACGATAATTAGTATAACTTCAGAAGATTGTTAACGAAATTTTGTTTGTCGTTGTCAATCTCAAGCTATGTAGTACTAGGTTTGTAAGGACAACAACTGAATATAAAATTGAGAAATCACTGACCTTTCTCCTAGCAAACTTCAGTCTTGATCTTGAAATATTTATAAGAATAAAAAAACATGGATTTGTGAAATCCCGATCGATATGAACACTCATTCACGAGTACTCCCTAAAACCAATTTCAAAGGTAAGATCTTACCTTCACAACCTTGAAAGATACTAATATGTCGATCAATGGAATCCCACTATCTGCCGAATTTGAGAAGTACTGAGATATGGATTAAATGGATGAATACAATTCATGGTGATATAAGCTCAAACATTCAGTCAGAAGACAATAAAGACTTGAATTGCTCAATGGTGTTGGATGTCTTATTGAGGAAGAAGTAACGACTAGAAAATGCAAGAAATATGAAAGTGGAACAAAATCATATCATTTCAAATCGAATAGTGAAATACATGGAGGTGCTGTGAAGTGAATATGATGAATGAATTAATCACTATAAAGATAAAGAGGGGTTGTGCTAAAGGAACAGAGCATCAAGTTACATGAATTCATCTATACTGCTAAATCGATAAACCAAAGAGTAACTTGTTTAATCTGGGAACAGAGGCAACTTTATAGTCACAGGCCAATCTGATGATGTTGCGATATCAGTGGTATGATTTCAGGTGAAAAATTTGGCAGTTCGGCTCGTACGACTTCTTGGAAGCCGCTTGCTCAAACTTCTTACCAGCACTTTCGTTCTCTTCCAAGCTCATCTGCAAGAAGAAGCGTATCCACCAGGACGAGCTCCGCATTTTTGCCTACACAAGTAAGAATCATCATCAGCTATATTGGCACATTTTTCATGTGATCAAAGGACAATGCTTTCAATGATATATATAGAAGCATTTCTCTGATTCAACAAAAACAATAGAAAGTAATCCCCTGTGAATTTATCTTTACGAGAAACACAATGCTTAAATATCCAAGATAACTGCATTGCTTGTGCAACAACTTAGCACCCAACTTTTGTTCATTGACATGGTAAGAG
The DNA here is from genome assembly GCA_016097485.1 of Eucalyptus sideroxylon x Eucalyptus melliodora. NCBI lineage: Eukaryota > Viridiplantae > Streptophyta > Magnoliopsida > Myrtales > Myrtaceae > Eucalyptus > Eucalyptus sideroxylon x Eucalyptus melliodora. The sequence continues at coordinate 22,410,243 of CM027831.1, read as the reverse complement.
CCGACTCCAAACTCTCGGGGTCTGGCAAGAAAACAAATTCATCCAAAACCATGTCTCACTGAAACTGGGGATGCAACCCATGCTCAACCAGGTATGTGGTCCTCATGAGTGATCAGTCAATACAGAAATCTAAAAAAGCCATACTCAGGTTTCCCCCTAATTACATTTGCATCCTCTAGAATGTACGGTAGGAAATTAATTGATCAATGTATATATTCTCCAACATAGACATACAAGCAGCAGTTGTGGTAGTATTAAGACAAAGGTCCAACTAAACTATAAGATGCTGAAAAATCTCCTCATTCCTCTGTTAGCATCTGTTGTAATGTTAACTATAATCAATTAACTTCTGTACCTTCTTCCTTATGTCTTTTTAACAGACAGCCACTTTGGTTTACTTCTCACACATTATTTACTAATTGCTATTACTTTAGCCATTGAATTTAATAATAAGTAAAAATTTTGACGAACAGATAAATGTAAAAATAGATTGACATGTGAAGGCAAGAATTAGTATTTTGCATTTTTTTATAAATATTATTCTACCACTTAGATATTTAATATCACACTTCATTAGAAAGAGAAACTTTGCAACCTGGAAAAACCAGTAGTAGAACATACAACACAGGTCCCCAAAAACACAGGTCCTAAAAGCTCTTCAAAGTACAACTAAAGCTTGTACACAAATTATCAGCTAAACGAACTATTGAAAACACTTCTAGATAAATCTATGTTGGCTTCCATAATGTTCTCCAACAGACAAGTAAAAGAACCATTATTGCATTCTTTGGATTATATATATAAAGAGAGAGAGAGAGAGAGAGAGAGAGAGAGAGAGAGAGAGAGAACCATTAGTGATTACTGATTAGGTCCAAAATTGAAGCAAAAAAATCAGAAAGTAATATAAAGTTCACTGAATCAAAAGATGAAAGAGATTAATAGACTGAAGGAGAAAAGAGAGGAAAAGCAGAGAGCAATTGATAGTTACAAGGGCATGAGGGAAAAAGTGGAGATTATCTCACCCTATCTCTTTCTCAGTAGATCTACAATGAATCAACAGGTGAGAATTGAAAAGGGCAATGGAGTCCTAAACCTTTCCATCTGTTCAATCAAGATCTACTCACCCTTATGTACTCTGCAGCTGGATTTTTTTACCAAACCTGCTTTAATTATTACTTATATACCGTCTGCTGACTAGACACAAGTCAAGAGTCCAAATGCAGAAGATTCATTGCATGCACCCAGCTAATATGGACTCATGTTGCGACTACACCCGATCCATGGTTCCCATGGGTGCCCTTATTGGGATCATGCTAGTTTCATAAGGGTCAACCTAGTGCTACCATAAATTCCCTTTAAGTTAGATATTTACAGATACATCAAACTGTACATTCCATCTCATGCATTCTAGCATTCTCTCATACTATCAAAATGACATCAACTGACTGCACTATAGATAGCTGCCCCTTTCAATAACTATAGTTCAAATCAATACAGATCAGATAACTTATCCAGATAACTTTGTTAAACACCTCAATTAAAGCTTTACAACATAATGAAGCTGTGAGAAATCAGAGTCTGGGAAGAAAGAAAAGGTGCCAGTTTTTCTTCCAAGTATTTGAGAAGAACACAAGAACTGATTTAAGAACTTTAAGTAGGATGGAACAACAATATAAGATGTGTCTGCCAGCCAAATTGAACAATCAATAACAGCATTATTTAAGGAAGAGACAGCTACTCACTGGTCGTCCAAATTTAGACAATTCTGCGACTTTAGCTCTTTGTCGACCGGGAAAACCTAAAACCAAGAGAAAATAATTACAACAGAAAATTGATGGAGCAAGCATGACCAATTTATTGTTACATGTATCCCCATGGGACAGGTAAAATTGATCCTTCTAAATTCACAGGAGGACAAGATGACAGACATTTATCAACAACAAAATTTGTACAAGGAGGACTCGGTGACTACTTATCAAGGTTGGAGAATGTTATTAGCTAGCGAACCAAAACAAACTACTCAAGCACTTACCGGTAAAAACTACAATACCCTCAGATGAAACCCTTGCCAGGTCGGGAAGAGTCTTGTTCAGATACTTTGGAGATAAATAATCCAAAGCATCTGATACAACTACAAGGGAAAAAGACTTTGGCCTGTATGGGAGAGGAAACTTGATATCAGCAACACGTACGAGGCCCTTACGAACAAGGCCTTTGCAGCTTGCATCAGCATCTTCTATATCATATGGTTCCACACCCCAAGCTTCAGTTTCTTCTTCTTGCAACAGTGTAGAAACCACTGAACAAGTATCAGGACCCACATGCAAAACCTTGCGCATACTGTCACCATATGCTTTCTTCAGAAGAGGAATGGCTCTCTGTACTTCCGATGTACACAAGAAGTCACCTGAACATAATAAAATCCAAACCAATAGTTGGAAACCAAGAACGCATACTCAAACACTAAAACCAACCAGACCCAGTAAAAACTTTCACGTCAACATTTATATCTCCATTTGGCCATCATTTGTGTATGCTTACTGAATTGTATGATGCTATTCCATCTTAATTCTAATCTATTCTGGGGATGTTGACACGACCTATATCCAATAGACACAACAAAGGCCTAAACACAACACAAACAGGAACGAGACTAGATAATGTTAAATATTGAGTCTCATTGTAGACAAAGTCTTGTATCCTTTTCAACAAGAAAGCAACTAAAGGAAAACACTTCTTGTAAAACAGAATCTCATAATGATACATAAAAAGAAGGGCAACTTTACCTTCAACCTTGCTAACTGCAATTTTGTTACCTCCAAATATGCCTGTAGCAAGAAATACCACTTTATCAATGACAGTATAAAACATATCGAGAAGAAGTACTGTAGACAGACAGAAAAAGCAATACTCGAGCCTTCACTATGCTCATCATGGCTCAGCAACATTAAATTGATGCAGTGAAGAATCAGTTTATGTTTATCTAAATCCTCAAGGCAATAAGTATGGTATAAGTATTGCAATCAAATCCAAATACAGACCTGAGCCACCATAAGCAAGGCAAATGAGCAGGGCTGCTCCCTGGTAGAGTAAGTATGCAATGGAAATTAGAATGTTACTTTGCACACAAATCAGGAGGCCATCATCTCAAAGCTGTAGAGTATAAACATAGTATCGGGAAGTACCACAAGAATTAGGCCGATGGACAACAGTGGGGAAGATCGAGACTTCGAATGTAAAGATCCTGCGAATGGGAAGCTTCCAGTATCCACAAACCTACGCGTGGAGCCCACTTGCCTCCTCGACATGGTTACCCGATCTGACAGGCCTCGACCCTGCTAGCGCAATCTAAGAGTAATGAAGAGCAGAGAAAGTGAGAGTTTGTCCACCGAGTGGGAAAAGAAGGTAGTGAAGAAAAGCAACAGCTCATGGAACAAGAGAGCGTCAGATTAATATGCATCAATCAAAACCACGTGTAGCTGCTTCCCCATTAAATCAAGGGTAAAGGATCAAGTGAATTCAATCTCTGCAGGGCTCAATCTGGCTACCCACATCCGAAGCTAATACGCGTCGATGGCATCACTCAAATAAAAAAAGAAACTTGACGCGAGCCCCGCAATCATCCGAGGCCGCAGGCTAATGGGCAGCGACAGAAACGAAACAAGGATTCAGCGGGCACGGAGTTTCTTAGCACGCAGCCACACAACAAGCAGAACCAGCAGCAAGAATTGCAAATTGGATCTGGGTTTGTCCGCAAATGAAGATCCCATCGGGCCTCGCTACCCGAAGAGCCCGAAAAGAGAGAGAGAGCAATGCCCAAAAAAAAAAAAAAAAAAAAAACAAAGAAAGAAAAAGAAGCAGAAACTAAAGGATGCACGACGACTTGTCGACCGTAATTTCGACAAACGAGGAGAACCCAGAAACTGCAGAGAACAATGCGGCGAATCGGACCCCACATCAGCGTCATTGCCAAATGAGGAAACGTCGCATCGCATAACGAACATACACGGACGCACAGACGGACAGGAGACGGGGCATCGAACTGGGAAGAAGCAGAGGAGGAAGAAGAAGAAGAGGAGGAGGAGGAGGAAGGTGAATTGTCATCACCTGGCGTGAGATCGAATCAAGCACGAGAACACCGCATCGGGGGTCTGAAGGGGGACCTTGAGGACGGACGGACGGATGAATGATGATAATGTCAGATTGGATCTGGGAAATGCGCTCCAGCACCGCGAGCGAGAGAGAAGAGCAGAGGAGCTTATAATTGCTTAGCGGGGCGAAAAGCAAGAATTTTGCAAAAAGCGGAAATATATGGAGGCCCTTCTTCTTTATTTTGTTGTCGTTTCTTTCTCTATTTCGGCCGTGATAAAAACGTACGTGTTCACGCGTTTTGTAGAGAGAGCCAAAAACGCGCGGTCGTTCAGTCCCCATCGGGACGCGAAGTGCGAATGGAATCGAGGAGTGTCGGCGAGGCGATCCCCCGAAGCCAACTTGTGTTGGCGATGTGACGGGGGAGAGGGGCAGTTCGGTCATTGCGCTACGGGCGGCGGTGGTGGTGGCGGTGGTGGTGATTATGGTGATGGTGACGGTGATGGTGCCGGTCTCTGATTCGGGGGTGCACCGACGGAGTGGAAAGCAAAAGGGATCGTTTCCCTCTCTCGTTGCCTCTCGTTGCCCCCCTGGACCTTCCTGTTTGACCAGAACTTATGCTTCTTGCATTTTTTTTTTTAAATCCAATGGTGGAGGCCGGATAGAATTCTAACCGATGAATTCGGTTCGATTAGGAGAGTAAGTCCACAACCTGCCGTGCCATGCACCTTTTAATTATGAATTACTTTCTAAGAACTGACTCATAAAATAGGAACTAGGAACTATCTACTAGTTCCTAGACCCATTTGGGAATTGGATCGCCGGTCCGGTCTGATCACTAAATGGGTTCATCGAACTAGCTGTTACTAAATTGGCCACTGTATAATAAATTCTATGATTTTTTAAATAATTTCTCATTTTAAATAAGGGTGGTTGGTTTCGGATAGGCCCTTTTTCGGGCACTTTTGGGTCTAGTGCGGACCTTGGCAAATGAAACAAGGAGAAAGCGGGGGTTGGTTACCACCTTGGTTCGGTCTTGGTGAGGTCGACGAGCGACTCGGCCACACTCAGCGCTCGTGCAAGACTACTCACATCCCGTCTCTTGAGCTCGAGAAGTTGGAATTATGAATTACTTTCTAAGAACTGACTCGTAAAATAGGAACTAAGAACTATCTACTAGTTCCTAGACCCATTTGGGAATTGGATGCTTAGTTTGCACGGGGTCTCTTGGATCTCGGCCTTCATGGCTTCAACCTCGTCCCTACGATCACTAAATGGGTTCATCGAACTAGCTGTTACATTCAAGCAACCAAGAATGAGATGAGAAGGGAGGCGAGGCTTGTAAAAAAACCATGAATTCCAGCAGATTCAACATCAATAGAAATCAAACAATAACAGCAAGAGAATGGCCATTACATTGAGGTGAGAGTGAGAGAGGGAGGCAAAATCATGATTGCAAGAGGGTCGGATGCAAGGCTATGACTGTGATGCCTTGATAAAGGGTTGGAGGGGAGATCTCAACTGAGAGGACTATGAGTGCGTTTGGGAGTAGCTTCTCATGGCTACTTTGAAGCCCCAAAGATCTTTAAGCCAAGGATGGGGTGTTTGGCAAAAAATTTTCAAATTCCCTTTGCAAAATGTCAGCCTTCACAAGACTGAAAGCCCAAGACAAGTTGGGGGCTGCCTTCGGCTTTCAACATGCTAAGAATGCTGAGCTGAGGGGCCAAAAAAAAAAATTCTTCCCAAATTATCCTTGTTAATTTTTTGTTTTTCCGTTTTTCCCTCACTATTCATCGTCTTTTTCTTATTCTTCTTCTTCTTCTGCAAGCGGTCGCCGGCGAAGAGCAGGCAATCGCTAGTGACCGTCATCGAGGTGGTGCGACCGCCGCACCATTTGGGTCACAATGAGGTCTGGGTCGCCGCGACCCAGATCTAGGGCGGCAGGGTCGTGGGAGGACCTTGCCGCCCCCAATCTAGGGTCACGTGACACTGCCACGACCCAGATCCTAAGGCGGCGAGGTTGCGTAATCCCACCACGACCCAAATCTGGGGCAATGAGGTCCTCCCGCGACCTCGACGCCTCAAATCTAGGTCGCAGCAGGGTCACCGGAGGTCGAAGCGGCATCATGCAACCTTACCGCCCCAAATCTGGGGCGATGAGGTCCTCCCGCGACCTCGACGCCTCGGATCTAGGTCGTAGCGGGGTCGCCGAAGGTCGAGGCGGTGTCACGCAACCTCGCCGCCCCAAATCCGGGGCGACGAGGTCCTCCCGTGACCTCGACGCCTTGGATCTAGGTCGTAGCGGGGTCGCCGAAGGTTGAGGCGGCATCATGCGACCTCGCCGCCCCAGATTCAGGGTCACCAGAAGTCGCCCGGCCCCCGACCTTTGCCGGTGGTCTTCGGGGTCACTCACCCGGGCACCCTCCCGGTCGTCTCTCTAGGGCTATTTGAGTCGGATGTTGGCGCCGGCGAACAAATTTCAATCATCGGCGCCTCTTGCTCTTGCTAGTCAATTTTTTTTATCTTTCTTTTGATAATTTTTTTTATTACAAAAGTTTTGTAAATGTAATTTCCCCAAACATCATTTTGCTTAAAGATACTTCACAAAGGGCTTTCAAACTACAATTTACTAAACACAGTTTGCATTTTGGAAAACAAATGTCTTTGCATTTTCCTAAAAACTTTCCCCAAAAGCCTTCTCAAACGCACCTTATGTGTTAAAAGGACTAAGAAACAACCAAAGGCCAAGGTTTCTTTTCGAGAGAGAACATGAGTGAGGAGGACTGAGGAGCAAGGAAAGAATAGCAACGAGCGTGACAATGAGCTAGTTAGTATTTTCAAAACGTAAAAATTGAATATATAAGTACCAATCCGATCTAGATGAATAGTTCCACAATTATACTCAAAACTAGACCAATACTCACCAATTCCCATTTTTATTGGATATGGGAATCAGCCAATTTGGTCTAATTTGGGATGCTCTTGGTTCTTTTGCACACCATTACTTCAAAGTAACTGTCTCAGTCAAATTTAATTTAGAAGAACCAACGATGAACCTTTTTAGAATGTATAGGGACAATTTAAAACCAAAGAAAAAGTAGGACGATTTTCATTTTCTGGTAAAAAGTATAACTACCGCTAAATGCCATTTTACCTTTGTTAGTTCGATGCGATAAAGTAGTGAATTGTGGGCATTAGGAGTCACCACAATAACAAACGGCCAAGGCGCTCTGCTTTGCGAGTGCAAAGTTACACCAACAAAAGCTTAAAAAGTGAGTAATTTTTCGGTTTAAGTTCCAAGGCCCTCTACCTTCAGGTACAGTTTCTTAAAAATAGCTTTTTCCTGATTCATATCATAAGGAATAGCTAGCATTTCGAGTACAAGTCGCATCCATGGATTACATTATAGAGCTTACTTCACTAGAATTCAGTTAAAATTTTAACGGCAGAAAAAGAGCAAAGGAACCCGTCTCGAGTACAGATCTCCACTTGCAATACGAGGGAGCAACAGCTTTGGCAGGTCGAAATATTCAACAGTTAGAAATGGAAAACCTATCGATGAGAGAAAAGTGTCAGCGACCTTTAGGCAGCTCAAAATAAGCACTGAAGATGCACAAGTGTCTCGATACAAAATTGTGGGCTTACAAATCCCAAAAAGAAAAAGAGGGAATGGATAGCCGTGTAAATTAGCTAATCTACAGATTTCCTCTTCTTGCTTTTGCGGTTATGATCGCCATCCCTTTGATTTACCTTGTTCCCACCTCCTTGAGCCCTTTTCGGCGCCTGAGACCAAATCAAAACATATTTATCAACAACCATACCATGAATGTTCTCCGACCATCGTAGACATTAAAAAAGCTAACTCCCATCTCATTTCTAGGCATGCAAGAAGCCCACATAATGAATTAAACTTCCTGAAATTTGCAGGATTATGACATCATTTTACCGTTTTCTTGAATCTATCCATGGTGCAATTTCCTAGAAACAAACCAAATGAACAAAAAAAATGTATTCATGTACTTTGATTGTTCCACTGTTTTTTTTTCCCTTCCAAATAGCAAGTAGAGAGAAGGTGGGATTCATACCCAAGACCTCTCGCAAGATCTTGGTACTGGTGAATCACCACGTAAACCGACTGTCAGTGAACTCACAAACTTACCAATTCATTCATTCATATAGTTTATCTAGGCAGAAGAAGGGACAACAAGTACCTCAGCTGTGAATGTCTTGAGAGGATCTCTGCTTTTCCTAGATTTCCTCTTAGTCACCTGCTTATTAGCAGGGTTGCACTTCCCCATAGCAGCCCTAGCGAGCTTGACCATCTTGCTTGCTTCCTGAGTCTTGGGATCCAATAAGTAATCGGGCACATCACGTAGATGAGAAGCAGGGGGCTTCTTGCTCAGAACCTTATCGTGTTTCAACAGATCTGCTCAAGTACAATCTCAGCTCTATATCACAAAGTAAACAGACAACTAAGAATACAGAAACGAATTTCTATTGTTTTATTTACCTAAGTCCCTAGGATTAGCTTCAAAATGAGCTTTCAACCTGTCAGGCAATAGCACAATGAGAAACCATGCCTTCATGAGGAAATCTCAAACTATTTGAATGAGATAATATGAGAGAGAGAGAGAGAGAGAGAGAGAGAGAGAGAGAGAGAGAGAGACCATCTGACCAGAAAAAAAATTCACTAAAAATGGAATGCATATGGCTGGTAACTCACTTTTCAGAGTTCAGAATTTCATTCCTCAAGTCCTGAGCCCGTGATTCTCTAACAGCAACTTTTGTCACACTCTTTGCAACGTCCTGCTCCACATTAACAACTAAATGCTTAAGATGTTTGACCTTAAACCTAGTTGTTTGTGTTGGTCAATGACATTATCGATACTCCAGGCAACCAACATAGGAACAACAGGATATAACCAACCACAAACATAGAAAATATAATCTGCTTTGGGAAAAAACATCTCCTAGGCTTGATTGGATTTTCATGGGTCAGAACTAGAAAGACGAATAAAAGCAATAGACAGTTACATATTCTCTCTTCCCGATCTCAATGTTAAACCATTCAGGTGATCTTTGCCATAATGTAAACAAAAAGATGGGCAATCCCTATTTTGTTAAATTTGGGAGGAAAAAATTATCAGGATTGATGTTATCTTGTACTCATGTTTCAGACACAGCATGGACAAGAAAGATAATTCCAATCTAGTATGTATGTGTGTGTGCGCGTGTGTGTGCGTGTGCGTGTAAAGATCAAGTCATATTACCTCAGCTCTATAGCGTAAGGATTCAACGGCATTCTTTGTGAGCAAAGGAAATGGCACAAGATTCGACTCTTTGTTCTCATCCTCTCCTAAGAAGGATTTTATCTCTTCTAAAATATCCATCTCCTTAGGGGAAACCTGTCAAATAAATCAGTAATTCCATAGCAGATACGGTCATTACATACAAAGGAAGAGATGGATAAAAGGAGAGCTCAAAAAAGCTTCAAAGCACAGAATAAAAAAAAAAAAAAAATCTGGAAGAGGTAACAGAAAAACCCAACATTGAATTGGCTCTCCACTGTACCAGAAAAACTATTCAAAAGTAAATCAAAAACCAATAAAAGATTTAATGGCTTCATGATCCATTACGTCTCTAGTTCATTCCCTCATATCTAGGTCATTTCATACTCAAGTTAGGTTGATTTCGAATTCCAACCCACAGTTTGACTCTCTTTTGATTGTTGCATTTTCCAGTTCTGTTGGAGTTCCTAGCAGTTGAAAAAACAGCTCAAATATTCCCACTTCTATGTACCATGCTACCAGCCCAATCGGGTCATCAAAACCTAACAGCCCAAACCATCAGAAACAGGCTTGGATTAACAAGCAGCTTTAAGGTCGACAAGTGGCAAATCAAGGCAAATCCCTATTCAAATCCAGTTCAAGTTCTCAAGTGGTTGATTCCGGATTTTATGGCTCTAACCAGCAGTGTAGTTTCCTAGCATTGCCTCTGAATGCATAGAAAGTCTGCCATTCATCTTCTCAGCTCTTCTCCATAGGGGAATAGGGCAAGGGAGGTATACTCACCAGGGACACAGCCGACCCAGTGTTGTATGCTCTTCCAGTTCGTCCAATACGATGTATATATCCCGAAACACTTGGAGGCATTTCTAAATTAATAACCTGCAAAAATATGATGTTCAGTGAAGTGACACTTAACAATTGACTAAAACAGCACAGCAGCTAAAGTGCTTAGCGCCATGCAAATGGCTCTTAACACTTCCTATAGCTTAAGCCTATTTAATCTAGATAGACCTTCCGATTTGCTGAAGCTGCATGACAATTAAATCTATTATTGCAGAATTGATATGGGTACTGCTTACACAAACTCCAAATGTTTGAGGCCTGACTGTTTAATCAGGTCATTCAGTTACTTTCTTATTTCAGACAAAGGGTCTTGTCTATATTATTCTGCTAAATTTCTTTACCATCTTCAGTGCTAAAGAGGCATCTCAAAATTGGTTTGACTTTGGTTCTTCAGAGCAATTTCTAGAAAGCAATCTCAGCAAACACATTTGAAGATTCAGAGATACCTCATTTAACCATTTCCTCATTTAAAATCAACCAAAGGCTCATTTGCAAGAAAATTTAATCTCAAAAACATCAAGTACACGCATAATAACCAAAGGCTGAAAAGCTATGTACCGTATGAACATTTTTGAAGTCGATTCCCCTGACTACTCCAAATTCAGAGTCCAATTTTGCCTTAGCATGCTTTCGAGATTTCTTTCGCTGCCCTTGGTTCTCATCATTGGCTTTTGCCTTTTCTTTTATTTCACTATCATCAGTTGCAATCAGGTAATCAAAAAGCCCAGCATTGAATTCCTGAGAAAAGCAGCAGCACAAAATGTACAGGTAGAAACACAAAGTCATGTAAACGTCAAAGCAGACAATATAGCATCACCAAGTCCATTTCTGACAGTTGATTATACGATGTTAAATCTTTTTCAATTTTGTAATTAAATCAGATTCAGTTTGCTTACATACCTCAAGCATATGAAGACGAGAATTTTGTGGCAGCTCCGCATTTAAAACTGCAGAACGGATCCCGAACTGTCAATGTCCAACATCATAGTGCAATCAGGAATAAACAATATCCACTATTGAGGTTGCTATTGAAGCATACTTGACTTATGATACATGCTTACAAAGAGAAGATGAATATGAGTGAGCTAAAAAAGCCTTTCTTTAAATATGGTTGATTTTTTTTGTTGGGAACAAATATGGTTGATTCATTTATCCGTAAAAGTAACCAGAAATCTCAGTGTTGGGAGTTTTACCACCAAAACCAAACTAACAGCACAGCTTTGTCAAGATGCAGTACATTAATACACTAGAAAGGTTGTCACGATGAATGAGTGCACACATTGAATGTCTCTAAAAATGTTGACTCGGTTTGTTGATTGAACTCAAGCATGTTTTAGTTAACGGATGCAAAATGCTGTTGATATATGCACACATCTGCAAGGATTGGCAGAAAATCTGGCTGGCTGGCATTGGCACTTATGCTCTATTTGGGAAGGAAGGGAGGGAGAGGAAAATGAGGGGTGGGTGTAAAAACTAGGATCAGTTTTCAAATCTTTGCAAGGAGGAGAGGAGGCAGATTTGAAATTTTCTCTCAACTATCTTCTCCTCCATGTTATCAAACAGACCCTTAAAAGCCAAAATTTAGTTATATATATGAGCTCAACCTATATGAGCAAAATAGATACTTAGAATAATCTGAACAAGATAGCAATCTAATGAATATCAATGTTGATTATCAACCATTAGACATGCACAGCAGAAATATAGTGATATTCTTTTATTTGAGCTGCCGACAGCTAGAGCCATATGCAGATGAAGAAAATAAAAATAGGTATTCTCAGGCCCATTAGCAAAAATTTTCTATTTGTCTATGCTCTCAATGAGCAAACTACCTCAAACTTATACTAATCATGAGTAAGTCCATGTCAACATTTAAAATTAACTATGACCATAAATAAGTAGAGATGGACAAAATCGTAATTTATTAATCAACAAAATAACTGCCAATAATCAGTAAATCTCTCACCTTCATGATTTGAATTCATCATAATTGTCAATCCGTAAATCCCTAATTTTTTTTAGTTTCACGACAATTTAAATTCGCATTACCAAGATGGACCAAATCTTTATGCATTATCTTGTTATTTGCTAACTTACAACATACTGTTTTTATCATAAAAATAACAAGATGCTCTCCTTTTATTCCTAAAAGAAAAGGAAGCTAAACATTTCAAGTCTGTAAGAAAGTGTCGAGCATTATAGTCATGGCTTAAAGCATGTTTGACATGTCCATGCCAAAGGGTCATCCTGTAAATTAAGTATCAATGAAGAAAATACATTAGTTAACATAAGATGAGTAGATACCTTCTCCAGAAAGAGTTTCAATCTGAATCCCATGTCAATAGTATTCATAAATATCAAAACCTTCTTCTGCACTAACTCCAGCTTTAAGAGAGCAAGGATGTGAAGCAGTTTATCATGCTCGGCACATGAAATCTAAAAGCAAAATGAAAGTTCAAGTTCATCAGTCCACAATCACAAGTCAAGCAGAATCAAGTACAAAGCATTTGATCAGGTCCCAAAATATTTTGTTCAGTGGCTTCATTCTTGTATATGCAAGGGAGATGTTTCGGTTTATAGTTGCTACATCAATGACACATGCAGGATGTCGACCATACCATGCCTCATAATTTACATCACGTCATATCAGCCTTCTACTTTATGTTTTTGATGTGTTAAAGTAAATCAACACCAAGGGAATGCAAACCCATTTGAAAGAAGTCAAATAAACCAAAAAGGAGCTCCATTGTGAAACAAAGCATCTAAATTTCAATGAATTCACATCCACATGCAAATCTCCGCTACAAGAGAAGTATAGAAATTTGATGTCAATAGCGAAAAGCGGATGACACCCCTCCTTCAAAGGGACTCTTGTTCCTCTCTTTCCAGATCAACCAAATGATAGACAGGGAAATTGAAGAATCCTTCTTAATTAGTAATTTATGGAGAACATAATCATCAAAACAGAATATAACTTTAGATAGGAAAGGACTATTTTCCACGGCACATCCATTTAACAGTCAAGAAATTATCCAATTGAATTACAACTCAAACAGTCCTCTGACACATAAAAATCACAAATCACCAGACACAATTTCTCAAATCATCAAGCTATAAGATTATATTAATATTCCATTGGAAACAAAACTCACTAACTCTGTAGGTAGCAATGTGTGCCTCTGACTGCTAGCAGCCTCTACTTAAACCATGATAACAAACATATTACCTCTCAAAACCCTTTCTATTATACGCCAAACCCCTCAAGGAACAGCGGGATTATGTGACCTTTATGAGGATTAATGGTGAAGAGTTGCATTCCGAGCTAAGTTCAGCAAAGTTTTGGGGGAAAAAAATACCTTTTAGCTCCTCAATAGCCAGATAAAGTCGGCATCCATAAGTGGGAAAGAAATTTATGCCGGAAATTATTTTGATGATAGGGATTTACAAATTGCAGTAGGAATGGATAATGAGGTGTTTGTAACAGACAAAATAAAATATCCTGTCATTAGGTATGCATCAACTACATACAACGACGTCAAGTAAATTTGACAGTCACTCAGCACTAATACATATGCTAAAAATAGGACAATGATACGTAGATAGTCATGCTATGCAGATACATATATGCACACGAGCTATTAGCAGTGTATAATAGTATGCAATGAAGTAGGATGCCTTACTCAAAAAGAATAAAGGAGTAGCAACAGATATGGAGCATTGACCTCCAGATGGAAGTATTTTCAGAAACATAACATAACCCATTAACATTGTTACTCTTTTGCTAGCCATAGCTAATCATTAAGTGAAAAGTATAAGACGAACACATAACAACTCCACATCATAAAAAAAATGGAGAAAATATTGATAATAGATTGAGTGATTTTATCAGGTTAGCTTACAGGTATTGCCAGATATAATGGACTACAACTTTGAGCCCCATATTTCCTTTTGTACAGATGGATCTCACTACATATACTGATGAGTTCATTGACTTCCATGAGTGTGTCTTTTTAATCTTTGCATGAAGAATACTGAAGTTATGCACAAGATCTCTTTGCTGAAATTTTTTAATTTAATTTGTGTCACACATCCTTTCCATTTATTCATACTCAAACAAAAGTAAACAAAAGGATGATGACCTTCTTAAAGAAAGATCCCAAAGAAAGAAGCTTCTACTCGCATCAATTGGTGGGAAGACAAAATATTCTTTTAATTATGCCCATGAACCTCACGCATATAGAATCATAACTTTAAGGCAAAACATAGCCATTTTTCTTCTTCAATCTGATAAAAAATTATGTGTTTATGCTTCTTAGAGAAAATCTCAAAAACAGCAGCCTTCACATTTCAGTTACCATTGCTGCCAAATGTCACTTTCATTTCTTTTATATTGGGAAAAAGAGCCTCCTCATCATAAGTCACAACTCTTCTCCATATTGGTTGTTTCATTTGAAATGGAGACTCAATAGGGTTAGTTATCAGTGAAGAATGGCACTATAAAACCTCTGCCAGTGCACGTGCAATGCTTTGCAATCGACATTGTTTTAAAATTGTAAACCTTTCTTCTGCAAAAGAAAAAATCCAACCAACAGTAAAATAGGAGAATTATAGTTTTATATTGCACAAGATAATGGACACCAGCAATAGCTCATCAGTTTGATAGTTTCTTTGCAAAGCATGGGCGAGGAAATTACCCAAAATTGCTGAACATTCTTAGGAATGATATCATCCTTAACATCTCCAACTTCTGGCAAAGTCAGTATGAACGGGTTGTGCAATATCTGCTTCTTGAGTTTCTCAACATCGGCACTGCAGGGTATAAGCTGACCATATGAGATTTGGAAATACAGAGATCCAAACAATAACACTAAGAAGTAATATGTCTATAGATGAACTTTATATGGAATGGTTGACACAATCATGTACTTCCATTAAAAAATTTATCCGCAGTCAGTCTTCATATATACTTCGTCTTCATATGTACTAAAAACAAACCTCGATGTAGCAGACATAAGGAGGCACTGACAACGTCTAGGAATATGTGCCTTAAGAGCTCTTAGATCCTCCTCATAGCCATATGAAAGTAAGAGGTCTGCCTGAAAACCAACAGCAATGAAAAGACAGCAGGTAAGAAAACATTACCCACCATATCCTGTAAATAAGAGAAATTATAAGAACTGAAGCCCACAGCATGACCACATTCTCACCTCATCAAGAACAAGAATTTCAAGTGCATCGCTCAGCGCTGCTGGTTGAAGAACACCAGATGACAGACATTTGCGTATGCAACCAGGAGTCGAGACAAGAATATCGGGCGATCCAGCCAGTGCAGCTCGCTACAAGCAAAACAACATATAAAACAATGGTCACGAATCAGGGTATACCACCATCCATCACTCCACAATCTCCGTACCAACCCCAAATGAAAGATACAAAAACCCACCATATCAGCTCCCCCAGTTAATTCCACAGCTTTCAGCTGAACTCGACATAACTCGATCAGGGACAAGACCTCAGTACGGACCTGCAGATTATCCACACCTCACATCAGCACGTCTCGGGAAAAAAACCACAAATTACGCTCGTCCCCACACCGTCGACCCCAAAAATCGAAACTTGCCTGCTGAGATAGTTCCCTGGTTGGGACGAGAACGATCGCGCTCGGAGCAACTTTACTCTTCGACCCGGAACTGCTGAACAGCTTCTGGAGCAGAGGCAGTAGGTAAGCGAAAGTCTTCCCGGAGCCGGTCTTCGCCCTCGCGACAACATCTTTACCCTCCTATAACCCAAAAAAACAACCAAAGAGAGAAAGCAAGCAACAAGACGCACATCAAATCAACATTCAAGCAACGAAAGACACCGTCTTGAACGTCAGAGTTAGGACCGGGAGAGCTTACGAGGATCAACGGGATGGCGACTTGCTGAATCGGGGTGGGCTTCTCGACGCCCTTCTTCGACAGGGCGCGGACCAGGCGGGGGTCGAGCCCGATCTCTTCGAAGCTGCGCTCTTCCTCCGCCGCATCGCCTCCTCCGTCTCCTGCTCCTCCGCCGTCGCGCGGCGCCTGGGGCTCGGTCGGCGGCGCTTCCTTCTCGCCGGATTTGCCCATCGTGATCCGGTTCCGGCCGCAAGGAGGAAGCGGGAAGGAAAAGGGGGGTTTTGCAGTCTGGAGAAATTAGGGTTTTGGGGAGGGTTTAGGAGGAGAAAATCAGAACGTTAGGACGGCGGGAACGGGTCCGCCGGAGCCGGGTTAGGAAGAGAAAATCCGACCCGATCCAATTAGCGTTTTATTCGGAAGATTGACAACGCTTCTTCAAAGATTTTTTTTTTTTTTCAGAAATAGTTTTTTTTTTCTATTTGTATTCCAGAGAATAATAATTTCCTGAGTCACAAAAAAAAAAATTCTGAATAAAATAATCCGTTTGGTAATTACATAAATTTTTTTTTTTTTTTTTTTTTGGTGATCCAAATTTTTACTTTCAAAGTAAAAAAGAATATAAAGTAAGACGTATAGCGTTTTAGTTGAAGATCGCCTTCCTTGAGGCTTCGAACCCTTCCCCCCGTTTGGGGTACTTTTTTATATTTATATAAATACATTTTATTTTTACTTTTTTTTTTATATTTGTTCGTCTTTTATTTTTACTTCGCCAATCGCCGCCCACCGCCACTCTCCGTGGCCAATGATCATCGGCGGCCAATGGGTTGTGCGGTGGCGGTTGCGATCGATGATGATGACGGTCGCAGCGATGTTGGCTCCAGGCGGTTGAAGGTGGCCGTTGCAAGAGAAAGGAATAAATAAAAAAATAAAAAAGAAAATTAGCTTATTTATAAAAATTATTCTCGGGAACAAGAAGAACTTTTTTTATTTCTCATTTCTGCTCAAGCTAACTTTCTATTCTATGGAATAAAAAAACAACTTAGCATTACCAAACGGATTTTTATTTTTTGTTTTTTTTTTTTTTTTGAGGAACAAAAGAACGGAAATTCTAAGGAATAGAAATGTTGTCATGCGTTGCTTTAAAGAAGGTGGAGGAAAAAAAATGCCACCTCATCCTAATCTTATCTTTGCATGTAATAATCGAGGCACGTGGTGTGTTGTTTCTCCACTTTTTGATGATTGTCGTGGAGAAATTGATTTCCGTGGGTTTAGAGAAATTGAATGTGCGTTTATTTTATGAAAATTCAAAATTTAGAAAATAATTTTTGATAATTGATAATTTACGTTGCTTACAATATAAATGAAAAATATTATCATCACTCGTAAAAAGAGTTATTAATTGTTGTTGATAATAAAAGTAATTTTCATCGACTAATTCTATAATCAACTATTTTTTAAAAATGTTTTACAAATTTTGAGCGCTCTAAGAAAAAGATTGAGTATTCCAATCTAAAAATTTTAAGGTGAAATATTCTAAGTTAACTTAAACGTTCAATGAAATATTCATTAGTTGATTCGAACATCAGATTGTCGAAATGAGAAGCTTCACAAATTGTATGTCAAGACACACATACTACACAAAACAAAGATATTTATCAAAAATATTAACGAAATATAAAACCACAAAAATATTTATCAATTCCGAAATATATCTTAAGCGAAGGGGCCAATAAACCCAGTTGAAAATTAAACTAGAAAATTACCTCCATGTCATAAGAATTTCAAAAGAAACATTAGATTGAAATCATATTGAAATTAGAAAAAACAAAGTATCACAAGAACTTTGCTTTATTGCATAAATTTAGATCAAGTATCATCAACTATGGAATTAACATATTGCTAAGTAAATCTATCTATGTGAGTTACATGTTGATTCTCCTGGAAAGGAAAGGAGAAGATCATTGCTGCTAGATGGGAAAATGCCCAGATGCTTTTTACCAATACATTCATAAGGCAAAAGCATGATCTGTTGGGATTCATGGGACAGCTGAGCATGCAGTACTTCAGGTTCTTTGGAAACCGCATATTCAATCAGTACAATCAGTACAGCTCCCTCAAACTTCAGTTGGCAAGAGGATTGCTGAAGAAGAATCGTCGAACGCCGACCCTGTGCCTCTTCACCACCGCAAAATGTACTCGATACAAGCAAGTTGGTCGATTGAGACACTATTGCTCAACTGCCACGTTAGCATCTTCCTCCGCGCGAGGCGGCCTCCACTTCGAGTAAAAGATACTCCTCTCGACCACATTCTCCCTCTTCGACCGGTCATTCTGTAATTCCAGCTTCTCGTCGATCAGCTCTAGCAACTCCTGCAAGCCAACTCCTGTCATAGCGGATGTTTTGACATGTGGACCAGCTTGAGCGGAATCAGAAACATTCTTTGTCCTCCATTCTCCCAAGGAAGCATTTGGTTCATTATTTGTAGTGTCCCCGCAGATCGATGAACCCCATTTTATACCATCTTCCTGTGATAGCCAGGTATCAGAATACTCGTCTTCTTCACTCTCAATAGTTTCTTCAAGCTCTCCTTCAGAGAGCCTATCGATAGATTCTTCACCTTCACCGCAATCATCCCCACCATCAGAGATGACATCCTTATCTATTACATCTGTACATGTCGCTCCTTCGCCATCATTAGCATCAAAATGACTTCCATCATCTTGAAGATCAATCTGACAAAAATACACATCTGAACATTAGAATATTCCCCCTAAAGTCTACACTAGGTGTTTGAGAGGGATAACTACACTCGCAATCCTAAAATTTATATACGGAGTGCAATTTAATTCTTAAACTTCCAATAAAGCATCATGATGTAACTGCACTCCAGAGACAAGCTGTAGACTTCTGGTATACTCATCTCATGCTTTAGGGTTAGGAAGAGGGAAGAGATGACCAAGTACCAACCTTATTCCAAACTTCAATCATATTCTCAAGTTTCTCCTCAGATACACCTATTTGTTCGAGAACTTGCAATACTGAAGAACGATGCTCATCCAAATTTGGGGCACTGGAATCTAGTACATGCTGCAGACCAATAAAACATGTCAGTGAAACCAAAGTTTAGCTATTGCCTTTCAATCTCTTGTCATAACAATGGTGCAAGTTCCTGCAGTTGATAAGGATAGGTATAAAATTTCCCTCTTAAAGCATCACAGTCTGCAAGCATAACATGAGAATTTTTTTAATGGTTGGTCCAGAATTAGCCCACAATATGAATAGACTAGCACTTAAACAATGCATGTACTTTTTCTGTGATACATCAGACTAGGAGAAAATCAGCCTGGCGAAATGGGTTCGAAACTCATCTACCACATTGGAACAAGCCAAAGAAAAAGGGGTCATAAGGACTCAATTGGCAGAGCTTGTAAAGAATGATGGCCAGGATAAAGCTTTATTGCGTTCCGTGGAATAAGTTACATGGATTGTCTTTACACCATTTGCGCTCTGTTTGATATCAGTTTCTTTAGCAAGATCGAGATAAACAGCACATTTACAAGACCATGCAATTGGATCCAAATAAGGACCAAGAACTAATTTGCTCTCAATCTAACTTAAAGTGCAACGATATTCTAATTCTTTTCCAATGGATCAGGCCATAAACACATATTGATATTCAAGAAGTGAATCATCAACCATCTATGCATACAGTTTCTATTTCAATTCACAAAGACAAACACAGACCACATTGAACATAAGCTTCCATGTGTTTCTGCAAATGTTTCCAGACACCTCCGTACAACTTATGTAAAAATATAATACAAATTGTAACAGATCCTGGTGCTCTCTGATAAATGGCTGCACAGGATACAGCAAATATATATATCCCAGCCATATAAAATTTTGATAAGTCAAACTTCCAATAACAATACTGCAAAGATGACCAAAGGAAAGAAGATGCAGAGTAAAATCCAATGACCCCTTTTTGAATATTGGAAATAAAAACCTATTAGAGAAGAGTGAGAATCACTGTACCACAAGAAGGTCTGCTTCAATCACTTCTTCAAGAGTTGCTTGAAAAGCTTTCACCAACTGCAATAATGCTTATAGCTTTTTAACAGAGACAAATTACCCCGAAAAAATAAAATATTGAATTTTTACTTCAGTAGGTATCCATGTTACCTGCACGGGCAGATCTGATATAAACCCCACCGTATCACTAAGAACCACTTTCCTCCTAAACATAGTACGCTTAATCAGCTAAACAACTTCGATGAAAAAAAATTTCATATCTAAAAGAAATTTCCTATCTAAATAAACTTTGATCATGTGAATGTGGAAGTCATTTTTTCCTTTGCATTACCCAGAAGGAAGAATAACACTTCTTAGTCGAGGATCCAGAGTTGCAAATAACCTGCAGAAGTTTTGCATACCAGCCAACAAGCCATGAGATATATTAAAATTAAAGAAAATGAAAGCCTTAAATAATGTTTCAGTAATTAAATTCGAACAAACAGCCGAAGCATATCAGGTACCTATCATCACTATAGAGATCAGTATCTGAAAGTGCTCCAACTAAAGTTGATTTTCCCTGAAAGATAAAGGAAATAACCCAAAACTTTATTGCTTTTCTGATTATCTCAAGTAAATCATCCAAAAAAATGCTTCTTGACCACCTACAGCATTTGTGTAGCCAACAACAGCGACAGTTGCTAAACTGCACTCATGCGAGTCTTTATGCCTCTTCCGACCAGCCCTTTGTGAAGCTCTTGTGCGTCGGACCTCTTCAATTTGTGATTCCAAAACACGCCGGCGTTCTAAAATCCTGTGAAACTAACATTTCTTTTAATCATAAAAGGGATCATAATAAGACTGAAAGCAGATTGAAAGGGCAACATGAGAACTGATAATGCAACATATTCATCCCACATAATCTCACCCGAAGGACCAAAATACATATAATAAATCAGATAACACCATCAACAAATTCATACAAATGCAAAAAAAAATTTCAATTTTTCAAGAGAGTAAAAAAGCCCTAGAATGGGAATTGCCCTACATAACACCTTTGTACAGCTTGAGATAGAATTCGGATGGCCTTAGTCCAATAAGAAACAGCAATTGTGAAATTCACGAGGTTTGGTACAAGGTTAGATGAGGACTAATTGTGCAAGTACAAGTATAGACACATAAGAATATAGAGGACTTCTAATTCTTGTAAAAGAAAAATAAATAAAAAAGAGGACTATTTTCCTATAAATCTTGGACATCTACCAATCTGAATATGGCTTACTGCTATTCAAAAACAGTTGAGCATGTTCCTGTAGTTGTAACCTAATAAATCTTTCCCATAAGATTATTGAATTATCACGTGTACAATTGAAATGGAGACTCGAGAGAGAGAGAGAGAGAGAGAGAGAGAGAGATCTGACTTGGTGCTTTGCTAGCTCTCAATAGCTTTCTCAATGTTGGAGAAGAGGACAGAAAGAAAGTAGCCGGCAAGGTTACTCAAATAGTGAATTGAGGGAAGAATTAAATAGAAGATGATCAAAAAAAGGTAAAGCAACAAACTCTTTACTAAGTTCAAGAAAACAAATTCTTTATTGCACTAAGTGAATGTCAAATTGAAACCAAAAATACTTCCGGAAACCCAAAAAAAGGAACATGTAAAAAGGAACGCGTAATGCGTGAAAACAGCAAGTACTTCAGAGTAAAATGAGATGTGGAATATACAAATTGATATACTATTGGGTAGTGCAATGAAGGCTTAACCAAATATTATACCAATGTACATAGTATAGTGCAATGAGGACATAACAGAATTAAAAAAAGTCAATCATTTGACATCCAACTAAAGCTTTTGCTCATTACTTTTGACTCAATCAATTACTTTGTCAAGAATAAGCTTTATCTCCAATTAAAACCAACATTATCTCCAATTAAAACCAACAAAGCATGCATAATTCTACACATTATCATTAGAAGCACACCAGAAAACTTAAAACTCTATTTGGGTTCGAGAGTTCACTAGCCTTGTCTTTGGCAAGTAGGAGGATAACTTTTCCACATAAAAAGACAGACTCAGACTACTATAAGAAGCAATTTCAATTGAGAATACAAGTATCAATTGCACTCAATAAGATACCTCCTCCTTTGGAGATGAAGCTCACTTTCTCCAGCACCACTAAGAAAACCATGTCCTCCACTTCCTCTCCTAAAACAATACACAAGAGTTAGAAAATGTTAATACAAACGGAACCACTGATAGGAAACCTTACTTTTTATCTAAATAAAAATAAATGAACCTTTTAATCTGAGTGTCTGCTTAAAATGGCTATGGTTGTGCCATAACAGTTACACTTGGTTGCACTATGACTGTGTTGAACTTGGTTGTGCTATGAAGTGTCATAACTTGCATTTTTGGTAATGTCTATATTAAAACTGCAGCATCTCAAAGTGGGTGAGGCAACTTCCTAAAAATTTCTATAAGCTATTGTAGTTGTGAGGCATAATTTGCCAAACACATTATAAAAGCCACAACACTCATTTTCATAATTATAGCTTCTAAGGGGAATTTATACCAAATAGACTCTAAACATTAAATAGGTTCTGCCATCAATACTAGCATATAGAGAGGCAAAAACCAAACTAATCACAATTTTTCCATAAGTTAGCTTCGTTGGAGAAAAAGATTTTTAAAAGTTTTCAATGAAGAGAGGGCCTTGACTTAAATATCACATTCATATTCAATTTCTCTCTATGTAAGAGTGAGACTTATGATATCACAAACCTACAATAAACACCCACCCCCCCAACCCCCCCAAAAATGTTATTGTTATTGTCCTAGGCACACCGCCCAGCATGTTGAATCATGTAATTCCGGATTCTAGAGGTCGTGGGCTCACCATGCTAGGTACTAGTCTAACAAAACTCAAGCACTTCCTTACCCCCACAAGGGCCACAACCATGGTTGATGACAACCAAATATTTCGTTCATATCACAATGTCTCACAACCTATTCCTAAACTCTCTTTATTGCATGGACTGCTACCCTAAATGGTTACCAACATAAAAGTTTATTAATGGGTAGCCCTCTAGTTTCTGTGAACTTCGTATTGAGTATCCAAAGCTGTTCTTGAATGAGTGTTTTCAAGATGCCAGAACCAGAATCAATTGGATGATCAGAAGCTTTAGTTGGTCCACAATGCATCTGAAAGGGATCTTAATCCAAGTTTATTTCTAGAAATTGTCTTGGTTTGCTGCTGTTGATGACATTTGGAGATACATGGTGCTGAAGCAATCTCAGATAAAATGGTGCACAATATGAAGTTCAGGCTTTTTCCATTGCCTGGTGTGGAGAGAAAATTTGTAAGAGAGAGGCATATGGAAATGCACATCTATTGGGTATTATGCAAGTAATCTCTTTGCATCTGCTTTGTTCAGAAACAGTTTTTCAATGTGTCCACTACAGTCAAGCAATAAAAGCTCGCTTACTAATTGAACTTGAAGAGATTTCATGCTCCACTACTATTTTTTGTAGTGACCTGCATCAAAGCCATGCACATTTGCCCAAGAGAAGTACTCAACTCAAAGTCAATCCCACTATGTGAGAGTTGGGGCTAGCAATTTCCAAATGCACTGGTGTGGCACATGATGAAGTTAATCTAGACTGATAAATCGAAGACAACAGAAAAATACTTATAGAGTGCATTACAAGTGCAGACCCTTTTTAGAAGACTCTTATAGTGTCCCTTGTCCATAATAGTAAAGTAAGGAGAATCACAAGATTGACTCATGTCACGAGCCAAACAAGCGTGTAACATTTAGCATGAGTAAATTGCTAGCAGCTTTACCATTAGATTGTCCCTATTTATATACAATTAAGGAATATATCTTAAATTGGTTCCTATCAAACAGCAAAGAGACATATATATATGCTAACTACAAAGCCTAATACTCTGCATATCACAGTTTCCAATAATGAGCAACTGATGCAGATAAAAAATAGAGAAACTGAAGATGATGGAACTCTGGGTACTTTGACATTGACAAGAAACATCAGCAGTGTGTTAAATACTCCCACACATGCAAAACAGATTTTGTCCAGAATATGCATAATAATTGAAGGCACAGGTGACAACATGAAGCCATCTGACCAAAACAGGAAGAGTGGCCTCACCCTCGTGCACTAACAACTTCAGCCTCACCTCCTACTCCAAATGCGTATCTTCCATCAGGGCCACGAACACGAACAAGCCTAGTTTTCTTGTACATTAAGGCTGCTAGTTCAGCCTTCAACCACAAAAGGTATGATAAATTATCGAACCAGACCGTTTTACTAGATATATTAAGAATCAAAGACCACAAAAGGATCGTTCTCAATAAGGGTAATCTTATATAGCACCTGTAGCTTTGCCTCCTTTGTGAATGCATGAGCATTGAAGATCTCTATGATAAGACCCACGCGGTCTAGTACTGGTTTACCCCAGCGCCTCTGGCACATGAAAAAGTAGAATACTTAAAGCCAAATGCAATTCATAACCAAAAATCCTAGCCCCAGATCATATATGACTAGAAGAAAACATGCATCACCTCCAAATTCCTCAACTGAATCCCAGACAAGTTTGTGTTGACAAAAACAGCATCAACCTCACCCTGCAAATTGGCATCTTTCACTAAGTTAGCGATCCAACGCTTAAGAAAATGGCCTAATCAAGGATAAAGCAACAAATTCTTGCCTTGGTCTCCGCTTCATTCAAATGGATTTTAATCGTGTCCACAGTGCCGGGTCCAAAATAGGTGTCTGCTCAAAGTAGAACAGAACCACAAGAAACTCAGAACCGAAGCTAGAGCTAGAAGGGCACTTCCACACACATTAAGCCACAAACATTCCCCAAGAAACTAGCCGAACGTTAAAAAAGAAAAACTCAATCTTCCACCCATTCAGTCGCATTTTCGCGTCAGCACTAAGCTGGGCAACCGCAGCTAAAAGAGCTCAAGAACCGACCGAACCTGCACGGGCCCGGTGGGACCGGACGAGCGGGTTCTGCACGAGGGCGTGGGGAGGCAGGGCCTTGTCGAGGAAGTCGGTGTCGAAGAACCCATCCCGCTGGTCCTCAAGGGAGTTCGCGAGGCAGAGGGCCTCGTCCAGCTTCGCCCGCAGGAGGGTGTCGGGCCGGATCCGCGGCTGGACCACGAAGAGCCGGGGCGGGCTCCTCGGGTCCCTGTTGATCAGCGACTCGCCTCCTCCTCTTCCGCCGCCGCCACCATCCTCCCCGCCGCCGTCGCCGCCGCGCGTCCAGGTGCGGGAGAAGGGGCGAGCGAGGAATTGGAATGGCGAGGGCGGGCGCAGGGGCGTCGGGAGAGGAGCGAGGTGGCGTCGACAGAGAGAAGAAGCTGCTCTGAGCATCTCTCTTCGAGGGGTTTAAGGTGGTCTGAGCATCTGCCGTATAAACTTCACTTGGAGCAAGGGGATTTTATCACTCAAAATCTTAAACTAGTATAATTATGGTAAATTATCTCAAATTAATTTTTTTGATTATCAAAAACTTTAAATTGATATTTTTTTAATACTATAAAAATTACAAATCGATATATTCGTGACAAATTTCAAATTAGTTTCAAGATTATCAAAATTTAACAAAATTAACGTAGGGTAACATTATTATAAATGTACTATCTGAGGTTAAATTAGCTTGGGTAAATTCGTAGTATGTGTATTAAAAAAATGGTATGTGAATTTCATGTGTAACATTTCTAAATTAAATTATTAATAGAAAGTCTGAATACATTGAGAATAAAAAAGCAATGTGACAAACTTTATTTACTGCGTATACAAAATTTCTAACATAAATTGATTTATAGTTAGAAATTGATTTCTCAATTTCTGTTTCTGAAATTAAGAAGTTAAAAATTTTAGTTTCTGATTTCTTCTTCAAATATATTTATGAAATAGAAATCTGTTCCAGAAATAGAAAAATCAAATTGTATTATCAAACGGATTTTTGTTTTAAATCTGTTCTAGAGAATAAAGAAACAGAGAAATAGAAGAAGTATAAATTTTATCATACGCACTCTTGGTCACTCTCCTGCATGGTTCTTTTGATTCCTCTCTCCCTCGTCCCTCTCCACTATTTTGACTCGCTCACTTGTTTGATAGGCAAGTAAATGGTAACTTGAGAATTCACATGCAAGCAAAGATGTTGAAGCTGAAGAAGCTACAACCAGGAGCAAATAGGAGCACGACCCTTAGGAGGAGCAACAGACCCATCGTCACTAAGGCTGCGCATGATAAAATTTCTGAAACAGAAATTGATTTCTGGCCAAAAATTAATTTTTCAATTTCTATTCCCTCAGTAAGTTTAGAAGCGAAAGAAATTCGTTTGATAACGACTCAAAATTTCTATTTAAAACAAAATCCGTTTGATAATAGAAAAAAAAATTTCTTTTCTATGAATCATGTTGTCCCCATCCTTTTACCTCACTCTTCTTGGTGCTTATGATGGTAATTTAATTTGATAAAAGTTGATAAATCACTTTAATTTATACTTGGTAATTCGATAGAGTAGTTAGGAACTTCAAAACATTAGCAATTTATGTAAATAAAAGCTAGTAATTAGTATAAAAAATGCTAATATGCAAACTATAGAAGATTTGGTATTTTCAAATGCTAATATGCAAATAATGAATGTATTTATTCTCCTCATTCAAGATTCGGGTTTAAGTCACTACACTTTTTTGCATTCTTTTGAGATCACAAAGTGATTTTATGTTAGGTACTAGTTGACATGGAGGGAGGCGCAATTTGCGAGCGATTCGAAATTAATAAAATGAAAGTTGTGCTAGAAATAGAAATTGATTAGATAACAACATATGAAATCCTCAAATACAAAATAATAGTCGAAATAATACTAATACATTACAAAAGTTGAAAATACAATTTCATGAAATTTCCGACATATTATTCCCTTGCCATTTTATTGGCAATGGTTTTCCTAAGCATATTTATTTGGTTTCCTTTCTCGGTCAACTAAATGTTTACAAACTCATCCTGCGTAGGTTCAGCCATGTACATCGGATCTCCATATAGGGAAAAGTTCTTATCCATCTTGTCTTGATCGCGGATGTAATTATGGATGGCACAACATGCAATTACGATATGTGCTTACTTTCGAAGTGCAAATGAGGGCATGTGCCTCAAAATGAAAAAGCGATTATTCAATTTCCCAAATGATCTTTCAATGACATTCCTTAAAGAAGAATGCCTATAGCAATAATATCATCATAATTGCAACTTAAAAACATAAATAAACAAAGTCTCAAATACATAAGTCATGAAATGAAATACATAAGTCATGCATGTTTCTTAAACAAAGTCTCAAAAAAAAATTCAAAAAAAAAATTTTTATTTCTATTTCAGAAACAGAGAAGTTACAATTTCTAGCTTCTGATTTCTCCCCCAAAACAATTTCAAACAGAAATCTGTTTTAAAATAGAGAAATTAATTTGCGTTACCAAACGGATTTACATTCCAAACCCGTTCCTAATGAACAGAAAACAGAGAAATCAAGAAACATAAATTTTATCATGCGCAGCCTAATGAGCTATCACTTCACACAGAAGTTCGGGAAAGGAAGATTCGAGCTTGAGCTCATAGCATTCGCAAAACGCCCTAATTCTCGAAATGGGTATGGCATGAGAAGGCTCTTCATTGAAAGGGAAGTGAGAAAGATGAGAAGAAAGAGGTGAAAATCTTGCACAACATTAAAAGAAATTTTCCTAATCTCAGTTCGATCACGTCTACTGCTTGACTTAAAAATTTAGCACCGACTCATCGTATATCGAAGGTAATATTTTTTCTCTACTTCTCTCTGGTTAACGACTCTATTGCTTGTTAGGGTTTTGGGTGTTCTTTTTTTTCTTTTCCCCATTTTTTGCTTCCCTATAAGTTGGGTTTTAACCTTATAAGTTGGGGATATGTCACTGATATCAAAAGCTTGACTGGTGAATCTATGTTTGAGTCGTTTCTGATCCAGTGAAAAGGCCAATTAATATTGTGATATCATGGCAGCTAATGCACTATTTTTGTTAATTATTACAAGAACCCTTGATCATACACCCGTATTATAATTTATTTATTTTTGGTTTCTTGATCTAGAGAATTGAAGAGATTTTGTGAATCTTCCAAACCCCCAAATTTATATCATTAATTAATATTTTGATAGAACAGGGCTTTATTTGGATAACATAGTAATGATAGCTTATGCCACAAAGTGGGACGAAGATGGGTTTCGAAAGATTTCCGGAGGATATTAGTAGGATTTACATTACTTTGATCTCGAAAAATGTTTAAAATCTCAAGAAAGGTCTCTCTTGTCTCTTTATGCTTATGCGTTATTTTCAGTTTCAAATTTCATTAAAGAGTGCCTTACGACATTCGGTGAGAGTTTGGAGTGTAAATTACCTTTAAGAAATCATATTGCTATCGTAACGTACTAGACAATAACATGGTTACAAGCTTGGATAATTTTTTTTTTTTATATCCAGTGAGTCTGTACTGTTTATGAATTTTCCAAACCCCTTGAATGTATATCAATAATTGACATTCTGATGGTATGGGACTTTATTTGGATAACTTAGTGACAATGGCTTATGCCATGAAGCCAACGAAGATAGTCTTGGATTATCTGAGGACCACATCAGTGGGTTTTGTATTACTTTGATCTCAAAGAATATTAAATATCTCGAGAAAAATCCCTCTTGTCTCTTTATGCTTTCGTTTTTTTCCATTTTGATTTCATTAAAAGAGTTCCTTTACGACGCTTGATAAGGGTTGGATTGTAAATTACCTTTAGGAAATCATATTGCTATTGTAATGTACTAATAAAAAGATAACATGGTCACAAACTTGGATGGGTTCGTTTATCCAGTGAGTCTCTCTATTGATTTATAAATCTTCCAAACCCCCTTGTTTATAACATTAATCAAAAATATGATATTATGTGGCGTTATTTGGATAACATAGCGGTGATGGCTATCCGCCGAAGATAGGCTTGGAGGATCTTATGACCCTGGTGGTTGGTATCTAAATTATTTTGATCTCAAAGAATGTTAACAAGTTCGAGAAAGACTATGCATTAGTTTCCATTTTGGATTTCATTGAAAGAGGGCCTTTATGACACTCAACATGGGTTGGAGTGTAAATTACCTTTAGGAAATCATATTGCTATTGTAACATACTAAAAAGATAAAAACGGCCACAAGTTTGGATGGGTTTTTATATCTATTGAGTCTTTGGACAGTTTATGAATTTTCCAAACCCCCTAAGTTTATATCATTAATTGATATTATGATAGTATGTGGCTTTATTTGGATAACCTAGTGACGATGGCTTATGCCAGGAAGCCGACGAAGATAGGCTTGGAGTGTTTTGGGATCATATCAGTAGGATCTAGATTACTTTGATATCGAAGAATATTTAAAATCTTGAGAAAGGTCTCTCTGTCTTTTTATGCTTGAGTTATTTTCAGTTTTGGATTTCATTAAAAGAATGCCTTTTCGACACTCGAAAAGGGTTGGAGTGTTATTACCTTAACGAAATCATATTGCTACTGTGACGTACTAAAAAGATAAGACAGTCACAAGCATAGATGAGTTTTTTTATATCCAGTGAGTCTGTGTAATGTTTTATGAATTTTCCAAACCTCTTGAGTTTATATCATTAATTGATATTATGATAGTATGTGACTTTATTCAGATAACCTAATGATGATAGCTTATGCCATGAAGCCATTGAAGGTAGGCTTGGAGGTTCTCAGGACCATAGGATCTGAATTGCTTTGATATCTAAGAATGATAAATATCTTGAAAAATGTCTTTCTTGTCTATTTATGTTCATGCGTTATTTTCCGTTTCAGATTTCACTAGAAAAGAGTGCTTTTAAGACACTAGATAAGAACCACTGGGGGTTCGCCTCGGTGGTCATCCTTTCAACTTGGAAGGGGGAGGTTGGGGGTTCAAATTCCCACATTCTCAGGGAGGATTGGGGTGGGGACGATTTCATTTCAGGAGTAGGTTTCGACTCCCACGTGCTGCAATGAGGCAAAGATAAAAGTCTGAGAGTGAGTGTTAGAGTAAAATTAGAGTAGGACCGATCGAAAAAAAGAAAAGAAAAAGACACTAGATAAGGGTTGTAGTGTAAATTAACTTTAAGAAATCATATTGTTATTGTAACGTACTAAAAAGATCATACGGTCACAAACATGGATGGGTTTTTTATATCCAGTGAGTCTCTATATTGTTTTGTGAATTTTCCAAACCCCTTGAATTTATATCATTAATGGATATTATGATAGTATGTGGCTTTATTTGGATAATCTAATGATGATGGCTTATGCCATGTAGCCAATGAAGATAGGTTTGGAGGATCTTAGGACCATATCAGTAGGATCTGAATTACTTTGATATTGAAGAATGATAAATGTCTTTCTTGTCTCTTTCCGTTTCAGATTTTGTTAGAAAAGAGTGCTTTTGCGACACTCTATAATGGGTGCACTGTAAATTACCTTTAGGAAATCATATTACTATTATAATGTCCTAATAAGAAAATATGATCACAAGTATAGATGAGTTTTGTATATTTATTGAGTCTCTATATTGTTTTATGAATTTTCAAAACCCTGCGAATCTATATCATTAATTGATATTATGACAGCATGTGGCTTTATTGGATAAGCTAATGATGATGGCTTATGCCACGAAGCTGATGAAGATAGGCTTGGAGGATCTTAGGACCATATCAGTAGGATCTGAATTACTTTGACATTGAAGAATGATAAATGTCTTTCTTGTCTCTTTATGTTCATGTGTTATTTTCCATTTCGGATCTCATTAGAAAAGAGTGCTTTTACGACACTCGATAAGGGCTGGAGTGTAAATTACCTTTAGGAAATCATATTGCTATTTTAACGTACTAAAGTATAACATAGTCACAAGCTTTGATGAGTTTTCTATGTCTAGTGAGTCTCTTACTATTTTATGAATTTTCCGAATACCTAAGTTTATAACGTTAATTGGTATTCTGATAGTAGGTGGCTTTATTTGGATTACCTAGTGACAATGGCTTACGCCACGAAGCTGATGAAGATAGGCTTGAAGTATCTCAAAGACCATATCAATAGCAACTAAATTAATTCGATCTCGAAGAATGTTAAAAAACTTGAGAAGGTCTCTTTTGTCTCTTTATACTTATGTGTCATTTTCCATTTCGGATTTCATTTAAAAAGTGCCTTCATGACACTCGATGAGGGTTGGAGCATAAATTACCTTTAAGAACTCATGTTGCCATTGTAGAGTACTAAAAAGATAACGCGGTCAGGATTTTGGATGGATTTTTTATATCCAATGAGTCTTCATATTGCTTTTAGGTTCCAAGAACTCCTTCTGCTCTTGCTAATGAGTCCAACCTGTAGTTTCTTTCTGCTTAGTAATTTGCTTAGTTGTATAGTTGTTTTATTGGTGTACAAGACAATCTCTTTGCTATAGACTAACTTACACAATGTGTGGAACAGTAACTAATGCTTTTTCAATGCTCTTAATGTTGGTAAACTCCTTATACAGCCAAAATTGAAAAAATATAATAAAAAATTTAAGAATAGTTTGAAAAGAAATTGTCCAGGTTAGTGTTGATCATGTCATATAAGACATTCAAAGTCTATGTAAGAGATTTTAAGTTAAAATTGGTTAGATGGACTTTATTAGCAAAACATAAAAATGTTTATAACTCAATTAGCACAATTAAAAAAGTTTAGGATTGAAATTTAGAATTTTTTCGACAATTTTCCCTGTAATAAACTTGACCTATGCACATTTTTTTTTTTTTGGTGAATTCACAAATAGCTTAATTGACCATTTTCATAAGTAAACTATGTCATTGAGAATAATCTTTTCTAGAGAGAGAGAGAGAGAGAGAGAATAATCTATAGAAATTGAAATATATGTGTGTAATGTATTTTCTATGCTACCGGTTAAAGCAAATCGAATGACTACTTCCACCTCAAATTTTTACAGCAAAGTTCCACGGAATGCCATGAGTTATCCCATCATATGGAAGGTTTTGTCAATTTTCAACATGTTGACTACGCGCACAGTCAGAAAACTCAATCCATTGAAATTTGTAATATTTCTTACTGAGTAACTTATCAATATACGTGCCACATTCGTAGAATCCTTCTGAATTAAGTATTTTCCACGTATACTTTGGATATCACCTAAAATTATCGCTCATAATATGGGATTCAATAACAAGGAAAGTCACGAAGAAATTCAAAATCATTATCCTAAGAGATAAGAAGACATTTAATGACGGTCCATAACGGTAGTGCTCGAGAAACGAAATGGTGCCAATGAAAACAGCCGTTGAATGGCTTTTCCCTTATATCGACCCTAAAATATGATACTCACCATTATTACCCATAAATGCTGTCATTACTACTCTTGACCGGCAAGGATTACGTGCAAAGTTCTCGTGATCTCATGTTTCTGATCTCTTCCTTAAAGATAACAAAGGGAACTAGGAATATGTGGAGATGGGTTGTTAGGATTTACTGTCCGAAAAGAACACTTGCAATAGATATTTCAAAAAGAGATTTGAAATCTCTTATTTCCCAAACAAACGTGCCTTGTCTTTTATATCCCGATCAAACGAGTATTTAGCACCATGGAGCAGCAAGAGAAAAAAACATGAACTTTGAAAACCCTTATCAGTCTCTCTAGAGCCTCTAATCTCATGGAGACACCAAAGGTCCTGGTAGCCAGGAAGACACTTTACCACAACTTCATACCCACCAAAGCTGAGGAGGAGGCCGAGAAGGCCCGCAACGTGTCCCACCAAGTGACCCGGTTCGTCATAGAGACCTACCACTTCGGCTTGCCGCAGCTGTTCCCCGACCCCAACTACCCGTGGCTGATCCGGAAGGCTGTCAGCGACAGCGAGATCACGACGGGGAAGCTTGTGCTCTCGTGCGACGACACCTTCGGCCATGTGTTCCACTACTGGTCGGTCGAGATGTGCAATCACGTGGAAAAGGGCGGCCGGTACCTGGTGGCGCTGGTCGACTTCACTGACGAGAAGAGCCCGAAGAGGTACCAGAGTGAGAACACCTTCCTGGAGCGGGGCATGAACGGGACCTACCTCCTGGGGTGGCTCGACATAGTCCACAACCGCCGCTTGATCCGCGATGAGGTCAAGCCCGTCCATGAGGTCGGGTTGTTTTGGGATGTCCGATCCGGGAGTTTTTACTTCAAGATTCTCCGATGACACAGCTAGGGCGTTCGGTTGTTATGTGTGCTTTTTTTTTTTGCTCCTTTTCTGGTGCTTTTTAGTTTTTTTTTTTTTTTTCTCGTGTAGCATTTGAATGCCCTTTTCCTTTAGATTGCTCTTTGTGTGTTTTTTCTTTAATTTCAATATGTGGGCATGGTTATAAGAATTCCGAAAGGACATCTTCAGTGATCTAGAGAGTATAAGAACTTCCGGCAAATGAGGGGTTGGTAGTCATGTCTTGCACATCGATGCAAAAACCTTTGAGCGGAAAATTCCCCTCTGATTTTAATTTTTCGACAATATGGAAAAAGGTGCACCCCAATTACATCTTGAATTCAAAACAACCTGGGAAAAGTATTAAAAAAATTCCTAAACCTATTGCACAAATACTTATTCAATCATAAACCACCATTTTAATTTTAAACATTTTCACCTTGATACAAGCCAATTTAGGCCAGAAAACGACCCTGGGCAACATGGACATTTTTTAAATAATAATTCAACATATTTTTCAATTATTGTTCTGTTCTCTTTTTATTTTTTTTCTTTCTTTTTTCTTTTCATTTTGGCTAGCGAGGGCCAGCAAGCCCTCATCAGTCGCAGGTGAGGTAGGGCAATAGTCTTCGAGTAGGTGAGGCAATGAGCTTCCCTAGGTCTGGCAATAGTCTTCGAGCATCAAGTGAGGCAATGAGCTTGCCTAGGTCTGGCAATAGTCTTCGAGCAGCAGGTGAGCCAACCCTTGCCCGGTTCTGGCGATAGCCTGCAGGTGAGGTAGCCCTCGTTGAGATCTAGCGATAGTCTTTGGGTGATAGGTGGGGCAGTGAGCTTGCCTAGATCTGGTAACAGTCTTTGGGTAGCAAGTGAGGTAGCACTAGCCCAAATTTGGCGATAGCCTTCGGGTAGCAATGGCCCTTTAGCCTCGCCCCCCAAAATGAAGAGGAAAAAGAAAGAAAAAAGAAAAAATTATCAAAAATATCCACAATAGCATTGATTACGCCACGTAATACGGTTGATATCCACTTTAATACCTAAATTGAAAGGGTTATGATTAAATTGGTAAAGTCGTTCTCTCTCTCTCTTTCCGAGTATTTCATGTATCAAAATTTTCTTTTGTTTAACTTTTTTTTTTTTTTAAAGTGGATACATCTTTTCAATGATGGGGAGTTACACAACAAGTGTAATAAGGAGAGTGAAAGGAGCAAATGCAATAAATAGCTTAGCCTAATGGTGGAAAAAAATAGTGCTAATATTGCCTCCTAAGCAAAATGGCTAAAAACACTTTCAAACCTCTAAAATTCGTCCGTTTATAATCTCTTTAAATAAATAGATATGTATAAATCTATATAATATGGTCATCATATTACTGATGTAGATTATTCACCAACCAGTCTATCCAAAATAATACGGAAATAACTTAGCAACGCATAAAATAACAAAAAGACAAGATAAAAAGTTGTAGAGGGATTTTAAATTTTATAGCAATCATTAGCTTTTTTCTATTATCTATTTATTGTTGGTGATGTAATGTAATGTCGATCTCTTAAATTTGAAGTACAAATTATCTTCTAATTTCATTGACCAATTATAGACTGTTCGAAATTACTAAATATCCCTACTCAACTACAAAATTCACAACGGCCTTTTGAACTTTTTGTGATAGATGATGCCTCTGATCGTTCAAATCCAGCAATAGCATAAAAATATGACTTAATGATTCTACCATGGAATACGAAATATCCGCACCAGTCTGATTTTTCAAGTCTCTCCAATAAAAGAAGTGCATCTTAATCAATATTCGGATTATGACAAAAAGAATTAATCAATATTTGGATTCTTCGGAATTTCATATATTTTTCTTTCGATTTCTGTGTAGGTGCGCGAGTGTCACTTTTTTATTTTATTTTATTATCTTTCTTCTTCCAAATAGTAGAGTGTCCAACCTATATTTGACGGGATAAGTACACTAATAGTGTCATAAGTTGTGTACGGCGCTCACTTTGGTGCCAAAAGTTTCCACCGGATCACTTAAGTGCCAAAGTTTGAAAAACGCTCACTTTGGTGCCAACTTCGGTCTGGTTGGCTGGAAATCTGACGTGACACATTTTTTATTAATTTTGAAGTTGATGTGGCTCACTCAAGAGTACAGTCAGCATCCTAACACCAAAACGACGCCGTTTGGTGTCTCCCCCAATTCAAAACCTTAACACCAAAACGACGCCGTTTGCCATCCTCAAAGGCCCCCGTGCTCAGCAGCCAAGGCTCCAACCACGACCCCAATCCTGAAGATGGCCACTCGGCGGCCGCAGCTCCGACCTCGACCCCAACCTCGACCCCGACTGTGACGATGGCCACTCGGCGGCCGCGGCTTGGACCTCGACCCCAACCCCGACGATGGCCACTCGACGGCTGTAGCTCAGACCCCGACCTAGACCTCGACAATGGCCACTCGGCGACCACGGCTTCGACCCGGACCCTAACCCTGACCCTGACCCCAACCCCAACGATGGCCACTCGGCAGCCACGGCTCCGACCCCGACCCCGACCCCGACCCCGACCCCAACCCTAATGACGGCCAATTAGCAACCAAGTCAAAGGCTATGATCTAGCTGGTGCTCAGGGAGGCCGCCGACGAGTGTGCCGCCATTGATGTCTCCCTCTCCATCTCCGATCTCCTTGACGAGTGCTTGGCCTGCGTCTTCCAGTATTTAGGCTCCGCTGACCGAGGCTGGTGCTCCCTCATGTGCCATCGAGGGCATCCGAACAGCGTCGAGCAATGGTTGCTGAGCGAGCGACGACGGCCAAGTGACGGCGAAGCGACGACGGCCGAGCGACGGCGAAGGCTGAGCAACGAAACCCTAATTTCAATCCCCAAATAAAAAGAAAAAAAAAAAAAGATCTCCAAATGAGTTAAACGATGTCATTTTTGTGAGGCCATCCATGTAGGATGGCAAAACGACGTCGTTTTCTTAAGGAGGACCGAAAACGATGTCATTTAAGGCCTTGTCGATTTTTTTTTTTTTTAAAGCCACGTAATCATTTTGGCCGGAATCTTTCGCCGGTGGCACCAAAGTGATCATTTTTCCTTCGATTTGACACTTAAGTGATCCAACGGAAGCTTTTGGCACCAAAGTGAGCGCCGTACACAACTTATGACACCATTAGTGTACTTATCTCTATATTTGACTATCCAATTAATTCCTGCAGGATGAGACAGGTTCAATAATCAGAAATATAGAGATAGGTACTACCGGGAAGGCTCAAGGAAATTAAATATGATGCTTTTAAAGTCATTCATTTTTTGAGAAAGAAACATACTTTTCCACTACAGTAATTCCTTCAAATTGTCGACTCTTAGTTTTTATGTTGAGCAAACTTGCCAGTCCGAGTCTAATAGCCGGAATACACAAATCAATACTATTGGAAGGGCCGATAAAGATACGAAAGTACGTAAGTATGATGTTCTAAAGCCGTTCATTGATCGAGGAAGACAAACATACTATCCTCTAGAGTAATTCCTACAAACTGTTGGCTCTCACTTGTTATGTTGAGCAAACTTGCCAATTCAGATTTAATAGCTGGAAATACACAGATTTGTACTATTGGGAAGGCCCAAAAAAATACGTAGGTATGGTGCTTTTAAAACCATTCATTGATCGAGGAAGACAGACATACTTTCCACTAGAGTATCCCTTCAAATTTTCGGCTCTTAGTTGTCATGTAAGCTTAGATAAATCTCCACTTTCAAAGAAGGGAACAACTGGGATCTCATTATTGTTACTCATAAGCGAAATAGCAAGCAACATTCTTGTTAATCTATATCTCTATCCCTCGGCAAAGACATACCTTCGCAATTAAACTTCTCTCTGCAGATAAAGTACTCAAGAATCATCGTACGAAGAAAAAACTTGGAATTATCAGGTTCTAAAAGAGGTCTGAAATCTTTTTAAGTTTGAAATCTTTTTATTTCCTAAACAAACGTGCATCTTCTTTTCACCTATATATTTATAACATTCGTAACATCCAAAATATAGAACCATAAACTTTGAAAACCCTAATCACTCTCTCTATAGCTCAAGCACATAGAGGAGACACCAAACACTCCATTATGATGGCGAAGATATGGTTCTACAATTTCATCCCCACAAAAGCCGAAGAAGAGGGCACGAAAGCGCAAAACATGCACTACCAAGTGACCCGGATCCTCGTCGAGATCAATGACATCGGCCCGGGGTAGTTCCTCGCCGACCCCAACTACCCGTGGCTGATACGGAAGGCCGTCGGCAGCAGTGAGATCATGACGGGAAAGCTCATGCTCTCGCACAAAGACATCTTTGATCACGTCTTCCGCTACTGGACACTCGAGATGTGCAACCACGTGGTGATGGGAGGCCGGTACCTGGTGACGCTAGTTGACTTCACCGACGAGAAGAGCCCTCGGGGTTACCAGAGCGAGCACACCTTCCTGGAGTGGGGACCGAACGAGACCTACCTCCTGGGGTGGCTGGACATTGTCCAAAATCATTCAACTCCGGCGACGAGGTTGGGCTGCTTTGGGATATTCGGACTCAAGTTTTTCACTTTAAGTTGCTGCGAAGAGGAGACTGAATTTTGCAAGAGATATAACCTTAGGGCTGCGTCTCCCTCTCTCGCTCTCTCGCTCTCTCGCTCCCTATCTCCTTTTTCCCTTCCTCTCGTGCTTACCTTCTTCAAGTTGCTTTATAGCATTAGGATGCACAAGAGTCTTTTCCTCTTTTGCAAAATTCGACACTAACATGTTTTTTATTTTTTTAAATTTCGTTTTGTTGGTATTGTTACCGGAATTCCAAATGCACTCTCGTGTGTATGTGGATGGAATTAGGGATGAGCAATGGTCTTGGGATCCAGTTTGGATGGCCGGTTTTTAGAACCTTTTGAAGCCTCTTTTCAAAGGCATATTTCGTCACCCATCGGGAATCAACCGTGGTCTTCAACATAAAAAACCAATAACACAACCGCTTGTTTTTATAGTAAAATGGTGGAACTTTTATATTTCATTATAAGAATTTGGTCTTTTACCCACAACATAAAACGGGTCGATTCCCATGTAGATTTGGGAACCGGATCAGCCCAGGCTCCATAAATGTCTGTTTTGGTTTCCAATTTCAATTTTTTGTATTCGGGGAATTGACTTACCTTGAAACCGGTCATTGTAGGTGAGATGACTGAAAGGGCTCGTTCACACACCTAGAGGGGTGAATAGGTGTATATTAAAAATTTATTCATAAGACTTAATAAATTAAATTGCCTTTTTAAAAGATTGACTAGGGAAGTTATGACATCTAGATTTTCGGGTTCTAATTTCGACTGGATAAATAGGGCCGTTTTTTATTCAGTTGAAGCCAGGGATTGTGAAATTGGGATGCAAGTGGGCTACATTGGTAAGGAAAAATACCAATTGGAATGATGAGGTGTTGAATGAAATTATGGGAGTCAATTTAAATTGAATCAAGAGGGATTAAGGTCCAATTGGGAAGAAAACTTAGCAAAATTCGTATGCCACCTCTACCCCCACATTTTGGCCTACCTTAAAGCTTCTAGAAGGGGCATTTTTGGCAAGGAAAAGTGAGTGTAAGATAGCTGGAATGGTGGGGGCGAGAGAGAGAGAGAGAGAGAGAGAGAGAGAGAGAGAGAGAGAGAGAAAACCGGTTTTTCTTCTCTCCTCCATTGAGCATCTCCATGTTCTTCCCCTTTCTTTGGGTTTCTTCTTCAGCAACAACCGAAGACCAGCGAAGCAGAAGCAGCTGCGGCTTCTACCATTGTCACCCACCGAAGCTGGAGCCACCGCTGCTGCTCCGCGGCCGGCCGCGCCTCACCGCACGCCCTCCACCTCTCCCCCTTTTGCTGTCGCGTCTCTTCTTTTCCTTCTTCTTCGGTGGCTATCCGACGTCCCAACAAATTTGGGATGGACGCCGGAGCAGCCAACGCCACACACGCGACGCCACCGACCTCCGCCTGTCGTTGCCCTCACATGCCACTGCTACCGCACGCCTCTGCTCATCTCAGCCGTCGGTCTCTGCTCGTACGT
Source organism: Eucalyptus sideroxylon x Eucalyptus melliodora (assembly GCA_016097485.1). Taxonomy (NCBI): domain Eukaryota; kingdom Viridiplantae; phylum Streptophyta; class Magnoliopsida; order Myrtales; family Myrtaceae; genus Eucalyptus; species Eucalyptus sideroxylon x Eucalyptus melliodora. The sequence continues at coordinate 22,370,762 of CM027831.1, read as the reverse complement.
CCAGGAGGGGCAGGCTGTTCGACTAGTTCAGGCCGCGGTTCGGCCACCTCCGGCCACCGTGCACCGTCGCCTCGACCCACCGGAGGTCCCTCGCCCTCCGCCGGCCCTGTCCAGCTCAACTTAGCCTCGGATTCGACCCCAACTAGTAGTGGACAAAGAAGAGAAAAATGGGTATGGCAGCGGACGTTTGGCCCGTTTTGGCTGTCTTCCTGAGCCCGGATGCTCGGCCCTCTTTAAGGAAAGTCGATCCTCGCGTCGAGCCTGTCGTTTTGAGTGAGTTTTGCTCACTAATGCTTTCTTAGTTTGCTAATTACACTTAAAAGTTGATTAGTGTTAGTTAAGTGTAATTAGGTGGTTAGATTAGAATGGATTAGCGATTATTAGTTAATTTCATTGCATATTAGTTAGGTGGTTAGTATACTTAGATAGAGAATTACCTATATTATTTATTGGATGCTTCGTGGGATTTTTCCCGACCTTTATCAGGTGTTAATTAGGCAATTCGGGCCTAAATGGTATTTTTAGGAATTAAATATTAATTTTCGAAATAATTTATTTAATTATTTATTTTTCGAAAATTCAACTGGGATGGCCAATGACCGGGATTTTATGCTGATGATCGTGGCACAGTCCGTTTATTTAATTGAGCTTTATATTGTGCTAAATTGAATTTATTGTATTTATTTATTTATTTTTCGAAATTAATTATTTAATTATTTATTTTCCGGAAATTCAATCGAGATGACCGGTGACTGGAATCTCGTGCTGATTGTCATGGAGTAGTCCCATTATTTATTTGAGCTTTAATTTGTGTCGAATTGATTTGGCGGTGCATTTTGAAGTTATGTTCTTAAATAATGCAATTTTGGCTATGTGATTGGGGATTGGTCGAGTATCAGTTGTTAGTATCGAAAGTGAGTTAGTAAATCACCTGAAGAATACACGTGGCCTGGTGAATTGGAGTGTCACCTGGGAAGGACACGTGGCTCGGTGACAGAGTATGGCATCGTGGGAAGGGTCGGGTGGGATCGTAAAGCCACTAAATCTTGGAAAGGTCGGGTGGGACCATAAAGCCACTAGATCTTGAGAGGGTCGGGGTGGGACCGTAAAGCCACTAAACCTTAGAAAGGTCGGGTGGGACCATAAAGCCACTAAATCTTGGAAAGGTCGGGTGGGACCATAAAGCCACTGAATCTTGGAAAGGTCGGGTGGGACCGTAAAGCCACTGAATCTTGGAAAAAGTCGGGTGAGACCGTAAAGCCACTAAATCTAAGAAAATTACTTGGTGGAGCCGTGATTACCACATATAAATGAGTTGCGCCCTAAAGACCGTGATTTATATTTGGAAATTGAGTTGGAATAATTGAAATGACCGTGAGTGGTCTTGTTGGTACGTAATCGATTAGGTCGATTGATCGTCGCCTTGATTTGATGTTGTGGATTGAATGATTGAATGGAGATGACCGTGAGTGGTCTTCTTGGTGTGTAATCGACTAGGTCGATTAGATCGATGCTTCGATCTATGATGTGATTGCTTGGGTGCTTATTTGATCTATGCTAATATGCATGTGGAATCTGAGGCTAAGGTAAGCCCTCTGACTCATGTTGTGCATAGGCAACCCTAAGGTGTATTAGTTTACTAATTGGGTCATAGTCTCATCTCGGTTTAGGGAAAACATTTCAGGACCCTGATGAAGAACCTGAGGAGAAATAACTCGAAGAGGAGTATCTGAAGGAGAACCCCGAGGATGATCTAGAGTAGGATCCTGATGACTTTTGCTATAGAATCAATTTGAGTAGAAACCAATCGTTTTGGTATGGCTTGTATATGAACATAAGGGTGTTGGTTTTCAAGTTCAATTTCCTAGTCCTACTTGTATATCCCATTGCTTTATTGTCTGGGAATTTATAACTGCTTCCACATGTGCTATTAAAAATGAAAAGGGTCGGCGATATGTAGTTCTGGGATATCGCATTACAAAATTGACCAAGCTTGAAGGATGGTCACGTGACCGAGAGTCAGGGCGTGACAAAAGTAAACTACTTTGAATAATTCTATAAAACAATTATATAAAGCAATGAGATAATAGATGTATTTAAAATTTTATTCGCAAGACTTAATAAACTAAGGCAGCGTTTGTTTGTGTTTTTTTTTTTTTTTTTTTGTTTTTAAACACTTTTTCTGTTTTTTTGTTCTTTTGTTCCTAGGAACAAAAAAGAAACAGAAATAAGAAACACAAAATTTGTGTTTCTTATTTCTGAAACACAAATTAGGAACAAAAAAGGAACAAAATTGTGTTCCTTTTTTATTTCTTGGATAGTGCTCGAACAGCGCCTCTCTCCCCCCTGCGACGAGCGACGAGCGACGAGCTTCTCCTCCGGCGACCTGCGACGAGCTTCTCCTCCTGCGACCTGCGACGAGCGACGAGCTTCTCCTCCTGCGACCTGCGATGAGCGTCTCCTGCGACGAGCGTCTCCTCCTGCGAGCAGAGAATTCCATCGTCTTCTCCGGCGCCGACAGCGGCCTCTGTCTCGACAGCCGCTGCTCCTTCACCAAGTAAACGTGGTCACTGCTCCTCCTTCACCGATTGTCTTCACTTCGGCGAGAGCTCGAGTGTTAGGGCTCGCTCGAGCCAGCGCTTGCCCAGATCTGCGAGCCGCTTGCTCGAGCGAGTCTCGCAGATCTGGGCGAGCGTTGCTCACCTAGATCTGCGACAGCAGCTCGTCTGCTCGCTCGAGATCTAGGCGAGCGAGCAGAGCAGCGAGCGTCGCTGCTGCTCAGGCTCGAGCGAGCAGAGCAGCGAGCGTCGCTGCTGCTCAGGCTCCAGCGAGCCACCCGCTGTGTGCCGGAACTGGATCCATCGGTGGCTCTTCTGCCGTGCCCAATGGTGTTGGCACTGGTGATGGGGGAAGGGCACGAAACGGGGCAAATATCTGGCCTTTGCTGGCGTTCCTCGACACCATGACGAGTTACTGTTCTGCTGATCTTTGTCCCGCGATCCTGTTGTTCTGTGGCAAAAAAAATGATGCCCTATCTAGGCCAATATCTTCTAGTGGGTATTTTCCTAGTCTTTCTCCATTTATTGATCTATTAATGTCAATCAAAGTAGTCAGCAAGAATCATGCAAATGCCTGAATCGAGTGAGCAGAGCAGCGAGCCCTGCTCTGCTCGCTCGAGCGCTCGCAATAGCGAGCATAGAAGTTATTGTTGCCAAGTGAGCGTCTGCTTACTGCTGTTACACTTTTCATTGTGTGTGGACTGTCAATTGACAACATCGGGCATGACAAAATAGCCTTTTATCACTCTCAGAGTTCTATACATTATTGTTTCTTTAATCTCAATCTCTATGACATCATGTAGATCTATGGATTTGTGGCTGAATATATCAAAGTGATGTGAATCGATGTCGAAGTTATTGTTATTTATTTTTCTGCCTTTGTGTTAAAGCTTCTCAATTTGCGTTTTGTCCCGTATTGCTTGGATTTGGTCTAATATTGGTATTTTCTGTGTCTCTATAAACCCTTGCGACTCAGCCACATTTTGATCCAATCGGAAGTCGAGGAAGAAAAAGGAAAAAATGGGTGTTAAAAGTGAGAAAGACAAAAGGAAGAAGATGACGCCCGAAGAAGAGAACGTGTAGAGGGGTAGACTAAAGGGGAGGAGAAAAATAAAAGTAAAAGAAAAGAAAAGAACAGAAAAAAAAGGCACGTGAGAAGAACAACGTTGTCGACTTGTTCATTTAGTACATTCTTTGTGAATCTATAAGAACAACGTTGTTTGACTTTTTTTAGTAGGAATGTTGGGGATTATACATTATGCGAGATCCTTGGTATCTTATGGCTATAATGCTTCGATTTTTTCTCTTTAAGTTATGGATTTGCAGAGAATGGAGGGTGCTGTTTCGTTGTTGCCTTATTGCTTATTGTCTTGAATTTTTCTTTACTTAAGGTACATCCTCAATTGGTTGATTCATTCTCAGGTGAACGCTGATGCTTTGAGAACTTCGGTGGATCCATCCAAAGTTCTGCCTTGCCGGTGCCAATCCACGAAGACATATTCTTTTTCCCTTGCTTTGTCCGGAATTTGCCAGTCCCTGCCACATAAATCGCAATTTGCTGAATTTGGAAACAATCATCCGCACGCTAAGGTTGGCCTCTCGGCTTTTTTTTTTTTTTTTTTTCATTTTCTTAATCTTAGAGATCTTATAATTTAGTTGGACCATTCACAAAATAGGATAGGGTATACGGATCCATATAGGTTACCATGCTAATTTTGTATATGGCGTGTAGTTCTTACGGTTTTATGTTAATGATTTAATTCATAACTCATGTGATGCTCAACCGATCGAAGATTCAATGGCATCCGAGAGACACTCATTCAATGCAAAGTGGACGGAGTCTGTAACCAATATACTTATCGGTTTATTGGTGGATGAGGTCAAAAAGGGAAACCGCACCTCTTCCACTTTCAACAAAGTTGGGTGGAGGAATGTACGGTCCCGAACTCGGTAGACAGACGGATTCCAATTTACCATGGTTCAGCTGAGGAACAAGGTAAACAAACTGAAAAAACAGTATGGCGTTTTCACAAACTCATTTCTCGATCCGGATTTGGTTGGGATAATGTCAACAAAAGAGTTACTTGTCGACGATCCAAGTGTATAGGAATCTCATAGCAAGGTATTTCTTAACTTTGTGGTCATTTTGATATCATTACAGATGTCAATTATGAAATGTATGATTATATTGCTGAAATGTCATTATTGTAAAAATTGTAGGATAATGTCGAGTTGGCAAGATTCAGGAAGAATGGACTTCCTCAGTATCCTGAGCTTTGTATTATTTTTGGTGGTACATATGCTACTGGGAATTATGCCGTAGGATGTGCTCAAGAAGACAATCTGTCGGATGATGATGACAATGGTGATGACAATGTACGAGGTGACAATAGTGGTGGCGATGTAGATGGTGTCAATGCAGGTGGTGACTATGATGGTAGCACTGCAAATGATTTCATTGGATACCATAGTGATGACAGCCTTTTTACAACAGACGATACTGGAACTTCAGCTCGTGGGAAGCACAAATTGGATAGAACTCCAAATAGTAAGCGGAGAAGAAAGAGCAACCAATCCAATATTGCTGAAACTTGTAGAGCCATACAAGATTTTCTAAAAGTTAAGTCATCAAGTCCATCTGGTGATGGCTTTGCGAGCTCAGGGACTTCACAACCACCTGTTGACCCTTTCTCCGTATCTATTGCGGTCCAGATTCTAAACAATATGCCCGAGCTAGAGCAAGATGTTTACAATAAAGCAGTGGAACGAGCATGCGTCAATCGTGAATGGAGGGAGGCTTTCATTACATGCATACCTGCAAGGAGGATTGGCCTCCTTCAATTTCTTTAGTAGATATTTGGAAATATATTATGAATTGCATGGAGTTTCATTAGACTGTATAACGTATATGATCTATTAATCTTTAGTTTATTCAAATATGATTAGTGTTGAGACTCTTGTACTTATATGTAATGGCATATCTTATTGAGATTTTATGACTTATGTTATTAATTGTTATTAGGATGTGTTTTCAAAATCTATATTGATGTTTTGGTCATTTTTGTGATTGTATAGGTATTATGGAAGGGGGATCAAAGTGTGTCTAATGAGCAAGTACAACCAGTTGAACAATTCTCGGGTGATGACATTAACATATTGGTAGCATGGCTCTACTTAGTTGCGATGGAGACATCCCTCCATACGAGAGAACCTATTAGGGACAGTCAATTATCAGGAGGAGAATGGATAAAGGAGATTGTTCATGGACATTCAGATAGGATATATGAAGCATTTAGGATGGAGAGACATGTTTTTCTGAATTTATGTGACTTAATGAGGGTAAGGGGTTGGTTGAAAGATAGTCGATTTGTTCAAATAGATGAACAAGTTGGGATATTTTTAAGTGTGGTTACTCACAATAACTCAAATAAAGATTTATGTGAGAGATTCCAACATTCGGGAGAAACGATCGGCAAGTATTTCAATAAAGTGTTGAAAGCAATGATCAAATTTTCAAAGGAGATAATCAAACCACCGTCCTTTGACGTCATTCCACAAGAAATTCTTATTGATCCTAGTCATAAACACTACTTCAAGGTATGATTTTTATATTGATTTTATACCGTTAAATACATGTAGTTGATAATCTTATATGATATTAGATTGTTAATATATTAACAGGGCTGCATAGGTGCTATGGATGGCACCCATATAGATGCTACCGTTCCTGTGTTTCAGCAGATTCCATTTAGAGGTAGGAGTGGGAGAACAACCTAGAATGTGCTGTGTATTTGCTCTTTTGATATGAAATTTACTTTCGTGTATGCTGGATGAGAAGGATCTGCCAACGATTGTCGAGTGCTTTCAGCAGCACTCGAAAATCCGCAACTGTAATTTCCCCGACCACCACCTGGTATTTACTTTGTTTATGAAGACAATTTTATGATTATATATTATGGTTCAATATCACAACAAATTTTATATATATCATGTTACAGGGAAATATTACGTGGTAGATTCAGGTTATGCAGCACTTCCAGGATTTTTAACTCCATTTAGAGGCGATCGGTATCATCTAAGCGAGTATAAAGGGAATGGGGGACGACCAAGGACAGCAAGAGAATTGTTCAACAAAAAGCACTCTTCACTGAGAAATGTAATTGAGAGGTCATTTGGGGCATTAAAGAATCGATTCACCATTTTGAGACAGATGTCTCCATTTACAATTCGGAAGCAAGCACTTGTTGTAATTGCTTGTTGTGTTCTCCACAATTACATTGGTGATCAAGATGCGATGGATAGAAACTTTTCCCTATATGGAGATCCGGAATATCCATGCGGACCTACAGAATTGGAGGTTGCAGATGATACATTGCATGATGCACCTGGAATAAACATGCTTAGGACAATGATTGCAAATAAAATGGCGAGGGATCATAATATGCCTGAAATTTCATGACTTTGTGTTTCCGACTTTTGTAATTTTGTTTTTAAGTATTCACTTATCAAATCCAATGTGATGTAGTTGAACAATGAACTATATTACTTCATTATTGTGATGTTATGTATGAAAGGGTCTACGTAGAGATCTATGAAGTATTCTTCTTTTAGGTAGCTCTTATTGTGGGATTTTTACTTACGAAATTTTGTTCCAAGTATGCACATGACCATGTTCAAAATGTTTGTCTTCACCAACCATGAACAAAATTAAATTGATGAGCATTTCATTAGAGTGATAATGCAATACCAAGTTTACACTTTATTGAAAAAAAAAAAGGCACATGAGAAAAATTTGGAACAAAGTTTATTTATAAAATTTTCTTCAGAGTATGCACTTATAACCATGTTCAGAATGTTTGACTTTACTCACCATGAACAAAATTAAATTGATGAGCATTTTATGATAATGAGAATTCAAAGTCAAGTTTACACTTTATTTAAAAAAAAAAACAAATGGGAAAATTTTGGTACGAACTTAAAAAAATTTATTCCGACTAAGCAAATATGATCAAGTTTAGAATGTTTGTTTTCACTTAATATGAACAAAATTAAATTGATGAGCATTTCATGAGAATGATAATTCAATACCAAGTTCACATTTTATTAAAAAAAAAACAATTGAAAAAAAATTGGAACAGAAATTTTGTACATAACCAAACGTGTTTTTGTTCTTTTTCTATTCCAGAAACAGAATTTTTTTACAGTTACCAAACGTGTTTCTGTTCTTTTTCTATTCCAGAAACAGAAATTTTATACGATTACCAAACGCGTTTTTTGTTCAGAAATTGTTCCCGGAACAGAAACACTTTTTTCTATTTCTGTTTCCGGAACAATTTTTAAACAGAAACGCAAACAAACGCACCCTAAATTGCCTTTTAAAAAGATTGACTATGGAAGTAAATTGCTTTGAATAATTCTATAAAATAATTATATAAAGCAATGAGATAAGGAGTTAAGAAAAGAGTATTAGAACACAAGATTTATAGTAGTTCAGTTAATCCAAGTCTACGTTCACTATCCCATGCCGATAGCCCACTGGCTGAATTCTATTATGAATCGAAAGAGATTATATATCTTGAGATCTTTGACTTCCTCAGTGGAGAGTCTCAGCTAGTCTCTTCACAAAGTCTCACTATGTGCTTCTCTCTTTTGTATACAAATTGAGCTTGATGAATTGAAAGAACAAGGAATTTAGACTTTGAAATTCTTCTTTCATGCACTGCTTTGAACAATTGAAGAGTTCGCCTTAAATACTCCTTCATGCCTTCAACCGTTGGCACTTTCTGAAGGAATTCTTCCAATCTACCCATTGGATAGAATCAATTAAGGTGATCTCGAGTCGTTGAAAGATTAGTGATAAAAACCCGTCAATTCTATTTGCCCATACAATCAGAATCTTTGGTTTCCATAAGTAGAACCTTCCAAGTATTCTTACATTTCAAAAGATTTTCAAATCGAAGTAGATTCCAATAAGAATAATCAATCTTGCTGATGATGCATTCAGCCAAAAGGTCTTCCAAAAATATATGAATCGAATTCTTGCAGATATTTCGTCATCTGGATAAGTCTTCTCTCTTCGTCTGGAAACTGAGGGCAAGACTTTGAGTCTTGAGTCTGGCTGTCTTCAGATTTTGTCAGCAAAGTCTAGAGTTCTTCAGACTTTAATACTTGAGTTTGAAAGTCTTCAGACTAGATTGATGGAAACGTTTTGTCAACTTCAAAATAATAAAAGAGTTTTCTACAACAATCTCTCAATTTTTTATGGTGACAAAACTTTTCTACGGATTTGAAAACTTTTGTCTTGCAAAAAAACACTTAAGTAATACATGATAACTTATAAAAATAAGTTGATTAGGACTTGGATGGTATCAATTCTGCAACCATAGAAAACATGTTAACCCTGCAAGATAACTATCCATCCACAATCAGTATCTTAGGCTAAGTTGTAAGTATCAAAGATTCAAATCACGATAGCAGTCAAGATTCAAAGTCAAAAGTGTTGGAGAAAACTTCCTTATCTATTTTGAAGTTAACAAAACGTTTCCATCAATCTAGTCTAAAGACTTGCAGACTCTATCGTCAAAGTCTGAAGACCTCCAGACTCGAGATTTAAAGTCTGCCCTCATTGACAGCTTCCAGACCGACGAAGGAAAGTATTATCCGTTGAAGAAGACTTATCCAGATGCGGATATATCTTTAAGGATCTGGTTCGTGCGGTTGAAGAAGATCTCACGGCTGGAGATTGCACCTCGAGATCTATTATTCGTATTGAAATTAATTCAAGTATGTTAGATCCGTTGGTTGGTGAAGTATACTTGGAAGGTTTTACTTATGGAAACCTAAATCTTGATTGTACAGGCGAGCAGGATTGGTGAGCTATCATCACATTCCTTAAATAACTCGAGATCTTCCCAATTGATTCTGTCCAACGGGTTGATTGGAAGAACTCCTTTGGAAGGTGCCAATGGTCATGAAGGCATGAATGAGTATATAAGGAGGATGCTTAAGTTATTTGAGTGTGTGCGTGAAAGAAAAATTTCAAAGTCTGAAGCTTCTAATTCTTCACTATTTCAATTGTTGAGCTTTTCTTGTATTCAAAAGAGAGATTAAATACTTGTGAGACCTTGAGGAAGTGTAGTAGAGTCTCTATACTGTGGAATCAAGGACGTGAGACTGTAAAAGCTCTTTTGATTCATAGTGAAATTCAGCCGGTGGACTGTTAGTGTAGGAGAGTGGACGTAGGCTTGATCTAAGTCGAACAACTATAAACTTTGTGTCTCAATTCTCTTTCCCTTATCTCCTTACTTTAAAATTGCAACTTCATAGTTCTACTTTTAGTTCTTTACACCTTCAGCTTGTTATGCTTAAAAATTAATTTTGTTAAAGATTCACAAAAATTTCTTTGATCACCTATTCACATCTCTCTAGATGCTCGTACTAGCCTTATCAATTAGTATCAGAGCCTGTGTGCTCATTTGTTTGAAGTGTTTTCACTTCTGAGTTAAAGAGTCATGGTTAGTATGTTGGCTCCAGGTTTGGTTGAAGGCCAAAGCAACACCAAACCCCCTTATTTCGATGGAAAGTAATACAACATATGAAAAAACAAGATAAAGGCATTCCTAAGATCGAAAGACCCTTTGGAATGGGATGTGGTAAAAAAAGGAATCATTCCTAAAGCTACATCAGTCTTAGAGAGGGGAAAATAAGTTGCAGTGGCTAGCGAGATAACTCAAGAAGAAATAACTAAGAGACAAGCTCTTGATGCAAAATCAATTTATTCTTTATATTGTGCATTGTCTCTTACAGAGTATAACGGATATTTTCTTGTGAAACAGCCAAAGAAGTCTGGGACAGATTGCACATTACCTATGAATGAACTGACCGAGTAAAAGAGACAATGATCAATATTCTACTCGGATAGTATGAAGCCTTTAAGATGAAGCTAGGAGAATCTATTACCGACATATTTAGTCATTTTACAGAAATTGTAAATGGTCTAGAGTATCAGGGACAACCAATCTTAGGACCCATGAAGGTTAACAAGTTGCTACGTGGACTTTTCAAAGACCGAAATCACGTAAAGACCTTGATAAGGGAAACACAAATGATCATGCCACTTTTTGTAGACGAATTGGTTAGCACACTTCAGTCCTATGAAGTGAAGCAAATCAATGAAGAAGAAGATTCCAAAGGTAAGAAATTGATTGCTTTGAGATCTAACGATGATTCTGATGTTACAGACTCTGAAGATGACATGAATGATAAAGAGCTAGCCCTTATGATAAAAAGGTTCAGGAAACTGAACAAAAATAGAAGATAATTTAATTGGAAGAAACAAAGCACTCAAAAGTCTCAAAACAAATCAACTGAGGATGATGAATCCAATAAAGATATGATCTATTTTGAATGCAAGAAAAAGGGACACATTAGACCCAACTGTCCCATGTTGAAGAAAAAAAAAAGGAAAAGCTGAGAAATACATGAAGGCTCTCAAGGCAAAAACATGGAGAGATACTAAATGTGAAGAAAGTGACGAAGATTATGCTAATATATGTCTAATGGCAAAATCAGAATCGGACTCAGATTCCGAAATAGATACAGACTCAAACTTAGATATTGAAATCAAGGTAAGTAATTTTAAAATCCCTACTAAAGTCTCTAAATATATTGATGAATTGTGTCTTAGTCTCAAAACCTCTCTCAAGAGGATTTCCGAGTTAAAAAGGGAGAATTCTGCACTGAAACAACATGACATTTAATGGAAAAAAAGTTTGAAAATTTAGATAAAAGTTTTGTTACATTAAAAGAAACTGCAGACTCTTTTTCAAAAGAAAATACGTTTTTGAAAAATGACATTTCAAATATTGCAAATAGATTTTCTATAGGATCTGAAAAATTGAAAAAGATTCTTTCAGTACAAAGACCCTACTTTAACAAATTAGGTTTGGGAATGACTTCTGAAACTATTCCTCTAATTGATTTTCCAAAAGTAAAAGAAAGAATTAAACAAAAGCCTACAAAAACATTTTACAGAAATTATTTTCAAAAAATCTTTGTAAAACCTGTTGGCCGAAGTGCTCTCAATTGTTCTAAGTGCAATAGCTCAAAACACTTTGAGAAAAAATGTCATATGGCTTGGAGACCTGTTAAGAAGGAATGAGCAAAGACTGCTTATTGCACTAACTCATCTGGACCCAAAAAAATGTGAGTACCAAAGAAAGCTTGAGTTTCTTTTTAATTGCAAGTTACTATCAATAAAAAGGTTAAATGGCATTTGGATAGTGGCTATTCAAGGCATATGATTGGAGATTTAAGTTGTTTTATAAAGCTTATGCAAGTTAATGGTGGAAAAGTCTCTTTTGGTGGAAACAGCAAATGAAAAATTATTGGATGTGGAATAGTAAAAATCAGAAGTCTCATAATCAACATTGTTTCCTTAGTGGAATGACTCAATTACAACTTGCTGAGTATTAGCCAATTGTGTGACACTGGATTCAAGATTAATTTTCAAGAGGGAATATGTTTGGGAACTAGTAAAGATTTTTCACAATATTTTACTAGACGAAAACATGGGAACATCTATCTTCTGGATATAAAACCAGAGAAGTCTCAATGTCTAATTTCAATACAAGATGAAGCAAATCTTTGGCATTGAAAGCTTGGCCATGTCAATATGAAGCAGATTGCCAAGATCTCTTCTAAGAATCTTGTTCGAGGGCTATCCTGTGAAAGCTAGTACGAGCACCTAGAGGGGGTGAATAAGTGTAAAAATAAATTTTCCCGAGTGAAGTGTGCAACTCTAATCAGCAGTAGATTATGAAAAAGAAATTAAACTCTTGTAAACAAATTGAGTTACGATCAAAGTAAAATAGCATGGGAAAGAGAATAAGAACACATGGTTTATAGTGGTTCGACTTAGTTCAAGCCTACATCCACTCTTCCGCACTGATAGTCCATTGGCTGGATTTCACTATGAATCAAAAGAGTTGTTACAGTAAAGCTCTTCCTTGATTCCACAGTGTAGAGACTTTGCTACACTTTCTCAAGGTCTCACAAAGATATAAACTCTCTTTTGAGTACAAGATTTCGCTCAACAATTGAATTGACTAAGAAGAAGGAGCTTCAGACTTTGAAATTCTTCTATCGTGCACATTCTTGAAAAACTGGAACGTTTTCCTTATATATTCCTTCATGCCATCACACCCGTTGGTATTTACCAAAGGAGTTCCTCCAATCTACTCGTTGGACAGAATCAATTAGAAAGATTTCGAGTTATTTAAGGAATATGACGATAGCCCACCAATCTTGCTCGCCCATACAATCATGATCTAGGTTTCCATAAGTAGAACCTTTTGAGTTTACTTTGCCAATCAACGGATCCAAAATCCCTGAATCAATCTTAATTTGAATAATGGATTTTGACATGCTATATCCAGCCAAGAGATCTTCTTCAGTCGATAGAAACAAATCATCAACGAAATACTCAGTTCTGGATAAGCCTTCTTCGACGGTCTAGAAACTGTCAATGAGGATAGACTTTGGGTCTTGAGTTTGGCAATCCGGAGGTCTTCAAACTTTGATGGAAGAGTCTGCAAGTCTTCAGACTAGATTGATGGAAACGTTTTGTCAACTTCAAAACACTCAAGAAAGTTTTCTCCAATAATCTCCCCATTTTTGATGGTGACAAAACTTTCCTGCAGATTTGGATAACTTTAACCTGCAAAACAATACTCAAGCAAACATGGATATTTCACAAAAGATAATTGGCTTAGTAAAGATAACATTAAAATCTGCATCCACAGAAAGTAGATCCACAGAAAGTAGGTTAGTCCTGTAAATGAGCAACTATCTTTGCCATGAAATACCAGTAGTGCTTAAGATAAACAAACGTTTAAACAATCAAACCCAAATCCAGTCCAAATCCAAACAGCCAAACACAAAAGTAAAGTCAATCAAACATAAACGTCACAAAAGTCAAGAGTTCAAGAGACAAGAGTTTAAATCTCAAATCTGCACCACATCTCTCCTCCTTTTTGTCAGCATTAAAAAGGTAGAGATGAAAAGAGAATAGAATTCTAATTGCTTGGGACAATCCCTTCAAGCTTTTTCAAATCTTCCTTCAGTTGAGCTATATCTTCACCCTTAGCATTGGCTTAAACTTGAAGAGCAAGGGCATGGAGTTGATCATGCAAAGAAATTGAAGAGGCTTGACCTGCATTTTGCAAGTTCTGTACTTCGCATCCCAGAGCATAAATTTGGCCTTGCATCTCCAAGAGAACATTAAGTACTCTACGAAAGTCTGCTAAATTGTCAGTTTGAGTACTGGTTTCTGCTCGATCAAATGGTGTATTGGCAAATGATGGCAAGTCAACATGATCACACAGATTGGACGATGAAACCTCATGGCCTTCCTCAGGAAATTGAGAGGCATATATGTTTTCTGGATTTGCTAGAGAACGACTTACTTATTTACTGGTGGCAGCAATTAAGGACATACCTCTTTTCTCAGGATCTCCCCCTGTTTCAATCCCTTCAGGTGAAGAGAAGTACTCCTCATGTTCTACTTCTTCTTGTTCTCCTCTGCCCATCTACTTCCTCAATCCTTTCCTCCTCTGCTTCTTTTTCCAATGATTCTCTCTCTCCAGTCCTCTGTTCGATCTCATCCTTGTCTTGTTCCTGTCTCTCCTTTGTCTCTGGAACAGAATGACTTAAAGTTCCTTAATGCAAAAGCAGAAAATTGTGATCTCATCCTCATCCCCTTCATCCTCCAAGATGAGTGCTCTTCTTTTCTTGGGATGGAGCAACCATGGGCTTCTTCCCTTTCCGCTTTGCAGCCGAAGAGACTGGGTGAGTCTTGATAGAGGTTTTCACCTTGAATTTCTCCAAAGCCTTGTTAAGTTCCTTCAGACACATTTTAGAGACCATTTTTCAATCCCACCACCATTTGATCGCATGTTTGAACACAAAGAATCCGGGGAGGCTGAATGTTCAAATGTCTGAATAATTTGGTGACAAGTGCTGAGTAAGGAAGTTGGCCCTTGTCCTTCACCATCGTTCTGTACATGTGGAATATAATAGTGTGTGGAAGAGAGAACTTCTTGCCAGCGTTAATGGCATACATCAGCTTTGCCTCCGAGTTTGAAACATCGGTCTTCAAAGTTGATTTGGGTCTGAGGCAATTGATCACTATCTTGTGAAGCAAAATATTTGAAGCATTCATCCTCAAATATGAAATCTTTCCTTTCGTCGTTCTATCCCGAACGAGCTCTATCGTCACACGTCCAATAGACACACTGATTGGTTGGTATCTCCCTCTTTCAACCCCAATCACATCAACCAACATATCCATGTCAACCACATAGTCCTGATCTCGAACACTAAAAGAGAATCTATTCACATATAGGAAACTTAGATTCGAATAGAAGTAAGCAGTGAGTTCAGCATAAGCCTTTGTCGATTCAGGATAAAATTGTTCTAATTGAAGAAGATTGAATTTCTCTCATAGCTTGACATTCAGAGAATCAAGAAAATCAAAGTCCACAGTTCTAAGGTTTATCACACCACACTTTAGCAACTTAGAGTACAGTTGCTTGTGTTATTCCGAGTGAAACAAATCTGTCATTTTGCTTCGGATTTTCGCCGCAACACCCATTCTAGGTTTAAACTGAGTGTACCTCTGATCATCATCATTCCCATCAGGTTGACTCAGCCCTTCAACACATGGATTGCTTGGGATATTTGCCAATGCTTCTTTTGCTGACCCCGCAAGGGCAATTCCTAATCGTTCCATTGTGCATAAAAAGTAGGTTTCATTTTGATACCCTTTGTCTTTCAGAAATTCATCAATATAGTTCAAAGAAGTACCACTCCTCTTCAAAGCACGGTAAAGCTTGAAAGTAAAAGTGGGCTTATGAGTTCTTACGGGTTATGCATCTTCGATGATTTCTTCCTCTTCTCTAAGTTCAATATTCTGAGGTCTAGATGTAAGAGATGGACGCTGTTGAGAATGATGTGGACTCTGCTGCTGTTTAGGAGATTCTTCTTCCTCGATCAAAATGCGTAGGTTCCTCACGCATTTGCTGTGGTCCCCTGTTCACGATCCTCGAAGACCTTCTTTGAGACATCTTTCACAGTTTTTGAGAGATTCCAAGCTTGTTTTGCAAGAAAGGTGAAAACTTTTCGAGGATTAAACAAGAGAAAAAAACAGAAGTGGAAGATCTGTGCTCTCTTAGGGGTTTTGTGAGTAAAACGAAGAAAAACCAACAGTATATAAGGCAATCAAAGCGATGCATACTGAACGTCGTAAAAAGGAAATATAGAAATGCCTTTTAAAAAATAACTGTCTTTTCAAAAATTAGATAACTGTCATTTCAAAAATAACTTCTTTTTTGAAAAGGAAAGATTGCAATAATCACGAAAATTGGGAAATAACATCAATCAATTACGGATAGACGATTGTACCTTTTCAAGATTTGATCTGAGAGATAAGTTTCTAAAATAGAAGTAATTACAGATAAATCTTGATCGTCTGAGTCTAAGTGTCTTTAGACTTTCAATCCTGAGTTTGAACTTCCTCAAACTTTAAGATATTGAGTCTGGAATGAGTAACTTCAAATTGATTTTTCTCCAAAGGCTTTGTAAATATATCCGCCAGTTGATTCTTTGAATCAACAAACTGAATTGAAACTTCTCCATTTTGAACATGATATCTAATGAAATGATGTCGAATCTCTATATATTTTGCTCTTGAGTGAAGAATCGGGTTCTTGGTGAGTTTGATTGCGCTGGTGTTGTCACATTTGATATCAGTGCATGAATCTTCAATTCCAAAATTTCTTAGCTGTTGTTTTATCCACAAAATTTGTGAACAACAACTTCCAAGAGCTACATACTCTGCTTCTGCCGTAGAAAGAGCTACTATACTTTGCTTCCTTGAAAACCAAGATACCATCCTATTTTCAAGTAGTTGACAGATGCTCGAGATACTCTTTCTATCAACTCTACATCCGGCTAGGTCTTCGTCTAAGTATCCAAGAAGAGTGAAGTCTCCTTCTTTTGGATACTAGAGATCTAAATTTGAAGTTGAGGCACTGTATTTGATAACATTTTGCTGCACTTAGATGAGATTCTTTGGGATCTGGTTGAAATCTGGCACAAATACAAACACTAAACAGAATGTCAGGTCTAGAAGTAGTAAGATAAAGAAGTGAACCAATGATAATCCTGTATAACTTTTGGTCAACTTTCTTTCCTCCTTCATCTTTGTCTAACTTTAAGGAACTTGACATTTGTATATCAGTCTTTTTGCAATTCTCTAGTCCAATTTTTTGACAAGTTCTTTAGCATATTTTTCTTGATGAATAAAGATTCCCTCCTTCAGTTGTTTCACTTGAAGCCCGAGAAAGAAGGTTAATTCACCCATCATGCTCATTTCAAACTCATCTTAGTTTATCATACCAAACTCGAGATGCTTGCTTTAAACCATATAGAGCCTTTTTCAGTCTGAATATAGAGTCTGGTTTCCTTGGGTCTTTAAAACCGAGCGGTTGTTCCACATAGACTTCCTTTTGGATAAATCCATTTAGGAAAGCACTTTTGACATCCATTTGGAATAACTTGAAATTCTTATGACAATCAAAAATAAATAATAATCTAATTGCTTCTAATCTTGCTATTGGCGCATAAGTCTCATCATAGTCTATCCCTTCTTTTTGCGTATGTCCCTTGGTCACGAGTCTTACTTTGTTTTTTACGACTTTTCCTTTCTCGTTCAACTTGTTCCTGAAAACCCATTTAGCTCCAATGATGGATTTACCTTTCGGTTTAGGGGTCAATTCCCAAACATCATTGATGCTGAATTGCCTGAGTTCTTCTTGCATAGCTTCAATCCAGCTTTCATCAGTTAAAGCTTCTTCTATGCTTTTGGGTTCTATTTTAAAAATAAGAGCCATAGCACTGGACTCTTCACGCCTTTTGGATCTTATTCGAATTCCTTCATTAATATCACCAATAATGAGATCTTTGGGATGACTGGACTTATGCTTCCAGTTGCTAGTTGATTTGTCAGACTGTTGATCATTTCTCTCATTTGAATCTTCGACGATTATTTGTTGCTGGTCTTTTGAAGTCTGAGCTGCTTCTGAAGATTTAGACTTGTAGAGTCTGGAGCAGGTTCAGATTCTTCAAGTTGAGTCTGAATCAATTGATTTTGCATAAACTCTTGAAATTTGACATTCATCGATTCCTCCACAGATTGAGTCTTTTTATTGTATACTCTGTAAGCTTTGATTGTGAAAGAATATCTAAGGAAAATACATTCATCTGATTTTTCTTCAAACGTACCAACTCGATCATTTGTATTTTTCAATATAAAACATTTACATCCAAACACATGAAAATACGAAACAATGGGCTTCTTTCCTTTGATAACTCATAGGGAGTTTTCTCTAGAATATGCCTTAAGAAGACCCTATTAATAATATAGCACGCTGTAGAAACTGCTTCAACTCAAAAACGAGAAGAGATGTTACTTTCAATTAAAAAAGTTTTAGCCATTTCTTGTAGTGATCTATTATTTCTTTTCATGACTCCATTTTGCTGGAGTATATGGTGAAAAGAACACATGCTGAAAGCCAGATTTATCACAGAATTTTGTAAAATCTTGATTTTCAAATTCACCTCCATGGTCCATCAGTATACTTAAAATAACATACCCTTTCTCATTTTGAACATTTTTAGCAAACTTTATAAAATAATAAAATGTTTCAGACTTACTTGCCAGGAAATATACCCAAGTGAATCGTGAATAGTCATCCACAATTACTAGGCAATATTTCTTACCTCCAATGCTCTGAGTTCTGGTTGGTCCAAAGAGATCTATATGCAAGAGCTATAGTATACGATTAGTGGATACTTGATTTATTGGTTTGAATGAGTTTCTTACCTATTTTTCCAACACACATGGTGTGTATAGATCGGACTTTTGATATGTCAGATTGGGTAATCCATGAACAAACTTCTTTGCTAAGATTTTGGCTATTTGCTTCATGTTGATGTGTCCAAGTTTTCTGTACCATAAGTTTGCTTCCTCTTGAATTGAGATTAGACGTTGGGATTCATCTTGTTTGATATCCAAAAGATAGATATTCCCATTTCTTCACCCCGTGAAGGACTGAGAGGAGTCTTTATTGGTTCCTGAATATATCTTTCTTGAAAGTTGATTTTGAAACTAGTGTCGCACAGCTGACTGATGCTCAGCAAGTTGTAGTTGAGTCCTTTCACTAAGGAAACATTACTGATCGTGAGGCTTCCAATCTTTACAGTTCCGTATCCCACAATTTTTCCTTTGCTGTTTCCTCCAAAAGAAACTTTTCCACCATTAACTTGTACAAGTTTTATAAAGCAATTTGAGTCTCATATCATATGTCTTAAGCATCCACTATTCAAGTACCATTTAACCTTTTTCTTGATATGGACCTGCATTTAGAAAAGAGACTTAAGTTTTCTTTGGTACCCATATTTTCTTGGGTCCATTAGTGTTAGTGTAATATATTGTCTTTGCCCATACATTCTTACCAGGTTTCCAATCCATAGGACATTCTTTTTCAAAATGATCTGAGCTATTGCATTTAGAACATTTAAGAGTATTGTAGCCTACAGGTTTTACAAAAACTTTTTGAAAATGATCTTTGTAAGAATCTCTTGTAGGTCTTTGCTTAATTCTTTCCTTTACTTTAGGAAAATCAATTAGATGAATGGTTTCAGCAGTCATTCCTAAATCTTATTTGTTAAAGTAAGGTCTTTGTGCTGAAAGAATTTTTTCAAGTTTCTCAGATCCTATAGAAAATCTTGTAGAAATACTTGAGATATTATTTTTCAAGAATGCATTTTCTTTTGAAAGATTGTTTGCATTTTCTTTCAAAGTAGTAACACTTTTGTCTAAACTTTTGACCTTTTCTTTCTAAATATTTTCCTATTGTTTAAGTGTAGAATTTTCCCTTTTAAGTTTAGAAATCCTTTTGAGAGAGGTTTTGAGACTAAGACACAATTCATCAATGTATCTAGAAACTTTAGTAGGGATTTTTAAATTACTTACCTCGATTTCACTATTTGAGTCTGTCTCGAAGTTTGAATCTGAGTCTGATTGTGCTATGAGACATATATTGGCATAATCATCATCACTTTCCTCACATTCAGTATCACTCCAAGTTTCTGCTTTAAGTGCCTTTCAATTTTTCTCAGTTTTTCCTTTCTTTTTCTTCAGAATGGGACAATTGGGTCTGATGTGTCCCTTTTTCTTACATTCAAAACAGATTACATCTTTATTGGATTCATCATCTTCAACTAATTTATTCTGTAGCTTTTGAAAATTTTGTTTCTTTAGATTGAATCTTCTCCCCTTTTTGTTCAGTTTCCTGAACCTTATTATCATAAGAGCAAGCTCTTCATCATCCATATCGTCTTCAGAATCTGTGACATCAGAATCATCTTAGATTTTAATGCAATGGATTTCTTACCTTTAGGATCTTCATCTTCGTTGATTTTTTCCACTTTGTAAGATTGAAGAGTCCCAACCAATTCGTCAACAGAGAGTGGCATGATTCTTTGTGTCTCCCTTATTGAGGTCTTTATGTGATTCCAATCATTGGAGAATTTGCGCAGTAACTTGTTTACCTTCATGGGTCCAGAAATTGGTTGACCTTGATATTTAAGACCATTCACGATATCTGTAAAACGACTAAACATGTCAGTAATAGATTCTCCTGGTTTCATTTTAAATGCTTCATATTGGCCGAGTAGAATGTTGATTTTGGTTTCTTTCACTCTATCAGTTCCTTCATAAGTGATGTGTAATCTATCCCAAACTTCTTTAGCTGTTTCACAAGAAGATATTCTATTATATTCAGTAGGAGATAATGCACAATATAAAGAATAAATTATTTTTGCATCAAGAGCTTGTCTCTTGGTTATCTCTTCTTGAGTCATTTCACTAGACTCAACAGCTTTTTTTCCTCTTTCTGAGACTATTGCAGCTTTAGGAATGATTCTTTTGTCTACCACATCCCATTCCAGAGGATCATTTGATCTTAGAAATGCCTTCATCTTGTTTTTCCATATGTTGTATTATTTTCCATTAAAATAAGGCGGTCTGGTATTGCTTTGCCCTTCAACCAGTCCTGAAGCCAACATACTAGCCATGGATCTTTAACTCTAAAGTAAAACACTTCAACTTAAGTGAGTACACAAGCTCTGATACCAATTGTGAAAGCTAGTACGAGCACCTAGAGGGGGTGAATAGGTGTAAAAATAAATTTCCCCAAGTGAAGTGTGCAACTCTAATCAGCAATAGATTATGAAAAAGAAATTAGACTCTTGTAAACAAATTGAGTTACGATCAAAGTAAAAGAGCATAGGGAAGAGAATAAGAACACAGGGTTTATAGTGGTTCGGCTTAGTTTAAGCCTATGTCCACTCTTCCGCACTAATAACCCACTGGCTGGATTTCACTATGAATCAAAAGAGTTGTTACAGTAAAGCTCTTCCTTGATTCCACAGTGTAGAGACTCTGCTACACTTCCTCAAGGTTTCACAAAGATATAAACTCTCTTTTGAGTACAAGATTTTGCTCAACAATTGAATTGACTAAGAACAAGGAGCTTCAGACTTTGAAATTCTTCTATTGCGCACACTCTCGAACAACTGGAACGTCTTCCTTATATACTTCTTCACGCCATCACACCTGTTGGCACTTAGCAAATGATTTCTTCCAATCTACCTGTTAGACAAAATCAATTAGGAAGATTTCGAGTTATTTAAGGAATATGACGATAGCCCACCAATCCTGCTCACCCATACAATTATGATATAGGTTTCCATAAGTAGAACCTTCCAAGTTTACTTTACAATCAACGGATCCAAAATCCCTAAATCAATCTCAATTTGAATAGTGGATTCCGACATACTGTATCTAGCCAAGAGATCTTCTTCAGTCGATAGAAACAAATCCTCAACGAAATATTGGATAAGCCTTCTTCAACGGTCTTGAAATTGTCAATAAGGATAGATTTTGGGTCTTGAGTCTGGTAGTCTGAAGGTCTTTAGACTTTGATGGAAGAGTCTGTAAGTTTTCAGACTAGACTGATGGAAATGTTTTGTCAACTTCAAAACACTCAAAGAAGTTTTCTCCAACATGCCCAACCTGAAGTTTCAAAAATCTGACTTATGCACACCATGTGTATTGAGAAAACAGATTAGAAGTTCTTTCAAACCATTGAATCAGGTTTCTACTAATCGCGTTTTGCAGCTTTTGCATATGGATCTCTTTGGACCAACTAGAACTAGAAGCATAGGCGAAAAGAGATACTGTCTAGTGATCGTTGATGACTACTCACGATTCACCTAGGTTTACTTTCTAGCAAGTAAGTTTAAAATTTTTTCTTACTTTTCAAAGTTTGCTAAGAAAGTTCAGAATGAGAAAGGATATGTATTTCAAGCATACGGACAGACCATGGAGGTGAGTTTGAAAATCAATAATTTGCAAAATTTTGTGATGAATCAGGTTTTCAGCATGTTTTTTCTTCTCCATACACTCCAGAACAGAATAGAGTTGTGGAAAGAAAGAATAGATCTTTGCAGGAGATGGCAATGACTCTTCTAATGGAAAGTAGTATTTCCTCTCATTTTTGGACTGAAGCAATTTTTACAGCATGCTATATTATTAACAGAGTCTTTTTAAGGCCTATTCTGGAGAAAACTCTTTATGAGTTATTCAAAGGAAAGAAGCCAATTGTTTCATACTTTCATATATTTTGTTGCAAATGTTTTGTTTTGAAAAATACAAATGATCGAACTAGTAAGTTTGAAGAGAAATCAGATGAAGGAATCTTTCTTGGATATTCAACCACCAACAAAGCTTACAGAGTATTTAATAAAAAGACTCAATCTGTGGAAGAATCTACGAATGTCAAATCCCAAGACTCTTTACAGAATCAACTGATTCAGACTCATCCTGAAGAATCTGAATCTACTCCAAACTCCACAAAGTCTACCTCCCATGAAGCAACTTAGACCTTTGAAAATCGGCAAAAGGAAATTGAAGAATCAACTGAAGTAGAAAAATAGCTTCCTGCCAAACCATCAAATAACTGAAAGCACAAATCTAGTCATCCCAAAGAACTAATCATTGGTGATATCGATGAAGGAATCCGTACCAAATCCAAAAGGCAAGAAGAGTCTAGCACTGTGGCACTTATTTCTGAAATATAATCCAAAAGCATAGAAGAAGCTTTAACTAACGAAAGTTGGATTGAAGCAATGCAAGAAGAACTCAGACAATTTAGCATTAATGATGTTTGGGAATTAACTCATAAACCAAAAGGTAAATCCATTATTGGAGCTAAATGGGTTTTCAATAACAAGTTAAACGAAAAAGGAAAAGTGATCAGGAACAAAACAAGAGTCGTGGCCAAAGGATGTACACAAGAAGAAGGGATAGATTATGATGAAACTTGCGCTCCAGTAGCCAGGTTAGAAGCAATTAGATTATTACTTGCTTTTGCCTGTTATAAAAATTTCAGGTTATTCCAAATAGACGTCAATAGTGCATTCCTAAATGGATTCATCCAAGAAGAAGTTTATGTGGAACAACCTCCTGGATTTGAAGATCCAAAGAGATTAGACTCAGTATTCAGATTGAAAAAGGCTCTCTATGGTTTAAAACAAGCACCTTGAGCTTCATACGATAGGTTAAGTAAGTTTTTAATGCAAAATGATTTTGTCAAAGGAAAAATGGATACTACCTTGTTTATTAAAAGGGAAGGTAAAAACTTTATACTTGTTCAAATTTATATTGATGATATTATATTTGGATCATCTAACGAAAACTTGTGCAATAAGTTTTCTAAGTCTATGCAAGATGAATTTGAGATGAGCATGATGGGTGAATTATCATTCTTTCTCGAATTACAAGTAAAACAATTGAAGGAAGGAATCTTCATTCACCAAGATAAATATGCAAAAGAACTTATTAGAAAGTTCGAATTGAAGAATTGCACAAAGATTAAGATACCAATGTCTAGTTCTTCGAAGCTGGATAAAGATGAAGGAGGAAAGAAAGTTAACCAGAAACTCTACAAGAGTATTATCGGTTCACTTCTTTATCTTACTGCTTCTAGATCTGCCATTTTGTTCAGTGTTTGTATTTGTACTAGATTTCAATATGATCCAAAAGAGTCATATTCAAAATGGAGAAGTTATGATTCAATTCATTGACTCAAAGAATCAATTGGTGGACATATTTACAAAGCCTTTGGAGAAAAGCCTATTTGAGTCTATTCACACCAAACTGAACATTACATCTCTTATCCAGTAAAGTATGGACGTGCTCAAGACTCAAAGGTAAAGTTTGAAGATATTAAGACTTAGAAGACCAAGAGTTACGACTATAAGTTGCTCTTTTTTCAATATTTTAAACTTGAAAAGGTACGGTTATTTGTTAATTGCTAATTGAAATTATCCTTCCAAGTTTCTCTTTTTCAAAAAGGCAGTTATCAATTTTGAAAAGATAGTTATTTTCAAAAAAGGGAAGTTATTTGTTTTTGAAAATGTATTTTTATTTTCCTTTTACGACCTTTCGTTTACCTTGCTTCACTTGCTTTATATACTGCCGAGACTCGTCTTCTTCGTTTTTACACTGAAACCTTAGAATACAAAATTCCTATTTGCTTTCACTTTCACTCTCGATTTGTTCAAAATTTTTCACCTTTTTCAAGCAAGTTTGTGAATTCCTCCCTTGGAAGAGACAATGTCTTTGAGAAAGTCATCAAGGATTGCAAGCAGGGGACCACGACATATGCCCGAGGGTCCTACCCACTTCAACTTGACCAAAGAAGAAGTTTCTAATCCTCTATAGCAACAAAATCAGCAACAACCTTCTCAACAGCGTCAAACTCCTCCACCGACTCATCTAGAAGAAGAAGTTTTGGAAGAAGCGGAACCTGTAAGATCATTAACTCCTAAAGTCGCTTTCAAGCTTTATTCTAATCTAAAAAGAGGAGGAACTCCTATGGCATTGATTGATGAATACTTGAAAGAGAGGGGGGGTATAAGAATGAGACTCTATTGTTACGTGACATGGAAAAGATGGGTATTGCTGAAAAGGGTTTAGTTGAAAAAGCCTTTGCTAATTTTCCTAGTGACCCACGAATATGGACTGCTAATCAACCTTAAGGACTGGATGATGATGACAGAATGTTTTCCCATTTTCAGCCTAGAATGGGAGTGGCTGAAAATATTATTGATGGTTTTAATCTGTTTAGATCAAAGAATAACAAAAGGGTTTATTTGAATATGCTGAAGAGAGGATTTATGCACCCAAGGAATGTTGATTTTGATTTCCTTGATTTAGTGAAAATAAATCTGCGAAAGAAGTTTGCTGCCCTGTAGTTGGAGCACTTTTGTTCTGAATCCACTATTGCTTATACTGAATTCACCGCATACTTTTATTCGAACTTATCGTTTGTGGATGCAAATAGCTTCTCTTTTACTGTGAGAGACAAGGTGTTTTTGGTGGATATGGATACTTTGGCTGATTTAATTGGGGTGGAAAGAGAATGTTTTCGACCATTTGGTGTACCTTTTGCTCATGCTACTCAGTCATTGGTGAAAGACAAGGATGCTGAAGGCAAGATATCCTATTCTAGGATGAATGCCATCAACATCTTGTTACACAAAATTGTGATCAACTACATTAGGCCAAAGTCGACATTCAAGACCGATGTGTCTCGGTCTGAAGCGAAACTGATGCATGCCATCAATTTTGGATACAAACTTTCTCTGCCTCACACTATTATGTTCCACATGTACAGAACAGTTGTGAAAGATAAGGGACAATTCCCTTATTTTGCTCTTATCACGCATTTTTTTAGACATTTTAAAATTTACATCCCTGCTCCATTAAGTTTGTCAACAATTTCTCCAATGGTGATTGGATTCAAAATGGTCAAAAAGATGCGCTTGCAAGAGCTAAGTAAGGTATTGGAACGCATGGAAGAGAAGTCTCCTCTAAAAGCAAAACAAGACTTTGCTATAGCAAAAAGGAAAGGCAAGGAGCCCATGGCTGCTCTTGTGAAGAGAAAAAGAATTCTCATCTTGGAGGATGAAGAGGATGAGGATGAGA
This sequence comes from Eucalyptus sideroxylon x Eucalyptus melliodora, assembly GCA_016097485.1. Lineage (NCBI taxonomy): Eukaryota > Viridiplantae > Streptophyta > Magnoliopsida > Myrtales > Myrtaceae > Eucalyptus > Eucalyptus sideroxylon x Eucalyptus melliodora. The sequence goes on along the minus strand of CM027831.1, from coordinate 22,345,028 downwards.
TGACTCTTTCAACTTTACGTAATTTGAAGAGTTTTGTTAGTTTTGAAGAAGTAGAGCCAGCAGAAAGAGAAAAAGAGAGAGAAGAGACAGAGAAGGGAGAGGTTGAACAGAGGAGGACAGAGGAAGAAAGAAGAGAAGAAGAAGAAGAAGAAGAAGAAGAAGAAGAAGAGAAAGAAGGAGAACAAGATCAGGGTCAAGGAGACTCTTTCAAGCCAACTTTGGTTGTCTCCCTGTCAAGTGATTCTGAGATGGCAGGAACTGTTGACATTCATCACTCTGAAACTGAAGTTGAACAAGAAGAAAACTTACCTACTCCACCTGAAGGCAACAAAACAGGGGGAGCTGTTGAACCAAAATGTATTTCTTCACATTTATTTGCTAGTGATGTAAGCCGTTCTGCAGCAGACCCAGAGGATGTTTATGCCTCGCATTATCCAAAAGATAGTCGTGGTGATCAATCTGCTAAAGTTCCATCCATTCTCAAAATCCCTGGAATTGACTTAGCTGGTCCTAGTTCTGCATCGGCTCAAACAACAAACTTTTCAAGACTGCTGGAAATTCTATTAGACGTCAGGAAACAGCAATATGCTCTGGGATATGAGATGTAAGATTGCAAGAATGCTTTTAAGGCCATTTTAGGCTGCGCATGATAAAATTTCTGTTTCTTAATTTCTCTATTTCTCTATTCCCCGGAATAGATTTGGAACAGAAATCCATTTGGTAACGCAATTTGATTTCTCTATTTCTGAAATAGATTTCTATTTCAAAAATTGATTTGGAGGAGAAATCAGAAGCTAGGAATTGTAGCTTCTTTGTTTCTGAAATAGAAATAGAAATTATTTATTCTTTTCTCCAATTTGGGCATCTTTTTCGTTCACCGGAAGGTTCCTTCTCCTCAACGCTTCAACCAAAAACCCTAGCGCCGTTGACTCTGAAGCTGTCCATCCTTGCCGTCGACCCCAACTCCATCCTCTTGCTGGTGACATCGTCACTCACCTCGCCGTCGACTCTGACTTCGTCCTCCCTGCAATCGACGACTCTGCTGGATCTGATCGCGTCGAACCCATCTTGGGTTCATCTCTGAGATCGGAACCTGTGGCCCTTCTTGTGAATCTACGAACCCGCGCGTCGTTCTCTGACGCCGGTTAGCAATTCGTTGTCGGCTGCGCCTCTCCTGCCGAAATAGCAGCAGAGCTTTGTCGAGGAGGATCGGGTCGGCCGCTTTTGTTTGATCTGGCGGCATCGACCTCGTCAAGGTCGAACCTCCGCCACTGACTCATCAACCGGGGGCTTTTCGATCGAGTCCTCCACAAGTTCCGCGAGGAGGACTATCGAGCCGTTGTCTAGGTCCGAGCTCAATTCGAAGATTCTTGACGAGGGGATCGTGGACTCGCCGGAGGTTAATCGACAGGTGCCACAATCGGATCTCGATGCTCCAGGTAATTTTCAAATTTGGAATTGAATATCCCGATGGTTCGTCGTTTTAGAATCCTCAATTAGATAGTGGGTTACGGTAGTAAGAAGGTTGTTGAATGAATAATCATATGATTGCGTGTCCTGTTTGGGAAGAACGCCAAATGTTAGTTGTTTTGCCCTAACCAAACATGTTTCATGTTCTTATTAAATCATGGGGGGTTAGCCTTTGATTTCTTGAAGATCTTGCAAACTACACATAGTCTTGGTTATGTGCTTAGGAGGTATTGGATTTTCATTACCTTGTTGTATCATGATCTAGAAGTTTCATTTTCATCTGTATTGGTTCTTGGCCTGCCATGATTTGAAAACTTTATTTGTTATGCTGCTGCATACTCTACCCCTTCTTCATCTTTTGAGAAAGGGTCTCCATTTCAATATGATCAACTTTTTGTAAGTCTAACGTGAAAGCTTATTCGTGTATCATTTGAATGTGGTCCCATTGCTTCTTTTGATGTAGAGCAGGGTATATTATATTCATGGAGTACCAACGCATTCAACATCATAAATCTCTTGAAAGCTTATTGAAATGGATTTCTTAAATCAATCATGTGTGGGTTTCATGGCCTTATTTAAAATTTTGGCTACTTGACATGTGGGATACTCTCTTCAAATTCGTCTGATTTTAGGGTCAAGATTAACTAGCATGAAAAGAGTAGGTGATTTTTCTCTACACATTTACCATCTCTATGTTATTGAGGGGAGCAGAAAGTGCCGCGATACATGCATGTTTGTATTTTTGTTAGATGAAAAGGAATGGATAGAGGAAAATATGTGAACATGTTAAATACTAACACATTCCGTGCTTCTTTAGTAGGAAATAATTCGAAATGTGCTTTTCTTCTGTTAGACTAGCATGACGAAATCCTGCCAAGTATGGGAAACTATAATGGATGCTTAGATACTTGAAGGAGCAAAAGAGCCTGTAATATCCACCTTACAAAAAATGGTTTCCCTCTTCTTTTGCAGTCCTCTATATGACGAAATCATCTCACCGTGTCTTGACCTTGGAGAATTGGATGCTTTGCAAAGTAGCCATTGTTGCGTACATGGAGACCGCTAGAATCACGGGGCTCGATCGGACCACGGACAGGGTCATTTCTGCACGGCAAGGCATTGATAGTGTCACCGATGATGTGCCTGAATAGATCCTTGCATTCAAGGGTTATCAGAGTTTGTATCAGGGTATCAACGAGTACTCCAGATACCTGAATGTGGGGCTTGAGATTATCAACAAAGCTGATTGCAAGGACGAAGCCGATTTTTGTCATGATGAAGATGATTACGAGTGAGATCCCAAGGTATGTTTATATTCGAGGACTTTGACAGAAAGAAAGGGAACTCGACATACCGATGAGACACATCAAGAGATGAAATCTGAATTGTACATACCTTGTTGTGCTATACAGCGTTCCTTGCGCAGGATGCCAATGTTAAAGAAGTTAATTCTTTTTAGTTTTAGAAATAGATATGCACTGTTGAAACGCCTTGTTGTAATGTATTAGTATTATTTCGACTATTAATTTGTATTTGAAGATTTCCTATGTTGTTATCTAATCAATTTCTATTCCTAGAAATATAAATTTTATTCTGTTATCAAATGGATTTCTATTCCAGAAATAGAAATTTTGAGTCGTTATCAAATGGGTTTCTTTGCTCAGAAACTTGTCAAGGGAATAGAAATTGAGAAATTGATTTCTGGCCAAAAATCAATTTCTGTTCTAGAAATTTTGTCTTGCGCACCCTCAATGTCTCTGCATGATCAGTTACAAGCCCTGAAGACTCAAGTTCAATCCACTATGCAGGGTGAAGATTTTCAGTCACTCAAGTAGAATTTTGAATGGCTTGAGAGGACAATGCATTCTATGGGAGAATTCGAGCTTGTTCACCTTCCCAAAAAGCCATGATTATGACTCCATTTTCAACCAACTCTTTTTCATTTGTTCTCCACTTTTTGCTGTTGACAAAAAGGGGGATAGGTTTTGTACAGATTTGATGATTTTTTTTTTGATGATTTTTTGGACTGTTTTGGACTTTATCCTTTGTCTGGTGTGGTTATGACTTGGACTGGTTTGGACTGACAATGCTTGCAAGTAACTTAAGCTATGTTATTAATAACGATGGTTGCTCTTATAGGACTAACTTATTTTCTGTGGTTGCAGAATTGCTACTATCCTTATCCTAGTCCAATTATCTTTTATAAGAAATCTTGATTTGCTTAAGTGTTGTTTTGTAGGGCAATGTGTCCAAATCTACGGGAAAGTTTTGTCAGCATAAAAAATGGAGAGATTGTTGGAGAAAACTTCATTATCTATTTTAAAGTTGACAAAACGTTTCCATCAGTCTAGTCTAAAGACTTACAGACTCTATTGTCAAAGCCTGAAGACCTCCAGACTCAACATTTAAAATCTTTCCTCATTGACAGTTTCCAAACCGACGAAGGAAAGTATTATCCGTTGAAGAAGACTTATCCAGATGCAGGTATATCTTTAAGGATTTGGTTCGTGCGATTGAAGAATATCTCACAACTGGAGATTGCACCTCAAGATCTATTATTCGTATTGAAATTAATTCGAGTATGTTAGATCCGTTGATTGGCGAAGTATATTTGGAAGGTTCTACTTATGGAAACCTAGATCCTGATTGTATGTGCGAACATGATTGGTGGGCTATCATCACATTCCTTAAATAATTCGAGATCTTCCTAATTGATTCTCTCCAACAGGTTGCTTGGAAGAACTTCTTTGGAAGATGTCAACGGTTATGAAGGCATCAATGAGTATATAAGGAGGATGCTCAAGTTATTCGAGTATGTGCGTGAAAGAAAAATTCCAAAGTCTGAAACTTCTAGTTTTTCACTATTTCAACTGTTGAGCTTTTATTGTATTAAAAAAAAATATTAAATACTTGTGAAACCTTGAGGAAGTGTAATAGAGTCTCTACACTGTGGAATCAAGGACGTGAGACTGTAAAATCTCTTTTGATTTATAGTGGAATCCAGCCGGTGGGCTGTTAGTGCGGGAGAGTGGACGTAGGCTTGGTCTAAGTCAAACCCCTATAAACTTTGTGTCTCAATTCTCTTTCCCTTATCTCTTTACTTTAAAATTGTAACTTCATACTTCTGCTTTTAGTTCTTTACACCTTCAGCTTGTTACGCTTAAAAATTAATTTTGTTAAAGATTCACAAAAATTTCTTTGATCACCTATTCACCGGCCCTTTAGGTGCTTGTACTAGTCCTATGATAGGTATCTCTAGATATCCCACTTCGAGAGCTCCTAATATGCTTGTGCCATCCGTGGATCCACCGCCTTTTGATGTTCCTTCTTCTCCCATTTGTCTGTGCAAGTCAACCTTTTGTTTGGCTTCGTGATTGTCACTGTTATTCTACAATTGCCTCTTTTCACGAGCCTCGCACATATAGAGAAGCTCGTACTACTCCTCTTTGGCAGCAAACAATGGCAGATGAGTTGCAAGCATTATAAAACTCTCATACTAGGGATTTGGTCAATTTGCCTCCTAAAAAGTCGGGTATAGGTTGTAAATGGGTGTACAAAATCAAAACTAAGGTAGATGGTACAATGGAAAGTTGCAAAGCTTGACTAGTAGCAAAGGCTTTACCTTGGCGTATGGCATTAACTATGACGAGACGTTTGCTCCAGTTACACGTCTTACTCTTGTTCATAGCCTCCTTGCTGTCACTACTATTAAGCGATGTCCTCTATTTCAGATGGATGTAAAAAATGCATTCCTTAATGGAGATCTCCCTAAAGAAGTCTATATGGAGGCTATATGGAGGCACCTCCTGGATATACTCATACTCTTGGTAAAGTGTGTCGTCTATGCCAATCATTATATGGCCTAAAACAGGCTCCTTGTGCATCATATTCCAAGTTTAGTTCTACCATGGAACGCCTTGGATTTGTGTACAGTCCCTATGATAATGCTCTATTTGTTCAACGAATGTCTCGCGGGAGTATTATGTTACTATTATATGTGGCTGGCATGGTTATTACTGGCGATGATCATGATAGCATTACAAAACTACAGTAGTATTTGAGTCAAAAGTTTGAAATGAAAGATCTTGGAAGGCTCAGTTATTTTCTAGAATTGGAGGTTGCTTGAGATTCCTTTGGCTATTATCTTTCTCAAGTGAAATATGCCACTGATCTTCTTTCTTGAGTCGGATTTACTAATAACAAGACTGCTACCACTCCCATTAAGAATGATGCTAGATTTGATGAAAAAGATAGGACTCCTCTTCCAAACTCTACACTTTTTCGATAGTTAGTTGGCAGTCTGGTATATCTCACTGTTAACCGCCCTAACATTGCTTATGCTCTTCACATTATGAGACAATTCATGTCTGCGTCGTGAATGACACATTTTGTTGCTATTCTTTGAATTCTTTGTTATGTAAAGGGCACCTTATTTCATGGTCTTCATTTTTCTACTAACTCAACCTTAGAGTTAACAACTTATTCTGTTATTGATTGGGCTGGTGATCATTTTGATCGTTACTCTACTACATGTTATTGCTTCTTCTTAGGAAAGTCACTTATTTCCTAGCAAAGTAAGAAACAAACTAATGTCGCTCAATTGACTATGGAAGTGGAATATCGTGCTCTTGCCGATACAACTTCGGAATTAGTATGGTTGTAGTGGTTATTAGAAGACATGGGAGTTCATCATAATGGTGGAATGGTCATTCATTGCGATAATTGAAGTACCATCCAAATAGCTTATAATGACGTCTTCCATGAACGTACCAAACATATTGAAATAGACTGCCATTTCATATGCTCTTATTTGCTTTGTGGTGTCGTTTGTCTTGTTCCCACCTCAACAACTAATCAGACGGCTGACATTTTCACTATGGCATATCCACCTGTGCATTTTAAAGATCTTTTCTCCAAACTCTAGTTGACCTCTTCTACGTCACCTTGAGTTTAAGGGGAGATGTTAGAGATATTTATCTTTCTCGATTGATTATAATTGATTCTATGTGATATTGCAATATTTTGTTACTTTAGATAGTTGTCTAGAGTAATCTATAAATAGGCTCTTGTATCATCAATATTATATATACATAAATATATAGAAATCTTCTTTTCTACTCTATTCTATCATAATTCTAACACTACTCTTGCTCTTTAAATTCCAAAGTTTGTTCTTCATTTCCTTTCAATTTCATGCCAACTAATTTCCTGTTTGAGATCAATGCAAGGCGCCTTTTTGTTCATAAATAACCAAAATAAAAATTGTTTTCTGTAAGATTTTTTACTTTTAGGTTGAAGCAATGTGTTACCTAAATATAAAGAATTAAGAGAATTGAGGAGCATGGCCTCAGACCTACGTTCGCCGACATGGATTTGAGGCCACGACGCATCCAATTTGAGATTGAGGGATGACGTTGGAGATAAAGGTGTGATGGACGGCACACGGTGCTAGTGATGGATGACAAGTTGACCACGGTGACAAGTAAGGGTGAGCATGGTTCTAAGGTAGAATTGGATCAATGGGTACTTGTTCGGTTCTAAGTTCCAAGTATGTAGGGTAGGTTTTAGATTTTTCAACAGATAGGCTCTAGGTTCTAGATAGGTGGAATCCGGAACCCAAAACCTGATTTTTTTTCTTGGTCTATGTCTTCATGCAATCCGATAGTATTCTATGGCGTCCGATGACAAGTGAATAAATTGGAATCATTAATTTGAGATTCCATTTTATAATTGAGACTTTTACTTTGTTAATATTTTATAATTTTTCGTATATCTAAATATAAAATTGTAGTTAGTGGATTGTAACAATAAGTGGTAGTTATTAAAAGTGAAGAGTTACTGAAATTGTTCAATTAATAATACATGTGGTACGTAATTAGAACTTAGAAGCGACCATATAACCTATGATAGGCTAAGTTCTAGGTTTCAAAATATATTTGATATATTCCAAGTTCCAAGAAATAAGGAACTTATTCTAACTGGTAGGTTCTAGATTTTATATGGAACCTATACAAAATTTGGAATCGCCATCTCTAATGGCGAGAGCAGGGGTGGGGGATAGCGGCCGTAGCAATGATAAAGAAGAATGGGCAAAAAGGAAAAGATGATTAGGAAGAAACTAGGATAAATAAAAGATGAAATAAACATATCGTCGACTGGGAATTAAAAAAAATAAAAAAGATGTGGCGGCTGACGTCATTTTTCAGGCCCTTACATTATTGATGCAGACTGCCTCATCAGCGAAAAAATATATGACATGGCATTCGACTTAAAGTAATAATCACATTGGAGTGATCTTGAAAACTTCAGGGTTTAAATGTAATGAGAGAAGGTTCTCGTTTACATTTGGGCACTTAAACAGTAAGTGTCCTGATAAATTTTTACTTTTTGCTTAATAAAATTATTGCAAAACAAGCACTTTAACCTTTTTATTTTTAATCCTAAACCACTTATAATTTTCACAATATACAAATTATGCGATGAGTAATTATTATTTTGTAATTATTTTGAAATACCACAGTACTTTTTACCAGAAACGTCATTCGAAACGAAGAATTGTTGCTCCAATCGAAATTCCACGCCAGTGCAATAATTTTCTCTCCACTTCTTTTCTTTTTTTCCCCTCAACTTTTTTGATGAAACATGGTTAATCATTCCATGAAATCAAGGGCAAGTGATATTCCCCCTTCTAATCAAAGCATATCAAGAGATCTGCATGGCTTTTCACTTTCTACCTGTAAAGAGATTGGCCGAGAACAGAACCGGTCGTGAAAAAGCTTCTCGCCGGTACATGAACGAGTCCCATCACGTTGGCAAAGTCAAAATGCATCCTCGATCGATCACGTACGCACACCAACTTTGGGAAAAACAGTCCTCGCCGACAGTTTACGTTCGGGCGTGATTCGGCTGTCGTGGGTGGGTTCATCGGTTGGACCTAATGACAGCCTTTCTCGTTCACCATGGCATAATGACAGGATTTAATAGTGCATAACAAATGAGAAATGGCTCTCTTTCTCCCTCTTTCTGCCCACTGTTCAGTCGTGCGTTTTGCCATCAAAAGCCAGTGTTGCTATTATATGAGTTGGTTGGTCAGGAGAGAAAGGCAAAGGTGTGGCCAGTGGCGGTGGTGGTTGAAGGAGTCAGCTGTCCCTGTGGTGGAGTGACGGTGGCGGCGGCGGCCTGAGAAGCCGAGCTAGGGAGTAAATAGTGGCTAAAGTTATCCATGTCATAAAACAACACATCTGAACATCATGTATTGCCACTTATCATGATGAGCCGACACTAGTCTTAACTCAATAGCTATCTATTGACGCATTCTTGATGGATGAATAGAAGACTATAATTGGTCATTCGAAAGCCAGGAAACGTGTTCAACATTTCAGGACTCTGACATATATTATACACATTTCCTCTTCTTCAATCTCCGACTCAAGAATCAAAGGGCCAGCTCGGACGTGATGCCTGGCCGCCTTGATCCGCTTTCTGTGCTGCAGATCGATTCTCCGGTGAGAGATCCGATTTGGCTTGTGGATTCCCAATCAAGTTTCACAATTTTAACTAGTAGGAACAGAAAACTAATGTGGAAAAATTTGCAGCTATGATTATTCACCAAAGTTTGCATTGCATACCTCATTGATCGAGCCGTACCAACTTTTCTAGGAATTGACAATAATCTTCTGGGTCGGCCAATCTTTTCCACTTTCTGTCCACATGCTATTTCCTTTCCATTTTGGACTAGCTGTAAAAAAATTTTAGACAGCGGACAGACTGTAATTTGTGCAATTAATGCCTTAGAAGTAACAGAGGTACGATAAAATAAAGCGTGTAATCATATGCTGATAAATATTTTTGGTTTTAGAGTAGAAAAGTCGCACTGTAAGGTAAAAGTGAAAATAAAAGCCAAAAAACCATAATCAGACATCACTATTTGAAATTTTTTGTCAAATAACACCCTGAATTTATGAGGTTACATTTGTATCTATCAACTTACAATTTTTATTCGATGTACAGTCCTTTTAATATCTAACAAGATAATGTCATTAATTTGTTGAACCCATAGGATTCACTTCGATTTGTGACACCAAATCAATATATCACGTCCGATTCAGACTAGGCTTGTGATATAGGTCTATGAGAGTGGTTTCCAAAGTTACAAGGTTGAAATAGACAGTACTCATTGGCATAAACTGGTCAACCACTATTGACACAAACATAAAATTGTCTACAAAGGGCAAGTCTTCAAAACACCATGTGCTCATGCCCCATCCGTCACGAATCATGTCATCTCATAAATCATATCTTTTTCATCATTAAAACAGATTATATTCCCTTCATAATGTGTTTTTTCCGTGCGTTACATTTGCTATGTAAGAAACTAGAAGTCAGTTTGAGAAAAGCTATGATGAATACCATGTACAAATCTCCCTAGCATAACAATATATATTTTCAAACACAATAATAAGTACTCAACTCTTATCTACCTCGGGTTACCTCTTATTCTTCGACTATCCTGAAAATTCTTAAATTTCTCACAAATTTATTAATGAGATAATTTCATGAAATAGCAACGCAACGTAAGATATATAATGTCACTGTCCCATCGAAAGGGTTGCCGATTTTGATATATGTTAAAGAATCATAGTAAAATGAGGATGCTACACTTTTTTTTTTATTATGGTAATGGAAAGTTATATGATATGTTACATTTAAAACCATCATTTGCCGGATTGAAGCGTGTAAATAGTGTCTAGACTTTTTTTTATGGATATTTCGAGAATTCTTAGATCTCACAAGCCTTTATCGATGAGATAATTTTGCCGAATAGCAACACATCACAAGATGGACAATATCACCGTCTTATCAATAGTGTTGCCGATTTCCATATATGTTGAAGAATCACAATAAATGAGGATGCTAGACTTTCTTATGGTGATGCAACGTCATGTGGTATGTTACATGTAAAACCATCATTGGTCAGATGGAAATCGTGTGAGCTTGTCCTATACTTTAATGTAACACCAAAGCCAGATATAATTATTAATAGGGTCATCTGAGATTATCAGTAATCATGGTCAACAGCTTCATCATCATAGTCATTTTCAGTTTCCTCTCATCATTTGCTCCACCATCTTGCAAAAGACAACACGAAACTGATCAATGAGATGCATTGACTTTGCAATTTTAGAATTTCCTTCCATTGAATGGACCCCCACACAAACACTTTTCTCCAACCCAGAAAATGTACCTGAAAAAGTACATCATCCCATCTCTTTCCATGCAAAAAGAAAAGAACATATTGCCATGGTGAAAGAGAAAAATCAATCAGTCTGTTGAATAAGTGAAAGTGGCAACCTAGGAAGAGTCCTCAATTGGGATGGTAGTTGGATCTGAGTTTTAAATGGTCAATGGCGGACTCTCTTCTCGTGAGCTTCTCAAGCTCGTCAACAACGAGGAAGAATTCGATGAGAGTGCGCCCACCTCGGGTAATTCTCCTACATCAGGTACCAATTAGGAAGACAACGGTCTCCTTTGTTCCGGCTAGTTTGGTAGATAGACTGATGACCAATGGTGTGGCCGTTGCCTTTTTTGGTCAGCAGGTCAGTGACCAGAAGCTTCATTGATGAACCTGGTCGCGACCTCCTTGTCGCGTCTGGCCATTTCTCTGGGGAGAAGGGTGCTGCTTGCCATGATCTGCTCCACATTGTACCTCGAGATGTCGAAATTAGTCACCGCATTTGCTCCTCGGAATTTTATGGCGGCAATGTCGTAGGCCTCCGCTGCTGCTTCTTGAGTGCCTAACCAGAAACCCAATTAAGAAGCAAACTCATTGCTTTCATCTGATAATGTCTTTCGACAAATTGAGAATCATGAGATGTTAATGTGACTCACTGAAAGTTCCAAGATAGAGGTCCTTGTTCCCCGCAACTCGGCCTATCCGAGCTTGCCAACGTCCATGCTGATGATGTCTACATTTAATAAGCCGAAAGAATTAATCAGAAGATACTCTTGGCAAAATTTGCCAAAGCTTAAAAACAAAGTGAATGTACTTTAAACAGTAGTATTTGGCCACAGGAAAAATAATAGGACCTTGTGACTCCTCTATACATGGAAGCACCTCTTGAAAATCCGCTACTTTTTCTGCAAAATAAAAATGCAGTAAAAATCAAAACAAGGCAAACATTAAAGATTTGACAGTAAATCGGTTGATTATTCAATTGAAAATGACAAGGGCATGCCAGAGGAAAGAAGACCAAATTGTTGGGATACCTCCTAAGGTGAGCAACATATTCCTGTCTGCTCATGTTCTTCATTTCCTCCAGTTCTTGCTGATAGTTATCCAACTAAAAAAGAACGGGAAAAAGATCACAATCTGAAAAAAATAAATAAATAAAGGGACAAGAGATATGACCGTAGGAGAGAAAAAGTGAGCAGATTATTACAGCGAAATTCAGATGGGTCGACGGTCCCCAGTACTTGAGCGCTGCGAGATCGTAAGCCCTTGCAGCCTTTTCTTCCCTATCATACCCTCCTGTCAACGTAATTCCGTGAGAAGAATCAGAAAGATCCACTTCAATGTGAGCATGACTTTTATTTTTTATTTTTTATTTTGGAATGAAACGAAAAAGAGATAAATTTGAAAGTAGAAGCATGAAGGAGAAGGCTTACCAAGGTACACTGAGTTTAATTGTTTGGTGGTTGAGAGTGGCATACACATCAAAGCAAGTCAAGCACAAGTCAGCCACATGGTATTCTCACGTGTCAAGAATTGGAAAAGAAAAAGACAGTGAAATGAAAAACAAGAAACAAAAAGTTGACACACTCTTGACTAACCTTGTCTTCCTTTCCTGCTCTGCCCTTCTTTCTTGCAGCTGCTATCCCATAAATGAGCTTCATATCTACCTGTCCATCTATGTCTGAGAAGCCAAAACAAACCCAGAAAGTAGAGTTGAGAATTATTGAGACCAAGCGAGGAAAACAGGTCGGCATGAATATTTTAGGAATCTGAGAGTGTGGAGGAGGCAGAGCATCATGTTAAAGAAAAAAGGGATGCTAGTGAGTAGGGACACTAACACTAAGATTGGTTTCTAAAATCGATAAATTATGCAAAGCAGTGAATTCTTTATCTAAACAAGGGGGTGAAGGTTAAGCACCTAACAAGAATGTGCCATACACCGATTTTGTTAACCAGTATTGGTATTTCTAGTGCTATTTGGAAGAAAAAGGAATAAATGCAATTGACTTGAGAAAAAATTGCAGATGATCATGTTTTTAGCAGAAAACCAGCCAAGGCTGAGAAACAAGAAAAGAAAACAAAAATTAAGTGACCTTGTAACACCTCTGTACTGAGAGGTTCTCTGCCCAAAAGTATCTAGAGATTTCCTATGAACTATCTTCTTCTGATTGCAATTGTCAAACCCTCTGTTCTTGGTCTCCAGGGCAACGCACTCTGCTATCGTGTCAGCTATCTGCTGCGAGCTCGTGATGCTGCCTGGCTGTGACTGAGGGCTCATCGACAAGCTCAACGAGTGTGAATCGCCAGATGTCATTGTGCTTACAGGGCCAGATCCTGACCCACCATGACCCATCATGCTTCCATTCATCATATTGATCTCCAATGCATTGTTCGAAGGAATGTGATGAAGGGGGTTACAGCTCGTAAAATCTTCAGAGCAGAGATGGCGGTAGTGTTGGGATTGGGCTTGGGCTTGGTGTTGCCTTCTCCAGTAGATGTGGTTGAGGTGATTTTGGTGGTTGTGCCCGTGATCCTGTGGGTCTTCCATGTGGTACAACTTTTCTAAGTCATGGCTCATGGTTGCACCACTGAAGAGGTCCTCCAGTTGTGGAGTAGCACAAGCTTCCCATGAAAAATCCAAGTAGTAATTAGAAAACAGATATATCCTAAACAACAAGAAGCAAAAGGACAAGAGAAAGAGAAAATTGACCGTGCGGTTCATATTTGTTCAAAATGCATTTGTACGTTCCCAGAAAAATCCTATTCTTTGTCCACACAAATCCAAAAGATTTATTTGGCACTGTTGTGCTTTTTTCAAAGACGAACATGAGTATCCCAACAAATTCTGTCACATGGCATGCCTAAACTTGCAATGGGGGAATTAATACAAACAAAACAGAAGAAGTGCAGTGTCAGGCAGCAAGTTGGAGCTCACCTTGAGCCTGTGACTTGTGGAGAGCTTCCATTAGGCAGAGAGACCCATCAGACTTGAGTGGCATTACAGACAATGCAGAGCATGAGCCAAAGCTTTCACCTTCAACTCCCCTCAACAGGCCATGGTCAAGGTTCGGAGGCGAGAGACCAAATGCAGAGTCGACAGGCGCTTGGTTCTGCCGTTGGCGGTGGTAAGAAGAGAGGGAGGCCTCCATGTTCAAGTGAGGGGAGAGCGAGAAGCCCAACCAATGGCTGCTCCCTGCATCATCACTGTTCATGGGCTTCATCTCCTCGTGTCTAGTTTTTGGAACTTGATTTGTGAGACTCTGGGCGAGTTTCTCTCTATATGCAAGGAGAACTCAATCATTGGGACACTAATAAACTAATCATTCCAACATATATTACTCTCTTTCTCTCTCTCTCTCTCTCGCTTCACTTCCATGCTGCACAAACCGATGATGGGTGCTTTTTTGTTGCTTGTTTTCTAGTTGAGGCAGTGATGGAAACAAGTCCCAGACTCGTGCTTCTGAATCTCTCTCTCTCTCTCTCTCTCTCTGTGAAAAGCAGTCATGTAGAGAGAAACAAAAAGGGGGTTGCTTTATAGTAAGCAAAGGGAATGAGCTCCAGCAAGAAATGCTGGGCATAATTCCAGCACGCCATGGGGATCCGTGTGTGAGAAAGAGACATCATCTCCTTTTGCTTTTGGAAAAACTGTGCATATACGCTCCCCTCTCTCTCTCTCTCTCTCTCTCTCTCTCTCAAATAGCATGCCTCGTGTTCCATGCATCTGCGTTGAGAATTGGTAAAGATACTCGATCTTTATATCAATATCCGTTTACCATCAAGTGATTGCGACATTATTCCAAGCAGTTGCTTTACGTGGAAGTCCACTATTGAAAATCGTATATTTTAGATGAATCTCACTTGGGTTTTTTTTTTTTTTTATCAAATTTGATAATTTAGCTAGAGTTTAATATATAGAAAATCATATATTTTAGATGAATCTCTCGATAATTTTATAAAATCTGATGATTCGACTTGAGTTTAATATATACGCAAGAAATACTTGCAGTCTCTAGTGTGATTTTGTCCATTGAAATATTACCCAAGTTTTAGTAAACATTCTCAGTACTTATATAAATATTTGAAAGTATCAAAAGGACTGGACCATCACATTTTCATTTTATGCACCTTAGGGGGATTATAGTTGGGTGATGGTCAATGGTCGTACTATTAACTATTTAAGTGTTTTAGAAAAAGACTCCAAATTGTGCACAAATGACCACTTTCCCTTTGTCTAATTCCTCTGTCCACACAAAAAATGGCCCCATGCCATCCAATTTACCTAACCACTTTGACGAGCACAAAGAAAAGGAATGAACAAAGCTTTATGACTTATCCATAAGACCAAGACTCCTCCATTCCCTCCTCTCTCTTTTTTTTTTTTTTTTTTTCCTTCTGTTCGTGCTCCTTTTTTAGACTCCACTTATGTTCAATGTGAACAAACTGGCAAGCCCAGATGGGTTTCGATCCTCTCTTCGCTTGCAAATATGAGGAAGAAGATTGGTCGATGATCTGAAATGTCAGATTTAATCTCAGTAAGGTTTCGGCGCCAGTGGCACAGTTGCAATCTGGTTCGATTGCCAGTGACCAAGTGCCGCCCTTACAAGGGGGAGTACTCTAGATTTGGTCCAACCTAGCTAGAACCGACCTGAATTACCCGGTTTCAAGCTGGTTCAAGGAAGAGCTAGTCTGAGCTACAAATACTATTACATGAGTGCTCCGATTTGATTTTCATAAAAGAAACTGGTTATTGGTGTTTCCAGGCCGATTTTGCTCGTTAGGTTTCATGTTTCAACCTTAGAACCGACTCACCCTAGCTGCCGCTAAGCCTCCTCTTCCCACTCTACCTCTCTTTCCTTTTTAACAGAAATGCACCTCGAAATTGTGGAAAACGTGCATATGATGAACACTTGTTCATCGACTGGCGAAGAGCTTAGCAGGCTTATCGACACAAAGGTCTCGAGTTCACGGGGCATTTTTGAGACAAAATTTAGTTTGGGGGAATTATGACAAAACAACCCCACTTCTGAAAACTTTTAGATGGTTATGTTTCATAATTGTGTATATTCCAAAAATAAGTATTAGTGACTGCATAAAATGAGACGGTTTTAGATAGAAAATCCACATCTCGCTGCCAAGGGCACGATTTGTTTGATGAAAATTACGGAACTATTTGTTACATATTTGACATACTAGCTAAAAACCATGATTTGTTTTTTCACCAATTACATAATTTGTTTGATGTGGAGCTTGCTTTATCACCAATTACATGATTTCCCATTTTTTTTTTTTTAATTTTCGACCTAGGTTTAATCACTTCAAAACAGTGATAGGACAAAACACAAACAAACGACGAAGAACTCTGGGAAAATGGAAAAAGTGAATCTTTTGCACGATTATATCAATCCTCGACGAAATAATAACAAACAAGCTTATAACACAGGTTTGTTGTGGGAATTTTTTGCATTCCAAGGAACAAATAAATATGCTTGATTCACCCAAAAACATATGAACAAAAAGTAGGCCGATTCCTTGGTTGACCTTGAAATTGGTTCCCGGTTCGGAAAACCAGGAATCAACTCTAACGATGTAAATTTGGGTTCATTAGTCTAGAACCTACTTAACTAGAACTGATCATCGTAATTTGGATGCATGCCTAGAGTTGAAAAGTGAAAAAAAAAAAAAACCTGTAACAACATGATAGTCTACATTTGACAATTAAATGGTGTTAGAGGATTAATAACAAAATTATCTGCCGTCACAAAAACAAAAAATGTACACGCTTTACCAATAAATATATGTCAAAAAATAAAGAGAATAAAATTATTAGCTGTAGGACTTTTTTTTATGTAGAAAAGTCCACAGCTAATGAAATTCCAATTATAGTATAATTGATGAGAACAAAGTCCTTCATTTATTAATAGTCCAATGACTTTAAAGTTGATCAAAGCAGTGTAGGTCAATAACGACGGAAAGTAGGAAGCGCTACATTCTAAATCAATGGGGGCAAGTGATAAAAAAGGCGATTTTAAAGATCTAATCATTTTGCGACATGCGTCATTCATAAGCCAGCGAGTAAATATTATGTTAGATTGGTCTTGAATATTCGATGCAAGAATATACTTAATTTACGACAGGTTAATCTTGATAAGACATCATCATACTGATAATCTACAATTTTGGGTGTTTAATGGCCTTAAAATGGTATGCATGCAATTTGTCGCCCCTTTCATCATCTGTCATCCATGGACTGTTACCCATTTAATACTATTAACGACTCCTCGACGGTAACATATATATATATATATATAGTAAGCTGGGAATTAGATGTACTTCTTCCTCACTTCTATCTACAAATACACTAATCTCAACTTTAAGATCAATCTCCTAGTGAAGTCACAAATCAAGCTCGTGACTCCCAGTTCTAGCTTCAACACATAGTCTTAGGCCCGTGCACCGTACTGAAAATCTTGCTAACATATCTCTAGATTAATTTTATAAATCGGTCATTAGCATATTTGGTGTTTTTTTTTCCCCTCAATTGCTATGATGAATAGGTCGACTTTTGTAATTGCATAGTTGACCATTTCTAGAATCTTTCTTAGCAATTAAATCCCCTTGATCTTCGCAGGGAACCAAATTACAAGAATGGAGCATAGTGATGTCAAGCCTTTTTAGAAAAAGCACCGAGTTATTGCATGGATATCATCCTCGGTCAAATTCACACCCTCTCGCACTACATTTCTTAGAGCTTCCCATTCAGGCTGAACCGATTTGAGAAGAAGAGGTCTCTCGCCCACAGCGGCGACCAAGAGAGCACGGCGAAGAGGCTGGTCATGTGGCCGAACACGATCTGCCGAGGCGGCCTCGGGCTCAAGACCTTGCTCACCACGTGCCTTGCGAACGTCGCGGCGTCCGTTGATTTCGCACCCTGCGAAGCCCGCCCACGCTCCGCGATCGCCTCCGCGAAAGGCCTGTACAGGCTCCATCCGTGATCCCCCAGCTTCTCCGTGGTTGCGCTCCCGAAGTTCGACCTTATCGCCCCCGGGAGCACCTTGATTACGTTGATGCCGAAGGGACGGAGCTCCAGCCGCAGGGCGTCCGTCATGGCATGCACCGCGGCCTTGCTCGAGCAGTACGACCCACCCCAAGGGGTCGGCACGGTCCCAACCACGCTCCCCACGTTCACGATATTGCCGCTCCGCCGGGCCGCCATGTGGGGCACCACTTTCTGGACCAATCTAAGCTGCCCTAGTGTGTTGATCTCCCAAGCCTTCCGGATCGCCTCCAAGGGCAGCTCCGCCAGCGGCCCCACGCTCCCGATCCCAGCATTGTTGATGAGGACGTCGATCCGGCCATACTTGGATATGATGCCCTCGATCCCCGACGCCACGCTTTCGTCGGACGTGACGTCGAGCTCGAGGGCTTCCACGCCATGGCTGGACTCGAGTTCCAACATGTCTTTCATGCGCCGAGGGATGTCGGAGGCGAAGACACGGCAGTTCTGCTCGGCCAGCGCCTTGCAGTACTCGTGGCCTATGCCGCCCTTGGCGCACCCGGTGACAAGAGCCACCATCCGATCCCCCATGACACACTCTCTCTCTCTTGGTGGTTGCCGAGGTCCGCAAGTGCCTAGGACGAAGCAGTTTAAGATCGTACTTAGGATCGTAAATCGTGTTTAGGACAAAGCAGTTTAAGGTCTTTTTTAGGATCGTAAATCACTTACTTTATATATAGGAGATTTCTAAGGAATCTAGGAGAGTTTTGGTGAGTTGAACTAGGCGTCGCTGATTCGACTATGCGAGTTGGCGCATATTCGCCACATATGCTTCGGAGAACAAAGATGAAGCCGGCGAATCATCGTTTCTTTGGGCAATGAAAAGACACCATGGACGGCTTCTATTTTTCTGCTATCTAGAAGTCGAGCATATGGAAACGAATGTGTCTCCTTTTGTTTGTACAACGTAGCCTGTCGCAGTCATTGAGAAGGCTCTCTAGGTCCCCAGCAATCAAGAAATGGTTAACATTGTAAATAGTGATATCATTGGTGGCCTCATGTGTACTAAAAGTCCTAAAATTTATCATGGAAGTACAATGAGTGCTAAAACTTTCAAAAAATACAATCGAGTCCTAAAACATGTTAAGTTGATACAATTAAGTCATGTTATTAACTCTGTTCAGCTTGAAAATTGAAAAATACCAGCAAGTTTTGGGACTTTATCACATCCCTTGATATTCTAAAGTTTCAAATAATATTTTTGCATTAGACAAAATGTTATCTTATTCTTATTGTTTGCATTATTATTTATATTGAATCATGAAGCGTCTCCTTAGGTCACAATACAATATCGATTGGCCGTTCATTACACATATACGTAATATTTAAAAATAATTTGATCCACTATTAGGTTTGTCTTGTTTTTCCATATTCAATATGAGCCCAAATTTTCTCTTGCTAGGTTTAATATTGTGGAGAAAACTTTCTAATATGTTTTGAAAATTGACAAAACATTCCATAAATGTCTATTAAATCCGACGAAAGTATTTTCAGGTGTATTCTTGAAGAAACAGTGTTCAAACTTTGTTATGAATATCACAAACTCAGAGATTTGTTCCTCTAATCAAGAAATTCTTAATATCATCAGATTCAGAAACTTATCAAGACGTTCTGGTTGCTTACATAAAAGACATTAAGGTTATTTAAAATATAAAGGCAACAATAAAGTTTGCATGAGTGTTGTCAAGATAGACGTACATCTTTAGACATCATGAGAAGTATTTTTAGATGATTGGAATATTCATAATCAGTTTGGATTATGTGAAGCGCAATGATTAGTGATTTGGTTTGGATTTCTTTCTAAAAATATATTGATATCAAAGAAATATTGTCATGCCCCGATCCTCTAAACATGTGCCCATCTCTCACCTTGGTCGATTAATAGCGACGTCCTAGGATACATCGCCGACCCTTTCATTTTAATACGCAAGCAGAAGCATCTAATAAAATCCCTAGACAATAAAACAATGGGATAGGAAAGTAGGACTCCAAACTTTCACACTTTAAAAGCCACCACACATATATACATTGCAAATCAAAGTGCAAATATAGACAAGGTGAATTGTTAAGTTAGGTTTTAAACCACAAGTTCATAAAACAAGATCTGCAAAAAGGGAATCAACTCCCATCGAAAGAGAATTGTCCTATGACTAACTAGTCTAATAGGATCGTCAATTCTTTAGGCTTCGCCATCTACACTTTGGGCATCCAGTCCTTCACCAATGTCATCTAAGGACCTGAAAATGGTTATTCCATAACTAGTGAGACAATGTCTCAGCGAGTTCTACTTCATAAGACTCGATTAGTATGCCAATACAGATTAGAGGCTGCCTAAACACAACACAGATTAGAGAACTTATATTGACCTCAGATTTCACCTGCAATTCAATACAGTTCAAATAGGCACCTAATCACTCACCACAGATTGAAACATTAATCAATCGACCTAGTCGATTACATGTTAATTAGACCATTCACTGGTCGTTCCATTCAATACTGTCCATTCTCTAAGATAACCTATTGAGCTACCGAGCCAGTATATTATACGATTCATTCTCCGAGATGACACACTAAGTCACCGAGCTGTTATAATATACTATTCATTCTCCAAGATAACCTATCGAGTTACCGAGCTAGTATATTATAATATTCATTTTCTAAGATGACATATAGAGTCACCAAGTATATCCATCATAACGTACATTCTCCAAAATGACATGTTGGGTCACCGAGCCATTATGGCATGTCGTCCTTTCTCCAATATGACCTATAGAGTCACCGAGTTGACATTTCATACCGTCCTTTCTCTAAGGCGACCTATAGGATCGTCAAGCCGGTATAATATAACATTCAGATAGTACATCTATTTGCCATTTTTATCAATATACCGTCCTTTCTCCAAGATGACCTATAGAGTCACCGAGTCGGTATCATATGTTATTCCAATCGTATAATCAATTTGTCATTTCTATTATTCCCGATAAAAATACACATGTGTGGGTACACGGCTGGTCTTAATCAAAATACAAGGTTTTCACTTTTGAATTTCCCATTATTTTCAATAGTCCCCAAAATAAATTTTTGGCACTATAGACCGAC
This sequence comes from Eucalyptus sideroxylon x Eucalyptus melliodora, assembly GCA_016097485.1. Classification (NCBI taxonomy): domain Eukaryota; kingdom Viridiplantae; phylum Streptophyta; class Magnoliopsida; order Myrtales; family Myrtaceae; genus Eucalyptus; species Eucalyptus sideroxylon x Eucalyptus melliodora. The sequence continues at coordinate 22,324,173 of CM027831.1, read as the reverse complement.
ACCTAATAATCTTCGCATTTAATTACCGAATTATCCAATTCTTTTCTTTTTGAATAAAATACCCATCTACACCATTTCACTCAATTTACACAATGAAGTACTCAAATAAATAAATAGAGAGCACCACTGTAATCAGCACGAAATTCTAATCGTCAACTATCCTACCTGATTTCCGAAAAATAAATAAATAATTAAATAATTACAAAATTTAATTCTTAAATAGCAATAAATCCAACTTAGGCTCGTAATGCCTAATTGGACTTTGAAACGGACCCGGAAAAATTCCAAGGTTCGTTCAATAAATACTTTAGTTTATCTACTCGCTAATTACACTAACCATTTGCCCAACATGCATAGGTAAATCCCTAATTTAATTATTCTAATATAATCTATTCACCTAATTGCACTTAATTAAATCTAATCAATCCCTAAGCATCATTAGCAAACTAAGTAAGGATTAGTGAGCAAAACTCATCCGTTTAACAATCTGTTAGGATCGAAATGTCGGGAACGAAGCGAGGGTCACTTTTCTCCAAAGCGGGCCTAGGATTCGAGGTTCACAAACACCTCAAAACGGGCTTGGAAGCTTGCTGGAAACCCACTTCTCTGCTTACTGAATAGGGCTGCAAAATAGAAGAAAACAAGCTGGCTTGGTGTGGTGAGGACAACGGTGGACCGGTGGGGGATTTCGGCGGTTTGGAGGGCGGTCCACAATGGCTCACGGTGGCTGTAGGAGCTTCGACGTGGCTTCAACAGACCTGCAACAGTTGCTAGATCACACATGAGAGGCAAGAGGGGCAACGAGATCAGGCGGTGGTGTGTGCAGGCAAGGCGGCGCGGCTCCGACAGAAGAATGGCAACGGCACAACGGTCTTGGTGTGCAACAGCTAAAGCTGGTTCTGCTCTGCTTGCTAGCTATTGTGGATGCCAAAAATGGAGGGGAGAGGGACAGTGGATGCAGCTTAAGGGAGAAAAGGAGAGAGATAAGGTTGGAGGACCCCTTGGCCTTGAATTTCCACAAAATTTTCCTCCTAAAGGCTCATCCTAGGCCAAGCATCTTCCTTGGCTATCCATCAGCCACCAAGGCACACCCACAACTCTTGAAATGGTGCATTTGGCTAGGCTAGGAGGGGGGGAGGGCATACAAATTTGTTATAATTCACCATCAATTGGACACTTGATTCACTTTAATTCAATCTCATTTGACCCTCATGATTTCATTTGGCACCTCAATGCTTCAATTGACATTTTTCCTCACCCACGAATCCATCTTGCATCCTAATTTTGCAACAAAAAATAATCCCCGGTCTTTTTTAAACAAAAACGGTCATATGCCGACTTTTTCCTAAAAAGTCTCGGATTACAATGAAATCTTCTAAAATTGAATCGACGTTCCTAGAATTTATTGTGACATGAAATAATCTTCAATTTCTGAAATTGGATCTGAATTTGTAGTTAATTTCACTCAAGCGTGTTTTTATCGTGACCTAGGCTACCGAGCAGTTTTCAGAGATTTTTAGTGCAAATGACCCGTGTCGATTTTCTTCAAGCCACAATGAACCCACTTGACACATTGGTGACTCTCGGTTGTCGTGAAAATCTCAATGATTCAAATACGGACACGGGTACCAAAACGACAGAAGAATCAGTTTAGGGTCACCCGATGATAATTTTCCAATTTAGTGGTGTCACCCACAATTAGCCACACATCTCATTCAAACAGACTTATCTCTGATCTCAAATCGATTTTTAACTATGCCGCAATGGCCTCTAAAGATGAGCACGGTCGAGATATCGATTCCTAATCGAATTCTCAAATCTATTGCATCAAAATTCCTTAATACCTTCCCTGAATAGTCTAGTTATATCGAGAGTGATCAGCTCTGAGAACAACTTTATAGGCGCGTCAATGAAATGCCCGATTTATTCAATAGAAAACATGACTAAAAATCTGGGATGTCAAAAATATTTCGCTCTTAATGGATATTTAATTTGTTAACTAACCATGATGATTGCAGCCTTACCCCCTCAGAAAAATAATGGCTTAAACCAAAATATAATTAATCGGGATTGATAATTTGACGTTGGAACAAGAACAGTGGCATGAAAATCAAAATTGGACCAATGAAGAGATTTGGAATTTATCTTCTTTCCCCTTTTTTTTTTTAAGAAAACAAAGGGCAGCTTGCATTTCTTTTCCACTAAAATAGACTAGAATATTAAATTATTACTAACTCGTTGATCAACATATCAATGGGTTCTGCATAAATTTAGTGGCCTTCTTAAGATTTTCGGCCTGTAAATTTGATTGAAATATAAAGATCTACCTGTTTCAAAGATTATCTTCTATTGGATGTAGTTTTAATAAAAATGGCTAGGACACGAATGTCCCCGTCCTCGGCGAGAGCGAATTTGAGAGCGACTCGACAGAGGTGAAGTTCATCTTTAGTGCATCGAACTAAGTAATTCTCTTTTTCGTGCACGCACATGGAGAGCTGTGCTCATATCAATCTCGAACTTCTGTGATGATGACATAGAAAATGTCTTTAGCCAATCTTATATATATAGACGGCTTCAATTTGCATAATAATCACGTCTTGTCACAGTTATTGTAAGGGCCAACCTTTGGCCCTACTTACTAACGATATTGTCTACTTTGGGCTAGAATCCACACGGTTTTAAACATATCGTTAATAGTGAAAACCGGTACCCACTCTTTAAATGGCATATCACCTCACCTTCTCCATACGATATGTGATTCGATTTATTTTCACCCCGTCGCCATCCTCACGGGGTGTCCTCATTACAGGCCCATCAACTTCCTAATTCATTCCCGAATCACACGCTTCCAGCTAAGCTTGGCTTTGATACCATTGTAAGGGCTAATCTTTGGCCTCACTTGCCAACAATATTGTCCCCTTTAGGTAAGAAGCTGCACGACTTTAAAATGTGTTGCTGGTAATTAAGATCAGTGCCACTTCTTAAATAGCACATCACCTCATATTTTCAGGCGATGTGGGATTCGATTCATTTCTACCCTCATCACCATTCTCATGAGGCATGTTCGTAGTCCATCTCTCGTAGGATTGGGTCATTACAATTGTAGAGCCAGTAAAATCATTGGTTGGCTCCTAATGTCACCTCACCTCTTCTCATAACAAGAAAATCTATATGGGATGTGGAACAATAATGACCACATTCTTGATGCCCATATCATTCGATCTTTAACATCGTCTATGAAAATAGCTTTTCACACCGGTGTGGCGCCGACAAATAGACTAACCTATGTTCACCCAGTCACTCACATAAATTTGCCTTGTGAGCTTAGGCATTAGATCATGTGAGTCTTACGTAAAACCCACAATATCAAATGACCAGATGAAACGAATTCACGTACAAAAATGGTTAGATATGATGACCCGCGATGCCAGTTTTTTCTGCAGACTCGCTGTCCTTGTTGCTCTCTTTCAATTGCTTTGCAGTCCTATGCAGATGTCATTGTCTCTGAACTGCAAGGGCTGTAGGCATCCGAAGGCCAACAGTGGTCATGTCCCATTCAAGAAAGATTCTCTTCTCCATGCAACTGGTCGATGCACTTCCAGAAGGCAATGCCGTTTTGTCTTTCTTCAGCTTTTTCAGTGTTTCATTTAGCTTCCTTTTTCTTTATTTGATAGACGGCTGCCCCGAGAGTACGTACATATGTTTAAAGTCACTGGGACTCCCTTTATTTCGACTTGTTTTCCCCATACAAATTTACCATATCATTCAAATGTTTGAAAAAGATTTTGTGAAAATGCACATATGGATTTTACGTGTTCATATTTGCAATTTACAAAAATTTCAAGTGTTTGGATTCTAAAAACATCAAATTGCCTTGCAAAATTTTGATTAAGTAGAAAGTGAAAAAGAAAATTTTAACGAGATGTGTGTGGCATGAAGTAGTGGCAAAAGCCAATTGGTTTCTTATATATATGAAAGAAAGGGAAAATATCGAAAACCGTGTCTAAAGCGGATCTTTTTATCCACACTAGATTCTTGATCAATTTGATTTCCGATTTCAACTCAATAGCAAATGTAGCTGCTTTCTAGAAGCATAAAAGAAATTATGACAACAATTGATGCAAAGCCACTTCTTAATTGGAAATAATATATCGTTTTCCAATTATTGGTGGAAAACTTGGTAAATACGTAGCTTTGCGAACTAAAACTCCATCGTGACCAGCGTCGTTCGCGATTCGATAAAGGTCAACTTTACCATTCTTGGAATATACTAGATATGGGCCGTGATATGCCCCATCCATCAAAGGCCAGTCACCACGTGCTCTGCACATCTCTGACGTCTAAATTGAAGATGGTGCACAAAGGGAAAGTTCTGAACCAAATTTTATGAAAAAAGCTAAATCATTGGGAAGATGAAATTGAAAATTGTATGGTGGGATTGCTTTCAAGGAATAGAGTTCTATTGAGTAGTCTTGATATATATTAGTCCATTCTATATAAACCGTTAGCTGATGTGAATCTTACATCTTAATATGAATTACTTGTATGATCAAATAGAGATTGACGTGATTTAATGCCCCATGTGAAATGTGCCAACATCAGCCCTGAGAACGAGAACCAAATAGTTTCCCCTATCTTTCTTTATGTACAGGACGTGCTTTTCATGTCGGCTTTAATTGGAAACATTGGGCATGGAGATGTCCTTTGAAGTTTCTACTTCTTCTTTTCCCCCTATTTTGGCTTTTGTCTTCGTCGCAGCACAAAGAATGAGACGGGGGATGTCATGTTTGGTCAGGTTTTCTCACTGCATTGTCTTTATGGTAAATTCTTTATCAGATTCGACTCCTAGACATAACGACGACCACCCAACTAGTTCACACTTCCACATGGAAGCTCTTTATTTCCCATCTTTGCAACGAAAGAAACAGGAGCAAATGAGAAAGGAAGAGAAGGTTGATGATAGTGTCGTACATCAGCCATAGAGTTATATCAGCTTTTTTTGTTTTCTTTTCTTTTTAATAAGTATGGAGTTAAATCAGTGAACAAGGATTACAACACTGCCATTGAGCGTTGTCGGGTCAAATTTTCGGCCTAATTTCGGACTCCCCACCAGTGCTCAAATAAAATAACTAGGAAAAGGGAACGAAGAAAAAATTAGTACACTAAGGAAATGATCAACCCCCAAATCATCAACTGCACATATCAAGGAAAAATCAGTACACTAAAGTTGCTACATTTTCTTTTGTTTAGATGTTGAAAATATGCAACAGCAGCTTAACAGTCGTTAACCTCGACTTATCTTTTCCCCAATAGGGCCCTTCTAGACACCGGCATGGTTAAATCATTTTCGAAAAGGAAAAGGAAATCCATCTTCAAAGCATGTCTCAAGCAATCAGCCCCGCCAATGCAGGTAATCATCGGCAATGGATGCCGATTCTCACCAGCATCTAATTACAATTTTAGTCAAGTAGAACAATCTTAAATGAAACAATAGATGATGATGCATCATTTCTGTTTTGATGTTGGGGACTGAGGGACATCTTGTACTTAAGTCAATTTGGGCCTTTAGTCCTCTAGTCCCTTTTAGTTGATGATCAAAGAATAATTTACGTATCCCCTGAGGCGAATGTATGTTCAGAAGAGAAGAACGAGTATATCACTTGAGCTCACTGCTCCAAGAATCATGATGAAATCAACATGACCACTGTCTAACATATCGGGAGTTCGATGAAGGACAAAACATTCTCACATTATTGACTGAGGCAATTGCATAGCACTCCAGCATCCTGTGTTGGATGTCCTGAATATCTGGCCAAAATGTATCAAATTTTCGCTCTACTCGAAAACACCCCAGTATTCTACATGATGCGGGCATTGTCCTAGTCTCAGGGGCCTATCATATTACAAAGACAACATTCGCATCTTACGAGCACCTTATGCAGAAAGTTAACTTCAAACTAATAAAGTTGGGTCATTCTCAAAGAGGCATATCTCTACATGATATGCGCATGTATTATTGTACAAATTTGAGTGTGACTATATGATGCAAGCTTTGCAGTATCGGATGTATAATGATACAAGTGAAAGGCATATTTCTACATGAATTACATATATGTATGTGACAAATGGTGCTGCCATATTTCTAGATTAAACAAATACATATAACATGTGCGCGTGTACCAAGAACTCTATGATACAGGGACTTTGCAGCAGACATCAAAAATATCATCTAGAGGGGCATGATCGCCAGTTCCTTCATCTTTCCTAGCATACAACAGTTGCTTGCCCTTGAAGACAAGCATTCCACCCTGGCACAAGAAATATGAACCTAATTAAAGCATAACACCAAGAATTCTAACCTACACGTGTAAAGTTTGGCTGATCCAACCTGTTGCAGAACACTACTTCGGTCATCAGGTGTGGCTCCGATGGTATAATTCTTTGCAGCTTTCTGAATAGAATCAAACCTGGAAAAGACCTTTGCCTGTCATGAAAGAAAAGGTGAGCTACATATTGTGAATAAAAGCTTCATATGACGGGAAGAGGTTGAACAGAGAAGCAAGAAGTAAGCTGAGGCTTACACTCGCTGGATTGAAGAATGTGCGGCCAAGACCATAGTACAAGCCCAAAACATCATATGACTGAAGCATAGAAACATAGAAAGGTTAAGCTAAAGTTTAAAGAGAATATTCTAATAGATGTGCTCATACTTAACCTTGCGATCAGGATCAGCATACAGGCAATCCATCGGAAACGGTAACTGAGAGTTGTGACACGAGGAAAAGTAGGTCAGCTGAGATGATCATCTGGAGTAAATGCCAGGCAAATCACAGAATATTAAAATAAAGAAAGTAGACAGAGTTGACATTCTCCTGTCGATCAATGAAAGTTGCATTCTCCCAAGGCATGTCCAAAAGTCTACTGCTCTTCACTCTTTAAGCGTCTAAAAATAGCCGATCCACATAAGACTGGCAAATCAAACACAGCATGCTAGCAGAATACTCATAATGTCATGAATTAGGTGAGGGAAAGAATCCAAAGAACATGGTGTAACTAGAAAATGTTTCAACCAAACTAGCTTTCTTAAGGTAAAGCTAACCATATAGCATTCAAGCTTAAGGGTAGAGGCTTGGCTCTGATGTGTCATTTTAGGTTAATACATGATTACTAAGGGTCACTTCCATTCCGCCCAAATGAGAAAGGATGCCACGTACCAATGGTAAAATCGGATGTCCAACATTCATTACACAAGAATCAATGGCAGCTCTTCATGTTGTTGAGATGAACCCACTCAACATAAATTTGTTTTCAATAACTATGAACTTTTTGCTATTTACCTATTTGATCCTGCCATTTTAATAGCCACTGACCCCACTATATTTTCCAACAATAAATATGATACTGGCGAATTAATAGAAACCAACAAATCCAAATTATAACCCACTTGACAATTCAGATGCTCAATCTGAAAAAGATTCGGTGAAGATTGAGAAGTTTAATCCATAGGCTTCTTCATTGCTTCTGAAAGTACGAACTAACTATCACTAACTTCAATTCAATCGCCATTCTTGCATGTGACTTAAGTTTCAAGGGTATTTCTGGGTTAGTTTTGGATTCCTTAGGTGGATTATGCAGTTATATGGTGATTTAGTTCAATCAAATGCAAAAGTTATGGCTTGAGTTTTAATGTGGTTTTAACTTCTATTGCTACTATGCATTTTATACAACTCTTGGTAGTTGAAATTCAAAGACATTCTTGGTTCGCTTCCATTCGATAACTAATTATATTATGATTCAACTTGGTCATGCACAAGAGTTATGACCCATATTTAATGCAATATTGACCATAAAAAATTCATGGACGAAAATATCAACTTTAAAAATTGGGGGCAAAAATACAATATTAACGTTTAATGTGTATTTACTTTCCTATTCAATGAAATAGATTTATCCTTTTTTCTTTGCCCCCAATTGCAAAAACCCCTTGCTCCGCCACTGACAAGAATAGTCAAAGAACATCAATTGCACGGGAGCCACATATTTAGAAGGAGCATTAACCTTAGAAGAGAATGAATGAGAGACAAACGAAGACATTGTACTTAGCATAAACCTCTCCCATTATATTTTGCTCAGGCATCACACAGATTAGCCAGGAAGAAGAGAAAGAAAAGAGACAAGATGTAGACCTATAACAATTTACAGGGCACATGCTTTCTTAGATTCAAGGACGGATTTATAATTATTTCTAAGTCAAGCAAGCTAAATTATTTGTGCAAAAGTTTTTTACCAGTTGGGGCAAGCTAAACATTTGTGCAACAGTTATCCACATGTTCAGGAAATGTGTATCTTTCAATCAATTATGCACAGTGCCTCTAACTTCTCTATTAACCCTTGCTAAGCAAAAAGAGAAACTGCTAAATTTTCCGGGACAAATTATATCTGAACATGTGGAAATCTGAAACTAGTTATCTGTTCCTTCATTCTGAAAAATAATAGCAGCACAATAGAGAAGTTTTAAGAGCAATTAATTCAAGCATGCTTTGGATTGACTTGGGCCCGGGCAGTCATGTCAAATGGCAAACTCACAGGCTTGAACTATGTCTTATCATGTAAGCTGGGTAAAGTTCATACAGCTGCACTAATATAAGGTAATAATGCAACCTCACTTGGTGTCTGCACGGCTGGGCAGGCAGGGGGGCCACCCCAATTGATCAAAAGATCAGCCCGTTTTTTTTTTCCTGAAAAAGAGTCTTCTTTTCTTACATTATATGAATCCAAATGTGTAATTATAAATAAATCAACAGAATAGTGATCAAATTCTACCAATTACATTTAAACAAAGGAAGTTTGCACACTCCAATTTTGATCAGGCCATAATTTTGAACCCATAAAGTTACAGGCCTGAAAATACAATCCAAGCTCATTCAAAGCCCCCCACGTCGTGTTGCCAACAGTGAAAAGTGGTAGAGGCCCTCTTTAATCTCAAATCCACTGTTTTGCCAGTTTCTGCCTCTGAATTTGACCCCCAAAAAATTTTCAGCAATATTGATGGTTAATTGCTAATTTTAACTTGTTCACAGATCACTGTTGGTTTTTAGAGTAAAAATTAGTTTTTTTTTTTGGGTAACTGAGGACTCCACCACGGGCCCCCTTGTGCCTGGACGGCACCAAAGGGTCAGGCCCCTATACCTCGGGGGAGACTAGCATAGAACCCCACCACCATGCCCCCCCACTTAAGATGCTAGCACCTGGAGATTTGAACTTGTGACCTCGGTGATGAGGAGCAAGCCCCGAACCATCATAGCTACCCACCAGTGGGTTAAAGTAAAAATTAGTTAAAATCTCTTATTTTAAATTTTTTCTTAAGCTTTCAATATATGGTCAAAATCTCTGAATTCAGTAACATGGGCTTGTAACCAAGTGGATGAATTTCAGATTAGACCTTCTACTTTACAATGTTATTAGAAGGACCCTGTTGTTCCACTAGACCAACATTTGCCCCAGGGATGTATTCCTCTTACGAAGGAATTCATTGTATTCATCAAATGTACGGAACTGGCTACAATAGATTTCCTCACTTTCATACGTCCAATCTTTAGTTTAAAACACTTTCAAGAAGCATGAAAGTCTATTGTCTAAAACACTTGCAAGAGGCATGAAGTGTCCATCTACTTGGTAGAAAAGAAGTCAACTTCTTTACAAGCAAACCTAAGGTATAAATTGAACAAGTGGAAGTGATAAGAAGTAACTTAGGGGTTTAAAAAGAAAGATTTCTTCAGTCTATTCTGTTTCTGAAGACATCCTAGCTCATGAGCTGGACTTCTTTCTGTTGAGTAAAGTAGAGATGTCATATGTTTTAGATGAATTTAAAGGTGAGAAGCGATGGTTGTCCCACTGTAGGGTTCACATCAATGTTTGGATAATGCTAATGTCTCATTTGCAGCTTTTCAATTTCAAAGTTCATTTATTGAAGCCCGACAAAAATTCAGGTCTTTCATGTAATTTTCAGTAAAAGGATGCTCATGTGGTACATGAGTCATCAAAATGTTTCAAATGACCTCAAATCTTGAACTGTGGAACAAATGAAGCCCCATATGCTGAAGCATGAGTGACAGATCAAATTCTTAGCTTAATAACATCAATGTGCTCATTATAATTTTGATTCTCTATATTCAGATGACAACAGGCATGACTTCATTTAAAAGATGTCAATAACTAACCTTAAGATGATGGACAAATTAACCTGGAAGTCATTCTTTGCTAATTATCTCAAATTAGATATTCATCAAGCTTATGAAGGGCCACTATTCAGCATGTTGCTAGTGAAATATTTAAGGAAGCAAAGGAATATCTGACCAAAAGGGTATTCCAAAAACAGAAATATTTTTCTCATCATCCATTTATGGTGCCATGATAATGTGTATTTTATAAGTACAAACATCATACATAGTCTTGTTATATCTGTATGGATGAATCACACTCATACTAACTCCAGGGCTTCCTACATATATGCTGATGAAAAGATTTCTGCAATCAAAAGAAAGAAAAGGTACCCGTTCAGCAAGAATGCGAGCTTTATCAGGAGTTCCAACACCAACGGCAATCAATTTCACACCAGCAGAGTCAAATTTGGGCTTTGATTCTTTTAAAGCTGAAGCAAACTCCCAACTTGAAAAGGCCAAACACAACGGATGAGCCATAGCAGAATCTCAGCTATCCAATTTTGCAGTAATAGCCAGAAATGAGCATCATTTACCAGCAGATACATCCAAAGTGTCTCAACATCGCTACAACAGCCACTCCCTAGAAGGCAATTAAACTGTCAGACACTTGAGAGAGCAATTGTCCTTGAGATAAAAGCCAACATGAAGAAAAAGTGATGAAGATGATGTCTATTCAAGGAGAAGCAAATGAAACAACTGAGTCTAAAAAGAAGCAGCCGCAGCTGCTGGTGCATCATATACTGTTTTCCTTCAGCTCCTCCAGCAGCGAAAGTTGAAAAATTCAACAAACAGAACTCATTGACAACTTCAGGGATTTCACAACAATATCAAAAATTTGAGCACTGGCTGCTTCTTGTTACTAACCAATACGATGAACTAGAATGTTCGATTAAAGCATAGGAATGGCAGGGCAGTCTCATCTTCTCATCTCATGCCACTCCCTCAACACTTCAATAGGGAATGATACCCTGAAAAGGGGAATTCGACACCCAATCGTCGGGACATCAAAGCCAACAGAAAGATGCTCTTCACGGACAGCTTACTCCATTGTTACCATTGGCGGCCAAAGTATGCATCTTTTTAGACACACTTTGTTCTAAAATTCAAGTATATCTTGCAGAAAGTAGCTCACAATCGTTTTGTGGGGGTCGAATTAGCGCCATAGTTGGCAAACGCCCAGAGCCTTATTTCCCACAAGAGGCAATTGCGAGCGGAAATTCAGGCGAAAAAGTGACAAGATAATCAAGAAGAGACAAGAACAACATCGTCCCCCAAGAACAAATTAATGGGTACAAGGAGAAACCTCGTTCTGGTCCCAGAGATCCTTGAACAACACCGGCTCACCGGCGGCGGTGAAGATGCGAACGTCGCCGAGGACGTCGCCGACGTCGGGGCTGATTCCGGAGGCGGAAGCTCCAGCGACGGCCTGCGACCGGACCGCGCCGCTCCGGCGAGCGGGTCCTCGGGAACGGACAGAAGCGACGGCCGGAGAGCGGACGAGCGAAGCGGCACGGGCGGAGGGAAGCCGAGACCCGGGATTCGGAGGAGGAGAGGCCAAGAGGGTCGGCGGAAAGCGCAGGCCTTGAGCAGAAACCGACGACGCCATGGCCAAACGGGCTCTTCGTCCTCGCCTTCGATTCGTATGAGGAACGAGGAATTTTGTGGGGTGCAATGCACGTGTGGCTGGCTACCTTGTCCCCTTTTCTTCATGTGGTATTGAAATGTCGTATGCTGTCACATCAGTAAACAGTTGAATGTATGACTTTAGTATGTCTTGGTTTCTAGCACTATTTGGGCCGCCGGGGAGGCACCGGGCACCACCGTGACCGGCGGTGATCTTCCGGCTGCTGCACCCCGCCTCTGGCTAATGTTCTAAAGCATGAAGAGGGAAAAATGACAAATGTAAAACTGCAAGACCTTACTTTTTTGTGTCGGGCCTGTCGATCCTTTCGTGCGCTAGAGCTTGCCGGGACAGCGGATCCCTGCAGAACTGTCCTGACAGACGAAAGATGAGCTGCTAACATGGAATTAGTCTCTCTTCCCTTGCTGCGACCGGTTGCCTTACTTCACTCAGTTGAGCCGGCTGGTCATGTGCCCGGTTCACGGTGCTGTCGAGCTCTTGTGCTTGAATGAGGGGGCGTATGTATAGCAATAGTATCTGATGTATTCTCGTCTTCTCCGTTAGAGTTTGAGCATGGCAAAAGAGAGTCGATCAGTGACCCAGATATTGTAGAGGCCATTGCCGTTAAGTCTCCATAGCCCCAATAGCACATAATAAGGATGCAAATTTGGCAATTATGCATTCGATATCCGGAAACAGTGATGTTGGGGAACGATGTACTGCATATAACGTTTTCAATTGTTGCTCATATGGTGCGATGTTCTGCAATTTCTTGCCAACACTTACGTTCCATAATAGTATTCAAGGATCCGCAGATCAGGAACCTAGTTTCTCATGCTGAACTAACGAGTTCTCATGCTCGCGTATTGTCCACAACATCACAAGTTCTCGCTATCTGTCAGGAAAGGTGGGTCTGTTCGAGGAATGAACAGAAGGTGCGGCTTGAAGGCCTTTCTCTTCTGTTGCCATCGGCTCTAGCATATCTGAGGATGCTTCCTAGACCAGAATCGTCAAAGCTTCAGATCCTTACTGCAGTAGAAAATTTCCCTCCGAAGCAGTGGCCTATTTTAGCCGCCAAGATAGTAGATGCAGGAGATACTAACATGATGAAATTTAAAGAAACTTTCTATTATCCCCAATTGAAGTGTCTGCTTTCAGAAAGGTTCCCAAGTCATACACAGATTGGAGGACTTTGAAGACTCGTTTTATGTTCTGGACAGCCGCATTAGGACAAGGCCTGAAAGGTACTGAAAGATGGGATATTTCAAAAACTTAGCTTTCTGAGACTTTTGACCCGCACTTGAGGCTTTGAGGTCATTGCAGTTGTGGGATTAGGGAAGAGCCCGATGTATATTACTCATCAGAATCAAATTCTTTGACTGAGAGAAGCAGAAGAAGACTTGGTTTTTACTTGGTTCCATGAAGGTTTAGACATGGAGATCACCATAATTTAGCTATGGAAATATTGGGGAGCTTGCTATTTCGTTCGATATGCAAATTGTTCCCATTTTCATGCGATTCAGTTCAGCTCTTTTGCAAACCGAGTTCAACAAAAACTGGAGACTGACCAGGTTCGGATTGCTTTTGGTGATACATAATATGAAGGGCAGTTACCTGACGGTATTACAACAACCAAAAGAACAAATATACGCATATATAGTGCATGTTTATTGGATTTTTGCAGACTGGTAAGAACTCAGTGTTTCAGTTGGCGAGTTTGGTTTGTTGAGTTCTTTTGATTTTACAGACCATACTTGAATTCTAATTTATGATTGAAAAACCAGAAAAGATTGAATGTACCGGTTCAAACCTCAGATTAACAAACATAAGCTCACGATCCCTTGATCCATATGAAGATATCTTTGCGTGTCCTGGTTGTGTGATTTGTAGTTGTAAATATCACATGCTGTTGACATGTGCTGGGGTCACACCGTGCCAATCTTTGGTCGACGATGACAAGACAGTGATACCAAAGCAATGTGATAGTTCAAATAGAACAAGTAACTAACGACAAGATAGTGGCACCGAAGCAATGTACTAGTTCAAACAGAACAAGTAACTGCATACACGTACAGCCACGCATTGGCATCTAGACAACGAGCTGTATTTCCACCTCTAGAGAGAGAAGGGTGGTCAACCATTCGCCTCTAACCATGTTTGGATGCCATCTTTTTCTAATCAGCGCATGCTAATAAGAATGAACTTTGCCATCTTCCTGGGGCAACAAGCAAGATTTTTTTTACTCCGCATTCACTAATATCTTCCCGACTTTTGTCAATCTTCCCAATTACCAGCTAGATTATTATAGATAGATCACAGATAGGTATTTACATACCAATAAGTAGGAACTTTGCCATCTTCCTACCATACACACAAAATGATGGCCGCCTGGGAGATTCACACATCTTTGCACATGCAGCGCAAGTATTAAGGTTCTGATCCAAAGAGAAGACTCTTATATTGTGAATCTACTGCTCTGTGAAACGTGATGAACCAAAGAGAAGACTTAGATTCACATTTTGGATCAAGCTATGGGTTACCAGCGTAGCCATATTTGCAGGATCAGGCCGCCATGCTTGGATATCAGAGAAGCTCTTGCCATAAGCAGTGGACTGGTGTCTATTGCCCAGTCCAATGCCACTAGGACATGATGCATTGATCCCGACGACTCTTTACCCACCTCGACTTTGGTCCCGGTTCATTTATCATGCACGAGGAACGGGAACTTGCTTCCCTCCTCTCCACGGGTTTCTTCCCTGAAACTCACACTGAGTTCCTGAAGGTTTGAGGGGGTGGCTGGCTACTGGCAACACCCGCTGCTCCTGGAACAGTTCCTGTACGTAATACCAGCGTCAGGTCAGTCTCTGTTGCATGTCAACTAGCAGCCTATCATGGCCAATTCCAGTTGCCCTGCTCCCCACTAGAGGGAGCACGCCACACCCAATGGTGACAAGGGAATTCCTTGTTAGTAGAATGGGCAATGTTATATTAAATTCTTGGTTAGTTTTGATGATTTACTTATGACACTGGTAAAATTTCAGAGGTAATTTACTACTGTGTGATGAATTTTTTAGGGTGGTGACAATTTTACTTACCACATTGGTAATATGAAGCCTTACTACCTATTTGATATGTTGGTAAATTCCTGATAATGCTGATAATATGCTTACGCGTAGATGGGTTGGTAATTTACTACCTCATTGAAATGTTGGAAATTTCATAATAATGTTGGTAATTTGTTAACGGTGTACCTTACAAGCAAGTTACCGGTCATATTCTTTTCATCAACGAGATCGGAAATTGATCACTTACTTTGAAATCCAATCAATACAGAACTTTTCCAGTTTTTAGCCGACGGGACTGTAGAATTTTGCATGTTTCTCTGACTCTGAATCTGTCACAGCTTTTTCTCAACAGGGGCGACATTTGTTACGATTAGTGTGCTTGTTTCCAAGGGTACATGCGCAACTCTAATGTAATCCTAACAGTAACCGGGATAGACAAGTATTCACGGATCCTCGAGATGCAATAATCCACTTCATCATATATTAGTGGGATGTTTTCCAAGCTCTTTGTAATTGGCATATCAACATAATTACAATACTTGCGTCGAACGCTGACAATGAGCCAGAGAAAGTTTGGAAAGGGTACTACTCAAACACTGTTGATCCCAACACCAGCAAGCAGGAAACAACTGAAAAAAGCCATCTACGATTGACTAGTCGAAGGGCAAGTTCACTCTATTTGTTAAGGCTAAAGAGGGATGGGTAAAGACGGATTTCAGTGCAGCTTATGAATTCGAGTCGTTGGCCTTTGCCTGTATGGCTAGAGCTTTGTTGCTGAATGATGCCAGAAATTGCTGCCTTCACCATGTTTCGCAGTCTGTAAATGACTGCACATCTGAAAATGTAGTTATGCCTATGTCCACGGAAAACTTGCTTGATGCGAAACTATAGTTATGAGACTTAGTGACCTCGATCTTTTCTTGATTTTGTTGGAAACCCGAAGTGCTTCGGAGCTTCCTTATCCCCTCCAACTGCATTGCCACTTCTTTCATGGTCGGCCGGTCCCTCCCAGTTGAGCTCAAGCACCATCTTGCAAGGTTAGCAACTGCTGTGATCTCTTCTTCCTTGCCTTCCTTCATAACTCGAGCATCAGAAATATCAAACAAACGATCCTGCTTCATCGAAATCACAAAATAGTCCGCGAGGTTTCTTCCTTCTTCTTCCCCAAGCCAACAAATTGGCTTTTGCCCAGTTAAGAGTTCAGCAAGGACCACTCCAAAGCTGTATACATCGCTTTTGTCCGTGAACAGACTTGTTCTGAAGTACTCTGGATCCACGTATCCAAAAGTCCCCCGCACCAATGTGGTTACATGAGTTTGATCACGGGATACAGACTTGGAAATACCGAAATCTGCAACTTTAGCATGATGTTTCTCATCCAAGAGGATATTGGTGGACTTGATGTCGCGATGATAGATGGGTATAGAAATTGCCGAATGCAGGTAGCATAAGGCTCCTGCGATTTCGGCTGCAATTCGTAGGCGAGTGTCCCATGATATGAGAAAGTTTTCGTTTGGGTCATGCAAATACCAATAGAGAGTTCCATTTGGTATGAATTCATATACTAAAAGTGGGTAATCTGTTTCCAAGCAGCACCCCATTAGCTTAACCACATTCTTGTGATTGATTTGTGAGAGAATGATGACCTCATTGATGAACTCTTCAACTTTTCCCTTGTCTATCAGTTTTGATTTCTTAACTGCAACTATTTTTCCATTGGTCAGCATTCCCTTATAAACAACACCTTGTCCGCCTTGGCCGAGTATTCTATCCTTGTTGAAACGGTCAGTGGCCTTCTCTAAATCCTTGAATCGGAATAATTTGCTTTTCGCGACATTGTCTTCAGGTGATGAAGATAGATGCTGCTGCAAGAAGAGGCCCCACTGCGTCTTAAAGTACTTCTCTTTCAGCTTAATCTCTCTTCTTTTCTTGATGTATTTGTATAACCACCAAGAGAGAAGCAACATTTGCAGTAAAACTAAAACGGTCAACCCGAGGCCTGCAGTCCGAAAATTTAGCAAGGGAAAAAGTCATAAAAAATACCTGGTGTTAAGAATCCACACCGTTGTACTAAGCTATCATCGATGAATAAAGCAATTTGGAAGCACTATTAATCTCATATTGGATTATGGTTATTTTTTCCACTGACCAAGTAGCAATTTCATCTTACAGACTAACATAAGTTACTATTCCACGGAAAAATAATATAGCCTGGAAAAATTAAATCCTCCACTTCGATCAAATCATGACACGTGGAAGGATATCATGATACATTAAATGGAAAGCGAATGGGCAATCATGTAAGAACGGGGGTAAGGTAAAGCTTATTTCTGGACATAATTTAAGCCATGTACCGAAGAGCATGAATCGGTCTAAAATTCTAGGTTAAAAGATCTACTTACTAATAAAAATTAATTTATTTGGCTTTCTACGATCGATGCAGTCATAGGTACCCAGTTTGTTCACGCACTTCCCGGGGCATGGATTTGGATCTTCACATTCGTTGATATCTGATGACAGATGAAAATAAACATATTAGCAGCGACACTCATCTCCCCCGGTAAGATAAACATATTCACTTCGTATAATCTTGGGCAGAAAACCCAAAAAGGAAGGCAGAAAGCATGTATGTAATCATTAAACAGTGTGAACGCATTATTTCCAGAGAAAAATCTAGGAATGAATAAGCCACATCGCTATATGGTGCTCTTAAATACATAATGGGATAGTATGAAGTATGTTACCTTGGCATCCTGCAATTAGATAGGGGTTACCACTATACCCAATTCCACAGTAGCACTGCATAAATGGCATTTGAGTTGGATACGCATAGATGCTATAATTGTCACACGAGATAGGATTATAAAAGGCGGAGCCGTGATTTTGCCGGATAAGCTTAAGTACATAGTTGGTGTTGTTCGGAATCCCCCATTCCAACACCACTCGAACCGTGTTATTCAATCTTAAATCATATAAATCTGTAAATTCAGACCTCACGAACCATGATCTATCTGCCAGGAAAGCGTAATTGCACCCCTGACGTCCACCTTCGTTTTTGAAATCCACACTAAAGTCCTGTAGGTTAAAAGGCAGCATAGTCTGGCAGCATCCGTCTTTCCCGGAACAAGTACTATACCGGCTAATGTTGGTGTAGTTTCCAGTACATATCGACCTGCAACCAAGAACACCTGATTCTGCACTATTCATTGTTGCCAGGGTGTTGCAACCGACCGATGTAAAGATGTTCCATGTCTCGGAGAAGACAAATTGACTTCCTTCTAAGCTCACCGGTACACCATGCCTATCACCCCCGCAGCTGGCATTTGAGTAAATTAGAGGAAGACTGACGTTAATCATGCCGTTTGCAAATCCAGGGAAATTAGGGAGTGAAATGTTGAGAACTCGCAATCCGATCTTCTTTAGTATGGGAACCGTGTGGTTTTGCTGGCAGCCGATCTCGTACCAGTCATCCAAGAAACAGCCAGCTCCTATTCCGAAGGGGAAGGGAATGGTGACGTCCCCGCATGTTTCCCTACAGTTAGGCTTTGCAAGTCGAGGTGCAGCTCCTGATGCTTGTACCGTGAGGGTAATCAGAAGCAAAAGAATTCGAAACACCAAGTTCGACATGATGTTCCCGTTTGGTATGCGCATGGACCTAAACCTATGGAGAAAGGGGATATGGGCTGAGTCTCTCGACAGTGTTATTTAAGTGGAAGAAGGGAAGATCTTTTATGTACTGGACGCGTAATTTCATTCCAGCTATTTTTCTTCCTTGCATCTCCGAGGATGCTTCCTTGAGTATAGAAATATGAAAGCTTGACCAGTAGAGGACGCCAGTTCAAGCAGCCAAGTATGACTGATCACATTGTTGGGGACCATACTTTTATCATCACTTTCTCGTGAGAAAGACTTGGAGCATTGTCGAATCATTATCACAATTGAACTTACTTTTGATGACCCTGTTGAAATAATAGTTATTTCTCTTTGCACATTTTGCTGATTTGATTTTTCAGTTATTAGAGTTAGTGGAGTCACGTTTAGCTAATTTGTGTGTTAGTTATCCTACTTTTGAGGTGTTAGTGGGGTAAGTGATTTATGCAAAACATGAGTAGTCATGGGTCATATTTTAGTGGTGTTTTTACGTTATGTATTTGTCTTTTGTAAAAGACTTTGTTGTTCTGAACAAAAGATGAAGTTTCAGCCTCATCCTTCCTCCTTTTTGCAATTTAACTGACCCCGCTCTCATCTTCCAACTTCTTCTTTTGTCCCTCTCGTGTTCCTGACTTTTAAACGACAAAATTATACAACAAGTTGAAATACTACGACAACCAAGATGTTTTTTTTTCTCGACCCATGAAAGAAAAACTCACTTCCGTTAAAGCAAAAGTCGTTTCTTTCTTATTGCCTTAGTCGTAGCGCGATGTGCGAGTGCAGGGATCTCTCTCATTATTCAAGCAAAGATCATTTTTATTGCTCGAGTGTCGTCCATCAGGTACTTAGTTAAATGCTTTTCCTGACCCGTAAAAGCACTTGAGAATCCTTTTGGCCCCAGAGTAGTGCAAACAATGTACTTGAATGTGACGAGTTTTGTAGTTCTGTAATGAGAGAGATTGGGTCCCATTTGATGGAAGAAAACGAAGTCCTTTTCACTTCAAACTGATCTAGTTTATTTGCCAATGTTCTGGATCATGCTGTGCAAAGTATCCTGAACTCTTGGGATTGTTTTATCTCTAGTTTTTTTCACTGAAATTAGATTTAACAAACCAACCGTGGTATGACGAAGGGGGAGACAGTAGTCATGAGTGGTTTTCCCCATAAGGAAAGACGTGCTCAATGGGCATTGTTTCACCGGAATTTGACTTGATGACGAAATACTTCTACCTAAAAATCGTTCTTCGATTTTCTTTTTTAAGAGGAGATGGGTTTTATAACAACTCTATCACAGGAATTCAGAGGCATTGATAAACACACTTTGATGGAATTTAATCAACGTTAAAGAATGAAAAACTCTACCTAATTTAATCAACTATAGAGTACGTCAAAATAAAGATACAACATCCGAATTTAATCAACAATGATCATCTTAGAGCTACAGCTACAACTATAGCTACAACTAAGATATTCATCAGAATTTAATTGACGGCAAGATATCTAAAAACTACAACTACCTTAATGACTTGGTCCAATGAGGGTGAGGAGTGGTCTCTAGGGCCAGAGAGGGTTTGAATAGGGAGTGGCTCCTAGCAAACTTCTAGGATGGATAAGGGGATAGGAGCACTAAATGGGAAAACTGGAATTAACTCACATATACGTCTTTTGAGGTAATGGCAAACTTTGCTTTGGAACTCCAAAGTGAAGCAAGCCTGGGTTAGAGCACTACTAAAATGAGAGACCTCATAGGAAAGTACTTACCTATACAGCAAATAACAAAACCATGAGGCTTAGTGCGAGACAAACCAAAGTGGACAATACCTTGAGTGAATTTAATCTAGGGATGTCACAATATGGTATTATCAAAGCGAGACCCTCTCTAATAGGTGTATGGTTTGGGGAGGAACTATGCGAAATTTAGAGAGCTTGTAATGACCTGGTCCAATGAGTGTGGGGAGTGGTCGTTGAAGCCAAAAAGGACCTAAACAAGGAGTAGCTTCTGGCAAGTTTCTAGAATAGCAAATGGGACATGAATGAACTGAACTATGCACCGCATAGAGAGAGCCATTCAGAAACATATATGTGAAAAACTTGAATTAACTTATGGAGACGTCTTTTGACATAATGACAAACTTTGCTTTTGAACTCCAAAATGAAGAAAGCACAGGCTAAAGCACTATCAGGATGGATGACATCTTGCAAAGTGCTTACCTATACGCCAAAGCACCAAATCATGAGAATGAACAAAAGCAGACAATACCTCGAGTGAGTTAATATAGGGATATTACAACTATGATATAAGATTGAAAGCAGATTGAAAGCAAATTGAAAGTGTTGAAAATATGTCGAGCCCGTCGAACAAGCACAATCCAGGTTTACTCTGTTTGGCGAGCGTGCAAGCTTGGTCTTTGACTTTGTTTGTTCGTGCATTAATTTCTCTGCACGTGCCGCTCGAAGATGAAGATCAGCAAGCGGACATGTTTGTTTTTCTCTTGTGGCCGCTGCGCATGGAAGAAATGGATGGCGCCGGGCAACTCATTTTGGGGTTGTTACACGCCTTATTAAATGGAGGAGTGCAAGGGGAAGACTTTCATGTTGTCACACATGAAAGGACATGTTCTTTTGTGTTCTTAGTCAAAGGCCATGTGAACGTGAGAATGAAGAAAGAAGAAAAAGGAAAGACAAGAGCAGTCATTTCCCTGTGCACGTCCAGGAGAATTAATGAGGGAGGCACCGAAGTTGCAGAGTGATTTGTCTTCTGACGACTTCTATTCTCCATGAAAGGCAGAGAAGAAACGAAGGGGAATGGGGTGCCTTTGAGCATCGAGAAAAGAGAGTGCACAGAGAAGAAGTGTGTAGAGAGTTCTTCTCACGAGGGTTTGGTCATTGTAATTACATCTGAGTGATTTAGCCAGTTAAATTTTTATAAGTAGAATTTGCGTAATTCCTCAAGTGAGGTTTTACCAAAAATTATGAGGAGCTAAATATTATGTGAGTTATTGAGTATAATTAGGGGATGAGAAATAAGTATTG
This sequence comes from Eucalyptus sideroxylon x Eucalyptus melliodora, assembly GCA_016097485.1. Classification (NCBI taxonomy): domain Eukaryota; kingdom Viridiplantae; phylum Streptophyta; class Magnoliopsida; order Myrtales; family Myrtaceae; genus Eucalyptus; species Eucalyptus sideroxylon x Eucalyptus melliodora. The sequence goes on along the minus strand of CM027831.1, from coordinate 22,302,580 downwards.
AGTGTTCGAGTGATTGTAATTTCCGTTGTATTGCTTGTTTCTATAGTGAAATTTCGTGCCACTCTTCTCACGGATATAAGTTCCGATATTCAAATCAAACCACGTAAATGCGGTATCTAATTCCATTTCTTTCCTTTCGATTATTTTATCCGATTCGCTTGTCTATATTCACAGTAGAAAGATAAAAATATTTGTTTGTTTATACAGAGATTACAAATAGTAACTACAACTCTATTATATGGTGGTTATTAGCACTCCACTCCTCAACATTCCGTTACAATACGGTTTCATCTACTCCACGACCTTGATTCCACTACTCAACATTTCACTACATTGACTTACTTTTTTGATCAGTACATTTGAAATTGTTGACTCCACAATTCATCAATTTCTTCAAATGATCGACCGTTTTGTTCATAAATAACCAAATTCTGCTCTCGTCAATTAAGTTTATCGAATGTTTTTTTTTTTTCGGTGTAAACAGGTTTCTAATCAGCGTTCTTATCGAGGACTTTTTTGTTTCGCTGGTTAACTTCATATGGAGGAAAAGAATTCGAAACACCTAAATGGACATGGTTTTCACGTTCGGTATGTGCCAGGGACCTACACCAATGAAGCGAAAGGGGGGACATGGGCTGGGTCCCTCGATACTGTAATTTAGGTGGAAGAAGGGAAAACTTTCCGTGCGCTTCGGGCATAATTTTTTTCCCAGCTCTGTTGCTTCCTAGTATCTCTGGGGATGCTTCCTTGAGGTTTAAAATTTCAAAGCTTGATAAAATGAGAGGACACCAAATTAGGCAGCCAAGTGTGACTTTTCCCATTCCTGTAAAGACAATTCTGTCATCATCCTTCTCATGACAATGCCTTAAAGCCTTATCAGGACAGTTGATTATTCAGGATCCTACAGCGCTGGACCCCGCGAAGCACGTTAGAATCATGATACTTATTCCTTTCCTTACCGACTTAAATTGTTCCCCACAGGCGTCGGATCTTTTCAATTTTTCCTAGACCAGAAATCATATGAACTCGTCCTCTTCCACATTAGATTATGTAGTCTTCAACGTATTTGCTTATTGCCATGAAATTTCACATTTTATTGCCCATCTTTTTGTTGGGTATCAATTAGCTTGATCTTTTACAGTTTCTGATCTAACATTAATATGGTCGTTCTTTAAATTCTGAGTATTAATCTTAGTTTATAGCATTGTTTAGGTTATTCAAGAACTTAAATTTGAGTTAAACCACGTTTGGGGTCAGATTTTAGTTTCCTAGCATTTTGCTTTTATAATTCGTTAAAAGCTGTTAATTTTGTTAGGCAGACGTTCTTTAGTGGCCTCCCTACACCATGTTTTACAATGTGCGAATGGCTGCACATACATGTGTCCCCGGAGGGGAGTGAAGTGTTGAGCACTTGTAATCCAATCTTACTAAGTATCTCCTATTCCTAAGGGGAAGGGAATGACAATGTTTCCACATGATGCGGTGCAATTAGGCTTTGCCAGGCGAGGTTTAGGTATCGATGCTTGGATACTGAAGGAACCTAGGATCAAAAGGATCTGCAGACAGCCACCGGATGGCTTACAGAGAGAGGATATGGCTTCAAAGAAGTGCGGTTTATCAGTATGAAGATGATGTACTTGATATGGAGCTGTTCCATATCCTCTGTGGTCTTCTGCTCTTAAATTACAACACCAGCAATTTCTATGGGGTAACTAGTGAGAGTCTGCATAAGTGAGTCCCTGAAAAATTATAGACCAAACAAGGAAAAGAGTGGCAATTCTATACTACGATTGGCTTTGACAGTCTGCATTTCGTCTATTTAGTTTATAATGGCTGGCGAATTTATATCCTCACCATGTTCGCCAGGGCAATCACAGAACTTCGAAGTAAAAGCATCTAATATCCAGAAAATCCATTGCAAATGTGTGATCAATGCTAAACCCTTCTGTACAATCAACATCAGCAGTCATCCAAAATTGAAAGATTAAACTGGTGTCTGAGCAAGCATCTCATCAATTATATTAGCTGGGAGTTCATTATCGTAAATACATATTTCTAGAAGAAGTATATTTTGTCATACAAGTGTGATACTGTATTTGTGTGTACGTATGTGTAGCAAGAACTTTCATGATACTGGGACTTTGCAGCAGATATCCAAAATATCATCTAGAGGGGCGTGATCTCCAGTTCCTTCATCTTTACGGGCATATAACAATTGCTTGCCCTTGAAGACAAACATTCCACCCTGGCACAGGAATGTGTAAAAACTTTTCTTTAGAGTGAATCACCATGAAAATTTAATGACCTACACATTTACAGTCTGTCTGATCCAACCTGCTGCAGAACACTACTGCGGTCATCTGGAGTGGCTTCAATAGTGTAATTCTTCACAGATTTCTGAAGAGCATCGAACCTGGAAAAGACCTTTGCCTGCCGTAAAAGAAGCAAGTGAGCTGAATGTTATATTTCAAAGCTTCAATTGCCTGGAAGAGGTTCAAAGGAGAGGCAGGAGTAAACAGAACAGAAGCTTACACTTGCTGGATTGAAGAATGTGCGGCCAAGACCATAATACAAGCCCAGAATATCATACGACTAAAGTTGAGAAACATGAAAAGGGTTAGAAAAAATCTGAAAGAGGATTCTCTGACAGATATGCTCATTCAGGTAACATGTTCACCTTGTGCTCGGGATCAGCATAAAGGCAATCCATCGGGAATGGTAACTGAGATATGTTACACAAAGAATCGTAAGTGAGCTTAAATGATCATAGGGATCAAATGGTAGTTTAATCCAAACTCATATCTAAAATGCAGTTTCAATTCTATAAGAACCTAGCTTTCAAAGATTATACTAATCAGACAACACGCAAGTTCACAGGGTTGGCTGAGTTGATAAAATTTGAAGTAATTTCCAATAAATAACATAAAGAGGATGAGCTGTCTTGCCCCAAAAACTTGAACATGTAGTGCATATAAATGAGAAGAGATGCCAGAGGATTAAAGTAAAATCAGGTCTCCAACATCGACATTACACAACAGCATAACGAAATAACATCCATCAAGTATGTCGTTGCCACATGTTCAGAACAGGCATCACTTCTACAACAGTGTGAAAGATAGAGACAAGGTCAATGCTCTACTTAAAAGAACCTTTTCCATCATTTTTCGGAAAGTACTTCAGACCAGGTTCGCCACAAACAGGAGAAAGTTGAGAAAATAAATAAGATAGCAGGGTCCACTGATAAAAATTCCCAGACCATACATTCTTTTGTGCCCTGCTTTCTTATATAAGATAAATATGAGGACATGAGTAGCCATCTCAAATGGCATATTCACAAACTTGAGTAATAAAATACCATGCAAGCTGGTCAAATCCATTGCAATAATATCAGCAAATAACGGCATCCCACTTGTCAGCTTGAGTGGTGGACTCCCAGTATCGCCACAAATGACAGAGTGGGTGAAAATAAAAGGATGGGAAATTGCATGAAGCTTGGGGTAAATTTCAAATTAGACCTTATGCTTTAAAATGATATACTATGGACCTTGAGGTTACACGACATCCCTACTCCTAGATCAAAATTAGCCGAAAATTCTTACACAAAGAATCCAAGGCTTAAGTACAATTAGCAAGAGATTGAAAGTTATTGTGGGAGTTTCAGAGGAAAGATTTGAAATCCTCTTGTCTCGACCAGTTTCTTCAGTATGCCTCCACTCATAAAAAGAAGCTGGACCTTTTGCATCGACCAGAAGGGACATGTTGTACATCTCAGATGCATTTGATGTAGGAGAACTAATAGTTTGATGGTAGAACTGACCTTGATGTATGGTAAGATTAAACCCTCTTGTAGTTAACTTTATGAAGTTGAAGTTTCAATTCATGACGCACATCCAAAACTTATGGATGTCATGTGGAAGAGTCTAAATGCTAATTTTCCATTTTCCAGAATAGGATCAATGCTCAGTGCATGGTTATTTTCTAATATGATTAGGAAATTTTACATCCCATTGGTAAGACCATGTAACCACAGAGGATCCATTCCGAAACTTCTAGTCTGTCATTTGTCATGACAACGGCTGGCAATCCATATTAAGGTTAGCCATCCACCATGAGCAGAGAAATTTTCACCACTCAGCAGATAACTCATGAACTATCTTAACACTGAAAAAAATAATAATAATAAATAGAGCCAATATGAGTAACAAGGAGAACATACGAATGATGCAAAGGACTATTCCAAAAAATAGAAATAACTTTTTTATCATTCATTTACTGTGGTATTGCAGTAAATATTTAAAGGCGACGCACGTTTTTATATCACCTAGCTGAATCATTATGGATGAGTTCCACTAAGAATTAAGAAGTCAAACATTTCAATTTCTTTAAGCTCTGACTGAAATTGGTTAGGCTCTCTTATTCAAAGATGTGTTTGCCAATGACAAGAATCAAAAGGAAGAAAAAGTACCCGTTCAGCAAGAATGCGGGCTTTATCAGGAGTCCCAACACCAACAGCAATCAATTTCACACCAGCAGAGTCGAACTTGGCTTTCGATTCTTTCAAAGCCGAAGCGAGCTCCCAGCTTATGCAAAAGAACAAGCGCAGCAAGCAGTGAGCCACAGCAGAATCCTAGCTATTTACTGTTGCAATAATAGTCAGTCATGAGAAAATAAACATCTACCAGCATGGACAACCGAAGTGTCTCAACATCGCCACGACAGCCATTCCCTGCCAAAGAAAAAAGGGAACTGTGGGACAACGTCACTACAATCATGTGCCGAATCAAGCAAGAAGACCCTCACAAGAAAAACAAAGCATGGAAGAAAGAATCGCATGGGATAAAACTAATTCGAAGCTGAGGTTCATGAAAAGATGCCTAAATCCGGAGACCCAAATGGCTGAATTTTTAAGGCAGCAGCAGCTGCTCCTGAATAATGCACTGTTCCGTACCAGCTCCTCTGGCAGATCAATTGGTCAACGAACAGTAACAAACAGAACTTTAGTAACTTCATGAAGTATTTCCTCTCTGAAAATTTTTGCGAAACCCACATCGCAACAAAATCAAATTTGGACCACCACTTGCCAGTTCTTTCTAAGCTCTATGATGAAGAAGAACATCTTGATACGATATGGGAAGCATATGCCGCAGATGGGTGGCCTCATCTTCTTATCCTGCACCACTCCATCAAGAGGGAATAGATCCCAGATGCTTGAGAGGAATGCCCCAATTATTAGAGCAATTAACCAACGAAATGTTTTCGGATACCATTCAACGACACACGGTTTGTGCTACAAGCAAGTAGATAAGCAAGTACATCACACAGATCTTAGCTCATTTTTGACAAACATCATCAGAGTACCATTCAAGTTATGAGGCAATTGCAAATGACAACATGGAAAAACAAAGCTAAAAATCGGTATTAAATACAAAAGAAGGAAGAATGAAAACCTCATTCTGGTCCCAGAGATCCCTGAACATCACGGGCTGGCCGGCGGCGGTGAAGATGCGAACATCGCCGAGGGCGTTGCTGACGTCGGGACTGATGTCGGAGGCAGAGGCTCTCGCAACGACACGGGACCGGACCACTTCGCTCCGGCGAGCGAATCCTTGAGAGCGAATCGAAGAAGCAGCAGTCGAAGGAGAGCGGACGAGTGAATTAGCAGCGGTGGAAAGAGAAGGAGGTGGAACAACAAGCTGAGACCTGGGTTTCGGAGGCGAGTACAAGAGAGATTCTGGAATTCGCAGGTTTCCCGCAAAAACAGAGGACGCCATGGCCGCAGGGCTTGGAGCAGAGGAAGAGGAAGAACTCTCGCGAGCGTATTACAGGCGTTGGTGTCGTTCTCGTTTTATTTTCTCTTTTTAATTTTCCGTTAGTTAACGGCTTTTAAGAGGCGGGAACGGGGTCTGCATTTCCTTTTTTCCTTTTTATTTTCTTTGTTTTAACCATTTTCTGAGGCGGGAGAAATTCCTCTAGATATGATATTATATATATATTGAGACTAAGGGGGTTGATGCTAATTAAATCTTGTGATTAAGTATGCATTTATTTCACATAAAATCATAATTTGGAAAAAAAATTCTAAAATTAATTGTATTATTTATAAAAAGTGAATAAAAAATATATTTATTATTCATAAAATTACACAAACATAAATTGTTATCAATTATGAAAACATTTTTCAATGATTAATTTTTTAGACGTATAACCAATTAAAATTTGTTATTAACGTCACGCTTGGTTGATTTTTGAGTTTAATGGTATTGATGGGTTATAAGTAAATTATTATATTTGCCTAATCATGTTATTGATATGAATGAAGGCAAGCAAAAATTCTGATTGGCGAGCCTCTTTTTCAAATAAATGAATTCTTTATCCCTCTCAATAAAATTAGCCAAGTTGAATACCTAAGTGAGAAATATATTATTGCAATAAGTCGACTATAATATTCATAACCTAATTTAATTATGAGTTCTAATTAATTGTTCGTATGAATATCGAAAAAATGCCTTATTTAACCCTGATTTTTGTCGGTCATATGTTCTTCGAAAATTCAGACAATGATACAGAGAGAGGTATCTACCCGTGTTTATGTTTATATCTATCCACATAAGCAAAAAGTGGGTTTTATCTCACTTTTTTCTTTCCTCGTATACATACTACTTTAATATTGTGATGCAATTTAACTTCAATGAAAAAAAGTAAAATTGGCCAAAAAAATAATAATAAATGTAAAAATATATTTAAAAAAAATTAGGAGAAATTACACCAAACTCATGAACTTTAGGACAAATTCGAAATTTTAATTACCGCCGTTAACCCCCTTCATTATTGTTCCCATTAATATGTGCAATGCACATCGATAAAAGTATATTTTCGCATCTTTTTTCCTTTGGAAAGAAATCTCTCATTTATCTTAATTGCTTAACAAGTAAAATAACAATATAAAAAAAAAAGAAGGAGAAAACAACTCCAACAGAAAAAAAAAAATTATTAAACATCATTCAATCGTCGAAATTTGATAATATAACTATTTCAGTCAACTAAATAAGATAATTCCAAGAAAAAGAATGAACACAGACGATTGCTGAATCCGAAGCACAAAAAGGAAAAGAAAGAAAGCAATCACCATAAAAAAAGATTTCAATCTCTCTTTTAATTATGCTAAAAAAACCCAATGAAAATCATTCTGATTTCAGATTCCCCACAGAAACAAAATCTGAGGAAAGAAGAAGAGAGGCTCAGACACGCACAAACGCTGTCATCAAGAAGCAAGAAACATACGCACACAAATCAGTACGCATGAATCTGCTCGGTCCGTATGATGAGACCCACCATACATTCAGCATCGAGAAATGTATTCCTCATCATCGCCTCTCGCCCCGCGCGCGCAGATCTTTCCCGTTCTCTCCACAAATCACGCGCAGAAAGGAGAGGAGAAAGAAAAAAGAAAAAAAAAAATCGAATCTTGCAGAAGAGAAATCGAATGGATCTGCCGAAACGTGTTCGCAACACAGCAATGGTGGCGGATGAAGATTGGGTTTAGGAATGGATGGTGGGTAGGGAAATGGGGTCTCGTCCTTGAGGTCTGCTGCATCTGCTGAGTTTTGAAACCCTAATTTCTAATCGCGTCTTTATATATCTGTCTGCCGACTGAAGCAGAAGGAGGAGAGGAGGAGGAGGAGGATTGAATGAAATGACGTTCCTGTCCTTGACCTCGATATCTTGGGCCTCCTTCGTCTTTGGGCTTGGGCCTGGGCCTGGGCCTGGCCCTCTCTACGTTATCCAACCGGTTTGTGCATCCGTGAATTTGGTACGTGTGCTAAATTGAATCTAGACCGTCAGATCCGACGAGGGTCTTCATTATCAATCATGCAGGTTTGGTTTGCACGCCTGCGTGGGACTTTTACATAGAAATGAAATTCGTGCTACCGGACCTGTTTTGTGGCCGGTTGTTGGGCCATGAGCGATGATGCATGATAGTACAAGGCTTACCTATTTTCACTTGCAAAATCAAAGTTGTGTCACGGCCGATTTTGATCAGGAATACCGTGGTGAATCACTAACTATCTAACTCGTATCAAATGTTGGGATGGATCACAAAATCAGAAGTTGGGGGGTCCGACACAGTAATATAACAATTTAGTACAAAATTATCTTAAAAAATCTTGTATCTATTACACTTTTATTAATTTAGTTCTAAATTTTTAAATTTCATTAGAACAATTTTGATCGAAATAATTGACATGGATATTGACCATCCTATTTAGCACAATGACTTTGACATTGAAATTTTTAAAATACTTTTTAAAAAAAAAAAAAATTTCCTTTTCTTTCTCCTATTCTTTTTACATAGGTGGTAGCTATGCCACGGTTAGCCTTGCCAAATCTAGAGAAGTTGATTCTTGCTTGGTGTTGCCGTGGCTAAGGCAACAAGGGCAACCCTTGCCCACCTCGCTTGGTTTTGCTTGGGCCAAATCAATGGCCGACAAGGTCACTGTGGCTTGGAAGAGTGTTGGCCTTGCCAAATCTGGCGAGGGCACTTGTTCTTGTTGGCGTGAGGCTTAGCAAGGCCCACTCTTGCCGACCATTGGCAAAACGAATAGGGGAAAAAGGGAAGGAAAAAAAAAGAAACATAACAATTATAACAATAAAAAAATTATTAAAAAATGTCAACTTTAGATTTGGCCATGTACATAAGACAACTAGCATTAACGTCAATGAATTTCTAGTCATAATTAATTGAATGGACTCAATTGACAATAAAAGAAAATGCTTAGGACTCAATTATCAAAATTAAAATTTTTATAACTTAATTGGCAAAAGTGTAATAAGTATATGATTTTTTGAATAATTTTTCCAAGAATTTATAATCGATAAATTTTGAAGTAATATTCCACCAAAAAAAAAAAAAAGGAGGCTTTTGAGGTAGCACAAGTCGGTTTTTCGGGCCCCGATGGCCTTAATGGTTTATTCTATCAAACGCACTGGGATATTATTAAATCTAATCTTTTTGCAATAGTTAGCAATTTTTTTACTATTGGTGTTATGCCCACAGCTCTAAACAAGACTCTGATAGCTTTGATCCCAAAAGTTCCTCACCCGGAAAGTCTGGAGCAGTATCGCCCAATCAGCTTGTGCAATTATGCTTATAAGGTTATTTCTAAAGTTATTGCCCATTAGTTAAAACCCATCCTACCGGACCTTATCTCTAAGGAACAGTTAGCATTTGTGGGGGGCAGGCAAATACAGGATAATATTTTACTCGTCCAGGAAGTTTTACATTAGCTGAGAATAAATAAAGGAAGGTGTACCTATCAAGCAGTTCTGAAAGTAGATATGAAGAAAGCGTATGACAGGGTGGAATGTGATTTTTTTACAGGATTATCTTCTTAGATTGGGATTTCACTCTTTATGGGTCAAGTGGATTATGCAATGTCTCTCAACTCAATCGTCTTGTGTTAAATTGAATGGACAGCATCTTCGCTATTTCCACCCTACCAGAGGTCTTAGACAGGGTGATCCTCTCTCTCCTTATATTTTTATTATGATGGCTAACCTTTTATCTACCCTTATTAAGAAAGCTGTCAAAATGGAACACCTTAAAGGAATTAAATTAAACAGGTGGTGTCCTTCTTTATCGCACCTATTTTTTGCTGATGATGCCATTTTCTTTCTTGATGGTACCGTGAATGAATGTCAGAATCTCTCGAATATTTTACAGCAATATTGTCTAGCAACAGGGCAGGAAATCAATAGAAATAAATCTGGTATCTACTTTGAAAAAGACTGCCCGGTTATTTTGCAACAGAATTTGGCTTCCGAGTTACGTGTTCCTATTTTGAATAAATCTGGGAGATATTTAGGGATACCATCTAATTGGGGACGTTCTAAGAAGGACATGTTTTGGTGGATAATGGGAAGAGTTCATTCCAAGTTGGAGAGTTGGAAAGCTAATCTAATTTCAAAGGGTGGGAAGGAGATTCTTTTGAAAACTGTCATCCAGGCTATTCCTCAATACACAATGTCTATCTTCAAGATACCTATGTCTATTTGCAGGTCTATAGAGAAAAGTATAGCCATATTTTGGTGGCAGAATGACAACAGTAAAACAGGAATTCATTGGCGGAGTTGGGACGTTTTGAAGACAAGCAAAGTAGATGGTGGTTTGGGTTTTAGAGACCTTCAAAATTTTAATAAAACAATGTTGGTCAAGCAAGTTTGGCGTTTATTCACTCAGCCTTTATCTCTATGGAGTAAGGTTTTCAAGGGTCTCTATTTCCATTCTAGATCTATTTTTAATGCAGACAGAGGCTCTCGACCCTTTTGGGGTTGGTAGAGTCTTCTGCTTGGTCGGGATGCCATCCTACCCAACATACGTTGGTCTGTAGGTGATGGGCAATCTATTAGAATTCGTGGTGATAAATGGCTCCCATTAGGTATCCTAGGTGGCCCTTCAGCTCGTGAAGAACCTGTTTTGGTGGCTGATCTTATTGATCCGTCCACCAATTCCTGGAATGTCAATCTCCTACATAGGTTCTTTGACAATCAGGTAATTGACCAGATCACTACTATCCCTTTGCGACCAAATTCTGCCACAGATCAGCTTGTTTGGACCGCTACCAAAGATGGCAATTTTACAGTTAAATCTGCTTATCATTCGTTCACAGCAACAACAATGAATCAGCATATAGGTATGACTTCCTCTTCTTATCAAAACCCAAGTTGGTTATGGAAAAAAGTCTGGAAGATGCATTCTCCCCCAAAGATTAGAGTTTTTTTTATGGTCGCTTTGTCAGAATGCTTTAGCTACAAGGTTTAATCTGTATCAGCGACATATAATTGACAATCGATGCTGTCTTCTATGTGATCGAAATCAACCTGAAACCCTAGAGCATTTGTTCCTATTATGTCCATGGACTACAAGTGTCTGGTCACACCCCAGCTTAAACATCAAGATTTCACCTATGCAGATTTCTAGAATAGATGAATGGATTGTACAACAAGTACAGTTTCGAAACTCCTTACCTGGCTTGGAGACTCTGGCCTCTGTTTTCTGGCAGATCTGCGCGCTCGAAACGGATACATCTTCCGGCGTGAAAATCTTCGACCATCTCAGGTGGCAAAGGATGCTCTAGCTGGAGCTCACGTGGCTCGCCTTACAGCTTCTTCTCTGACGAGTAAAGGCCGCTCGCTTCAGTGCAGGGGATCTCTTTGGTAGCCTCCCGATCCGGGTAAATTGAAAATTAACATCGATGGATCGTACCGATTAGGATCCAGAGAAGGAACTATGGCGTGTGTATGTAGGGATCATCATGGACGACTTACCGATGGTTTTTCGAAGCATTTTCCTGCAACTTTTGCACTACAGGTCGAGATCCAGGCGGTATCCTTAACTCTACAACATCTGCAACGTCATAGATTAATAGAAGCCCTGATCCTTCTTGAATCAAACAGTCACCTCGTGGTCGACATAATGAATCGCTGCTGCAAGGCGCCATGGGAGGATCGGTCTCTTTTCCTCGAAGCCACCTCCTTGCTTTCAGATTTCCCTAATCTATCGTTAGGGCACTGTCGAAGGGAAGCCAACGTTGCTGCCGATTGGGCCGCCAAGGCCCACGACCGTACTTCTTTATTTCAGAGTTGGGCTGTTTTTCCCCCGTTTTACTTAGTCGATCTTATTTGTGCGGATGCTTTAGCTGCTGGTTGTACTGGTTTTACTTCTCTAATATAGTTTATCGCTTTTAACCAAAAAAAAAAAAAAAAGTCAGATTTTCGAGCCATTATCAAATTTTCCTCTGCAAATGAGGCTTTCTATCAGATTTGACTCAAGCTTGGGCATATAAACTATGAAACACATTAGATAATTAATTTAATGGACCATATAGCATGTGATACCCATGCAAAAGAATTCAAGAATTCAATGTAGCATTAGCCAGCCTATTTAGACTTCAATACACCATCCTGTTTCTTGTGATTTTGAATTCTCCACCGCCCGAATTTTGGAATTTCCAGGATCGCGTTGAATATCCGGTCGACTTTCAACACAAATTGAAGGAACTCGGGTCACACTAACTCTTTGAACTGTATACATGCTAGGGGAATATAGAATTCAATTAGGTGCTCCGACAGTGTAGAAAAGAATTTACACAGTTATGTCAAGGTAGCTTGTATGATTCAGAAAGACCGCCTAAAACTTTTGAGGAAACAATGGTATATTTGTTCTTTTTTATTCTCATATGATGAATTTTTGTCAAAAATTATTGAGATTAGGTATATTTTTAGCCCCTAGATTACACCGACCATGCAATTTGATCCTTCTACTTTGTTGGGCAGTCCAAATTTCTAGCATATATGATTTGTTCAATCAAGTCTTTCCATCGTTAACACATGTCAAATAAGTGCCACCATATGCCAACGTGCCCGCTTGCAAAGGTTGTCGTGAAGTGAGGACCACCACGGTGGGAACGATCACCTTCTTAAGGTTCTTTTTTTTTTATTCATATGCTAGTTATTTATTTTAACTTTTTTTTTTTTGCTCTTAGTTAAGTTTTAATCCTACCGTAGCAGCTTCTCTATCTGACGCTATTCTAAACAAAAAATAGGAAGATAAATGATCCTGTATAACTTTTTATCACGCATAACCAACTCATGTTTTCTTCAAAAACTAATTGTAACTTCATGTCATTTTGAGTTAGTTACTCAGCTCATGTCGTACTTTGTGTTTTTTACACTAACTTGTCGAATCGGTTTCGAGTTTCTCGGGTTCAAATTACTTCATAATTGAGTTGAAGCAAATTTAGATGATTGAGTTAGTTATGATTTCACTAATCACATGATTTTTCTATAGAGGACAAGGTGAGTTGAAGTGGAATTGTCACCTTTAATTTTTGGAGTATTATATTGTCAACACCAATCATCATCATCCAATGACATATGAAAGAATCAAAAGTAAGCTGCCGTCTTTTCGTTTCTATTTCTATTTTTTTTTCTAGGCAAAAGAATGGGCCGTAACGCACGCCTCGATTTGAGTCTTTATTGAGGAAGCGAAGGTTCGATTGGGAATTCGGTTCGAAATAAATGGCTAAAATCCAACAGTTTGAGGACATGACAATGCGTCGTGCCCCACAAAGGTTATGTCCCCGGCCGATTCTTCAGACAGCCTGCTTGATGAATAAACAATCATACGTCTCTTAGCTGCACTCACCCAGCATCATTTCGTGGACAAAGATTCTCCCCTTGATGCATTTAATACACATACACCTAACGATCATCAAATTGTCATTTTGGGGATAAATTCTTAAAATACAGTCGAATCTATATCCCACGGGAGACTAATATATGTTAATTTTTCCCATTGTCAATATAAGTAAGCTTGACGAATAGCCGAGAAATCCTAGAGACCCACGCCACCCATCTACCATATTCTCCAGGCAATGTCAACACAAATATAAAAGATTACAATACATTAGGAAAATTAGATACCCTCTTCACCTAACGTAGATGGAATTTAATTATTCAGTCGGGGCGCAATTAATTTCTCGTTTCCAATCATGCATAGCCTTCGGACATGTAGAATGTACATACCCCATAATTAAAACATGCAGATTGGTTTTCTTCCGTTTCATGATCATCTCGTTCTTTGAATCCTCTCCTTCAAGCCTTCCTCTTCACGCTATACTTGCTTGCTACTTGAGGAAATTTCTGCAGTTGGAGAGCGGTGAATGCATGAAAGCTCCTTTATAACCACAGAAACACCGCAGCGATATGCCCATCATTGTACTTCAGCCATAGCGCTTTCAGGAATTTTGGGAAAGATGAGTTACCACCGGAAGGTTCGTTCTCATGGAAGCATCGTCATACCCTTCTCCTGGGAGCACAGCCCTGGAATCTCCAAGGCCGCCCACCAGAATCCAGGGAGGAGATCGTCATCGCTTGCCCCGAGCCCACCTCCGACGTTGCCACCGAGTTCTGGGTCTCAAGGTTTGGCCCAAGAACGGAAGGATAAGATCCCTCCTCCACCGGGTATGGCGGCAGCGGCGGCAAGGGTCCCAAGGCGAAGCGCTTCGCTGAAGGGGTTCTTGTGGCGGGAAGATGACCCGTTCCTCACCGCTTATAAGGAGTGCACGAAGAGCGTGGACTCGGACGAGTCGGGCTCGGACGAAGGCAAGAAAAGCAATCCGGTCAAGTCCCGGTGGAGGAACAAGAGGATGTCCATCTTCTCTTGCAAGAGCTCCTGCGACGTTAGGGAGAACAGCTTCGTCAGGATGTCGCGCCTTCCTCCTCTTCCGAGGGACCGGAGCGGGAGGTTCCAGTGAGAAAAGCTAAAGTCGAATCTCGTCCATGCACACAGCACAGAAAGAAGATGAAAGAAGAGGGGCTATTGATAGCGCGAGGTTGTGATTGGGAATTCCTGATGTGTTCATCGGTCATCTCAGGATGATGAGGAGTGCAGAGTACCCCGATGATTCGCTCAAATTTAGGCGGTACATTAGTAAATTAATCGATCACATGTAGTGCAAAAGTACGTATCTGATCAAACTTGTGCTAGATTTGTTAATGCCTTCTTTCGCATAGCCATGTCTTTTGAATTGGAATTTAATGTACTGGTACTTGTATAATTTGCTATAGAAGATATATACAGTATCTTGACGAAATGTTGGCAATAACAAAAATTCAACACCAAACTAGGTAAACTTTCATCAATGATAATGATTTTGTTCCTTATTTTAGGTAGGAGAGGATAAGCGTGGAATTTGCATAGTTGCATTGGGACCACTAATCCACCATACCAAAGAAGAGAGATGGCCCTTAAGAAAATCGATGTTTGATTTGTAATGGGCTCTTGGAAGGACATAGGCCCTGTTTGGTTCAGCATTCCCAAGGGGCTTTCAATCCCAAAAGCTTATTGGGAAAAAATTTAGGTGTTTGGTTCAGCATTTGGAGGTGTCATTGGCCAAATGTTAGCCTTTAAGATGCTGAAAGCCCAAAGCGGTGAGGACCTACTTTGGGCTTTCAGTATTTCAGAAATGCAAGTTCACATCTACTATTCATCCGTTGATTTATTCTTTAAAAAAAAAAAACCGATCATCTTCCCCACACCCCCAACCACTGTTGATTGGCGACGGAGTTTCATCGGATTTTATTTTTATTTTTGGGTCATTTTTATCTTTTGACAATCAATAGCCCAACTTTTTATCAATACACTAGAATGATCATTAATTAACAAAGATGATTAATACTACAATAATTAAAAAGATATATTCAAAGTTGAAAACAAACCCAAAAGAACTCTAGGCCAAAAGTTGAGATTTGCATCTAATCTATAATTAAATTATTTTAATATAATTTTTAAATAAATTTACTAATATATATCTTTTACACTACTCTCAACATGAAAATGTAAAAGGTTATATAGTCATTGTTTCTTTTTTGCAATTTTAAAAATACTAAAACTAAAAAAATTAATTTGGTCACATTAAATGGCTTTTCAAATATATGTTTACCAAACGGTCTTGCATTTCCCTAAAGCACTTTTTAGTTATAATTTACCAAACAGTCTAGTATTTCGGAAAATCCTTTTACCTCAAAGGTATTTGCATTCTCCCATGGTCATTTCCTCAAAACCGAACCAAACGGGCCCATAGTATTGGTTTAGATTAGATGTTCAAAATCAAGTTTTATTAACTATCTGATGATGGGCTTTCCAAGGGCTATATCAAGTCTCTCTTTTTTAAGTTGTGATCTCAGGATCGCCCATGCTTGCACTAGAGAGCAAAGACTCCCAATCCAAAAGGAAAAGCAAAGGACCCAAAAGATGGGTTCTCACTTCCAAATAACTCTTGTAAGAACAAAAAATCAATTTTGTTGGCTGAAATGCAATACTTTGTTTAACAGAAAATGAATAATCTAGAAGATATTTTTAAATAAATGATTGCTTGAATCATTACAAAAATAATGAATGAATGAAAAATATTTTCTTTGTCTATCAAAATATTTAGATGTAAAATTATTATTGATAATATAAACATTTTTTTTGACTAATTATTTCAGACAATATAGACGATCATTTTTAAATCATTCATCTTTTTCTCTAAACAAATGGAGCTTAAGAAGAATCCGTATATTATAAGACTATGAATTTAAACTATCAAAAGTTAATGAGAGGGAAGATTGAAAACAACAACTTAAGTCAGTGCTTGGTATTGCGATTCCTAGGGAGAGTGGCTATTGCATTGCCAATCAAGTTGTGAATCTTTTTGGCTCACGGTTGAAGAGAAATTAATCGTGTTGTGGATTAGGTCGCCAAAACCCACCACAATAAACATTTAGTGGGCAATTGGGTCGCTTATCCCCCTACTTGTCTTTTGGAATTGCTTGTCCGAAAGCTTGTATATTGTCGTCTCAGACTTTTACTTGAATGAGAATATGACAAGGGGTTTTTGACCAAAAACAAATAATTGTGAATCTTTCAACTACTTACCGCAAATTTATAGTCTTGGGACTATGAGAGATCCCTCTTAGAAATAGTTAAATGATCGAGAGTTGGTGACCCGCGACATAAGGTACGAATTACATTTTAAGTATGAAGGAATGGGTTGTACTTGTCAAGATGGGCTTTTTGACACCCATATTGTCACCCAAATCCAAAGTCAACTTTTTACACTTCGACCTAGTTGATTATTTTGGCAGTGTTAGGAAGTTGGTGACTTACAAACTTCAATTGCACATCATGAAATCAGGGATCACAAGCATTCCAAGGTAATAAAAGTCGAGTCAACTGGGGTGTTGGATGATGACGTTAGTGTTGATTGAAACTTTGATCCCCAAATAACCAAAGGTCTTGAAATTGAACTAAGATTTTTATATCTCTAAATTATAGTAGATAACGATTTTGTAAAATGTTAACTTGCCAAGTCAACGTCCGGTTCATAAACCACAGCCAATTGGGTCGAAATCTCGATAATGTGATTTTGCAATTTATCCTAATTATGCTGAGCTTGTTGGAAATCTCTAGCTACAAGCGCTTATACAAATGTGAACATCACGTGAATTGGACACCAAATTTGCCAGACGCCTCAAGTCTATGCACGTCTTATCAAGTTAAGTCGTTGTGTGCTTCACTCCTTGAACTTCTCTCGCTTTGAAATTACGGCAAAAAAACAAAAAAAAAAAAAAACAAAAAAAGTCGCTCTGGAATTTTTTTTTTTTTTTGACGTTTGTAGATGTTCATGAGCCGATCAATTTTGATATTTTCTACAACTAGAGTTGTCAAAACAAGTCACAGATTCATGCTTTAACTCATATTTGTTGAACTGAACTATATATGGATCATCTCAAATTCTAAAAATAGGCCTTAATGCGTTCTAAAATTTTAAAAAAAGCCAAAACAGATGGATGTTAACTAAGTCTCTTATGAACTCACTTTCAAGTCATCTAATAAACAGGTCTCGCTAAACTCTCTTTCTCTCCCTCTTTGGTTCCATGGATTTGATGCATGCGAGCTTATCCCTGCTCTTTGATCCCATTTGATCGGGTTTACCGACACCTATTGCCAGTGACCAATTGAACAGTTCCGAGGTTGGTCCTGTCGTTGCCACTCCACTAAAAGTGTACAATTCAGCAGAGCCATAAGTGGTCATCAATGTAGGTTCCAAACGCATTGAAAAGCCCGAGAAATCAAGTAAAAGTTTCGCATTGTAGCATACTAACCAAGCATACCTCGTAGGTTCCATTTCTCAAATTAAAAAAGAATAAACCAAAAGAACGAGAAATCGGACCTCTTGCTTCGACCCGAATGCCCCTGCCATATCACTTCTATCCGATCTCAAAACAGTTTTGAAGAATTGGTAAAAGTGGATAGCTCGAATTTTTTCCCATTTAAGGCATGTATCAAAGCCCTATAATTTGGTCAACAAGTCAATGAGGGACGTTCTCTGCTCGACCTTGACTGGGCTTTTCAGATGGAGCATTAGGGCCCATGTTATGTACATTTTCATGGAAGAAAACCTTGTCATTCTCCCAAAAAATCTTCACTTGTTGTTGATTTAATTACGTATTTGAATTTTTCTTCCCGATAAACTTTTTTTTTTTTTTTTTTGTACTAAAGACCTTCTCTCTCCTGCACCACCGCCAGGCAGCCGCCGCCTCCCTGCACCCACCGCCTATCTCAGGCTTTGCCCCTGCGCATGTCCGGTGACCACAGAACATACCTTGAAAATTTTTCTGAAAAGTTTAATCTGGGGTCAGGTATGGATTGTTAAGGCTCCGTTTGGCAACTACTTTGCCAAGTATCTTTGAGCCCCTAAAGATCTTTAGACTAAAGTGGAGGTGTTTGGCAAAAATATTTGAAGCCCCATTTGGAGAAGGCCAGCCTTGTGAAGGCTGCCTTGGGCTTTCGGCTTTTTCGGCATGCCCGCTCGGGGTACTGTTCATTTTTTGTTTTTCCAAAATTATCCTTACGAACATTTTGTTTTCCCGTGTTTTGCCCTTGTGAGGAGCACTGTTCATCTTCTTCGTCGAGAGTGGCGCCGGTCGCAGCTGCTCCGGTCAGTGCTCATCTTCTCCGTCGAGGTGGCCCCGGCGGCAGCTGCTCGGGTCGCGCGACCCAGGCGCAGCCCTCGCCGAGATCGCGTGACCTCAGGCGAGAGTTGCGTTGCGTCGGCGACGGCCGATTGAGGTCGCGCGACACAGGCGCGACCCTCGCCGAGGTCGCGCGACTCAGGCCCGGCCCTCGCCGAGGTCTCCCAACCTCCGGCGAGTGTTGCGTAGCCTTGCGACGGCCAACGGACAGTTCTCGAAGGTCCAGGTGACGTCGCGCGACGCGCGCGACCTTGCCGCCCCAGATCCGGGGTCGCCGAAGGTCGCGACGGCGTCTCGCGACCTCGCCGCCCCAGATCCGGGGTCGCCGGAGGTTGCGACGGCGTCGCGCGACCTCGCCCGCCCAGATCCGGGGTCACCGGAGGTCGCGATGGCGTCGCGCGACCTCGCCGGCGGTCGCCGGCCCAGATCCGGGGTCGCCGGAGGTTGTAACGGCGTTGCGCGACGCCGGCGACCTCGTCGGCCCAGATTCGAGGTCGCCGGAGGTCGCCGAGGGTCGCCGCCGGCCGCCGGATGCCGCCTGCCCTTGCCGGTTTTCATTTTTTTATTTTTTTTGATAATTTTTTTTTTTTACAAAAGTCATTTGTCTCCCAAACACCATTTTGCTCAAAGGTACTTCACAAAGGACTTTTAAATTACAATTTACCAAACACAGTTTGCATTTTGGAAAACACCTTCAACTCAAAGGTCTTTGCATTTTCCTAAAGACTTTCCCCAAAAGTCTTCCCAAACGCACCCTAAGTTCATTATGGAAAAAGGCCAAAATGGGGTTAATTTGAGTAGTACTGATTTCAACCCAACTTGATTCACCTATTTGAACCTGCCAACAACCCCTTCAGAAAAGAAAAAGAAAAAAAAAGTTGGAAATTTCTTCAAATCCCAAGATAATGAGGAGATATCGTTGGGAACTTTCATATATATATATATATATATATATATATAACCTTCTGAATTCATAATTATATTCGTAAATGATGATCATAATTATGAAACTTGAGATAAAGTGAAATATTTATTTCTAACTTAAGAAATAACACAATTTCTACATGGAAATATTATACACTAATATTGGATTGGACTGATTACCACTTTCTATTACCTTTTTCGGCCAATATTTAATATTAGCTGTATATAAAAGCTTGCACTTCATTGACCTTCGAGAAAATACTTAAGAGAGGTTTGCTCGTATATTTATAGTCTTAAAATTTTAAGGGTTGTTGTCATACTTTATAAATAATTAATTTCTTCTATGAAAAAAACTAAATAAAAAACATGGCAGCATAGCAGTATCTCTTATATTGTCCACAAAGCACCTTTTTTATGTTTTGATAAAATTTATAACCCGATATCCATAATTGGATATAAATTATTTTCATAACCAAACCTTCTATCATACATGTATTATATGGAAATATTATTTAAACCAATAAATGCCCATTAGCATCTGATATGTTACTTTTGACCCATCCCTCCATGTGGCAACTTCGTGCACGCGCGCATGAGTGAGAAGTAGATATAGGATTTTTTTGGACTTTATAGTGTATTTTGTATAATATGAAGGGGCATCTTAATCCATTTAAGGAATTTTGACACATACCGTTATCCCTAAATGCCGAGGATCTCCATCGGACCTACCTTTTAATGACTTTTTGAAAGATAGGTATATTGCATTTAGTTTTCTTTGTTGTTTTGCAAAAGGGGAAGCTCGTGATCCTTGAATCCGGCAAGAGTTATATATATCTATAGCTTTTTATCATTGCCTATGACGGGAGATAATGCAACGTTGCATGATTAAGTACTTGCCTGATCACATTATACGCTTATCTACCCGTAGAGTGACCATATATTTATATAATATATTTCAAGTTAGTGTAAATCTAAAGGAGACGACTGCATTTTCCCACTAGATTTTCTATATGAAAATGTTGGTCATGCGGCACTTCCTTTTGGCCAAAAGATAGTCACGTTCTATTGGCGCTTCATTAGTTGGCAAGTACAATAATCAATCATGCGAAACCCTAAAGCATGATCCGAACGTTAATGCGAGATTTGGAACGCTTATAATTCGATGATTGAATTTCAACATTTTGTGCATTTTTTCCACTATCCGTACCCATAAATATAAAAAATATGATGTAGAAGGGGAAAAAGAAAGAAACCTGACGTGAGCAAAATGATTAGTGGCCAAATAAATCAGGTTTAAAGACGGCTTTAGCTTTTAAGCACTGTCGAACAAAGGCGAGCTTCCCACTATGCATTGACTCTTTTGCAAAAGGAAACCCTAGATCGTGCCATCACCAGTAACAGCATTTCGCTAAACCAACCCGTGACTGGCACTTAAAAAAGGCCATACGAGCTCTGCACTTTTCTTCTTCTTATTATTATTCTATAATTCGCGACCCGTTGGTGCTTTCCTTTTTTGTCTTTTATTTTGAAGAAAATGGGTTTATATTAAACTTGACCAATATCGTCATCACGACATTAGAAAAATCTAGGCGTGCATGAACGCAAATTGCCCTGACGTATGTGTCAGGATCCAGTGCACTAGAAATAGCAGTTTATTCGATGAGATGCGGAGAATATTTCCAAATGTCTTTGTACGAGTTTATTGAATATTGTTTGTTTATTCGAGTGAATAATCCCGGCATGTTCCTTTCTTGTCTTAAATCAGTGTATCATATTGACCCTCTTGATTGTTGTTTATTCGAGTGAATAATCTTGGCATGTTCCTTTATTGTCTTAAATCAGTGTATCATATGGACCCTCTTGATTATTTTCTTTTATGATGGTTGGCACATACCTAGTCTGCTCGTTACATGGAAGATTCAAGGTGAAACTCTTTTTGATTTCTTCTATCTCAACGACTAAGAAAAGGAAACTGTGTTTGATTCAAATTAATGACTTTAACAAAAGAAATGAGAGAAATCTAGAAAGGACTGAGCCAAGGATTTGGTGGGACCTCACATCCTCTAGCTGTCTCCAATTTCCTTCATTTGTTTTCGAGATCTTTCTAGTGAAAAAAAATAGCACAATTAGATAAAGATCAATACAGGCAACTTACAACCAAGAAAAACTGCATCATTTTAGAAGGTAAGGTTTTATAAGGCCGCGCGAAAAAAGAGTACATTCAAATCTAAAATTTTTATATGAAATGCAATCAAGTCTTAATTCAAATGTTATGATTTAATGAAAATAGATTGAATCATGGACTTTTGAGTACACGATATGATAGACATCTCTGAAAAAATATCAGGACATTTATAAATAAGGTGATCTTCTTATTCATTCAATCGAGTCCTTTTTTTGAAAATAAAGTAGACTTAAATTCTTTCGACGAGCCCTAGCTAAACTATCCAAGTAGCACTGAAAAAATTGCTTGTACGAAAGCCTTAAATTGCCCATTTTACTTTACTAGAGGGTCCTGGTTTTGGGTCGTTGTCAGATGTAAACTTACGATCGAAGAAAGGGACAGACGGGTAAGTATACGTCCATACCTTAAACACCTTCACACTCCAGTTTGATTTTTGTAGGGTGTGGGTTCTAGAATGTCTAGTCAACTTATCGAGCTAAAAAGCAGCCGCCCTAACTTTAAACATGTGGTATGTGTTGCTTCTTGCGGTCGCTGTTGGCTATGAGTACTTTAGCAATTCCCAAATAGCAAAGAGGGATGGTTCTCTCTCACATTTTTTTGTGACCCAATGTCCAATTTCTTGAAGTTCGATGTAATCCCTTACAAGAGTCGTGAACCAATTAAGTTCAAACATCTTTTTTCCACTTATAATTTGATAAATTATTCTCCAAATTATATCCTAATGAGGTCATGTTCACCAACCAGAGACCTAGTTGGAGGTAATTCCTTCCAAATAGCAATGAAAGAAAATGGAACTCTAGATGAAATACGATCGATCGATATGACACTAAATAATAACATGTTATCATTATAGTTTAGGCATATGGTTTGTCATATAAAACAAATGATTTAACGTGCATAATTTTCATGACATGACATGAATTTGTGTAGAAAGAGAAAGAGACTATCATGTTGCTATAAAAGGATGCACAATGGTTATAATGATCTGTAAGAAAATATTATTGTGAAAAGGCCATCAAACCCAAAAGATTAAATTGTTTCAAAACAACTCAATAATATCGGAGGAATGTGTTTCTTTAAACTAAACTTCGCGGGCACACTGGAGTTTGTTCCTAATAACATTACAACAAATTGTTAAATTGATTGTATTATTTGTTAAAGTTTTCCGCATCGCTCTTTTTATGAATATCATGTATTTATTTCCCTTTTGTCTCGATTTCGAGCAAGATGTTCTAATAGTTATAAACAACAACTAAAGAGAAACCATCGAATGAACATAAAGAGGGAATGCCATGATTTGAGTTGGGCTGGGTTCTGACCCTATGTGTGAAGCAATAATTTCTTATAAATTATTTTTAGGAACAACACTTTAAGTACCAATAGTTTTGGAGATTCCGCGCTTAGTGGGGCTCACAATTCATGTCAGCATGCTACAATCGTCTTTTTAAACTTGTATCAAGTTGTGTCAGCTTAAAACATCCTAATTTTAATATCATATGCCAAATAATTGAACTAAGATGAAAATTATTAATTCATGTCAATTCGAGTCAATACATAAGTTAAGCATGTCATGTCGTGTCATATTTGAGTTTTCTCTTTGTAATTCGTATTTTATCTTGTGTCGTGCAAACAAGTTGGTTCCGCATTACTAATCCTAACTTTTAGTCCTTATATGCTGTTTGATTGCAATTATAGTCCTTGTATTATTCTCTGGCGATAATATAAGTCCTTCTGAAAAAAGCTTTCAGTCAAAATTCGCCGGAAAATTGTTGAGTCAGTACCGAGTATTGACACGTCACGCCTACGGATACAAGCTTTACAATTTGTTATCTCTATGCTTTTAGGAATGATCAGTTATAACCATTGCGCTTTGTTTTAGTGACAAAACTAATCACTATTTTATTTTCCAACAAAAACTCAATTACTTCCATCATATTTCTCTGAAATTATATGAAACTGTTAAATTGAGACTAACTATTAAATGGCAACTCTTACCGTCGTAAGTTTGTCCAATCTGAAAAACAATCCCATTAAGATCAATTCCTTTGTATTCAATAATGGGTACCTCCTTCTCAGTTCATGTCCAAATTAGCGTAAAAACGCAAATAGTTTTTAAATATGCTAACCATAACTTTCACTTTATATATAAATAATGGTCGTGACGGGAGCCTGCTCTTTTCTTAAATTCATATTTTATTGGACATTATTATCTGAAATATCATACTATATGTGTCCGAACACAACTCGTCGATTGTGGCCCCGCCATGCTCTCATGTTCAGCATCAACTACTCCATTATTAAACCCTAAAGTTGCCATCATCTCTCTACCTAAAATCCAAAGGCAATCAGTCAAGCAAAGAAAAAGTGGCAATGGCGGTGAAGTGCAACTTTTGCCAAGTCCAGAAAGTAATGGATTCGCTTTTTAGCCCGCCACTATCATAAACCCTAGATCTTTTGATGGTATGTATTTGGCATGTAATCTATTATATTCTGTTTCAAAAAAAAAAAAATCTATTATATTGGAAGCGTCAGTCGTTTTAATTCCGGAATAAAATCGAAAGATTCCCTTGCCTAAGAGTATAACATATCAATTAAAAAACAAAAATGGACGGTTGATATGCCTTTCGCCATATTCACGGCACATACATTATTTTATCAGATGATGCAGTCCGAATACGACTCATTTGTTCAATAGCTGGATATAATGTGACCCGTCGCATAATATATCAATTCAGTAAAATAATTCACTTAGCATTGCTCCATAAATAGATTAACGCGGTCTTACATAATCTAGCACTTCACCAAAGAGGACGAATGTTATCTGGAATCTCCAAAACAAGCTCAGGTTCAGACTAGGGTTGGGTTTCCAACGCACAAAGAAAAGCAAAAGAAGAAAAGTATATCCTTCCTTTATGTCAGTTCTATTTGAACGAGTTCGATAGTCATTTGAGTCTATAATTACTCTCGCTCGATCCAAAATGGCGACCGATCGATCTAAATAACTTCCAAAATGGCGACCGATCGATCTAAATAACTTCGAGATTTAAAGTCTGCACGTATCATGTTACGTAGCGGTTCAATTTTTGTGGATACCGACATTAGGGGTAGAGTGCTGTAACGAGCACTTTGGCCGGCAGTTGCGCGCACTCGGTCGAACAATCATGAGTGGATGGCGGCTTTGATTCGTCATGCGATCTGGTTGGAGCGAAAGTGGGGGAAGAGAGAGCATAAAAAACTCGAACCACTTACTAAATATTCAATGAACCAATCACCACTAAAATTTTCTTACAAAGTAATGACTCCGGTTTCGACTAATACCCGAAATTTTTCCGAAGTTAATCATCACTTAAGACCCACAAATACTCTCCGCTCTAGCAGCTGGGGAGAGAGAGAGAGAGAGAGAGAGAGAGAGAGAGGGAGGGGAGGGAGGGAGGTAGGGAGGGAGTCCTTCTTCTCGAGTAGTTTAGATGAGTTTATTAAGCTATAGCTCTTAAATTACGTGATTAATGAGGGGATTTGTTCCAGGGTGACATTAACAGTCACGTCGTCGCATGGCCATGCTGCTGGTGCAGTTGTTGCTGCAAAAGCAAGACGTGGCAAATTTCCGATAGCTTCTGCCGGAGCTTAACGTGCTCCGACCGCATCTGGTCGTTATCGATCTGGAGGCGCTGGACGTAGCACAACAGCAGACGCAGCCGGTTCGTGAGGTCCCGGTTCTCGACCCTCAGCCGGTTCACCTGGTTCCGCAGGTTCTCGAGGTGCTTTTGTTTTCTCATGCGGGACCGCCTCGCCGACTCCCTGTTCGATATCATACGCCTCTGCTTGCGCTCGTCCACCACAGGCGAGGCCTGGTTTAGGTCGCTCGAGGTCAAAGAGGAATTCGAGTTCGAAGGGTTGTCTTGGTTAGGGTACGGGCCATCGGAGCCAGAGCTTGAATCGAGGGGTCTCGGTGGAGTTTCGACGGCCGGGAAGAGGTCTGGGCAGTCCCAAGGGGGAACCCGTTTCCAAAGGAGAGAAACGGGTTGTCAAGGATGGGGTCGGATGGCAGCATGGCCGGAAAAGCGGACATCATGGCCGGAAAACTTATTATAGACAGTGGAGGGAGGAGAGGAGGAGAAAAGGGAAGAATTGCAGCATAGGGCGATGGTATTTATGGGCAGAAAAGTGGGGGGAGTGGGGTCCGATTATGAACTTGCTGGCGTTTAGTGTTTTGTCGGACACATAAAGTTAGGAAGAAATAAAATTGGTCTGGGACAGGGGTCTTGTTGATTATAGAAAAAAACCTTTTCTCATATCGAAATCGACCAATTTTTGTTGAGCGTGGTAGTCCTTTCATCTCGATTATGTCTGGTAATTATAAATGCATACAGATTCGTAAATCTTCGACGGAGGTCTCAACAATTTGTCGATGGGAGAGTCAAACTTGAGACTTGACGTTCCTTGAGATAAAAAATCCAATTGCTTCAAACGCTACACCACCAACTCTTCGAAAGAGAGATATGTATGTATGTATGTATGTATGTATGTATGTTGTTTAACAATATTAATGATCTCTTTCGTATGCATTTTTGTCCCTAATAGAACTTGGTCCCAATGCAATTCTTTTTTACATCTGATTGCAAAGTATGTCACATCCCATGCTTTTATAAATATCAGCTCTTTGAATGACATAACCATCAAGTAAGGATGACTTAAGTCTATTTAGTGAACCGCGTATCTTCCTCCGGTAATCAGCATGCTGTAAGGACATCAAGATTAAAGTTGTGAATTATTATTCCTAATAGTTAGCCAGAATAAAATATATATGTTTTTTGAGATACTTTCGAAATACTTTCGAACCATTATTTCGGTCAATTTTTCAAGAAAGAAGAAAGAAGAAGAAGAAGAAGAAGAATCATCATGAAGAAAATATTGAACCTATAAGAAAAGAATAATTTAGAAGGGAAAGTAGGTTACTCTTTTTTCTGGTCACAAAGTTCAGCCCACTTTAATTGATTGGGCAAATAAATTATTTCGTGTCGATGATGATCTAAATTACATTAAATAGTTTCTATTATGTAAGTAATTTAGTGTGGGTGAATAGTATTTAATCAACTAGTGAATTTCCTGCTAAACACCGATTTGTTTCGGCTATTAATGTAAGGAAAATTCGCATCTTAATTCTTTTTACCAAAACGAAATGATTTTTTATTTTTTATTTTTGAAGCAGTGGGAAAGAAACTTATATGACTGGAAAAATTAACTTAAATGTCCAAATATAGGTTTAAAAAGATTGCAGATGTGAATTGGTGAATGTCATACCTCATATGCTAAAATATTAAAAATAGAAGCATAAAGATAAAATCCAATCCAAAGTATTGAATGTCTTAGATGCTTCCTTCCATGGATGAGAGAAGTTTGGTCTCACAATTGAGCGATTTGAGCTGACCGGGGACGGGTTGGAATGTGATTCGAGATCAAGTCCCCATGAAAAAAATAAAAGACGTCAATAATCGGAGTGACATTTGATTCTACTATTTGGTATGTCCCTCCTATAGGCCTTCTTTTCTTCAGCCAATACTTAAAAAAGGGGTTGCCGAAAAATTTGTTGCGGCTCGTTGGAGTCATTTAAATGGACGATTTTGAAAAACTTTTCCATTGTAGTTATTCGGTCATAAAGTTTTGGTACTGAATTGATCAATCATAGAATTGTTGATCTATAAAATTAAAAAAATTGACAAAATGGCTTCGCAAGACAAAAGCAACAGTCCCAAAGCAAATACTATAATTTTGCCATTATTTTTCTTTGTTTTGTTAGACTTAAAAGCAAAATTATGGAGTAAAAATTCTCTAAAAAAAATTCGTTTAAAATCACAAAAATCTATTTATTTTCCTAAAAGAGAAGGAGGGAAGTAAGGCAAATACTCTTCACCCTTCAAAGTTTGCAGTTATTTCTTCCCTGACCTTGATCTGTTTTGAGATTGGATATCAAAGCTTTAAGCCATGTGGAAATGGATTAATTGTCTTTGATCAGCTACAAGGAGCAACGCTAATTAACGTTTGGAAAGCAATTTGATCTCAATTTCTCAATTTTGTTAAAATTTGATGCATTATCACCTTAATGTCAATAGTTTTTGAATGACCAATTTAGTATCAAAACTTTTTAAAGCATCTATTAAGGTGACTTTGACGAGCCACGTTAGATTTTCTGCCACTGAGTTCACTTAGGTGATCATTTAAAAAAAAAAAAGATAGTTAAAAACTCCTCCGAAATATTTTGACACCAGAGTAGGCCCAATATAATAGTTATGGAAATAATGCTATCTTTGTCCCATGCCTTGAAAAAGAAAGATTTCGTCTATGATTAATACTTTGTTTGTTTCACAAAAAACATTTTCTTTATATTCCAACATTTGGATCACTTAGAAATACAAGTAAATGGAAAATGTTTTCCTAATTAAAAAATCAATACTTAAATTCAGGAAAATGATGCCATCTTTAAAAAATTGAAAATTATTTTCCAAAATATAACTAGATATCTACGTTTGGATGAAAAACTCTATGCTTGGACATTGGAACCCTAACACTTGTTCTTGGGTCCCTAGCACCGAAGCCCGAGTCCATTGAGGCCATCCCCTATGACTTCAGTGCCTATGCTTTAGTCCCTAGCGCTTGTGCTCAGGCTAGGGGGCCTAGTGCCCATGCTCGGGTCCGTGCACTTGTGCTCGGGTCTGTCTAGGTTGAGCTTGGGACCTCGTTGCTAGTGCCTAGGTCGAGATTGGGCCCAAGGCTCCAATTCATGCGTTTGCCACCTTGACACTAGGGTCTGGGTCCATTAAGGCTTACTATACCACCTAAATACTCGTGCCTTGATCCTTAGGACTCGAGCTTAGGGCTCCAGTCTTGGCGTTGAGGCTTAGGCTTGGCTCCGAGGCTCAGGCTCCTCATGCTTGAGCTCAGGTCCATTGAGGCTGACGCTTGGGATCCCGTTGCCTAGCTTGAAATCAAGGATCCGGGCATTGGAGGCTTAGGCCCTACGACTCGAGTTAGGGGGCTAGGAAGCCATGCATGGGCATCGAGTTCTCAATTTTGGCTTTTGTGGACTCGAGATTGGTGCTTGTGCCTATGCCCTTGCTCAAGACCTAGGTGCTCGTGCTTGGTTCTTCAGCGACTAGGTCTAAGTCTATCGAGGTTGGACCTAGTCTATCAATGCTCGTTTGTGGTTCCCTAGGATCTTGATGTTCGTTTATGGTTCCTCAATTGTTCTACACAAGTCATTAGTGCTCAAATAGTGTATGTGTTTCCGACAAAAAAAAAAAATGTATGTGTATTTAAGAAAATCAAATCAGATTTTTCTTTCGAAACAATGGGAAATATTTTTTTTATTCTTTTCATATTTCAGCAAAACATAGGAAAATATTGTCATTTTCCTGAAAGTAACTTCTTAGAAGAGTTGTTTTAGAAATGTAACCTTTTTCGTGAAGAAAATGAAGCCTATGTAAAGTAATGTCTCCATAATGGGTCAATAGACTTATATAAACAGTGTAAGTACCACTGGCCCAGCTTTTCGGTCGTGGGTCGCTTTGCGTGGGGCATCGCCTTCGCCTCTCTGCTTTACAAAAAATAAAGGGACAGATGGATTCATGGAAGATATGATAGTGGGTCCGCGACAAAAAGATTTTATTTCATGCTTAGGCATGAAGCAATTAACCCTAGTTGGAAGGATTCCTCAATGCCACTTGTCCCCATGGGACCCTCCAACGTGGAGCCACGTGTACCGCTGGCTCCGGCCAGCCAAGCTAATGGCCGGTGGCTTATGTGGGTGGAGCACCCAAGCCCTAATTGACTGGCAGATAGGAGATTAAACTAAATTAATTAATTTAATTAATCGAATCAGACCCCTGGCTAAAACCTGAAACAGAAGGCAACAGAAATGGATCACATCATGCTTTCTTGATGTTTGATTATATTAAGGTAAAAATGATGTGTTTAGGTGTCTTTTTGGGATTAAAGCGTGGATGCTACTCAAAGAGTTTGGGCACTGTACGCAAGTGAATGCAGATGGAGCTGCCTCAGATGGGTACTGAAAATTGATGGCTCATGTTTCGCAAATCACGGTTTAGATTTGAGGGGTTGCATCTTTTTGTCTTGGAACTGGACATTGCTTTCACTTGCAAAATGATGCATTGCTTTCACTTGCAAAATGATGTTAATGTTGCTCCTTTGCAAAATACTGAAAAAAGAAATATATATATATATATATATATATATATATATATATATGTATGTATGTATGTATGAACATGTATCTCTTTCTAATAATTGACTTTGGTGATGTCATACCACTAAGTGGAAAATTTGTAGTTAGTGAAATTTTTATAGGGATAATGACACAAATGATTCATGATTTACATTTGTTGAACATGGTCTCTAAACTTTAGTCTAATGTTCAATAAGATTCGTGAACTTTTTATTTGTTCAATATTATATTCAACGTAGTCCATAAACCATAAGAATACGTTCAATGTAGTCCTAACATTAATTTAAGATCAAGGACATCACTGAACAATTAAACATAGTCTAGGGATGAAATTGAATATGTACAAAAATTTTGAGGACTATATTGAATAAATGAAAAATTCATGGACCATATTACACATTGTGCTAAAGTTTAAAGACTACATTGCACATTAGGCCAAAGTTTATGAACTATTGTCGCGACCTACCCTCGGGGGGAGGGAATAGGTTTAGGGGTATTGCCTAAAGGACGGGCCTAAGGCCCATCATTAGGCGCAAGCTCTCCCAAGCCCATACCCCGCGTGACATTGGGATATTTTTCATGGATTTTGCACAAAAGGAGTCGCCACTAGCCTATTGGGGTCGGCTAGAAACCAAGTGAGGCATGGGAGTGTGCCTTACTTCCTACGCAACCAGAGAATCTAAGTTTGGGGACTTGATTACACTAATTAACCAATTAGTGCCCTTTCGGTACCTAATCTTGTTCATTTTAACAAAATGATTTTTGGCAGGCAATTTGAATTGATTTTATACTTATCCGCTAACATGCGAGGTGATCATGCAGGTACGCAATCATTAAAGTAATAATCATAGCCAACAAGGTCCTAATTGCAATAAAATTAAACACGTGCAATTAAACATAATTAGATATGCAAATAAAACATACTATATAATTGATAAACAAGCAAATAAATGCCTAATTACACTAAAAATGCAATACATAACAATTTTCTAACCAAATCCTACATTTTTTAATTTTTGAAATTTTTAATCTTTTTTTTTTAAAATTTTTTTTAACAAAAATAAATTTTTTTATTTTTAAATTTTAAATTTTTTATTAAGAAAAAGGTTGAATTTTTTTGAATGCTTTCTGAGTTTTTTTTTGAATTTTCGGAAATTTTTTTGAAATTTTATCATTTTTTCGAAAGTTTTGATTTTTATAATTAATTTTTGAATTTTTTTAAAATTTTTATCATATATTTAATATTTAATATTATTATACTTCAATAAAATGGGTTCGGACCAGGTAAACCCGATCCGATCCGCGGACCCAACCCGAATCCGAATCCAACACTTTTAGAATTTTTTTTAAAAAAAATTCAAATAAAATAAAATAAAATAAAATAAAATAAAATAAAATAAAAAATCATTTCAGTTGTCTTTTCTCACCGCACACTCTCCTCCTGCGGTTCCTCCTTCCCAAGGCCAACTTTTCCTTTTTTTTTAATATTTTGTTTTACCTTTTTTTAAAACTTTTTCCATACTTTTTTTTTTTTTTTTTTTTTTTTATGTTTTTTTTTTTTTTTTTTTTTTTGGTCTTCTTCTCCTTCGTGCTTGTCCCTCGCACGCCCTCAACCCTCCTGAAGATTGCCTTCTCCTTCCTCGCGACATTCCTCACCAAAATTTGTTCCTTTACCAAAACTAATTCGAACAACAACAATAACCAAAGCACTTAGCATCCTTTCTAGCACCAAACCACCCAACCGGCGCAAATCAACGCCGGCCATCTAACTCCGAGAGTTGATACACCATTTTCGGATGCAAACACCCCAAGCTCTAACGCACATGATTACTTCACGGAAATTGCATGAAATTGCGATGAAAACATAAGAGACAAACATGGTCCAACGTATATATAAACAAGCGCAAATTAGACCGGGTTTGAACGCAAGTTTTTTTTTTTCGGTTCTCTTTGGGATATTCTGTCAAACGTTGGGCGTGCAGCAACTAAAAATAAACTTACGGGCCCACTCGAGGCTCGAATCCGAGTAAATATCGACACATTATGCACAAGCAACACTCAAAATCCGCTAAGGGACGTATATCACACTCGAATAGATGCGAACACAGCAAATATTTTCAGCCACAACGTACTCACAGACTCAAGTCTCTTTCAAGCATTTCATCGACCGGTTAGCATACACAACAGAAAAGAAGGATCTTCGGACTGGTATAAACTCAAGCACAAGCTTGGACGTCTATCAACATACACTAAGACATCTATGAGCTTTCATGGAGGATCGGTGAAGCCAAAGCTCGCGTGAACAGGTCGGCCGCGAGCTCCGGCCCGAGACCTCGAAGTGAAACGGGAAGCCTACCCGGTTCGGATGGCGAGCAAAGGGCGTACTTCAGGCGACGGCAAAACGCTCTCTCCCTGGTCCTCTATCCCTCTCTCATGCTCACTCTTTTTTGGTGCTCCTCTCCTTTTTTTTTTCAAAGGCCCTCCCCCATCTTTTTAAATCTGCCGTAGGTTGCTCCCTTTTGGCATCCCTCCAGAGCGGTTCCGGATGGCCAGCGAAGCCAGCTGCCTTTTCCTTCCATCTCCATCTCAAGACTGTCATTAATCAGCCTCCTCTCCTTGCCTGTGTATGTGCTGCTATTTCGGTTCTTGGGGCGAGTTGATGGTATTTTCGGCTAAGATGGCAGCAAGTTCTTTTGGGTTTTGACAACCGCAGGCATCGCCATGTTGCAGTCGTGTGTCATCGCTTCCCCTTCTTCTGCTCTGTCTCCTGCCGCTCCCTTTGTTTTGTTTCTTTCTTTTTTGCAGGTCTTCGAAGACCGACACAGAGGGAAGAAGACCCTCGCTCGTGGGCTGAAAGGGAAAAATGGGGGTTGGGTTGTTGTTGTTTCTTTCTCTTTCTCTTTTTTTTTTTTTTTTTTTTTTAACTTTTCGATTATTATATTTTTTTGTAAAAATAGGTGTCAACAGCTGCCCCTCTTTGAATGTAGCATCGAAGATGTTGCATTCAAAGACAGAAGACACCTAATTTATTTCAATGGTAGAGGGACCCTGAGTGCACAAGCACATATCAGGTCGACAAAAAGGACTCATAATTATGGAAGTGTGTCTTGTCGATAAGAGGAAGACTCCGGGATACAGAAACTCTCCGGGTCATAAAAAGAGAGGAAGACTCCGAGATACAAAGCTCTCCGGGTTACAAAAGCTCTCCGGGCTACAAAGCTCACCGTGTCACAAGAAGAAGGACTCCGGGCTACAAAAGCTCTCCGGGCTACAAAGCTCACCGTGTCACAAGAAGAAGGACTCCGGGCTACAAAGCTCTCCGGGCTACAAAGCTCACCGTGTCATAGGAAGAAGGACTCCGGGCTACAAAGCTCTCCGGGCTACAAAAGCTCTCCGGGCTACAAAGCTCACCGTGTCACAAGAAGAAGGACTCCGGGCTACAAAGCTCTCCGGGCTACAAAAGCTCTCCGGGCTACAAAGCTCACCGTGTCATAAGAAGAAGGAGAAGGACTGAAGTCTCACCGTGTAACAACGGGTTTCGACCAGGTTAAAATACATGGTTTGAGGAAAAGCCATGAACCTTTGGAGATGACCTGGTTTAAGGTTAACCATACCTTTGGGTTTTAGGGATGTGCCCGCTAACTCCTTGAAACTACATGGCCTCACTGAAGAATCCTGTCAAACTCAGCTTGAGCAAATGTCATTAGGGACGTCATCAAGAGACACACTGGCAATATTGCAGCATTAATTAAACAAGCTAATCAAGCTGAGTCAAACTGCTTTAGAAAAACATTCAATATCAATCAACATCACGTGGCACAAAACTGTCATCTTGCTCAGGGATATATCATTAATCATCAAATTCTCTAGGAGTCAAGTTCTTATTAGAATGACTAGGACTTGTGTAGAAAAGACTCATTAAACATGCCAAACTAAAGCTTCTTAGTTAGAAAGGGCTTCTCACACACTCTCGATAGAATGACCGCTTGAATAACTGATTACTGAGGGTATCTCACATAATCCATGTCAAAGGCTTCCGAAACATTCGCAATGAGCACAATCGATCGATCGAAAAGGTCTTTTGAAAGGACCGCAATATAAGCTCAGTTAGGGCTTACGCAAATGAATGATTGTTTTGAGGCCAATAGGGGAATACTTGTTGCTATCTTCGTGGGGTTTACAAGTCGAGAACTTGAAAGATAAGACAAGATAGGATTACTTCCACTTCTTCAAGCAATAGCTTCTTCGTGGCATTCTCACTTTCACTCAAACCATCCCAATCATAAGAGACTTCGGAAGAGGGTTATAATGTTGGCTCGGGAAAGGCTTGAAAGGCTTAAAATTCTCAAGGGGTTTTTAAGAGTCGGTGATCATCATAGCATCATGACCGGGTCACTCGACCTTTCGAAGGCATTTGGCTTTTGAAACGCTACACATCTCGAAAGTCCCTTGACTAATCATTTCTACATGAGAGCTTTGCTCCTTTATCTAATTTCCTTTGCCCTTTGCGATGATGATTTTTTTCTTTTTTCACCGGCACTTGGATTTTGATAATTTTTCTTTCACATAAGATATAACCATTTGGCGCTTTTTCTTGACGGGCATTGGCCTTACTTTTACCAGGCACACTGCTTTTTCATGCCCCAAAGTTTGTCAAACGTTTTGCTTTTTGAACTTTTGTAGCTCTTATGACTTTCGAGATGCTTTTCACATTTCCTTGTGATTGTCAATTATATTTGGTCAATTCTTATGCCTTGCCCCAGTGAAGGGAGATGATCATCGCTCGGGATTCAGAAATGAATAATCAGGCCCAAATTGGTTATAGCAATGGGTATCAGTGTTTGGGTAGAGAAGGAAATGCTCTTCTTCACGTTGGGATGAGCCAAGCTCCGATGAGAATTCCTCTGAAGCTACCACAAGAAGATTCATGTGAGTGAAAGTAATATAATCTTTCTCAACCTTTCGTTTTACAAGACGACCGTAACCTCTTATGTTGCCCCAATGTACGGTTGTTCTCGATAGGGGTACTTTGAAGGAACATCTCTTTTTTTTTTTTAGCCCAAAGGGGTAACAAGAGATCAGTGCAATGCTTGGGATTGATGAAGGAAACGCCTTTATCATTTCGATCTTTGTGCTCAATGCGAATGAATCATTCGTCCTAAGAGAGGGTCTCTTTTCACTCAACTCTCAAAAGTGTTTGAAGGACGTGTTTGGAAATGAGCTTGCCTTTCTTCATCCTAAGCACTTCTTGTTTGGCATGGTTAACATTTCCATTTCACTCTTTTTCCTGAATAAAGTCGTTTTTATGAGCCATTTTTCTTGAGGGTCACAGACGCGAAGCGTGCATAGTGACACTAGAGAATAGGTCATGCGAATCATGTCATGCATTTTTGTTTTTGTCCTTTTTATTGTCTCGACTTACGTCTCAAAAGAGACATTCAACTTGTTGTGCGACAACTTGATGGACTCTTGAGTCAGTTCTTTCCCTTGTCATTTCCTCGTTAGACGGTAGGGTGCCTGAAACACAAATAGATATGCATGTATGCAACATATGCACAATATCTATAATGCTATGCATGGTGCTATGCGACTTGAATTGTGCATGAAGTGACCCCACGGCCTTGATTTCATTCATGGAAAATACTTCTTGACTGCATCAGCGTTTACAGGTCTAGGCAATTCACTGCCATCCATTTCAACTAAAATCATGGCACCACCAGAAAGAATCTTCTTAATGACATATGGCCCTTCATAGTTCGGGGTGAATTTTCCACGAGGATCTGGTATGATCGGGAGCACCTTCCTCAACACCAAGTCATTGACTTCGAAGTGTCTGGGACGCACCTTTCGATTGAAGGCTTTTGCGACTCGTCTCTGATGGCACTGACCATGACACATAGCTTGCAATCTCTTCTCATCGATCATGTTTAACTGCTCATGCCTTTGTTGCATCCACTCGGCCTCATCAAGCTTAGACTGGGAAATGACTCTTAGGGAAGGAACTTCAACCTCAACAGGTAAGACCGCCTCCACCCCGTACACGAGTGAAAAAGGAGTTGCCCCTATAGAGGTGCGGATGGAAGTTCGGTACGCCATTAGTGCATAAGGAAGTCTCTCGTGCCAATCACGATAATTTTCAGCAGTCTTTGACAGGATTTTCTTTATGTTTTTATTTGCCGCCTCCGCTGCTCCATTCATTTGAGGGCGATAGGGTGACGAGTTCAAATGTTTAATTCGAAACTCACTGAGCAAACCATCCACGACTTTGTTGTTCAAATTAGTGCCCTTGTCAGTGATGATCCCCTCCGGTACCCCGTAACGGGCAACAATATCGCGACGAATGAACCTGGCCACATTCTTGGCAGTGACGTTAGCATACGAGTTGGCCTCGATCCATTTGGTAAAGTAATCTATCGCCACCAAGATAAATCGATGCCCGTTTGAAGCTTTGGGGTTGATGGGCTCGATCACGTCAATTCCCCACATTGAAAAGGTTCAAGATTGAGACATTTGGTGAAGTTCATTTGGAGGAGCATTTATCTTGTCTCCATAAATCTGGCACTGGTGACACCGTCGTACGTGCTGAATGCAGTCGGACTCCATGGTCAGCCAATAGTAACCGAGCCGCATGATCTTTCTCGCCAAGAAGTGTCCGTTCATATGGGGGCCGCACTCCCCTTCATGTATCTCTTTCATCAAACGGTCGGCTTCTTTAGCGTCAACACACCTTAGCAATATTGAGTCGAAGGACCTTTTATAAAGGACGTCTCCACTAGCAAAGAATCTTGATGCCAGCTTTATCAAATGTTTTCTATCTGCCGCTTCACTTCCTTCGGGGAATGCACCCTTCTGCAAATACTTTAAGATGTCATGATACCAAGGTTGTCCGTCCAGTTCCTCTTCAACCGTCATGCAATAAGCCGGGCACCTGACGATTTCAATTATCAACGGTTCAATGTCCAAACCTCCAGCTACTTGCAACATCGAAGACAAGGTAGCTAGGGCATCGGCGAACTGATTTTGAAACCTTGGTAAGTATTCAAATGATATTTCTTGGAATTCTTTCGTCAACTCTCCAAGGAACTCATGATACGGGATCAATTTAGAATCATGTGTTCGCCATTTGCCTTCAGTCTGTAAGATGATAAGGGTTGAATCACCATAAACTTGCAGCTTCCGAATTTTCATATCAATGGCGGCTTGGAGGCCGAGAATGCATGCTTCATATTCAGCGATGTTATTCGTGCAAGGGAACGTCAATTTAGCAACGACAGGGTAATGTTGTCCATCCGGGGAGATAAGAACTGCCCCAGTACCCGACCCGGCTAAGTTAACCGCACCATCAAAGTACATCGTCCATTTGTCGGTTGATACAAGTAAAATTCGCTCTTCTGCATCACTATCCCCATCAGATGCTTTGGACCCCTCGGAATTTTCTGCCAACATATCTGCTATGGCTCGACCTTTAACGGATTTCTGTCCCAGGCTCTGAACGTCAAACTCAGAAATTAAGATTTGCCACTTGGTCAACTTGCCAACCAACGCCGGCTTCTCTAGGAGATACCTGATGGGATCATTTTTGGTCACCAACAAGATTCGGTGATGAAGTGTGTACTGCCGCAGCCTGTGCAAGGCCCAAATTAAAGCCACACAGGTTCTCTCAACTTCCGTATAATTCATCTCGGAAACAGTGAATTTCTTGCTCAAGTAGTATATTGCGCATTCTCTCCCGTCATTTGGTCTTTTCTGGGCTAGCATAGCTCCCAATGACTCATCATGTATGGTTAAGTACAAAATCAAGGGAATTTTAGGGAGAGGGGGCACTAAGACTGGCGAACTTCTCAAAGGCACCCTGGCACTCGGCATTCCACTCAATCTTTGCATTCTTTTTCATGAGTTTGAAGAATGGTTTTGCCGTTTCAGACAACTGACAAATGAACCTCGCCACATAATTAAGTCGTCCCATCAGGCTGCGGACTTCTTTGACGGTATTTGGGGGTCGTAAATCGCAAATGGCTTTAACCTTCGATGGATCAATCTCTATGCCCCTGTTACTAACCATGAATCCTAATAGTTTCCCAAATTTCGCTCCAAAAACGCATTTTGCGGGGTTGAGGCGCAACTTGAACTTCTGAAGACGTTCAAATAACCTTCGCAAGACTTTAACGTGATCTTCACCACGTCTCGATTTCGCAATCATGTCGTCGACGTATATTTCGATTTCCTTGTGCATCATATCATGGAATAACGTGACCATGGCTCTCTGATATGTTGCCCCAGCATTCTTTAGACCGAAAGGCATCACTTTGTAGCAAAATGTTCCTCAAGGGGTTATGAATGATGTTTTGCTCTCGTCTTCTTCCTTCATACGAATTTGGTTGTACCCTGAAAAATCGTCCATGAAGGAGAATAACTCAAACCCCGCCGTCACCTCAACCAAGACATCGATATGTGGGAGCGGAAAGTCGTCTTTAGGACTTGCTCGATTCAAGTCGCGATAGTCAACACACACTCTGATTCGCCCATCTTTCTTCATTACAGGCACGATATTTGCTACCCAATCAGGATAACGAGTTACTTCGATAAAGTCTACCTTCAATAGTTTCATCACTTCTTCTTCAATCTTTTTGGACAACTCTGGTTTAGTTCTCCTAAGTCTTTGCTTCTTGGGTGGCGCATTGGGATCCGTTGGTAAAGCATGTTCCACAATTTCAGGATCCAATCCCGGCATGTCGGCATATGTCCAGGCGAACACATCTTGATACTCTTTCAGAAGGTTAGTCATCCTTTCCGCTTCTGACTCTGAGAGACATGCTTCGATTTTTACTTCTCTAACGTTCTTTACATCACCTAGATTTATGGTGATTGTTTGCTCTTCAGTTAACGGCTTCGATTCTTCATGTCGATGCCATTCGCGCTCGATCCCCTTCTGATCGTCATCGTCGGTGTCATCGGAACCTGAGGGACTTTCTTTATGCACATCTGAGTCACATGCGTCCTTATCATGATTATGCATAATGTAATGCCTGAGATGCGATGAGATGAGTTAGAGTAATGTCAACAACAAAGACGATGCATGTCGTTTTCGAAAAGTTTTTGAAGTATTTTTGTAAAAATTTCAAGAACTCGTCCTTATATCCTCGGATTTCCTCGTTCTTGCGAAACAATCAAATAAGGAAGCATGTGGAGGCCTAGGCCTCAGCGACCATCATAGGGCTAGTTTGATGTGCTTCCACATGTCCTTAATAAAACATGTGTATTTTATTGAATGAGGAAAGATAAGGCCATATTCTAACACACTCCACCCTCGACCAACGGCTCAAGATCGGGGCTGATCATAGTTCAAGTTACAAATGACAAAAACAGGAAATAAAGAAAGGAAAACAACGAGATCTCGCGCAGGGGATAAGACATAAAAAGAAAGACTAGGCTGAATAAGAGCCGCCCTACTCTGGAGGGACAGCCATGACTTCAGAGGACTCGGCTTCCTCGCCCGCCAGGATGGTGCATATGACGTCCTCCTCTAATAGCTCGATCACGCCATAGATATCCTCCTCTTCCTCGAACAACATCCTTGGGGGTCCTGGAAACGTCTCCTCCAGCAACGAGGAAAATGGGCTTTGATAGCGCTCGTCCTCTTCAGTCTGGGCAACGCGTTCACTCTGGTTTCTATACCCGTCTCGACCTCCTCGGGCACCTTGGCCTCCATGCCTTCCACGGCCTCCTTGGTTGTTATGGCCTCCCCGCTTCTCGACATATCCCAAGCCTCTTCTTTTGAAGTTTTTACGAGCTTCGATGGGTTTTCGCACACTTTGACCGTGTGATCCAAGGCCCTCTCTAGGATTATACCCGCTTGCCAGCATAATCTTTCCCGCAGCTATGGCCGGCTTAGACAGTTCAGGAACCTTTGTGAAAGACCCTGTAGGCACGTGGACCATGGATACCAGCTCGAAGGTTTGAAAGCTGGATTCCTCGGTACACTCAGGCTCCACATATGGGATGGTCGTCTCGTGGTAGATCTTGAAGTCAGATTCTCCATGGACTGTGATAAGCCTGTTATCCACCACAAATCGTACCTTCTGATGGAGGCTAGAGGCAACAGCGCCTGCCGTGTGGATCCATGGCCTCCCTAGCAAAAAATTAAAAGCGCTTGGTATATCTAACACCTGGAATACGACTTGGAAGAGTACGGGGCCAATCAACAACTCAAGCTCAATTTCCCCTATCACTTCCTTCTTCATCCCGTCAAAGGCCCGCACAGTTGACTTGCTAGTACGGATTCTCCCAAGATCAATGCCCAGACGATGGAGGGTAGCCAACGGGCATATATTAAGCGCCGAACCATTATCGATCAACACTCTACAAACCAGAGTGCTCTCATGCTTCACCGAGATGTGTAGTGCTTTGGTATGATTAGGACCATCGGGAGGGAGGTCCTCATCCGTAAAGGAAATCTGGTCTTTCAGCAGAACTGCCCCGACAAACTCTTCCAATTGGACTTCATCGATTGTTTCGGGTACGTGTACCTCATTGAGGACCTTCGCAAGATGTCCTGTGCTTCTCGGAGGATTTCAACAACTCCGGAGGGAGATTTGGGCTGGCAACTTTCGCGCTTGATCTACCACATTGAACTCGCTAGATTTTACTACGACCAAGAATTGCTTCGCCTCCTCCTCGGTCACGGCCTTTTTTTCGACTCCTTTATCGGGTGCGTAACAGCGGCCCGATCGCGTGACAGCGTCTACCTCATTTGTTTGATAATCCCAAGGTACAGCTTTGGGATCGAATTCAGGAGGACTCTCCAACACTATTACTCCATCTTCCTCCCGCGGTGGCAATTCAATTGTGACCGGCATTACGTTCCCTCCCGTGACTTCAATTGTCGACATTTCCTCAACCATAAGGTCGATCATTGTGGGTTCAGCGACTTCCATCTCGATATCACCGACAGTCTCCTCATCCGATAGTTCAATTACCATCGGAGTTATCATAGCTACCACCCCTTCCTCGTACAAAGCCGGGGTCTTCGAAATTCCAGGCATAATCTTCTTTGCTCGAGATATACGAGTAATGTTGCAAAAAGATGATTGGAATGATGACGGGATTATCATGGATACGGCATTCTCTTTCTCTTCTCCGCGTCGAATTACCCCCATGGCTATCATCCTGCGGACGCGGTTCAGTTTCTCCTCCGGGTCACATCCTGATGACCTCCATAGTATCCTGCCAACACTAAGGACTCGTACAACTTGGAAGCATTCACAACTAGAGGCTGTTGACTCGCCTGCGTCTCCTCGGAGATTGAGTTCACTCCCTCCGCATGCTCCGGTAGGGGGTTTTGTTGCACATTAGGCTGAGCCTCCTTGAACGTCAAAATGTTTTTATCCAGTAACTGTTGGACTTTGTACCTTAGCACATTGTAACTATCTACATCATGCCCCCTTTCTCCCATGTGGTACTCGCAGGTCTTGGTTACATCAAACCCGGCGAACCTCGTGGGGCTGTCTCTAGGTACTTCTTTTGCAACCATCCTCTTTTCAAGAAGCATGGGCAACAGCTTTGACAACGGTCGTGGTAATGGGGAAAATTCCTTTCGAAAGGGTCTCTTGCCCTTGTCATATGATCGTGACGAGCTCCCTTGAACGGCCATAGGCTTGTGCGCCGGTGCTGTGGGCGACTTAGGGTAAAATGACTCTTGCACGAGTGCTACCTCAACTGCAGCTTCCTTATCTTTTCTCGCCTGGAACTTCTTCGTGCCTCCGGTGGATATCTTCCCTTCGATGAGTGCCCACTCAACTCCTTCACCTACATCTACCAGTTGTGAAAAGGTTTGGCATCCCGAAAATACTAATCCTTGGAAGTATTCGGGGGGTAATGTCTTGAGGAATAGTTGCTTCATCTCCCTCTCATTCAAAGCTGGCTTCACCTATGAGGCCATGGTTCTCCACCTTTGTGCAAAGGCCTTAAACGACTCATTTCTCTTCTTCTCAACGCGGGTCAATTCTTCTCTCGTAGGGGCGAGCTCGGTATTAAATCGGTATTGCTGCAAGAACTCGTTGGTCAAATCTTCCTAACTAGTGAATTCTTCAATGTCCAACGCAATGAACCACGTCAGGGCAATGCCTTCCAAGCTATCTTGAAACGTGTGTATGAGAAATGGCACGTTGTCAGCGTAGCGAGCCATTTTCCTCATTGTTGACACCCGAAATTTTCGTCGACATTTTAATCATTCATTTTTTGCAAAAATATAAAAATATATAAATAAAGAGCCAAAAAGAAAAAAAAACAAAGAAAAGAAAAAAAAAAGAAGAAAGAAAGAAAACAAAACAAAAGAAAAGGAATGAAATGAAAAGAGAAAAAAATTAGAAAACGGAAAAAATAAAAGAAGAAAAGAAAAAAAAAGGGGGGCGGACATACGGGGGGCTCTGGACACTTTTGGATCACTCGCTCTCTACTCACGCTCTCTCTCTCCTCTCACGGACTCTCTCTGGTTCTCTCTTTGGGGGTTTCGCACACGACGAAGAGGAGGGGGAGAAAACGCTGGCTTTTCTGGTTTTTCTGGAGATCTCTCTCCAGGGGTTCCGCGGTAACAACTTCATCTCCCTCCGGTTTCTT
The DNA here is from genome assembly GCA_016097485.1 of Eucalyptus sideroxylon x Eucalyptus melliodora. Classification (NCBI taxonomy): domain Eukaryota; kingdom Viridiplantae; phylum Streptophyta; class Magnoliopsida; order Myrtales; family Myrtaceae; genus Eucalyptus; species Eucalyptus sideroxylon x Eucalyptus melliodora. The sequence goes on along the minus strand of CM027831.1, from coordinate 22,260,038 downwards.
CCGGATCTTGGCGGCCGACGAAGGATCCTCCGGTGCCGGCCATGGCTCTGCTCCGTCTCTCCCCGTAGCCCCCGGAGATCGCTTTTTCGGAGACTCCCTCTTCTTTGATTCTTTCGCTGGTTCGCTCGGTCGCAGCGACAATCGGCATCGGCGGTTCTCTATTCGCCGAATCTGGTCCTATGATTGCTAGATCGGACTTGATCCGAAGCCAACGGCAACCGCAGCGAAGATCGGGGACATCGTTTTCTTAGCGGTTTTCTCTCGGTTTGGGGCGAAGATCGACGACATCGGCGACTTCAGCTGCGGTGACGGCTTTCAATCGTCTTCTTGTTCTGCTTTCCCGATCTTTCTGCTCTGGTTCGAGTTATCACTCGCTCGCTCGCTCGATCGAGGACCGACGGTCGGAGATCACACGTGAGCTCTCTTCCCCGCTCTCTCTGTCGATGCATTAGGTTTTTTTTGGCCCCTATTTTCCTCTCCTGTTCGATCTCTCTGACCTCGCATATCTTCTCTCGCGCACCGAATCGACTTGCCGAGACGGCGGTCGAGGAGCTCGAGGTACGAGGCTCATATTCGTATAGTCAGTAGCGGCGGTGACAGAGTTGACGGAGGAGTACAGGTGCGATGATGTTTACTGATGCTGTATTTTGGCTTATTCTATATCCCTTTCTGACCTTAGCAGATTATAGGCTAAATCTTCTTATTGTTTGTTTGCACTCAATCAGTGCTTTCTTCCTCCTTGGTGACCATTTTGAATTATTTGTTGTTCCTTATGTTTCGTTTTGCATATTTCGTTCTATGGACGGGCCTATATGTCACTCTCCAATAGATCTTTCACGCTCGTGTTTTCAATTTGGTAGCCATATCCGTTTCTGGACTTGTCATCATCATATGCTCCTCTTTGGTACCTCAGAGTGGCAGTCATGCATATTCGATGCTACGGCATCTTTGATTTGATAATAAGGCTCAAATACATATCAGATGAATTCTCACCACAGTTTCTGGTGGCTGCTGCGATTCCCGTGGTCCGCAAAAGATAAGAGTAATCATTCGTTCGTTGTTTGCAAAAGAATAGTGGCTGGAGTTGTGTACTGCATTTCCATTAATGAAATGTACGAATTATTGATGGACTAGCGTTGAATTAACTCTTGCTGAGTTCGTTTTTGTTTTGTACTGAATTCTTTGTGGGTTTATGAAAACCTTCCTTCCTGGCTTTTTGTATTGTAATGTGGCTGTCAGTTTTCTTGGCATGTATTGGCATTTAGCACCAATTTCTGGAAATTCGTTCTGACTTGTGCCCTGTTTCGGATGACCTTTTTGCAAATGACCCGATACGAGCTGGTTGCTGTGTTTTTCTGTGTTTGATGCCTTCATGAGATTTGAAGATGGTTCAACTAGCTTTCCAACGAGCTATAATACGTCCTGATCCGAAATCAGTAGCTACCTGAAATCCTCTTCGAAAGTTAAGAAGTGATTCTGGAAAACTGATACATTGCAGTTTACTGTTATACTTTGACTCGACCTTGTCTGTTTTCCAATTCTCTACTGAATTTTGTGCTTGGATTCATAGATTAGCGTCTTATGAAAAGTTGCTTGAACTATCCTTGGCTACAACATACAAATTTTTTTAGAGTTTTTGGAGTTGATTTGATTAGGAAAATGTTCATTAAATCGTCCTTAGTGCATATCATCCTGGCTGTGACCTGATCGTTGTTTGTCTTGGATGAACTGTTAAACATGCTCTTTTGGTCTCGAGGTCTCCATGAAAATCATAGTATATTCCATGGTCTTTTTTAACAATATAAAGATTGCACCAGTCGACCTCTGTTTTCCCTATCAATTGCATGTTTGAAGTTCTGCTATAATCTGTTGATGTTGCTGTAATGTTGATTGCTAGAACGATCTGTTCAGTTTACTATTTTTGTGTGATTTTCTGCATGTAGATTTTGGTTAGAGTGTCTTCATGTGATTTGATTCTAACATTCAGACCTAAGTGCACAAAATATTAAAGAATTTTCTCATGTCATATATACAGAATCAAGCCTGATTGTTTTCAGCCTTTGCTGCCATTTTGTCTACTAATCTGATCTCCTGGAGGAATGTCTTTGATATGAACTGGTAGATGATGTTATTAGCACTTAATATCTTCTAGAGATTTGTAATAGGCTTCTCAAACTTTCCATTGACATATTATATGCGCGTTTTGGTCATCATTTGCCCTGCCTTTCCGTTTTTCAAATTGAGCGTTGAAATCTGGAATTTGTCTTGAGATATACTGTCTTTTCTGTGGCTAATTGCTGTTAGTTTTAAGATAAGATAGTAAATTTGCCAATTGCTTTTAATATGTTGTAGAGTGACGATGTGACATGCTATCATGTTCTATTTTTTTTGATTGACTTCTTCATGTTCTTAATATTTTTAGAAATTCATGTGTTAGGAATCTTGAGGTGCTTCCTTCATGGAATGACATCCTTTATCAATTATCTACAAAACGGTTTTAGGTATCATGTGGGTTACACATTGATTGATCCGTTCCCCTTGAATACATGTGTTGAGCGAATTCAATGGTGCATGTGTTTGAATAAGTGACCCTTAGTTGGTTTACTCATTGGTTTGGATTGATGAAGAATCAAGACCATATGGTCTAAATGCATGTCAATTATGCTTCACATGTGATTGTCAGATAAATGACTTAGGTGCGATACAGGATAATGTAAGTGCCTTTGGGATGCCGCATAGAACTTGACTTAGGGATTTCGTGACTTTAGTCACAATTTGTGAGCATAAAAAATGTTTTGCTTTTAATTGTTCCGATACGTGATGAGTGTTTCTTTCACTTGTATACACCTAGTCATAAATTCCTTAGATTAGGTTTAGATTAGGACCTTCAAGATGGAGAAGGCGTAAGGCATGAAGATGGTAGAGGTCGATGTCCATTCCGACCATTGTCTTGTACTATTTGCCTCCCGATATATGTCTCGGGTTCTATGCATTGTATAAAACCCGACGAGTTGCGGGTTTTCTTTCTTCCTTTTCTTTTTAATTGTTTCTCTTTTATATTTTTAGGACTGCATGATAGATTTACAGCTTTCCCTTGATTGCTTACTTAATGCCTTGCAATTTCAATTTCATTGGTTGTTTTCCTTTCTATTTTTTTAGAAATAGAAAAGCATGTAAATAATCCACCATGCATGATCATTTAGTATAGAATTGACGATCCTGAAAATATAAAAAGAAATGCATGGACATGTTAAGAAAAACACAACATACTGTTTAGGTACCGAAAGGGCGCTAATAGCAATATTAGCGTAACCCAAGTCCCCGAACCTAGATATCTGGTTGCGTAGGAATCGAGGGAACACTCCCAACCCTCGATTGGGTTTCTAGCCGACCCCCAAAGTTGAGGCTAGTGGCGACTCCTGTCTGTATTCTTAGGTTGTTAAACAATTAGACCGCATAAATAAATCCGCTGTCACGCGGGGTACGAGCTTGGGAGAGCTCATGATCTTGAGATCAAGTATCCCTAAACCCGACCTTTCCCTCTTTGGATACTTTTCGAGGGGGCGGCGAGATCGGGTCGCGACAGGCTTGGCGACTCCACTGGGGACTGGTTACTAGGTTAAGAGGACTTGAAGCCGTTTAAAAATGGTTGTTGTGTTTTAACTAACATGTCTATTGTAGGATCGTCTGCATGTCAAAGTCGCGTGGAAAATCAGGTTAGTCGCTAACCTCGTGTTAAATGGTTTTGTAGGTGGGAGTTATAAGGGGAGGCGTGTTTGTAAACCCTTTGTTTTGCAGGTGGTGTAAGGATGTATGAGTGTATGTGGGTTTATATTGAAGTGCTGGATGTTTTAATTTATATGCATGTTTACCAGCTTTAGCACGACACCGCACACACAACCGCGGTCTAAAACCCCGATCGCCCAATTTAGGACCTTAGGAGGGTTTATGGGTGGAATCTGCGAGTGGATGCTCGTGGTAATCCACTACTTACATAAACCCGCTCATCCCAACCGATAAAAATAGCACTGACCGACGATAGTAGCGGTGGGTAAACTATTTTTATCCTTTGGGATGAGGACCTTAAGCCTTTAGCACTCTCACCTTAGGCGTCAAAACCTCACGGTTCATGCGACATGTGAATTGTGCTTGTCATATGTCTGGTGGGTAAGATATCGTTCCTTCTTCATCGTGCTTATTTTTTACTTTCCATATTTCAATTATGCAATTTTATATTTCAACGACGATATGTTTTAATCATATATGCCCCTTTTAGGTCTAGATTAGATGGGTAGACCTGAAGTGGACGTGATCCCTGTGCCCGGGAATCTCAAGACTTTATGGGAGAATCTCGAACCAAGACATCAAGACTACGTGGAAAAGCGCATAGGCTTCCTCCCGACTTTATTAAAAGTCGAACCACGTATTGCAATGGTCAAATCATTGGCTCATTTTTGGAATCCTGTGACTTCTACTTTCGTGTTTAATCAATGTGAATTGACCCCTACAATTGAGGAGTTCCAAAAAGCCATTGGATTAGGTAAAGCTTCTTTAGGTTTTGTCACCCCTCCTATTGGCCAAAATTCAATATCTCTTCTAAGTCAATTCCTCAATATCCCTTATGATAAAATTGAAGCTATTCTTAATGGAAACTCTCTTGCCATGCCTTATAGTTTCCTCGAAAAATATTTCCGTAGCCTCGAGCCAAAATCTGGGAACCAAATTCCTCGTGTCTTCCTACTTATGTTCTTTGGTTTTGTAATATTCCCATATACCCGAAAAACAATGGATCCTTCAGTCACACACATTGTCAACCAAGTGTGCGCATTTAATAGTTTCACACATATGATCCTTGCCGAAACTTTTATGTCTCTTAATCGGTTTAAAGCAAATGGTCGAGGCACTCTTAGAGCCCCATTAGGACTTCTCCAAATTTGGCTCTTTTCACATATCAAAGAGTTTGCCCCTCACATGAAGATTATTGATGTCACAAAACATCATCATCCAATTCTTAGATTTTCCCAAAGAAACGAATCCTTTCCATCATGGTCTTTCTCTATGTGGTTCCATTTCCTCAAAAATCTCAACCATAGCTTAATTCAATGGCATGTTCGGTGGCTTGGGAATCCCGAGGTGCGCCTTTTTAGTGGAGTTGACGATCCGCTTCCCCTCGTGGGACTGACGGGTTTAACGTCATATTACCCTTTAAGGGTACTCCGCCAATATCGCGCGCTTCAAACGATCCCGCCAATCCTCAAGCTGGGGTTATATCGTATTGATTATCACGACAAAGTCATCAAGGAAAACCAAATTGACCACATCAAGGCAACAATTCAAGCTGCTATTGGGATTTGGTACTCCCATTCCTTGCATAACGTCGTTGCCATCGATGAAGATTATTTGGAAGGAGAGATGAAGACTCATCGAGCTACCATAGATTACATACACCGTCAAGTAGAACCTGAACTCGAGGTTCAGTTGCCGGATATTCCCGAACCCCGAGGTTCTTGGCGAGTTCATATTCAGGAGCAAGAAGACAATGTCCTAATCAATGAGGAACGCTTGGCCCATGAAAACAAGCGTCTCCGCACGATCCCACCTAGTACTTAGGAAGTTTTGAAAAAAAAACGGCTGAAGAAAGATTTCTTATACGAACTCGCCGCCAAACAAAGATGGAAAACGAAGATACCCGAGCTCGTGTCATTAATATGGAAAATCAAATGGCCCAGCTGATGACATTAATGGCCGATCTCTCTAGCCAAGTCAAAAGCTTGACATCTACTTCTTCTACCACAAATATTCCTACCGCACCCCCTGAAGTGTCGGTAGCAGAGCCCAGGGCAAAAGGGCCTGTGGAAGAGATCCCCACTGCAATCCCGATAGTTATCGGTTCAGAGCCTTCATCTAAGGAGATTCCGACTCCACACTTCGATGAGGAGAATTCAAGGCGCCTAGCAAAGATCGAAGAACGCCTTTGCATGCTGCAAGGCTATCAGTTGCAGGGGTTTGATAAGCTGTCACCCTTCACCAAAGTTACGGTCCCTGAATTTTATAAAGAGCCGGAGTTCACAAGAAAATACGACGGCATCGGATGTCCGAAGACTCACTTGAAATACTATCTGGGCAAGATGGCCCGTTATTCAGATAATCCCCCACTCTTGATCAATTCATTTCAGGACAGCCTGGTTGGTCCTGCGTTAACTTGGTTTATAGAGTTGGACATGGAGAAAATCCGTACTTGGGAAGATCTCGTTGATGAATTTCTTCAACAATACAAATTCAATACTGAAATCGCTCCAACTCGAGAAGAATTGGTTCGAGTTGAGAAAAGAAGAACCGAGTCATTTAGGGCCTACGCTCAAAGATGGAGGGTCACTGCGTCTCAAGTAAAACCACCATTATCTGAGAAAGAGACCATGAAATTGTTGCTTCAGGCTATGCCTCGTGATTTTTTTGAGAAGATGTACAATCATACATGTATGAACTTTGCTACATTTGTAGAGTTGGGAGAACGCATCGAGGGAATCATGCGAGAAGGAAGGTTGTCTGATAACACAAATCGTCGGTATACTCCAAAGAGGGATAAAGAATCGACCGTGGAGATCGCCTATGTACAAAATTCCTCTTCTCAGAAGCCGTATAATCCTCATATTCATAAACCCTCCATGGAGGTAGGGGGTTCTTCTAGGAACTTTGAGCATAAAGGAAAGGCCCCTCAAAGGCAATTTACTCCATTGCCTAGGCCCATGTCCCAACTACTTCCAATGCTGATTGAAAATCATCTTGTCGCAAAAGAAATCCCAAGGAATAATCCGCCAAAGTTTGCTGGATTTGATCTTAACAAAACATGTGAGTATCATATGGGTGAAAAAGGTCACCATGTAGATAATTGTTTTGTGCTCCGTTATAAGATCCAGAATTTGCTGGATAAAAAGTTACTCGCCTTTAAGGATTCAGCACCGAATGTCCAACAAAATCCTCTTCCAAAGCATTCTGAAAATGTCAACATGATTTATGGGGATATTGACGAAGATATACCCCTGATGGATATCCAGGAGATGAAACAGAGCATGCCATTCGGTGATCACCAGTTGAAAGGTCACATCGTTCATGATGAGGAAGACCTTATTTCAATTTTGCCAAAGGATAAAGAGGTCTACTCCTATAGCGAAGAAGAGGATGAATACAAAACTTCCCGTTCAGACCGTGAATTTGTGAGGAAAGCCCATGAGAAGGGTGAAGTGGTAGACACTTTGGGACAACCAAGTGGGAAATACGACTTTATAGTCAAATATACTCCTTCTCCAAGTTATTTCCAAAACTCTAAAGACATTGTCCCTAGTGGATGGGGAGAGGAATTCAAGGATGACTTCATGGCTATGATTGAACCTGTTGTGATTGATCTTGCCAAAAGAAAAATCCCATGTGGGAATGATACAACTGCTAAGAGTGTCATCGAAGTCGGCTCATTGGTCGATAATTTTGGAGCCATGAAGATCTCCAACACGGATTTTGGTCCTGTTGTAATCGAGTTACCACCTGAATTAGGTGAATGTTCCAACACTAAAGTGATTCCTACTTTTGACACTAGGGCGGTCCCTTGGAATTATAATACAAATGAAATCGACGCCATCACTCGATCGGGTCGAATTTACCCACCACGTGAAGGTGAAGAAAAAAAGGCCGTAACTGATGAGGAAGCTGAACAACTCCTCAAAACGCTCAAGACAAGTGAGGCTGAAGTGATTGACCAATTGCGCAAGATGCCTGCGCAGATTTCTCTATTGGAGCTTTTCAAGACCTCTGAAAAGCATAGAAATGCTCTCCTCAAAATTTTAAATGAAGTTCATGTACCCGAGGCCATTGGAGAAGTACAGTTGGAGGAGTTCGTCGGTGCTATACTTTTAAGAGATCAAATTACTTTCTCTGATAGAGACCTCCCCCCTGAGGGCCAAGCACACACCAAGGCATTATACGTGTCTGCTCAACATTTTGAGACAAAGATTTCGAAGGTCCTAATCGATAATGGCTCTGCCTTGAACATTTGTCCTTTGTCCACCCTTCGTAAATTAGGGATGGGGATGGAAAATGTCTCTTCTCCAACAATTCCTGTTCGAGCCTTTGATGGGATGAGGAGAGAAACAATAGGGGAAATCGATTTACCACTGACGATTGGTCCTATTACCATGACTCAAAAGTTTCAAGTACTGGATATCCCGAGCAATTTTAGCCTGCTATTGGGGCGGCCTTGGATCCATGCTGCAGGAATCATTCCTTCTAGTCTTCATCAAATGATGAAGCTTCCTATTGATGGAAAGATTGTGACTATTCGACGTGAAAGAGATGTGGAGACTTTTCATAACACGGCCATACCTTTCATTGAGCCTGAGGTCAAGGGAGAGTCAAGCTATCACTCGTTTGAGATGGTGTCTGTCACTCATGTGCCTGTTGGGTCGATTATCAGAAAGCCTCGGTTCTCAGAGGCCTCCCTGATGGCGAGTAGAGAATTGCTCAAAAATGGTTTTGCTATGGGGAAGGGTTTGGGTAAGTCAGCCCAAGGCATACCAGATCCTATTAAAGTGGCAAAAATTAACAAGCGTGAAGGCCTGGGTTATCAAGGCGATCGTAAGGGTCAAGGTAATCGCAAAGGCCCAAGCATCAAGGGTAAAAGCTACCAACGTCTCTTGCCTTTACCTTTGAAAGATTTCTTCCCTGGACCACCAAAGCTCTTGCAAGAAGAAGAGACCAATGTCTATCACTTTGCTGATTTGTTTGAAGATGGTCTGGTTGGCACTATTAGTGAAGATGAAGAGCCTACAATTCCCACTGTGTAAGGGATGTTCCTAGTTCTTGCATCTAATATTTTTAGTTGTATTCGATTCATTTCTCCCCTATGAGGGAATTCTATTCATTTCTCCCCTGCGAGGGAATTTCATTCATTTCTCCCCTGCGAGGGAATTCCGTTCATTTCATTCGTCTATGTTTGTAATGATCTGGATCATAAACTTTCTAGATCCAAGATGATATACGTTGTAATGCAATTTTCACATATCAATAAAATTCATGTTTTGTTAATAGATGTGTGAGGCCCAAATCAGTCCTATGATGATGCTTTGAGGCCTGAGCCTCCACACGATCTATAGTTTCAAAAATTTTTAGTGGAACGAAGACGTCCAATGACATGAGGATTAGTTCCCAATGAATTTTTCTAAAAACAACTTGAATTTGAAAATAAGTTTCTCATGACATTTACATTCATTGCATTCGTTTATATGTATATATACTAACCATTTTTCAATCACATCTCAGGCATGACATTTCACATCACGATAGTCATTTACATGGCTCGGATTCACATTCAAAAGATTTTGACGAACCCGATTATTCCGACTCAGAGAATGAAGATGATCCTCGAAGTATTGAAAAAGAATGGCTCAGACATGAAGAGTCTAAACTTCCTACCACTGAACAACCGGTCACTGTAAATTTGGGAGATTCAGACAACCCTAAGGAAACCAAGATTGGGGCAGGTCTCTCTCGAGCATATGCCAATAGACTAATTGGGCTTTTGAAAGAATATCGAGATATTTTTGCTTGGTCGTATGCCGATATGCCGGGTTTAGATCCCGAGATCGTGGAACATGCGTTACCACTTGATCTTAATATTCTGCCGAAGAAGCAAAAGCTCAGAAGGACAAAACCTGAATTGTCGAAGAAGATTGAAGAAGAAGTCATGAAGCTCTTAAATGTTGGTTTTATTGAAGTCACCAAATATGCGGATTGGATTGCTAATATAGTCCCAGTTATGAAGAAGGATGGACGAGTCCGAGTATGTGTTGATTACCGTGATCTAAATAAGGCAAGCCCTAAGGATGATTTTCCTCTGCCGCACATCGATGTTTTAGTTGACAGTACTGCTGGATTTGAATTGTTCTCCTTCATGGATGGATTTTCTGGTTATAACCAGATTCGAATGAAAGAGGATGATAAGACTAAAACTTCATTCATCACACCGTGGGGAACATTTTGCTACAAAGTTATGCCCTTTGGCTTAAAAAATGCAGGGGCAACATATCAAAGAGCCATGGTGACACTATTCCATGACATGATGCATAAGGAGATTGAAGTTTATGTTGATGACATGATTGCAAAGTCAAGACAAGGTGAGGATCATGTTGAAATCTTAAAAGGATTATTTGATCGATTGAGGAAATTCAAGCTGAGGCTTAACCCCGCAAAATGCATATTTGGAGCAAAGTCTGGGAAGCTTCTTGGATTTATGGTTAGTAACAAAGGTATTGAGATAGATCCCTCTAAGGTGAAGGCCATATGCGATTTGAAACCTCCTTCTACTGTTAAAGAAGTCCGAAGCTTATTGGGAAGATTGAATTATGTTGCAAGATTTATCTCTCAATTGTCAGAAACTGCTAAGCCATTCTTCAAGCTATTAAAGAAGAACGCTAAGGTCAACTGGGATGAAGAATGTCAAAAATCATTTGAAGAACTAAAGAGATATCTTTCGCAATCTCCTGTACTTGTACCACCTATCCAAGGTGTGCCTCTGATCTTGTATCTCACCATTCATGAGGAGTCTTTAGGAGCCATGTTAGCACAAAAGGGACCAAGGGATGGAATAGAACGTGCCATATATTACCTCAGTAAGAAGTTTACTACTTCTGAGATTCAATATCTTAAGGTGGAAAAGACCTGTGTAGCCTTGATTTGGGTTTTACACCGACTGAGACAATATACTCTACATCACCACATCCTTCTGGTAACTGAGAATGACCCGATCAAATATCTTTTGGAAAAGCCAGCATTGGTTGGAAGGCTAGCTAAATGGCAGATATTACTCTCTGAGTTTGATATTCAAAGCATGACACAAAAGTCCATTAAAGGGCGAGCTATAGCTGATATGTTAGCCGAAAATCCCGGGAAATCTAATGATTGGGATGAAATTGATGAACGGATTTATTTGGTCTCGCCTGATAAGTGGACCATGTACTTTGATGGTGCAGTTAACCTTTCGGTTCCGCACCGGGGCGCTTTTAATATCCCCGGAAGGTCAACATTATCCAGTAGCTGCAAAGCTGGTATTCCCTTGTACCAACAATATTTCTGAATATGAAGCGTGCATCATTGGCTTGCAATTAGCCATCAATATGAAAGTCAGAAAGCTTCAAGTTTATGGTGATTCTGCACTCATCATCCACCAGACAGAAGGTGACTGGCAAACACGGGATGTAAAATTAATCCCTTACCATGAATATCTCGAAGACTTGGCCAAGGATTTTGACGAGATCTCTTTTGATTATCTGCCGAGATCGCAAAATCAATTTGCTGATGCCTTAGCAACTTTATCATCGATGTTGCAAGTAACTGATGGTTTGAACGTCGATCCTTTGCAAATCGACGTTTTGAAAAAGCCTGCTTATTGCCTGATGATAGAAGAAGAACCTGATGGTCAACCCTGGTATTATGACATCATGAATTACCTTCGAGAAGGCAAATTTCCCCAAGGTAGTCAAACCAATGATCGAAAATACTTGATGAAGTTGGCATCCAAATTCTTCCTCAGTGGAGGAGCCCTCTATAAAAGGTCTTTTGATTCAATTTTATTGAAATGTGTGGACACACAAGAAGCTAGACTCCTGATGAAAGAAATACATGAAGGAGAGTGTGGTCCACATATGAATGGTCATCTCTTGGCTAGAAAAATTATGAGGCTCGGTTACTATTGGTTGACCATGGAAGCCGATTGTATTCAGCATGTGAGGTGTTGTCATCAATGCCAAGTCTATGGGGACAAGATCAATGCTCCTCCTAATGAGCTACATCAAATGTCCGAATCCTGGCCTTTTTCAATGTGGGGCATCGACATCATCGGACCGATTAATCCTAAAGCATCGAATGGGCATCGTTTTATCTTAGTAGCAATTGATTACTTCACCAAATGGATTGAAGCCAATTCTTATGCTCATGTTACTGCAAAGAGTGTGGCAAAATTCATCCGTCGTGATATCATCGCCAGATATGGAGTTCCTAAAGCGATCATCACAGATAATGGATCAAACTTGAATAATAAAGTGGTGGATGATTTACTTGGAGAATTCCACATTCGCCATTTGAATTCTTCTCCTTACCGCCCGCAAATGAATGGAGCATGGAAGCAGCAAATAAGAACATCAAGAAGATTTTAGCTAAAACGGCAGAGAATTATCGTGATTGGCATGATCGGTTGCCATATGCTTTGTTTGCTTATCGAACTTCAATTCGTACTTCTACTGGGGCAACACCGTTCTCATTGGTTTATGGGATGGAAGCTGTATTACCCGTGGAAGTGGAAATTCCTTCGCTGAGAGTACTTTCTCAAATCAAGCTCTCTGAAGCTGAATGGGTTCAACAAAGATTTGAACAACTTAATATGATCGATGAAAAGAGGGTAAAAGCCTTATGCCATGGACAAAGCTATCAGAAGAGGGTAGCTAAATCATTCAACCGCAAGGTTAGACCAAGACATTTTGAGATTAATGATCTTGTCTTGAGGAAGGTTTTACCTATCATTCCAGATCCTCGTGGGAAGTTTACTCCAAATTATGAAGGCCCATATATTGTAAAGAAAGTGCTACCTGGTGGAGCACTAATCCTTGTAGAAATGGATGGTCATGAATTGCCAAGACCTGTAAATGCTGATGCTGTCAAGAAGTATTATCCATGAATAAAGTGAAAGGCCTTTGAGCCATTTTTTGGATTGAATTTGAGCCATTTTAGGATGTTTGCACCATGCATTTTCATGCATACATATTGCATCTGTATATGTGTTCATTTTGCAGGATCTCTGATGAAAGATTCTACCTATCTGCAAGAGGTTCATCTCAAGAATCCAAAACTTTCAAATATGTCAATTCTTCTTTAGAACTTAGAAGTGACCTTATCCTTTAAGAATGCCGAAAGAGTCGGTTAGAATTCTAGAAGTACAGTTAGAACGCTAGGAATGAACCTATGTGCTAAGCAAAGTTTGTTCTGTCTACAAATTTTGTCCAATCTTACTTCAAAAAAAAAAAAAAAAAAAAAAAATCTCCCCAGTAGGGTCAAGGAAATATCTCTTTTCAGACAAAATTTCATTATATTTTCATTTCCCAATGAGTTGAATTTAACCAAAATGTGCTTTGGACAACTTGAAAAGGATTGTTAAATATGCCAAGTGGTAGTGCCTAAAATGATGAGAGGCAACCCCTTTACCAAACACGTCCTCATACACTCTTTGAGAGAATTGAGTGGAAAGAACCATGTCTTAGGGCATAGGATTCATTCACAGTGAATACATAATTTGAAATGATTAAGGCATTTCATTTCTCAATCCCCAAATACTATTGATATCCCTTGCAAGCCACTTTGAGCAAAATAGGGAGTATTTCCAAAATAACCCTGTCAAGAACAACCCATATTGGGGCAAAATAAGGGATCTTGGTTGAAAGTTATGGAGCAAAAGATTAAGAAAGATTTTATTACATTCACTTGCGTCAATCTTCTTGTGTTAGCTTCAGGTGATTTATTGTTGAAACTCGAAGCATTCCAAAGTGACGAAGAGCATTCCGTTCACTACCATAAACACAATTATCCGTTGCTTAGCCAATTTGAGCCTTATGCAATTCTTTCATAACCCCAGGTGATGATTATCTCCCCACACTGGGGCAAGGCACATGATTTACCAACAAAATTGAGAAAATTGGTAAATGCCACTCGAGAGTCCTAGATGCTCAAAAGAAAATGAAAACTAGGGGGCATGAAAAAGCAGTGTGCCTAGTAAAAGCAAGGCCAATGCCCATGAAAAAATGCAAAGAAAAGCAAGAATGCAAAAAGAGCGAAATCCATGATCATGCAAAAGATCATTCATTGAAAAACAAAAGAAATGTCTTGCAATAGAAAAACATGTATTGCAAGCAATATCATTAGAACAAAGAGCAAAGCTCTCATGTCTCAAGACAAATTACACAAAGGACTCTCGAGATAGGTTAAATTTCAAGAGTCAAATTTTTGAGAAATCATGTGATGGTAATGATGCCAAGATAATCACTCACTTTTAACCCTTTGATATTTGAAAGTCTTTCAAGCCTTTCTAAGCCTCACCCAACCAACACTACAACCTTTATCCGAAGTCTCTTCCGATTGGGATGGTTCGAGTTGAAATGAGAATATCACATAGGAGCTACTGCTAGAAGGAGTAGAAGCAATCCTATCTTATCTTATCTTCAAGGTTCTTGACTTGTAAACCTGACGAAGATATTGATTGAATATTCATTTCTTGGCCTCAAAGTGCATATCCTTTGTGTTAGCCCATGACCAAGCCATCATTACGGTCCCTTTAAAAGACCTTTTGATCAATGGATTGTATTCACTGTGAACGTTTCCGAAAACCTTAGACATAGGTTGAGTGAGACTTCTTCAGTGAAGATTAAACAGTTTTCCCATATCAATGGTTGGGAACAAAAGCCATTTTTGAGAGTTAGTGTGAAAGACCTCTTTTGATTAGGATGTTTTCACTTGGCATATTTGACTTAACCCTTAGATGGTTAATCAAATCTCATTTTGTTAAAATCCTCTCTGAAAGGATTTGACAATTGGCATTATTTTGCAAGATTGGCTCTCAAGTAATCTTGAAACTCTTTTTCAAAATTTTTGTTCCTTAGTGAACCGGTTTTTGATCTTCCTAAACCATATCATTGTCTCTTAAGTTCTAGGTTATCTTAAAACCCTGTCTCTAAGTTCTAGGTTATCTTAAAACCTTGTCCATAGGTTCCAGGTCATCCTTAAACCTCGTCTCTTAGGTTCGTGGGTCTATCCTTAAACCACACTAGGTTCGTGGGTCCATCCTTAAACCATACGTTTCCATGTCATCCTTAAACCTCGTCTCTTAGGTTCGTGGGTCTATCCTTAAACCACACTAGGTTCGTGGGTCCATCCTTAAACCATACGTTTCCATGTCATCCTTAAACTTTGTCTCTTAGGTTTGTGGATCCATCCTTAAACCACACGGTGAGACCTTTTTCCCGTCGATACCCGTTTTTACACGGTGAGACATCACATCCAGTCGAAACCCGTTTTTACACGGTGAGACTATCACATCCAGTCGAAACCCGTTTTTACACGGTGAGACTATCACATCCAGTCGAAACCCGTTTTTACACGGTGAGACATCGCATCCAGTCGAAACCCGTTTTTACACGGTGAGACATTACATCCAGTCGATACCCATTTTTACACGGTGAGACGTCACATCCAGTCGAAACCCATTTTTACACGGTGAGACTATCACATCCAGTCAATATCCGTTTGTATACGGTGAGACATCACATCCAGTCAATACCCGTTTTTACACGGTGAGACATTACACCCAGTCAAAACCTGTTCTTACACAGTGAGACTTTTCTCCCAGTCTAAACCTTGTTTTAGGTTTTAGGTTATCCTTAAACCATTCATTTTCCATTTAGTGATTCCATTGTCTTCGTTCCATTCCACGAGAGAGAGAAGCAAAGATAGAGCAAATAAACCCCAACAAGAGTTCAGATACCCTAATGAGCAAAGGTAGGTATCAAGTACGCCCTAACCAACCATCATTACTTTTGTCGTTTTTTTTTTCAAAGCCGGGTTGACTAAAAATTTCAGGTATCAATTTTGTCTTTGAGTGGAACCTCTTCGAGCTCCCACCCAAAGAGGGGCAGCTTGTTGACACCCGAAATTTTCGTCGACATTTTAATCATTCATTGTTTGCAAAAATATAAAAATATATAAATAAAGAGCCAAAAAGAAAAAAAAAAAAAGAAAAGAAAAAAAAAGAAGAAAGAAAGAAAACAAAACAAAAGAAAAGGAATGAAATGAAAAGAGAAAAAAAAGAAAACGGAAAAAAAACAAAAGAAGAAAAGAAAAAAAAAAAAAAAAAAGACATACGGGGGCTCGACACTTCGCTGGATCACTCGCTCTCTACTCACGCTCTCTCTCTCTCTCACGGACTCTCTCTGGTTCTCTCTTTGGGGGTTTCGCACACGACGAAGAGGAGGGGGGGAGAAAACGCTGGCTTTTCTGGTTTTTCTGGAGATCTCTCTCCAGGGGTTCCGCGGTAACAACTTCATCTCCCTCCGGATTTCTTCCGGATCTTGGCGGCCGACGAAGGATCCTCCGGTGCCGGCCATGGCTCTGCTCCGTCTCTCCCCGTAGCCCCCGGAGATCGCTTTTTCGGAGACTCCCTCTTCTTTGATTCTTTCGCTGGTTCGCTCGGCCGCAGCCGACAATCGGCATCGGCGGTTCTCTATTCGCCGAATCTGGTCCTATGATTGCTAGATCGGACTTGATCCGAAGCCAACGGCAACCGCAGCGAAGATCGGGGACATCGTTTTCTTAGCGGTTTTCTCTCGGTTTGGGGCGAAGATCGACGACATCGGCGACTTCAGCCGGTGACGGCTTTCAATCGTCTTCTTGTTCTGCTTTCCCGATCTTTCTGCTCTGGTTCGAGTTATCACTCGCTCGCTCGCTCGATCGAGGACCGACGGTCGGAGATCACACGTGAGCTCTCTTCCCCGCTCTCTCTGTCGATGCATTAGGGTTTTTTGGCCCCTATTTTCCTCTCCTGTTCGATCTCTCTGACCTCGCATATCTTCTCTCGCGCACCGAATCTGACTTGCTGAGACGGCTGGTCGAGGAGCTCGAGGTACGAGGCTCATATCCGTATAGTCAATAGCGGCGGTGACAGAGTTGACGGAGGAGTACAGGTGCGATGATGTTTACTGATGCTGTGTTTTGGCTTATTCTACATCCTTTTCTGACCTTAGCAGATTATATGCTAAATCTTCTGATTGTTTGTTTGCACTCGATCAATGCTTTCTTCCTCCTTGGTGACCATTTTGAATTGTTTGTTGTTCCTTATGTTCCATTTTGCATATTTTGGACGGACCTATATATCACTTTCCAATAGATCCTCCACGCTCGTGTTTTCAATTTGGTAGCCATATCCGTTTCTGGACTTGTCATCATCATATGCTCCTCTTTGGTACCTCGGAGTGGCAGTCATGCATATTCCATGCTACGGCATCTTTGATTTGATAATTAGGCTCAAACACATATCGATGAATTCTCACCACAGTTTCTGGTGGCTGCTGCGATTCCGTGGTCCGCAAAAGATAAGAGTAATCATTCGTTCGTTGTTTGCAAAAGAATAGTGGCTGGAGTTGTGTACTGCATTTCCATTAATGAAATGTACGAATTATTGATGGACTAGCGTTGAATTAACTCTTGCTGAGTTCGTTTTTGTTTTGTACTGAATTCTTTGTGGGTTTATGAAAACCTTCCTTCCTGGCTTTTTGTATTGTAATGTGGCTGTCAGTTTTCTTGGCATGTATTGGCATTTAGCACCAATTTCTGGAAATTCGTTCTGACTTGTGCCCTGTTTCGGATGACCTTTTTTGCAAATGACCCGATACGAGCTGGTTGCTGTGTTTTTCTGTGTTTGATGCCTTCATGAGATTTGAAGATGGTTCAACTAGCTTTCCAACGAGCTATAATACGTCCTGATCCGAAATCAGTAGCTACCTGAAATCCTCTTCGAAAGTTAAGAAGTGATTCTGGAAAACTGATACATTGCAGTTTACTGTTATACTTTGACTCGACCTTGTCTGTTTTCCAATTCTCTACTGAATTTTGTGCTTGGATTCATAGATTAGCGTCTTATGAAAAGTTGCTTGAACTATCCTTGGCTACAACATACAAATTTTTTTAGAGTTTTTGGAGTTGATTTGATTAGGAAAATGTTCATTAAATCGTCCTTAGTGCATATCATCCTGGCTGTGACCTGATCGTTGTTTGTCTTGGATGAACTGTTAAACATGCTCTTTTGGTCTCGAGGTCTCCATGAAAATCATAGTATATTCCATGGTCTTTTTTAACAATATAAAGATTGCACCAGTCGACCTCTGTTTTCCCTATCAATTGCATGTTTGAAGTTCTGCTATAATCTGTTGATGTTGCTGTAATGTTGATTGCTAGAACGATCTGTTCAGTTTACTATTTTTGTGTGATTTTCTGCATGTAGATTTTGGTTAGAGTGTCTTCATGTGATTTGATTCTAACATTCAGACCTAAGTGCACAAAATATTAAAGAATTTTCTCATGTCATATATACAGAATCAAGCCTGATTGTTTTCAGCCTTTGCTGCCATTTTGTCTACTAATCTGATCTCCTGGAGGAATGTCTTTGATATGAACTGGTAGATGATGTTATTAGCACTTAATATCTTCTAGAGATTTGTAATAGGCTTCTCAAACTTTCCATTGACATATTATATGCGCGTTTTGGTCATCATTTGCCCTGCCTTTCCGTTTTTCAAATTGAGCGTTGAAATCTGGAATTTGTCTTGAGATATACTGTCTTTTCTGTGGCTAATTGCTGTTAGTTTTAAGATAAGATAGTAAATTTGCCAATTGCTTTTAATATGTTGTAGAGTGACGATGTGACATGCTATCATGTTCTATTTTTTTTGATTGACTTCTTCATGTTCTTAATATTTTTAGAAATTCATGTGTTAGGAATCTTGAGGTGCTTCCTTCATGGAATGACATCCTTTATCAATTATCTACAAAACGGTTTTAGGTATCATGTGGGTTACACATTGATTGATCCGTTCCCCTTGAATACATGTGTTGAGCGAATTCAATGGTGCATGTGTTTGAATAAGTGACCCTTAGTTGGTTTACTCATTGGTTTGGATTGATGAAGAATCAAGACCATATGGTCTAAATGCATGTCAATTATGCTTCACATGTGATTGTCAGATAAATGACTTAGGTGCGATACGGATAATGTAAGTGCCTTTGGGATGCCGCATAGAACTTGACTTAGGGATTTCGTGACTTTAGTCACAATTTGTGAGCATAAAAAATGTTTTGCTTTTAATTGTTCCGATACGTGATGAGTGTTTCTTTCACTTGTATACACCTAGTCATAAATTCCTTAGATTAGGTTTAGATTAGGACCTTCAAGATGGAGAAGGCGTAAGGCATGAAGATGGTAGAGGTCGATGTCCATTCCGACCATTGTCTTGTACTATTTGCCTCCCCGATATATGTCTCGGGTTCTATGCATTGTATAAAACCCGACGAGTTGCGGGTTTTCTTTCTTCCTTTTCTTTTTAATTGTTTCTCTTTTATATTTTTAGGACTGCCTGATAGATTTACAGCTTTCCCTTGATTGCTTACTTAATGCCTTGCAATTTCAATTTCATTGGTTGTTTTCCTTTCTATTTTTTTAGAAATAGAAAAGCATGTAAATAATCCACCATGCATGATCATTTAGTATAGAATTGACGATCCTGAAAATATAAAAAGAAATGCATGGACATGTTAAGAAAAACACAACATACTGTTTAGGTACCGAAAGGGCGCTAATAGCAATATTAGCGTAACCCAAGTCCCCGAACCTAGATATCTGGTTGCGTAGGAATTGAGGGAACACTCCCGACCCTCGATTGGGTTTCTAGCCAACCCCCAAAGTTGAGGCTAGTGGCGACTTCTGTCTGTATTTTTAGGTTGTTAAATAATTAGACCGCATAAATAAATCAGCTGTCACGCGGGGTACGAGCTTGGGAGAGCTCATGATCTTGAGATCAAGTATCCCTAAACCCGACCTTTCCCCTCTTTGGATACTTTTCGAGGGGGCGGCGAGATCGGGTCGCGACACTCATGTAATATCTGAGGTGGGTCTTGGGACATCCCATTCCATCATATTTTCTTGTGAACTCAGGCTCTTGGAAGTTCTTAGGAAAGTTCGTCTTGGTGTATGGAGACAGCCTATCAGCTCCTTTCAGCTCGTAACCTTGCAAGGCACACAGTCGCTCCTCCATCTTTGCCAAGCGTCTTTCACTTTCTTCACTTAGACGGGGTGCTGGGTTTTCCTTTGGAGGAGGATCCAGATTGACGATAATTGGCGTGACAGAAGGAGCCTCTCCAGTGGTTTCTTTCCCAGGGGGATCAGCAGTGTGTGTGCCTTCTGTTGACGTTGGAGTGGATGTTCCCGTGACAGCTACAGCAGGGGGCTCCTTGAGCTTCTGGCTTATTTCAAGCATCATTGTGGTGAGTTGGGCCAGCTGGTCCTCCATCTTGGCCATGCGTACATTGGTGTCCTCGTTTTCCATTCTCACTTTCACGCGCGTGCGAATTGGGGATCTCCGCTTGGCCGTGTCGACGATCGGTAAAAGACAATCGATCGGCTAGTACCTAAACAAGGATAGATAAGCATGTATAAGCATAGAGTAATGATTAGGCGGTCGGTCCATGACAAAGATCTAATCGCCTAAATTTGCTCGTTTCATTGAAAGCCAGGTTGCTACATAACGCAAGAAAAGACATGAGGGAGAACCCCTAAACAACGAGGCTAATCATGACTCTTATCTCCCGATAACACGACTTAAGACAAATTCTTTAACATTGTAACCTACGTGGGCATGGGCCCATTACATATTGCGCTTGACTCGATCTAACTAGCAAGGACAGCTCCCGCTTGTGACCGTCCCACTAACTCGGGTTAACTTCGAGGCACGATCTTCGGCTTCTTCGAGCTTCCTTTTGAGGCGCTTGATCTCGGCTCGATGGGTGGTCTTTAATGGCACGTCAGGAATCTTTGGGCGTAGGCTCTCTGGGATTTTGTGCTGAAGGATATATTCCATCGAGGCATAATAGGTCTTCTCTTGCCCTTCCAACTCCTCTTCGGGCCATATCAGCTTCCGGGGATGGCACATGTCCCACATCAACTTGACTAATGTAATGGAGTCTTCGTGATCTTGGCATCCATCAGGGAAGTCTATCCTAAGCGGGTCTTCTTGAATCATCGGTGGAAGTTGTTGAACCTCTTGGAACTGACGGGCAACTCGAGTTGGGTAATACTCAGTGACTCCGGTAATTCCCAACAAAGGAATAGGTCTAGTAAGCCCACACACGAACCGCGCTTCTCGAACTCGGAGCCATTTGGCGTGCCATTGGAAATCTTCAGGTCCAGGGTTGGTCATGAAAGCTAACCACTCAGAATAGTGATAGTCAGGGGCAAACGTCTTCCTACCTTTAAACTTTAGGATAGGGTGGCTAGAGTCAGAGATGTCGTTCACGGTCATTAGGCTACCAAACCCTTTAATGTGAGAGAAGAACCAAATTTGCAAGAGTTCAGGAGGAGCATGGAAAGTTTTGTTTTTGTTTTCTTTGAAACGAGTAAGGGAAAGAAAAGTTTCAGTCAGAACAGCATTAACAAAACCCTTTCCCATACATACCTCACGAACTACCCATGCCACGGAAGGGTTAATAGCGTTCTTACAATGTGGGAATAACACGAACCCGAAGAAAGCTAACAGGAAGATCCTATTCTTTTGAAAAAATGAGGCATTTTGAAAAAGCTCATTTAGGAATGAAAATGGGCAAGTCTTGCGATTAGCTTTCAAAACTTTCCTCACGTCATCCTCCTTAGTTCTAAGGAAATCGGATAAGGTCGATGCATGCTCAGTCCCTACAGGTGGGCCAATTAACTCTGACACTAGGGGCTTTCCCATGGCAACGCTGTATTCTTCCAGGGTTGGAGTGAGTTCGTGATCGCCGAGTATGAACGTGCAAGTTTCGGGGCACCACACATGCGCTAACGCTTGTACTACACCAGAATGAGTTTCTATCTCTAATAGGGGAAGTAAACGTCCAACATATGATCGCACCCAATCACAGCCAGTTGGATCCAATTTATTCCACCACTCGCGAAGCTCAACTTTCGGGACGGAGATGATGCGAATGTCGGGTACCCCCATCGTATGATTAACCTAATTTGTCATGGACCAACCAAAATGAAAGCAAATAAGTAAATTGCGAAGAAAAGAATTCAAGAAAAACTTACCCTACTCACTGAGCATCGATGTAAAGGTCATGGACATGCACATGGATAGTGGTTCGATTTCTACTCTAGATGGCCCAAAATGAAGCCATGAGATCACGGATCGAACCAACAAGCTTGTGGCTAGGTCGTGTTACCCATGACTCCGGCTTTGTCAAAGGACCGACCCGTGTCGCATGCTCGCAGACCCGTGGTGGGGGCCTCGACATGAAGAAAGAAATTTTGGGGTTAAGATGGGCGACTCGTACTACATGGTTGTAATTGGAGTGGTATCCACCTCAACACCATCCTTAGTGATCCTATGCGGTCCAGGTCCGGTGGCAGGTAGTGTGTGCTATAGTGTAGTGCAATGCAGGGGACTCAGGCATGACAATTTAAAAAACAATCAGCTCTTCAAACATAAATAAACCATTCACTCTTGCACCCCCTACAAAACAAAGGTTAGAAATCACTACCCCTTATAACTCCCATAAACAATCAACATTTGACATGTTATGGATGCACATAATATCTTCGCTGCCAAACAAAAATATTTTTGAACAAGATTAATTTTGGCCTAAGTCCTCTAAGGTTTAAAACCAAGTCCCCAATGGAGTCGCCAAGCTGTCGCGACCTACCCTCGGGGAGAGGGAACAGGTTTAGGGGTATTGCCTAAAGGACGGGCCTAAGGCCCATAATTAGGCGCAAGCTCTCCCAAGCCCATACCCCGCGTGACATTGGGATATTTTTCATGGATTTTGCACAAAAGGAGTCGCCACTAGCCTATTGGGGTCGGCTAGAAACCAAGTGAGGCATGGGAGCGTGCCTTACTTCCTACGCAACCAGAGAATCTAGGTTCGGGGACTTGATTACACTAATTAACCAATTAGTGCCCTTTCGGTACCTAATCTTGTTCATTTTAACAAAATGATTTTTGGCAGGCAGTTTGAATTGATTTTATACCTATCCGCTAACATGCGAGGTGATCATGCAGGTACGCAAACATTAAAGTAATAATCATAGCTAACAAGGTCCTAATTGCAATAAAATTAAACACGTGCAATTAAATATAATTAGATATGCAAATAAAACATACTATATAATTAATAAACAAGCAAATAAATGCCTAATTACACTAAAAATGCAATACATAACAATTTTCTAACCAAATCCTACATTTTTTAATTTTTGAAATTTTTAATCTTTTTTTAAATTTTTTTAACAAAAATAATTTTTTTTTATTTTTAAATTTTAAATTTTTTTATTAAGAAAAAGGTTGAATTTTTTTGAATGCTTTCTGAGTTTTTTTTTTGAATTTTCGGAAATTTTTTTGAAATTTTATCATTTTTTCGAAAGTTTTGATTTTTATAATTAATTTTTGAATTTTTTTAAATTTTTATCATATATTTAATATTTAATATTATTATACTTCAATAAAATGGGTTCGGACCAGGTAAACCCGATCCGATCCGCGGACCCAACCCGAATCCGGATCCAACACTTTTAGAATTTTTTTTAAAAAAAAATTCAAATAAAATAAAATAAAATAAAATAAAATAAAAAATCATTTCAGTTGTCTTTTCTCACCGCACACTCTCCTCCTGCGGTTCCTCCTTCCCAAGGCCAACTTTTCCTTTTTTTTAATATTTTGTTTTACCTTTTTTTTTTTTAACTTTTTCCATACTTTTTTTTTCTTTTCTTTTTTTTTTTTATGTTTTTTTTTTTGGGTCTTCTTCTCCTTCGTGCCTGTCCCTCGCACGCCTTCAACCCTCCTGAAGATTGCCTTCTCCTTCCTCGCGACATTCCTCACCAAAATTTGTTCCTTTACCAAAACTAATTTGAACAACAACAATAACCAAAGCACTTAGCATCCTTTCTAGCACCAAACCATCCAACCGGCGTAAATCAACGCCGGCCATCTAACTCCGAGAGTTGATACACCATTTTCGGATGCCAACACCCCAAGCTCTAACACACATGATTACTTCACGGAAATTGCATGAAATTGCGATGAAAACATAAGAGACAAACATGGTCCAACGTATATATAAATAAGCGCAAATTAGACCGGGTTTGAACGCAAGTTTTTTTTTCGGTTCTCTTTGGGATATTCTGTCAAACGTTGGGTGTGCAGCAACTAAAAAATAAACTTACAGGCCCACTCGAGGCTCGAATCCGAGTAAATATCGACACAATATGCACAAGCAACACTCAAAATCCGCTAAGGGACGTATATCACACTCGAATAGATGCGAACGCAGCAAATATTTTCAGCCACAACGTACTCATAGACTCAAGTCTCTTTCAAGCTTTTCATCGACCGGTTAGCATACATAACAGAAAAGAAGGATCTTCGGACTGGTATAAACTCAAGCACAAGCTTGGACGTCTATCAACATACACTAAGACATCTATGAGCTTTCATGGAGGATCGGTGAAGCCAAAGCTCGCGTGAACAGGTCGGCCGCGAGCTCCGGCCCGAGACCTCGAAGTGAAACGGGAAGCCTACCCGGTTCGGATGGCGAGCAAAGGGCGTACTTCAGGCGACGGCAAAACGCTCTCTCCTTGGTCCTCTATCCCTCTCTCCTGCTCACTCTTTGGTGTTCCTCTCCTTTTTCGTTTCAAAGGCCCTCCCCCGTCTTTTTAAATCTGCTGTAGGTTGCTCCCTTTTGGCATCCCTCCAGAGCGGTTCCGGATGGCCAACGAAGCCAGCTGCCTTTTCTTTCCATCTCCATCTCAAGACTGTCGTTAATCAGCCCCCTCTCCCTGCCCGTGTATGTGCCTGCAGCTATTTCGGTTCTTGGGGGCGAGTTGATGGTATTTTCGGCTAAGATGGCAGCAAGTTCTTCTGGGTTTTGACAACCGCAGGCATCGCCATGTTGCAGTCGTGTGTCATCGCTTCCCCTTCTTCTGCTCTTCCGTCTCCCGCCGCTCCCTTTGTTTTGTTTCTTTCTTTTTTGTAGGTCTTCGAAGACCGACACGAGAGGAAGAAGACCCTCGCTCGTGGGCTGAAAGGGAAAAAATGGGGGTTGGGTTGTTGTTGTTTCTTTCTCTTTCTCTCTCTTTTTTTTTTACTTTTCGATTATTATATTTTTTTGTACAAATAGGTGTCAACAACTATCCATGTCATTTTCCAATTTTTATACTACTAAAAAAGGTGGGGAGAGGTGACCAGCTCTACCAACCCTCTTAAAGCGCTAGGAAATGTTTGGTGTGAGCTATAACCATTTCACACTACCCGTTATTTAAAGATCTTATAGACCACAAAAACAAAGTACATAGATAAAGGGATCTTTGAGCATCAATGGATCGCATGTCTAAGTTTCATAAAACTTAAATAGACATGTTTTAATATTGCACCCTAGATTAGTCATAAGCTTTGTTAAATTTCATCAAACCTAATCGACTCACAGGAAAAGGGTATAGATAGGCCGATTGACACATCTGGAGCAAGCAAGGAATACTTAGTGCTTGGAATATCAATGGCTATAAGGTGTACTCTTGCTTGATTCCTTAATCCTAGGCTTTGAAGCTAGAGCTATGGTTTTGGACTCTGATTTCTGCCTATATCACAAGTTGGATTTAACCCAATGCTTCCAAATGCGAAAAGCACCTTGATTGATCGATCGTAACTTTGGAAAAAAGAAAAAAAAGAGAGGTAAAGAGTTTGGAGTTGGCATGTGATTGCTTGCTTCCTAAGTAATCCTAGCTTTCCCTCCTCTCCTTACTATCGAACAGCTTTCACTCCTCTACGAGTTATCTTAGGCATGCTCCAACTTTCGAAAAACATGAGGAGAACCTATAAGGTTCTCACTATAATATTTTTTTTCCCAAGAATGTAGAGAAGCAATATCACATTTTATAACTACTAGGGTTTGCCCTAGTGGACACTCTTTTTACTTCAGAAATGAGAGATGAGGGGTTCGAATCCATGCCTTTTCAGGGGGTTGGGGTGAGGGTGATTTAGTTTTAAGTGCGGGGTTCGACTCCTAAGCCCTATAAGGAGGCAAAATAAAAGTTTAAAAGTGAGAATTAGAGTATAATTGAGAAAAAAAGTCACATCTCAAAAATGTAAAGTTAATGGAAAGTTTAGGGGTTTGAATTTGGAGATAATTACCAAAAAAGTCATATATATATATTAACGGATGCCAATTCAATCTTAGACCTTAATTTGGTTAATTCAATCATAAACCTATTTACAATGTGCCAAAATAATCATTCCAACCAATTTTGAATGGAAATACTGACGTGGATGTTGGTTGGATTATGTGACATGGTTGAAACTTACGTGGACAATTTTTCATAGTTTTTAAAAATTTTCTGATTTTTATACATTTATATACTTATAGTTATATGGTTTAATACTTTAAAAAACCCCAAACTAGTACACACGTGACAAATTTACCCAAAACTATTTTTTTGACCATGAAAAACCCCAAACTGGTACACCTGTGATAAATTTACCCCCACTAACTATAAAAAACTATAAACTGGTACATTTATGACAAATTTACCCTAAACTAATTTATTTGACCACAAAAAACCCCAAACTGATAAATTTTTGACTAATATACCCTTCACTAAATTAGATTAATACCGCAAAAAATCACAAAAATTATAAACTGTGACAAACAAAGCGTAAAATCTCAAATTGGTATACTAATAAATTGTACGTGTCATTTAACTTAATAATTTAATAATAAAATTTAACGAAAACTAACATAGTGTAAATTTGTCACAAGTGTACCGGTTTAGGGTAAATTTGTCAAATATTTACCAATTTTGGGTTTTTGGTGATCAAAAAAGTAGTTTGGAATAAATTTGTCACAAGTGTACCAGTTTGAGGTTTTTTAGGGTATTAACCCTAGTTATATTTATGTTATTTTTTCCTCACCAACCACAGTGGGGAAAAAAAGAAAATAAAAATATAAAAAATGAGAAATAATTTCAAAAAATGCAAAAAAAAAATTATCCATATCAATGCTGATAGTGTCATGTTGGATAGTTAGTGTGCACATTAACAATTTCCAGTTATACTTGGCTAGAAAGATGATATTGATAAATTGTCAAAATGTTTGGAATTAAAATAATCAAATTGAAAAGTTTAAGAATAAATTGACATCCATATAATAGGTTTAGTTTTTTTTTTTTGTTTTGTTTTTAATTTTCCATTGGATTTTTTCTATTGGAAATTCAAAATCAAAGTAAAATTCAATTAGGAAAATTTTTTATGATGAGAAACTAGTGAGGGATTCTCTAGGGCTTTGCAAAGTGAAAGTTCAAATCTCATAAAAGATAATTCTCTTGCAGCATAGGTTAAAAATCATTGCGTTTACAACCACGCTTGTGCATCTCTTGTTTATATTCATGTGAAATACTTTTAACAGTTATTGTCATAATTTTCCAGACTCACTAATAAATAACCTTGTTCAAGGATATGCTGCGAGCATGCTTCATTGAGCATTGCTTTGTGTAGAAATAAACTTATAATTGATAGTAGATGATTTTGTTTTTCTATCGAACTAGAATGGCATGGAGAATTTTGACTTTCTGATTTGACCACGCTTCTTATGGGTGATTAGACTACGCCTACCAATTTTCTTTCAGTGGGCATAGTACGCTTCTTATGGGTGATTGGACTACGCCTACCAATTTTCTTTCAGTGGGCATAGTAATTGGGCATGCCCTTCGACACGTGGCAAGCCGGCATTGGCATATGTCACCTGCAACATAGGGCTAACTACGGACCGTCGATTTCCATTTCGATTCCATGGTAGGATCATGTACCAGCTAGCCCTCTCGCTGAAAATATCCTTCACGTTTTTCCACAATGTTTTTAAATTCTTCTTGTCTCCATCTTCCGTCGCAGCACTCATGCGCACATTTGAAATATGATTGTGCAAAATTATAACCCAGAGTCATTGAATTGTAAAAACAATTATCTACCACAAAAGAACAAATCAGTTGAAGGTACCATGTGAAATTCTTCTGTAATACAAAATGGTGAGTTACACATTTTAAAAGCCAATATGAATATATGACCATGACTTAAAGAAAATCAATACACCGAAAACAAGTCATTATATTCTCGAAGAAACATGAAAACCAGAGAACATGGGTCCCTGAAAAGTCAAATTGACATGATTCTGAATACCAGAGAGATAAGCATGAGCAGCCGCATTAACTTTGCTGAGCTTGTGCCTGAGTTGGTCGGAGACATTCTGCTCCTCCGCTGCTGTGTGATCTATCTTCTCCCAGTTCCATGGGAGATTTTTGAGGGGTTTTTGATGTTTAATGTGTCTAGACCAGCTCAATGCAGGGAATAAGAGTTTCAGGTCCAGATTTAGTTGAAGCTCTGAGCAATACAATATCCAATATATGTAAGCCCAGAGCAACGCAAGAGTCCATTTGGGCACCGGAGAGTTTGATTCATGGACACCTAGAGCAACTGAGCAAAGTGCTAGAAAAGCATACAAAATGCAAGAGCAGGAAACAATCGAAAGCAAAAAGAGCAAGTCAACATGGCAAATGGAAGTTGAACCGGGGGGTGTTCTATAACCTCCCCAAACCCTATCACTCATTCAAGTCCCTTGATTCGTCGAAGTATATGGAGTTGGACATGGTGTTGGTGTTAGAAATGTTTGATGTGTCTGAGTATTTTCAAATCTTTGAGTATTACATTATCTTTTAGTGGTCACGAGAGTAAATATTTATGTTATACATATTTTCCGAGGCATGGTCACTTTTGCTAAATTAGGTCAAATTTGTTGCCCCAGGAGAAGTGCTTTGATTCATGTCGCGATCCTCCCAAGGGTGAATTACCTAAAGAAGGTTAATGGATTACTATGTCCGAAGACTTGGCACGGACCCTCCCAAGTCCTACCAATCGAGACTTAATGTTAAGAAATTAATCTATTTAAACATGCAATTATATTCAATTTGGAGCCGCCACTAACCAATTATGATTGGTTAGAAACCCGAGTAAAGTATGGAAGAATACTTTACTTTTGCGAACCAGAGATTTAGTAAGTCCGGGGACATGATTATGCTAGATTAGTCTAACGCACTTTCGGTGCATTTTTATTTTAATTTCAAAAATATTTTGCAGGCAATGTTGATTAATTTTAATTTAAGCTACTAACATGCAAATGGTGGTCATGCGGACGCATAATCAATAAAATAACATTCAATAAAAAATGCTAATAAAAATGCATGCCCCAAACATGATTTCTAAATGACACCTAATTTTTATTATTATGCAATCTTAATCTAAACTTAATATACATGAATTTTACTTTAATGATATATGAAATGCGATTTGTATGGCATAATTTGGACTATCACCATATGTGTGCAATATTTATATAATCCTAAATATACATGTACTACATGATATGGGATGAATGATGTGGTAATTCTATATGCATGTTCTTTTTTATGATTCTTTTTTATGATTCTTTTTTACTACACATATGCAACCTACACTAACAATGATGACATGAAATGGGATTAATTATAAACTAATTTATTAACTAACCAAATAAATGACTTTTGTGTTTTCTTTTATTTATTTATTTGAAATGACTTAATAATTCTTATTAAGAAAAACAACATAATGATGCAATACTAATCTTTGGCCTTTTTTACTAAAAAAATATACGACGGGAATATTAAAACATTAACCTATGACCCTCTAACTAAAGCGCAACATGTGGTATGCACATTATTAAATCTATATAACCTAAATAACATTTTTTGTTCTTTTTTGTTTTATTAAAGGAAACTTAACCTAATCCTATATAAATCTAAAAAATCAAAAGCTTTAAATATGAAATTCTAGATATGCATAATATGTGAGGAGCAAATAATGATAACGCACCAAAATATAATCCATCAATGTATATCAATCATATATATTTTAACTCAATAATAAAAAGTTGAAATAATCAAAAATCTAACCCGCTGTGGTTCAATATTTTTTGATTATCATAGCTTAATATGACAAATTTCCTAATCAGATAATAAAAATAAATAAAAATAAATCAAGTTAGAATAAAAACAAAACATTAAATCAAACATAAAAATTCACCTAGTCTAACTCACGGTTGACTTGAGGAATGGCGAGGAGCAGCTGGTGGTTCGGTGATGGGTCGCCGTTCGGAACAGGGGTTCGTTGGAACTCCGGCGAGGCTTGGGTAGCAACCGGACCTGTAGCAAAAACAGGGGAGGCAGCAGGTGGCGGAACTCGGGGCGTTGCAGCGGCGGGCACAGGCGGTGCGGGGCTCCGGCGAAAGGCAGCTGACGCGCAGGCTACTGGCGCGGGCGTCGGGGTGGAGCGGCGAGGCGTCCGGCGGCTGGGTCGGCGAAGAGGGCTCGCGGGCTGGTGCGTCGGAGGCGTCGGTTCGGCGTCCAGTAGGGCAGCAGCAACTCGGCTTAGGACTCGCTGGCGTGGAGGGGCAGCAGGGAGCGTCGATGACCGGCGAACAGCAAGGTCGCGGGTCGCAGCAATGGTGGCTCGGGCTGAGGCGCAATGGCGGAGGCGGTAGCTGCAGCAGCGAAAGGGGCTGTACAGACGTCGAGCGCCGGGCGAAAGATGGCAACGGGGGGCGTCGGGGTCGCGTTGCAAAGGCGCGGTGGCTGAACGACAACAGCAGCGCGGCAATCAGGGGGGTTCAAGGACCGGCGATGCAGCTTGGCAAGGTGATGACTGGTGAAAACTTGAGCTGCAGAAGTGTGGTGGCGTCGGACTCCGACGAAGGGTGCGATTGCTGGACGCCGGGACGGCGGTGCTCGTGGAGATGCAGGGACGTTGGCTGCTCGGGGTTGCAGCAGAGGTGCTGGATCAACGGCGTCGGGGCGAGCCCGCGGGTACAGAGCAGGTGCAGTGGCGTCGGCTGGGGAGGCGAACCACCGGTTTGCTGGAGTGGATTGCAGGTTCTCGGGCTGCTGTAGCGTCGCGGGGAACGAGCGACAATAGTCGGTGGAGGGAAGCTTGGGCAGCAGGAGGTTCGGTGCCGACTCGGATGGCTGGTAGAACGGCGGCGGTGTGGGGGTTTAGGAGCGGCGGCGGCAGCTCGGCGGCGCGGAGGAAGCGGACAGCAGGGACACCGAACGGGAACTCACGAGGAAGATGAACAGTTGTTCATCTTTTTACCTTTTCCTCTTTTTTCTTTTTTCCTGCTCTCACGTCTCTCTCACGTCACCTCCCTCTCTGCCCCCTGTACACTTTCCCTTTCCCCAGAGAACCGAAGCTTTCCTTCCTTTTTCTCTCTTTTCCACTTTTCTATTTTCTTTTCTTTCGACGAAAGACGAAGAGAAGCCCCCCTCATTCAAGGCTTCGTACTCTTTATTTATAAAGAAAGACTTGAGTTTGTTTTTTAACAGATGAAGATTTTTCGAAATATTTGCGCATCCTCACTTAACTTCTTAACAACAAAGTGACTCCAAAACATTTGGTTGTTGAGTTTTTGAATTCAACTTTTTTTTAAAAAAATTTTCCTCTAATCAAAGATTATTTTTTATTTCTATTTTCTAAATTTAAATTAGGTGTCGACAATTCATTATTTTTTTAGTATATTCTTATTTGCTATTTTTTTCACATTTAATTTGTTTTTAATTGGTTAGGTTTTTTTAGAATGCTATTTTCCATATTTAAGGAATAAAAATACTAAGAATTGGAGCACGGGTTGAGTTTCAAGTTGGGTTGGGTCTTATATGGGTCGTTAAAATTATATTACATAAAAATGAATTAATATGGATTAAATGGATCAATTGAGGTAGGACCCATTTTCTGCCCACCCAATCCCGTTCCTATCCGACCCACTTGTTTTCTTTTTTGGTCTAACATAATTTTATTGAATCAAAATGAGTTTAAACAGCAAAGCCCATGGGCGAGGCATGTTGATAAAGCAAATCCCACAGGTATTGGGAGGGTTGTGCTACCCAATTAGGGGGGTAAAACATTTTGTCTCTGAGCTTTAACTAACCAGGCCGCAGCTACTCTCTTGGACTCTCTAAAATAGTGGGCTAGAGTCAAAGGAGTTGAGAGAGATCCTTTCAATCTTTTCACCATTTCTTTCTCCTCCATTCCTTGTTATTTTTCATCATCTCTTGGTCTTGTTTTTCAGCTGAGAACCGTGAGCTCCACAAGAGGGCCGAGAGTGAGAGTTGGAAGGAGAGCGGGGTTGGTAATGGTGAGCTCGATACAGAAGCCACGAGTGAGCTTAAGCGGAATCCGTCTGAGCTTCGTTCATCTTCCTTCTTCATCTTTTACTAGGGTAGGAATCTCATTTTCCCTAAATGTCTCAATCTCATTTCATATAGTCATCACCTCCCGAGCGCATAATCATAGCTTAAACCCAAGTATGTCGGTTTCTTTTGTCCCTCGCAGGCGGCGTAAACTCATTATCTTGGTATACTTGTTTGAAAGCTCAGATGTGAGGTTTGATAATGTTGGTTTAATTTCTTTGGTTCATATGTTTGTTCTTGAACTCTTGTTGCTAAACCGGTCCCTTTTTTTGCATGAAGTCGAACCCTTGGTCAAGTGGTTTGATGCTCGCTAATGACGGAGAATCAATATAGGTTGATAATGGTTTCCCCACTTGATATGCTCACTAATGTAAGGATAATTACCAAGAAAGTGCTAATCATTTGTATGGATGCTAATTTAGTACTAAATTTTATAATTTAGCCATAATCACAAACCATTTGACAATTTTTCAACGTATTTATTTTTGCTTGAAATCATTGACGTGGACATTGATCGCCTTATGTAACATAGTTGGTACTTGCTTGAACAATTTATGCAAATTTTGCATTTTTTTAAAAATTCTTGAACTTTTTATAATTGTTTTGATTTTTTTCCTTTTCTTATTTCTTTTTTCTATTGACGTCTGATGAGCATGGAAGAAAAAAAAAGAAAAGAAAAGAAAAGAAATCAGAGAATATAAAATTCAGAAAATTTTGAAAAATACAAAAATTGTCCATGTCAAGTACGCCGTGCCACAAAGAATAGCTAGCATCTCCATTAATCATTGTTTGTAAAATTGATTGGAAGGATTACATTAGCATATTGTCAAAAGAATAGAACTACTTTGGCTAAATTGAAAGCTTAGGATAGAATAGGTATATCTGCAATAGATTTAAGATTTTTTTGATAACATTCCCCATTAAATCAAACAAGCGCAAATTATGCTTCTTTTAAACTATGATTTTTCCTATCTTAAAAGAAAAAGGGAATGTGCTATGCTACTCCTGCTTGGAAAGGGATGAGCATTGAGAGGAACCTTTTGGTTGATACCAACTTATGATGAAATAAGTCATTTGTCATCACTTCAAATGAAAAAGAAAATTATAACAATGTTGAACTTAATTGGCTCAGTACTTAATGTTTTTGGTTGAAACATAGTACGCTTTCATCACTTAGATATTATGTGCATAAATTCCATTAATTTGGTTGTGACATTCTGGAATTTCAATACTGTTCTCAATTAAATAAATCAGACCTTTCATCGATGCGCCTATAGTGCTATTCTCAGAGCTGATCACTCTTGAAATAACTAGATTATCTGAGGAAGTCATTAAGGAATTTTAACGCATTAGACTTGAGAGTTCGATCAGGACTCAACTACTCGACTATGCTCATCTGTAGAGATCATTTTGACACAATAAAGATCGATTATAAATCAGAAATAGGTCGGTTGGATTGAGATGTGTGGTTAAACGTGGGTGACTCCACCAAATTGAGAGATCGGCAATAGACTGATTTTTCTGTTGTTTTGGCACCCTATGTCTGTAATTGAAACCTCGAGATTTTTATGACAACCGAGAGTCACTAATGTGTCGAAGAGGTTCGTTGTGGCTTGAAGAAAATCGACCATGGGTCATTTGTATTAAAAATTTCTGAAAGCTACCCGATAGCCTAGATCACGCTAGAATTGCATTAGAGTGAAATTAACCGCAAAATTGAACCCGACTTCAGAAATTGAAAGTTCTGTCATGTCACAATTAATTTTAGGAACGTCGACTTAGTCTCAGAAGATTTTTTTTGCGATCCAAGACTTTTTGGGAAAAAGTTGTCATAGGACCGTTTTCGACCGGAAAATTTATAAAACTATTTTTGATCGCGAAATTGGGATGCAAGTAGGATCTATTGGTGAGAAAAAATATCAATTTGATTGAAGACTCGATAATGGAATTTTTGAGAGCCAAATTGGATTAATTCAAAGAGGAATTGAATGGAAATCGAGGTGCAAATGTGCAATTTCGTAGCTCCCCCATGGACACCACATTTGGACAATTTCATTTGGCTTCTAGAGGAAGATTGGCTGCTGCAATGGCTGTGGAAACTAGCTGCTTTGGTGGGACCAAGCTAGGGGGTACAAAGAGATGAGAGAGAGACCAAGGTGGTCCCTCCAATCTAGCCAGTTCCCTCTTCTTCCTCTGTCCTCACTGTTAACCACCCTCCTTCACAGACCAAGAACTTTAAAAACTTGTAGAGAGAAGCTAGCAACCCCCCTCCTCCATCAAGCAACCCAATCAGACTATTGCCATGCACCGCCGGAGCCATCGCTCGCCCGTCGCGTGCTTGCCAGCCCTGTGACCATCTAGCCTTGTCCCATTGTCATGCCACCCAACTCGGAGTCCCTTAGGCCTTGTCGAGCTTAGCCGAAGCTCATCCAACCCACCTTTGCCACCGTGAAGCTTCGCCACAGTCCACCTGACCCTACTGTGCCGTCGCCGTCCATCCCTGCTACTTATGGCCGCCTGTCGTAGCTCCTTCGGCACCACCTTAGAACCGAGCAAAGTGGGTCTCACAGACACTATTTGGCCCGTTTCCGAGCCTTTCTGGACCCTATTTGGTGGTCTCGCTTTGGAGTTTATCGATCCCCTCCGCATCCCCGTCGTTGTGGTCCGAGCGGATCATTAATCAAGTGAGTTTAAGTCACTAATATATGTTTAGTAAGTTAATAATGTTTAAGGGTTGATTAGCTTAGACTAAGTATGGATTAGGTGGATAGTTAGAATAGATTAGCAATTTAATCGATCGTTATTGCATGTTAGGTAGTTAGAGTAGTGTAATTAGAGCCTAGACAAGCTCTAGTATTTATCTAGAGGGGTTTGGAAATTTTCTAGGCCCATCTCGGCTTTTAATTAGGCTTTTCCAGCATAAATTGCTATTTTTGGTATTTAATAATTAATTTCCGTAATTATTTAATTAAATATTTAATTTTCGAAAATTAGAATGGGATAGCCAGTGACCAAAATTTTATGCTGATTGCAATGGTGTGATTGAATTATTTATTTGACTGCTAATTTGTGTTGATTGAGCTTGATTGGTGATTTTGGGTATTTATCCCAAAATTTATTAATTTTAGTAAATAATTAGAAAATTACTGGGTGTCGGTTTATAGTGCTGAAAATGTGTTTGTGGACTACTAAAAATAATGGGATTTTATAAATTAAAAATATTTTATTTTTGGCTCAGATTGATCGTGTACCCACACACGATTATTTTTATTGGGTATTTTTAACACGAAGAAAAAAGGTTAGGACATTATTTTAATTGATAAATTCAAATGGGAAGCTCAATGTCCTTGGTTATGGGTGAATAGTCGTGTGGTGGTTTATAGTTGTGGTAAGATAACTATTGAAGGATGAGGTGACGTATGTTGTGTGTGACGATATGGGATGGGTCAATAAAACCGCCAAAGTATGGCTGTGCCTATAAGGCCATGATTAACCGCCGAAGCAGGCTATGCCTATAGGGCCGTGATTTACCGCCTGACTCGGAATAGGCTGTGCCCATTGGATTGTGATTAACCACTGAACATTTAATAGGCCATGCTTGTGGGGCCGTGAGGAATAGTTGGAACAAGTGATCGAACTTGATAGATAGTATTGAATGAAATGACCTTGAGATGGTCTTGTTGACATGGAATCAATTGGGTAGATTGATCGATGGCTTGATTTATCTGGATGATTTGATTTGTTGATGTGATTCGGTGAATGTTTGAATTATATCGATTTGCAGGAAGGAATTAAAGCAAAAGTAAGTCATCTGATCCGTGTTTGTGCTTAGGCAGCTTTTGGGGCATATTTTCTTCCTAATCAGGTCTAAGGGGGTTGAACTTACTGAGACGTCATCTTACCCAATTGTGGGATAACATTTTCAGGTCCCTAGATGGCAGCTCCTCTTGAGCATTTTGGTTAGCCAAAGAAGGTCACAAAACAAAGGTCTTACATTCTGTTGCATAAAAGCCCTAGGGGTTGACCTATGAGCTGGTGAGGTCCATAGTTTGGGTCAATGCAAATCTAGCCCATAAGGTGCCCCATCAATATAGATCATGGTACCGCCAGGATCGGAATGGCTAGAGAGAGGGTCCTATACCAAAATCCGAGGTATTTGTGTACGTGCTAGAGGTTGCTTTTGGGAAAGGCATAGCAGATCCTCCTGATAGTTTGATGGTAGACTCGGTAGACCCGGATCTTGAAGATCCAGGAACTTTGGTGTATTCCACTAAAGGCTCCAATGAAGATGAGGACATGGAGGAAGAGGATATGTAATTTTATGAAAGCCCCGTTTTGTAGACCTTGCATCTTTATATCTGCTTGTATTATATATGACATGGTTTGTTGTGTGTGTGTGTGTGTGTGTGTGTGTGTGTGTGTGTGTGTGTGTGTGTGTGTGTGGTGTATTCCACTAAAGGCTCCAATGAAGATGAGGAGGTGGAGGAAGAGGATATGTAATTTTATGAAACCCCCGTTTTGTAGACCTTGCATCTTTATATCTGCTTGTATTATATATGACATGGTTTGTTGTGTGTGTGTGTGTGTGTGTGTGTGTGGCTCCAATGAAGATGAGGAGGTGGAGGAAGAGGATATGTAATTTTATGAAACCCCCGTTTTGTAGACGTTGCATCTTTATATCTGCTTGTATTATATATGACATGGTTTGTTATGTGTGCGTGCGTGCGTGCGTGTGCGTGCGTGTGGTTTGGTTTTCGAGAAAATTGTGGCCCTACTTTTCTATCCCATCTTGTTGTTGTCTAGGGATTAATTATTTACTTCTACATGTGCATTAAAATGAATGGGTCGGCGATGCGTCTTGGAACGTCGCTATTTAATCGACCATGGAGGGCATGCACTCGGAGGATCGGGGTGTGACATTGGTCAAGCACGTTCAAATTGTCTAGAATGAAATTCAAATGAGATTATAAATGACTAGAGCTAGCGGAATGTGTGGAATTAGTATATTTCTAGTAGAGTGCCTCATTAAAAGTCACAATATATAATTCCCCGTTGCTACTATACAGCATCCTCTCTCTCTCTCTCTCTCTCTCTCTCTCTCTCTCTCTCTCTCATATATAGTATGGGTTGACTATTTTGCAAACAAATGACCGTATAGAAGCTTTGAAGATTTTCAATTTGCTTAGACTTTGTTATTCGATCATGAAGTATGTCTTCCCAGTTTGGTCAGGAAATTTTCATTATTTCAAGCAAAATCTGCATTACAAGATACTTCAACCTCTGAGCAAATGAGGTCCCAAAGAAAAGAAAGAGGATTAGTAATCCACTTAGAAGGGAGATTCTTTCTTTTGTGGGTCTTAGCAATTCAATCTGCCACTTGATTTGCTTCTCTTCCACAATGAACTATTTGAAATTGCTTAAAACGGCCCCTTAATCTCTTGCATTGGGGGCCACCTCCCACAAGCACAAATTGTGATCTTTAAGTGCGCTCATTACTCTCAGTTAGTCTGCCTCCAAAGTGAAGGAGAGTTTAGATCTAGCTTTAAAAAAAAAAAAAAAAAAACAAAAAGAAGGGCTTCCAAACAAGCAAGGGTTTCAATATGCTCAATTGAACTTGCTAGGACTTCCTTCGCGAAACCACCCGGCACTCTTCCAGCTTCTTCTCTGCATACTCCGGCGATGCTTCCAATGGTCTGTCCGTCCGTTAGTTTGGGATGGCAAAGTAGCTTGATAGGAAGGGATCGCATTTCAAATGCAATGGGATGGTCGGTGAAAGAGAGGACTGAAATCCGAATAAGGAAAGATAATTCGCTGAGATCTGGAGTCACTGGTGGCGAGGCAGCCCAGGGTGAACCCCAACTGGTGGCAGACTTAATCGACACAGAGGAATTTAGGTAGAAATAACAGATGATCAACGGGATATATGACAAAAGAACTGTGAACGAAATCCTGGCTATTCCCATCAGCTCAAACAAGGAGAAAGACAAGATGGTTTGTACATCCACAACCTTAGGTTCTTATTTAGTGAAAAATGCCTACCATCACATAATGTCCACAAAAATAAAGCAGCAAGCAAAGCAGTAAGCACAACAGCCAATATTCTCATATCAACTTCTCAGTTTACTTTGGTCCTTTGGTTTTTGTATGTGAGAGAAATCCCAAGGGCATCATTAATTAGAAAAAAAGCTATGAAAAGCAAATATACTAATTCTTTTTTTTTTTTTCTCGTTTTAGCTAGCAAATATACAAAACAACTTTGTACTCTCTTTAGACTAGAATGTTAAATAAAGATAAATTTAGTGGCATTATAGAACTAAATAAGATGATTTATTCGGGAAACCCTTTACATGTCAGGAAAATATAAGTGGATATCAGGAATCCTCAATTTTTGACAAGTGGTTAGATGAGCGGAGGATGATTTCAAATGGTAAAATGACATAAATGTTATTGAATTTTGGTCAAATGTGTAAGCTGTAATTGAAATTTTAATTTGTTTAATATGATCTCTAAATTATTGATAATGAGTGAGACCTTTTTATTGTCCACTGTTCAAAGTGTAAGCCGTAATTCTTTTCATTTTCTAAATTAAATGGATAGAAATGTTGACTCATTATTTTTATAGATCCAACTTAGCTTATAATAGTCCACATCATAAAAAAAAAAACGTCTAACTTATTATTTGAGCAAATAAAAAGGCTACATTTAATGTTTACTGATAGTTCAAATATCACATTGAATAAATTAAAATTTCATAAACAATATTGCACATTAGACCAAAGTTCAGTAACTATTTATATATTTTTCCCATTTCAAATAAGCAAAGGGTCCGACCCGGCTGAGTTTATGACATGGCTTCTCGATACTTTGCAAGAGGGCCATAGAAATTCAAAGAGTAGCAGCATTATTCACCGGGCCATTCAGGTACAAAAATTCTTCTTTGGTTTACGGTTCGCTGTCTATTTTCATTTGCCTCGCACATCCATCAAGAAGTCAAGGTCTTTGGATCTTGTGCACTGATTTTGCGACTATCAATCACAACTACACGATAGAAAAGACGAGTGCCTGCTCAGGAAGTCGAGGTCTTTTGGGGTTTAGTGCGTGGTGCTTTTTGGATCAGAAGGTGTTGTGATGGATGAGGGAAGTCACGGTTTCCTAGGGATATCTGACTCATCGCAAGGGAAAGGTCCTTGAATTTATAATGCAGCGTAAGAAATGGCAAATGAAAAAGGAAAAAGATGGTCCA
The DNA here is from genome assembly GCA_016097485.1 of Eucalyptus sideroxylon x Eucalyptus melliodora. Lineage (NCBI taxonomy): Eukaryota > Viridiplantae > Streptophyta > Magnoliopsida > Myrtales > Myrtaceae > Eucalyptus > Eucalyptus sideroxylon x Eucalyptus melliodora. The sequence continues at coordinate 22,220,658 of CM027831.1, read as the reverse complement.
AACGTTAAGGAGGTGATGTGTGAAAAGCTAGAACACAGCACAAATGCTTGAAAGGCATTCGGTCCGAATTGCCTCTAGAAAGGAGGCATTAGGCTACACACCACACCCACCGCGAATTATGAGTGTTACAATCACAAAGTTTGAGCAAAAAGATAGTGACTGTCCTTCATTTTCTCCCCTGTTTGACGATAGCCGATGAATGCATTACCATTTTTCATAAGAGCAGTATTTGACCGTTGGCAGTTGGCAATCCCACCTCAAGGAAAGCCCAAGATTGTAGCAAGTAAAAAGAACAGAGTTGCTTTTCATTAAAGTCAACCGCGTGGTTCCAAACATTTGAATCTATACGTTATGTCCAAATTGATAACAACTGAACCTTCACAATCACGGAATTTGATTGGAAGGAATGATCCCCCTCTCTCTCTCGATATGTAGAGCTTTCCCCTATCGCCATGTTGGTCTCTGTTTTGTTTGTTGGAGAAATCTTCCTTGAGTATTTTGAAACTGATAAAATGTTTCCATCAATCTAGTTTGAAGACTTGTAGATTCTTTCATCAAAGTCTGAAGACCTCCGGACTGCTAGACTCAAGACTTAAAGTCTATCCTCATTGACAGTTTTCTAGTCCGTCAAAGAAGACTTATCAAGAACTGGATGTTTCGTTAATGATTTGACTTTATCAACTGGAGAAGATCTATTGGCTAGATAAAGCATGTCGGAATCAATTATTCAAATCAAAATTGATTCAGGGATTGTGGATCCGTTGATTGACAAAGTATACTTGGAATGTTCTACTTATGGAAACTGAGATCTTGATTGTATGGGCGAGCATGATTAATGGGCTATCGTCATGTTCCTTAAATAGCTTTAAGATCTTCCTAATTGATTCTATCCAATGGGTAGATTGGAAGAATTCTTTTGGTAAGTGCCAACGGGTATGATGGTATAAATGAGTATATAAGGAAGACATTCCAATTGTTTGAATGTGTGCGCAATAGAAGAATTCCAAAGTCTAAAGCTCTTTGTTCTTAGTTAATTCATTTGTTGAACGAAATCTTATATGCAAAAGAGAGTCTATATCTTTGAGAAACCTTGAGGAAGTGTGGTAGAGTATCTACACTGTGGAATCAAGGGAGAGCTTTGCTGTAACAACTCTTTTGTTCATAGTAAAATCCAGCCGGTGGGCTGTCAGTACGGAAGAGTGGACGTAGGCTTGAAATAAGCCGAACCACTATAATTTATGTGTTCATTTTCTCTTCCTTACTCTGTTTTACTTTGATCATAATTCGTTTTAATAACAAAAAGTGAACTTCATTTCTATTGTCTAGTTAGTATTGCTCACTTATTACGAGAAACTATTTTTACACCTATTCACCCCCTCTAGGTGCTTATACTAGCTATCTCATTGTTAACCCTAAGTTGTCAATTCCCCTAATTTCGCCTTGTTGGTGAAATTCTGCAACCCTAATCCACTTCTTTTCATCGAAGCCTTCATCAATGGCTTTCGGTCATTCCCTTTCCCGCTATTAATCTTGAGCTCATACAATTGACTTTCCCTACCGGTCCCTTCCCATCAAGTTTATCTGGACGTATCGGTTGCATCCCTTCTGCCTCTTCTTCTCAAGCTCCAACAATTGGTTTCCCCTGCTAATTGATTCCAAACGCTTGGTTCTCTTGCAATTTTCAATATGCCGAACTTTCCTCAGAGCAACCCACGTCAGCTCATTCCAATCGACCTTACCCAATTTCTCTGCATGTCCTTCGAAACTAGCTATCTGGGTAAGCTCTAACTTGACCTCCATCATTATTACTTTTATGTTGTGCTTTGGAGTTCACAAGCTATGGATCCCTTCGACTAGGAAGACAATCCTCGCCTAGCTGCTCTTTGTCAACGATTGGGTCACCTCTCGTCCCCTGAGGAAGTAGAAGACTGGGATGAGATGCCGCCGATGAAAAAAGTGGAAGAGTGTAAATTGATGCTTGTAGGTAAAATCCTATCTAATCCCTCCATAAACTTTCACGCTTTTCAGAATACTTTAAAGAGGGCGTGGCGAACAGAACAAGTCGATATTACTCAGCGTGATGCAGGTATTTACATAGCTAAATTTAAGTCAACTAAAGAAAAATAGAGGGTGCACCAGGGTGTGCTATGGCTGTTCTCCAGCCATTTGGTTATCTTTAAATCATGGCTACCTAATATGCCTCTACATTGCTATGATTTTTCAACTTGTGCATTTTGGATTCAAGTCTATGGCTTGCCGTTAGAGTGGTGCTCCGACTATATGATTTCCAAAGCTGTTAAACACATTGGTAAAGTGCTTGATGTAAAGCTGGAAACTAAAGATGGAACGATAGTGAGAACTAGCAGAGCATGTGTGGAAATTAGATTAGACAAACCCTTGAAAACAGGTAAACTCATACGTATAGCCGGGAAAGCAATATGGCTGGATTTCAAATATGAATGCCTACCACACTTTTGTTACTCCTGTGGAAAATTAGGCCACTATGCAATGTATTGCAAGGAATTTCCTTTTCATAGAAGCTAAGATGGAAAGCAAAGAAAAGATGGCTTACGATCAATGGTTGAAGGCAGAGGTTAAAGAATTCAGTCCTTACTAGAGAACCTTCAATGAGGCACAGGAACAACCTAGTGAAGAAGTAATTCCCAAGACCCCCCTTCCCTCTCGTATACTTCCAGCATTACCTCCTTGCCATGAGAAACATACTGGAGATTTGCAGCAACCTTTTTTGAAACTCAATAGTGCAACGAGGTAGCCAAAGAATCGATCTACATTTCAAATACCTGCACAAGGAAAGGATACTCAGATTGCAAATTAAACCAGCTTTCCAATGGAAACTGAAAAATTGAAACTACCTGTAACAGAAAACTTTCAGCCTCTTGTCAACTCTATTAGGCCTCAGCTTCATGACGGCTCTTTTCCTGCTTTTACTTCCAAGAGTGAGCTGATCCCTACCACTGTCGAGAAGCACCATCACCAGGAGTTAGTTATGGCAACAACCACACACAAAACCTTCACAATCAGCAGCATTCAATATGCAGGAAATTGGTGATCCTTGAAAATTGGTGTTCTTTGAATGGACAAAGAGAATGAAAGAAATAGAGTAACCAAGCTTTTTATATATGCCTCATTGTTGATTATCAAACTCCAAAACAAACTAAAGAAATTATGGGTTTAGCAAAATTAGAGACACTAGTGCCTCTTTTAGCGTCCTTTGCCCTTTTCACAATGCCATTAGCAATCATTCCACAAGGTCCAATTCCTGCTTATGCCTCCACACTAGAAGCATAAGATCTTCTCAAATGGATATCTAGCCTTCAAGACAAAAACCATTCCACCTCTTGTGTATCTACATGGCTCTCCCTCCTCAAAATGCCATTGACTCCACCGCAACAGTGGCAAGCCTATGCAATTGGTATGGCATCTTGAGTAACCTAGTTGGGAGCTTGATTGAAATCAATCTCACCAGTTCGAACATTGATGAGTTCCTGTTCTCGTCTTTACTGTATCTTACCTTTATAGACATGGAAAAAAATGAACTCTTTGGTGGTATTTTGCCTCAAGTTGGTGTTTCAATCATCTTGCATACCTTGAACTCTCCATCAATCCACTATCCGAGAAAATACCATGGGAGATTGGCGAGCTCATGAAGCTTGAGGTGCTTCAACTTTTCTCTAATGAGTTGAATGGCTCAATCTATAATGAAATAGGTCAGTTTGTTTACTAAATGAGCTTGCCTTGTTTTCAAACCAACTAGATGGATCTCTTACTTCTTCTTTGGGTAATTTGAGCAACCTCGCTAGGCTATGTATTTATAACAATTCATTTTTTGGTTTTATTCCTCTCAAAATTGGGAAATTTGACAAATTTTGAGGAAATTTACTTGCATACCAACTTCTTGATAAGGCCAATTCCTCCCCCTATTGGGAAATTGATGAAACTAATAGAACTACTCATATTTGACAATGAACTTACTAGTTCCATCCCATCGCAACTAGGGAACTTGAAACTTGTCCATAGACTCAGCTTCTTCAACAATAATCTTACCGGTTCAATCACCTCAACATTAGGGAATTTGACTGACCTAGTCATTTTATTCCTCCACAACAATCAATTTTCAGGATAGTGGCCAGAAAAAGGTTTCTTAATTATATCACCGTCGGTAATTGCTTTGACTAGCAACAAATTTGAAGGCTTACTTCCACTTCCATCATGCTCCACATCTTATTATTCGATCAGAACTAATAATATAGAGGGGGAGATCTCTTCTTTGATATGCAACGCCACCAACCTCTCATTCCTTCTCTTGTCTAACGATAGCTTAATTGGCAGCCTACTAGAGTGCTTATGAAACGGTAACATTCATTTGTCAATTTTGAACTTGTGAATGTATTGTCTTTCAAGCACAATCCTTGGAGGTTTTTTTTTTTTTTTAATTGCGAAATAGCTTGAAAACTCTTGACTTGAGTCGAAATCAATTTAAAGGTACATTGCCATGATACTTTTTCAATTGCAAAAACTTGGAAGTTCTTGATTTCAACAACAATAATATAGAGGATAATTTCCCAACATGGCTGAGAACACTGCTAGAGCTAAAAGTTCTTACTTTGAGGTCCAAGAATTTTAAGAGTCATTCAGATTTTCCAAGGGCAACTCATCTCTTTCCCAAGTTGCGCATTTTGGACCTCTTAGACAACAACTTCATTAGTCCTTTACCAGCCAATTTGATAGCTAAACTTTAGGGGATGATGATTGGAAAAAATGGGCAAGAGATGCAAGACAAATCATTTTACATGAGGCATACATATGGTATCGTGACCTATTATGATTCTATGAATGTGATCATGAAAGGAAAGGAGATTTTTAGTTATCGTTTATCTTGACCATCCTCACAACCTTTGACTTACCGCTCAAGTCTTTTTGAAGGGAATATCCTAGATATTATTGAACATCTCCATTCTCTCATGGGACTCAACATTTCCCACAACCACCTCATGCGGTTTGTTCCTCCAACCTTTGAAAACTTGACTAATCTTGAATGGTTAGATTTATCTTCAAACAAGCTTAGTGGGAGGATTCCTAGAGAATTATAAGATTTGACATTCCTCGAGTATTTGAACCTCTCAGAAAACCAACTTATGGCCTGCATACCTCAAAACAAGCAATTGAGCACATTCACGACCGACTCAATTCATGGAAATCTAGGCCTATATGGAACCCCATTACAAAACACATGCCATGATGATGCTCAACCTCCTTTGCCACTATGGTTGTTCTTCCAAGAGGATAGTACAAAAGAGTATCCAAGTTGTGGGGATAGGCTATGCTTGTGGAATCATGATTGGAATCTCCGTAGCATATATTTTATGGAAAAATGGAAGACCCAAATGGCTTTTGAGAAAAGCGAGAAGGATATAAGGAAGATGAGCCAAAGGGATGAAGAAACCAAAGTGAAAGGTGATCCAATTTCGTGGATGCCAATGAAATTATTGGGAAGTAGGCCCTTTGAACTATGTAAAATGTAGATATACAACTTTTGTGGGATTGGAATGCAATTTCGCATGTGAATGCTTGTTTTTATCATGTTATGTCATCTTCTTTAAGTGCAATTTCTTAATCAGGTCAATTGACTAAACGTATGCAAGACATCTTTCAAAAACTCGTTTTGCATCATTTACCCTCTACATGTCATTTTCTTGTTTTGTGTATGCCAGTCTTATATCCCCGTGTGAAAGAAAGAAAGATGAAGAGCTGTCGAAGCCATTTAGCCTGGGTTTACATCACTGATAGTGCCATTGAACATATTTCTTTAAGGATTACTAATTCTATCAATGTTCTAGTCCAAATTTCTATTAAAGTAGAAGGTCACTAGTAGATCTTTGACTTGAATCTATCATACTCGTCTACAATAGGGAACCGAGGTATTGAAGGTTGAAACGTCAAAGCATCTTCAAAGTTTAGATTCAAAATTATCTTATTGCAAAATTCTAGGGTCCATTGGCCAAAAACTGAAACTTTTCCTTGTTCAGAGATTTTGGAAGTTTCTGGTACTTTTCAAATACCATTAACAGAAATTATGACCAATCATGCTAATTTAACTCTTTGATAAGTAATCTCTCCTCCTTTTGCCTGAAATCTCCAACTCTTCTCTCTCTCTCTACAATGGTAGAGGCATCTCTCCCATGTTTTTTTCCTATCCCCAAAAGGTGATAATCATACAAAACCCTAAATCTTAAGCTTCCTACCTTCATCTCCCCCAAAATGGAGAACCCATCCCATTAATCCCCTCAAAAAAGAAATACCCATCACCCACAATCCCGAAACCTTTTATTTTCCAAACTCTAAAACACGAAACCCCTCAAAGTGCTAGAGATTGCTGGACTTTCTTGTTCTCATCTCGCTTCTTTAGAAATCTTGATTGCTGGTTTTAAATGAATACATGCACTATTTCATTCATCAAAGTAGCCGAGATCCCTCCATTTTGATGTTGGAGCTCCCTTCGATCAGAACTCAGGAACACATCCAAAGCAGGTAAGATTTTGCCCAAAACTGATTCTGCATTAGCAAGTTTAAAACAGAGAGTAAGGAAGAAAACCAAATGCGGATAGCTGCTCTATGTAAGAGTTTAGGGCATTTATGGTCAGAAGATGATGTGGTTGTTGTTAGGGAGGAAGCCCCAACAAATAAACTTATTGAATGCAAACACACTCTCTTTGGCAAGCTACTATCAAAGCCGAATGTAAATTTCCATGCATTTTGCAACACGATGATGAAGGCGTGGAAATTAGAATTAGTGGACGTTTCCTAAAAAAAACCTTGGTTTTTCTCTTTTATCTTTGAATTTGAAATAGATAAAGAATGGGTACTAAAATTTGGCCCCTGGTCTTTTGCAAGTAATTTACTGGTTCTGAAGCAGTGTGTACCTGACATTCATGAGCATTATTATGACTTCTCGCGTTATGATTTTTGGATCCATATTATTGGCTTGCCTCCTAGATGAATCTTGGAAGAAGTATATGCCAATGTTGCTGAAAAAGTAGGAAAAGTGAAGGAAATTCAATTAGAAAATAGAGGAAATGTGCTAAATAAAACAAGGAAAGCAAGGGTTGAACTTGAACTTTTCGACTCCTCTAAAAAAATGGGCTCTAGTAAAGATTGGAGAAAAAAAAGCTATGGGTGGAGTTTAAATATGAACGCCTCCCTCATTTTTGCTATTCCTATGGAAGGCTAGGACATTACGCCTCTTATTGTGAAGAAATCCCTTATGAAAAAACAGAATGGGTAGAAAATAGGGTAGGGAAATATGGGCCTTGACTCAAAGTGAAGGTACGGGAAAGGAGCCCTCATTGGGAAGCTTTTTAAGGCAAAATAATTTATATTCAGGAGGAAAAAGAATATGTACCTAAAACCCCCATCCAGTCATCTAATCTCGAAATTGTGGGCTAGAAAGGACCTGAGACCGATGCTAGGCCTGCTTGAAGCAAAAAAAGGGCAGAAAATCTGTCATTGAATGAGCATAGAGAAGAAGATAGAAGGGATCCAGCAGTTAAAACAGGGATTGAGAAACAACCACTGTACTTGTTACATTCTACTAATGAAGGGCCGATTGAAACAATGGGGAAGTAATAGGAAGGGATCAAAGCTTCTAAAAGCAAAAAAACAGAAGAAGATTGAGGGGTCAAGCCTGTTAATAATCGATGAAATGGAGTTACTAGAGACACCTATCTAGCTAGTTAAAGAAGGGAATGGAAGGGCTTTGGTGGCTAGCCCTAATAAGCCACCGATGACATGATGAGGATTTTGAGCTGAAACTGTTAGGGGTTGGACAACCCCCTGACATTCCAGGAACTTCGAGCCTTAGTGGCTCCTGAAAGGCCTAATATGATTTTTTTTTTTAATGAAAACCAAAAACAAGGAAATGCTTGTGAATAGGGTGAGAAGGAGACTTAACTACCATAAGTCGTTCTTGGTGCAGCCAATAGGAATTGCAGGAGGATTGGCATTAATGTGGAGTGAGGAGTTTCAAATGAAAGTAAAATGCAGCTCACAACATTTTATAGACATGGAATGTGAAGATCCCACTAGTGGACAGCTTATGAGGATTACGTTCCTACATGGTTCAACAAATTTTCAAGAGAGACTCCAATTATGGCAACAACTTCGATGTTTTCATATATCAAATTGACTACCGTGGCTATATATGGGGGATTTTAATGACATCCTATATAATTGGGAGAAGGAAGGCAAAAGGGAGGCAGACTACCAGTGCATTGCAGCATTTCGGGATATGCTCAATGAATGCTCTTTAATGGATATTGATAGTAAATGTTGCATTTACACATGGTCTAACAATAGAGGGGGAGAAGAATTGGTGAAAAAACGTTTAGATAGAGCCGTATGTACAATGGAATGGCGAGTTACCTTCCCAAATGCTAAAGTTCTGGCTTTAATAGCGGTGGGGTCGGATCATAGCCCCCTTTTGCTCTCATTATATCCTGTTCATGGTCAAAGAAAAAGAGCTTTCAGGTTTGAAGCATATTGGCTAGAAGAAAAAGAATGCAGGGATGTTATTACGGACAGTTGGGCTGAGGATTATCAAGACCATAGAAGTTTTTCATAGAAAATTCACCAAGTAACGGAGGATTTAGCAGTATAAAGTAAAAAGAAGTTTTCTAATGCATCATATCAAACAAAGGGTCTCAAGAAGCGACTAACGGATATCACAAACAGCAATATCCGAGACTCCAGCAAGGGTAGAAATTCAGCAGCTATAGGAAAGCATTGATCAACTATGGAGACAAGAAGAGATGTATTGGGGACTAAGGTCCTGGATAAATTGGCTCCAATGGGGGGCTAAAAATACCAAGTACTTCCATGCCACAACAATTCAAAGGAGGCAACGAAACAAAATAACAATGCTAAGGGTTGATGACCAGAACTGGAGCAGGGATCCCAAGGTGCTCAAAAATCACATTGTGGATTACTATTGGTCTCTCTATGACTCGGTGGGACCAAGGAATTTTCAACCCATATTAAATCATTGCCTAAAAGTAGTAACTGCGGAGATGAATGAATATTTGATGGCTGCCATATCGGAGGAAGAAGTGAAAGAAGCTGTTTTCCAGCTCGGCACCCTAAAGGTTCCAAGTCCAGATGGCCTAAATGGATAGTTCTACCAGCATTTCTTGGGAGATATAAAAACATATGTGGTGCTATTGGTTCAGAAATTTTTCGAGTTAGTGATTCCTTCCTCAACAAAACACACATTGCACTTATACCGAAAGTTAAAAATCCAAAAAGTATATGCCAATTCAAACCAATTAGCTTATGTAACTTCATCTACAAAATTATATCAAAGGTTTTGGCAAATAGATTACAGCCTTGGCTTCCATAGATCATTGCACATGAACAAAGTGCATGTTGCGACCAAATTTTTTTGGGGTTTGGACCACCTAAGGTTTGACTAATGGATTGTTAAGCCTAGACTTAACTCGGGCTCTCCCAAGCCCATACCAATTCGCGACTTAGGTTCAAGTTTTTAACATACAATTGATTTTATCTAGGAGTCGCCACTAATCAATTTTTGGTGGGTCGATTAGAAACTCAAGTAAAGTAACGGGAGATTTACTTTACTCCTACGAACCAGAGATTTGGATACGGGGACTTGGTTACGCTAGATTTCCCTAACGCCCTTTCGGTACCTTTCTCTTTTATTTTGAAAAATGTTTGGCAAGCAGCTTGAGTTAATTTTAGGCTATTTCCCTAACATGTGAGGCGATCATACGGGTGCGCAATCCACCAATTTAACACCCAAGAAAGCAAATAATAGAAAAATACAGGACTTACCTCGTAGCAACGAAAGCATCTATGTTGTTAGTTCAGAATTCACATCAATAGTCCTAGATATGATTTCTAATTAACACACATTTTTTATTTTCACTTACTTAATGAGAATCATGCTTTATGCAATGCATGCTACTAATTTAACATAAAATGATATGACATGGCAATATGTCCTAAACTATATGACATAAATAAGTATATAGTCTATTATAAAGAAATGTAATAATTAAATATGCAATTTCAATTAACCCAAATGACTTAATTCTAATGACGTGCAAGGCAATGCAATGACGTACAAAATTATTTCAATTGAAATGACATGCGGCATACAATTTAATATGCGAGCTATATGTCACGCAGTATTTATTAAATGACCTAATCTAAAGACGGACAATTTCTAGTTAGAAATAAACCTAACAATAATCACTAAATGACATGCATTTCATGGACCTAATTCTGTATGACGTGCATATGATTTTTCTATTCTAAAAAATGCAATCTGTCCTAGAAATTGCAACTAATTTATCCTAAGACAAATTTTATTTTTTTATAAAATGCAAAACATAACTATCTAGATTAAAATTCTATCTAGCTTATATTAGGGATTGGGTTAGACTAAATCCTAATTTAAACTAAGATACTGTCTTAACCTAGTAAGCTCTAACCTAAGATGCAAAAATCAATCTAAACTTAATATGCAATTTTATCCTAATATGTCATGACGTGCCAAGGGTGCCTTAATTCTATATGACATATGCATGATGACTTTTTTTGTGTTTCTTATAAAATTCGAAATTAAAATTGCCAAATAATTAAACATGCAATTCAAATTTAAAACTAACATCCTATGTATTTTTTTTTTGGATTTTTTATTTAAAAATTCGAAATAAGATTGCAATCCTAAATATGCAAGATGACAACAAACCTAATCCTAATTAAGATTTTTTGACTTTTTATTTTACAAAAATAAGATTTGACTCAACCAACTTGACGATAGCAAATCAAACAAGATAAGATTGATATCCAAAAATTGATGAACCATATCTCGCACATGAGATCGAGTTAGCCAATTTTAAATTAAATCGAGAATCGAATCTCGGGCTTGAAATTGGATTGTCGATTTTTGTAAGGGATTGCGAGTCAGATTTCGGGCGCGAAAATCGGACTGTCAATCCCTAGCTTGAGGGACTTTTCATGTCGGAATCTTGACCATTCATTCAGGAATAATCGTACTAAAAAACAACCTAATTGATTTTCCTTTTTTTCTTTTGTTTTTCTGTTTTCTGTTTCTGCCTTCTCGAGCACGGCTTGCTCACGGGTCTCCAAGGGCAGCCGGTTGATCAGTCCGGCAAGGGAACTCCGGCAGAGGTGAGCCAGCGAACCAGCGGCAGCAGAGGGATGCGGAGCACGGATCACGTGAGGGCGGACGGCCAAGGCGAGGCGGTGGCAACTGCAGGGGCACCTGATCATCGCGGGTCAGCACGGGCTGAGCAGGGGCGGCGTTGGGCAGATTTGGGTCGGGTTTGGTCTCGGCAAAGCTTCGGTGGGCTAGAGGTTGCGGTCAAGGTAAAGCGGAAGAGCACCGGGCTGTTGCGGATAGAGCAGCAACGGGCGTCGAGGTCGTCACGGCTTCAGCAAGCGTTGGGCAGAGAGCAGACCGGCTCGGAAGAGAGCTGGCGTGGGTTGCAGACGAGTCGAGGGCGAGGTCGGCGTTCCGACACGGCAGATCGGGCTTTGAGCGAGTGCGGAGATGGAGGCCGAGGGGGTCCAGCGGCTGCCGCAGACGAGCGATGGCAGGAGGGAAACAGCAAGGGCATCGAACTCCAGTGATGTTACTGGGTTGCGGATAGAAGCAGCTTCGCTGCTGCAATTGAGAAGGGGGTTGAACAGCTTCTAGTGAGGCGGCACGCGATGGTGTCTTCTGATCTCGAGTTGCTGCTCCGGTGCAGCAGATCGGGTAGTAGCAGAATAGGAGGCGCGGCAATGGCAGACGCGGTGACTAGCTCGGGTGCTGCGGAAGGGTGCTCGTGCTGGTCAAAGGGCAACGGCATCAGGCGTCGTAGATCGGCAAGGCGGAGCTGTGAGCGTAGAGGAGTCGGCACCGGCGACAGTCGGGACGGTGTCCGGTTGCAGACGCAGGCAGCAAGGGTGAGGAAGATGATGAACAGTAAGCGTCCCCTCACCCCTGCCGATTGTACTTTGCTTCTGCTTCACTTTTCACTTTTGAGTTTTGGCTTTTTCCTTTTCTCTTTTGCTTTCGTGCAGGGTTCTTAGAAGAACGAAGAGAAGACCAATGAAAAGCTTTTCCTTTCGGTGGAATTTTTTTTTGACCTAGCCCCCCAAAGATAGGTTTCCGATTCTCCCTTCAAATCTACATCCGCGATACTTTTTCACCAATTGATCACTATTGATAAGAATTCAAGATTGCAATAAATATTTTCTCGAAATCCAAATCTCGCAAAGATAAATCGCAATATCGCAATATTTTTTCACACATGTGCCCTATCCAAAAGATTTATATCCCAGAAAAATTTCAAAATTTCTATTTTTCCACGAGATAATTAAAAAACATGGCCTTGGGCCAACCAGCTCGCTTCGTGGGCTTAGTTCAACTAATCTGAACTCATCCGCCACTCGGTCCAATAAAATGCAAAAAATGCAAATAACAAAATAAATGCAAATCTAAATCTATATGCTATGCAATTAATAAAATTAACCCCTAATTCCCTATGCAATAAATAAATAAACTAAATCGTCAAAATTTAGGTGTCAACAGTGCATTTGTTCAAGGCCGACAAATCAAAGACAATATCCTCATTATCCAAGAAGTGTTGCATCAAATGAGAATAAAGAAGAGGAAAAAGAAATTCTAGGCAATATTGAAACTAGACATGCAAAAAGCATATGACAGAGTGGAATGGGATTTTCTTCGAATGAGCATGTTACAAATGGGATTTTGTGACCAATGGGTTCATTTAATCATGCAATGTGTGTCAACGATTACTTTTAATGTGAAAGTAAATGGAGAACCAACAGAGTACTTCTCACCTACACAGGGGATTAGATAAGGAGATCCATTGTCCTCCTATCTATTCATATTGACGGCCAATGTACTTTCTTGGATGATGCACAAAGCCATAAAGGATGGAAGTATCAAAGGGGTCAAACTTAACAGATATTGCCCTACCCTTTCCCACTTGTTGTTTGTTGATGATTTTATTTTCTTTTTGGATGGGATTGTTAGAGAATGTCAAAGTTTGGCGGCTGTCCAAAATCAATATTGCTATGCTACAGGTCGAACAATAAATCTAAACAAGTTAGGCATTTTCTTCAGCAATGGCTATCCACCAATTTTGAAGGGGAATATGGCCCAAGAATTGCGAGTGCCAAGCATTGACAAGATAGGGAAATACCTTGGGATACCATCTGAATGGGGTCAAACAAAAAAAGAAATGTTTGCGTGGATTCTAGCAAGAGTAAACATGAAGCTAGAGGGATGGAAAGATAAATTTTTGTCTAAAGCTGGGAAAGAAATCTTGATTAAAATTGTTGTGCAAGCGTTGCCGCAATATGCAATGTCAATCTTTAAGATACCTATCTTGGTTTGTCGAGCTATTGAACAAAGAATTGTAGCATTCTAGTGGAAGCAGCATGAAGCAAAGAAAGGCATGCACTGGAAGAAATGGGAGGTTCTAAAGTCCAAGAAAGATAGGGAAGGATTAGGTTTTAAAGATTTAATTACTTTCAACAAGGCATTGTTGGGAAAACAAGCATGGCGATTATCCTAATCACCTTTAGCATTATGAAGTAGGATCATGAAAGGCATATACTTCCCTAATGGAAACTTATGGAAAGCAAAAAGAGGTCAAAGACCATCTTGGGGATGGCAGAGCATCCTAATGGGACGAGATGCCATTGAACCCGGATTACAATGGGCTGTGGGAGATGGGAAATCCATTAATGTTCGACAAGATCACTGGTTACCACAGGGCGTGCTAGGAGGCCTTGGAAATAGGGAAGATCCTCAAATGGTGGCCGAATTAATCGACGAGGAAAGAAAGGAGTGGAAAGAATCGGTATTACACCATCTTTTTGAAAGAAGAATTGTAAATGAAATCCTGTCTATACCTATCGTTGTGCAGCCAAAGGTAGATTAGTTGATTTGGATAGGAAACAAGAATGGGAATTACACAATCAAAAGCGGTTATAATAGCATGCATGCCAAATCCATACAACACGACAGCAACAGGGCATCAACCTCATATCAACCTTCCCGACTCCTATGGACACGAATATGGCACCTACCAGCACCCCCCAAATTGAAAGTTTTTCTATGGAGCCTATGTCAGGATGCTATCCCAACAAAAGAGAAACTCTACCACAGAAGCATCTTACCTGACCCGATAGGGCCTCTTTGTTCCAAATCCCCCGAGACAGTCGAGCATTTGTTCTTCTTCTGTAAAAAAATCAAGAGCATATGGTTAGATCCAAGCTTAAACCTCAGCAATAGCACACATATGGCCACTAGAATGGATAAATGGCTGGCGGAATTTTTCGAAGCAAAGCTGCACTCACTGGATGCAGGGCTAGTGGCGGAGGTGCTACGGTAGATCTGGAAAACAAGAAATAACCAGATCTTCCGCGACAAGAAGCCACAACTAGAGGCCATAATTGTGTCCACCCTAACACAAAATTGAAGCTTTAAGCATTGGAATAAGAGCACGAGAAAAGAAAAATCGGCAATGCCAAACCCACCTGCGAGATGGACAACGCCGGAAGGTCGAAATCTGAAGCTGAATGTCGACTGTTCGTGGGTGGAAGGAGCATCGCCTAGTTCGATTGCCAGTATTTTGCAAGATTCCAGCGATGTAATCATTGATGGCTTCGTCAAAGAAATCCAAGCATCTTCACCTTTGCAAGCAGAAACCCTAGCCTTGCTTCATGGTTTGCAGTTGCTGAAACAGAAGGAAGAGTCGACCATTGCACTTAACGCTCACATGGGGAAAGTACACGAACATAAGGAATGTTCAGTTTGTGAAAGTGACTGTCGTGAGTTAGTGGAAGCTATTCTAAGCCGGGCCGAGGAGCCATGGGTTGTGAAGGATTTAATGCGGGAGCATAAATAGATTTTGGCCCAAATGACATATGCAAGTGTCATCCATTGTTCGAGAGATGCAAAACATGCCGCAGATTGGGTAGCAAAAGCTTTCCGCCTTAAAACCCTTCCCTCAACATGGAAGCGCGAACCCCCGCAATCCGCTCTGATTTCAACTTATCATTTCCATGTAATTCTCTTTTTCAAGAATGGATGAAAGCACTACTTTTGACCAAAAAAAAAAAAAAAAAAAAAAACTCTTTGATAAGCTACCAACATCATTATGAATCTGCCAACGTCGTCGTTCATTGATAAATTAGTTTTTTTTTTTGCATTCATGTAAGTTGCCAACATTGTGATGAGTTTACCATCTACCGAAATAACTTAGTAATTTCATTTAAATTTTACAAGTAATATTAGGCGATTACTAACAGTCAAATAGATTAGTAAGTTACTAATTTCTTTTAAGTTTCATAACTATACTAATGAATTCATTAATGTTCAAATAAAATTTACGAGTTACCCACTTCTTTTATATTCTATGATGACATTTAGTAAATTTCCATTACAAGTACGGTTTACTAATCAGGAAAATTACCAAAAAAGTCATCAATATATTACAATTGTGACAGTTCAGTCTTAAACCTCTATTTTTTTTACCAATTAAATCTTAAATCTTTTGCATTTGTGCCAATTTAGTCTATCCAACTAATTTTGATCATAAACCGTTGACATTGACACTTGCCATTCTACATGACGTAGCTTGTGTCCATTCTACATGCCTTGTGTTGCTGTGAATAATTTTTAAGGATATTTTAATATTTTCGAATTATTTATATTTTTTTCTTTTTTCTCTTTTCTTTTTTGTTCTGGTTTGTGCGAGAGCACGTCTCCGGTAATTTGAAGAGTCAGCGAAGCAGAATCCAGCAGGAGAACCTCATCGGCTTGAGAAGAAAATTTTGGCGAGAACCCGTAACAATGACTCTTCTGCTCAGATTATTCAATAAAGTTGAACATAGAGGAGTATTGCTTATTGTTGACATAACAAGCAATCGAAGTTAGAGCGCTGTTACTTTTGTTTCTCCTCTCTCGTACAATTCGTCGAACATTTGCTGAGCAGAATCAGTAACCTCAATAGTTCACCGAAAATCAAAGTGACCGCCTCAAACATCACTCAGCAGGCCCTTAGAATCCGTCAACAATTGCATTGGTCAGCTTCTTCTTTGCCTTCTTCAATGGAGCTAAATCTGGCACTGTCTTCAGAATCACTAGATTATACTTCGTTCATTGCCGTAGATTCCAAACACGAAGAAGTGAGCCGAAGTAGTAGCTATGACGCTCAAGGCCCATTTTGCATGGAGAGATGGTGCCTCTGGTTCTCTGAAGCGGTCTTGATCAATCTCAGGGTGAGGCTTTGCCCAGATCTGGCAAGGGCTGTGACGCAAATCAAGCGAGCACATTGCGGCCCTCGCCAAGTGCCAGTGAGGGTCGCCAGCCCTCGCCTGTGATCGGCAACATCAGCCGGCAACCCTGGCCGGCCCTTAGCTCCTCCAAAAAGAAAGTAAAGAGAAGGAAAAGAAAATAGGAAAAAAATAAAAATTTCAAAATTTCAAAAAATAATTAAAATAATATTAAAAATTTCAACTTTAACGTTGGCCATACCACATAGAATGACCCATATTCACATCAGCAATTTTCAGTGATAGCCGGATGAATTAAATTGACACAAATACAAAATGTTTAGAATTTAATCGGTAAAAAATGTTTAGCATGAATTAGCACAATTGTAATATGTTTAGAACTTTTGTGATAATTATTAATTTCTTTAAATTCATTTACCTAATTTTGTTAAGTGAAGGGTCAATATAGTCTTTTCAATATGTTTGTACCCTCATTTTGTTCGGTGACATAGCAAGAATAAGGGCAAATGTGGTTTAATTCATTTTTACTCCCATTCTCTTGGATTAATCTATCAAACTTATTAGTTTTTAACATATGCTGGTTGGGTGCGTTCGCTTTTTCCTTTGGATTTTGAGCATTGAATACATCAACATGGAACCAAAGGTGAGGTTCATTTATTTGAATGGCTAGATTCTTCATCGATATATCATCGCTTATTTTTAACATTATTTACATTTATTTGTGTATATAGGCGTGATTCTCTTCATTTCTTTTGTGTTCTCTAGTATGATTCGATATAATTGGTCTCTTTATAATTCAGCAAATAAAAGCAATTGCTTTTTGGAAATCATATGCTTTCCATTCCTAAGGCAACATACTAATTTCTAAACCTTACTAAGCTATTTTCCGTCCAGAGCATGTACAATATAACTAGTGAATATATGAAATTGACTCCTCCTAATTATTGAGCTATATTAGTTAATTTTATCTTATTAGTGCTTCACAGACAATCACAACCACCGATAGCATATCCAAATGAAAAATTGTCTGGAAATTGATTGAAGTCAATTTTTTTAGCAAAAGCCCACGTTGATTTTGTAACTTCCAATGCCACTTCGATTTAAAGTGAGTATCGCTTTCATTTTCAACTAAATTTGTGAATTTTCTCTTGCAGTTGCATGAATCAAATATGGATGCATGGAAACAATACATTCCGGAAAGGTTGTATGGTAATACAAGTAAGAAGATATTGCCTAGAAAAATAAACTAATACCAGATAATATACGAATAAGAGTAAGTTACAGAGAATCCCCTTACACAAATAAGAATTAAGAAAGTATGATATCTAAGTCCTCCACTAGAGAGACCACATCCAAGACACAAAAGCGAGGCATTATTATCTAACCCACTTATGACACAGACCGGGGTCTAGTAGATCTCCAGTACATTGATATACTGAATGTAGCGCACCATTTGCGTAATATCTAATCCCTCAAAGTCATGCGTGCAACATCTGTATCATATTCAAATGAGCTATATGGACTTCAATACTTCAAGGACTAGAGAAAGAGGTCGAGGGTGGTGGAGCAAGGAAAAGGATGGAGGGAATGGTCGGGAACGAAGGGGTTTGGGAGAAAGATGGGAGTGTTGGGAACGTCGCCCCCAAGAGTGGAGGGAATGAGGCCCCCGAGAGTGGCGGGAACGTCCCTCCTGGGAGAGTTGGCAAGTTCGGAATGTTCGGCAACTGTAACAGAACCCGAGCCGCTTCGCACTGACCCATTTGGTCGGTGGTGAGGACCAGCACAAGTGCCAGGACGAAGGCCATGAGAAAGAGGCCACTTTTGGACGCCATTGATGCTGCTTCTTTTATTATGAAAGTATGCGAGCTTACAGGATGGATCGGAGATTCGAATTCCCGAAGAAAAAAGTGCAAGATCAACGATGGATTTGAGGAAGAGGGTAAGTTTCGGAGTGTATGATTAGGAAATGCCATGCACGGACTCCAACTTAATATAATGTAAAATCAGAGGATGGAGTTAGAAAAACATTAGGTGTGCGGGTGCGACGATGGCCATTGTTGACTTCCAGAAGAAAGTCGGCTTCCATCGGAGAGCACATGGTTGTTGCAGACTATTAAATCAGACGTGCAAATTACGCTCATTTCAAACTATGATTTTCCCCGTCTTAAAAGAAAAGGGAATGAGCGGTGCTGCTTCGTGGAAAGGGATGAGCATTGGGAAGAACCTTTCAGTTGACACCAGTTTATGACACGTTGAACTGAATTGAGTCCTTTGTCGTCGCTCTGAGTGAAAAAAGAAAATCAATAATGTTGAATTTAATTGACTCATTAGTTGCTCTATGCTTCCGATTGAAACAGAGTAAGCTTTCATCACTTAGATATTCTCTGCACACATTTAAATTGTCTATATTGAAATTCAAATGGATAATTAATGACTTGACCTTACCAAATGTGTGGAATTAGCATATTTCTAGTAGAATGGCTCATTAAATGTCACCATATACAGTTTCCCATCACTACTATACAGCATCAACTCTCTCTCTCTCTCTCTCTCTCTCTCTCTAATACATAGTTTTTTTTTTTTGGTCGAAAACAGGAGTTTGCATTCATTCATTATACTGAACGAGCCTTACAAGTCGACGATGGGTAAAATTCTGAACATAGAATTTCCGAAAGGAAAAGAGGAGGATAATTCACCCAGTTTGCAGGAAGATTTTTGGACCGGTGGGAATTTGCAAGCCAATCTGCAGCTCGGTTTGCTTCGCGAAGGGTATGCTCGACCGTTACATCTACGCCCTGGACTGATTTAGTAAAATGAAGCTCTTCTTTGCACTGTTCAATAATTTCTTTTATATCGCAGGAGGATTCGGCTCGGCCCATCACAGCATCCACCGTGTTTGAATTGTCACTTTCAACTATCCATCCGCTGCTTTGGATGAAACCCTGTCCCACGTGCGTAGCTTCACTTCTGTTCAAGAACTTCAACCCCTGCAACAGAGCCAGGGCTTCAGCATGCTGGGGAGAGAGGGCCCGGATCTGCACCGTAAAGCCGTTGGCCACCGTCCCTGACAAGTCGCGCAGTATACCGGCAGCCGATCCTGAGAAATCGCCCGGAGACCACACGGCATCAACGTTCAACTTTAGTTTTTCTTATTCCGGTGGCTTCCATCTGGTGGGTGGGTTTCAATTAGTGAGTTTCTGTTCTTTCTTGGTCTGCCATCTGCTGAATTTTACTTGTTGCGCTAGTGCCAGATCTACTATGGCTGTCGGTTGTGGGGGCTTACCGCGAAAGATCGAATCATTCCGTGCTTTCCAGATGTTCCATAGCACTGCAGCAATTTGTTCTTTTTCAGGTAAGATATCGCTCCTTTCGAAAACTTCCAGTAGCCACCTATCAAATCTTGTTATGTTGCTTGGTTTGTTGTTGATCTGGAGTCGAGGGTCTGTCCAGATTTTTTGGTCCATTTGCAAAGAAGGAAGAGATGTTCTGTTGTCTCCATATGTTTGGCGCAGAGTGTACAATAGGGGTTGGGTAGCATTTTCCTTTTGTACAGGTTCTCCCTTGTCGATATGGCATCTTGACATAGACTCCATAGAAAGGTTCGCAATTTTGGGGGAATATCTAAGCTCCATATCCTTGTCCAGAGGGATCTTGGCGGCTTGAAAGAGCAAGTTGCTCTGTTTTGTTCTGTTTTTGTGGCATTTGAATGGTTCAAGTTGTACCCACTCTTCACAGTGTATGTCCCTGATTTATTACCGATCCAAACTAAACAGTCTTCTTTTGGAGTCGGGCTAATGGGTGTCGCAAGTATCTCATTCGCTACTTGTTCTTCAAATAAATTTAGAATTAAATTTTCCTTCCATACCCGCAAGTCTTCATTGATGAGTTCGGCCACCATCACTGGTTCATTTTGGTTAAGAGGGCCTCCGAGAACTCCAAACTTTAGCCATTTATCTTCTCTGATGCTGATAGATTTGCCATCCCCTACGGACCATTTAACCTCTGATTCTATGGCTTCTCTCCCCGTTAAAATGCTTTGCCATCCCCAAGACGGTCACTGCCCTTTTCTTGCCTTCCACAAATTGCCATTTGGAAAATAAATGCCTTTCAATATTCTACTCCACAAAGCTAAGGGTGCTTTGGCTAGTCGCCGGGCTTGCTTGCCGAGCATTGCTCGGTTAAAATTTCTCAAATCTTTGAACCCCAAACCTCCCTCATCTTTTCTGGTTTTCAGTGTTTCCCAATTCTTCCAATGCAAGCCCCTTTTTGAATCACTTTTCTACCACCAAAAAGAAGCAATTCTCTTTTCTATAGCTTTGCAAATGGATATTGGCAATTTAAAAACTGACATTGCATAGTGCGGGAGAGCTTGCACAACGCTTTTTATTAGAATTTCCTTTCCTGCTTTTGAGAGTAATTTTTCTTTCCATCCTTCTAACTTCGAGTTTACTCTTGCTAAGATCCAAGTGAACATCTCCTTCTTGGACTGACCCCACTCTGTAGGTATGCCAAGATATTTTCCTATTTTTTCTACGATTGGAACCCTGAGTTGCTGTGCTAGATTTCTTTTCAGAGATGATGGACAATTGCTGCTGAAACATACCCCTGATTTGTTTAAATTAACTGCTTGGCCCGATGCAAAACAATATTGGTTTAGAATATTGGCTAGATTTTGGCATTCCACATTAGTCTCGTTCAAGAAAAATATGGCATCATCAGCAAAGAGTAGATGAGATAGTGTAGGGTAAAACCTATTTAGCTTTATTCCCTTAATGCTTCCATCTTCGAGGGCTTTTTTCATCATCCTAGTCAAAACATTTGCCATTATGATAAATAAATATGGGGAGAGTGGGTCGCCTTGTCGAATTCCTCTTGAAGGGGTGAAATATGGGGTAGGCTCCCCATTTATCTTCGCACTTGGAGACACTGTTGACACACGTTTCATAATAAGGGATACCCACCGCTCACAGAAACCCATTTTCAGCATGCAATCCCTCAAAAAGTCCCATTCGATTATGTCATAGGCTTTCTGCATATCCAGTTTCAATATCGCCTGGAACTTCTTCTTCCTTTTTGCTATTCTCAATTGATGCAAGACTTCCTGAACTATTAAAATATTGTCTTGAATTTGCCTCCCTTGAACAAAGGCGCTCTGTTCAGGTTCTATGATCTCTGGAAGCCAAACCTTTAGTCTGTTTGCCATAACTTTTGAGATAACTTTGTAGCTAACATTGCACAGACTAATAGGTCTGAATTGGCCTATATTTTCTGGGTTTTTTACTTTTGGTATCAAGGAAATATGCGTTCTATTAAGGAGAGGATCAAAGGAACCTGTTTCGAAGAAGTCATGCACTAACTTGGACCAAATCCTGCTAAACGGTCTCCCAAGATTGTTGATAAAAAAGCCCATTTAGTCCATCAGGCCCCGGAGCCTTTAAAGAACCCAGCTGAAAAATCGCCTTTTTCACCTCTTCAATTGTGACGTTTGCCATCAGATTTTCATTTATTTCTTCCCTTACTGATTTGGAAAACTAGTTTAGTATTGGTTGATAGTTCCTAGGGCCCACCGAATTGTATAAGTTTCGGTAGAAAGACCCTATGTGTTGTTTAAGTGCCGCCGGGTCCCTGCACCAACTGTGATCTTCCATTTGCAGCATTGTGATTCTGTTTTTTTGTCTTCTTTGTACCGTGGTGGCATGGAAGAACTTCGTATATTTATCTCCCCATTGTAGCCAGTTGATGCGTGCTCTCATCCCCCAATATTTTTCCTCTTGTTTCCAAAGTTTTTCTATCTCATCAATAACACGATGTGCATCCTGCTTGCTGAAATTTACAGAGTTCTTGTTTGTTATCTCTGTTAATTCTCTGTTAAGCTCCTTAATACGACGTGGCGCATTGGCGAATTTTTCCTTACTCCACTTAACAAGCTCCATAGAGATATGGTTTACCTTCTTTGAGAAACTTGTCTGGCTTAGTGGCGTTTTGTTCCATGTTCTCTGTATAATCTCTCCACACTCTGGATCTTCTGACCAGTAGGCTTCAAATCTGAAATCTCTCTGTTTTCTCTTGTTTTCAGGATGCAACACCAAGAGGAGAGGGCTATGGTCTGAGCCGATTGCTGGTAGAGCCTGTACTTCAGCAGCAGGGAAGGTAATTCTCCATTCCATTGTACATAAGACTCGATCTAAACGTTTTTTAACATGGGCCTCCCCTCTCTGTTATTGGACCAAGTGTAGGCACAACCTTTACTGTCCATATCCATTGGGGAACACTCATTTAAGAAATCTCGAAATGCTGCAATTCTATGGTTATCAGCCTCTCTTTTCCCCACTTTCTCCCAAACGTATAAAATCTCATTAAAGTCTCCCATGCATATCCACGGTAAAATATTTGATGACTGGGACTCCTTTAACTTTTGCCATAGTTTTAATCTCTCCCCAAAGTGCGTCGATGCATGGAGGAAAGTTATCCTCATTTGATAGCCACTAGCTGGATCTCTGCATTCCACGTCAATATACTCTTTAGAGTTGTCATTTACCTTTACCAACACTTCTTCAGTCCATAAAACCGCTAAGCCTCCCGTAATTCCTTTAGGATTTTCTAAGAACAGATTTTGGAAGTTCAATCTCATTTTTATACCCTCCACCATTGTTGCGTTGTTCTTTGTTTCCATTAAAAAGGCTAGGTTGGGCCTTTCAAGAGCCACAAGGGCTCTTAGCTCCTGGAATGTCAGGGGGTTGCCCAGCCCCTGACAATTCCAGCTTATGATTTTCATGTCGTCGTCGGTGGCTTATTAGGGCTAGCCACCACAGCCCACTCGTTGCCATCTTTAATCAACTGGATTGGGGTCTCCAAGAGCTCCGTATCATCAATCATAAAGGGATTTTGTTCTGCTATACATTTCTGTTTTTTTGCCTTCTGCACTTTCATGCTTTTTTTGCTGCTTTTCCCCACCCTCGATAGGATCGGCTTGTTTGCTTCGAAACATATAATCTGTTTGCCATGATCTGTGGTTTTCAGTGTTGTGTCTGCTGATTTTTCTAGTGGTTCCCCCACTTCAGAGTGTTCTGCTCTCTTCTTGTTACGATTTGGGGCTGCTGTGTTTTCAGTTACAGCTCCGGCCACTTGGTTCATTTCATAAGTTATAGGAGGGACTTCTAGTGCCGTTTCTTCCACAGTAAACTCATCTTCTAATTTTCCATAGAATGCATTCCAGTAGGGGCTGTGATCTCGCACTTCCGCCTTCAGCCATGGTCCATATTTGCCAACTTTGTTTTCAGCCCATGCAGTTTGTTCATATGGGATTTCTTCACAATTTGTAGCATAGTGGCCAATTTTTCCACACGAATAGCAATAGTGGGGCAATCGTTCATATTTGAATTCCACCCATAGCTTCTTGTTCCTGATATCCAGAATAGCCCCTGCTTTTAGAGGAGCTGATAGGTCCACTTCCACTCGTACTCTTCCACTTTTCTGTAGTCCACTTCCCTTAGAGTCAACCTGAATCTCCAGAACTTTGCCCACCTTTTTTGCTAGATCATTAAAGACATCTTCTAATAACCACCCAGGGGGAATCCCTCCAATGCGCACCCAAAAGGCGCAGCAAGTATAATCATAACAGTGCTCTGGGATGTCAGGTTCGCATTGTTTGAGTACTAGTAGGTTACTGGTAAAGGACCATGGCCCTGACTTCAATACTCTCTCTTTTTCCTCCTCCGACTGAAAAAGGAAAGAGAACAAACCTAGTTCCTTTTGTGTGCATATCACTGAGTCTACTCTCCACGCTTTCTTCATGGTTTGACATAACGCTGGGAAGTTGACATTAGGTTTGGAATATAGCTTTCCAAAGAGGGTTTGATTACATTCTGCTCTTTTTTCAAGGGGAATATCTTTAATCACTTCCACTATATCATTCTCCGACCACAAATGACCCAGGCTTTTACATAAAGCTGCCAGACGCAATTCATTCTCTTCTACACCTTCCATTTTCCAGATCTACAGGTAATGATTTTGACTGGGTTTAATTTACTAGATATTTTTGTGACAGATTAAAGGGAGCTCTGTGGTTGAAATTGCAGGTTTGACAAAGAACTGTGGTATTTCACCCTCGATGCAGCCTATTATCTCAGCAAGGAGAGAAACAGAGATTCAGTGTAACACTCCGTAAGAAGCAGAATCCCAAAAACCGTTCAAAACAGGGCGAGCTCCATTTTACGGCCGACACCCATCCCACTACGATAGAAACTTACAGACCCGAAACCCTCCATGAAGACAAATGGCAACATTCCACCGCTCAACAAGGGCAAGCTTTCATTCCACAAGACCCCGCCTACACCCATTCCACTACCGAAGATTCAGACGGATCGAGAGACTTCCATAGAAAGAAATGGCAACATCCCACCTTGTATTCGGCGAAAGCTGCAGGTCTTCAAGCCTTTATTGAAATCCCCGCAGGTGGGTGGCGTTCTGTTCCATTGCTCCGGGCTTCACGAATCTGCGATTAAAGGCAGTGTTGAGGGTTCCTGAGGATTACTTAGTGGTTCATTGATTCACTAGCAAGAATCGGGATTTTTGGTAAAGGGGAAACTCCCTGCGAGTTAGGGTTTCTACCACCATTAGGGGTGAGCAATGGTCTAGGGTTGACCCTGGACCAACCTTGGACCGGCCCAACCCTGCCGGTCCTAGTCCGGTTCCCAAGGAGACTGGGTCGGTCCTTGGCACTGTGCGGGTTGGTCCTCGGTCCTAAGAATTTTGGGTCGGTCCAACCCTGGACCAACCCTGTATATTATATTATATTATTTATAATTCTTTTATATATTCAAACCTAAATAAAATGTCTGTTATATTATATTATATTGAGATATTCTATCAATATCACTAATAGTAATTTAAATTTAAAACTTTTGTTGAGTATTAATTATGTGTCGTTTGTTTTGTTTTCAGTGTTTAGAAGTTCAGTGAATTAACAATATTTGAAGTTATATATTCATGGTTTATATTAAGTATTTTGAACTTTTTATGATTTAATTGTATTTTACTAATAAATTTCAGCTGTACTTTGCTTTTTAATTTGTGTCAAATGGTAGAAGTTTTTGAAGAGTAGACTAGTACTGCAGTTCTACGATGATTTGCTAGTCAAGTGATGATTACAAAAACTTTCCATCTTGTCCCATATCTCGATGAGCAGTTAGCATGTACAAAATTTTTATTATTGTGTCATTTTAAATTTGTTAAATATATATTGGTACTTATAGTTTAGTTGCACAATGTTGCATTGCCGATAGATGTGTAATTTGAATTTGTAGGTTTGCTATTTTATGGAGTATAAAAAATAAGACGAAAAAAATTATCGATCGGTCCCGGGTTGAGCCCGGAACCGGACCGAACCCATTGGGTCGGTCCGGTCCTTGGTCCCAGCTCAATAGGGTCGGTCATCGGTCCTAAAAATTGAGGACCGACACTGTACGAGTTGGTCCTAGGGTTAGGGGGTGGCCCGGACCAACCCGGACCATGCTCACCCCTAACCACCATAGGTAGGGGAGAGCTCTCTAATACATAGTATGAGTCGACTATTTTGCGTACAAATGACCATATAGAAGCTTTGGGGATTTTCAATTTGCTTAGATTTTGTTATTTCATCATAAATACAATTAAGAAAAAGGTACGAAAAGCAAAGATACCACCTTTTTACCCTTTTTAGCTAGCAAATATATCAAAAAGCTTTGTACTCTCTTTAGACTAAAATGTTAAATAAAGATGAAATTAGTCGACTTATAGAACTAAAGAAGATGATACTTTCAGGAAGCTCTTCAACGCGTCTGGAAAATATAAGTGAATATCTGGGCCCCCAATTTTCTGCATGTGGCTGGATTGGATGAGCAAAGGGCGATTTTAAATGAGAAAATGACATAAATGATTCATGGACTTTGGTTCAATACAATGCCATTCTTGAACTAGTCCCTAGATTATAGGAATTCAATCTAACAGAATTTATTGATATGACTTTCAATCCGTTAAAGTTTGAACGGTGAACAACAAAAAAAGTTTCACATGGAGTATCCAAGTAAGATATTCACAAGTCATGATACCTTCCTCATGCATCTCAGCTCATGGATTGATGCTCGTTCCATTCTCTATATTCTCTTTTGACTTTGATAGGCTTCGCATGGCCTTGCTATCATGTGAGGGTTTGGGTGATTTGGCCAGCTAATGAAAGCCATTTGTTTGCCCAGAAGCTGTCCGACCGGACCAGGGTCCGATCTTTTTCGGATCTTTTCGCCCTTGTAGTGGCACTCTTCAGTCCGTTAAACCAACTCCAACCAAGAGTTGGCCCTTTACCAAAGACGAGATTACACAACTTCAACGTACAGCGCTGCCCATTAAAGGTAGCGGACAGCAACGTTGACGGATTAAGTCATAACATCTGAACATCAAACCCCGGCCAAGCCCCACCCCAGCAGTAATGATGCGGCTTAGGTCAACTAACACAAAGAAATAAAAGGATATATATGTTGATTCATCATTTTTATAAATTTAACTTACCTTATAATAATCCACGTCATCAACAAAGCGTCCAATTTATTATTTGAGCAAACATGATGATTCCATTGACCAGTTACTAATAGTTAGAGGACTATCAAACAAATTTAAATTCTAGAAACGATATGGCATATTGGACTAAAATTGAAAGATTACTTGTGTCATTTTCCAATTTCAAAAGGGCAAGTGGAGGACGATTCAAATAGGCATGATAGAGATTAGCATTATTCCACAAGTTTTGCGTCCCTTTCTTTTAGTCATGAATTCACTATTCACAGCACTTTCAACGACATGTTTGTTCTGAAGCTCAATGCAAAGCTTCGGGTTGATTTTGGGTTTTGGCTGCGTATCCTTTTTTCTTGATATGAACGCCTCGATCTAGTCTTTTTCCCCTTTTCTGGGTGAACAATTTCGAAGAGCCCATCACGCGAGGAAGCTAACAGACACTGTTCTAGATGTCAAGCATGTCAACCAACGTGCTCTTGGGTTCTCCATTTTCCAGAAGAAGTGATAGTAGTTGACCAATATGTACGTGTGCGTCTTTATTTTTTGAGGCATATAAGAATTGCAATTGCTCATGAGTGACGTTGAAATGCATGTTTCATTGGTAATGTATATCTGTGCATCATTTCCAAAATCCTCCCACAAATCGTTGCACCTTCTAAGGCGTCCACTCAAATATAGGGGCAGCAATAATGTGACAATCAAGCCAATGTGTGATATTTGCATAATGACTGCGCACGCCTGCAATTGGAAAATCTGGAAAATGGAGTATTGCAAACATGCAGTAACTTCAGACGGCTCGTACAGGTTATTATGTTGTCGGATTTCAAATGCTGTTTTCCCCGCAGTACTAGGCACGATATGTACCGGGTTCTGTGAATTTTCTGGAATTTTCGGGAATATTGCAATTTTTGTTAATTACTCGAATACTATGAACTTCTGGAAAAAAGAATAGCATTCTTGGAAAATTGTTTTTTTTTTTTTTTGGTGAACGGTAAATGTATTAAGCTAAGCCAATAAGTACAAGCAACGGCACCGGCTTACACTCAATACGAATAGAGCATATTGAGTGGAAGGGTGCCGAAATAAAAGAAAAGCCAACAAGGCAAAAGCTAGAAGGCACAAACAGCACAAAGGCGGCCTCCTCCTAAAGAACCAAAACAGAAGAAGGCAACCAGCCAGCCAAACAATGGCAATCCAAGCCCAAAACCCAACACAAAAACGTTAGAGCCCAAAAACGGCAACCAAGAACAAGGCAGGATGCATCCAGAGGAAGAGAAGAATCCCATAAAGCAAACACTCTACAATAGGACTCCTAAGGAACCACCGAGGATGAATGAAAAATGCAAGGGTCAATCCCCCAACTACGTTGAATTCTTCTGTTTCTTGGATTGTCTTCCACATTTGTAAAAGTCAAGGCATTATCCTTGACCACCTTAATGAGGTGATTCTTCAAGACCAGGACCATGAATGTAAGGTTCCTAAAAAGGATGTCATTCCTGTATTTCCAAATAAGATGGCACAATGCTCCAAAAGAAAATCGAGCAATGGAGTGATAGAAGTCCTTTCCGGGTAAAAATTTCAAAGCCCAGTGAAGGTTGTCGGCCCAACTGCTATTACGCCACGAAAGGTTGCATCGAGCCGCCCAAAGAAATGCACAACTGGCAGTAATGCTACAATCAAAAAATAGATGATCAATCGAATCTGGCGTCAATTTGCAAAAAGCACAAACCGCATCACCAATCCTGCCATAAGATAAAAGGAGGGCCTGGGTGGGGAGCCGATTCTTGGTGATAAGCCAGAGATTGAACTGATATCTTGGGGTAATAGCATTATTCCATATCAAAGAAGCCCACTTGACTCGAGGTTTCTTCGTCCTAATTAGGTGCCATGCCAATGCCACCGAAAATAAATCGGAAGTACTTCCTACCCAAGTAAAGCGATCCGGTACTTGTGATAAAAAAGGAAGAGGCTGCTCCCAAGACTCTAGTACTACTCGAATGGACTGACCAGCTGGCGAGAAAAGATCCTCCACCGTAGCGAGCCTGGGTAAACCAGAACTATAGATCAAAGAGTCCGAAAATAAAAGGTTGAGGGGGCCTCTCGAGTGCCAATTGTCAAACCAGAAGGACACAGAACGGCCATCCCCTATGCTCCAGCGAAAAGAACGCCGAAACTCCGTCCTAAGATGGAGGATTCTCTTCCACGCCCAAGAGCAAGAGGTGGGTTGTTTAACCATCCAAAAACTCTTCCTTTTCAGAAATGTCGAATGGATCCACCTACACCACAAGGATTCTTTGTCCGTAAACAAGATCCAAATGTGTTTCAACATAGCCGCTTTATTGTAATCCCTCAGCCGACGAATCCCTAAACCACCTTCCTCCTTCGGAAGGCAAACATCATCCCAGGAGACCTTGGCACCACCCCTCCCTAGTCCAGGGCCCTTCCAGAGGAACTGTCTCAAGATTTGCTCAATGCGATCCAGCACAGCAACAGGGATAGTAAAAATACTCACCCAATAGGCTTGGATTGCATGCAGAACTGACCTAATAAGCTGAAGATGACCAGCAAAGGAGAGGAAATGCTGAGTCCATGATTAAACCTTGTTGGTTATACGATCAACCAGGGAGACACAATCCGCCTTTCCGAGCCGGGAGGAGATAATAGGAACTCCTAAGTACCGCACTGGCAGAGTCCCCTCAATGAAGCCAAGAGTAAGGATGATCTCTCTACGCAGATCTTCCATCCCTCCAGCAAGAAAGACCTCACTCTTATTTGAATTGGGCCTGAGACCGCTCCATGCAGAGAAGGTATATAAACCATCCTTCAAGAGAGATATAGAAGGCAAGTCGGCACTGCAAAATAGGAAAACATCATCCGCAAAAAAGAGGTGGGAGAGACCCAAAGTTTTGCATCTCCAGAAGAATTTGAACCCCGATTCCCTGGCCTGCGCACTTAGGATCCCAGAAAATACTTCCATAACCAAGGTGAACAGGTAGGGGGATATCGAATCCCCTTGGCGAAGGCCCCTGTCACTAAAGAAGAACCCATGAAGCTCTCCATTTAAGGAGATTGAAAACTTGGGAGTACGAACACAAACCATGATAATCCGAATAAAATGATCCGGGAAACCAAAAGCATGAAGGACCAACTCAAGAAAGTCCCAGTCTACCGTGTCATAAGCTTTCCGAAAGTCCACCTTCACCGCACACTTGGGCTTGTATGGATCAAGATGGAAGCCAGCAAATAACTCCTGAGCAAGAAGTATATTATCTCTAATATGCCTACCTTTAACAAAAGCATTTTGATACGGACTAATAATATCATTAAGGACTGCAGCAATCCGGTTAGCTAAGACTTTGGTAATGCACTTGTATAAGGTGTTGCAACAGGCAATAGGCCTGTAATCATTGATTGACGTCACATTTGGAACTTTCGGGATCAGCACCAGAATAGTATTATTAATTTCCCTAAGAAGTCTCCCTGTGGTAAGAAAATCCTTGACTGCTTCGGTGAGCAAAGGTCCTACCAACTCCCAGTTATGCTTAAAGAACTCGACACCAAAACCATCTGGCCCTAGAGCCTTCCCGTGAGGCAGGGAGAACAAAGTGTCATGATCTGATCATCCTTGAGAGGGCATCGTATGACCTCCCGAATATCCCGCAAGGAGGGGCTGGAAGACAAGGGTTCCGGTCCTAAGAGCTGCTGAAAATGAGAGACAAAAGTCTGCTGCACTAAACTCGGCTCAGAGATAATATTCCCAGAAGTGTCCATAACAGAAAGAATCCTGTTTTTTAGTTGTCTCCTATTAACGGAATAGTGAAAGAATTTGGTATTTCGATCACCTTCCCTGAGCCACCTGATCCTGGACTTCTGCCTAAAGAAAGACTCTTCCTGGCTCCTTAACTCCAAAAAAGTCCTCCGATGAGTCTTCTCCAAATCAGCAAGAAGTTCACTAGATGGATCATGCTGCAGGCCAATCTGGGCTAGCCTAAGAGCACTTCTCGCTGCTGTAACCCTCTCCGAGATATTAGAAAAAGACTCTCTATTAAGCTGTTTCAAACGGCTCTTAAGAATCTTCATTTTACTCACTAGCCTAAACATAGGGACACCAACACACGGGGTCTCCCAAACTTGTGAGACAATGCTGTGGTAAGATGGGTGTTTGGACCAGAAGTCAAAAAACTTAAATGGTTTTCTTGAAAACATCAGCCGCATCACTCTAACCACCATAGGTGTGTGATCGGAAATACCTGGCGCAAGGAAAGAAGCTTCCAAATAAGAGAAATCCTGGCTCAATTTGGCATTTACAAGCACTCGATCGATTTTCCTAGCCTTGCGGTTAGCCCCGGAGGAAGTAGACCAAGTAAAGCGAAAGCCAATATACCGAAGATCTTCTAGCTCAGATTGAAACAAACATTGATTGAAGTCATCAAAACTAGGAATCCAGGTGTTAGAACCCCCAATCCGATCAGAAGGATCTTTGATGCGGATCCTCGGAACACAGCACTCCACTGTACTAGGTCTACCCATAGAGGCCTACGAGCTACAAAAGTATGCTCAGCATATACCATAGAGACACGGCAACAAATGTCAATCGTAAGAAATCTCAGCCTACCATGTATCACCTAACTATTGGAAGAAATCACTTCAAAGGTCACCAAAGAAGGGTTCCAACCAATCCAAATTCTACCCCTATGAGAGAATTCATAATTGGCCACCCAATTCCAACCAGAGACCAGTCTATCAGAAATGGAACCGAAGAGAGTATCGGGAACTTTGGTTTCCAACAAACCAACCAGACAAAGCTTTTTAGTAGATATAAGGTTTCTAACCTCAGCTTGCCTAAGAGGATCCATAAGACCCCTCACATTCCAAAAATCATAAATCATAAATAAAATATATAAAATATATAATTAGATATAAAGAAGCAGCCGAGCTGAAAGAGGAGCGGAGGCCTACCTCCGCTTATGCGACTTCTTCCGCCGGTTGGCCACCGGAACCTCCGAAGCTTTAGATGAAGGGGGAGCTGGATCAAGGGTAGCAAGCTTCTCCTGGATAGTCTCCACCTTCCTTGAAGAGGGAGGGGCTCTTGGGGAAGGCGGAAGCGAGAGCAAATCATCCTCGGAGTAGTTATCCGAGACTTCCAATTCTCTAGCAGCCCCAAGCAAACCAAAGTTAGAGGCTTCGGCTTGATCCAACACCTCCTCAGGAGGAGCGGGAGTCTCCGGAACCGAGTTGGGGTCCTCCTCAATAGGGCTAGGAGGGTGGGATACCAACTTCGACCCCCCGACACTCCTCAACGCCTTGCGTGCTGTGGTAGGAGGCATATCCTTCTCCGAGGTGGACTCCTTGAGGGGAGGCGGGCTTCCCCTTTCGGAGGAGGAGGGCAAACCGGAAGAGGAGCCTTCCTTCAGTGCCTTTTTCTTCTTCCCC
The DNA here is from genome assembly GCA_016097485.1 of Eucalyptus sideroxylon x Eucalyptus melliodora. NCBI lineage: Eukaryota > Viridiplantae > Streptophyta > Magnoliopsida > Myrtales > Myrtaceae > Eucalyptus > Eucalyptus sideroxylon x Eucalyptus melliodora. The sequence goes on along the minus strand of CM027831.1, from coordinate 22,188,303 downwards.
TTCACCTCATACCAGCGAAGTTGCGGCTCCTCAAGGTTACCCTCAACAACCGGGGCAGGTTCGGTGGAGGGCTGGAGGGCAAGTTCGGACGTTTGTACAGGGGCAGCAGGTTCGATGGAGGGACGAGGCAGTCTCCCCGCTTCTTCTTCGACCGCCACAACAGTTGGAGTCTCGCATCTATGCCCGAATGTACCACAGGAGGGGCATTCAGCAGGTTTCCATTCAAAATCAATTGCAATCGAGTGTGTAACCCCATTCAAAACAACATCCACGAAGGAACACCTTGGTTGATTTGCATAGATCTCAACACAAACCCTCGCAAAAGAGAGCATCTTCCCTTGCTCCGTGCGTTGGTCAACATAGAGAGGTTTACCAATGGCACTAGCAATTCCCCCAATAGCTGGAGCCGACCATAGATCAAGCGGAAGGTTTTTCAACCTAATCCAAACTGGAACGGCGGTTTGCTTATCCTTCTTTAAGTCCAAGAGGGGTTGCCATTGTTGCAAAATGAGGGGAACCCTTGCAACCGTGAGAGGTCAACCTTCAAGGATCTTTCTTCGGAACTCCGGGTCCGGGATGTGGAAGAAAAAGAATCCTTGATTATCCGCCATAACCTCCACTAGCTTCGAGCCCCATGTTCGCATCAAGGCTTGTTCAGTGAGTTTGAAGGGAAGGTTTTTCCCAACATAATAGCCAATAAGGCATTCATGCCACTTCGGATCAAAAGCCTCCAATACTTCCTCCGCAAGGTGAACAACGGGCTTATTGTCCACAAAAGAGGGGGGAGAGTAGGCAAGGTCGTAACCTTTGGAAGCGAGCTTTGCCACATTGGCCCAAGTGCGAGTGGGGGATACCTTTTGATTCCCAAGATCATGAACAGGTCCATTGGGTCTCCTGGAAAAGGACCGAGCGCGGCTTTGCCCTCTAGAATGACCAGCACAGGGAGGGGCCATAGCAGGCCCTTGGCACTTGCCCATTCGATATGCTTGGTCAACCTTAGAAGGGTCGGATAGAGCAGGGACAGAGGGGTTCCGGCCCTAAGATGATGCCGCAGAAGGCTAAGCCTCGCGAGACATACCAGCCACGCCAACCGTGGTTGAGGCCATTTCACAAATGCCTTCAATGCAGTCCATGATCACAACAAAAGGCCATGTAGAGCAGAATGGAGTACCTAGGAGACTTCAGCGGCACCAAGGAGAGAGAGAAGCTGGTTGCTCCTGATCTGAGAAGCCCAATAGACCGTTGAGCAGGCCGCACCAGCTAGCTCGCCAATCTTCGAAGCCTCTACCCCCCAAGAAGCCCACGGTCTTGCGGACTGAGAGAGGAGGAATGGCTTGGAGGAACCGTGAAGGAGCTGTAGGCGACTCTACCCTCCAATGCACGGGCCCAGGAACCAGCCGAGACTCCCGCTCCACGCAGCAAGCAAACCAGACAAGCTACTTGCGCACGCCACCTAGGGATTGCGAGATCTGGAGCTGTAGGCGAAACTAGACAAATCCGTTCGGTGGAGATGAGGAGGCAGGTGAGAGGAGCCTACCCTCCAAATTTCAGCCAAACCGAACGGCTAGATCTCCGGAAATGAGCTGCACACCAGCCGGATGAACAGTACCCGCGAGAACCCCGTAGAGAGGAACCGCGTGAACATTACCCGAGAGAGGACGAAATTGACTCTTATTTGTTATTCTTGGAAAAATGTTTGCTCTCAAAAGATGGGAAATTGTATATTTATATGATTTTCACAGAAAATATTAGGTTTTAACTTTGGCTTATGAAGTATTAAAACTGAAAGGACATGCCTATGTAGAAATAACAAAAATTAAATTAGATTCTGGAAAGTTATGTTTCGCATGTGGTAAAAATTATTATCTCCACTTTATTGTTTCATTAGCTATCATGAAATTTATTGAAAAATGAGTTTTGGAAGTTCTGGTGTTAGTTTGGAAAACAATTTAAGTGCTAAGAATTTGGGAAATTCAATTTTGGCTGATTTCACGAGAAAATTTATTTCCTGATATTCTGGAAATTTTATGGTATCTTGCTAACTTATAAATATTTTTGAGCTATGTCAATTTGAGCCGGGCCCATGGACCTAAGACCAAATCTCTGATGATGGGCTTGAATCATGTCTAGGATCCTTCGTCGTTTAAATCCGTATAACATGTCTTTGTTAGTTACCAAGATGAGTGACGTTTACGACTTTATTTTTTTGTAAAATTTGCGTAACATTGTTACTAAAAGGAAAATCTTATGTCATGGCATGGCACATATTTTGAGAAAGAATGAAAAATTTAGCCTTTTTTGAGGCATTCTATTTTATAAAGTTGGCTCAAGCATTGGATGGATTTTCAAGTCCGTTATTTTATACGTTGAAATCATTATGTGAGCCAATTATTCTGAATCATATATTAGCATGTTGGATATGACTTATGGATATTGGATTGATTCTCAAGGTCGACCAACATATTGGGATGTGATAGATGTTCCTATGTCAGTTTTGTTCTAGAGCTCAATTACAATCAATGTGATTTTGGGACTCAACTATAGCCGATGTGATTCCTTGCTTTAGTCACATAGCCGCCTTTTGAGTGGAAGTGCCTTTGTAGCCTAGATCGTGCTCGGCTAGATAGGTTTTTACTCTTACTTACGGGTCGAATATAGAAAGAGCTAGAGTCCTACTGTTCAAAAGCTCAAGGGCTTTTGTTCCACCGGAGAGAGTATATTGTCACACATTAAATCAATCATTTAAAGGAAGGGAGTTGGCGGGAAAGGTCAGTGAGTTGAGAAGTAGCTTAGCGTTCAACCATTACCTCAGGAAGTAAGGGCGTAGTAATCCCCAACCTAGGCAATGGAATGTTTATAGATAGAAAGAGAGTGGGATTGCATCCTTAGGAAAACTGGCGAAGCGTGAACATAGTGTTCTGGCATGAGAAATGAGCTTGACATCTATTGACATCTAAACTTTCGCTTGAATCCAACTTACACGTGAAAGGGGTGTTGAAGTATAATCTCACATTGCTTGATAATGGGTTTTATATGCACTAAAGCATTTCATATTTAAACTGTGTCTTCTCATTAATATAGATAAATTCATTTAAATGCATTTAGATATTTTCCGCATCTTGCATTAGAAGCTTATGTAATTTTCAAAATTGACTTTGCATCCTTGGACTTAAGCGTGTTTATCCTCAAACCGTTCAAAGGGTCATGTACTGGGGCGTTGTATATTTGTAACAAAGCCTTATTTACTTGTAGCCCAAAACGGCTCAAATTACTATCTTCTCCTTTTTCTTTACTGGTCAATTTAGTCATTGCTTTACATACATTATTTGTATTTGGTACCTTTTAAATATGTTTGATCTACTACCTAAGTGCATGGACATGTAGATGCATGTTAGGAAATAAAAATCAGTCATGCTTGTGTGAAAAATCTTCCTTAAAAGAGAAAAGATACCAACCTACGGGACCAAGTCCCTAAAGCCAATACCCTGGTTCAGTGTTGGGCTCCTAACTAGCCTAAGAAAGACTGATATAATCATGAAGGAATGAGAGAAATCTAGTTAGAATCGGTAGGATGAGGGGGAGTCCATAGGAAGCGTAGGTAACCTCGAGAAAGAATTATTTACACCCGCTTAACAATTGGTCGATTCCAATTAGGCTTATCTCGGGAGGGTTGTGACAAAATTTATAATCATTTATAATATTCAGGTGACTAGTGACAGTGGCATTACATACTAGCTTAAGTGTGATTTTGACAACTGCATGATTATTATAAAATTGCATCATTCATTGCTTGATCTCGTAGAAGTGATCGTAGTCGCTCGTGGATTTGCTCGCCCCATTTTATCACCATTTCAGCTTTCAAAATTAGAGAAGAATGATGACTCTATGAAAAGGTCCAACATTTCATACATTTTTGTAAAATGATTCATACTGATTAAAGGCTTTATCTTTCATTTGATGAAACTGTGGCCGATCATTCTCTAAATGCTGATATATATTTGGGGTGTGACAAATACCTTCACTAAATTTGCGACTGCTGGCTCTTCGTACTACCGTTAACTCAATTCGGATTAGTTAACTTATAAGTATACTTGGAATCCACGTATCCGCTAGTAGTTTTCCACTTATATAAATAGGGTTATGAGATAATAAAAGGGGAAACCTCAATCTTCAATCATAAAAGCGCATGCTAAAGCCAAAATACCAGAAGAATTTCTATTTGTATATTTGGTTGGCAGTTTTTTCTATTATAAAATCTGTAGATATTGCATGAACGGAGTACAGTAGAAGATTCATACAGGTACATTTTCTCCGGCTCTTTTCTAGAAGAATATATCTAGTTAAGTTTACATACTCGAAGAGGTACATAAATTACTCAAATATTCAATCATATTCTGCTACTTGCTACAAAGCAATGTCCTCATTTCTCAAAAAAGAAAGAGCAATCAGCAAAAGCCACACAAATGTTCAGTAAGAAAGTTAACCATGTAGGAAAGTCAACTGTTTCCTGTTAAGTAAGGAGAAAGTTAAAAAGAATAGCCATTTTAACCTTTTCGACGCCCTCTCTTACGCATTATAATCATATCCATGTGGAAGAATATTCTGCTCATGCGAATTTCTAAGCGTCTTGGTTTTAAGATTCAATTAGGATTTAAAACCATCATACGGGTCGAAATAGGAAGAATTGAAACCATCAAGCACGTTACAGATGGAATTTGTACATATCCAGCAAGAAGTCAAGGTCTTTATCGAGTGAGGTAATTCGAGAGTGAAGTCAAAGTCTTTGGAGGTTTTGTGCGTTGATTTTGCGACCATCAGATCATAATTTACAATAGAATGAGTCAAGATCTTTTGGAGTTTCGTGTACGGTGGTTGTTGGATTAGTAGGCGTTGCAAATTGTTCTGGGAAGTCATGGCCTCTATGGACCTTTTGTGGTGATTTTTTGCCCTAAAAATTTCTGACTTGTCCCGAGGGAAGGGTCATGGAACAGTTTTCCAGCCGTCTCTTCTTTTGACTAACAAGCCTTGAACTTATAATGCAGTGTAAAAAATGGCAAATGAAAAAGGAAAATATATCCAAATTTTAAGGAGATGATGTGTGGAAAAGCTAGAGATTGTCCATGCACAACGAAGCTCCTCATTTTACGTCACACTCCTAATCCTCAACCTCCCTGTCAAATGCTTGCATTTGGCCACATACAACACCCATTATGAGTGCTACAATCACAAAGTCTGAGCAAAAAGATAGTTACTGTCCTTCATTTTTCCTCCCTACTGTCATAAACTATGACCAGGAGAATGACAGAAACTAAATAGCCAAGATTTTTATACATGCCTCATTGTTCATTACCAACCTCCAAAAATAATAATAATAATAATAATAATAATAATAATAATTCATCAAAATTAGATACACTAATGCCTCTTCTAGCTTCCTTTTCCCTTTTCACAGTGATTTTAGCCATAATTCCACAAGGTCCAATTCCTGCTTGTGCCTTCACACTAGAAGTACAAGCCTTTCTCAAATGGAAATCCAGCCTTCAAAACCAAAACCAATCCACCTCTTCTCTATCTACATGGACTCTCCCTCCTCAAAATGCCACCAACTACAATGTGATAGTGGCCAACCCATGCGATTGGCATGACATTTTGTGTACCAAGCCAAAAGCGTGATTGGAATCACTCTTACAAGATCAAACATCAGAGGTACACTGTTACGACTCGAACCCTCGAGCACTTGAACCTCCCTCCATGGTTATTTAGTTGGGACATCCCAAGACGCATCGCCGATCCCTTATTTTCATATTTCGATTAAACACAAGCAGGATGTGCATAATAACTTCCAACAAATTAAATATAATGGGATAGCAAGGAAAATACAATAACATCAAACCAAACACTTCTTTTATATATTTACTATTAATCTTAGGAAGTTTAGTAATTACAAGCTCATCCCAAAAAGGGCGACTTCCTACGCAGCCAACAAAAAATAGCAGAGGTTTAAGGTTAACTTAAGCTTCTCTAACGTCAGGGCCAACCGTGGTATCCGAATGGAGTCTTAGGGTCAGACTCTTCATTGGGGTTGGTCTTCAGATCCTCCATGGCACCATTAGAAGTGTCGATATCCATGGGGTCCCAAATTTGCTCCTTGGGATCCCTTCCAAGTGGTGCATCAAACTTGCACATCAGGCCAAAATGTTCCTGTCCGACCTAGATAAACCAAGCTTTAAACCTATGAGCCACCCAATTGGCCAACTCTTCATCTACTTGGATGGTCATAACAAAAAGTCCATAAACATGATTTGTCCTCGGGATAAGGCACAGAGTCACAACAGTGTCCTGTTCTATAGGGACCCCAAAGCGAATGTGACAGTTCTCCATATTACGGGCCTAAAAACAATAAATAACAACAGGTGAGTTAGTAAGTCAACAACTTAAGCCTCGATTAGGACATGAATTCATCTCGAATGCAGCCTAAACATGCAGCCTTATATATTCTTACCTCTCTTGGCACACCCCTACATATTATTAACTATCATAGGCTAAAAGCAATACAACACATATAATGTATAATTAGAACACATCTCATACTTTTCCATGCACAATGCATTTACGTTTATTCTAATTATCATGACCACTCGTGCCACTACCAACACAAGAGTTTGTAGTCTTTCGGCATGACTAAACATTGTCTTGCCCTATTAGGCACGGTGTCGTCTTGGACTCCTGCCATAGACACCATTCCACAAAGAGTATTGATCCAACCTGAACCATGACTTAGAATCCAGACCTCCGTTGGATATTAGATAAAATCGGGCATCATTCCCAAACTTCCATTGGGTGACGGGTTTCTTTAAGTGACCACTTGAGCACACCATACACTTATACCAATTTCATTTCTCATCAATTAGCCAATGCAAACATGTTTTGTGATCATATGACAAACTACGGCAAATTTCCCGCGTAAAAATGCAATAAAATAATCCCACGCAATCACGTACATATAATCAACTTGTCAAACTTTGTATGCTTTCATTTTAAAACCTGCACATTGAGCCAAGACAGTCGTAACAAAAAGCTTAGAAACATGATCCGTCATTGGGATAGGGTATGGAGTCACAATAGTGTCCTGGTCCATTGGGACCTCAAACCAAACGTGATGGTTCACCATACTACGGGCCTGAAAATGATAAACAACAATAGATGAGATACAATTTTAGTAAGTCAATAACCTAAGTGTCATGCCCCAAATCCAGGGCACGCACACATCCCTCGGTGGTCGATTAAAAATGCGACTTCCCAGGACCCGTCGCCAACCCATTCTTTTTATCTTTCAATTAAGCACATGTGGAAGCAAATTAAATATAACACCCGGCCAATAAACAAACAATAGGGATAGTCAATCAAAACAAAAGTTGCCGAAAACAACTTATTCACTTATCAACTGTTAACCCTAGGAAGTTTAATACTTACAAGCCTTCCTACGGCAACTTCCTATCGACCTTCTCAAAAACCTTCAGGGACTAGGGTCAACCTAAACTTCACTAACAACAGGGCTAGGCAAAAAGTGTCGCATCTCGCGCCCACCAAATCCGCATTCAGTAGATCTCCATGCTACGGCCCTGAAAAAGTTTAGGTGAGATAAATCTTAGTGAGTCAAAACCTTAAGCCCCGATTAGGACGCAAATTCACCTTGAAGGCGGTCCTAAACACGCACCATATAAAACTTGCCTCGCCTCGACGCGTCCTTGCACGTTAGCTCATCACATATGCTATTATCAATACATCAAGCGTAATTTAATAACCAGAACACATTATTTCAATCACATGGGTCATGATTATAAGGTAAAACCATTATGACACGTTCTATACTATGCCATACAATTTTGCCCCATAATCAAGCGCAACTATCACAACCACTCGGGCGTGTTCCAGTTATTACGACCCATCGGCTACGGCCAACTTAAAAGTCGGTGGTCATTCGATGTAACTAGGCATCGTCCCCCCCCCATCAGGCACGGCATCATCCCGCTTATTCATACGCATTAGGATGGCATTCCAATAAGGAGCATCGGTTTGACCTTTATCGCAACTCGGCATCCGTTGACGTGGGGCATCCGAATTTAATCAGGCATCGCCCCACATATTCATACACATCATGATGGGTTCATTACCCCGCATATTCATATGCATCAGGGTATTTAGGTGATCACATGTCACGCCCTGAACCTCGAGCGTGCGCACATCCCTCGGTGGTCGATAAAAATGCGACGTCTCAGGATGCGTCGCCAACCCAATCGATTATGCATATGTGAAAGCGAATTAACTAATCCTCTGACAACAACAAACACAAGATAGAAAAACATGACAACCATATAAAACAAACCACACTTTTATAAATAAACTAGTTTATACATAGAGGCCAACTCTAAGATCTATGTACAGGAGGTCTATCTCCAAAAAAAACTATTAAGTCACCCATGTTCCTGACCCTTCTGCCTCAAGCTCCGGGATCTTCACACTAGGGACTTGAAAATGGTAACCTACGACAGGATGCGATATAAATCTCAGTGAGTTCACACCCTAAACCCCGATTAGGAAGATAATATGCCTAGAGGCAGTTTAATCACACATCACATAAAACTCACCTCGCCTCGCCTCAGTTCCTTCTTGCACATCAATCTAGTTCATATAACATATGCATATAATAAATGCACACATCAATTGAAACGTCTCATTCATATCTCAAACAATTATAGGGGTCTCGATTATAAGGCCAAATCGTTATGATACGTCCCATACCGTGCCACACAATTTTGTCCCATAATTAGGCACATTTATCTTAATCATTCACATGTTCCAATTTTAATTGCGGCCCAATGGGCACAGCCTACTCGATGTTTGGCAGCCTTTTGGCATAACTAGGTATCGTCTCACCCCATTGAGCACAGCAACGTCTATATCTAAACAGAAATCTCAAAGGAGCATCAGTCTAGAATCTACTGTGATCGGCATCCATTGTCCTAGGGCATCCCATATAGGGGCATCGTTCGGCGTAAATGCTCGTGACAGGTTCTCATAACCAACACATGACCATATAATTCCAGCCAAGGACATTGTGCTTTGCACTCAAATGCCTTAATTAAAATAACGAACTTAGCCTATTTTCTACATATTAAAAACACCCGATAAAATAATCGTGTGTGGGTACATGGTCAAATCGAGTCAGAAAAAGCGACATCATTCCTTTTAAAATCTCACTATTTGATATAGTATCTAAAAACATTTTCCGTGTCAAAACCCGACACTCGGTATTTTCTAATTAAATACCAAAATTTCATAATTTTGAAATAGTAATTAAAAATCAACAATCATCACTCAATTGCACAAATTAGCACTCAATTGCATAAACTAATTGCACCACGAAAATCAGCACGAAATTCTGGCAACCGGCTATCCCGGTGTAATTTTTGGAAAATAATAATTAATTAAATTAATAGCAAACTTAATTAAATAATGTTTGGTGATGTCCACCTTCATACCGGACCACCAATAGTGTTGATGCAGATTCTGATACATCTTTGTACTTCCTGGATGAATATTGTAACTGTTACGATGAGCTTTTGACAAGATCTCTTCCTTAAGCTCTGCATCATCTTCGAAACCTTAGTGTTACATCCTAAAAAATCTGAAAGTCAGCTTTTCTCTTTTCTATATCCTCTTGCAAAATATTATGGATCTCTGGGTCTGTCAACTGAAGCATCTTGATTCTGATCTGCACTTCCGGCTCAATTATAAGGGTGGCCATAAGATTTGAAAGGTGGCCTACCTCAAATTTGAAAACCAAATCTCGAGCTCTCTTGAGTAAAATCCACTCCTTAACCATCATCCGCGCAACTGAAGATTTCCAACTCAGCGTATATGCGACCTTATTAGCCTTTCTAGGGTGATACAAAATATCACAATCATAGTCCTTCAAGAGTTCCATCCAATAACACTGTCTCATATTCAACTCATTCTAAGAGAATAAGTACTTGAGACTTTGATGGTCTGTGAAGATTTGGAATCTTTCTCCGCACAAGTAATGCCTTCAAATCTTCAGAGAAAAGATAATTGCTGGGAGTTCTAAGTCATGTGTCGAGTAATTCAGCTCATGAGGTCTTAATTGACGGGACATGTATGCAACAACTCTGCCATGCTGCATTAACATGTAACCCAGTCATTTAAACGACACATTACTGTAGATCTCATATCCTCCAGGACCAGATGGAATAGTCACACTGGTGTGGTAGTCTGCTTCTACTTAAGCTCTTAGAAACTACGATCGCACTTGTCTATCTATACAAACTTTTCTTCTTTCTTTAGCAGTCGAGTCTACGGTGAGGCTAAAGTTGAAAACCCTTCCACAAACCGTTTGTAGTAACCTACCAATCCTAAAAAGCTTCTGATCTTTGTTACTGTCGTCGGTCTTGGCCAATTGATGACTATTTCAATCTTGGTCGAGTCCACAGATATTCCTTCACCTGAAATCATGTGACATAATAAAGCCACACAAGTTAACCAAAACTCACACTTACTGAACTTGGCGTACAGTTCATGATTCCACAGAGTCTGGAGCACTATCCTCAACTGTCTTTCACGCTCCTTTGGACTTCTCGAGTATACTAGGATATCGTTAATGAAAACAATCACAAACTGGTCCAGATACTCCTTGAATACATGATTCATCAGGTCCATAAAAATAGCTGGGGCATTCGTCAAACCAAACGGCATCACGGTGAACTCATAATAGTTGTATCGAGTGTGAAATGCCGACTTCGGTATGTCCTCATTTCTGATCCTTAGCCGATGGTACCCTGTCCTCAAGTCGATCTTATAAAATATCAACGCTCCCTACAACTGGTCAAAAAAGTCATCGATCAACGGCAGTGGATACTTGTTCTTGATCGCACTTGATTGAGTTAACGATAGTCGATGCACAGGCGTAATGAACCATCCTTCTTCTTCATGAACAGAACTGGTGCTCCCCATGGTGATGCACTGGGATGTATGAATCCTGTCACGCCCCGATCCTCGGGCACGCACACATCCGTCTCAGCTGGTCGATTCTATAATGCGATATCCCAGGACAATGTATCGCTGACCCTTTCATTTTTAAGCATATGCGGAAGCAGTTAAAATCCCCAGACAATAAAACGATGGGATAGAAAAGCAGGGCCATATTTTTCATATTGAAATTTATAACCAAACTTTTGTACATGACATCAACTAGAGAACTTCATAACTATTCACATCAATTGGAGTTCACAAAAGAAAATGAAATCTCAATCCCTTCAAGTCATACTCAAAATCTCTCTCAGTATTATCTTCTTCTTCCAAAAGTCCTTCTACTCAGGTTTCACCTCCGAGTTCTCCTTCTCAAATTCCTCCTCAGCTCCTCAACGGGGTCCTGAAATGTTTTTCCCCAAACGGGATGAGACTACGTCTCAAAGCAAGTTCTACCCCACTAAGCCCAATTAGTAAACTATTATACTATAGGCTGCCTATACACACATAGGGCAGAAGACGTACCTTGGCCTCATATCCCACCTGCAAGTCAGTACAATTCATAATAGGCACCCAAGCAATCATATCACTGATCGAAGCATCGATCAAATCGACCTAGTCGATTACACGTCAACAAGACCACTCACGGTCATTTCCACTATTCCAACCAATTTACAACATCAATTCAAGGCAATGATCAATCGACCTAGTCGATTACGTCTCAATCAACCATTCACCGATCATTCCATTCAATCAATTTATCCACAACATCAAATCAAGACAACGATCAATCGACCTAGTCGATTACATATCAACAAGACCACTTCCGGTCATTTCGACTATTCCAATTCAATTCCCAATTATGAATCACGGTCCTTATGACACAACTTAATTATAGGTGGTAATCACGGCCCCACCGAGCAATTTTCTTAGATTTAGTGGCATCACGACCCCACTCGACAACTTTTAATATGTAGTGGCATCACGGCCCCACTCGGCAATGCTATATGTAGTGGCATCACGGCCCCACTCGGCAATGTTATATGTAGTGGCATCACGGCCCCACTCGGCAATGTTATATGTAGTGGCATCACAGCCCCACGCGGCAATGTTATAAGCAGTGGCATCACGGCCCCACTCGGCAACTTTCAATATGAAGTGGCATTACCAACCAATGCCCGGTTATTCTTCAATTAATAACCAAAGATTATTCAATTTAGGAATAAATCCTAAAATCGCTGATAAATCAATTTAGCACAAAATCAAGCTCAATTAAATAAACAGACTACGCCACGACAATCAGCACGAGATTTCGGTCGTCGGCCATCTCAAACTTAATTTCCGAAAAATAATTAATTAATTAATTAATTTCGAAAATTAATTATTTAATATTAAAAATTCTGTTTAGCTCAAAATAAGGTCCAATTAAATAAACGGACTTCACCACGATCATCAGCAAAATTTTCCGATCATGGGTCATCCCAGTTGAATTTTCAGGAAATAAATAATTATTTAAGTAATTTCGAAAATTAATTAATATTAAAAATTCAATTTAGCTTAAAATAAAGTCCGATTAAATAAACGGACTTCGCCACGATCATTAGCATAATATTCCGGTTCCAAACCATCTCCCTTGAATTTTCGGAAAATAAATAATTATTTAATTTAATTCCGAAAAATAATATTTAAATGCCAAAAATCTCCCTTAGGCCCGAATCATCAAATTGAAGCCCAATTAGGGGTCGGAAAATTCCCAAGATGCTTCCAATAAATAGTAGACCACGTCTACTTGTTAATTGCGCAATCAATTTATTTAAATCGCATCACAATTGACTAATAATTGCTAATTTATTCTAATCTAACAACATAAACATAATTAATTCAAACTAAACCAACCTTAAAGCATAATTAGTCAACTAATCCTGGATTAGTGAGATTACTCACCAAATCGCGCGCAAATCGGATCAATTCGACGGCGGCGACGAGGAACGATTGTCCCCAAAGCACGGCTCGGGTTCGGGGCTGGGAAACGGCCCAAAACAGCCCACGAACAACTAGATACCCACTCCGTGGGTTTGCTGGTTCGGCCACAAAACAGCAAGAAAGAGAGAGGGTTGGGGGCGGCAAGAGGTCGGGAGAGCGGGTGGTGGCTTGGCGAGGCCGAGCAATGGCCCACGGTGGCCAAAGGTGGCCAGATCGTGGCCGGTGCTAGCCAAGAAGGAGCTGAACAGAGGCGGCACGGGAGCTGGACGACGCACGGCGGGGACGGCAAACGCGAAGGGGCGGTGGTGGAGCGCACGGCATGCGCGGGTGGTGCGGACGGCGGCCCGGCGGTGGTGCTCCGGCGCGACGGCGAGCTACTGTCTTCATTCCTATTTCTGCTCGTTCGGCACACAGAGAGGGAGAAGAAGAGAGATGTCGAGAGAGTGAGGGAATCCAGAGAGAGAGAGAGTTAGAGATAAGAGAGAGTGAGGGTTTGAAAAGTCAAAAGTAAAAGGAAAGTGGAGGAAGCAAAGTTGGAATTGGTAGCAAGGGGGGGCAATTCGCACGAGGGGGAAAAGAAAAAGAGAGGGAGATAAGGAGAAAAAAGAAAAAGAAAGAGAGAAAGAGAGAGAGAAAGGGGGAAAGGTGTTTGGCCAAATAAGGAAAGGGGAAATGAGGATAAATTCAAAAGAAAAGAATTTCCTTAAGTAGAAAATTCTTATTTCAATTTCTTTTGAATAAGCTCATATATTCCCAAAAGAATTTCATATTAGAATTCTTGATTCCCCTCTTGCATTTTTGCATCCAATATCCCTCTTGAATTTCTCTCAAATGACTCTCATTAAATCAATTGATGTCTCACTTATCAAATTGATTATTTTCTTTATCCAAGAATCCCTCGTACTCCTCAATTTTACAATCCTCGACTTCAACTGAACAAAAACGGTCCTATTTATCCAGTCAAAATTAGAACCCGAAAATCTGGATGTCACAAATCCCTTATCCAATAACTCCTACATCTACACCTTTAATTCTTTCAACTCTGACAACGCCATCCTGTAAGGAGCCTTAGAGATTGGCTCTGTCCCGGGGGCTAGCTCAATCACGAACTCAATCTCCCTTTTTAAAGGCAAACTTGGCAATTCTTTCGGAAACACGTCTAGAAACTCTTGGACTATAACGATGTCCTCAATTTTTAGCTCTTCAATTGTCGTATCCATGATAGTCGCCAAGTAACCTTGGCAACCCCCGTCTAACAAACGAGTTGCCTCAAGCGACAAGATCCAGGTAATTGAGGATCCTCCTCAACTCCCAATAAACTTGAAACTCTCACCTGTTAACGATTTAAATTGGATTACTTCATGACAACAATTCATTATAACAAAATGCTCCTTAAGCCAAGTCTTTTCATATATGACATCAAAGTTGTACATACGCAACACGTTTGGTGAGTCCTCTACCTCCTGTTGAGTGACAGCATGCACCATTCCTTGCACCGAAGGCCTGTTCCAAATATCCCACTCGGTATTCTGTGGTGCATTCCCTCTATCTTGACCCATCAGTGATGGTGGCGGCAGCTGCGATCCCATCGGCCTTCTGGGATAGTCTTTGATCACGTGGTCGTACTAGTGACACCTGTAGCAAGCTATTGTCTTTTAAAGGCACGGGGTAGACCCATGTCTTTTCCTACAGCAACGACACGCACTATTCGAGTTAGGTGCTGGCCTTCCAATCCTACTCTTCCGATTGGGTGGAATGGGATACCTTTCTTTTGACATTGGCTTCTTCCCAAATCAATCGTTATCCCTGTTATGCACAAATCGTAACTCAGACTCATCAGCTTGCTCCCAAATCACATCTCTGGGTTGGACCTCAATAGGTGTAGTAGCAATGGCGGCGACAATGGTAGCGGTAGTAGCGGCGGCTTGATCCTATGCTTGCTAGCCCAAAATGCTTCCCAAAGTCTCTAGTGCTTGAACGATCCTGTCAAACCTAGGATCGCTCGGTGCTGCTACATTTTTAGTACCGGCCTACAGCGATACTCTTACACTCGCGCTGGCATAAGCTAGCACTCTGCCTCGGGTACCAACACTTGTTGGTGTCCTACCCCAAGTAATGGATCCTATGGTCCTCTTTCTAGGCATTCTCCACTCCTAATCACTCATAGTGCAAGATCCTTACAGAACCTGCTTTCCCATTCCACACATAATTAGAAATTGAGCGATCACACCAAACAATCTACCAATCACATGCATAAGCATAAATAAAAGACATTTCTTACTAACTATCCCATAACTCATCGCACCTTATCACTCCATACTCTGACAAGCTCTGATACCACTCCGGTCGGGGATGTCACACCCCGAACCTTGAGAGTGTGCACATCCCTCGGTGGACGATAAAAATGCAACATCCTAGGACGCGTCGTCGACCCAATCGATTATGCACATGTGGAAGAAAATTAACTAATCCCCTGATAACAACAAACATGAGATAGAAAAGTAAGACAACCATATAAAACAAACCACACTTTTATAAACAAACTAGTTTATACATAGAAGCCAACTCTAAGGTCTATGTACAGGAGGTCCATCTCCAAAAAGAACTACTGAGCCACCCAAGCTCCTGACCCTTCCGCCTCAAACTTTGGGTTCTTTACACTAAGGACCTGAAAATGGTAACCCACGACGGGGTGAGATATAAATCTCAGCGAGTTCACATCTTAACCCCTAATTAGGAAGATAATATGCCTAAAGGCAATCTAATCAGACATACAGAAAACTCACCTCACCTCACCTCAGTTCCTTCCTGCACATCAGTCCAATTCATATAACAGATGCATATAATAAATGCACACATCAATTGGAATGTCTCATTCATATCTCAAACAATTATAGGGGTCCCGATTATAAGGCCAAATCATTATGACACATCCCATATCATGCCACACAATTTTATCCCATAATTAGACATATTTATCTCAATCATTCATGCTTTCCAATTTTAATCGCGGCCCAATGGGCATGGCCTACTCAACTTTCGGTGGCCTTCTAGCATAACCCGGCATTGTCCCACCCCATTGAGCACGGCAACGTCTATATCTATATGGCAATTTACTCTTTCCGATCCACAATTTGAATTGGGCTTTCCACGTACGACACTTTGTTGTCTACGTCTAATTCCTCAAAATTAAGCATGTGGATCGGGTCAGGCTTATACTTTCTCAACGTCGACATGTGAAAGACGTCATGCACTTGTGCTAACCTTGGTGGCAACGCAAAATGATACGCCAGGATCTTGATTCTCTCTAGAATCTCAAAGGGACCTATGTACCTCGGACTCAGCTTTCTCTTCTTGCCAAAGCGCGAAGTACCCCTCATTGGTGACACATTCAAAAAAACGTGATCACTAACTTGGAAATCCAAAGGTCTTCGATGCTTAGATGCGTAGCTTTTCTTGTGGCTTTGAGCGGTCTTTAATCTGTCTCTGATAATGGCAACTGCATCCACTGACTAGTGAACTAACTCTGAGCCTATAATCTTTCATTCCCCAGCTTCATCCCAACACACTAGCATTATGCACGCTCTGTCATACAACGCTTTGAAAGTAGCCATCTGAATGCTCTGCTGGTAGTTGTTTTTGTATGCAAATTCGACAAGATGAAGTTGTTCCTCCCAGCTTTCCTTGAAATCCAACACGCAAGCTCGCAGCATGTCTTCGACAGTTTGAGTCATCCTCTCAGATTGGCCATCCATCTAAGGATGATATGCCGTGCTGTATTTCAGCTTCATTCCTAAGGCAGCCTGCAAACTCTTCCAAAAAGTAGCTATGAACCTCGGGTCTCAATCTAAAGTAAACTTCACCGGCACTCCATGTAGATGAACAACCTGACGCACGTACAACTCTACATGCCTATCCAAATTAAGGTCCTTTCGTACTGTGATGAAGTGAGCCAACTTTGTCAATCTGTCAACCACTACCCAAATAGAATCATTACCCCCTAACTTCTCGGCGAGCCTGTCACAAAATCCATTGTGATGTGCTCCCATTTCCACTCGGGAATCTCGAGATGTTGCAGAAGTCCTCCCGGCTTACAATACTGGGCCTTCACTTGCTGACACGTTAGACACTTGACGACATGCTTGGCGATGTCCGTCTTCATATCCGACAGCCAATAATGTTGACCCTGATTTTGATACATCTTTGTACCACCAGGATAAATGCTTTAGCTACTACGATGAATTTCCGACAAGATCTCTTCTTTGAGTGCTGCATCGTCAGGTACACATAATCATCCTTGGAACCTTAGTGTTCCGTCTTCTGAAACTTGAAAATCAGCTTTCCTCTTTTCGATGTTCTCTTGCAGGATCTTCTGAATCTAGACGTCTGCCCACTGAAACATCTTGATTCTAATCTGCACTTCCGGCTCAATTCTAAGAGTGATAATAAGATTCGAAAGGTGGCATTCCTCAAATTTGAAAACTGAATCTCAAGCTTTCTCAAGTAAAGTCCATTCCTTGATCAACATGTGTGCAACTGAAGATTTCCGACTCAGCGCATTTGCGACCTTATTTGCCTTTCCAGGGTGATACAGAATATCACAATCACAATCTTTCAAGAGTTCCATCTAGCGACGTTGTCTCATATTCAACTCCTTTTGAGAGAATAGATACTTGAGACTTTGATGGTCAGTGAAGATCTAGAATCTTTCTCCACACAAATGTCTACAAATCTTTAGGGCAAAAATGATTGTTGCGAGTTCTAAGTCATGCGTCGGATAATTCAGCTCATGAGGTCTCAATGATAGGACATGTATGCAACAACCCTACCATGTTGCATCAACACACGACCCAGTCCTTTAAACAACGCATCACTATAGATCTCGTACCCTCTAGGACTAGATGTCGCTTTTCTCTCATGCCTTTCTTTGTTCATGGTTCGATATTCTGGTGAATGGTCAGCACAAGTGCGGTAGTTAGCTTTTGCTTAAACTCTTGGAAACTACACTTACACTTGTTTGTCCAAACAAACTTCTCTTCTTTCTTCAGTAGTTGAGTCAATGGCGACGCTAAAGCTAAAAACCCTTCCACAAACCTTCTGTAGTAACCTGCCAAACCCAAAAAGCTTCTGATCTCTAACACGGTTGTCGGTCTTAGCCAGTTGATAGCTGCTTCAATCTTGGTCGGGTCCCCGAGATTTCTTCGCCTGAAATCACGTGACCAAGAAATGCTACACGAGTCAACCAAAACTTGCACTTACTGAACTTGGCATACAACTCAGAAATCCTCAGGGTCTGAAGTACCATTCTCAAATGTCTCTCGTGCTACTAGCACTCCTCGAATACACTAGAATATCATTGATAAACACGATTACGAACTAATATAGATATTCCTTGAACACTCGGTTCATCAAATCCATAAAAGCAACTGGAGCGTTCGTCAATCCAAATGGCATTACATTAAACTCATGATGGCCAAATTGAGTACGAAACGTTGACTTCGGTATGTCTTCCTTTCTGATCCTCAGCTGATGATACCTTGTCCTCAAGTCTATCTTTGAAAATATCGACGCTCATTGCAACTGGTCAAACAAGTCATTGATTCTCGGGAGTGGATACTTGTTCTTGGTTGGTCACCTGATTGGGTTGACGATAGTCGATGCACAGACGTAAGGAACCATATTTCTTCTTCACGAACAGAACTGGTGCTCCCCAAGATGATGCACTGGGACGTATGAATTCCTTATCCAACAACTCTTGCATCTGCATCTTCAGTTCTTTCAACTCAAACAACTCCATCCGGTAAGGAGCCTTAGAGATTGACTCTATCCTAGGTGCTAACTCAATCACAAATTCGATCTCTCTCTCTAGCGGCAGGCCTGGCAATTCTTTTAGAAACACGTCTGGGAATTCTTGGACTATTGAGATATCTTCAACCTCAACTCCTCAACTATTGTATCCATGACAGTCACCAGATAACCTTGGCAACCCCTGTCTAACAAACGGGCTGCCTTAAGCGACGAGATTAGAGTGATCGAGGGTCCTCCTCGACTTCCAACAAACTCGAAACTTTCACCTACTAGCAGGTTAAACTAAGTCACCTTACAATAGCAATCCATCTTAGCTCGTTGCTTGGTGAGCCAATCCATGCCAATTATCACATCAAAATCATGCATAGCTAGGACTAACAAATTTATCATCCCCTCTTGCTCACCAATCACTAACTTGCAACCAAAACAACCCAATGCAGATAACACCTTATCCTTTAATGGTGTAGATATGCTAACCATCGACTCTAACAATTCAGGACTCAATCCTACCAGCTTAACAAATTATTCAGCTATAAAGGAATGAGTGGTGCCAGGGTCAAATAAAGCATATGCAGCTTGGTCGTTCAACGAGACCGTACTTGTAATCACATTAGGTGCATCCTCAGCCTGTCCTCTTGTGATGGCGTACACTCGTCCCTGAGCTAGGGGTCTGTTCTGTTCACCCTACAGTGTAATCTGCGACGCTAACCCCCTAATCTGACCCATCGGCGATGGCGGCGGTAACTGTTATTGTCCCCTCGACCTTCTGGGACAATCTCTGGCCAAATGATCTTGTTAGCCACACTCAAAACAAGCACCCATCCTAAGAGGGCATGGGGCTAAACCATGTCACCTTCCACAGAAGTGACACACACCATTTTGATTTGGTGTTAACTTACCAATTCCACCATTCCTATTGGGCGGAACATGAAACCTTCCTCTGGTCATGGGCTTCTTCCCATACCGGTTCCCATCTTTATGAGAACTAAACCTCGGCCCAGACGAGGTGGCTTGCTCACTCATACTCGTCTCTATCAGTTGGGCCCGATTATACACTTCATTGTAGTCCTTCAAGTCAAATGGCACCAACGGATTTCTCAACTCTAGTTGGAGGCCATTCATGAACCTCTACGCTTAATCTTCGGGATCATCTATCAATCTTGGAGCGTACCGAGATAGCTCCATAAATTTAGCCTCATACTGGTCTATGCTCATCATCCCTTAGTGGAGGCGCTGAAATTCCTTCATTTTCTATTCTCAAACGTTGCCCAAAAAGTACTCGTCATTGAAGGCTCTAAGGAAAGCGTTCCACACCATGACTGCACCTTTTGGAAATATTGTACCTTTGGTGGCCCTCCACCAAGTATTTGTGTTACCCTGCAGCTGGTATACTGCCAGGACAACCTTTTCCTCCTCACTGCACATCAGAAGTGCAAAGGCCTTCTCTAGGTCTTGGATTCAAAGAGATGTAGTCTTGGGATCTTTAGCACCAGTGAACCTCGCCAGGTTCAACTTCAGGAACTATTCTACCAACTTGTGAATCGGTCTCTCTCTGCACAACCACGTTCTCAGGTTGAACTTTGGCTGGAGCGGCAGTGGCTGCGGCCTTAGCAGCGGCGGCAATGGTAGCAATAGCGGCAGCTTGAGCGGCGGCGACTTAATTCTAGACCTGTTGCCCCATCAGATCTCTCATTACCTCAAGCGCTTGCATGATCACTTTAATTCTAGGATCACCAGATGCTGCTACCCCAGCATCAAAAGGAGGTGGTGCTACTCCACTAGCACTAGCCTGAGCCGGCGCTCAACTACGGCCTCCTCGGGTACCGACCCTCGTCGGTGTCCTATCCCGAGCATCGGGACTTATGGTTCTCTTTCTAGGAGTTCTCTACTCCTAATCACTCATCATGCAAGTTTTCTATAGAAACCTACCTTCCAATTCCACATAGAACTAGAAGCTAAGCTATCACCACAAAATAATTTACCAAACAGCTAACACAGACATGCATCAACATGAAATAAAGGCCAATCCTACTAACTATGCCATAAACTTCTTTCACATTATCACTCTAACTATCGACTAACTCTGATACCACTCCGGGCAGGGATGTCACGCCTCGATCCTTCGAGCGTGTGCCCATCCCTCAGTGGTCGATAAATTTGTGATGTTCAGTAGTCGCCAACCCATTCATTTTAATGTGCATGCGGAAGCGTATAAATAAATCCCCAGGCAACACAAAGATGGGATAGAAAAACAAGGCCACAACTTTCACAACCAAACCACACATTTATACACAACTGACTAGTTTATTTACAATACTATTCTAAGCACAAGAGTCTACACAAGCTCGGTTTTCAAAACAAAGTTGTCCTAAGATCAACTAGTCCGACTCATTCACCGACTCTTCAGTCTCCATAGGCTTCGAGTGAGGCGAGTTGTCCACAACATCGTCAGGAGGATCAACTGCATCCTTATCTAGGGTGGCGTCAACTACCGCAGTGAGAATATCAAAACTCCTAAAAGGACCCACCCTAAATCCATTGGGTACGTAACGAAACCAAGCCCTAAATCGATGAGGTACTAGATGAGGTAGGTTCTCTTTGATCCAAACCGTGGTCACTACCAACTCATAGACCCAATGGTTTCCAGGATCTGGGTAACTGAAAACCCACTCGGTAACTCGCATGGGCCAGCCAAAACGCTTAGGAGGAGCAGCCATCTACGGACCTAAAAAGGTTGAGCCCACGACGGGATGAGACAATGTCTTAGCAAGTTCACCCCCTAAACTCTAACTAGGAAGGAAATACGCTTGAAGACTATCTATGCACACACAAGATAAAGGACTTACTTGGCCTCAGTTCCTTCTTGCACGTCAGCATAAATCACATATACAATTAATTCCACTCAAACCATTGGTCAGTCAAATCACACCATTCGATTCATACAATACCATCCATAACTCAATTGATCCAGTCACTACTCACCCAAGCTGAAATAGATGGTATAGCTCACAAAAGCTGCTAGATATATCTATATTACTGCTCGCCAAAGGTAATAGATATATCTATATCCTTGCTCACCAAAGCTGATATCTATAGTGCTCACCGAAGCTACTAAAATCTTGCTCACCGAAGTTGCTAAATAAGTTTGTTCACCGAAGTTGAACTACAATAAATTAATCCCGGCCAAGGACCTTGTGCTTTGCACATCACTTCCTAAATTAAATAACCAACTTGGCCTAATTTTATCGTGTTAAAATATACCCAATAAAAATAATTGTGTGTGGGTACACAGTCGGTCTGAACAAAAAATGTAATATCTTTACTTTAGAAAATCCCATTATTTATATAGTGTCTGAAACATTTTTGGCGTTGTAAACCGACACCCCAGTAATTTCTAATTAATTACCCAAATTAGTCAATTTTGGGAATAATTACCCAAAATTACAATCATCATTTAAATTGCACAAATTAGCATTCAATTAAATAAACCATGCATAACATTGCAATCGGCATGAAATTCCGGGCATCGGCTATCCCGGTCTAATTTTCGGAAAATAATAAATAATTAAATAAATACAAAAGATAATTAAATAAATGCATTTAATTATCAAAAATAGACACCTAGGCCGGAAACACTTAATAAAATACCGAAATGGGCCCAGAAAATTTCCGAACCAAGCTAGATAAATACTAAGACTTATCCAGTCTCTACTTACGGTATTCTAACCACCTAACATGCATAAACGAATAATTATATCGCTAATCAATTCTAACTAATCACATAATCCATAGTTAGCCTAAACTAAATAACCTTTAAGCATCATTAACTCCCTAAGCGGAGATTAGTGAGTAAACTCACCAGTTTTGAAATCTGGTGAGTCCATAGCAACGGTAACGCGGAGATGGGCGACAAACTCTGAAGTGACGATACCCTACAAGGCCCGAAAGAGGTCCAAAATGGGCCTCGAAGCCCACAGAGGCTTGTTGGCTTCCGGTTCTACTTGATGGGTCGAAAAGGTTGGAATGGAGGCCGATTAGGCTGAAACGGCAAAGACAGGTTGGTGAAGCTACTACAGGCAACATCGGCAGTTAGAATGGCGACCGAGTGTGGCTCGATGGCCAAGGTGGTGGCTCAAAGACATTGGGGGACGAGGTTGGGTGCGACTAGAGGCTGAACGGCAAGCGGACAAGCATGGGCTCGCACGGGGTGCGACGTAACACGAGCGGTGAACAATGGCGGTCTGGCAGGCTTGGCGAGCGGTCGCCAGCCAGGGGATGGAGGCTACTCAGTTTTCTACAACTTCAAAGCTCCAAGGGGACTGAAAATGGAGAAAGCAGCTCTGCTTGGAGAAGAAATGGGAAAGCAAATACTTTGAGGATCCCTTCATCTATCTCTTTGTCCCTTGAAGAGGTCCCACTAGGATTGGCTATCTTCCTTAGCCTCTTGGTAGCCCACAAACTTCCCTTGTAAGCCATTGAAGTGGTCCAAAGGTTGAGGACCAAGGGGACCTATGAATTTTGAAACATTTTCCCCAAATTGGACCAATTCTTCTTCAATTAGATTCAATTCGGCCCCCATAAATTCAACCATGGTTTTCCCGACCCAATTGACATTTTTCATTGCAATATAACCAAGTTGCATCCCAAAAATGTGATAAAAAATTGTCCCCTAAATTTTCCGGTCAAAAACGCCATTACTTTGAATTTTCGCCAAAAATCTCGGTTTGTAGAAAAATCTTCAAAGGATGAGTTGATGTTCCTAAAATGACTCATGACACAAAAGAACTTTCAATTTCTAAAATTAGATTCAAATTTGCGGTTAATTTCAATCTAGCACGATTTTGTTGTAACCTAGCCTATTAAGTAATTTAGAAATTTTTAACACATTTGACCCGTGGTTGATTATTTTCAAGTTACAACGTACATCTTCAACACATTGGCGATTCTCGGTTGTTGTGAAAATCTCAAGATTTCAAATATGGACACAAGTATAGAAATTACAAAAAAATCGGTCTAGTGCCAATCAATAGAAATTTTGCAATTAGATAGAATCACGCACACATTAATCACATACCCATGTTGAATCAACATATCTCCGGTCTCTAATCAATTTTGACAGTGCCGTAATGACCCTTGCAGATTAGCACGGTCGAGCAATCGATTTCTGGTCGAATTCTCAAGTCTATTGTGTTAAATTCCCTTAACCGCTTCACTTGAGAGACTAGTTATCCCATGAGTGATCAGTTCAAGGAAAAGAACTATAGGTGCGTCGATGAAAAGCTTTACTTATCCAATCGAATCCAGAACCTGAAATTCAGGATGTCACAATCTATCTTCAATCAAGCTTAATGGGAGGATTTGTAGAGAACTAGGAGATTTGGCAGTCCTTGAGTATTTGAACCTCTCAGAACCAATTCACATGCCACATACCTCCAGACAAGGAACTGAACACATTCACGAGCTACTCATTATGAGGAAATCTGGGCCTATATGGAACTCCATTACAAAACACGAGCCATGATGATGCTCAACCTCTCCTACCACCATCGCCATCATTCTTCCAAGAGGACAATACAAAAGAGTACGCCACTTGGTTTAATAGGAAAGCCATGGGAATGGGCTATGCTTTGGGAATCATGATTAGAATCTCCATATCGTACTTTTCATGGGAAATTAGAAGACCCAAATGGTTTGTGAGAAAAGTGAGAAGGATGGAGAGAAGAAGAGCCAAATGGATGAAGAAACCAAAGCATAAGGTGATCAAATTTCACGGAGGCCGATGAAATCGTTGGGAAGTGGTTCCTTTGAACTATGTGCAATGTAGATCTAAGAATGCAACTTTGTGGGATTTAAAATGTAATTTTTCTTGTGGATGCTCATTTTTACTACGTTATCATCTTTTTCTCCAAGTGCGATTTCTGTATTAGGTCGATTGACTTAATAAACATGAAAGAGATTTTTCAAAAACTCACTTTGCATTATCAGCCTCTGTGTCCATTTCTTGTTCAGTGTACGCCATTCTTATGTCTCGATGGGAAAGAAAGAAATATGAAGTGCTGTCGAAGCCATTTGGCCATTATTAAATCGTGCTTAATTTAATATAAGTATACTTTATTATATCCGACAACACAATCAATAAATCCAACCGCTTACGTGCAACAAATCAGAAATTTATTATCCACTAACAAATACTTAGATATAGCACTACCCAAAATGGCATGCACTTCGAGCAAACGTATTGTAGTTGCCCTCGTTTAACATCAACAGAAGCAGCCGGGCTTGGCTCCACCTCCACACTTCTTCTCGTTCCTAACACCGGCATCTCGCTGGAGCCTTCTCCGGTCTCTGACGAACAGCAACAAAGCAGGTTCCACGGGCATATCTTCCGTGTCGAGATAGATGCACGAGCACAGCTCTAAAGACGTGAAAAAGGTGCCGACGACGCCCCAAACGACACACGAAGCTGCCCCATCAAGAAGGCAGGGGTACAAACGATGCCGCTTGAGTTCTGGGCCTTGGTCAGTCTGAGCTATTCTACCAGCTCGCGGTGGTCCTTGCAGGACCACCATTGGGTGGCACCGCTTCAAGGATGATGATGATGATGATGATGATGATGAGAGTGACGACTCATTGAGGGTTAATGTTATATGGAGTACATGATGGCGCTATAAAGGAGAAACTAGAGGAATCCGATCGGAATTAGGTTTTAACACGATATTTTGCAGCTTCTAGATCAAACACAATCAACTACCACTACTGAATATACGCTCTCTCCTTGTATTTTCGAAACCGTTACGGGTGCAGGCACACATAGTTTGATATTACCAATAATTTTCGTATACCATTGTTGTCCCCGTTCATTCATAGAGAAAAGTGTGAATATATAAGACACCTTCTCATAGGTAAACTCTAAATTAATTGAAAGTGAGAATGCCGTGGTCGGCCCAAATGCTAAAAATAAAAGGTCCTTACTTTAGGCAGTGGCCAATTATTATTCCGAGATATAAGTAAAGGAAAGAATTTTTTTTTTCAAAAGCTTATCGATATAGCCTTAACAAATATTAATTGATGCATTCTACAAAGATCGAGGGAAAAAATCAAGGTGAATACTTTAGTTCATGTCGTCACGATAGTGCTTCGCTTAAAAACGCCAAATCAAAACCCAACACTTACAAATAAACTCCGCCATCCAAACCAGGCCTTGAAATATTTTTCCCTCACCTGAGAAGTTTCGCTGCGGTACTAGGCACGACATATACTACCCTCTGTGATTTTTTTCA
Organism: Eucalyptus sideroxylon x Eucalyptus melliodora; assembly: GCA_016097485.1. NCBI lineage: Eukaryota > Viridiplantae > Streptophyta > Magnoliopsida > Myrtales > Myrtaceae > Eucalyptus > Eucalyptus sideroxylon x Eucalyptus melliodora. The sequence goes on along the minus strand of CM027831.1, from coordinate 22,162,186 downwards.
GAATTTTCAGGAATATTGCAATTTTGGTAATTTCTAGAATGCTGGGAACTTGGAAAATTTTAGATAAGGACTTAAGATGTTCTCGTTTTCTCAAATAAGGGTCCAAAGTGGACTTTATTTCAAATAAGGACCCGAAGTGGCCAAATCATCTTAAATAAGGGCTAAAAATGGGACTTGTTTCAAATAAGGGCATGCAGTGATCATATCAATTTCAAAAAAGGACCTAACCTCTTATTTTTTAAGGGCATTTTTGTCTTTTTTTTTTTTTTCTTTCTTTTTTCTTTTTCTTTTTCCCCATTCCCTCTGTTGGCCAAGGTGGAGGTTGCCAGACTTAGGCAAGAGCCAACCTTGCCGGCATCGAGCGAGGGCAACCCTCACCTTCACTTGGCTTGGCGAGGGTCACCCTCACGGCATTGTGCAAGGGCCGCCCTCACCAAATATAGCTCGGGTGACCCTTGCCTAGCCTAGCCTATGCAAGGTGACCTTTGCTTGGCGTCGGCGAGGGCAATCCTTGCCCTCCCTTTGGCTGGCGAGGCTGGCCCTTGCTTGAGGCGGGTGACCTTCGCTACCCATCGACGGCGATGGCTAGGGAGGGAAGACGAAAAAAGAAAAAAAAAGAAAAGAAAAAGGAAAAGGAAAAAAAGGAAAAAAATATGGTTTTAAATATTTTTTTACCAAAATACACTTTCTCCGATGACCAGAATAGTCATCGGCCGGCCAAAGGCCCTTTATTTGAGATTATTTAGCCGTTTTACACCCTTATTTGAAATGATTTCATAACTTCAAGTTCTTAATTAAAATAAAGTCCACTTCAAATCTTTATTTAAGAAAATGAGGGCACTTTAGGCCCTTATTTGGAATTTTCCAAAATAATAAAAACATACTTGGAAAAATGGTCTTGCTCTCAATAGATGAAAAATTGTATATTTATGATGTTTTTCATGAAAAGTATTAGGGTTTAACTTTGGCTTCTTGTCACGCCCTGATCCTCAATCGCATGCCCATCCCTCACCTGGCCAATTAATAGCGACGTCCCAGGATGTATCGCCGACCCCTTTCTTTTTAATACGCATGCGGAAGTAGACAAAAATCCCCAAACAATTAACATTGTGATATAAAAGTAGGCCATAATTTTTGCAACATTGAAACACATAGCCACACTTTTATACAAGGCAAACTATATAGTATAATACAATACTATTCGCAAGTCTGATCTACTATACGTCCGATCAAACTTATAGTTCGCAAAACAAGAGTGAGGTTTCAGTCCTCCACTCAATCTTCATCTTGATTCTTCTTCTGCTTCACGATCTTTCCTCCTTCCACGCTCCTGCTGGAATCTATCGTAGGGTACTCAAATGATCCTCGGCCTTCAAGGATGGGAACCACTGGAGTAATTACCTCTCCACCTCTAGGTTCTGCTGTGACATCTTGATTTTCAGGCTCTGATTTCAATTGGTTAAATTGGGCATTTTATCGACGCAGCTACAGTATTTTTCTCTGAGTTGGCCACTCACTAGATAACTAGACTAACTAGGTAGGCTATTAAGGACTTTAAGGCAAATAGACTTGAGAATTCGACCCAGGAATCGGCTTCTCGACCATGCTCATCTTTAGAGATCATTACGGCACAGTATAAAAGTGATTTGAAATCAGAGATAGGTCAGTTCGATTGAGATGAATGACCGATCATAGGTGACTCCACTAAATTGGAAAATTATCATCAACCAGCACTAATTTGATTTTCTTATTGTTTTGGTGCCCTGTGTCCGTATTTGAATCATCGAGATTTTCACGACAATCGAGAGTCGTAAATGTGTCGAGTGGGTTCATCGTGGCTCAAAGAAAATCAACCACGGGTCATTTGTCCTAAAAAGTTCTAAAAACTACCCGGTAGCTTAGGTCACACTAAAAGTGCGTCAGAGTGAAATTAACTACTAATCTAAGTCCAATTTCAAAAATTGAAGAGTCTGTCATGTCACAGGTCATTTTAGGAGCGTCGGCTCAGTCTCAGAAGATTTTCTGACAACCGAGACCATTTGGGAAAAAGTTGAGTTAGGGCCATTTTTATCAGAATTTGCAGAGGACCGTTTTTAATCACATCCTTGGGCTGCAAGTTGGACTACATGATAGGAAAAGTCATGAAATGGGCAAGGATACCTTAATGGATTTATTTAGGCTTCAATTGAAATTATTTGTTGAGAAGTGAACAAATTTAAGTAAGGTTGAAGAGGGACAAGTAGCAAATTCGTATGCCACATGTACCCCATACTTTGGACTACCTAAGAGCTTCTAGAAGGGGTATAATTGTCAAGAAATTGTAAGTGGAGGAAAGCCCACAGTGGTGGGCCATGAGAGAGAGTGTGAAAACTGGTTTCCCCCCTTCTCTCTCTCATGTCGCTGTCTCTCTGCATCTTCTTCCTCTTCCTTGCATTTTGGTCGACGGCAACAATTGAAGAAGACCTCCACAGCAAATCGAAGACCGCCGGAGCAGCAATGCCGCACACCGTCACCGCCGTCTTACTGCTGTGCGCAGCTCTGCCTCAGCCCCTCTCTTCTGACACCCCCTCTCTCTCTGTTTTCCCTGGTTCGTTCAACGCCCTAACCGGCAGAAGCAGAAGCAACAACCACCGAGGGAAGAGGACCGAAGCAACTCACTGTCGCCGCCTCACGCCGCACGTCGCCCACGCCTCGCGTCGCCTCGCCGCCGTGCTGCCGTTCGTCTCCCTCTCGCCCGCTTGAACGCCGTCCGCCTCGTCCAGTCAAGCTGCCGCCTCTATTTAGCTCCGTTTTGGCCAACACAGGCCACGATTCAGCCACTTTTGGCCACTGTGTGCCACCACCTCGACCCGCCAGAGTGCCCTCACCCTCCGCCGGCCCTGTCTAGCTCGAATCAGCCCTGGATCCACCCTAATCAGCAGTGAGCAAAAGGTTGTAGAAATGGGTATGACAGTGAGGTTTTGGCCCGTTTTGGCCGCCTTCCCGAGCCCGGATGCTCGGCCCGCTTTGAGGAAAGTCGATCTTCGCGTTGAGCCCGTCATTTTGAGTGATTTTTACTCACTAATGGCTTCTTAGTTTGCTAATTATACTTAAAGGTTGATTAGTGTTAGTTAAGTGTAATTCGGTGGTTAGATTATAATTGATTAGTGATTATTAGTTAATTGCATTGCATATTAGTTGTTTGGTTAGTGTACTTAGATAGTGAATTGCCTACAGTATTTATTGGATGCTTCGTGGGATTTTTTCGGACCCTTATCGGGTGTTAACTAAGCAATTTGGGCGTAAATAGAATATTTAGTAATTTAATATTAATTTTTGAAATTAATTATTTAATTATTTATTTTTCCGGAAATTCAACTGGGATGGCCGTGACGGGGATTTTATGCTGATGATCATGGCACAATCCATTTATTTAATTGAACTTCATATTGTGCTAAATTGGAATTATTGTGTTTATTTATTTAATTTTCGAAATTAATCATTTAATTATTTATTTTCCTGAAATTCAACCGAGATGGCCGGTGACCGGAATTTCGTGCTGATTGCCGTGGTAAAGTCCATTTATTTATTTGAGCTTTGAGTCGTGCTAAATGTGGAATTTTAGGATATATTCCTAAGTGGCTATTGTTAATTATTTGATTGAGAAATTGTTGGGTATTGATTGTCGGTATCAAAAGTAAGTTGGTTATCACCTGAAAGAAAATACATGGGCTTGGTGAATTGGACTATCACCTGGAGAATGCATGTGAGTTCAGTGGTTGAATATGTCACCTTGGCAAAAAGGTCACCTTAGAGAATGCACGTGGCTCGGAGACTTGGTATGTCCTCCTGGAGAATGCACGTGGCTCGATGATAGTGTATGGCATCGTAAAAAGGGCACGTAGGCTCGGTGATTTGATGCATCACTTTGATGAGTTAGCACCTAAAAGAAGGCACGTGGGCCCAGGCATCATAAAAAGGGCACGTGGCTCCGTGATCTGATGCGTCACTTTGGCGGACTAGTGCCTTAGAGAATGCACGTGGGCCCAGTCTTTTGGAATGGCATCTAAAAGGACACGTGGCTTGGTGATCTAATGCGTCACTTTGGCAAACTGGTGCCTTAAAGAATGCACGTGGGCTCGGTATTTCAGAATGACATCTAAAAGGACACGTGGCTCGGTGATCTGATGCGTCACTTTGGTGAACTAGTACCTTAGAGAATGCACGTAGGTCTAGTATTCGAGAATGGCATCTAAAAGGGCACGTGGCTTGGTGACTTGATGTACCACCTTGGCAAAGAGGTCGCCTTAGAAAATGCACGTGGGCCCAAAGTTTGAGGCATGTGGCTCGGAGACTTGGTATGTCGTCCTGGAGAATGCACGTGGCCTGACTTCTAGATATTCCATCGTGGGGAATGATTTGGATGACATGTAATCGACTAAGTCGATAAACCTTTGCTTTGTTTTGATGTTGTGAATTGATTGATTGAATGGAAATGACCGTGAGTGGTCTTGTTGGCATGTAATCGATTAGGTTGATTTGATTGATGCTTCGATTTGTGATGTGATTGCTTGGGTGCCTATTTGATCTATACTAATATGCAGGTGAAATTTGAGGCCAAGGTAAGTCCTCTAACTCATGTTATGCATAGGCAGCCCTAAGGTGTATTAGTTTACTAATCGGGTCTTAGGGGGTAGAACTTGCTAAGACGTAGTCTCATCCCGATTTGGAGAAAACATTTCAGGACCCTGATGAAGAACCTGAGGAGAAAGAACTCGAAGAGGAGTATCTGAAGGAGAACCCCGAGGATGATCCAGAGTAGGATCCTGATGACTGTTGCTGTAGAATCTAATTGAGTAGAAACCAACCTTTTTAGCATGGTTTGTATATGTACATGTATGACTGAGTCATTATAGATGTACATAAGGGTATTGGTTTTCAGGTTCAATTTTCTAGTCCTACTTATATATCCTATTGCTTTATTGTCTGGAGATTTTTATAACTGTTTTCGTATGTGCTATTAAAAAGGAAAGGGTAGGCGATATGTAGTCTAGGAAATTGCATTTTAAAATCGACCAAAGTTTGAAGGATGGTCATGTGACAGAGGGTTGGGGCATGACATCTGCAATGCCCTCCCCATACACTACTTCTAAAGCATACACAGGCACCTCAAATTCCGGTATCGGACCTTCTCTTCGCCCATCACTATAACAATGATACCATGCCCGGTATTGATGGGGCATCCTTTGGGTTTTACCCACATCCACCCAAATGATGGATTTCACCATTTCGTACACCAGGCCTTCAACGTGCCCAGGCATCGGCATGTGGAACTTCTCCTCGGTGATTTCCTTCGGTAACTTAGAACACAAGGGATGAGGTAGGGATGCTGCCATCTACGGACCTAAAATGGTTATACAATAACCATTGAGACCATGTCTCAGTAAGTTCTACCTCCTAAGACTCAATTAGTAAACCAATACGCTAACCGAGCTGCCTATGCACGCACAGGTCAGAGGATTTACGTTGGCCTCAGATTCCACCTGCATATTAGCACAGTTTAATAGGCACCCAAGCAATCACATTACCAATCGATATCTCGATTAATCGACCTAATCGATTACATGTCAAACGGACCATTCACCAGTCATTTTTATTAAATCAATCAATTCACGACATCATATCAAAGCAATGGTCAATCGACTTAGTCAATTATATGTCAGTCGGACCATTTCTAGGTCATTTTACTCCATACTATATAACCTCCAATAGTATACTTAGTCACAGAGCTATATTAGTGCTCTCAGGCGTCGTTTTCACCAACTGACATACCATCACCGACTCCTTGCGTTCTTTAAGGCGCCGTTTTCATCAGTGATATCCTCAATTACCAAACCACGTGTCTTTTATAGGGCGTTGTTTTCACCAAGGTGATGTATGTAATAGACAGCACTCGTGCATTCTTTAAGGCGTCACTTTCACCAGTGATATCCTTAGTAATCGAACCACGTATGTCTATAAGTCATGTACATTCTTTCTCTCTGGTGCCATTTTCACCAATGCGACATACCTTTATGTGCATTCTTTAAGGCGCTATTTTCACCATTGATACTCCCAATTACCGAACCACGTACCTGATTGGTCTCAGCCAAGAATATTCTCAATTCACTCTCACAATTCTCTCTTTCTATTCAGCTCATCAACGCATTAATGACGCTAAATAACCACACTCCACCATTTACCAATCAATTATTCAAATTCAACTCAATTTTCAATCAATTTAGGAACTATTCCTTAAATCGCACAATTAATTCAATTTAACACAACGTAGAGCTCAAATAAATAAACGGATTGCACCACGACATTTAGCATAAAATTTCGGTCGTCAACTATCCTAGCCTTATTTCCTAAAAATAAATAATTAATTAATTAATTTTGAAAATTAATAAATAATTACAATAAATCCAATTTAGGCCCGTAATGTCTAATTGGAGCCTCAGACGAATCGGGAAAAATCCCGAGATGCATTCAATAAATAGTAGTACGAGTCTACTTGCCAATTACACAATTCAATCGCCTAACATGCATTATGATTAATTAATAATCACTAATCTACTCTAATCTAACCACCTAATCCTACTTAATTAACACTAATCAATCCTTAAGCATAATTAGCAAACTGACAGGAACGGTGCAAGGATTAGTGAGCAAAACTCACCGGAATAATGCGCCAGTCGGATCAAACTGACGGGAACGGTGCGGGGAACACTTTTCACTAAAGCGGGCCTAGGAACCGATGCCCGGAACACGTCAAAAACGGGCTTGCAAGTGGCTGGAAACCCACTTCTGAACTTGCTGCACAAGGCTGGAAAACAGGAGAAATCAACTTGGTTTGATGCGGTGAAGCTCGGGAATGAAGGAATAGACCAAACCGGGCCTAGAGGAGGACTCTTGGGGTTCAAACGGGCTCAAAACAGACCCGACTAAGCAGCAACGGACCTAAGACAGCAGCTGCTGGGTGAGAGAGAGGCGGTCAAGGGGCAGATGGCATGCGGCAAGACGTGGCCGGGCAGGTGCGCGCAAGGCGGGCAACGACGACAGCGTCCAGGCGGCTTCTCCGGCGTCTAGGTGGTGCGACGGCTGCAGCTTCTTCCCTTTTGCTGGCTAGTCGTGCAAATGAAGAGGGAGAGAGAAGGATTCGGCCAGCAAGAAGAAGAGAGGGAGAGAGGATAAGAGAGAGGGGAGACATGGGCTCCACTTGCCCAATTTTTCCATCCTTTTGTCTCCTTTTGCTTGCCCATGAAGCCAGCCATCTCTTGGCTGTAAATTGGCCACACCAACAGCCCATATAACCTTTCAAATGGTCCATATATGGCTAGGGTATGGGGCACACAAATCTCCCAGCAAAAAGGCTTCAATTGGAATCAATTCTCTCTTGATTCTCTCTCAATCGACTCTCATAAATAAATTGATGTCTCATTGATCATCTTAGCATTTTTCCTCACCCCTATATCCATCTTGCATCTCAATTTCACCACCAAAAATCATCTTGGGCCTTGATTGAACAAAAACAGTCCTAAACCGACTTTTTCCCAAAAAGTCTCAGTTGTCAGAAAGATCTTCTAAGACTGAGTTGTGAGTCCTATAATTTATTGTGACATGACAGAGTCTTCAATTTCTGAAATAGGACTTAAATTGGCGGTTAATTTCCACTCGGCGTGTATTCAGCGTGACCTAGGCTACCGGGTAGTTTTCAAAACTTTTTAGGGAAAATGACCCGTGGTCGATTTTCTTCAAGCCACTATGAACCCACGTGACTCAATGACGACTCTCGATTGTCGTTAAAATCTTGAGGATTCAAATACGAACACAAGATACCAAAACGACGGTAAAATCATATTAGTACCGGTTGGCGAGAATTTTCCAATTTAGTGGAATCACCCACGATCGGCCACACATTTTAGTCGAACAAACCTATCTCTGATCTCAAATCGATTTTATACTGTGCCGTAATGGCCTCTAAAGATGAGCATAGTCGAGAAGTCAATTCTTGGTCGAATTCTCAAGTCTATTGTCTTAAAATTCCTTAATGGCCTCCCTAGATAGTCTAGTTATCTCGAGAGTGATCAGCTCTGAGAACAGCTCTATAGATGCATCAATGAAATGCCTGATTTATTCAGTAGAAAACAGGACTGAAAATCTGGGATGTCACACTTCTTGTTGATTGAAAATACATGTGCATGTAGAAATTACATAAAGTAAGTCTATCACTTCTGAATGTTTGTCATTTCATTTATCTATCATGAAATTGACTCAAAAGTAAGTTTTGGAAGTTCCTGTGTTAGTTTGGAAAACAATTTGACCGCTAAGAATTTGGGAATTTCAATTTTTGGCCGATTTCACAAGAAAAATTATTGTCTGATATTCTGGAAACAATATGGTATTTTGCTAACTTGCAAATATTGTTGAGCTATTTGAATATGTTCCGGCCCATGAACCTAAGACCAAATATCGGATAGCACTTTTGTAATTTCCACCAAAACAGGCTTTTTTTTTTTTTTTTTTTTTTGCCCAATAGATTCTAGTCGGTTTATTAAGTTAAAATTTTCTGATGATGGGCCTTAAATTATGCTTGGGACCGGAGGGATTCGTCGGCTTAATCCGTATAGTTTTTTTTTTTTTGGCTAAAAGGCTGAATCCGTATAGTTTGTCTTTGCTAGTATCAAGGTAAGTGAACTTTCCCACTTTATGCTTTTGTAAAATTCGCATTACTTGGTTACTGAATGAATGAAAATTTAGCTATTTTGAGGCATGCTAATTTATAAAGTTGGATCAAGCATTGAATGGATTTTCAAGTCTGCTGTTATGCACATTGAAAATCATTATGTGAGTGAATTATTTTGAATCATATATTATCGTGTTGGATATTGACATATGGATATCGGATTGATGCTCATGATTGACCTATGTATTGGGATATGATCGATGTGCGCCGGTTTTGTTTTGGAGCTTAATCACAACTGATATGATTGTGGGGCTTAACTACATCTGATGTGACTTTTGGCCTTTGTCACCTGCCAAAGCGTGAGCGTAGTGTTCTAACATGAGGAACGGGCTTGATATATGTTGACACATTGATATTTACTTGAATGTTGTTGTTACATATTTTTCAAATAATTGGAACTCATTTCCTCAGAAAATATTTCTTCAAACTTCTCATAGTTGCATTTTCGATTGTTTAGGTATTTAGAGCTTCTAAAATGATCGGGGTTTCTTGGATATTGTTATGCCATTTTTTGCATGCATCATTTTTTTTATTACTCAGTCTAATCTGAATTTGAGTGGTTTGGTGTTTTGACTGTTCCCTTTTCTTTTTAGAGGTTACATGATTGGCCGGCAGAAAAGAGAACAAAATCCTATTACAAGAATTTTGGTTTGAATTTGTAAATGTTGTCATGTAACCATCTTTATAAGCAATCTAAGCAGTAAGCACTTGATCATGTCATCCGATGAGTCCAATGAGTTGTTTCAATGAATCCATAAGACAACCGACTCAAGATTTGGCAGCTCTATAAAAGTAGGAGGTTTAGTGGAAATAGAGTCGAGAAAAGAAACAGAGTCAACCTTAGGAAATCTGATGGGTGCGCATAGGCCTCACCTCGGGAGAGGATTATTTGCACCCGCTTAGTAATCCTTTAAATCCCATTCGACTCATCTTGGAAGGTTTGCGACCATATCTAAATCATTTGTGATATTCACACAATTAGTGATAAATGGTATTGCATAGTAGCTTAATTGTGATTTTGACAACTGCATTGTCAAAATCTGTTTGAAGAAAAAATAATAGCAAGAAGAAGACGTGGGAAGATTTCTGTGTATATTGATTCGTATTGTAAAGTGATGTACAGATCAATCTTTATATAATACAAGGAGAACAATAAATAAAGAATGAGTATATTTCTTAAACCTAAGTGTATCAGATCTAATCTTAAATTGACTAAAATAAATGATCTCTAGATCAGTATCTTATCTTCCAACACTCCCCCTCAAGCCGGTGGCTTGTATATGTCCAAGACGCCAAGCTTGTCTAGGAGATATGAATGCTATCTCTAACTCAAAGGCTTGGTAAATATATCAGCAGATTGTTCTATGGTTCTGATTCCCCTTGCTTCAATTATTCCTTCTTGGATCTTCTCTCGAGTGAAATGACAATTGACTTCTATGTGCTTCATTCTTTCATGTAACACAAGATTTGCAGCAAGTTTAAGTGCAGAATCATTGTCACAAAACAGCAAGGTTGGTCCCTTGACTTTCACTCCAAGGTCTAGAAGCAATCCTCGTAACCAAACTACTTCACAAACAGCCTTCGCCATGGATCGATACTCAGCTTCTGCTAATGACAAGGATACGGTAGATTGTTTCTTTGTTTTCCATGAGAGTAAAGATTCCCCAAGTTTGATGCAAAAACCAGTGATAGATCTTCTACTCATAGGACAAGTTGCATAATCCACATCACAGTAAGCTGTCATTTCCATGTTGCAATTGCGAGAGAGGATTCCCAGTCCCGGACATTTCTTCAAATACTTCACCACTTTCAAAGCAGCATTTATGTGAGACTGTTTTGGGCTATGCATGAATTGACTGAGTGTCTGAACAGCATAACAAATGTCAGGCCTCGTCATAGTCAGATAGATGAGTTTCCCAACTAGTCTCTGATAACTTGACGGATCCTTGAGCTACGGATCATTTTCTGTAGACTGAAGACCCACATCGTAGTCTGCAGTAGTTAATTTGACATTTTGCTCGATAGGAATGGCTGCTGGTTTGCATCCTGATAACCCTGCTTCTGATATAATCTCCAGCACATACTTTCATTGACAAAGAGAGATACCTCGTTCCGAACGTGCTATCTCAATCCCAAGAAAGTATTTTGGTGACCCCAAATCTTTAATATGAAAAGCAGTATGGAGATTTTCTTTAAGGGTCTTCACAGCAAGTTCATCATTTCCCATGATAAGTATGTCATCAACATATATCATTAAGTAGACAGATGACGTACCTTTTGTCCAGGAGAAAAGTGCATAATCATGCTTAGATTGTTTGAAACCTACAGCTGTGAGTGCACTGGTGAACTTGGCATACCACTGTCACGAGGCCTGTTTGAGTCCATAAAGGGATTTACGGAGACGACGCACCATGGACTCCCCCTGTCTCCGTAAACTCGGTGGAAGATCCATATAGATTTCTTCATCTAAATCTCCGTGAAGGAAAGCATTATGAACATCCATTTGATGTAATGACCAATCACGAAATGCGGCAATGGATAGAAAAGTACAAACTGTGACATCCTTTGCTATTGGGGAGAAAGTCTCGTGATAATCAAAACCCTCTCTCTGAGTGAAACCTTTGGCCACTAACCAAGCCTTGTATCATTCAACAGACCCATCTGCTCTATATTTGATCTTGTATACCCACTTACATCCAATCGACTTGCGATGTGGTGGTAATACAATATCCCATGTATGATTGTCCATCAAGGCATGCAATTCTTTTTTCATGGCTTCTTGCCAACGTGGGTCTTTGATAGCCTCATCATAATGAGATGGTTCTTGTTCCTCAAATACTTTATTAATGCAGCACATATGATCAGGTGATAATCTATGGAAAGATACATATGTGGAGATGGGATAATGTGTACCTGATGAATTTGAAGCCGCGCAAACATAATCCTTTGTCCATGTAGGTGGACGGGTAATGCGCCCAGATCGTCTAGGCATCTGAGGCTCTGAAGTTGAAGATATCTCCTCCTTGTGTTGCATTTCTTCATTATTGATATGCTCTAGAGATGTCACATCAAATTTTTCTGTATTTCTCATAGAAGAATGCATATTGGATTCATCCATGGAATTTTCACCAGAGGTTGAGGATGATGTTTCTTGTACATTTGGTAGAATGTATGTTTGGCTAGAAAGTGGATCTTCATCTAATATAAAATGAGTAGAGTCGGTAGCCCTATCGGAATTTTCAGAAGATTCCGACTTATCTCGGAAAGGGAATATTTCCTCATGAAAGATGACATCCCTGCTTATAAAAAATTCTCCAGTGGACGGTTCGAAAAATCTATATCCCTTTTGTAGAGTTGGATATCCCATAAATATGCACTGACGAGCTTGGGGACTCATCTTGTCTCGAGATCATACCGTGGTCACATAGCATGGGCAGCCAAAAACTCTTAAGTGATGAATTTCCAGTTTCCTTCCATAAAGCATTTCAAATGGAGTCTTGCCATTAAGGACACGACTTGGCATACGATTAATCAAATAAGCAGCCGTGACTACACAATCCCCCCAAAAATTATCAGGAATAGATGCTTGAAATTTTAGAGCACGCGATACCTCTAATAAATGACGGTGCTTACGCTCAACAATGCCATTTTGTTGTGGGTATAGATACATGAGCTTTCATGCAGAATTCCATTTGAGGAGAAGAAAGCTTCACATTCATTGTTGAAGAATTCCCTTCCATTGTCAGTGTGGATGCGCTGAATAGACTTCCCAAATTGATTTTTGGATAAAGAAAAGAAAGTCTGCATATAATGGAAGACTTGGCCTTTTGACTGCATTAGAAAAACCCATGTGGCTCTTGAAAAATCATCCACAATTGTGAGAAAAAAAAAAACGAGAACCATCACGATGTTGTGTGTGATAAGGGCCCCAAATATCAGCATGGATTAAAGAAAAAGAACTCTTTGCACGTAAAATGCTATTTGGAAAGGGTGCACGAGTTTGTTTTGCTAGAGGGCAAACGGGGCAATGAGAACAAGGAAAAGAAGCACTATGACCCAATCTTTGATGATTAAGGGAATTTTTATCATTGGTAGCAGAATTACACAATGACATTTTATTCAATTCAACATATGATAAATTGGAAATGCTGGGAACCTTGATCCAGAAATATAGCCCTTGAGAGATACTACCCAAGCCCATCGGTCTGCTAGTCGAAAGGGCCTGAAATATACATTTATCAGAATGAAATAGGACTTTGCATGAATTCTCTTCGCAGACTCGAGAAACCGATATTAGATTGAAATTGAAATCAGGAACATATAATACGTTCTTGAGTGTTATGAGTGGGCTAAGGTTTACTATTCCAATCAGCATGACAATTGTGGAATTACCATTAGGAAGATGTACTGAAGCTGGTGTGGATAATTTCTGGATTTTTGAGAAAAAAATTTTATCACAAGCAATGTGATCACTAGCTCTTGAATCAATTATCCATTTATCATTGGAAATTGAATTCATCAAGCAATATGAAATACCTGTGAAGCTCCCAGTCTTGTCAGATGTATCCAGTTTTTTGAAAGCCCTCATAAGTTCTCGATACTGCTCTTGGCTAATTGGCTGATTAGAATTATCAGCATGTTGACCTGTAACCTGAAAAGCAGTTGAGAAATCCTTTTTTTCCTTTTTCCCCGGGCTTGCCATGCAGTTTCCAACAATTGTCGATTGTATGGTGTGGACACTTGCAGTAATCACAATATAATTTACCTTTGCCTTTGAAATTTCCCTTTGATGTTGCGGCATAGGTCGGTCCGATTGGCGTTTTTAAATAAGGATTCATCGCTGCTTCATGGGAGCCGTCGGATGTGAAGAAATTCCGCGAGCCGTCGGATCCAGTAATATGCGAGATCACGCGTGGACCGTCCGATGCTGTTGAGGAGAAGCCTCGATAGCCATCAGATCCGATTAGTAGGTGCAGTGTTCGTGGACGATCGGATCTTCTGGAGGGATCGTGGCCGTCCAATCCTCTCTTTAAATCATCGCTTCCAGAGAACCCTAAAATTTGTCCGCCGTGTCCACTCGTTCGGTCTCTTTGCCCCTTTTTCGCTGCTCCTCTATGAAGAGCGCCTCCATGGACAGCGAGTGCAACGCCATCTTTATGAGTCTCGGGCACAGCAAGACGCTGGCTTTCCTCCTGTATGGCAAGCTGGTAGATCCGAGCGAGCATCGGCGTCGGATCCATGGTAAGTATCTGCGTCCGAAAAGAGAGGTAAGATTCATTTAGGGCAAGAAGAAATATTGTGATTTTCTCTCGTTCACGGATGGCTCGATACTGTTATAGGGTTGATTCCGGTCCTTCTAGTTTTTCTTCCACCGCTTCCAACTCATTCCATAATGCAGAAATTTTGTTATAAATATTGGCCACGCTCATATTTCCCTGTTTCAAATCTGAAAGTTGTTGGGTTAGCGAAAAAACTCGAACTCGATCTAATTTCCCGTACATTTCTTTTATATTTTCCCACATCGGTTTTGGGTCTTCCGTCGGCGGTAATTCGGCCGCGACTTCGGAGTTAACACAGTTTCCGATCCATGTTCAGACTAACGGGCTGCATTTCCGCCATAGTCGTGCCTGCCGCTCGTCGGATGGAATCTGAACGGTTCCATCGATAAATCCGTCCTTTTCTTTCGTTACCAACGCTCGCCGGAATTCCCACGACCAGCTTGAGTAATTATCGGCGCCGGTTAGTTGCTGGGCAATGAGCCATAGCTCTGGGCCGTCAGCCGTTGTGGTGTAAAGCAGGTTGCTGGGTTCCGGTCGTCTGCTGGCGGCGACAATCTATTATGGAAAATAACCGGGTCGGGGAACCGAGTAGGGATTCGATCCCAAACCCGGATTACCCGATTCGGGCACACGATCCACATAAAATAAACCTAGCCCGGTGGATGAGCCTTCCCCAGGTGCGGTCGGTGAGCCTCCATCGGGTGGGACTTGTTCTCCATGGGTTACCTGCGATGGCCCGTAGAACCATGGGCCGGGCGCCATTTGGACAGGCAGCCACTGGATGGACTGGCCCGTAATGGGTTGTCCCTGGTTGGGCTGGGCCTGAATCCTTGGCGCCTGGGTCAGATCTGAGACACTAGTCTCTTGCTGCATCGTTGATTCTTCTGGGATCCCTTCTTCCGACGCCGATGAATGGTCTTTAGGCATGGTGTCGGTAAGTATAGGAGGTAAGGAGAAACGAAGTCGTTTATTTTTCAAAGGAAGTTCAACTACTGATTCCTACACCGGAGTGCTAACCTTGTTTTGCAGGTTAGGGTTTCTGCAGCAACAAAGTGATAATCTATCCGGTAGGCAATTAGGAAAGAAGTTTGTGGAAGCTAGGTAAAGAGCGTTTGCTCTGATACCATGTCAAAATCTGTTTGAAGAAAAAATAATAGCAAGAAGAAGACGTGGGAAGATTTCTGTGTATATTGATTCGTATTGTAAAGTGATGTACAGATCAATCTTTATATAATACAAGGAGAACAATAAATAAAGAATGAGTATATTTCTTAAACCTAAGTGTATCAGATCTAATCCTAAATTGACTAAAATAAATGATCTCTAGATCAGTATCATATCTTCCAACATGCATAATTATTGTAAAATTGCATCATTCATTGTTTGATCTCACGGGGATGATGATTGTCACTTACAATGCCATGGATTTGCTCATCCCCTTTTATTTCCATTTCAAGTTTCAAGAATAGAAGAGAATGACGAATTTATGAAAAGGGAGTGCGGGGGAAGGGGGTGGTGTGGGATTTATTTCGATTTTTAAAGAAAGCTTATTATTCCGGTTCATACATATTCGTAAATTGACTTACTTTGGTTAAAGGTTTCATCTTTTATTTGATGAAAGGCCGATCATTCCCTAAATTCTGAATATAGATTTGGGATATGACAGCAACCATCGCGAAGTTTGTGATTGGTCGCTCTTATTACTACCCTCAACTCAGTTCAGATTAATTAGCCTATCAGTATACTTGGAATCCACGTATTTGGCAAGTAGTTTTCCACTTATGTAAATAAGGTTATGAGACAATAGAGACCAAAAACTCAACCTTCGATCTTAAAAGTGAAAGCTAAAGCGAAAATAGCAGAAGATTTTCTTTTTATATATTTGGTCGGCAGTTTTTCTTTATAATTAAGCCTATTTAGATATTGCGTGGACAAAATACAATTGAAGATTTACATGCAGGTACATTTTCTACTGCTCTTTTCTAGAAGAGTACATCTAGTCGAGATTTACACTTTAAAAGAGATACCTAAATTATTTAAATATTCGATTATATTCGGCTACCAGCTGCAAAGCAACAAATTCATTTCTCAAAAAAGAAAGAGTAATCAGTAAAGCCACAAAAATGTTCGGAAAGAAAGTTATCTATGTAGGAAAGGGAACAGTTTCATGTTAATGTATGTTAACGTAAGAAAAATGTTAAAAGAATGGCCATTTTAACGTTTTAGAGGGCCTCTTATGCTGCATTGCGTATTGATAGTAGGGTCACCTTTTGTGCATGGTCCCTTACATTGAGCACCGATGAGCCCTTATTTTTATATTCATCAACAAGAATATTATGTTCGTGCAAATCTCTAAATGTTGCGGGTTTAACATTCAATTAGGGTTTAAACCATCATATGGGGATAAGTACACTACAAGTGCCAAAAGTTGTGTATGGCGCTCACTTTAGTACCAAAAGTTTTCGCTGGCTCACTTAAGTGCTAAATTGGAGAAAAAATGATCACTTTAGTGTCAACAGCAAGAAATGCCAAACTGATTACGGGTCATTTATAATTAAAATTTTAATATGACTTCGTAAAATTTTTAAAATATCCAATCCACGTGACATTTCCACGTGGCATGCTTGGCACCGAAGTGATTGTTTTTTAACAACGACTAGCATTGAAGTGATCACTTTAAATAAAATTTGGCACTCAAATGATCACTTTTAATAAAATTTGGCACTTAAATAATCAATATTTATAACTTTTAGACAACATCGTTTAGGGGTTATATACTGACTAGGCACGCCAGTGAGCCACGTAGGATTGAGAAATTAATAAAATATAGCCACGTCGGATTTCCGGCAATCCAGATTGGAGTTGACACTTAAATGATCGTTTTTTTTTTTTAAAGTAACACTTAAGTGATCCGAAAAAACTTTTTGCACTAAAATGAGCGCCGTACACAACTTTTGCATTCTAGTGTACTTACCCCCATTTCCACATTAGCATTAAAGTATGCAATTCTACCTATGGTCAACATAACAAACTACTTGTGAAAAAGTGTGGATTCCGATTGATATGCAAGCCACTAGAGAATGATTTGGAGGTTTTGCTTCAAGATGATCAGTTGCTAGATCCAGCTTTACTCTACGAGGTATGAGCACAGAGGAAGAAAGTTCGAGTAGAACAGAGAGAAAATGATTGAACATGGTTGGTTTTCCAATCGAGGTATCTCACCCCCCCCCCCCCAAATGTGTGCGTGTGTATATGCGTGTGTATATGCATGTGTATATGCATGTGTTGATACGGAGTGTACATTGGGTGCACGTAATGCAAAACTGTAAATTCTAGACAAACAAACAAATTTAATATAAAGTGATTATGCACGTGTATAAAGCTTAACAAAATCTCAACTTGATGCAATGCCAAAGACTCAATATTTGTAATTCCTGTTTTGAAAAATACGGTTGAAATCTTAGAAAATCTAATGAACAAATGGACACGTGGTTCTTGATGTTACGGTTGATCATAACAACCGACACCGATAATAGTACTAGATCAACTCTACGGACTAAGATAAAACTGCACAACGACAATAATTCAATAATTCGATATGAGACCTTTTTCACTCTTAGGTGTTTGTTGCTATTATGATAGGGGACCGTCACACTACATGCCTTGCTAGCCACATGCGAATTATTTGGACAGTTTAATTTAATTTTATTGATAGAGAATATCTGATTTGAGATTCTACTTTTATATAAAGTTAGAGCAGACATAAAAGGTGCAAGTGGTTGGATGAGGCTGGTCTGTGGAGAGGGCATGCATTGGATTTTCCTTTTCAATTTTCCATTAGTTTGAGTGCAAGTAGAAGTGTTTTCTTTAATTTATTTTAATTATGTTAAGTTTGTTGCAAGTAAGTTGGATTTCAATTAGGACAATTTGTACAGAAGAATCGGTGATGCTTAAAGTGAACTCATAATAGTGAACATTACACAAGGGGTCTGACGAGGGCAATTAATTTCTTGGATGTGCTATTCTACTTTTCATCAATTTTTCACTTCCTACATAGTGCACTTGTATTGTATGAGGTACATTTAGGGTGATTCAATCTAATGTTAGGGGTGGCTAGCACTTGCAAGGGAATGATTTCCAACATAAACAATGATCAATATGTCTAATTATTACAGAACTCTAGCTTTAGTTTAATTACTAGGAATATGCACAAATCAAACTCTTCTTCTTGAACTAATTATGAACTTGGATGCTTCTAACAATTTGCCTATATAACAGAAGCATCGCTATTCCAGCCATTGGTCTCATTATTGGAATGTTAGCCCCAGAAGAGAGATGCCAAAGGGGTTCGCCCTTGTTGAAGACAATACTATATCTTTCATGGCTTCACAAGACTTGTACAAAAAGTTCCAAGGATTATATCTCTGTATTGTCTTCAGTGTAGAAGATGGAAAAAAAGGAAGTATCTTTCGACATTGTACCACGTGTTAATAGCCAAAGGCAGAATGAGCTATCGGGAACTCTCGGTTCATTTGATACGGATCACATGTGGTTTCAACTTTTCATGCCAAATGCTCTGTGGAGATATTTGGAGGGAGCAATCGACTTCAGTCAATTTGACAAGAGGTATCTAAGATTTAGCCTTGATATTAGAGTAGCGGGTGCAATCGTGAAAAAGTTGGGATATGTGATGCAATCCAATCCACTAGAGGATGCTTTGAAGGTTGAGCTTGAAAAGAATCAACTAATGGATCCAGCTTCACTCCTTCAGCGGGGGCGGAATTCACTGTACTATGGGAGCCACAGATGGAAGGCATTGTGCAAGAGACTCAAATATATGCATGGAGGGAGAGACTCGACATATTAGAAAAGGGGCATCATGCCTAGCTCATGTGTCTTCAGCATGGGGGTACTGCGGCAGGTAAAGTAGAGGTTTTGCAAAAAGATTCGGAGTCATTTCCAAGCTATTTGTATTAGGGTTTGTGTGAATGTGTATGAGTAATTGATACTATCTGCGTGGATAAGATTTGCGAGTGTCTTATTTTTATTTTTTTTATTTTTTTTTCAATTCCTATTTTTTCTTCCTTTTGTGTCCCAAAGGGCGTGCAGGGTAAAATCCATCCCTTTCTATATTTGGGCTAGTTTCTCGCCTTGGTTTTTTTTTTTCTCTTGTTTTAAAATCATTTGATTAAAGATCCATTCCATAAAGAAATTGTTATTTGTATTATTAATTGAGCAAATCCAATGAGCTTTTACATCTCAAACTTTTTCCGAAAATAAATTATTTAGACACCCCATGCATATTTGTAGAATACACCATGTTCATACATAATTATAGGTGAACAAAATCGAAACTTGAGATAATGAGGATGATTCGCAAGTTACCGATCGACGTCTTATCTTCTAAATATGAATTCAAAATAATTCTCTAAAATTTATTGTCTTACCTTCTAAAAGAGGTTAAAATCTTCATATATTAACAAATATCGTGATGTTGCGGATACACAAGAAATTGATATTCCAAAGTTTAACCAAGTAAAGATATTATTTGCATGTAGTAAACATGATAGTACCATTTTGCTATACCTCTTGTCTTGTTTTATTGTACTTAAGCTTTAAATCCTAATTTTTTTAGCATTTAATACTAAAATGCTACAAATTTTAGGAAATTTATACAATGTTCTAGTAATTAAAAATCACTTGAAATGCTTGTACATGCTTACTTTGTTTGAAATATATGTGATCGTAAACGAACGAAAGAATTATATAATCAAATCTAGGGTAAAAGTTATACGTGATATCATGTGACTGATTTGAATTATATTGTTACATAATGCCGATAATGGTCAAGATTATGTTATTTCGTAATATTTAAATCATTAAATCATGGAAATAAATAGTTGGTGAAATACACAACATGAAGAATGTGATTGAGGATGCCCCTTCCTTTCAGCTCCATCACCATCAATCGATCGTCCATACCATCTCCGATCGGTGACAGCCGCCGTCAAATCTCCGTCGCCGGTCACCGCAACCTCGGCCGTGACGGAGCAGAGCGTGGACGCTCATCACCACCGATCGAAACTTCTCTTGTGCTCTTTCTCCCTCGCTTGGTGCGTGCGGGAGAGCTGAGGAGCCGAGCGAAGCCAGTTGCAGCCGAATATCTTCGTCAAGCAATTTCGTCGCTGAATTGATTCGTCGCCTTAGCTTCATCTTCGTGAGATTCTCCAAGTCTTTCAGTGTCTTCATTTATTAGCAGGTAATAATTCGGATCGGATCTCCCCAAGGTAGGACGCGGTCGATTCATCGAGACTCGATCATACGATTGGTCTGCGTTTGCCTTTTGCCGAGAGCTTCAAATTGTTATCTCGAATTGCTGATGTTATATTGCTCGCCCATTGATAGGAATTCGTTTTTGTAGAACACCTCACCCGTCATGATCACCACCTGTTCGACGTTTTGCCTCAGAGATGATAATGACGAATTTGTCTCCATCATTGATCAATCTGAGATTGCATAGCGTGATCTGGATGTTCCTGTTCAACATGCTGATCATATATTGTGAATTTTGATGCTGCATCCTTTGATGACAGAGAGTTCTCTTTCCCTTGGTGCTTCGGTTCACTTTCTCCTTTGGTTGTGTGACTGAATTGTCATCTGGTATAACAGTAATTCACTATACATTGGTGGTGAATAAATCACAGCCAAGCTATGTCGAGTTCAATCTCATTTTGATGCTCATAAAAGACCATTCCACCAAAGTTTGAGAAAGAGTCTTCAACCTAATTTAAATTCAAAATAAGCAGAAACGGTACAAGAAATGCTCAGGGATCGGAAGTTTAGTTAAGTTGACAAAACATGGATATGTGAAAGCAATTAAGTTAAGAAATCATGGACATATAAAAGAAGTTAAGTTAAGAAATGGCCATCGAACTAGTAATAATCAAAGGGAATTTAAGACTTATGAATAGAAGATATGCAGAGGAAAAAGATATGTTGAAATCATGCTCAAACCCTGCCAAAATTACTGCTGATTTCCCTTTGAGTATTGTTGTAACATCGATGTCAATGTCTCCATTCGAGCATCATTTGTACAAACTGTGATTAATTTCAATTCCAGCAATGTTAATGTCCTTGTAATCTTGTTTTCAGTTAATTTTGTTTGGCTTATTCCTTTGAGTTTAGTGTTCTTTGCTTTGATTTCCTTTATTCCCTGCATCGCACCTTTAAATAATTCACAGTACTTCCACTTTAATTTCTGAGCAATTTGCTATTCCTGTCATTTAGATCGATTTCCATCAAACCATTTCATCCATTGCTTCCAGGAGCTATCACGCATACATGCACACAATCAAAGCCATCTTTGGAAAAATTGTCTGTGAGCAGTTTGATCACTTTAGAGCCAAGCTAGTATCAGAAAGTAAGCTTGTAATTTGTTTTCCCAATTGCTTGACAGTCTGATCAACTCACATTGAGCGAATTTGCTACAACAATATCATATAGATAAAACATGCTGATGTGCACAAATGATTGCACTATAATAGGATTCTATAGTTAGATGCCATCGGTTCAAGAGGTGGCTCCCACCATGTGACAGTTTATCCTAACGAGGTTCAAGAGGTGGCTCCCACGGCGTTACACTTCGTCATGTGTGGCATTTTGTTTGCATTGTACACAAATGTCGGTCCATTTTTTATGCGCATGCGTGATGTCATCTGTTCATGTATCTCATGCTCAACATCTTACATAATGAATAATGATTTTTCAAGTAGGTTTGTGGTACATAAATATGTACTTGCTTTATGGTATTCTATAAGAGTAATGATTCCTGAGCCAAAGGAATCTACCGAATCTATGTTTACCAAATTGAGCTGGCTCTAGAAAAACTTTTTACATGTCTGCTTGCTAAATTCTAATTCGAAATCTGTAGTTTCTACTTTCCCCTTTGATATTAAGAAGAGCAGTGTACTAGACCTAAATTTGGTGATAGCAACTTGGAATTTTCTTTGCAGGATTTCAGTGCATAGATTTAATTCTTAGCTCATAAATCCGAAAATTCTCAATATGAATATTAGTATCTTTTGGCTTGATCAACACAAAAATATGAGAGAGCAAACTTGCTTCAAGTCATAGGGTGTGTTTGATTGATACCTTCCGTGACTCTAATAATGACGTATTCTTGGAAAATTGATTCAATAGTTATTTTATGAGTGGAGTGAATAGATGATATGTAAAGATTATCTGTCTGATAGTTTTACGAAATGAGACTATATAATATGTTTTCCCAGTTTAAAAAATAAGGAGAGGTTAGATAAAAAGGTATTTTGGTTTTATAATGTACCATTACTTCTTGAATTTTTTATAGTCAATTGAGATCTTAAAACAACCTAATTTTATTTTAACTCCTTTACAACTGTGGTACTCTATCCTCTTGTCTTCGTCAAAGGGTTTATTTGCTCGTCATGAGTTCACGCTTGATCAAAGGCTGGGGCACAATTACAAGGAGAAAATGGAGTGCCACGAAGGAAATGATGATTGATGAGGCAGAGAGCAAGGGTGATAGTCTCTTTGGACTGCTCTGTTTTGTCCGAAATTCCATGAGGTAAGAATGGAACAAGATCATCCATGAATTTCGAATGATGGCTTGGGTGTAGGGTGAGAGTATAGAGCTTCCATAGCCATTGACAGCTGCGTGAACAAGATTATCTCCCACTGCCAGTGCTTGTCCCTTCTCTATTTCGTCTTAAGAAACCCCACTGCTTGCCGTCGGCCAGGTGTTTGTGATTTTGCCTAAATGAATCCAGCTTCAAACACCCGCTCCTCCTACCCAAAAAAAAAAAAAAAAAAAAAAACTACAGGTTTAAATGTTTTGACTACTATTATATCAATGCTCGGGTCAATTTAGATGGATCAGGATATTCCATATACAATTTCATGTAAAAGGTTTTTTGGAGGATTGCTGCTATCCCTCGGTGTAATGCTGGAATAAAATCGGCATAATGTGATCATGTCTTGTAGACTTGTCCACGCTGAGAGTGGTTCTTATTGTGCTTGGGCGGCAGAAAATAATCTCATCCTGTTGGTGCATACCCACGAGCATGTATTTGTTTTTCTTCCCAAACCTGTTCAGTTGTTCGTTTTTATATTGATATAGTAAGGACTTATGTTCATCACAAAATATAAAAAGTACCAACTATGGATGTAAAGTTGAAGTTAACTCTCAAAAATACTACTCTCTGGAAGACTCTAATTGAGCCAAACAAATCGCAAGAGAGACAACAGAGCATGGGGGCAAGTTTCTGTTGTTATTTGGAAATTGGTGAAGTTCTGGTTATGTTCCATTTGAGAAGGTTATCTTGTTGTAGTTTTGATTTTCTACTGCTGTGCTATCATTCCTAGAAAATATGATGTCAAGATGACTTTGTTTTCTTATGAATTAGAAAGAAGAAATGAGAAACGAAGTTTGAGTTGGATGGCCTCGATTCAATGCTAGCTGACCCCAAGTTTATAATGCATCAATTGTGGTGGCATAGATGGAAATATTCTTGCATGCTAGAATTACTTGGATATATGGCATATGCATAAGATATGGGTGATAAGTTTAAGAAAGATATACATGGCTTTTTTAAAAAGCCCATACAGAATCAACACGAACCAAACCTCTTATTTCTGAGGGTTATTCTTTGTGTTCGGGTATTATGTGG
Source organism: Eucalyptus sideroxylon x Eucalyptus melliodora (assembly GCA_016097485.1). Classification (NCBI taxonomy): domain Eukaryota; kingdom Viridiplantae; phylum Streptophyta; class Magnoliopsida; order Myrtales; family Myrtaceae; genus Eucalyptus; species Eucalyptus sideroxylon x Eucalyptus melliodora. The sequence continues at coordinate 22,138,439 of CM027831.1, read as the reverse complement.
AAAATCGAGTATCATAAAATATCCTATACTCTCCCAGATCGCTCCCGAATCCATCATTTGGTCTCTTGCTCCGAAATCTATCTTATCTGTCGGAGACTTTCTGGCTCCCAAATCCATTGTCTCCATTACAGACTCTGCAAGATCGTGAAGCTCTCTCACTGTTGTATCTATCTTCTCCAAGACTGTGACGCGCTCTTACTTTTGTTCCTTCTCATTGTCTTTGCGTGCTCTATGCGTCTACTGCTATGACTCCTCTCTCTCTCTCTCTGCCCCTCATTGATCCTCATGACTTCCACACAAAAGCGTCAAAGCAAACTCTCAAATCCAAGAGGAGGACGACAATTGAGTCCGGCTAAAGAGCAACTCAAACCAAATTATTTTGCTTGCTATCTACATTCCACTACCGTCAATTTCTCGTTTTTCTTCTATTGTTGTTCTTGTTTTTGTTTCATCACTGTTACATTTGCTTTGGATAATGTCCATTGATCTTTGCATAAGTTCCAAGTGAGATTGATCATTGGAGGAGCTTGCTTTTGCTCCTTACCATGTGACGAAATTGGTATAAGTGAGGAGTTTAATTTGGAGATGTGGTTTTATGGTACTATAGTGGCCATTGGAGAAGAGGTAAAACCACAAAAATATATATATAAACAAAATAGGGTGATCTGATAACCTAAATTGTATTCTTTTTTCGAGTTCTATTTGGGTTAGTCTAATCAAAAAATGAAAAAGTTGTGAAAAATAATCTAAATAAGGTAAGTAAGTCAAATCAAAATATGAAAGAGCTGTGAACTAACAATTTTTTGTTGTGAAAATGTCAATTCATTTAATTTTATTGTCAATTAATTTTAGAATATCATACTTTTCAAAATTGAAGATACATCTCCCCATTTCACAACCATTCAAATTTATTTCCAATTGCCTTTTTAAACATCTATCTCTTCTGCACACGATTAATATTTTCTCTCTCTTTCTTCCGTGTGCGTTTCATTTCTTTTCACGGGCATCCATGTGGTTTTGGGCATTGCACCATAGAAATCCCCACCGGCTTCTCTATTATTTTGGGCATTCCCACGTCCCGCCTGCACCACCACACGACCAGAGAAATGGAGAAGTGGTTTGCAAGCGCGACGTCATTGGCTGACGTGGCCTGCACTTATTATTAACCAATTGCAAATTGACACATGGCATCAGAGAAATAAATTAAAAATCCCCTAATCCACCTAGACTCTCTTCCTTCCCCTTCCATCTGCACGACTCCAACCTCCACCCGACCTTCAGCCATTGCCACCGGCGGAGTCGGAGTTGCCGGCGCTGCATCAATCCAGTTTGGCCGTCTCCTCCGCCCGCTACCTGAATTCCAAATCCGGCATCGAGGGCTAGATTAGGTCATGAGAGAAGCCATGGGTGAAGCTAATATCTCTCCTTCCACCACTCAACAGAGATTCCATGGATTGGAACCGTTGGCCTGGCCATGGCTCCGGATCTGGAGTCTTGGCCGCAAGCCCATTGCTTTGCGTCTCCAAATCTGCAACTCAAGCGCTAGGACAGCGGAGAGGGTGGACGCGGACGTCGGTTGTCGCTCATGGCCATGGCTTCAGATATGGAGTCTCGGCCGCGAGCCCATTGCTCTCCATCTCCTATCTGCCGCCGGGACGATGGAGAGGGTGGATGCGGAGGTCGTCGTCGCTCACGGCCATGGACGCGAAGCCCACTAGTCTGCGTCTCCTAATCTGCCGCTGAGACGCCAAGACAACAGAGAGGGTGTGCGTTCAGTTCTATGAACGAGAGGCCGCCCATGGCAGACCGCTGCTCTGGATATTCATATCTGTGGATGAGCGCTCGCGGCCAAGGCTTAGCCGCCTCGACGACAGAGAGGCTGGACACGGAGATCGGCCTGGACGTGTGACGATACCATCGCCCAACAGCTTTGATCTAGTTTGCTGCTCAACGGCTTTGAGCTCGAGTCTTGGCTCGTCCATGGCTGCCGGCAACGAGCTCAACAGCTTTGCCGCAAACCGTGATGGCCACGGTGGGGCGGTGGCTTAAGGACGGCAGCGGCGGTGGCTTGGGCGGTGGACATAGCCAAGCTCAGGCGGAGCAGAGGTTGAAGATGGAGTAGGAAAAGAGAAAATTAATAATTTTTTTTTAATTTCCACGTCAATATATATGTGCCAAGATTTAATTGGATATCAGCAAATAAGCGCGATATGTCAGCCGATGACAGAGAAACACCACCCCCAATCAGTCTCACTTTTCATGCTAACGATTGAAACGCAGATATTTAAAGAAAAGACGAGAAACTTTAGTACCAGCCAATGTAATGGATTAGCAATTTTTTATATGATTAAAATTATTATGGAAAGATGATTAAAAACTATCATGAAAATATAATCCAAGAGTAGTCATGGAATAATTTATTATGCGCATATGCTCATTGTTCGTGGAGCTGCGTGCCTTTGCTCTCTGGTAGCAAGCCGAGTTTGCTAAGCTCGGCAGGCCCTGCCGCCTCCTCTGTAATTCACTCGCCCCGCTCTCATCTGCTTTATTCCAATTTTACTTTTCTTTATTCCCCATCGGCCGAAGGAAACATTTCAAATGAATTGCGGTTTAAATTTCACAGGTCAGTCTCTAGGTTGCGTGAATAAGCTGATGAGTTTTATTAGCTTTTTATTGCCAATAATTTTGTTGAACTTATTTTGATTTTGTCGGTAAAAATTCAGGTGTCAATAGGTTTATCAAAGGAACATAAGATTATTATAGACGTTTGGATTGGATCATCGGTTTGATATTTTACTGAATACCGGATTTGGACACCAAAGAAGGTTTTCTTTCCTTGAAGCCAAGCAATCAATTAACAAAAAAAAAAAATACTGGCCTCCAAGGACGACCAAAGGAATTTATGACGATAATAATAATCTATCTTATTTTGGCAAGTCATATTCATTAACAATTCAATGAACAATTAAATTGATGTAAAATAATGTCAATCAAGACGACTAATTAACATAGAAAAGGTTCACGTGCAAATAGATTAGATCTATGCCCACGCTAGTATTGTTAAAACACCGAATAATACTCTTTCTTAAATAAAGTCATGTAATTGGATGTTAGAGAATATATAGAGAAGATCAAATGGGGAACAAACTACCCAAACAAAGTACCAAGTCTTGGGCAACTCATTGTTCATTTTTAACTTATGTTCCCTGATTCTAATGGCGTCTTCTTCTTCCAACTCCGAACTAGTTTCAAAGTCTTTGTGAGTTTCAAAGGAGAACATTGGCAACAACTTTGTCACACATCTATACGCAGCTCTTGTCCATGCTGGAATATCCTACTTCGATGTTCAACGAAGGGAGAAAGATGAAGAGAATCTAATGATCATGGTTCCGAAGATGATCAAGGAATTAGACCTTCCAATCATCGTTTTCTACAAGGACAACACCTATTTGGAGTTGTGTTTGAAAGAGGTTGCGAAAATCATGGAGTGCAAGAAGCAAAGAGACCTCAAGGTCTTTTGGTGTTTTACAAAGTGGGATTAGATAGAGTAAATAGATTGAAAGGGAGGTACCGAACTGGTATTGAATATTTTTAAAAGAGGCTCCGCAAGGATGTGAGGAGATTGATGAGATGGAAGGACGCTCTCCAGGAGACGGGTAGCTTGTCCGGGTGGTTCTTGGATGATTAGTAAGTAGAAATTTTGCCACTAACTCTGACTCCCTCTCTCTCTCTCTCTCTCTCTCTCTCTCTCTCTCTCTCTCTCTCTCTCTCTCATCCAATGCTCACACAGCACAGAGCACAATTACGTTGCACAAGAAACAGAGAACCTCCTCTCCAAGCCTCCGCCTCCATCGGTTCACCACGTCGCTGGGGCGGCGTCACCTCAGCCCCCTCTATCTCTCCACGTCCATCAGCTTTGGGGAACGAATCTAGGCTCGCGACCCCAGATCTGGGGTCGTTACCCTCGGGCAATGTCACCTGAGGCTGGCTACGGCTAAGACGTTCCGCTGTCTTCCGTGATAGGGGGACAAAAATAGAGAAAGAGAGGTGCAACAACAGCTAGGACAGGCGATGGTGACAGGAACGCCACGGTGGCGGGGACATGATGGCCACCGGGGGCGGGGGGAGCGGGGCGGGCTGGGGTTGGGTTGGGTTGGTGTGGGGTCATGCAATGATGGAGATGGCAGGGCAGTGGCAAAGGCGGCAGAGAGAAGAGAAAGGGGCGGGGGAAACTTAGGTTGAGTTTAAAAGGGTAAAGTAACAAAAAACTCAAAATTTTGGACGTGCGAAATGAGATATTTGTTAAAAGAAAAAGTTGCACAAATTTCAAATAGATTAAGTGTAGTAAATATCAAAAACGGTACATAATACATAAACATCTGGCCTATTCTATTTTACTTCTCTATTCTATTTTCCTACACATATAGTTATAATCGAAGATGAATGAATATTAACTGTGAAGGGTGAACCAGTTTCTGTAAATTTGCTGTTTCTTTTTGTCTTGGATAATTGGCTACATTACGTCGATTGTTTGCCAGGCCTCAGTCGAAGGCAATAATAATTACGTATGGATTTTGCATCATCTCTCCTTTGTTCGTTCTTTACTTCTTTTCAGGAGCATTTCTTTTCTCCTTACGCATGTTTAACAAATGTCCTCGTAACATGTCTTAATTTAATACGGTGTCTTGTGACAACTCTGTATTTCTTTTAGCATTGGCACCCTCATGGCCTATGTGGATTGAAAATATGAAATTGTATCCTAAAATTTGTTACTGCTTGCTTCATTAAATTCGACAGCTTGGGCAGCTTATATTTTCCATGTCTCTGTCGTCTATCATGTTAGAATTTTGGAGGCCAAGATAATCAAAGACATCGTCAAAAAGATATCTAAACTGAAAATGTATGATGTCTTCCTAATCTTCAGAGGTAAGGATGTCCGTGAGAACTTTGTTAAGAGTCTGAATGAGGCCTTGCTCCATAAGGGCATAAAGACTTTCATGGAGAGCGAGAACTTACTGATGGGCCAAGATTTCCCATCGAAACTGAAAGAAGCCATTGAACAATCTCGCATGTACATCGTCATCTTCCCATAAAACTATGCTGAATCTTGGTGGTGTCTGAAGGAGTTATTGCAGATCCAAGGGGAGAAGGACAGAACAAAACAGCTGCTACTAGGGGTGAAAGCCCGCACCAAAGGGTCCGGTCCGGTTCCTTTTTCTGGGAACCGGTTAGGGCTAAAAAAAACCCCCCCAAATCAAATACCGTCGCTTCACTTCACACTTTCACAGTTCTCTGAGTCTCTCCCGTTCTCTGCCTCTGCTCGTCGCCGACGCTACTCGCCCTCGACGCCACTGCAGGACGTTGCTCGCCCTTGATGCTGCCGCCAAACACCGCTAACCCTCGACGTCGCCGTCGGACGTTGTTGGACGCCAGTCGCCCTGCGCTCACCTCGCCATTGCCTCCCTTGAAACCGTCACCCCTCAGCTTACCTCGTCGCTCAACCGCTAGCCCTCGAAGCTGCCGCTAAACGCCATCACCCCTCACTCGCCTCGCCGCTCGCCGTCAACGCCGCCAGTGGACGCCGCTCGTCCCCTCGATGGAGGCCACTCGCCCAGTCGCCCCCAACGCTGCTCGCTCGGTCACCCTTGACGCCGCTCAGTCGGCCGGCCCCGACGTCGCTTGCCCAGTCGGCCCCTGACGACACCCGTCGCTCGCCCAACTGCCCCCGACGTTGCTCGCCCAGTCGTCCCCGAAGCCGCTCACCCAGCTGCCCTCAACGTCGCTCACCCAGTCACCCACAATGCCCCTCGCCGACCCTCCCCCAAAGTTGTTCGCCCAACCGCTCGCTCAGTCACCCCCGACGCTGCTCGCCAAGCGATGGTTCTTTGTTAGCGGACGAGAAGCGCGCTACATGCGAAATTGAGGGATCTCAACATGGAATGTATAGATGCCAGAGCAATGGTTCTTTGTTAGCAGGGGCTTTTTTAGGTTGACTTTGATGTCTGGATATGGTGGGGGGGTGGTTTGATGATTGATGAAGAATTCTGAGTAACTCATTCGAGGGATGTGCACCTGGTTTAGTCAAGTTGAAGCGGAGGGATGATTATGCTGTCAAGATTGTGCTTGTTTAATTGAGATGTCGTATTTTTATTGCGTTCATCGTGTTTGCTTTTGTGGATTTGATGTTGGAGACGTGATTCTGTAATAGGATTAATCACGTCGAATTGTTTCTTCGAGTCGAGTTGCTTCATGTTCTTAAATGTCGGTTCAGTTGAATTAGTTTGTTGATACAAAACGGAGATGCATTTCTCTTGGCTATGAAAGGTTTTGATGTGATTGTCGTTGGAATTCATAGGGCCGGTTCATGGCAATAGATTGCCTGCAACCTCTTATTTGATAATTTCGAGTTTACAATATTCTTCCGAAACAAGTGCTGAAAAGGAGGAACCCATAGGTTTTTTCCTTTTTCCCATCTAATTTGTATCTTGACATATTGTGTAGTTCTTTGAAGGTGTTTGGCACAAGTCAAGAGAGACAAGTTGGGAGAGAAAGCTGAACCTGGGATCTTTGTTGGCTATAGTTTAGTGTCAAATGCTTACAGGATCTATCAACCACAAACAGGGAAGGCGATCACTAGCAGGGATGTTCAATTCCTGGAAAATGAGAAATGGGACTGGACAAATGAGCCACAAAGCAAGCACAAAGAGGTCTCACTAGAACCTGACGAGCTGGTGGATAATGTTCCAGTTAGAGGTACCAGATCTCTGACTGATATATATCAGAGGTGCGGTGTGGCTATTTTGGAACCTACACGTTATGAGGAAGCTAAAAGCGATCAAAGGTGGATGAATGCAATGAAGGAAGAGTTGGCTATGATAGAAAAAGAACCAGACATGGGAGCTAGTGGAGAGGCCTGAAGACGGGAAGGTGATTGGAGTAAAATGGGTTTTCAAGACTAAATTTAATCTTGATGGCTTAGTGAATAAGCATAAGGCCAGGTTGGTGGTGAAGGGATATGCATGGGTTTAGGGAGTTGATTTCTCATAAACCTTTGCTCCCGTGGCAAGACTTGATACAATTAGAATGATTCTTGCTTTGGCAACTCAACAAGGATGGAAGGTATATTAGTTAGATGTGAAATCTGCATTTTTTGAATGGAGTGTTGTAGGAGGAGATTTATGCTGAGCAACCATAAGGCTTTGTCATACCAGGCCAAGAGGGGAAAGTTTATTTACTGAGAAAGGCTGTCTATAGCTTGAGGGAAGCTTCCAAAGCATGGTACAGTAAGATGGATGAGCACTTGCTGGGCTTAGGTTTCAAGAAAAGCTTTAGTTGTCTACTCTATATGTCAAGAAGTTAGTATCTGACTTAGTGGTGGTGTCTCTTTATGTGGATGATATGCTGGTGACAGGGAGTAATAGTGCTCAGATTACTGCATTTAAGCAAGAGATGATGAAGATGTTCGAAATGACTCATCTTGGTGAGATGTCATATTTTCTAGGAATGGAGGTTAAGCAGACTCAGAATGAAGTTTTTATTTGTCAGAAGAAGTATTTGAAGGAGATCCTAAGGAGATTCAACATGGAGGAGTGCAAAATAGGGGTGAGCATGGTTCGGATTGGGCCGGTCCACCCCTAACTCTAGGACCAACCCGCACAATGCTGGTTCTCAATTTTTGAGACAGATGACCGACCCTATTGAGCTTGGGACCGAGGACCGGACCAACCCAATGGGTTCGGTCCGGTTCCAGGGTCAACCCGAAATCAACCGATAATTTTTTATTTCATTTTTTGTACTTCTTAAAAAAGCGATTGAGGACCAAATTGACCCAATGGGTTCAGTCCGGTTTCAAGGTCAACCTAGGACCAACCAATAATTTTTTATTTCATTTTTTGTACTCCTTGAAAGGGTAACCAAGGATCGTACCGATCCGATGGATTCAATGATGAGCGAGGTCAGTTAAGAAAGGCAAGCGATGAGAGTTAAGTAGGGTGAGCGTTGAATAAAATGAGCATCGAATGTCGAGCGGGGAGTAACAAGCCAAGCGAGCATCAAGCGACGAGCGGCACGAGTGACCCAAAGCGAGCAAGGCGAGTGTGGAGTGGTAAGCGGAAAAATTGTTTCTTTCGATTTTGGAAAATTGAAGACTAAGAGGATAAATAAGATATAAGAGAACAAATACTAAAGGAGGATGCCATAAAGTGCCTTTTTAAACGCCGTGAGGACTTCTCACAAAAATATTTTCCTCCTTCGTAAATTATGACTATTGATGCCGTAAAAGACATTAAAAACCTAAGTTATTAAAGAACAATGTAAAATTACTTGAACTTCTCACTAAAAAGTTGTTTAATATTGTTGATGTCGTTTATTTTAAGGTTTTCTCTATATATATAAATAAATATATAATCAGGGTTAGTCCAGGTTGAACCGACCCGGAACTCTCAAGACCAAGGATCGACCCGCACAGTGCTGGTCTAGGAATTCTAAGACCAAGGACCAACCTAGTCTCCGTGGGAATCGGACCAGAACCAACAGGGTTGGGCCGATCCATGGTTGGTCCAGGAGTTGACCCTGGACCGATGCTCACCCCTAATGCAAGAGTGTGAGTACTCCAATGGGTCATAAGGAAAAGCTTCAAAAGAAGGATGGATCAAAACCTGCAGATGAAAGAGTTTATAGAAGTTTGATTGGCTGTTTTATGTATTTCACTGCAACTAGGCCAGACATCATGTTTCTTGTAAGTATCTTATCTAGATTTCTCAATTGTGCAAGTGAGTTGCATATGATAGCTGCAAAGATGGTGTTGAGGTACTCAAAAGGTACTCTTTCATATGGGATTAAGTTTTGTAGAGTTTAGGAGTTTAAGTTGCAGGGGTATTCTGACAGTAACTGGGCAGGATCAGTGGATGATATGAGGAGCACTTCAAGTTATTGCTTTACATTTGGGTTGTCATGTTTTTCCTGGTGTTCAAAGAAGCAGGAAATAGTGGCTCAATCAACTGCAGAAGCTGAGTTCATCGCAGCTACTACAGCTATGAATCAAGCATTATGGTTGAAGAAGAAGATGGATGATCTGCATATGCAGCAAGAAGAAGACATAAAAGTGTTTGTGGATAATCAACCTACTCCGGCCATTTCACATAATCTAGTATTTCATGGAAGAACAAAGCATTTTAAGGTCAAGTTTTACTTCTTGAGAGAAGGGCAAAAGGCTGGAAAGGTGAAACTGATGTACTGCAGTTCAGAAAACTAGATTGCAGATATATTCATGAAGTCATTGCATGTTGGTCGATTTGAACTTCTCAAGGCAAAGCTAAGAATGTGCAGTACTTGATCCAAGAGAAGAGTGTTGATGTATCAAGACTACACTATCTGTTTTTTTTTTTTTGTTTGGTTTAGTCAGTTTGTTGATGTCCTATTTTCTAGGACTTACTTTATGGTTGTTTTACTTGGTCAATCTTATCTTGTGGGAGCAGTTAGTTGCACACTTTTTTTCTTTCTTTTTTTTGCTATTATGTTAGTTTGTTGTTGGTTTTGTGAACCAAGCAAACTGTTAGTAGGCAACGTGGGTTTATGGTTAAGTTTTAGTATGTATTGAGGCATTTTTCAGTTTTCTGAATAACAAAAAAAAAACAGCTTTTGCTGTCAACTCATTTTCTGTTCTTTCGAAAACAACACGATTTGATGCAAGCCAACTATTCGATAAAATGTCGGAACCAAGCTTCGATTTTGAAAGGGTCGATTTAAGCTCGATTATTGTGATATTCATGTGCTGTGTTGTTCAATGTTAGCATATATCGGTTTAGGGAATTATTATTATTATTTTAAAAATAAAAAATATCCAAAAAATATCCAAAAATTTCAAAAAAAAATATATAAAAGTGATAGATGGTATCAAATTAAGGAAAAATTACATCTATGAAATTTTATTAATTTTCTAAGGTCATTTTTCATAATTTAATGCTATTTTGATATTTTGTAATCATTTTGTAAATAATCCATTTTCCGTATATTAAAATTATTTAGAGTAATTTCATGCATTTAGAGTAATGTCATGCACATTTAAATCCTCATTTTGCTCATGGGGGTCCTATCCCAAGGCGTAATAACAAGGCCATGTAATATTATTTACCCGACTTGTATTGAGTTTTCCTTTTCTGCATTTATTTTCAAGTTATTTCAATTTCTCTTCTAAATTATGTTAGGATTAGTCTATATATTAAGGAAAACAAATCTACAAAAACATTTGTATAGACACTTAGTAGTTTCATAAAGATTATAATTGGTAATTAAGATTGTGTGGCAATTTAGATAAACAACCTTCCGAGTTAGTGGTACCACAATAGCATTAATAAAAACATTGGCGTAAACAAATCCCCATTCCTAGAAATCTCTGGTTGCGTAGGAATCGAGACAACACTCCCGTATCTTGATTGGTTTCAAGCCGACCTCAATAAGCTAGTGGCGACTCCTAAAAATACATAAGTTGTTAAGAATTGAAATACAAAATCCAACGTCATACAAGATATGGGCTTGAGAGAGCCCGCGTCTAATCCTGGGCCATTGGTCCGCCTTTTTAGGCAAAATACCCCTAAACCTTCTTTCTTTTTCCCGGATGGAAAAAAAAGAGGTCGCGACATAAGAAAAGTTAACAGGTTCAATATATTTGAACTAAAACTAAGGATTATGCCACGTAAAATAAACTTTTGCGACCTCCTTGGACCCTCCCGCAGTTGTGGAGGCTAATGACCTACTAAGTCTAGATTTAATTTGGGCTCTCCCAAGCTCATCAATTCGCGATTTATGATCTAAATTTTTAACATGCTCTAATTAGTTTGTGGTGGATTGATTAAAAACCAAATAAAATATTAAGAGAAATATTTTACTTCTGTGCAACAAAAAAAATTAGAATTGGGGACTTGATTATACTAGTTAATCAATTAATACTCTTTCGAAACCTAACCTTATTTAAACCTCAGGTTTGATTTTTTTTAAGGATATTTCATGCATTTTAAAGAGAAAGATACTCAAAAACCTTTTTTTTTTTTTTTACTTTTCCTAATTTGAGAATTTTTTTTCGAAATTCTTTTGAAATTTTTTTCTTTTTTAGATATTTTTTTAAAATATATGTTTTCATAGTTTTTTATTCCGAAATTGGGACTCGGGCTTGGCCTTTGAGCCCAGTCCGAATGTGGGCTGCCGCTGGTCTTCAGGTTGGGAGGCCTCACCCATTAAGAGGCTTTTAAAAAACGAACTGGGCTCAATCTTATAGAATTAAGCCCAACTCCAACAAACCGAGCTCGACCCAAAGCTAATATAATGAGCCCAAGCCAGTTAGACGTGCGACCCGGGACCGACCCCGACCCAACCCAGGCCGACCCGACTAGTAGCCCCTCGCGTTCCCCTGCTCCCACGCAACGCCGACGCGGATGGCCGTGGCGACGCCGCTCGTCTCGGCTTGGCCGCACGCTTACTCCGCCGTCGCCTCGGCCAGCCGAAGCCGAGGGCTCGGCTTCCGCCTGGGTCCCCGTTTCCCGGCCGGACCCGACACCGCCGGCCGAGGGGCTCCTCCCTCTCGGACATGCGCGAAAACGGTAGAGGGGGCGGCGGGGAGGCGTCGAAACGGCCAAACGGCCGACGCCCACAAGCGCCAAACGTCACCGAGGCGTCTCGACCGGCCGAGATGGTGTCCGGACAACTCGATACCGTCCAAAATAAGCAGGCAAAAACTAGGTCTATCTCGGGCATTCCGTAGAACGAGCACGCTGCTGAAACATCGGGTTTTGGCTCCATCGGGACTCAAACCAAAGGCTGAAGCTTTCGCCGAGCAAACAACAACACCACAGCAGCCAAAAGAGGGAGAGATGGGGCCGGAGTCCGCATGAGCCGGGCGGCCGCGAGCTCCGGCCCGACGTACCCAAAACAGGGCAAAAACAGGGGCTGGCTTACTGGAGCTGGTTTGAGGACGTCGGCGAGGATCGGCGGCTGGCGTACGGGCGCGGTGGCTACCGGAGAAACTCCCCACTCTCGCCCTCATTCTTCGCTTTCTCGATCTCGATCTCCCTCTCTCTCATCCCCGCGGATCTCACCCTTGGGCCCCTCCTCTTATAGGGCCAGACGTCCCGTGAGGGAAGGAAGAAGAGAAGGAGAGAAGGGAGAGAAAAGGGCCGGGGTCAGGCCCCGCCCCCGAGTCCCTTTACGTCTTTCTAATTTTTTAAAATAATGATTTGAAATTTTTACATTTTTAAATTTTTATCTGAAAAGTAGTAAAATAAGGGAAAATAAAATAAATAAAAAATTTAGTTGATGCAAATAGTATTAATGACTATGTGACGTAAAAATCTTTTCTTGTTAAGGCCAAATTGATCTCTAATTTTCTACGCAATTTAATCATAAATATTTAACCAAAATTTAGGTGTCAACAAAAACTTGTTCAAATTGTCAGCTATTTAATCAGCATCAATAGAAAAAAAAAAAGATAGATTGTTAACGCAAGTAGGCTTTGTCCCTTCATGTTCTTAAGATCCATTTTTAGGAAGGAGCTAAAAAAAATGATCTTTTCATGTAAAAGCGTGCTTAAAATGATTTAAAAAAATACCAGTTTATTGTGGTTTATGAACACATTGTTTCTAGGAAACATTTTAAAAGTCTTTAGAATATTCATGAAATGACCAAGTAATATATGGTTAAGTGTATTGATGCTTGTTATAAAAAATAAATTTTGACCATGCATAATTTCATCAAAGAAGGCCAGAAATTTCTATGGTCTCTAATTCCTAAGCAGAAGAACACTCCGAACCTTCTGTTAGTTTTTCGTCTTTGTCTACCAATGAGTTATTCTGAAATGGTGGAAGAGGGAAGCCACTAGTTTTTGATTTCTAATCGCACCAGCGTTTATGAGCCCATGTTTAAAACTAGCTAACGGATCTTGGAGGACAAAAGGTGGAGGTGGAAAATTTAGAAATTCAAAAGGGAAAAAAAAATACTATGATTGATACGATATGTTTCAATGATAATAATATAAGTCTAGCTAATATTTTCTATCATTATAGTGATTCGTTTCTTTAAAATTCCATTTACCTACAGTCCCCTTTTACTCCTTTAAAGCAGCTAAGAGGTGTCAGCCTCATTTAAGTTCAAGATCTGCAAGGTTACCAGAGGAGGGTATCTCTCTCTCTCTCTCTCTCTCTCTCTCACTGAGAAGGCAAAATGAAGAATGTCAACAACAGCAACACACGCCTCATCCTCCTCCACCCTTACATCCAGAAGCAAGGAAGCTCCAATCGCCTATGGCTCCTCGCTTTCATCTCCTTCTTAACCACGGCCTTTGTCGTCACCCTCATTTACATCAGAGAGTATTCCACAACCGCCGCCACCTCCGCCGCCACCACCACCTTTCCCTCTGCCACGACTGCCTATAGCAACGCGCCTCTGCCATCGACCGTTATCAACACCCTCCTTCACTATGCATCCAAGTCCAACGACTCTTTCCGCATGTCTTACCCCGAGCTCAAGCCCATCTCAGACGTCTTAAGGAAATGCTCCTCCCCTTGCAACTTCCTAGCATTTGGCCTCACTCACGTGACCTTCCTCTGCAAAGCCCTCAACCACAATGGCAGGACCGTCTTCATCGACGAGAACCGCTACTACACCGCATGCGTCGAGCAGAAGCATCCCGAGATCGATGCCTACGACGTCCAGTACACGACGAAGATGAGCGAGATGCGGGAGCTCATGGCCTCCACAAGGGAGCAGGTGCGTAGCAAGTGCAGAATCTCCTGTTCTCCGAGTGTAAGCTGGCGATCAACGATCTCGCCAATCACGCCTACGAGGTGGACTGGGACGTCATTCTCGTGGACGGGCCCCGCGAGGAGTGGCCCAACGGGCCGGGCCGGATGTCGGCGATATTCACGGCAGGGGTCCTGGCGAGGAGCAAGAAGGGCGGGAACCCGAAGACGCACGTGTTCGTGCACGACTTCTGCGGGGAGGTGGAGAGGGCGTACAGTGAGGAGTTCTTGTGCAGAGAGAACTTGGTGGAGTCGACTGAGAAGCTTGGTCACTTCGTGTTGGAGAGGATGGATCCTAGCAGCTTCCAATTCTGTGGTAACCGCACTCTACGGCTCCATCACCCAGTTCACTAGTACATCATCCTATGTTCACCGTAATCAAAACGATTTAAGAAAGTCAATAATTTATCCCACAAAGCCCTAGTTTTCCTGGATGCAAAATAAATTTTGCCAAGCAAATTGCACCAGTCATTGGAAATCTCCAGTTGTTCACTTTGAAGGATTTTCTAATCTCTTTGAAAGCCTGCTAAGGTATAGAGAATTATCAATGAACATTTTTAGCGTTTTCATCGTGACATGAGCTTTGAGCATTCGTAGCATATTGCTTTGCGAACTTCATTACCATATTTCCAAATGCAACCACAGACCACCATGTGATGTGCTAAATATATGTCCTGGCAATAGTTGAATGAGGTTCACTTGCATGTACACGTCAGTAAGAGCTTAATTCCTCCAAGCATTTCAGTTCTCAGAATTTTAAGGAATGACTGTAGATCCTGGAGAGATTAAAAATCCAAGGACCTAAAGTCTACCTTAATTAACAAATGACTACAGAATTCCAGTAAATTGGCCAAAAAAAGGCTTAAAAGTAGTATGACGTGCTTAAAAAGCAAGACAGGTTTTCTTTCCTTGGATGCTAAGCATCAGCTGGACCATATCCATTTCAGAATGAATTGCAGCATCGACCAAAATCAAGCAAACCAGTCCGTCATGAACATCATCTTAATGTGCACTCATTAATTAGCCCTCTTCCAAACCACTAGCAAAGATACCCAGGATTCGCCAGGAAGTAAGAAATGGTCTCAGTCTCCTTACTCATGCTTGAAGGAGCATCCCAAGATCGAGTAATCAAAACAATAAGAGAAAACCCAATCTATCAAAAAGTGACAAGAAAACTCTCGCTAGAAGTGCACCTATAGCATGGAACAGAGATGAACCCATTAAAGCTCATAAAGCTTGAGAAAATAATTATCACATTAATTTAGCCAGAGAAACACCACAAGCAGCCTGCACTTAATACAAGGTAAAGTTCAAATAAAAAATAAACACTACAGTCGCAAGTCAAGATGTTTTCAGTAAAATATTCTACAACAAAACTTTCTCCACATGACATGCTCACTTCACTGTGAAAGAAAGAGAGACCTCTATTTTCCATGTGTGCTTTTGACCTCAAAAAACATTTTGGCCAGCATAGCACAAAAAGAATCAGACAAAAAAGCACTACAGTAAACTTAATAAACCAGGCCCAACTTTGGTGCCTGCTACAGCTTAATATTCAAAAAAATGATTGAGTGGCAGAACCATTGGCTGAGATCCTCACTACATCCTCATCTTTAACGTATAATGGAATTCTTAGTCCCAAGTCCTTAAGCTTATCGACCAGACCATAAAGAAACTCAAAGGTCAGTTTCGACTGTGCATTGAGCTCATCTCTCACTTGCGGATGAATCTTGAACCAATCTCCCAGCATCTTGTGCATGTGAGAACGAATCATCCTCCACGGGACAGGGTATTTTTCGCAAAACTTGAGATACTCCACCAGTAACTCTGCCTGGTCCAGATGTCCATCTTTGTGGCTTTCTTCACTTCCAACTATCCAGTCAACAGTTCGATACCCTGCAAAGAGAGCTGGATTCTCTAGGAGAGTCTCTGCTGAAAGCACGCCATCAGCACCAGTTTCTTGTAAGCAGCTCTCTACACCATCCATGTGCCGTATGTTTCCATTGGCGAGGACTGGTATATTTATAGCGTTTTTTACAGCTTTTATTGCTGACCAGTTGGCACGACTTTTCTTCCCATCTTTCTCATCTCTTGTTCGTCCATGGACAGCTAAAAGAGAGCATCCAGCTTCCTCTAGCATCCTGGCATAGTTAAGCGTATCCTCCAATTTCAGGAAGACTCTGATTTTGCAAGAAACAGGGACATTCAAGTTGAGGGCTAGCTTCTGTACTAGGGATTTTACCAAAGGAAGGTTATCCATCACGTATGCCCCATAGTTTCCTCGCCTAGCAATACGCTGAGGGCACCTGTAGAGTGCAAAATTACCAACAAAATTACAAACTCAATTTTCTAAAACAAGCCCCACTTCATCTCAGTCTTAGATGATCTTCCAAATTCATTCAAAAGTTTTTCACGATCAAGCAAGTATCACATCCTATTGGATCATCACTATGGTGTGACACTCAATAAGGGCTATGACAGTTTGCAATATATTGAGCAAAAGGCCCAAAAAAAAAAAACACTTCAGAAGACGAGTTAGTCAATAAAATCAGTCAAATATCTTATGTATTTTATGCAATCAGAGAAAAATCCTTTCAGTAACAACATATGACATTCTTAATAATTTCGGTGTGTACCAGCCATATAATACATTAACTAATAATATATCATGTTATGACAAACTGATATATGTAAACACGTTCAAGATGATGGATCAAATGTTACCCCAAATTTATATCAACATAATCACAATAAGGTTCCACTCTTCGTGCAGCTTCCAACAAAATGGCCAGATCATTGGCACAAAATTGAACAAATAATGGGCAATCCTCCTGCCAATTCAAAAAAATTACAGAAAAATTACATTAAAAAGAGGAATGACAAATTAACAATATATGCTTTTTCATTCTAGAAGAGTTGTATGAATCATCCAAGTCATCTATAGTCAGTCACAACTAAAACACCTCGCTCTACTTGCATGAAACACACTGAATATAATAAATCAAAACAAACTACCATGCGACTTTAACATTCATCCAAAGTGATATCCACAAGTGCTAGGACAGAATAAAAATAACAGCAGATTCAAAGATGCAGATGAATGTCCAAGCTAGACAGAATGCTCCAATACAAATCAGCAGCAAAAGCCATTTTTTCACCTTGGCAATAAAATGTAATAATTCTTTTGTTCATATGAACTACATTACAATGTCAGATCAGTTTTTGGGAAAAAGATATCAAAAGAGTTTTCAGATTTTTATGAAGTGAATTAAGGCCCAAAACAAATCAGAGGGTGCGAATTGATAGATCTAAGCATTAGACATCCAATAGTACATTTTCGGGGCAGGATAGGATGTGATGTACAGATAATTAAGCTAATTATGTTGGGAACCTTCAAGTATGTCACACTGGGAAATAAGACTCTTAGATCCAACTCTTCATTACCAAAAAATCCCAAAAATATTCCAAAAATCCAGACAATTTGGAACATTATCTGCAGGACGAGTCCACTGGATAATTGCTAATAACATAGAGATATCTTCTCCAATACACAACAAATACTGGCAGTATAGCAAATTCCAAAGAACATGTCCCATGCGCATACATTTTTTTTAATAGAAATTAAAAGCTTAAAAGTTTATCAAAGCCAAAGAACTTCAGAATGAAGCTCATAGTAACAATATCTGTATTTCGATTGTTCAGCCAACAAAATAGATTGAAGCGTACAAACAATGGCTCCTGAATGATTTGCCTGGTTCTTTAACCCCAAGTGCCACCCATTAAGCTAATCCTAGTAAAAAGAAGACAAGTAAGGGAAGGAACAATGTCCTCAAATATACCATTTTCACAGCCAGAATCTGCATGCGAAACAATGTTGGTCTTGTTTTAAATTGGATCATCATTCTTAGAAAAAATGCTGGCCAATGAATCAAAGACTTAACGACACGATGAAGTTCTACTTTGCATGGGTTGCCACGTTGAGCAGAGGAGGCGCTTGTGGATGAGGGTCTCTTGGACATGGATTTGTGAAAGAGTAGGAAGAATAGGATTTTAAGACTTCTGTCAGTGTCTATCTTTTCCATGTAAACTTCAGTTGCTTCTGCATTTTGAAAAATCCTTCTTTTTGCGATAACCCTCTTCCAGCATGGTAACAGGGTGGGACAAGACAAATACCAACCCCCCCCCAAAAAAAAAAAAAGAAAAAGAAAAAGCAACACGAAAAAGCAAGAAATGTATCTTTTCCCCGTGCCCATTTAAACCACTCAAACAAGGCATGGATCTGAGGACCACGAGGAATTCATGCCCTATAGCCATCCCTATCACTTGTTATCCTGACAAGAATTGAATTTAGATGAGTATGGGGCAAAGAAAAGCAATTGCACAAGAAATGTTTCCTTGAATGATTTTCCTGGTTCTTTTAAACAACAAAAGCCATTCGTTCTGAATAATCCTATTCAAAAGAATTATAATGGGAAGAACCATCACTACAGTTACATATCATCGACAGAATCTGCAAGCAAAATAATATTAGGAATATCCTTGTTCGGAATTGGACCATCATTCTTAAGCAAAATGATGGTTGATGACCTGAAGATTTAACATACTGCTCGCTGATGGTAAAAAATAGTGAGCACACTTAACACAGTCTCGACACATGTTATGATGGGCCGGCCCCCTGTGGATAAACAGAGGTTAAGACTAAAAGGGCTGTGAACACCCTATCTGCTTTTACATATCTCAAAAGAAAACAAGATCTCCTCAGCGACAATTTAGTTGGCTACATTGAGCACATCATGATAGAGATTCTCACATAAAGGAAGCACCTCTTTAATCGTATTTCTAGTTGCCTATTCCAAGAGCCATGGCAATTTTAGTCAAGTTGATTGCAGCTTTCTAGCACCAGAGCTAACAGTTCTTACCAACACAACACAAAACATCTACATGAATGCTCCACCATGTTACAATCACCTCAATCAGCCTCCACCCAGTGACCAACTTAAGCCAGCTAAAGCAAGTCTAAACTGCAATCAATGGTGGTACGTAATATTCTCTCCCGAGGACAGAATCATGCTCCTTACACAGAGCAATGGCGCAGCAAGAAACCGCCGCATCACAACCCCCCCCAACCAAAAAAAAAAGAACGCAACTTTGACAAGATTTACCTTGCAGGTAGTGAATTCCATGCTCCTGTACTTCTCATTCTCGGTGAAGATCCTGGAATGGAGCATAGGCGTGTAGGCCGCCTCGGCGCCATACTTGCGACACAGCATCCGGAACGGGAGCTCGGAGTTGTCCACCATCGGCGCCACTATCAGCTTCGGCCGGCCGAGCCCCGCCCAGTGAGCCCACGCGCGCTCGGCCCTCGGCCCTCGACCCGGCGCTCGGGCACCGGCTCGGCGACCCGTTGGGAAACGGGGCGGCACCGTCGGCCGGTTCGCGGTCTCGGGCTCGTGGGTCGGAGCAGAGGAGGTCGTCGTCGAGGTCTTGGGGCGGTGGCGGCTCGGGAGGGGCGGAGGAGGTGTGGAAATCGGCGGAGGTCTGAGCGAGAGAGGAGGCGGCCATGGCGGGTTTCGGAGGGGCTTTGGCGGCGGGGAAGAGAGAGAGGATGAGGCCGTAGGGTTTGAGTTTCATGGGCCGGCGACGGGAGCGGAGAAGAGGCGGCCGCCCATCGCCGCCGCGGCCTGCGGCGCTCCGTAAGGCTGTCGCGGAAGGGTTTCCTTCCTACAACGAATCTGAAAAGTTGCGTTCGAGGGAGATGGGAAATCAAGTAATTTTTACGAAAGATGCAGAACGAATTTTCAAAGAAATACTTTTTTTGGTATCATATGTGAAGGTATGATAGACAATAAAATTTAAGGAATATGTCAATCGGTGTTTCTCGGACATTTCTTAATTATCCTTTGAAAATATAAGATGCTTTTTAAAATTAAAAGTCTTGTGACATGGATTGTTTATCGGCGGTCCGCTTTAAAATAAAGCGAATCTATACCGAAAAAGCAAATAGAATTTGGAGATAATTGGGTAGTTTTTGAAAAAAATCAAATCATCATCAATTGAATAATCTGTACTATCCTATGAAGTAAATATAATCTCTCGTTTCTCAAGAATCTCAACTATTTTTTTCTTCCCCAAACGTCCTCTATACACATATTAAATCAATGGACAAACATATAAGTTTTAACAATTTTGTATAGTCTTACCCAAGTTTTAATATTGCAGTATGCATATTTTTTATGCTACAACAACCTTTGTAAAATATTTTAAATCTTGAAATATATGGATGTTTCCTCGTATATTCATACATTTCTTTTGTAGGTAGTGTGTTCTATCGATATTTTCTTTTCATAGTTAAATGGTTCTTTAATAATAAGGTGGCTTTCCTCAATCTTTCAAATGTGGATTTTTCCATACTAACAATAGGTTTGCGTAAGTACTGCGCATTAATTGTAGGGATAGAATGGCAATTCCGTAAGTAAAATAGTAATAAGCGTATGATTTTTTTAATTCTTTTGTATTTTTAGCAAAGGCGAGTAAGAAGAGGGAATTTCTATGATCCCTTGAAAATTTTATCAACCGTCCTAAAATGTCGTCCCCCTCATGTGTGTTTTATTGTACTTCCCATATAAAATGTAGTAACCCAAATATTAATTATGCTCTAGGATCCGATCTTAAAAGTTTTCACTAAAGAAGCATCATTGAACGATCATTAATCCTCAAGGATCCAATCTTTGAAAATTCATACAAGTGCCTCATGAGATGAAGATGGATTGACAACATTTAGTCGGGAGGACTTTTTCTTATTATTTAGGATTTGAACAATGAACTGCCTTGATTTCAATGTCCGGAATCAAGCACGATACTCGGTTCGAGCTCTATAGACCGTGCATCAAACCTCCTCATTGAGTTCCGCTTATTTCTTAAATTATTTGGCAATTAATGTCATGACATCGTGTATATATTGATTATTTGTATCCATTCTATATCATCCAATTATTTGAACATGATTATGAGGTGTTTTCCATTTAAAATGAGTGAAAAACTAGCCAATTACCATCCATTTACAAGTAGAACTATACCTTCCATTAGAGCAGCAATCGCAGGATGCAAGAAAAGGGATCCCACATAAAGCAGCTAGCACTTGCAGCAAATCATCAAATCTTGAATTCATGCTTCCCAAACAACTGCTGATTAAGATCAAGAGATGGACCTGAACCATAGACAATTTCTTGTTGGAGATTTATCAAGCAAAGGGCCATAAGATGCCAAGGTCAAACCATAAGAAAAATGTACTCCCCCACTCAATGTGCAGTTCATTAGCTGCCTGGCTATTTTACGCAACTTCAACACTTTTTCCAGCTATAAAAGAGTCAGAACGCAACTTTAAAGACTAGAAACTTTTCCCCTTTAGTTCATGAATTTCAATCCAAGCTATTCACAAGTAATTGGTCTTCAAGAAAATGCTTGAAACTATATGTCCCGCAATCTCGTTTAACCCCAAGCCTGCTTGCTTCTTAGGTAGACACGCCTTTTGCTCCATGCACAGTAGAGCCTTTCCAAAAGAAAGCATTGCGCTTCTACTCAATTTGTTCTGTTAGTTCTGTTGGGCGAGATGAAAATATCACAGCATTAGTTCACAATTCTATGTATTACAATGCTAATAAGTCGCAATTGACCAGCGTGATAAATTCATTAGTAGTCCAATGACCTGATTGCAGTCAAATAATTATAGAGTATTTAGGAGTAGTAAATTCACTAAAGTGAAATTTATTGCTCCAGCTCCCCCACCAACAATTATTGAGTAGCTAGGAGTAGTAATTGCATCTTTCCGCCCAGGTTAGGAATACATTAGGGACATCAATTGCAGTCAGCATGTTAAAAAAAAAAAAACACACACACACACACACACACACACCTTAACCTTCATAAGTCAAGAATGCAATGTGAATATCATATGTTTATTTTTTGTTTGAAACCAGGGAGGGGTTCATGCATGTGGTGGTGGAGCGTCTGTGCATTGTTAGCTTTATCAATCGAACAACCTTTGTTTTGTTGTTACATGTGAGTGTCTAATTAACGAAGAGGTGGTCCTTTTTTGAGCTTTGTCTTATTTCTCTGGAAAAAAAAAATGAAGACCAAAAGCAGAGGAAGAACATGGGTAGAAATGAAGGAAGAAGTGACTTTTTTTTTTTTCTTTTCAGGGCTTGTAATTTTTACTCATTTTTTTGGGACAAAAGTATACATATTATGCCTGTTGAAAAAATCACATGCTCGCTAGTCTACAAATGTTTGGCCAATTGGTGAGTTTAAATCCTTACGTGAGTCTGATTTAGTTATTTTAAATCATTATTTGAAGAAATGTCCATTTAGGCCATCTTCTAATGAAATGACTTCACTCTATGCTCTTTTTGGAAATATTCTCGAATAATAACTATCAAGCCTTTTTGTTAATAAAAAAATAAAAAAGGTAATGAAGAAGTCAACTCTTTAAATATGAGCATGTGGAAGGAACAAGATAGTGGGGGCCACTTGCCCATCAAAATCAACTTCGATAATTCAATTGTTAATAAAAAAAAAAGAATAAAAAAGGCAATGAATAAGTCAACTCTTTAAATATGAGCATGTCAAAGGAACAAGATAGTGGGGGCCACTTGCCCATCAAAATCAACTTCGATAATGCAACTCTTTAAATATGAGCATATGGAAGGAAAAAGGTAGTGGGGGCCACTTGCCCATCAAAATCAACTTCCATAATTTTCTTTCCAGAGCAAAGTTGCATGGGAGGAAGCTAGGACGAAAGTGAGCAAGTATTTCCTGGTGTTTTCGACTAAGAGAAAACGGTAAATAAAAAAGGGTGAGATATCATCAAATCACATGGAGCATCCAACCTTAGTAACAGAGACTTTTGAGATATCATCAAATCACATCAATACACTTTTGAAGTGCCATTTTTCATTAAAGTCCAAACGGAAAAAATCCTCTTTTATACTAGATAATTTGAATAGACAAAGACTTTCTTATGAATTTCGCATGAAGTATCCAATTGTGTTGAAAAAGACTCCGTAAAATAAAGTCACTTTCCGGTTTTTTGTAAGACAAAAACAAACGATTTTAAAATAAAAATGAACGAAAAAAAACTTCTCGTCCATTTGCGAAAAATGAAAAGAAAAAACAAAAATGAAAAAGGCGCTTTTCCTAACGCGGTGCGACGTTCGATGTTTCTCAGTCCGCGTCGATTTCTTGACCAACTCCACGATAAAAGCATCACTCATCGCTCGACACGAATCCAAACTAAGCTCAGATTCTATCTTTCAATGTCGTCGTCGTTTTCTTCCAAGAAAAAAACAAAAAATTTCGTCGTTGTCTTCTTCTTCTTCCGAAGCGAAATGGCCGTTCGACGTCTTCCTCAGCTTCAGAGGGGAGGACGTCCGCCACGGCTTCCTCGCTGACCTCCACAGGTGTCTGCTTCATGGCGGCATCAACGCCTACATCGACAGCGAGGACTTGAGGCGCGGGGACGAGATCTCGCCCGCCCTCATGAAGGCCATCGAGGAGTCGCGGATCGCCGTGCTCGTCTTCTCCGAGAACTACGCTTCGTCTAGGTGGTGCTTGGACGAGCTGGTGAAGGTGATGGAGTGTAGGAGGCTCAAGGAACAGCGGGTGCTGCCCGTGTTCTACAGAGTGGAGCCGAGGGAGATTCGAGGGCAGAGAGAGAGTTATGGCAAGGCATTGGCCAGGCACGAGGAGAATCTGGGAAAGGATTCTGAGAGGGTGGAGAAATGGAGGCAAGCCCTAATTGAAGCCGGCAATTTGTCCGGTTGGCATTATGACCATGGGTAATCATAGTATTCCTATTCGACCCTAGAAAAGAATTTGGAATTTTCTAATTTTATTGATACATGATGGCATCGATTGTGCGTTAGACTAGAGTAATGTTTTGGACTGTTGAAGAGTGATTGTTTACTTCGCGTTAGTTTTAGTTAGTTCAATGGATTGTATGTTTTTGTTTATTCGCGTTCTTTTTGCTGCTTTGTTTTGGCAGAGATGAGACCGAGTTCATCGAGAAGATCGTCAAAGAGATCTCAATATAGTAGCACGAGCACCCTTGAGTGTTGCCAAGTATCCCGTCGGTGTAGGTTGCCGGGTAGAAAAAGTAATGTCGTTGTTGAATATGGGCTCGGATGATACTCGGATCATAGGAATATGGGGAACTGGAGGTGTAGGGAAGACCACTATCGCTAATGATGTCTATAACAGAATTTATAGTCAGTTTGATGGGTGCAGCTTTCTTGCAAATGTTAGAGAAACTTCCGATAGACCTGATGGCCTAGTTCATTTGCAAGAAAAACTGTTACGCGAAATATTATGGAAAGAAAGTATAACGGTCTTGAATGTGTATGGAGGCGCTAATCTGATACGAGATAGACTTTGCTGCAGGAAGATTCTGCTTGTGCTAGATGACGTGGATCATGAGAACCAGTTAAATGCATTAGCTGGAGAATGTGCATGGTTTGGAAAAGGGAGCAGGATCATTGTTACGACAAGAGATAAACATGTACTAACTTCTCATGGGATAGATCGGGTATATGAAGTTAAACCATTAGATCAAGATGAAGCTTTTGAACTTCTGAGTTCATATGCTTTAAACCAGACAAACGACATAAGCAGGGATCTCATACATGATATTTTGGGCTATGCTAATGGCCTTCCCTTAGCGATTGTGGTCTTGGGTTCCCTTTTATGTGGTAGAAGCAGAGAAGAATGGGAGAGTACATTGAAAAACCTTGCTGAAAGTCCTCTTACAGATATAAACCGTGTCCTCAAGATAAGTTTTGATGCGCTGGACAACAATCAGAAGGACATTTTTCTTGACATTGCTTGCTTCTTTAAGGGGAGAAAAGGGATTATGTAACCAGAGTTCTTGATAGCTGTGGTTTGCACACATTAATTGGGATTCAGACTCTAATAGAGAGATCCTTAGTAACAATTGAGTATGACAGCATAGTACAAATGCATGACTTGATTCAGCTGATGGGTCAGGATGTCGTTAAAAAGGAGAGTCCAAATGACCCTGGCAAACGGAGTAGATTATGGTGCTACGATGATGTTTATGAAGTATTGTCGGAGGATACGGTGAGAGCTTCTCATGAAACCATCGATAATCTTATCTTCTTTAATTTACATGCTATTACCTAATCACAGTTGGTTATTAATGAATATTTTCTTTTCCTTTATAGGGAACCAATGCTGTTAAAGGCATAGTGCTGCAGTTGCCAAGTCAAGGAGAGCTACACATCAGTCGCGGTGCTTTCACACACATGAGGAGACTGAAATTGCTCATACTTTCGAATGCACGAATCAGCGGAGGTCCTGTATGTCTTCCTGATGATTTAAGGTGGCTTGAATGGCATAGATGTCATTCAGCCACTTTGGAGTTTAGTGCTGGTCCAAAAAACTTGTTTGCTTTGATGTGAGTGGCAGCCAGATTAAGAAATTTGGAGGAACTTAAAGGTACGTCATAAATGCTTTAATTGACGGTTTTCATTTTCGGCGCATACAAATTGAATTTATCAAAATCTTGTTCAGCTGTTCTTTTTAATTTGCAACGTTTTAGGAATTTGAAGTTTCTGAATTTTTAGCCACTATAAGTTGCTGCTTTGTGTCCCTGACCTTTCAGAGGTGCCAAATTTAGAGGTATTAAACTTAAGTAGGTGGTCAACCCTCAAGGAGCTTCCAAGTTACCTATATTAATTTGAGTGATTTACCAACTCCTCACGGGTTAGGTTACCATCTAGTGTTAGTTTTTCTAACTCTTATTTGATTTGGTTAATGACGTTTTCGAAATCACTTTTTGATTTAACAATTTACTAACATTTAATTTGCAGATGTTATCAACAAGTTGAAGTTGCCAACTCTTACAAAATTTACCAATTTTTATTTGAGTCCATTTACCAATGTTTATTTGATTTTAACTTAAACAAGTTGGAACGTTCCTCAAGCAAACGTGGTAAATTATGTGAATAGTTGATACTTTTGAAACAACCAAATAAAAGTTAGTAAGTGACTCAAATAGGAGAGTGTAACTTAATCACCACAAATGATGGCAATTGTAATGATGTTAGTAATATTCAACAGAATTGTTAATTTCATAGAAGAGTGGTGATGTTAACATGCTAGTAGGCTTTCCAAATTAACCTTGGTATACTATTGAAACAGTGGGTACTTCTTAAACAATGGTAATTAACTCAAATAAGTGTTGATAATTTTGGATATGAGTTATTAACCTTTTCCAGTTGGTAAGTTGCCACAAATGTCAGTAAATTATCGGATTGGTTTGTACCTTGAAGCAATCAAATAAATATTGATAACTAACTCAAATATCTATTGGTATTTTCATGTAAGAGTTCTTAAATTAGCTCTGCATATAATTGTTGGTAAATTATTGGATTAGTTGGTAATTTAGTATAGGACTTAGTTCAACTCATCGATAACTTCAACAAATAAATATCGGTAAATTAGAGAAACAACTTTAATTTTTATAAACAATCTAATAATCGTTAGTAAGTGGACTCAATTAGCAGTTGATAATTTTCTAGAACAAATAGTATCTTAAACGAGTTGTTAAGCTGACAAATAAACATTCATAGATTATTAAAACAGTTTACAATTTCAAAACACTAGAAAAAACATTAGTAGTGATTCAAATAAAAATTGGTTATTTTTTTTTAATTGTAAATTTAACACATTGGTAACTCAAACAAAGAAATGTAGTATAGAAAAAATGGTTGGTGATTCCAAAAATGAAATAAACATCGGTACAAGGACTCAAACAAGAGTTGGTAGTTTTATATAGTCAGTTGTAGTCCAAATGTTTTTAAAGACCCTTTCCATGAGAGAATTGAGAAGGCACGGTTTCATAACTCCTTGGATGAGGTAAATCACATTTAAGAAATAATAATACTAATTGATCAATTATATTCAACTCGTATTTGACAAATAAATAACGGTAATAAATCAACAAAAAAATTCATCCTCACACCTTGCAGCTCGTACTAGAATTGACCGTAATTCTTGAACCCATTTACTATAGAGAACATATCGTAAAGATCTATAGATAATTTATGTTTGTTTCTTTCCCTTGTTTGATATTCGAGAGAAATCATAAATCTAGAATATCCAAATCCTTTTTCTTTCATATACAATGAAAGGAGTTTGAAAGAAGTGGTTAATGATAGATTAATTACATCGTCATTTACAAATAAATGAATATAATAAAACTACCCATCATGGGAAAAAAAGGGAAATCTATAATTGGTGAGTTTTATTACATGACTATGTATATTTCATTGACAAATTTACTCTACATTTGAGGCCCAGACGTTTATTGCATCATCGATCCAAACTCCTTTGCGGCTTCATGTTGGGTGGAAACAGATCGCCCAACTTGGTTGATTGAGGGGATGAATCTAACATGATTACTTTCTTGGCCCAATCACTTCGGCCATTCCATGGCCTTCCATTCAACATAGGAAACTGGCCTCAAAAACGAAAATCAGTCGATTAGAATATTGGGCGGTCGGACTTATTCATAGGCGGGTCATGTGAAACCAAAAGAAACGGGCAACTGGCCCGTTCGATTAAACGCGTGGAGAAGACACTACTTATCGACAGTAAAGTTACGAATGATGGTGAAAAATTATTCAGTATAGTTCCTCGCTTAGTGATTTCCGTTGTGGTGGGGCTTTCCCATTTAAAATCTATTCGAGTAAGATACATGTTTTTGGGCTTTGGTCGGAGCTCGTTAGGGAGACCAAAAAACCAAAGTCCTACTCATTTTTCCAAGCCTCGCACGGTGGGCACAGGTTATTGCCGAAGTGCATCCAAGTGATGGACGAGTCATTCGAGGCCCGAAGTTTTAAGAATTGTACTCATCGATATAACGTGTCAAAAACCAAAGTCTTACTCATTTTTTTTTTTTTTTTTCAAATAATCGGTCACTATTTTATGTTTAATAGTCATATCAAACGATTAGGAGTCACATTTAACGTAAGCCCTTGCCATGAGTAGCTTTTCATTTTCATAGCTATTTACATTTGCAGAACTTAATGACTGCACTGATATGTTTTTGCAGGATTTTAGAATGTTGAAGGAAATCAATGTCGGTGGATGCAATTTCCTGACTCGTGTTCCTGACATTTGGTTGGCTCCAAATTTGGCGGGATTGTTTCTTAGTCGGTGTGAAAGCTTGGTGGAGGTTGATCAATCTGTCGGATATCTTGACAAGTTAGAATTTTTATCATTAGAATCGTGCTCTAAGCTTAGTATCTTTCCTAGCATACTCAAGACAAAATCTCTTCGCAAACTTCATCTCTCTGGTTGCTCTAAACTCGAGAAGTTCTCTGATATTCTGGTAAAGATAGAACATCTAGAGGAACTTGATCTAATAAAACGGCTATTAAAGAACTCCCTGCATCCATTAGATAATCTTGTCTGTGTAGAGTCTATAACTATTAGGAATTGCAAAAATTTTGCAAGGCTTCCATCTAGCATTTATAAATTGCAAAATCTGGGCTATCTGGCTCTTACAGATTGCTCCAATTTCATCACATTTCCAAAGAACTTGGAGGATCCAACTGATCTTGATGGTGGCTTGGGATTCCCAAATCTAGACAGGCTAGATCTTCAGGGTTGCAATTTATCAGGGTTAGATTTCCTCGAGGGTTCTTCCAATTTTCCCAGATTGACGTACCTAGATCTTTCAGGGGGAACAAGTTCACTCATATGCCGAGGTGCTTCCACAAATATGATAATTTGAAAAACTTGCTTCTAAAAATTGCAAGCAACTGCAAGAGATTCCTCAGCTTCCATCAAATATTGGGATCATAAGAGCAAATAATTGCAGATCTCTACAAAAACTCCCAGATTTTTCGAGTCTCTCCAACTTCTCTGATGTTGACTTCTCTTCATGCTGTGGATTATCACGGAAAGGGTTCGATCTGGCTGGTGTGTCAATACTCGAGGTCAGTCTCTCTCTCTCTCTCTCACTCTCACTCTCTCTCTCTCTCTCTCTCTCACACACACTTTGAATGCTGTATGACAGTATCTCCGGAAGACGGGGGAACTCGACATTCTCCTAATTGGAGGAGAGATGCCAGGATGGATTCACCATTGTGAAGAGGGACCTATATCTTTCAAGGTTCCCAAGGATCTGTATGACAAGTTCTTAGGACTTGCACTCTGTGTGGTTCTTGGGCTGGAGGAAGGAAAAGAGGTCACTTTTATGTTTGAGTTCCAAATTTTTGTCAATGGCAAAATGATGAGTTGGCTTAGAAGAGGCTTTGATTCACTGGAATCCGATCATGTGTGGCTTTTCTATCTTCCGAGCACAGCTCTGTGGGAAGTAGAGAAGTATCTGCAAAATGATTGGAGTCATTTTCAAGTTCACCTTAGGTTTTAGAAGGAAGCATAAAGAAGTGTGGGTTCCGTCTAATATGCCAGCAACAGGAGGATGATTTGAGGGTCGAGCCCCAATGCCCTCATCCGATAGAAATAGATTGGAATGATCTCAAGGAAAGAGACTCAGAGGAAGACAATTCAATAGACACCAAGGAAGAAGATAGTCCAATCGAAACAGATGGAGAGGAAAGCTGATCAACTTAACAAAGATAAGATGGTCTTAACTATGGTTCCACTGGCACCAACTATCATACGAGTGTTGGCTTGCGAAACATTCCTGTCGAATTGGTCACGACTCGTTGAGGAGTTGATTCTAGGGGAATCAAACTGGGTGATTTAGATTCCAATGCATTTTGCTTTTCCATTTTCTATTTTTTTCTGTCTCTACTAGAAATTTTTAAATGTCTGCTCCGTAAATTTAAATTGAAAATCACAATGAAATACGGGTTTTGCATCATGCTATTAATACTGACATGGTTGAGGAACTATTCCTTACTCTCTTTCTGTATGAGTTGTGATGCAGAATGCATTAATCCAAACTTAAGTGGATGCTTGTTGAATGGCCATGGTCTTCCTAGTTGCTCTGTGAATGTCACTTAGACCTTTGTCACCTCTCTTAATCCAATTAATGATGCCAATGCTTCATACTCTAAAATTCTGAAATAGCAAGTTTTGCTCAATCTGATATGATCTATATCTTTAGGAAAGTGTTGATCTAATTGCGTCAAAGATCAAAAGGTCTACACCTTGGGAAGATTAGTTGATTCCTCTGTTACAAGGTAGACAGAATTGGATAGGTAAGCAAAGTATTGTGTCATAACTCGAGGCTTCTTTGAACTGACAATGTTTTGAGCTTGTAGCAGGTTGCTCACCTGCTTTTGTGCCGTTAATAAAATCTTTCTTGAGGGGAAAAAAAAAAGAGAAGTAGACAGAATGGCGATTTATGGTTGAGTCACGTTATCACAAAACTCCATTCACTCCCACTTCCTTTAACCAACAATTTACCTCACATAGTTTTCGCCTCGAAGTGTAGTCCCTTGTCTGTACTAATTCTCAAGTTTCAGTAACAGTTTTAAGTAGCTAAAATCTTCTACAATGAAAAAACAATTTCTGTTATTTTGACCTTCAGATGAAGCAGCATTGTCGCACACCAATCTCTAGGGAAATAGCTATTCGGTCTGACCAAACTCTAACTACGAGGATCTTTATTCTAGTTTACATCCGATCTCTCCCATCATTTTTCTCTATCTCTTCAACAATGCCAGGATCCAATCATCTTCATTCCTGTTGAAACAAATGAGAGAGAAAGGTATGGATGATAATGAAGTGTAGTCATTATCTAGCCTGAAGTGTACAGCATAATCTAATAAGAGGAGTATTAAACGGGCCCAAAAATTTCTGATTAATTTCAGTCTTCTCTAGTTAATAATGGCTTTGGTAGCAATAAAATTTATTAGACACACACACAAAGCATATGCTCCTATTGAGTAGAGCGAAGAATGCCAAGTTTTGGATATGTACTCTTTAATTCATATCACAGACTTTACCGTGTAACTTTACTATTGCTGGATAATGTGGATATTGGTGCCATTGAATACAGATCATTTTATTCAATCAATATGTCTTATGGATGAAATGCAGAAAGTTCTGAAAGGATGCGTTGGACTCGACTTTAGAGCGCAGGTTTCTCAATTCAAGTTATCTTTCCCACTTGAAGCATATGTCGAAATGATAATAGAACTACCATACTTCAATATAGATGCCCTTTACTTATAACCAACAAAAACAGGGTAGAAATCGATGTCATAGGTTAGGTCGACTCATTGGTCAATTGGTGTTGGCATTAAGCTAGTCAAGTCTCGACACTTCCTCTCCCAGACAGTTAAAATTATTTTTGATAGGAGAAGGTAAATGAGTTTGAAATCGGGGATTAACCATCATACAGATGCGTTCCCATCAGATTGGCGGATTCAGAGAGAGCCTCCCTCCATTTCTTGAATGCCTCCAAGCCCGTCCCATATTTGAGTTTAAAATTAGTTCTCTTTTTTGTCTAGTTTTTTTTTTTTTTTCTAATGTATAGCAGTTTGTTCGAAAGCTGAGTGACCTTCAATTTGTTCTATGTTGCCCGAGTAGATGTATAAGGATATTCCATGTTTACGTAATTCCGTGTATAAATTTTTAGGAGGATTGGTGCTGACGCTCGGTGTAATGCTGAATATCCTGGAACTGACATCCAACTCCATCCATAGAAAAAACTATCATTTCTACTTTGCATCCGAACAAAATAGTTATGAATGGCTTCGCCATCTCCAGTTCCAAGTCTTAACTTTCTCGCATTTTCAATGAAATTTCGATGCTCTTTCTCCCCAAAATTAAGATCTTCATAACCTCCTGCCTCAACAACAGGCGATTAAAAAAATTCTTGTCGATCCTTATACCAGCTTTATCATTTCAATTCAAGCCTTCTTTTCACATGAGCATCCAACTTCTTGGGGCATCTTTGATCGCGAACTTTCCCAGGACTCAAGTTACGATTGTGGTCAAGATGGAAAGATGATATTCTGTACTTTCCACCTGGACATAAACAAGCACTAATCTTTGCTTACACATTGTTCCTGACATAGCCTTGGCTTGACAACGTGAATCCACACTCTTTCCATAACGAGAACATGCAAAAATCAAGTATTAGATCTTACTGTCATCTCCATTTTGCGAGCTCCTCCACCGAATCCGACTTGTTTAGCCTATCTTTTCTAATACTCTTAGAGTTCCTCTACAGAATCGAGTACCATCCC
The DNA here is from genome assembly GCA_016097485.1 of Eucalyptus sideroxylon x Eucalyptus melliodora. Lineage (NCBI taxonomy): Eukaryota > Viridiplantae > Streptophyta > Magnoliopsida > Myrtales > Myrtaceae > Eucalyptus > Eucalyptus sideroxylon x Eucalyptus melliodora. Next base: position 22,106,404 of record CM027831.1, on the reverse strand, counting down.
TTGCCTCGGTTTTATTACAATTTCTTTGTCAATTTGATTTCCTTTTGGCTCATCTGTAGCAGCTTCTCTTTCACATTCTTCACCATTAGATAGTGTGACATCATTCTCCACTTCTAGTGTTGAAATGAGTTCTTCTTGTGTTTGCTAAAATTACAAAAAACAAAACTTTTAGTATGACAATTAATTAGTGATATCGGTACATGAAGATACACATGAAAGCAATTACTAACACAATTGTAATGGTGAGCTTTCTCAATTTCTCTCTACCGTTGGACGCAAAGATTGGTGGTGTGTTTGAACTAGAGGTCCGACATTTGTAGGGTTGGATCTAAAGAACGTCATAATTTACATTACAAGGACATCAAACATTTGTGGCCTGGACTTGAAGAACGTCATAATCAATTTTTTTTAGTATGGTACACAGCTAATATGATTAGCCTCATTTTCATTTCTCTATGTTTCTTAATAAAATGCATGAACAATGTTTTTGGAGATATGTGTATAAGTATTTTTACTTCCGATGCAAATAATTTTGGTTCAATTTTACCTATGCACGTGTTCATGTTTTGAGAACAAATCCCAACATATCACCATGGCCACCTCCTCTCTTTGCAATCCCATCACCCATTGCCACGTTAACACTCGCCGTGGCTGGCCCTGCTCAACTCAATCGACGTAGTCTCGCCTCCGTCCGAGCTGCATGACGCTGCCGTCGAGGCCCCAAACTTAATCACATCTCTCTCCCTCTCTCTCTCTCTCTCTACACATCGGATTTGAGGTTGGAAGCCTAGATCTGACGGTGCTCATTGCTGTGGTCGCGGCCTTGCGACCGCCCAAAGCCCCTGTCTTCATTGACAGAGGACACAATGGTGATGACGTGTTACCCGACCGCTCTTACACGTTTCCATTGGTTACAAATCCAAACAAATAATAAAAGAGAAACAGAAAAGAAGCTTTGGAAGGCACAGAGCCAACTGTTCTTTCTGTTGGACACAAATTGCGTAATCCAAGATCTCCATAATTAGAACAAGAACATGCATAATTGAGTAGAAAGATTAACGCACCTGTTTTAGGATCCATTGTTCTTGAAGCAGAAGTGGAAACACAATGTTCCATGCGCGCAAGTCCTTCTCCTCTATTGCCCTCCGTATCACTGGCTCAATGAGAAAGGCCTCCCTCACGTGTAGCGTTAGATAAACGCCCATTAGGTGATGATACATGTGAGAATTAGGGTTAGAGGAGAGATTGAGCACTTTTTATAAAGTTTCCAGCCAATCCCTCTTATTACGGGCCAGGCTCAACTCAGCCCACACTTATCAGCCCATATTAGACTAATTAAGAAACATTCCATCTCACCTTAGACCAATCATGTTTTACGGTAACCGTAAAAATAGTAAATTATAATATCAATTAATTTAGTCCACATTAGGAAAAACTCTTACACTTTCGCCTTTTACTAAAGAATACCGTGTGGACGCCGCTGCTCAGCAGCACACGCCACCTTTGGAAGGCTCTTGCCTCTACTGGCCTAAGCCTCTACCAATTTTCGAGCGTCGAGGGTTCTACAGGGATGCAATAAGGGCATCAGATAAATGTTTAATATAGAGTTCATCTTACTTCATTAGGCTCAGACACATGAGCTGAATAGACAACAAACTCCTTTACCAGATCTTCTGCCACTAGAGGACGGGGAAATGGTAGCATACGATTGGAACCTACAAAGTCTGGTAAGCATGATGCAGATTCTAGACCAGTCATTCCATCTGCGACATTAACTGTTGCGTCTTTATATTACAAATGGCATCAGCCAAAGAGGTGCATAGATGTAACTAAAGACTCGAGGATGATAAATTAGGGCTACATCGTGCCCACAAATTATCAAAGAAAGGACATAGTGCTTTGTTTTATTCATCACTCTCATAGCTTCCTACAATTTGCAAGAAAATTCTAGGGATTGGTGGCTTTTCTACGACCATAATCCCCTCCAAAATCTGAACTACCTGAGACATAGTTGGTCTATCTCGCTCGCTGTCTTGAATGCATCAGCAAGCGACTTTGCATGCTCTGCACACTTCTTCCATCGCCACGAGTCCATTCAATCTGCAGTCCACGAGTGGCAAGACTTCTCCTCCTTTGGCGATTGGATTAGCTACCTGAAGTGGTAGATAATTGCGCATATTGCTATTCAGCTCCTCAATATTTCTCTTTCCCGATATGATCTCAAAGAGAAGCTTTCCACGGCTGAAAACGTCGATTTTTGACGTGATGGCTCCCCTGAAATCCACTCTGGTGGGAGGTACCCTCTGATTCCCCTCATGGTGGTAGTTACATGGGTGACATCCCATACTAGGAGTTTTGCGAGGCTGAAGTCAACAATCTGTAGTGTGAGTTCTGCGTCCAACAGTATATTCTCTGGCTTGATGTCGCAGTGTATAATGCAATCTCGACACCTCTCATGGAGGTACTCTAATCCTTTAGCAATCCCAATGGCAATGCTCCATCTGGTTTTCCAATCGAGGGTGTTGGGACCTTTCTAAAACAAATGAGCTGCGAGCGAACCATTTGCAAGGTACCCATATACTAGGAACCTTTTTTACTGTTCTGCACAAAAGCCGTGCAGCCGAACCACATCGCACTGCTGTATTGTTCCGATAGTTCTAACTTCAGCAACGTACTGTTTGTTACTATGGTTTTGGTTCAAAAGTTTCTTCACTGCTATAGGAGTTGAGTCTGGCAGTACTCCTTGGTAAACAGAACTAAACCCGCCTTCCCCAATTTTCTCAGAGAAGTTCTTTGTCGCTTTCTTCAGCACTCCGATATTCAAAATGCATCAAATGGTCGCCTGCTGCATGAGCAGACGGTCTCGTCCTAACAATCACCAGCGACACACTAACGACCGCAAGAAAAGCTAAGGACACAACCACAACTGCTGTTATGAAATTCGAAGTGGGTTTCCTCTTTTTTGTTACGCTCCTCCTTCAAGTCCGATGGCGCGATCCGGCCATAGAAATCTCTCAAAAGTACATCATCGGCCAAAAGTTGAACCAAAAACTTCTCAGCCGTCCATATCTGACAGTCAGCAATGTTAGCATATGCACTGCACGAACAGTCGCTCAAGCAAAATGACCTGCATGCTTAAATGTTTTCAACCATGAACGAATCAGAATTTTTCGGCAAGCGTGTGTTGCGCATGAGGAAAAAAATTATCTTTCTTGTCATCACTACATTCCGGCGCAGATCTCCTTTCGCATTGGCCCTGACGATCTTCCAGCTTCAGATCATCCAAGTATCCGAGAGCGCAATCACAAAGCGGTGCATCTCTCTGATTGCAGTTGGAGCACCACAAGAGGGGTAAATCTCACACTTTGTTGTTGGGTGTACCCAAAGCACTTTCCATTCCTGGATATGCTTTGCCCATACTAATTGCTTGAGCAGCCCCGTCGGTTCAAGCACGATCCAAGAAAGATTATGAGGGGCAACCGAGGATTATTTGGCGTACGTCTCCTTCTCATTTGATGACATGGTACTCTTTTTTAATGATTTGATTTATGTGGAAAACACAAATAAATAAGTATCATACAATTTTAGAATTTATTCTTTTCTCGACGGTACCCTTAAATGAAATGCATTAAAAAAAAAAGTTTGTCCGCAAAATCGAGGCTTGACGCTTCATAAGCGGCAAAAGATGGCAGACCAAACTTGACCACTGGGTAGACTTGATGGCGGGTGAGACCCACTTCGGTCTAGGAAGCAATAACACTTTCTGAGGGCCTTCATGTCGTGTCGGACACTCACACTCAATCAACAGGTGTCATAAAATCTAATATCTAGTCAACTCTTTTGACACTCGAGTCAGGAATTCTGATGTGTGAGTTCAAATTTCCGACACGTGATTCTGACGTACACAAGGTTAATTTTAAGAATTTTCAATAAATGAGAAGTCAAAATGTAACTATGTAAAAATAAATAAATAATAATAAAAATGATAAAGGATGAAAGAAGAAAAACATAGCATTCTCTTTTCTTCTAAATCTTACTTGCTGCAATACACAATTCACCCTCCAATTTGTTTTTTCTCCTCTTCCAACATGCTCTGATAGCAAGTCTAAAATGTTGATTGCTTGTTTTTTTTTTTTTTTTTGGTGACCCAGGGGAAAGCTCCGTACGCCAACAGCGCGGCGGAGTAAACCCTGGGGAGGCACATGAATCACTGTTGTTATTGATCAAAACAGTAAAATAGATACAGAAAACCAGAAGCTATAGTTTTTGAATGAGGAAGAGAAGCACAAAGAAAACAGAGCACAAACTTGCGTACATCAGTTTTCTAAAGAAACTGTCAAGTACAACCATTAAACACAAAACAAAAACTGCTCACGTACGTGAAACATATAACTGCACACAAACGTGCTATTAACTTCCTAGAAAATAACAAAAACACTAAATGCATAACTAAATGAACTTGGCTGTTTTTTAATAAAAAAAAGAGTAAAACAGAGGAAAATATTACAAAAAACAACAGCTGAACAATTCCAACAAACTCGTCCTTGGATCAGTTGCTGCTGCAAATTCCTATTTTCTCTCTTAACAGCTCAAATCTTCTAGCCTGAAGTGGTTTTGTGAACATGTCTACAATCTGATCTTTAGATCTGCAATAGACCAACTTAACTTCGCCACTTTGTTGCACCTCACGCAGAAATAAAAATTTGACTTTGAAATGCTTGGTTTTGCCATGGAAAATTGGATTCTAAGATATTGCTAAAGCAGCCTGATTATCCACATTAACTTCAATGCAATCACTAGAATTCAACCACAGATCCTTCATTATCTTTTTCAGCCACAAAGCTTGATTTGCAGCTGTAATAGCTGCTATAAACTCAACCTCTGCAATAGACTGAGCTATAATCTCTTGCTTTTTAGAGCACCAAGATAAACAAGCAGAACCAAAATTGAAACAATATCCAGACGTACTCTTCATGTCATCTACTGAACCAGCCCAGTCACTATTAGAAAATCCTTGCAAATTAAACTTCTGACATTTCTTAAACTTCACACCAAAAAACAATGTTCCTTTGAGATATCTCAAGATCCTTTTTGCTGCAACCAAATGTAACTGACTAGGATTACTCATAAACCTGGATAAAACACTCACATCAAATAGAATATCTAGTTTGGTTGCTATAAGATACATGAGACACCCAATCAGACTTCTATACATAGAAGCATCTACTGCATCTGTTCCATTATTCTTCTGCAGCTTCTCTTTAGCAGCCATATGAGTGCTTACACTTCGACAATCTTCCATCTGAAACTTCTTTAGAATTTCCTTCATGTATTTTTTCTGACAGATTAAGATCTCATATGAAGCCCGTTTGACTTCCGAGACCCAAAAATAAGACATCTTTCCCAAGTCTGACATCTCAAAAACTGCAAATAGATCTTGCTTCACCTTCTCTATCAATTCCATATCATTCCCCGTCACTAATAGATCATCTACATAAAGTGACAGAATTACAACACTGTGATTCACCTTCTTGACCTAAAGAGTGAACTCACTTAAGCTTTTTACAAAGCCAAAATCCTGCAAATATTGATCTATCTTCCCATACCAAGCTCTTGGAGTCTGCTTTAGTCCATATAGAGCTTTCTTCAACCTGTATACACTCTCTTCTTGCCCTTTGATACCGAAGCCTTCAGGTTGTTCAACAAAAATCTCCTCCTCAAGCTCTCCATTTGGAAATGCAAACTTGACATCTAACTGAAATATAGGCCACCCATTCTCTCGCGCAATAGCTAACATTAACCTTATTGTATCAAGTCATGCAACGGAGCAAATGTTTCAGAATAGTCTATTCCCCATATTTGTGCATAGCCTTTCACCACCAGTCTAACTTTGTGTTTATTGACAGAACCATCAGGATTAAGTTTTGTTCTAAACACCCACTTAACCCCAATCACATTCTTATCAGATGGTTTGTCAACAAGCTCTCATGTGTGGTTTTTTTGGATCATTGCAATCTCCTCCTGCATTGCTGCAATCCACCTTTGATCCTCCTTAGCTTCCACAAAGTTAGATGGTTCGAGCATTGCCACATTGCTTCTTTCATAGATTTTAGCAAGTGACCTTGTGCCTCTCACTGGTAAATCATCCATATTGTCTTCCAATCCATCTATAACTTCATCAACCTCTACATCTGTTGCAGGTTGTTTTTCAAACTGTTGCTGTTCTGCACTCTTTCCTTCCATCTAATTCTACTCATCTTCCTCTAGAAAAACAACATCTCTGCTTACTGTCACCTTCCCTGTCATAGGGTGAAAAATTCTGTAAGCTTTTGATTGGAAACTGTACCCAATGAAGAGCTTGTCACCTTCCCTGTCATAGGGTGAAAAATTCTGTAAGCTTTTGATTGGAAACTGTACCCAATAAAGATTCCAAGCTCAGCTCTTTTATCCAACTTGTCCCTCTTGACCTGAGGAACATGAGTATAACACAAACATCCAAAAACCTTCAAATTCTTCACAAAAGGTTTAACACCATACCAGACTTCAAAAGGTGTTGACCTCTCTAAGGCCTTTGTGGGCAATCTGTTCAACAGGAAGACTGCAATATTAGTTGCTTTAGCCCATAATTTCTTAGGCAACATCTTCTCCTGCATCATACATCTGGCCATCTCCATAATGCTTCTATTTTTCCTCTCCCTGTCCCCATTATGTTGAGGTGAATATGGAGCAGTGAACTACTGCACAATTCCTGCTTGCTCACAATTCAACTTAAACTTATGAGCAGTATACTGAGAACCATTATCAGACTTGAGCATTTTAATTTTCTTTCCACTTTGATTCTCAACTAAGGCTTTAAACTTCACAAATACATTAGCAACTTCAGACTTGGCTTGCAGAAAATAAATCCAACTCATCCTAGTCATATCATCAGTGAAGGTAATGAAATACCTGCTACCATTGAGAGAAGATTCAGACATAGGTCCACATAGATCTGTGTGGACTAATTGCAGCTTCTCACATGCTCTCCAGCCTCCTCCTTTGAAAGGACATCTGGTTTGCTTGCCAAGAAGACAAGTTCTGCACTATGAAAATTCCTCCTCCAAACTTGGCAAGTCATCTGCCAAGCTATTTCTCTGCATAAACGACATGCTCTTCCTGTGAACATGCCCAAGTCTTTTATGCCATATCTCTACATTTTCTTCTTTGCACTTTAAAGCCATTTGTTGCATCTCTTGTGGCTTGAACATGAAACTCTTGTCCTCCATTGGAATTCTTAGCACTTCTTTGCTATCTGCATTATTAATAAGACATTCATTCCCTTCGAACTTCACTTTATAGCCCTTCTCAACTAATTGACCAACACTTAACAGATTATGGTCAATATTTGGCACAAAGAGAACATCACTGATCAGCTTCACCTCCTGATTTTCTTCAATAGCCACTGTACCCTTCCCTTGCACTTCGATATACTGTCCTTTGCCAATTTTGACTCTAGACCTAACTGACCTGTCTAGAATCCTAAACAGCTTCGAATTGCCAGTCATATGATTGGTACAGCCACTATCCACCAGCCATGCATCATTCCCAACAGAAGATTCAGAAAAGGAAGCTACAAACAAGTGCTCTTCCTCAATTTCATTCACTACTACCTGGGCTTTTCCTGCTTGCCGGTAATTTTTTTCTTTGCAGATGGCTTCCATGTGACCCAACTTGTGACATCTTCTGCATCTAGCATCAGGCTTTCTCCAACATCTAAAAAACTGATGATTAGTTCCACCACAGTATTGACAAGGCTTTTTGTTCATCTTCCATTTGCTAGACCCACAAGAGTTTCATTCTTTTGCTACAAACTTAGAGTCGCCGGCATTTTCTCTGGACTAAATCCATTTCTTCCCTTTGCCTCCATCATTTGAATTTACTCTAGCTTGCAGCGCACCCTCTACAAACTCTTCTCTTCTCATTAGTCTTCTGTGCTCCTGTGCCTGCAGAGCATTTAACAATTCTGCAAGCTTTATATAAGGTAAGTCTCTTGTATTTTCCAGAGACGCTATGGTGGCTTCGAACTTCTCTGGAAGAGACATCAGGATCTTCTGAACAAGCCTTTCATTCTTCAAGTCAGTCCCTAAAACTCTGATTTTATCAGCTATCCCCACTAGCCTATCAGAATATTCCTTCACTGACTCAGACTCTTTCATTTACTGTCTCTCAAATTCTCTCAAGAGATTCAGCACCTTCATACCTCTTATCTTCTCATCTCCTTCATATTCTTCCTTCAAGAAGTCCCATATGGCTTTTGCAGAGTCACACTTCATAATTCTGGTAAAGATGGTAGGTGAGACAGCGACATACGTGCAAGATTTTGCCTTGGCTTTTCTTGTGGTTCTCTCTTTATGAAGTTTGATTTGATTCATGGTCGGATTATCTAGAAGTGGAGCAACTTCATAATCATCCTCCACAGCTTCCCACAGATCATGACCCTCCAAAAATGCTGTCATCTTAACAGCCCATGCTTGATAATTCTCTCCAGTAAATATTGGAGAAGCCATCGCAGAAAAAACCACTCGACCCTGTCTCCATCACCCTTTAACTTCTTTACACTTCGATACTTGCTTCACTTCACAGTCCCTCAAGATCATACACGCTCTGATACCACTGTTGTTACTGATCAAAACAGTAAACTAGAAACAGAAAACCAGAAGCTATAGTTTTTGAATGAGGAAGAGAAGCACAGAGAAAACAGAGCACAAACTTGCGTACATCAGTTTTCTAAAGAAACTGTAAAGTATAGCCACTAAACACAAAACAAAAACTGCTCACGTACGTGAAACACATAACTGCACACAAACGTGCTATTAACTTCCTAAAAAATAACAAAAACACTAAATGCTAACTAAATAAACTTGGCTGTTTTTTAATTAAAAAAACAGAGTAAAACAGAGGAAAATATTCAGAAAACAGCAGTTGAACAATTCCAACAATCACCATCACCCCTCGTGCCTCGGGTAAGTCACCTCTGCGATGCTCGGGAATCGAACTCCTCCCCTTGCGTTAGTGGGAGAAGCTCGCCGCAAGCAGCACCACCCGTGGGTGGTGGATTGCTTGTTTTTTTTGTTTTTTTTTTTCTCTCAAAATTCTATAAATTATTGAAATGGAGTTGAATTTGTCAAATTGAAATAATGAATGATATTAACAAATGGTAGATTAATATTTTTAGTGTAAATTCAATTTAGGCTCTTTTTCTATTATTTATTTATTTATGAAATTGAATCAAATTAATTTGATTAAAATAATCATAAAAATGATAAAATATACAACGTGTCCCAACTTGTCGGAATTCTCTATTTTTTAATAAATGACATGTCAATATGTCATATCGCATGTTGTGTATCATGTGTCGGTGTCATTACTACTTAGGCCTCGGTGGTGGGCTTGGTGAGAGGAGAGGGGGAGAGTACGTGGAGTTGTGCAACTTCTTACATCGCATCTATATGCAAAACATGTGTCGTCCTTCGGGTGAGGAGAGAGCACGAGGAACGGTAACCCTGTGGCCTCCACTCCAAACCAATCAATATCACACAAATAATACGATTGGGCCACATATAATCTCATATAGAAGTTGTCACATTAATTTTTAAGGATTTCTAATCAAAGTTCAAATTATTAGGGGTGATTGTGTATAGGATATAAGAATGTGGCGTGCATATGCTTCTCCTACCAAGATAGAGCCTGCTATAGTTGACAAGTCTCCCTCAAAATCCAAATCGATAACTAGATTCATTAACAAGTAATTGTTTGAGGGCAACTGGGGAGGTTACTTAAGAAGCGAAGCCCACGCAAAGAAGCAACGGAGACTCTTGGCTTGTAATCTGTTGTTGGGTTGCTACATCACCAATCCCTCGCCGCTAGCCTATCTTCCTGCATCCTAAGATGGGTCCACTTCACATGGCGTTGAATGAAGTTCATGCCCTATTAATTTCCATTGATAAGAAAGAGTGACAATAACATTGTACCATAGCGTTGATCAAAGCATATTATCAATTTTCAAAGATTGATGAAGGGATATTTAAATATCATTGCATGAATATATTAATAGGAGATTTCACTCATTCGTAGTTCAGAAAAGTAACGCTGTAACTGTAGTGTGACATGAGTACATAAAATAAAAATTCGAAAGGAAAAAAAGAACGCTATGATTAATACAATATGTTTCAATGATAATAATATAAGCCTAGCTAATATTTTCTATCATTATAGTGATTCGTTTCTTTAAAATTCCATTTACCTACAATCCCTTTTTACTCCTTTAAAGCAGTTAAGAGGTCTCAGCCTCGTTTAAGTTCAAGATCTGCAAGGTTACTGGAGGAAGGTAACTCTCTCTCTCTCTCTCTCTCTCTCTCACTGAGATAGAGCAAAATGAAGAATGTCAACAACAGCAACACAAGACTCATCCTCCTCCACCCTTACATCCAGAAGCAAGGAAGCTCCAACCGCCTATGGCTCCTCGTCTTCATCTCCTTCTTGACCACGGCCTTCGTCGTCACCCTCTTTTACACCAGAGAGCATTCCACAACCGCCGCCGCCTCCGCTGCCACCACCACCTTTCCCTCCACCACGACGGCCTATAGCAACGCGCCTCTGCCATCGACCGTCATCAACACCCTCCTTCACTACGCATCCAAGTCCAATGACTCTTTCCGCATGTCCTACCCTGAGCTCAAGCCCATCTCGGACATCTTGAGGAAATGCTCCTCCCCTCGCAACATCCTAGTGTTTGGCCTCACTCATGAGACCCTCCTCTGGAAAGCCCTCAACCATCACTCAGAAGCGAAGTACCGCATGGATGAATTTTACTATGCCATTGGGTGATTGCCCCCCAAAAAAGTTTCTATTTGAGCATAATGCCGATGAGAGACAATGTCAAGACAAAGCAATTTCCCTGAAATTGGTAGCTCTGTGCTGCATACCTGACAAGAGCTCCCACAGGCCCGGTCCTTGAAATTGGATGATGATGGCTTAGTCGTAGAGTGAGGGTTTAGAGCTGCCAAAGCCATTGATATCTGCGTGAGGAAGATTATCTCCTCCCGACAGTGCTTGTCCCTTCGTACAAAGGAAACCCACTCTGTCACATCCACCAGGTATTTGTGATTTTACCCAACTGAATCCTTTGTGTAATTCACGGATTTAAATATGTTGACTACTAGTTTCGTGATATTCTTTCTCTCTCTTTTTTAGTTTTTTGCCTGTTATATTGATGCCCTGGTCAATCTAGATAAAAAGTGAGTTTATACCATTTCCACACAATTTCGTGTAAATTTTTTTGGGAGGGTTGTTGTTGTCTGTTGGTCTAATGTTGTTATGAAACTGGCTTATGTTGTGTGTCTCGTAGAATTTTCCTTGATGAGATTTTTTCTTATTGTGTATGGGAGGCTCAATCTAGTGAGGACTTCAGTTCTTCACAGGTTTACATGTACCAACTCTTGACAATACTTTAGTGGAAGAATCTAATCGAGCCTAACAAATGGCAAGAGCGGCACAGAGCATGGGAGGAATTTTCTGTCGTATTTGGAAATCACGTGAAGTTCCCGTTATGTACCATTTAAGAAGGTAATCTTGTTCATTTTGATTTTTCATTTTTTCTTTTCTTTGCATTGCTAGAAAGGATGATGCCAGGGATGACTTTGTTTTTCTTATTAATTGGAAATTAGAAATGGAAAACTAAGGTTGAGTTGCATGGCCTTAACTTAAGGTTAGCTGACTCCAAGTTTATGGTGCATCAATTGTGGTGCATTGATGGGAAAATTCTTGCATGCTAGAACTACTTGGATGGATGGCATATGCATCAGATACAGGCGATAAACTTCAAGAAACATATACATGTTGAAATAATAGTTATTTGCTTTTGCACATTTTGCTGATTTGGTTTTTCAGTTATTAGAGTTAGTGGAGTCGTGTGTTGGTTATCCTAGTTTTTAGGTGTCAGTGGAGCAAGTGGTTTATGCAGAACATGGGTAGTTATGGGTCCTCTTTTAGTGGTGTTGTTGTTGTTGTTGTTTTTTTTTTTTTTTTTAACGTAATGTATTTGTCTTTTGTAAAAGACTTGGTTGTTTTGTACGAAAGATGAAGTTTCAGCCTCATCTCTCCTCCCTTTAGCAATTTAACAGTGGTATCAGAGCCTGAGAGAAACGTGAGAGAGGTGTGAGATACTTTCATCAGATAATTGCAGCAGCAATATTTCCAATGGCCACCGACAATTTTATTCAACCAGCAATTCCACGCTTTGATGGTCACTATGACCATTGGAGCATGCTGATGGAGAATTTTTTACGATCAAAGGAGTGTTGGTCGATTGTCGAATCTAGAATTCAAGAGCCACCAGCAGGCATGGCTTTGACAGATCCCTAGAAAGCAGAATTAGAAGCTAGAAAGTTGAAGGACCTGAAGGCAAAAAATTATCTCTTTCAGGCTATTGATCGTTCCATCTTGGAGACTATTCTTTGCAAAGAAACTTCCGAGGATATTTGGGATTCTATGAAGAAGAAATATCAAGGCTCTGTTAGGGTGAAGCGTGCACAGCTTCAAGCCTTGAGAAGAGATTTTGAGACACTAGCGATGAAAGATGGAGAATCTGTCACTAGTTATTATGCCAGAACAATGGAGATTAGCAACAAGATGCGATTCCATGGCGAGAAGATGGACGACGTTACCATTGTGGAGAAGATTTTGCGTTTCTTGACACCAAAGTTTAATTATGTTGTCTGCTCAATTGAAGAGTCGAAAGACATAGATGCACTCTCTCTTGATGAATTGCAAAGCTCCTTATTGGTCCATGAACAGAAGATGAACAGAAGATGAACAAAAGTTCAATAGTAGAGGAGCAAGTGTTAAAGGCTTATACCAATACTCATTCCAACAATTTCAGAAGAGGAGCAAGTGTTAAAGGCTTATACCAATACTCATTCCAACAATTTCAGAGAAAGGGGTAGAGGTAGAGGTAGAGGAAGGGGAGATCGAGGAAATAGAGATGTTGGCAGGAATTTCAAAGCCAATAATAACCAATTTCAAGGCAAAGGCAGAGGTCGGGATCCTAACAAATCCAAGGTAGAGTGTTTTAAATGTCATAAATTTGATCATTATACATCTGAATGTTCTACTAAGCTGCCTAATAATAAAGAAAAGGTAGAGATGTTCAAATTTTGTTGAAGAAAATGAAGCAGAAACGTTGTTGATGGCTGTTCAAGATGAAAAGAAGCGCAAGTCAGATATTTGGTATGTGGATACAGGCTGCAGTAACCACATGAGTGGAAGTCTTCTTTTTCTCATTTAAATGAAGATTTTCATTCCACTGTGAGTTTTGGGAATCATTCTACTGTGAAAGTGATGGGAAAATGTGATATTAAGATAAGAACCAAGAATGGTTTTGTGGAAACGATCTCTAATGTGTTGTATGTTCCTGACTTGAAAAGTAACCTGTTGAGTGCTGGCCAATTACAATAAAAATGTTATGTAATCACCATTCAGAAGGGTGCTTGTGAAATTTATGATTCTATTAGAGGTACTATTGCAGTTGTTTCTATGAGTTCAAATAGATCGTTTCCATTAAAGATTGAAAATGTTCAATCTTGTTTGATGGTTGAAAAGAAAGATCCCTCATGGTTGTGGCATTTTCGCTATGGTCACTTGAGTTTCGGTGGATTGAAGACCTTTCAACAGAAAAACATGGTGACTGGTCTTCCTCAAATTACTATTCGTTCCCAAGTCTGCGAAGAATGTGTTGTTAGCAAACAACATCGTTCTCAATTTTCAAAAGAGAAGTCACGGAGAGCAAATGATGTTTTGCAGTTGGTGCATTCGGACACTTGCGGTCCCATAAACCCATCTTCTAATGGAGGTAAAAGATATTTAATTACCTTAATTGATGATTTTTCCAGAAAAACTTGGGTTTATTTTTTACAGGAAAAATCAGAAACTTTCTCCACATTTAAAAACTTCAAAGCTTGTGTTGAAAATGAAGTAGGAAAGACCATTAAGACTCTTCGAACAAATCGTGGTGGTGAATATTGCTTAAAAGAATTTGAAGTTTTTTGTGCAGAGCATGTCATTCGAAAAGAGCTTACTGCTACATATACACTACACCAGAATGGTGTATCTGAGAGGAAAAATAAAAGTATTCTCAACATGGTGAGAAGCTTTTGACAAGAGGAAGAGTTCCAAAGACTTTCTAGCCAGAAGTAGTAAATTGGAGTATTCATGTTTTGAACAGAAGTCCAACTTTTGCTGTTCAGAATATGACACCAGAAGAGGCTTGGAGTGGGAGAAGACTAGCTGTAGATCACTTCAGAACCTTTGGATGCATCACATATGCCCATGTCCCGGATGTGAAAAGGAAGAAACTTGATGACAAGGCTGAAAAATGTGTCTTTCTTGGTGTAAGTGAAGCATCCAAAGCATATAAATTATTCAATCCACTAACAAAGAAGATTGTGACTAGCAGGGATATTGTTTTTGATGAAGATAACACTTGGGATTGGAATAGGCAGCAGCCTACCCAAGCCCTTTATGACAATGATGCTAAACAGGAGCAAATTTTAGTACCTTGTATGCCCCAAAATTAATCAAATACGACTTCTACAATTGCTGGAATTTCACCAGCAAGCGCTAAAGTCAATGAAGAAGAAGCCCAATCTCTTTGCCACGTTAGAAGAAAGCCTCTGCTTGGATGGAAGATTATGAGGTAACTGGATTTGTAGATTCAATTACTCACTTTGCCTTATTTTCAGACTATGACCCTACAACTTTTGAGAGTGCTGTCAAAGAAGAAAAATGGCGAAAAGCGATAGATGATGAAATTAATGCCATCAAAAGAAATGATACTTTGGAGCTATTCGATCTTCCGGATGGACAAAAAACCATTGGTGTAAAGTGGGTCTTTAAAACAAAACTGAAAGAAAATGGTGAAGTTGACAAATATAAAGCACGTTTGGTAGCTAAGGGATACAAGCAGCAATATGGGATCGACTATACAGAAATTTTTTCTCCAATTGCAAGACATGACATGATCATATTGGTGGTTGCATTGGCGGCACAAAATTCTTGGCTTATTTTCTAGCTAGATGTCAAATCGGCATTCTTGCATGGGTACTTGGAGGAATAGGTATTTGTTGAGCAACCCTCTGATTATGTCAAGATTGGAAATGAGCATAAAGTTTATAGATTGAAAAAAGCTCTTTATGGGCTAAAACAAGCCCCTTGGGCTTGGTATAGTTGTATTAAAACTTATTTTCTTAAAGTTGGTTTTTTAAACTGTCCTTATGAGCATACGCTTTTTGTCAATATTGGAGATAAAGGGAAAATGCTCATTGTCTGCTTGTATGTTGACGATATTATATTTATTGAAAGTTGTGATGGCATGCTTGAAGAATTCAAGAAATCTATGATGGATGAGTTTGAAATGTTTGATCTTGGTATGATGCATTACTTATTTGGCATAGAAGTGGTACAATCGGATGATGGGATCTTTATTTCTCAAAAGAAATATGTGGGAGAAATTTTGGACAGGTTTCAGATAAATGATTGTAATCCTGTAAACAGTCCAGTTGAGTTTGGCTTAAAATTACACAAAGATCATGAAGGGAGGAAGGTTGACAGCACACTTTATAAACAAATTGTGGACAGTTTGATGTATCTAACTACAACAAGACCAGACATAATGTATTCTATGAGTTTAATCAATAGATATATGGAGAATCCTACAAACATGCATTTGTTAGCTGCCAAGAGAATCCTTCGTTACTTGCAAGGAACTATAGACTTTGGGCTATTTTACAAGAAGGGTGAAAAGTCCAATTTGTTGGGATTTACTAATAGTGACTATGCAGGAAATCAAGATGATAGAAGGAGCACTTCGGGTTATGTTTTTATGTTTGTGACATGTGCTATTTCTTGGTCATCTAAGAAGCAACCAATTGTCACATTGTCAAGTACAAAAGCTGAATGTGTTGCTACAATAGCTAGTGCTTGTCAAGCTATTTGGCTAAGGAGAATTCTTGAGGAGCTGCAATTCAAGCAACCGGGAGCTACTAAAATTTTTTGTGACAACAACTCAACGATCAAACTCTCCAAGAATCCTGTGCTACATGGAAGAAGCAAGCACATTGATGTGAAGATTTTTTCTTGAGAGATCTTAGCAATGATGGAACAATTGATCTAATCTATTGCAAGAGTGAAGATCAAGTTGCTGATATATTCACCAAGGCCCTCAAGATGGAGTCATTTGTGAAGCTCAGAAGGTTACTAGGTGTTTACATGTTGAAAACAGTCAATGCTTTAAACTGAATGTTAGTAAACATCAGTTTAAGGGAGGGATTGTTGAAATAATAGTTATTTGCTTTTGCACGTTTTGCTGATTTGGTTTTTCAGTTATTAGAGTTAGTGGAGTCATGTGTGTTGGTTATCCTAGTTTTTAGGTGTTAGTGGAGCAAGTGGTTTATGTAGAACATGGGTAGTTATGGGTCCTCTTTTAGTGGTGTTTTTTTTTTTTTTTTTTTACGTAATATATTTGTCTTTTGTAAAAGACTTGGTTGTTCTATACGAAAGATGAAGTTTCAGCCTCATCTCTCCTCCCTTTAGCAATTTAACAATACATACACGAGGCTTAGGACTTTTTTTAAGTAAATTTCCCTGATATACATAAGTACTTGCACTTGGTTTGCATCTAAGCAAGAAGCATTATTATCATTGCATCCATTTCCACCATCAATCAAGTTTCTTTGAAGGTCCTATGAGCACATGTAATATTGAATTATGGATCAGTCCATCTGTCCTCCATGAGAGTCAGATACAAAGCTTGTATGCTTAAATAAGCATAGGCTCTGTTGATTTACATATGGATCAAAAGCATTGTCATGCCTATCCCCACCTTCAAAAAGACATTTTGGGATTCACTTTTCTAAGGAGAATAATACTACATAAATCATACTAGCACTCAATGTCATTAATTTAACTAGAAAAGTACTTTCATGGCAACATAAGAGTTCCACCATATAAGAAATTTTCCATTGTGTGCTCGTACGTCAAAAGATGCTGATAAAATGGTTAACGAGACTACATTAACTCCCAAAAACATAAGATTACTACCGAATAAGAAGTATTTCTTATAATACAGAATAGAGAAAAAGCATATCGATAAATGTACAGTTAACAAAACTGCATCTTTGTTTCTTCTTCTTTTTTTCGGCTTAGTCTGTTGAGCCTTAGCCTTTTGCTTCTTCTTGTATTGTCGCTTTCTAGTTGCATCAAAGGATAGAGGCAAATTTAGAAGCTACGAAGGATTCCATGAAAAAATAAGAGTTCGTCCCTCTCTATCGAATCAATCATGACGCCAATTTGTTCAGTTCAATATTGTTGTCTTCACTTTAGAAAACAATCTAAATTTTGCATTGTGTTAATGATTGTGCATTTTGTTTGAAGAAATGCACGCTGGTCAATTATGAAGAAAATAAAGGCCGTTTATACTTTTTCTCAATCATCAAGCGTACATAGGTGTAATAACTAGGGGTGAGCAGCGGTTTAGGGTCGACCCTGGACCGACCCTGGACCGGCCCAACCCTGCCGGTCTTGGTCCGGTTCTCAAGGGGACCGGGTCGGTCCTTGGTCCTGAAATTCCAGGACCAACACTGTGCGGGTTGGTCCTCGGTCCTGAGAGTTTTGGGTCGGTCCAACCCTGGACCAACCCCTGTGTATTATTATATTATATTATTTATAATTTTTTTATATTCAAAGCTAATTAAAATTTCTATTATATTATATTATATTATTTATAATTCTTTTATATATTCAAATCTAAGTAAAATGTCTGTTCAAAGAAAAAAAAACAAAAGTAAAATGATGTTAAAGCTGTTGACTCATCAGGCTCATAGTCACGGACAGACGGCATCCAATTCCAAAAGGCATGAAGTCTATGTTGTAAAGGTCTTCACGGCCTCCTCCTCCACAGTCCAGAGTACGTTCTTCACCGTGAGGACCAATGACTCCTCACAGTCACGGACTCGCGACATCCAAAATGGTGCGAAGTTTATGTTGTAAATCTCCTCACAGCTTCCTTCCCCAAAGTACGTTCTCTTCCATTCTGTCTTCTTTGTTCTTCAATTTGCCAAAATCAAAAGTAGCAACATCCCGCTCGCTGCCTTGTGGACCCTATCTTGTCCCATATCTCGATGAGTGTTAGCAGGTACGAAATTTTTATTATTGTGTCATCTTAAATTTGTTGAATATGTATTGATATTTATAATTTAGTTGCACAATGCTGCATTGTGGATGGATGCGTAATTTGAATTTATAGATTTGGTTTTTTAGGGAGTATAAAAAACAAGACGAAAAAAATTATCGATCGGTCCCGGGTTGACCACAGGCCGGATCGAACCCATTGGGTCGGTCCGGTCCTTGGTCCCAAGCTCAATAAGGTCGGTCCTCGGTCATAAAAATTGAGGACCGACACTATACGAGTTGGTCCTAGGGTTAAGGAGTGGCCCGGACCAACCCGGACCATGCTCACCCCTAGTAATAACTATACTAAGTAGTTGATATTGCAGTTTTTTCACCTCTCAGTGTAAATAAGCAGTTGTTTTTTACTAAATTGAGTTGAGTGGATTTCCATATGCATAAATTCTTCTTCTTCTTCTTCTTCTTTTTTGGTGAAAGTAATAAATATATTGAGTTTTAACCAACCTATACAAAAGGAGAACCTATCACCAAAATTTACACTCAAAATGAGAAGGATTCATAGTGAGTGGAAGGGTGTCGGGTCGAAAACAAAACCATCACAAAGGCTCAAACAACGAACCTAGTGACAGACACTACAAAAGAAACAGCCCAACCGCGGTAGTACAAGCAAATCAAACGGCAACAAAAGGAGACAAAGGAACAGGGCAGACGGAGGCGGATCACCCCACGAGCATCCTACGAACCCCAACTAAGGCAACCGTGGCCCTAGCACCATCTGGCAACAGCTCCAGCAAAAGAGAGGGGAGACTGGTCCAAACTTCAAGAATACCCGCCACAGGGAATAAGTACAGCAGACCGTCCACATCAGCAGGAAACAATAAGTGTTACATTAGGGCTAGAACCTCCCGTATAGAAGATAATCGGGTCAATATCCCATCGCATAAATTCTTTTTTATGCATACAAAAAACAAAAAGTTATGCGATAATCATTTAAAATAGGAAATTCACGTGGAAAATATCCATGGAACTCAGCTCGCACGCACTTGTGTGGCGTTTTAACTATTGCATTCCTCTAAATTTATAAAAGAAGAAATACGAAAGTAATCTCTACAGTGCACGAGGACTAGTCGTGCACTAGTCTTTATAATAAGGGAAAACCGATTTCTGTTTGACTTTTGCTTTACTTCTAAAATTACTCTCATATAAAAAAATAAAAAATAAAAACTGCTTAAAGGTGTAAGAGGAAATGGCACACCTTGGTCCTCGAGTGCTGAGATTTACCCAAGTTGCTAGGAGTTACTTTTACTGCTCAACCTCTGTCGTTGGCATTTCTTGATAAACCTTTAATCGTGATTGGGCAGGCATACATATAGAGTAGCTGATTGTGCGTGATGATAAATGATGTTTATACCAAAATCTCGCCAGGCTCGTTGGATACGTTTGGTTAGACTTTTGGGGAAAATCTTTGGAAAAATACCTTTCATTAGAGATTTCTGATGTTTGATGGACGTTTGAAGCAACTCTAACAAAGAAATTTGTTCACGTAACTTTCGGAATTGGTCTACCATATTGTACTCACTCGCCTTAATCATGGCTAAGAACTCCCTAGCTTCCTCATCAATGATGTGGGTATAGACCAACCCGGGCCCATAGTCGGACTGGGCTCAGCACATGAGACCAGTCCGGCCAAGCCCAAACTCCAAAAAACCTAAACATATGCAACGCCAGCCCAGCCCAGCCCAGAACTGCCTAAAAAACAAAAAGCTAAGTCTCGGTCAGCCCACACCCGAGCCCAAACGAAACCAAGCCCACACTAGCTAACCTATATAAAGCCCAGCTTACCAAACCAAAACCTAAGCCCAACACTCGCTGGCCCTGTCTAAAACAGCCCATTTGTCACTTGAACAGAACCCAAATTCAAATAAAACATTTCGAGCCCAAAGCTCACAAATCCTATTGCTAGAATCCAAGCCCAAAACCCCCAATCTTCTACTCTCTTCCACACGCCTCCCTTCTTACTCTTCCTCAGCATAAAGCACACACCTATGGCCGGAGCTCATCACGTCGGAACGTGAACAACTCCCCTCACAATCTATTAATATACGTCCAACACCGGACCCCCATCTCCGATTGCTTCTGATCACTAGAATATTCTCGTCGACCACCAATCGGTTTGATGATTCTCAACTACACATTGCTGGGGAAGTATTTTCCGTACGATATAGCATAAAGGAAAGAACGACTGAGAAAGCTTATCTCCTATTATCATCAAGCACCACACCAACTCCGAGCCATTTCTCACGGACAAACCACCACATAATCACCATGGCCGTGAGGACGGCAACAGCCAAGTAACACGTATCCAAAGAAAGTTCGGATTCGGCCGCAGCAACAACAAAATCTACATGAAATTTTGCTCAATAATCCATAAAGGATTCCTTTTATGTAAAACAGGTGCATACTAATTCTAAATGATCCGAAAATCACGGCCCAATCCACGTTAACTTAGTTCGAGCGTTTCATCAAACATGTGGTGAGCATTGACTTGGGCGAGAGGCTATTAACCCATTTTCTGGACTCGCTCAGATCCAGACCCAGAGAAGCCACCAAGAAACATGCGAAATCAACCACATCAGCTTACAAAAACTCAGCGCGCGTATGGACTAACCAGAGGAACGAGACTCGGCTTCCGGTCGGACCAAAACAAGGCGGAGCAGCAAGGGTCCCCGGGAATGAGCGCTCAAAGCCAATACTCCTACCCGGCTCGAAGACGACGGCCAGCCGCCTCGACCTCTCCAAGCCGAGATCCTCGGGCAAAGGGGCTCGAACCAAAAGGGAAACTTACTGGAGATATGGACAATGGGGAGCGAGATCGTGAGTATGAGGATGTCGGCCGGGGCCCAGGCGTGGCCGAGCTATCGGCTCTGAGTCGCTCTCTTTCTCGCTCTCGGCTCTCAATCTCTCTCTCGGTTGCTCTCGCAGTCTTCTCCTTTTTTTTTTTTTTTCAAAAAAATAATTTTTTAAAATTGAAAATATAAAATAATAATTTTTAAAAATTTTAATACTTGTAATGCAAATGTCTATATGCAATGCAATTTAATAAAAATTATTTTTGCTGGGGTTAAATTTAATCCCTAATTTTCCATACAATTAATAAATGATTAAATGGATTCGGCAAAATTAAGGTATAAATACTGATACCAGATAACATACAAATAAGAGTAAATTACAGATAATCCACTCACGCAAATAAAAATCAAAATAGTAAGCATACCTAAGTCCTCCATTTGGGAGACCGCATCCAAGACGCACAAGTAAGGCATTATAACCCCACCCACTTAATACAAAGCCTGGAGTCTAGTAGATCTCTAATACATGCTTATGCTGTTTGAATGACACCATCGCCGTAATACTTAATCCCTCAAAATCATGCTCGGAACGTCTGTATCATATTCAAACGAAACTATATGGACTTCAATACTTCAAGGGCTAGTGGAAGAGGTCGAGGGTGGTGGCATGAGGAAAGGGATGGAGGGGGTGGTGGGGAACGAAGGGGTTTGGGAGAAAGATGGGAGAGGCAAAAACGTCGCCCTCCAGTGGTGGGAAAATCCCTCCCGGAGCGTCGGCAAGTTTGAAATTTTCGGCAACTTTAACAGATTGCGAGCCACTTCGCACCGATTTCATTCGGTCGGTGGCGAGGACCAGAACGAAGGCAGTGAAAAAGAAGGCACTTTTGGATGCCATTGATGCTGTTTCATTTTATCAAGGAAGTATATGCGACCTTACAGGATGGATCGGACGAAAGGAATAAGTGCAAGATCGACGATGGATGTGGGGAAGAGGGTAAATTTCGGAGTGTATAAAAAGATTTGATGTGCGGGCTCGACAGCGTCGATGGCC
Organism: Eucalyptus sideroxylon x Eucalyptus melliodora; assembly: GCA_016097485.1. NCBI lineage: Eukaryota > Viridiplantae > Streptophyta > Magnoliopsida > Myrtales > Myrtaceae > Eucalyptus > Eucalyptus sideroxylon x Eucalyptus melliodora. The sequence goes on along the minus strand of CM027831.1, from coordinate 22,084,285 downwards.
ATAGTTGACTTCCAGAAGAAAGTCGGCTTCCATGGGCTAACTACGCTCATTCTAAACTATGATTTTTCCCATCTGAAAAGAAAAGGGTATATGTCGTGCTGCTACGTGGAAAGGGATGAGTATTGGGAAGAACCTTTGAGTTGACACGAGCTTATGACACGTTGAAATGAAATGAGTCCATTATCTCGTTTTGAATGAAAAAAGAAAATTGACAATGTTGAATTTGATCGACTCATTACTTAATATATGCTTTTGATCGAAAGAGAGTAAGCTTTCATCGCTTAGACATTTTCTGCACACATGCAAATTGACTAGGTTGAAATTCAAATGGGATCATAAACGACTTGACCTAACGAATTGGGTGGAATTAGTGTATTTCTAGTAGAATGCCTCGTTAAATGTGGTAATGTATATATAATTTCCCATTACTACTATTAGCATCATCTCTCTCTTTCTGTCTCTCTCACACACACAGTTTGAATCGACTATTTTGCATACGAATGACCGTATAGTAAGTTATGAAGATTTCTAATTTGCCTATTTGTTATTTGATCGTGAAGTAGGCTTTCTCAGATTACTTTGGACCTTTGGTTTTGTATGTAAAAGAAATTTAAAGTGCACCGTTAGAGCGCAATACAATTAGGAAAAAACATATAAGAATCGACTATATACTAAAACTTTGTACTCTTTAAGCAAGAATGTCAAATCGTGATAATATCAGTGGATTTATAGAACTATAAAAGATGATGTTTTTCAGGGGACTCTTGAACTTGGGGAAAAGTACCAAAAAAGTCTTAAACCTATTGCATTGGTACCAATTCAATCATAAACCTTTCAATTAGATCAATTCAGTCTAAACCTTTTAATATTAGTACTAATTCAGTCCATCTGGCCAATTTTGGCTAGCCGACGCTGACGTGGACGTCGGCCGGTGGCCGGATGCTGACGTGGCAATTTTAATAATTTTGTAATTATTTTTTTTTGAATTTTTTGTTAATTTTTATTAATTTTTTTATTTTTTCTTTTTTGCGTTCTTCTTTCTGGGGTGACCAACGAGCCTCCGGTGAGGCTCCCCGGCCACTAGGTGAGGGCCGTGAAGCCCTCGCCTACCACCGGCAAGGGTTGCGGCCCTCGCCCGGCCTTTCCCAGGCCGCCGGCGAGGCCAGGGCGAAGGCGAGGGTCGCGAAGCCCTCGCTAGCCGCCAGTGAGGGTCGCGGCCCTCGCTCGGCCTTGACCAAGGCCGCAGGCGAGGTTGGTCTCGCTTAGATCTAGGCTAAGCCACCTCGCCAGCGGCCCCGGTCGAGGCCGAGCGAGGGCTGCGACCCTCGTTGGCGGCTGGTGAGGGCTTCATGGCCCTCGCCTCCGCCCTGGCCTTGCCAATCGCAGGCGAGGCTGGCCTCGCCTAGATCTGGGCGAAGCCACCTTGCGATCGGCACAGGGAGAGGCCGGGCGAGGTCGTGACCCTCACGGTGGCGATCAAGGGCTTCACGGCCCTCGCCTAGTGGCCGGCGAGTCTCACTGAAGGCTTGCCGGCCACCATAGGAAGAAGAAGGTAGAAAAGAAAAAAGAAAAAAATTAATAAAAATTTGAAAAGATAATAAAAAAATCATTAAAATTGCCACGTCGGTGTCCGGCCATCAGCCAACATCCACGTCGGCGTCGGCCGGCCAAAATTGGCAGGATGGATTGAATTGGTACTAATATTAAAAGGTTTATGACTGAATTGGTCCAATTGAAAAGTTTAGGACTGAATTACCAATGCAATAGGTTTAGGACTTTTTTTGTACTTTTCCCCTTGAACTTGTCAAGAACATATAAGTGGATATCCATATCATGGGTCCTCAGTTTTCTAGAGTAAATCTTATATGTATGTTATTTATCGATTGATCCCTTGATATTGAGCGATATGACCATGTGAAAGCATAGATTTGATCAAACTTGTGAAGTCCCATTGCCACCTCTGACGCAAAAGCTCTCATTGCTAAATGGAAAAGCATATATCCTTGCCTAATTTGGCCTTTGCATGGTATATGAATTAGCCACCAAACTCAATTATATTATAATCGGTACGAGTAGGAACAAAAGTTCCGTTGGCAATTTTATTGAGTTGAGCCGAGGGTAACTATGACCAATCTAGCTGACTCAATTACAGGATGAAATACTGGGAAAATACATCGCGAGATTCAAGATGTTACAAAGTAGGTGTCAAGCTAATATGATTAATAGAGAATGCGTCATAATTATCCCGAAGTGGCTAAATTATAATAAGAAAGAAGGTAAAGCCAAGTAGCTGCTACGATGAAAGTGCTTTTTCTGAGACTGACTAATTTATGATTGAGAGTGGTAAATGCTGCAGTAGATACTTGACTCGGCTTTCGTCTTCCTTTCGCATTTCTCATGCAGTCTGAGGTAGCTTTCTCAATCTTGGCAAAGAGAGAATTCCCCCGCCAATTGTTTTGTAAATGAGAGCCGATTCCTTTTCTTTTCATTCCTCGATGGTGTCTTTCATCAAGATTGAGACTTCGCATTTCGAAGGATGTATCACTTTCCTAACCTCTTTAAAAATGTATTCTCAAGAAGAAATATCAAGAAGGCCTTCTCTAATGCTTGAGCTCGATCTGCCACCGCTCCGGCTTTTCAAGGACATGATGGAGAATAGCATTATTCCACAGGTTTTGCCTCCCTTTCATTTACTCGTGAATTCACTATCACAACACTTACAAGGACATAATTTATTCTAGAGTTCAACGCAAAGCTTCGGGTTGAGTTTTGGGTTTTGGCTGTGGAACCTTTTTTCTTGATATGAATGCATCGGTCTAGGCTTTTTTTTCCCTTTTCTGAGTGAAGAATGTCGAAGAGTCCATCACGTAAGGGAGCTAATAGACACTGATCTACATGTCAAGCATGTTAACCAACGTGCTTGCGGGTTCTCCATTTTCATGAAGAAATGATAGTAGTTGACCAATATGCATGTGTGCATCTTCATCCTTGAGGCATACAAGAGTTGCCATTGTTCATGATTTATCTTCAAATGCATGTTTCAGTGGTAATATATATGCGTGCATCATCTCCAAGATCCTCCCACAAATCGTTGCACTTTCTAAGGCGTCCAATCAGATATATTAGCATCAATAATGAGACAATGTCAAGGCAATGAGTTATATATGCACATATGTAAAAGTAGGAACGATTAGTCTAATAAGTTAGATAATTGAAGAACATAATGATCTAGTTAAGTGTGCCTCATGTGAACTATCCATGTGCGCCACAAACAATGATTGTGCAGATTGTAGCAGACGATCCACACAAACATGAGATCTTTCCATAGACACCTACAACGCTGGATTTGGTTAATTGTGAATTGAGGACCGAACACTTAAAGTGCGCATGACAAAATTTCTGAAATAGAAATTGATTTCTGGCCAGAAATTGATTTCTCAAACTGAGAAGCTAAAAATTTTAGCTTCTAATTTCTTCTTCAAATCTATTTCTGGAATAGAAATCTGTTTCAGAATTAGATAAATCAAATTGTGTTACCAAACGGATTTCTGTTACAAACCCATTCGGGACAGAGAAATAGAGAAATCAAGAAACATAAATTTTATCATGCGCAGCCTTAAAGTGGGCAAACCGCAATAGGCAAAATCTGGAAAATGGAGTATCGAGAAGGTGTAGTTACTTTCGGACGGCTCATACGGCTCACTCCGGCGTCGGATTTCTATGCCATTTGCACCGCGGTACTACACACGACATTTACTACATTCTGTGAATTTTCCCAAAATTCAGGAATATTGCAATTTTCAGCAATTTCTAAAACACTGCGAACTTCTGGAAAAAAAGTAGCATACTTTAAAAAATATGGTTGCTCTCAGTAGATGGAAATTTGAATATATATGATGTTTTTAATGGATAATATTAGGGATTAAGTTTGGCTTATGAAGTATTTTTAACTGAAAATACATGTGTACATAGAAATTACATAAATTATTATTTTTTAGAAAGTTATGTTTTACATGTGGTAAAAATATATCCACTGCTGAATGTTTATTGATTCATTTATATCATGAAATTTATTGAAAAGAACGTTTTGGAAGTTCCGGCGTTAGTTTGGAAAACAATCTGAGTTCTAAGAATTTGGGAAATTCAATTTTTTTGCCAATTTCACAAGAAATTTGTTTTCTGATATTCTGAAAAATAATATGGTAATTTGCTAACTTATAAATATTGTTAATCTATTTGAATATGTTCCGGTTACATGAATCTAAGACCGAATCTCGGAGGGTACTTTTGTAATTTTGACTAAAACAGGCTTTTTTAGCCAAATTGATTCTAGTTGCTGTATTAAGTTAAGATTTTCTGATGACGGGCCTTGAATTATGCCTAGGACCGGAGGGATTCGTGGGCTGAATCCGTATGGTTTGTCTTTGCTAGTTATCAAGATGAGTGACTTTTCGAACTTTATGGTTTCGTAAAATTTGCATCGCATAGTTACTCAATTAATGAAAATTTAGCTATTTTGAGGCATGCTATTTTGTAAAGTTGGATCAAGCTTTGAATGGATTTTCAAGTCTGTTGTTGTAAACATTGAAAATCATTCTGTGGGCAAATCATTTCATATCATGTATTAGCCTGTTGGATATGGATATTGGATAGATGCTCATAGTAACGTATTGGGATATGATATATGTTCACATGTCAGTTCTCTTTTGGAGCTTAATCACGGTCGATGTGATTCTAGGGCTTAACTACATCCGATGTGATTTCCCAGTCATCAAAGTTTGAAAGAGCCCCCTCATCCATAAGACAACCGACTCTGCATTTGGCAGCTCTACAAAAGTAGGTCTTGTGGAAACAGAGAGTAGAGAAAAGAAACGGAAGTCAAACCTTAGGAAATCTGACCACCAGTGTGCATTGGTTCGCCATCCGTCCTTAGTTTGTACGGTGCAGATGAGTGAGAAAACATCTGAAAGTATGTTCTCCCCTTTGCCGGGCTCCCAACCAACCTGGTAAATACTCAAATAATCAGGAAGGAATGAGATAAAGCAAGTTACAATTGATAGGATTAGAAAGAGTCCATTGGAAGCATAGGGGTCACCTCGGGGAAAGGATTATTTGGACCTGCTTAATAATCCGTTAAACCTCATTAGACTCACCTCGGAAGGGTCACGACAATATCTTAAATCATCTATGATATTCACATGACTAGCGATAAGTGGTATTGCATACTAGCTTAAGCGTGATTTTGACAACTACATAATTATTGTAAAATTGCATCATTCATTGCTGGGAAAAGAACAACAGGAATGCCATAACTGTCATATGGGGTTCACTTGAATATCATAGTTTTTTTTTTCTTTCGCTCACTTACTCACTTAATTGTCATATTGAAGTAAAATCGATAATTTGAGTGCCAATTTTGACAAATCAATTGTGCGTGGATTTTTTTTTCAATTTTTTAATTTTTGATTTTTTGATTTTTGATTTTTGATTTATTTATTTATTTTTGTTAGGGCTGGCAATGTGGATGAGGCCACAAAAACCCTCGCCAGATTTGGGTGAGGGGACCTTGCCTAAGGCCGCCTAGGGCCTTCATGGCTGAGGCCTGAGCGTGAGGTGGCCCTTGCCCAGTGTGACCACGAAGGCCTTGGGTGAGCTGAGAAGTCTCGAGTAAAATGTAGTATCAATTTTTCCCGAAACTTTGATCTGCAAATATCTGCAAATATTGTCGTCCGAAGAAGTATCAAGGGCGGTTGGTTCGATCTATAGCAGGCTGGCAGCAATAGAGCGGTCGCTTTCGGCGGTCGCTAGTCTACTAGGCTACTACTGCCGCTGTACAGCTCCCCGTCGAAGGAGATTTCGCACCGACTTATCATCCTCAACGACTCGGCTGTTTTTGCTTTTGCACCTTCACACCATAAGGTCAATTCATGAGATCCTTTAGTCTAACCATTTCAGCTTGTTGCTTGCTCCATCCCTTCATTGCTAATCTTACCAGCACGACTCTGCCGGCAATGGCTTTTGTCGTTTGTTCTGCAGGCGGAAAGTTGTCATTCGTTCCGCGTTGTTCCGTCTCATTTCCGACTCGCGTCTTTCAGTTCCTTGTTTGCAATCGCGGAAACAAGAGCACGGACTTGTGCCGTGAATCCATATGCGCCGAGTTCTTTCCGGCGGGAGAAATTAGTGGAGCATCGTGACTTTGCCAGCTGCGGGTGAGGCCACAAAGGCCCTCACCCAATTTGGGCAAGGGTTTCGCGGCCAACGAGGGTCGTCGATGACCCTTATCAACCCTAAAAAAAAGGAAAATAAATGAAAATCAAAAAATCAAAAAATAATAATATAAAATAATTAAATAAAAATAAAAATTGTTAGAAAAATTATCCACATCAATGCCGGCGAAGTCACGTAGGACGACTGGCATTAACATCGAATTTCCTAGCAAGGCAAATTGTTGATAGCATTCAAGTGATCGATTTTTCAAATTTATGGTACTTAAGTAAGTGCAAAAAAAAAAAAAAAAAAAGATTTGGTACTCAAGTAAACGTTATAGGAAATTATGATGTTCTTGATGTTCTTATCCCTTCATTGCTTGATCGCATAGAGGTGACCATTGTCACTTACCAAGCCGTGGATTTGCTCACCCCATTTTATTTCCGTTTCAGGTTTCTAAATTAGAGGAGAATGATGAATTTGTGAAAAGGGGGTGTGGGGGCAAGGGGGTGGGGGTGATTTATTTTGATTTTTAATAAAGCTTATTAGCCGGTTTGTACATTTTCATAAAATGATTCACATTGGTTATTCTTTTTATTTGATGAAAGGCCTATTATTCCCTAAATTTTGTTTATAGATTTGGGTTATGACAGCAACCATCACAAAGTTTGTGATTGCTCGCTCTTATTACTACCATTAACTTAGTTCGGATTAATTAGCTTATCAGTATACTTGGAATCCACGTTATTGGCTCGTAGTGTTCCACTTATATGAATAAGTTTATGAGGCAATAGAGACCGAAAACTCAAAATTTCGATCTTAAGAGCGCATGCTAAAGCCAAAATAACCAAAAAAAAAAAATCTTTTTATATATTTGGTTGGCAATTTTTCTACAAATTTACATAGATATTCCATGAACAAATAAAGTTGAAGATTCACGCACGGTACATTTTCTACTGCTCCTTTCTAAAAGAGTACATCTAGTTGAAATTTACATAGTAAAAGAGGTACCTAAATTATCCAAATATTCAATTATATTCAGCTACTAGCTACAAAGCAACAAATTCATTTCTCGAAAAAGAAAGAGCAATCAGTAAAGCCGCAAAAATGTTCGGAAAGAAAGTTAGCTATGTAGGAAAGGGAACCGTTTCATGTTAACGTAAGGAAAGAGTTAAAAGAATTAGCCATTTTAAAGTTCTGGAGGCCCTCTCTTATGTTGCATCGTGTGTTGACAGTAGGGCCACCTTCTGTGCATGGTCCCCTACAATGAGCACCCTTGAGACCTTATTATTATAAGAAGAATATTATGCTCATGCGAATCTCTAAATGTCGCGGGTTTAACATTCAATTAGGGTTTAAACCATCATATGGGTTGAAGTAAGAAGAGTTGAAACCAGCGTGCACGTATGCATGGAATTTGTACCCATCCATCAAGAAGTCAAGATCTTTGTCCGGTTAGGTAATTCAAGTGTGAAGAAGTCAAGATCTTCGGGGTTTTGTGCCTAAATATTGTGGCCATCAGATCATAACTGCACAATCGAATAGACAAGTGCCTACTCAGGAAGTCAAGGTATTTTCGGGTTTCGTCTCTGGAGATTTTGGATTAGTAGGTGTTGCGAATGTTTCATGGGAAGTCACACTTTATGGCCTTTTTATTGGGATGGTTGGCCCTAGGAATATCCTACTCATCGCAAGGGAAAGGTTATGGAGCAATTTTTCCAGCCTTTTCTTTTTTGACTAACAAGTTTTGAACTTATGATGCAGAGCAAGAAATGGCAAATGAAAAAGAAAAATGCAGCTAAACGTTAAGGGGGTGATGTGTGAAAATGTAGAAAGTGTTCTTATACAAACAAAACACAAAGCTCCTCCTTTTACGTCTCACTCTTCAACCTCACCTATCATATGCTTGGAAGGCATTCAGTCCGAATTGCTTCTAGAAAGGAAGCATTAGGCCATTTACAACACTTGCCACGAATTATGAGTGCTACAATCACAAAGTATGAACAAATAGATAGTGACTGGTGTTGCGAAAAATGCATGGCACGAGTGAATCGGATATAGACAGAAGAAAAGAAAAACAAAGATTTTCGCTTGCTGATTTCTTCGTCTTCGAAAAGCGTGTGTGGAGAAATTAATGTAAGAACAAACAAAATCAGAGACAGAGCTTAGACTTTATTCTGCTAGACATGCAGGCTCTATTTTGGATGATGTTTATTCATTAGGTTCAGATTCAATAGATATTTTAATAACTAGCCTTCATTTTCTTCCCTATTTAACCATAGCCTATTAATGCATTACTATTTTCATGAGAACAGTATTTTGCTATTGGCACCCCCACCTCATGGAAAGCCCAAGAATGTAGCAATTAAAAGGAACAGAGTTTAGCAAGCTTTGCGTCAAAGTCAATCACGCGGTTCCAACGATACGAAACTGTACATTTTGTCCAACAACAGTACCTTCACAATCTGTAGCATTTAATAAGCAAGAAAAAAGGCGTTTTGTGAATGGACTAGGAGAAGGACAAAAACAGAGTAATCAAACTATTTATATATGCGTCGGGGTTGATTATCGACCTCCAAAACAATCATGGATTCACCAAAATTAGGGACACTAGTGCCTCTTCTAGCTTCCTTTGCCTTTTTCACAATGCTTTTAGTCATCATTCCACAAGGTTCGGTTCCTACTTATGCCTCCACGCTAGAAGCACAAGCCCTTCTTAAATGGAAATTCAGCCTTCAAAATCAAAATCAATCCACCTCTTCTCTATCTACATGGACTCTCCCTCCTTAAAATGCCACTGACTCCAAGGCGATGGCGGTGAGCCCATGCAGGAGGTATAGCATCTTGTGTAACCTAGCCAAGAGCGTGATTGGAATTAAACTCCCCAATTCAAACATTAAAGGTACACTCAATGATTTCCCATTCTCATCCTTGTCATGTCTCGCCTATATAGACTTGCACATAAATGAACTCTTCGGCTTTATCCCACCTCAAGTCTGTCTTTAACCAATCTCACCTACCTTGACCTCTCCATCAATCGATTATTTGGGATGATACCACGTAAGATTAGTGAGCTCATGAAACTCGAGGTGCTTCACCATCACTCTAACGAGTTGAATGGCTCTATCCTAATGAAATAGGCCAATTGCGTTTGTTGAACATGCTTGTCTTGTACTCAAACCAGTTCAATGGATCTCTTCCTTCTTCCTTGGGTAACTTGAGCAGCCTCACTCTGTTATACATCTTTTACAATTCATTTTCGGGTTCTATTCCTCTTGAAATGGGGAATTTGACAAACTTTGCGGAGATTTACATGGGTGCCAACTTACTGAGAGGGCCAATTCCTCCCACTTTTGGGAAATTGATGAAACTAATGGAATTGCACATTTCTCATAATGAACTTACTGGTTCCATACCACTGGAGCTCGGGATCATGAAACTTCTTCGCAAACTTAGCCTATCCTACAATAATCTTACTGGTTCTATCCCCTCAACATTGGCTAATTTGACTGATAGTACTCATTTTTATTTATTGGGAAACTAGCTTTCTGGTAACATTCCTGATGAGTTAGGAAACCTCCGAGCTATGATCGAGTTGGAGCTGGGGCTAAATCAACTCACTGGTCCATTTCTCCTTCTTTGGGTAAACTGACTAATCTACGCTATTTAAGCCTCTCCTAAGTCCAGACCCCCTTTTTCCACCGCCTTCGGCGTCTTCTCCTCTCTCGCTTCTCTTGCTTCTCTCGGTCACCCTCGCACTTTCCATTCCCCAAGTTTTGGCGCGTAATTATTGCGGCGCGGTTGGATCTGACTCTGAGGGTGCCCTTTTTTTCTTGCCCAATTCAAAGATCCACACCCACAGAAGTGATAGCTAGTCTAAATTCACCGTTTTGTCTCCGCTGACGATTCTTGATTTGGTTCCTAATCTGGCGGAGGAGGAGGTAAAAATATTGATTTTTCCCCTTCCGTGGGAATGAAGTTTCCTCTCGCCTATGTTAGAGTTTTCTCTCGCGATATGCTCGAGCTCTTCCTCCTCTGTATTTCCTTCTCTCCTTTCGTGCTCAATCTGCACTTCCCGTTCGGCTTCATTTCTTCCTTCTAATCTCCATCGCTCTCCTGCCGATACCTCTTTTTCCTTTCCGTAATGCTTCCTATTCCTCGGAGAGGCTTGCATGTGAAGTTTTTTGGGTCCACTGAATCATTGAGGCCTTCTTTCTCCCTGTCCCGAGTTTTTCCCATCTCCTTATGGCTTTAGTTCATCTTGTCTAGGTTGAATTTGCCTGTATAGCGTTGTCGATCTTCAATTATGGACATGCAACACCTGGGTCTTAATTTTGCACAGGGTTTTGCGTACTTGTAAGCTTTATGGCAACGGAAGAGCAAGACAGCTCCTCGCGGATTGCTACGCTGTGTCAAAGACTGGGACGACTATGCTCAAAACAAGAATTGGAAGTTTGGGTTGATGTACCTTCTACAGACAAGCTGAAAGAGTGTCGCCTCATCCTGGTGGGTAATATTTTTACCAATCCTGCTGTCAATCTTCCTGCTTTCCAAATTGCAATGAAGAAAGCATGGCGTTTAGACCAGGTTGATATTTCCCTTTGTGATGGTGGCCTTTATATAGTCAAATTTCGGTTAAAAATAGAAAAATAGAGAGTACTTGCAGGTAGTCCGTGGCTGTTCTCAAGACATTTGTTTCATTTCCAACCATGGGGACCTAATACGCCATTACACTGCTATGAGTTCTCCCACTGTGCCTTGTGGATGCATGTCATAGGATTACCTCTGGAGTGGAACACATAACACATTCTGCGTAAGGCAGTTAAGCAGGTAGGTCGTGTAATTGAAGTTAAACCAGATACTTCTGGGAGGGTCCGCATACAACTTGATTTGAAAGAACCTTTAAGGACGGGGAAGCTAATTCGTATCGAAGGAAAGACATTATGGTTAGATTTTCGCTATGAGCGACTCTCACATTTCTGCTATTCCTGCGGGAAGCTAGGACACTATGCGACAGCTTGTAAAGAATATCCTTATGAGGAAGACAAACACGATGGATTATCGAAACTCGCCTATGGTCACTGGTTACATGCGGAGGTTCGCCAACATAGCCCATATTGGGACGCGTTCTATAATCCTCAGGAATCTATGGAGCAGATGGATGAAGCTGTACCTGAAACTCCCCCTGCCATGCAATTGCCAATCCTAGCCCTGCCTCCCATTATGCCAGATTTAGCAGCTCAAGCAACAACCCCCATCATCCCCTCAAGATCCTCCTCTATGATGGAAATAGTCAATCCCGCTCCAAGGACTACTGACCTAGTACCCGCAATGGCAAAATTGAAGAGTGTTCAGACTCCTTCCCTGGAGATTGCTAAGCACAAAAAGCCAAAAATTCTGAAAATGAATAATGCTACGGGGATCAGGCAAGAAACAAAAGAGATACTCTCCGTATGATACTAGAGTTGGCTACTCATCAGATCTGGATGAGACTCAACTCATGGACACCCCTGTTTATGCTGCACATGAGACAACACATTGGGCATTGGCGGCTGGCCCTAAACAGCCACCGCATCTCAAATGAAACTCTTATGTTGGAACTGTCAGGGGTTGGGCAACCCACTGACAGTTCAAGCCCTAAAGGCTGTTTTGGCCAAAGAAAAGCCCGAAATAGTTTTCTTAATGGAAACTAAGAATGTAGCTTCAGTTTTAAGTAGATTACAGTGTCATTTTCATTTTCCACACTCTTTGATAAGGGATCCAATGGGCCTGGCTGGTGGTCTAGCTATTTTTTGGACTGAGCTTTATGCTTTAACTATTTTGAAGTCAGCGGAGAATTATTTTGATCTGCTTTGCTATGATACATCTGCAGCTACTTCTATGCATATCACATGTTTGCATGCTCCTTCTACTTATAGGGCTAGACAAGAGCTTTGGGATAGACTCAGGGAGATCAGTGCTGTAAATACCTTTCCTTGGGTGTGCGTGGGGGATTTTAATGAAATCCTTTACCCCTGGGAAAAAGTGGGTAAGAGACTAGCTATGTACTCTCGCCTAGCATCCTTTCGAGCAGTGATTAGTGCTTGCTCTTTACTAGAGTTGGAAAGCAAAGGGTGTGAATTTACCTGGTCTAATAACAGAATAGGGGTTGACCTGGTGAAGGAGAGATTGGATCGAGTCTTTTGCTCTTTGGAATGGCGATTGTTGTATCCTACTGTAGAAGTGCTAGCCCTTCCTGCTTTAGGTTCGGATCACTGCCCTCTTTTGCTAACCACATCTACAAGTCCTGTCAAGCGAAAGAAGACTTTTACTTATGAAGCTTTCTGGAACCAAGATCAACAATGCAAAGAAATAATTCAAAATTCGTGGGATATATCAAGTGCAGACAAAACCACTCTGGTGGCAAAATTGCAGGCAGTTTCTCATGAATTAGCAAGCTGGAGTAAATCAAAGTTCAGTAATGGTCATCTTCGTATAGATTATTTACAACACCAGCTACAAACTATCATGAACAGAAAATATTATCAGAGTGATGATAAAGAGCTGGCCCATTCAATCCGAGACGAAATTCAACAAATCTGGCAGCAAGAGGAGCAGTTCTAGGCTATGCGATCTCGCATCAACTGGCTGCGGTGGGGGGATAAAAATTCCAAATTTTTCCAAGCCAGTACTGTACAACGAAGACAAAGAAACATAATCTGTCTGTTAAAAGATGAACTCCAGCACTGGATAAGGGAGCCAGAACAATTAAAGGAGCTAACATTGGGTTTCTTTTCCAATTTATATAAGTCAGTCGGCTATCGCTACTTTGGCCCCTTTTTAAATCAATACCCTGAAGTTGTAACTACAGACATAAATGATCATTTGCTGAGAACAGTAACAGAAGAGGAGGTATACCAGGCAACTTTTCAGCTAGGTGCTTCAAAGGCTCCAGGGCCTGATGGTCTTAATGGCCTCTTCTTTCAGCAACACTGGGAAATTATCAAAGCAGATGTCATTAAAACAGTTCAAGACTTCTTCACTTCAGGTATCATGCCTCGCTCTCTAAACAGAACGATAATTGTGTTGGTTCGTAAGGTTCATCATCCAGAAAGCATTGATCAGTACAGACCAATAAGTCTTTGTAATTTCGCTTACAAAATCATTTCCAAAGTTATGGCCAATAGACTTAAACCTTGGCTTCCTAATTTGATATCCAAAGAACAGGCAGCATTTGTTAAGGACAGGCAGATACAGGACAACATAATGGTGGTTCAAGAAGTGCTTCATCAGTTTAAAGTACGCAAGAGCAAGAAAAAGTTCAACCTTCTTTTAAAAACTGATATGCAAAAAGCGTATGACAGGGTTGAATGGGATTTCCTCCAAGCCTACATGCTGCAGCTAGGTTTCAATGACATATGGGTTCGGTTGGTAATGGCTTGCATTACAACGACTTCCCTAAGTGTTCGTTTCAATGGGGAACAGCTAGCTTATTTCCAACCATCTCGAGGACTTAGACAAGGTGACCCCCTATCCCCATATATTTTTATTTTACTTGCAAACGCGCTCTCAACTCTCATTACTCAAGCTGTGGAAATGGGTCATTTACAAGGAATTAAGTTCAATAGAGCATGCCCCACTTTATCCCATCTATTCTTCGCTGATGACTCTGTTTTCTTCCTAAAAGCAACAGTCTCTGAAGGCCAAAACCTTACCAATATTCTAAACCGGTATTGTTTAGCTACGGGCCAGATTATAAATAGGAATAAGTCTGGTTTGTATTTCAGCAAAAACTACCCGTTGTCTCTACAACAAATATAGCAAGTGAATTCAGAATGCCTGTGATGAATCGTTATGGGAAGTACCCGGGTATCCCTTCGATTGGGGGCGATCGAAACGGGAGATGTTTTCCTGGATTTTGGCCAAAGTAAATGCCAAATTAGATGGCTGGAAGGAACGATCACATTATCGAAGAGTGGAAAGGAAATCCTTTTGAAATCTGTTATACATGCATTACCTCAGTATGCCATGTCGATCTTCAAGCTCCCCCTGTCTTTATGCAGATTAATAGAAAAAAAGATATCAGTGTTTTGGTGGAGCAATAATAATGGCAAAACAGGAATTCATTGGCAAAATTGGACATCTTTAAAACTCTCAAAAGACTCTCGAGGAATGGGATTTAGAGACCTTGTCAGTTTCAACAAAGCAATGCTTGGTAAGCAAGCTTGGCGTCTGTTTCAACAACCTAATGCTCTATGAGTCAGCTTTTTAAGGGATTGTATTTCAAGAATTCATCATTTCAGTGTGCACAAGCAGGAAATCGTACTTCATGGGGTTGGCAGAGTATTTTAAAAGGAATAGAAGCCATTCTTCCACGACTTTGATGGTTAGTTGGGGATGGCTCCAAAATTAATATAAGAGAAGACAATTGGCTACCTATGGGTACATTAGGAGGCACAGTTGCTCAAGGCGAACCAGTTTTAGTGGCTGATCTCATTGATAACTCACATCACACGTGGAATTCAACTCTTATATCCAATCTATTTGACTCTCAGGTCAGTGAAGAGATTTTAAAAATTCCTATTAATCCTTTACTTCTTACTGACCAACTGGTATGGACTCCTAACTCCTCTGGTGTTTATTCAATAAAAAGCAGTTACCATCTTTTGTCTTCACACCTAAATACCCAACTCAATGTGCCTTCAACTTCTTATCAAAACCCCATTAAGTTATGGCGAACGATTTGGCATATGAAAACCGCTCCTAAAATTCGAGTGTTTATGTGGTTAGCTTGTCAGAATGCCCTTGCTACTAAAGCAAACCTTTTTCACAGACACATCTCACCCATTCCTGTTTGCAGCCTATGCACTCAAAACATGCCAGAGACCGTAGAACATCTATTTTTCTTTTGCACGTGGACTAGCAAGATATGGACTCATTTTTATATCAGGGTTCAGATCTTACCTACTTCAGTGCAGCGTTTTGATGCTTGGGTCGCAGCCAGAGCCACTGATTCGAAGGCTTTCCATGAATTTGAGGTGATCGCCAATTTGTTGTGGCAGATTTGGCGTCAACGCAACAATTTCATCTTCAAAAACCAGAGTCCAGACCCCATCCAAGCGGTGGAGGATGCCCTTGCACAGAGCCGGATCTATAAGGTTGTCGACCCAACTCCTCACCGCTTTCCAATCTCATCCCTCAGCCCAGATCAGCGATGGAAACCTCCTGACAAAGGCAGTTTAAAATGCAATATTGATGGTGCTTTTCAATCAGAGGGTTTGCAAGGCTCAATGGCTTGTATCTGCAGAAATCACAAAGGAATTCTCATTGATGTTTTTACCCGAAGCTTCTCAGCTCAATCGGCTTTCCAGGCGGAGCTTTATGCTCTGATATTTTCGATTCAACATCTGATCCAGCATGGGCGTCACCGGGAACGACAAATAATGGAATCGGACTGCCTACAGTTGGTGGAGATGGTTACGGAGAAGAAGCCACCGCCATGGACAGAACGCCTCCTCTTCGCTGAAGTCAAAGAACTGCTATCCCAGTGCCCTAATCTCTTTCTAAAGCACTACTGCAGACAAGCGAATGCAGCTGCAGATTGGGCCGCAAAGGCCCACCGGAACCACGGCCCAGTCCGCAATTGGAACCTTTACCCTCCTTTTATGTTGCAAGATATAGTGTACGGTGATGCTTTAGCATCTGGATGTTTATTTTCTCTAATATAATATTTTAGCAGTTTCGACCAAAAAAAAAAAATCTGGCGGAGGAGGAGGACAAAGTATCCATTTGAAAGGTCGCGAATTGGGTTGTTTTTATTATTCTTAGAGTAGGTTGAATTTTGGGATTAGGGCTTAGAGGGGGATGTAAAAAAATGCTTAGCCAAAATAACATGCAACATGCAACCTAACATGTGAACTATATGTCACGCGACATTAATTAAATAACCTAATCTAATGATGAGCAAATATTAATGCAACTATCGTAACATGTCACACATTTTAATTTAAATGACTCTAAATATGCAACTACTCAATGAGGTGCAATAAATAAACTAATTTTACATGACAAGCGTGTGAAATTTTTTGTATTTTTTATTTATAATGGGGAATTAAAAATGAAGTACATTTAGACATGCCATCTAAACTAAAAAAAAAAAAAAAAAAAAAAAGGAAACCTAATTTATTCTAAAACAATGTTTTTGGATTTTTTATTAAATTCGGAATAATTAAATTACCTAATTTAAACATGCAATCTAATCTAAGCAATATTATTAGAAAAAATCAAATCAAAAGCTATCTATATTTTTGGGTTTTCTATTTAAAGAAACAATCAAGTAATGGATAGATATTCGATTAAATAATGCAATCGAAAAAAATTAACTTATTAAAATTTGGAAACGAAATAAACCAAAGATCATATCTATGTGGTTATGAATATTAATGGAAAATTATCCGTTAGATTTGAAAATGGGTAAATCAATGATCATATCCAAATGATTATGGATAGGATGAAAGATTTTCCACGCCTTTGGATATCATATCTTGTACTCAGAGATCGGATGGTCATCCAAGCATGTTGTTAAGTTAGGAAAGTTTCCTATGATCTTTTAGGAAGTTATGGCATAGCACTATCGAGTAAAATATCTAATGGAATATAAAAACGAATCAAATAGGCAAGTGAATATTTCTTACCTAGATTAACTTCAATATCATGGCTTAACTTAAAGCCTTTTCGATGTGATGGGCTCTAATAACCAAAGACTTATCCCTAATTAAACTCTCAATGGGCTGAATTAAGTTCAAATTAGGCCAATTAAAGTCCTTCAAGCCTTTGAATTTCAGTTAGCAAAAAAACAGCACAGGTGTCAAAACTTGACACGGTAGGATACTTAAATGCCAAATGTTAGAAAATGTACATTTAAACCACTGGAGTGCCAAGTTCGGTGACCCTAGCTGGAAATCCTACGTGGTAATTTTTTATTAATATAACTCCATGTGGCTTGTGGGAGAGCTAAGTCAACTTATACTCACTCAAAACGATGTCGTTTTGCTACTAATTTGAATTTTAATATAAAAATTAATTAAATTAAATTAAAAACTAAATTAGGAGGGAGTTGTAGAATGGCGAGGGTTGTGGAAGCCCTTGCCACCGCTGTCATCCCACCGTTGTTGGTGGGGGAGGGTTGGCCAAGGTCGTTGAGCCCTAGCTAGGGGCCGGCGACCCTAGTTGACCGGTGGCAAAGGTCTACAAGCCCTTGCTCAAATTTGAAATGAGGGTCATGGCCCTCCCCTAGATTCGGTGAGGGTCATGGACCCTCGCCGAAAATGTGGGCGAGGGCTTGTAGGCCCTCCCAAACTAACCCTCTCCCCACCATCGCCAACCCTTCCTAGCGACGATGGGGCGGCGGTGGCTAGGGCTTGCACAACCCTCACCATTCTACAATTCGTCCCTTTAAATTTTATTATTATAATAAAAGTAAATAATATTTATGTTAGAAGTCAAATCCGAGACAAAATGATGTCATTTTTGGCTTATCTAGCCACATTAGTGTGTAAAACGATGTTGTTTTTTATTTATCTAACCACATCAGCATGTAAAATGATGTTGTTTTGCACTTGTCTCACCGGAAAAATGTCACATTAGCATTTTGGTTAGATTTTCTTGCCGTTGGCACTTAGGTGTACATTTCCTAGCTTTTGACAATTAAATGTCCCCCGTGCCAAGTTTTAGTACTCTTGGAGGCCGGGTCTCAATTTCAGTCACTAGCTCCCCTAGGCTTAGCCGAATTGTCCCTCCGTTCATGGGCAAATTTATCAATTTTTCAGCTCAAAACCAACCATCGCTGGTCCAATGCTAATGTGATAAATGAAAATATGAACTTAGTAATAAGTGTTCCTAAAACTATATGGCTTTATAATTTAATTCTAATATTTTTATTTAGGGGTTAAAAATTAATCCCTAATTTTCCTATGCAATAAATGAATGACTTAATTGCTAAAATTAAGGTGTCAACAATTAAATTGAGCCAAAATAATTTTGGCCAACCTAGCTGACTTAATTACAATATGAATTAGTGGCAAAATACATCACGAGGTTCCGGAAGATACAAAAGAGGTGTCGAGCTAATAAGATTAATAAAGAATGCGTCATAATTATTCCGAAGTGGCTGAATTTCAATAAGAAAAGAGGTAAAGCCATGTATCTGCCGCAGTGAAGGTCCTTTCTTGAGACTGGCTAATTTATGACTGATAGTTGTGGCTGTAGCATTAGATACTTGTCTTTCATCTTCCTTTCGCATTTCTCATGTAGTTTTAGGTAGCTTTCTCATTCTTAGCGAAGAGAGCTTTGCCCCGTCAATTGTTTTGTCAATGAGAGCCAACTCCCTTTCTTTTCATTCCTCGATGGCATTGTCTTTCATCAAGACTGAGACTTCACTTTTCGAAGGATTATCACTTTCCTAACCTCTTTAAAAATATATTCTCAAGAATAAAAATCAAGAAGGCCTTTTCTAATGCTTGAGCTCGATCTGCCACCGCTGCGGCTTTTCAAGGACATGATGAAGAATAGCATTATTCCACAGGTTTTGCCTCCCACTTTTTTTCATGTATTCACTATCACAACACTCGCAAGGGCACGGTTTGGTATAGAGTTCAACGCAAAGCTTCGGGTTGATTTTTGGGTTCTGGTTGCGGATCCTTTTTTCTTAATTTGAATGCATCGGTCTAGTCTTTTTTTTCCCTTTCTGAAAGAAGAATGTAGAAGGGTGCATCACGTAAGGAAGCTAATAGACACTGATCTAGATGTCAATCATGTTAACCAACGTGCTCTTGGGTTCTCCATTTTCCACAAGAAGTGATAGCAGTTGACTAATATGCATGTATGCATCTTTATCCTTGAGGCATTCAAGAGTTAGCATTGTTCATGATTTATCTTCAAATGCATGTTTCGGTGGTAAAGAATATGCCCGCGTCATCTCCAAAATCTTCCACAAATCGTTGCACTTTCTGAGGCGTCCATTCAAATATATCAGCATCAATAATGAGACAATGTCAAGGCAATGTGGTATATATTCGCATACGTAGAAGTATGAACAATCAGTCTAATAAGTTGGATAATTGAAAAACATAATGATCTAGTTGAGTGTGTCTCATGTGAACTATCCATGCGAGCAGCAAACAATGATCGTGCGGATTGTTGCAGACGATCCACACAAAATATTTTTATGGTCGATCCTTGTTGGGTATTTGTACAATTACAGGAGATCTTTCCATAGACACCTACAACGCATGATTTGGTTAACTAAAAAGTGAGGACCGAACCCTTAAAGGGGGCAACCGGCAATTGGAAAAATCTGCAAAAAAAGAGAATCGAGAACGTGCAGTAACTTCGGACGGCTCGTGTGGTTACTTCCGGCGTTGGATTTTGATTCCATTTCCTCGTGGTACTAGGCACGACATATACTACATTCTGTGAATTTTCTAGAATTTTGAGGAATATGCAATTTTCAGTAATTTCTGGAATACTGTGAACTTCTGGGGAAAAATTTAGCATACTTGGATTAATGTTGTTGCTCTTAGTAGACAAAATAACTGCAAATTTATTATGTTTTTATGCAAAATATTAGGGTTTAACTTTGGGTTATAAAGTATATTTAAATGAAAATACATGTGTGCATAGAAATTACATAATTATGTTTTCCACGTGGTAAAAATCATTATCTTCACTGCTGAATGTTTATTGTTTCGTTTCTATCATAAAATTTATTGAAAAGTAAGTTTTGGAAGTTCCGTTGTTAGCTTGGAAAACAATTAAAGTGCTAAGAATTTGGGAAAAAAAAAATTGGCCGATTTCACAGGAAAATTTATTTTTTGATATTCTGGAAAACAATATGGTGTCTTGCTAACTTACAAAAATTGTTGAGCTATTTGAAAATGCTCCGGCCCATGAACCTAAGACCGAATCTCGGATGGCACTTTTGTAATTTCTACCAAAACGGGCTTTTTGGTCCAGTGGATTCTAGTTGCTGTATTAAGTTAAAATTTTCTGATGATGGGCCTTGAATTATGCTTCGGACCGGAGGGAATGCGTCGGCTGAATCCGTATAGTTAGTCTTCGCTAGGTATCAAGATAAGTGACTTTTCCCACTTTATGCCTTTGTAAAATTTGCATCACATGGTTACTAAATTTATGAATATTTAGCTATTTTGAGGCATGCTATCTGGAAAAGTTGGACCAAGCATTGAATGGATTCAAGTTTGCTGTTGTCCACATTGAAAGTTATTATCTGAATGAACTATTGCAAATCATATATTAGTGTGTTTGGATAATATATGGATATCGGATGGATGTTCATGATTGACCAACGTATTAGTATAATGATAGATGTGCACATATTAGTTTTCTTCTGGAGCTTAGTTGCGGCCAACGTGATTTTGGAGCTTAACTACATCTGATGTGATTTCTAGACCAGGTGAAGCATGAGCATAATGTTCATGCATGCGAAAGGAGCTTAATATCTATTGACGCTAAATTTTGGTCTGAATGTCATCTTTACATATTTTCCAAGCCATTAGAGCTTGTTTTCCTCCCAAAATATTTCTTCGAACTTTTCATAGTTACATTTTAGATTGTTTAGGCATTTAGAGCTTCCAAAGTAATCGGGATTTCTTGGAAATTATTGTGCAGCTTTTTTGCACAAAAGTAGGAGTTCTTGTGGAAATAGAGAGTAGATTGAAGAGACCGAGTCTACCTTAGGAACTCTGACGAGTGCGCATTGGTTCGCCATCCGTCCTCAGTTTGTACGGTCCAGACTAGTGAGAAAACATCTTGAAGAATGTTCTTCTACACTTTACCGGCTCCTCATCTTGAAGCATGTTCTTCTACACCCTATCGGGCTCCTAGCCAACCTGGTAAAGACTCTAAAATAATCATAAAGGAATGAGATAAAAGCAAGATGCAATCGGTAGGATTAGAAAGAATCCATTGGAAGCGTAGATGTCACCTTGGAAGAGGATGATTTGCACCCACTTAGTAATCCGTTATAGACTCATCTCGAGATGGTCGTGACAATATCTAAAACCATTTATTATATTCACAAGGCTAGTGATAAGTGTTCTTGCATACTAACTTAAGTGTGATTTTGAAATTTCATAATCACTTTGTAAAATTGCACGATTCATTGCGGTTGACATCTAAATTTGCCTATTTATTTAGGGTTTGACCACAAAAAAGAATTAGGGATAAATTTCTAACTCCTAAACAAAAATTAATTCATTAAAATGCATCACATATAGACATTAGGAATATTTGCATTACTAGTATCAATTATTAAAATTTTCAAAAAAAAAAAAATTATTAACTTTTTAAATAATTTTAAAAATAAATAAATAAACAGAAGGGGTACGTGGGCATGCGTGATGCAGGGGTAATCTCTCTTGTGATTAGCGAGTGCGTTTTCGGTCCGTTTCATTTCTCCCGAGTTTTTTGGGGTCGCCTTGCTTCGTGCCTCAGTGTATCGTTACGTTTGTCATCGGAGCACGCGGTGGGGCAGCGTGCGGGAGCCTCAAGTGACTAGTGGTGGAGACAGGTGGTTGCTTGGTGGCCAAAAGTCGCTTGATATGAGATTGAGAGGATGGTCGCGCCATCGACAATGGGAAGATTTCTTCACGTTATTGTTTGGGGAGTCTCGGCTGTGGATAGGTTAGTGAGCGTGAGTGGCTCGATGACGAGAGGGAACCGGTGCGGGGTGGCTCTGTAGATTGATCGTCAAGTAGGCCTGTTCATTGCCGTGTTGGTTTGGTGCGAAGCTTGGTTTGCTGCTGGTGCTCTGGTTTAGAGAAGTTTAGCCATGGTGGATTCGGTTCCGTAAGTCTAGAAGGAGGGGTTGAGAGGGGACCGTAGATGAGGAACGCGGCGGAGAGGAAACAACAGGAAGTGGGCTTGGTTGGTCTCTTAAATTCGGGCTTAGGATTGGGCTAAACTAGAGTTTCTTGGGCTCGGATGTAAGCCAATTCTAATGGGTTGGGGTGTCGGCCTTAGGGGTTCCGGGTTAAACTTGGGAGTGTTCTAATTTGGGCTTACAATTTAAAAACAGATTGGCTCGAGTAAGTAAGCCCATTTCTCTTTTTCGGCTCTTCATGTTCTCGTATGCGTGGCTGAGTTTCGTGAGTCCAGTCGCAGTCCACAATCGGACTGGGCTTGGCAGCCCGGCCCAGGTCCCCGTTCTCAGATTTAAAAATAAAAAATATTAAAAAATGTTTCGAATTTTTTTTGTTAATTTTTCTAAAAATCAGAAAACTTATAAAACATATTTCTAAATTCATAAAAATTTTAAATTTCATAAAATTCAGAAAATCATAAAAAAATTTATAAAATTCCAAAACAAATCCAAAAATTTAGAGTTCCTTGAAAAGCTTAAAAAATATTTTTTTGGGTAATTTTATCTTAAAATTTTAAAAATTAAACAACTCTTAGGGCTCTGCATGTAGGGTTTCAATTGTCCCTAGAGACGAACACTCTTGATTGCCCACACTTTCCATATGTTGATTACAGTTTCACTTTAGCTTAGTTAGAGATGGCATGCTCCTTATTTGATAATGCTAGATCCTTGCTCTCTCAATGCAATTTACTACATGTTGTTTCAATTGTTGATTGTTATGTTAATGATTGCACGCATGCATGACCACCTTATACGCTAGTAGATGGGTTTAAAATCAATCCAAACTGCCTATTAGTTTTTTTTTTTTTTTTTTTTGAAATGAATAAGATTAGATTTTGAATTTTCTCTTGCAGTAGCACGAACCAAATATGAATACACAGAAACAGTACACTCTAAAAAGGTTGGACCAAGACAGAACATGCGAGAAGATAATGCCACGAAAAATAAATATCAACACCAGATAGCATAAGAAGAAGAGTCAATTACAGAGAATCCGCCCACACAAATAAGAATAAAAATAGGAAGCATATCCAAGTCCTCCATTAGAGAGACCAAATCCAAGACACCCGAGTGAGGCATTATAACCTCACCCACTTATTACGAAGACTGGAGTCTGGCAGATCTCCAATACATTGCCATACATCCGGGTGATATTTCATCTCCCAAAGTCACGCGGGCAACGTCTGTATCGTATTCAAATGAAGCTATATGGACCCCAATTCTTCAAGGGCTAGTAGAAGAGGTTGAGGGTGGTGGTCGGGAACGAAGGGGTTTGGGAGAAAGATGGGAGAGGCCGGAGTGTCGCCTTCGGGAATGTCGCACCTGGGAACGTCGCTCCTGAGAGTGGCGGGAACGAGGCCTCTGAAATTGGAGGGAACGTCACCCCTGAGAGTGGCGGCAGTGGCGGCAGTGGCGGCAACGTCCCTCCCGATGGCGTCAGCAAGTTCGGGATGTTTGGCAACCGTAGCAGATTGCGAGCTGCTTCGCACCAACCCGTGCCTTCTGATGCGAGGGCCATCACAAGTGCCAGAGCGAAGGCCGCGAAGAAGAATCCACTTTTGGAAGTCATTGATGCCTCTTGTTTTGATTATAAAAGTATATGCGAGCTTACAGGATTGATAGGAGCTTCGGACTCACGAAGGAACAAGTGCAAGGTCGATGGTAAATAAGGGGAAGAGGGAAAGATTTTGTGTGCGGGTGCGTTGATGGCCATTGTTGACTTCTAGAAGAAAGTCGGCTTTCACGGGAGAGCACATGCTTTTCCAGATTATTAAATCTGACATGTACATACTATGGTCATTAATTGAACAATTAATTGCTGATTATATCATGTATCCAGCAAAAAGGTTACTAACTATATTATAATTTTCTGCCAAAGTCCCCTCTGTATTCAAATAAAAATGTTCATGCTAGTGCCGGCGATATCACGTAAGATGGCTAACATGCACATTAGTAATTTTTTGTCAAAATTGATTGAATAGACTCAACTGATACAAACGCAAAAAGTTCAAGGCTAAATTGGCAAAAAAAAAAAATTGGCTTAATTGAAAGGTTCATAACTGAATTGATACAAAAATAATAAATTTATCATTTTTTTTTGGTAGATTTCCCTACAAATGATGAAGATTTTCAATTTGCTTAGATTTCGTTATTTGATCATGAAGTAGGTCTTTTCAGCTTACTTTGGATCTTTGGTTTTTGTATGTAGGAGATATTCATCGGAGCATCATTAGAGAGCAATACAATTAGGAAAAATATATAGAAGCAACTATATACTAAAACTTTACGTTTTTGCTAGCACATATACTAAAATTGTACTTGTTAACACCAAAAGTCGAGCCCATGGGCTGTTAATAGTCAATAAGGCCCATCGAGCTTATAATGGACACATCGAGCCGCGAGAATTCAGATATAACAACAATCGTAGTTACCGACGACTTGGCATCAACTACCATTTGGAGGAAAGAGGATAAGAAGGAGACCAATTACCAAAGCACTCGATATCAAATTCTTCATGGATGAGACGATACAGTTACTGAAGGCACACCGAGTATTCTATTATCAATTGAAATTGAAGCAATAACCATCAGGGTAGTTATTCACTCTATCTGGCTATAAATAGCCGAAGAGAAATTGTTGTGAAGGGATTATAAAATTTTGACAAAGAACACTATGTTATTTTTCTAGCTTAAGCAATTTGCACAAGTTATTTTTAATCTCAATTTTGCTGTCAAGCACTTCAGATATATTATTTAATTGAATAATTCTCGCCAATTGCTTCTTTTTTGAAACAACACAAAACTCGATACACAAAAAAAACCAAAGAGCAAGCCTTCGGTGAAAGATATTTTGTTTGAGAACATTCTTAGCTAAATAGTACTCTTTAGGCTAGACTGTTAAATCACAATAACTATAGAAGAGGATTTATTTAGGAGACTCTCAAATGTGTTGGGATCGTAGGAGTGGACATTATGGATCCTCAAACTAATTCTTATATGAATGCCATTTTTCAATTTGATCCTTTAAGGTTGAGCAATATGACCATGTGAAAGCATAGATTTGATGAAACTTGTGAGGTCCCATTGCCACCTCTGGCACAAAAGCTCACAATACTAAATGGAGAAGCATATATACTAACCTAAATCGGCCTTTCGATGGTACATGAATTAGCCATTAAACTTAATTATAATTGGTAACACAAGTTTTGTGAGTAGTTTTATTGAGTTGTGCCGAAGGTAACTATGGCAGATCTAGCTTAATCAATTACAAAATGAATATACAAAAAATACATCACGAGGTTCAGGAAGTTCTAAAAGAGGTGTCAAGCTAATACCGTCAATAGACAATATGTCATGATTAGCCCGAAGTGGCTGAATTTCAATTAATACAAAAAATATGGTAAAGCCAAGTATTTACTGCAGCGAAGGTCCTTTCTTGAGACTGACTAATTTATGATTGAGAGTGACTGATGCTGCAGTAGGTACTTGACTTGGCTTTCGTCTCCCTTTCGCATTTCTCGTGCAGCTAGAGATAGTTTTCTCAATCTTAGCGAAGAAAGCTTTCCTCCATCAATTGTTTTGTCAATGAAACCAACTCCTTTTCTTTCCATTCCTCGATGGCATTGTCTTTCATCAAGATTGAGATTTCACTTTCTGAATGATCACTTTCCTAACCTCTCTAAAAATATAGTTTCGAAAAGGAAAAGTAAAGAGGGAGGAAGATCTAAGACAAATGAATAACTATACATGAAAATAGACCCATCTACGTTAACTCTCGTGAGAGGCTGCTTTTCTTTTGTTTTTTAAATTTTTATTTTATTTTATTTGTAGGCACATAATGCATTTATGAATAGTATTTAACATCAATTTGTCATGACTTTACTTGATATAAAAAGGGTGTTGTTAACATATTCACATGACACTTGTTTATTTATTTATTTTATTTTTTTGGTCGTACACAGGACACTTGTTAACTATACCTAATAAAAACCAATTTTTTAATTTTCAATGCATTGTTTTTTCTGCGCTTTCTATGAGAAATAGGCTCAAGAGTCATGATAAGAAATGATTTAATTCATTTGGTGATATATAATCCAATGAATAACTCCAGTCACTTAATTGAAATCCTATTAGTGTGCATGAATGGAGAGCAATATATATTGCAAATATGTCTTAAAGAACGGAATTAATTTAAGATGCAACCCAAATTGCAGTGAACACCTAGCCCTAAAATCTCTCCCTTTGAACACTAAACTCGACTCTCGAGAATATCAAGAGGGTAATAGTTGCTTTACTCCCCCAGAAAATCTACGAGAAAAACTTAAGATGGAAAAGTCATCTCAATGATTTTTCAACTTATTTATGCACACAAGTTATGAATATCAAATTAAAAGACTTCTTTTTTTAAGGTTGAATTCCACACTTGGTGAAGAAGATTGATGACGTTGAATTAAAAGGCTTCGGAACACCAAAAGATATAGGATTAGTAAATTTACTCACATGACAAATTAGTGCAAAATTACGAAACACGACATATATAAATTCTCGATTAATATATTACACAATTAGTTTTCTAGTTTCATTATTTATTTAGCTTTCTTTGTCATAGAATTAGCCTATGTGAGAGATCAAAGAATTTAAGAAAATGGAGGTGGTTGGAACAAGAATTCTCTATCATGTCCATTGATATCAATAATCTATAATTAGTAATTAAATATCGTTTACTAATCAAGAACTTAAAGTAGATTTGTGCAAAGCCCGGGTAAGACTACTTGGTTCCGAAAATGAATCCATTTATGACTAATGACTAAAAAATCCGTATATTCTGACATAATTATGATATAAATCGTGTTTAATTCAATATAATTATACTTTGTTAAATCCGACAGCACAATCAATAAATCCAACCGCTTACGTGCAACAAATCAGAAATATATCATCCACTAACAAATACTTACATATAAAACTACCCAAAACGGCATGTACTTGCCCTCGTTTAACATCAACCGAAGCAGCCGGGCTAGGCTCCACCTCCACGCTTCTTCTCGTCCCCAGCACCGGGGTCTCGCTGGAGCCTTCTCCGGTCTCTGACGAACGGCAGCAGAGAAGGTTCCACGGGCCCATCTTTCGTGTCAAGATAGATGCACGAGCACAGGTCGAGAGACGTGAAAAATGCGGCGGCCACGCCACGACCAACCCACCGAGCCACCCCATCGAGCTTCTCGCAGGCAGGGGTACAAGCGACGCCGCCTGAGTTCTGGGCCTTGGTCTGTCCGAGCCTTTCGACCCGCTCACGGCGGCCTTTGCAGGGGCACCATCGGTTGGCGCATCTCCGAGGATGAGGATGAGGATGATGAGGATGACGAGTCATTGAGGGTTAATGTTAAACGGAGAGCATGACGGCGCTATAAAGGGGAACTAGAGGAATCTGATCGGAATTAGGTTTTAATACGACGTGTTGTAGCTTCTAGATCAAACACCATCAACTACCATTACTAAAAATATGCTCTCTCCTTGTATTTTCAGAAAATTATAAGCAGACATAGTTTGATATTACCAATGACATTCGTGTACCATTACTGTCCACGTTCGTTCATGGAGAAAAGTGTGAATATATAAGATACGAATTAAGCCCTTTTTTCTTAGGTTAGCCCTAATATTATTCGAAATGAGAATATTATGGTCTGCCCGAATTTTAAAAAGAAAAGGTTCTTACTTTAGGCGGTGGGTAATGATTATTCCGAGATGTGGGTAAAGGAAAGAATTTTTTATTTTTTTATTTTTTTGGGGAAGCTTATGGATAGAGCCCTAACAAATAGCGGATTCTAAATCCATACAATAATCAAGCGACACGAATAACATCTAGAAATAGCAGCTTTTATTTTGAGGAAATTGGAGCAAATTAGATCGTGCAGTGGATATAATGAGTGACCAATTTTAAGATGAATAGGTTTCAGATCATGAATTTAGAACCCATCCTTTCAAAGTCGTTCCTTGCCTAGACCAAGCTGTCCTGTTGCAAGATCAATCCTAGAATGTGCATAACTTCAAATAATTTAACTATTATTCGGGAAAATGTACCATTTGAACCTTTTAGTGGTTAAGGCATTACTGGACTTCATAAACTTCGCAAGTCCGAAACCCTATCCAAGATATCTATCTTTCTTTCAAACAAATTTTAAAAAAAAAAAAACTCACAATTGGTCAAGGCCATTTCCCGATTATTCATCCAAGAACTTACTCAGTAAACCGGCCTGGAATTTATTAGGTAAGACCAGTTTGGTTCGATTTCCATAGTTGACCAGTTTAATTGTTAACCCCTAGCAGAAACTTTTTTGAATGTCAAATCTGTAATGATGTCAATATGTTGAACTATGGTAAATCCAATTACCAGTGGGGGAAAAGACATTATCGGCATTAAACACATGATATAGTTTGCGGAATTATTGTTGATAAATTAAATGCTTAGACCATTAATTAAGTAGCGGATAAAACTGAGGCCCTTCCTTTATAAATCACACGATGAAATTCTCCCAAAAAATGGGGAAAAACACACGATACAATGCAGCCATTCCCCTGTGAAATGCATTGCCATAGAATATTGTTTTAACACCCTCACTCAACATTTTCCCAAGGAACAAAAGATCGAAGAGAGAATCGGGTAAAGAATGGCTTTTCATTGTGGCAAGGATAAAATAGAGATGTTTGCTTATTAATGGAGCGATGCTTTGCCTGTTTTCCAATGTAGGAATTGAAAAGGATACGGCAAAATAGAAGAATTTCACCCTAGAAACTTACAAAGCAAGAAGTGAGAGACCATTTGTAGATTTTGTATATACTTTTTCTCCTTGCAATCTTTACATATTATATCTTTCTTTGGAGCTTCCTTCTTTCTATAAAGTGTATAAAGCTTCAATGATAGTTATTAAATATAGGCCGGAGCTGGAGTACAACTATTTCTATCATAAAGAAGACTAGTTTCTACATCAAAGTTGGAGGATCGGCTAGCTTATGGTTTCTTTTCTTCTTTTTTTATAATTTAAAATTCTGATGTGCGAAAATTTCCTAATACAACACGTAGCTATATCCGGAAAAAAAAAATATGACTAAAATATTTTAACTCTCTCTCTCTCTCTCTCGTATATATAATATATGTGTATATATCGGTTCTCTGTCATGATGGTGATTGATGGTTGATATAATTAACCAGCTTATTATGGTGGTCGCAATGAGACAAGTGACTACCATTAGTCGCCCTTTTCATTATAGATCCTGGGTTTTTCGTCAATTGGTAGGGTATTTTACTTTTTTCTATCCGATCATGAACTTATGTTCATCAAAAAATAGAAAAAATTTACAGTTTATATGATAGGTTATAGCCATATTCATCTTTACGACCGATTTTCTCCCAAATAAATGATAAGAATGATAAATTTGAATGATTTATATATTGTTATCGTATTGTGCCCTTCCCTATTATATATGACTATGACTTTAGGGTTTATCTCCTCAAATGTATATTGGTACATGATTTTATCCCCGTACAAGTTTCTTCCTGCCTCGACAATATTTCGGCGTCCTCTTTTCTCCCGTTGTAGTTTCATTTGCTAGCAGGAATCTCTCAGAATTACTAAAGAGAAGGAAAAAGAAGAGGAAAAGCAGAGTGTATGGAAACAAAAGCAGAACTTTGTTGACCCGCAATTTCTCCTGTATGTCTACTTTCATGCAAGTAGAGTTACATGTAGCAATTTCTCCTCTTTTCACCTCTTTTCTCCGGTAACTTTGTTGACAACCTCTTTGGGGTCTATCCAAGAAGGAAATCCCCACTGCATTCCCTTCAATTTTCATATAGTCAATGCCTTTTCCTAACACACTAATACTCAATCCACGCAACTTTTTTAAAATGTATGGATAGATTGCCATTTATCCGTGAATAGGAGACGGTCTTGAGGTGAGGTCACCGTTTTGTTTGTATCATGATGTTTTATCTCGAGTGATCACTTATCTAATGTGTGGCAGAATCATATTTCTCACACGCAGAAGAGGCAATCTACTTACTTTGAGTTTATAATAAAAGCAAAACCAAGCAGATTGAAAAGAAGAAGAAGAAAAGAAGAAGAGGAGTACAGATACATGAATCACGTTATATCCACTCCCAGAATGACTGAAAATTTCACTAGAGATAAGGGATGTGGCCGAGATTACAGCTACTTGATTGATCATTAAACACTACTAGCATTTTCTAGGTCCCTATTATTCTCAATAATCTCACAAACAAACCCTTCGAAAGAGTTCTCACATAAACACTCTAATCTCACAAAGAACTTTACAAATCCTCGTAAAACAAATTTAAAATTATGTTATATATATACACAGAAGAGAGGACAGACGTTATTAGATCCAGAGAGCTTCAACCAAAGGCCGGCAAGCACCGCAGCAAGGGAATTGGAGCCCGGTGAGCATTGACCAGAGGCCGCTAGACCTCAGCAAGGCAGGGTAACGCTGCTGTCAACAAGAGGCAAGGTGAGGCGACACCAAGTGACCAAAGGCGAGGCGAGGTGACCCAAGGTGAGGCAAAGTAGAGGTCATGTTATCCCAGCAAGGCAACAGGAGTGTAGCGCGACCCCAAGGCAAGCAACGCCTAGGCGAGATTTGCTCATGTCATGACCCCAAGCAAGGTGACTCAAGGTCATGCAATCCCAGGCGATGGCGAGGCGACCCCAGGTGACCAATGATGAGGCGATGCGAGGCAATGCTGAAGCCACGCCACCCCAGGCGACAGCCATCAAGATCGTGCAAGCCCAGGCATAGTCACCATTCAAATTTGAGCTAGCTTTAGCCCTTGCGTTGATGTCCTCGTCCGCCGATCAGATCTATTTAGCTTTTGAGGGTGAGGTTAAAACTGAAATTTCATTAGCTTAGTGAGGGAAAAGTTGAAAGAAATAATTCATTAAACCCCTGAAAAAACATTTTCAGAATGCAGCCCAAAACTGGATCCAAGTTGCCTTGAGTTTTTAAGCTTACTTGAGATTATGTTATCAAACACCGATATTTTAGCTCAAGACCCTTTGAAGGTCCGAAACTCTTTGAAAATGTTGTGCTAAACAAAGTGTACGATGCCTACAGCATAATTCTGTTTGGTATGTTTTCAAGTTGCCCGACAAGACTGCATAAACCCGCTGTACCACCGAAATGCAAACTCAAAATGACGCTTCTCGTGCCCCTTGTTAATAATGCCTGACTCCACCTCCATATGTCTGGACATACACAGTCGACCGATTTTGTCGCATAAAGTGACAAATAATGCCAAACAAATAAATTACGCTCGGCAAATTTACATGATTCGCCCGGTGCACCCACTAAAGTCAAGAAGGATAAGATATTTCACATGATATTAAAAAAATTACAACCTCTCAAACAGATGCTATAAGTTTCCCAAACTCTAATTATATCTAATAATTCTCACAAAAATAAATGAATATAACTAGATATCCATTCTGGAAAGAACTCTTTTCGAAGCTTTCCGAGGCTTTCTGAAGGTCGATCACAAATTTAGGTCTAAACAATGTTGCATTTTTTAATGACTCATGCTTACTTTATGTTTTTGATTGAAATAGAGTAAGCTTTCATCATTTAGAAATTCTCTGCACAGAACGGATTAGGTGGTCAACCACATTTGACTTGTCTAGATTGAAATTCAAATGAGATTATATATGACTAGCGCTAACTAAATGGGGAGAATTAGTATATTCTTAATTGAATGCCTTATCAAATGTCACAATATATAGTTTCTCATTACAACTCTATACAGCACATAAATTTCCGCAAAAAAAAAAAAAAATTATGATTTTACCGTATGATACTAAGTAACCTGCAAACTAAACGGGCTAAAAGCTAGAATTTATACAAAATATTGGGTTTTGCTTAATGAGGTTCAATAAATGATAAATCAGTAAGCTTTTAAAATGTTAAGCATATGAGAATAAAAGTAGATTTCTTACATGACGAAGTGAATGAGATGCATTTTATGAAGGAATAAAATGATATGTCAATAATTAAGGCATCGTCGGTTACTTTTGATACCAATTTAATCATCAATTTGGCATTCTTTTCTTGCAAATAAAGGTCAATAAGAGCAGCATCCTTCCCTCCCTCCCTCCCTCCCTCCTTCCCTGAGGTCCAAAAATCAGCAATAGTCTGCACGCTTTGTGTGAGAGGTGGGCAAAATAGTCACGATAGGAAGTGATATAGTGCATTTGGTGATAGATAATCCAATGAATAACTTCAGTTATTTTATTTAAATGGTATAAGCGTGCATGACTAGATACTTATATTTGGGAAAAGTGTTTAAAAAAGTCTTAAATCTTTTGTATTTGTACAAATTTAGTCATAAACCTTTTTTTGGTACCAATTTAGTCCTAAACATTTTTACTTAGTGTCGATTCAATTCTTTCCGGCTAATTTTGATCGGATTTTGCTGACTAGACGCCGGCCAGCCGACATGCCTTGATCGATGCTGATGTTGACAAATTTTAATAATATTTTAATATTTTTAAATATTTTTATTTTTTTTTCTCTTTCTTTTTCTTTTTTCTTTTTTCCTTTCCCTTCTCCAACCAGTTGCCGGACCTCAACGACCGGCCAGAGGCAATGGCCGGTGAGGTTGACCTCGTCGGACCTTGCTAGTGGCCGCGAGGGCGGCCTTGCGCTGGGCGGCGCCACCCAGGTCGCGATTCAATAAGATCGAGCCTCGCTAGCCATGGGCAAGGCTCGACCTCTCTAGATCTGACATGGGCGAGCCTCACCAACTCGGCGCTAGGTCGCCCTCATGGCCTAGGCGGCGCTGGCGAGGCTCACCCTCGCGACCACTAGCGAGGTGGCCGATAAGGGCGAGCGATGTGGCCGACAAGGTCCGGCAAGGTTGACCTCGCCGGCCGTCGCCTCCGGCTAGTCATCGAGGTCCGACAACTAGCTAGAGGAGGAGAAAAAAAAAAAAAAAAAATAAAATTCAAATTCAAATTCAAAAATTCAAAAATATTAAAATATTATTAAAAATTGTCTACGTTTCAGGCCACGTCAGCCAGCTGTCGTTCAGTCAGTAAAATCCGGCCAAAATTAGCCGAAAATGACTGAATCAACACTAAGTAAAAAGGTTTATGACTAAATCGGCATAAATACAAAATGTTTAGGACTTTTTTAACACTTTTCTCCTTATATTTTGCAATTACGCCATAAAGCGAGGAATTAATTTAAGAGGTAACCCACTAAAATGTCTCTCTTTGAAAACTAAACTCGAGAATATCAAAGGATAATACCCCCTTTTACTTCCCCCAAAAAAAAAAAAAAATACAAAGATATTAAGATGAGAAAGTCATCTCAAATGATTAAGCTGATTATTTATGCAGACGACATGTATTTTTCCCACAGTAATGTCCACAAGTTGAATAAACATTCTCCATGATGTCCAGGTGATATCAAATGATCTATGATTAGAAACTGAACATCGTTTCTTAATCAAGAACTTACAAGTGAATTCGTGCAAAGCACGGTCGAGACAACTAGTCGGTTCTCAAAATTGTCACGTATAACTATTGATTTGAAGAAAGTCATTCGTTCCGACATTTTGATGATGGAAATTGTGCTAAATTAAGTAAACGTATACTTTATTAAATCCGAAACACAATCAACAAGTCCAATACTTACCTACAACTAATCCATGTACAAATACGTACACATACCAATAACTATAATGGCACGCACTCCGAGCATACATCTATTTTACTTGCTCTCGTTCAGCATCGAAAGAAGGGGCCGTGCTTGGCTCCACCTCAAGCTTCTCCTCATCCTCCGCACCGGCTTCTTGCTGGAGCCTTCCCTGGTCTCCGATCAGTGGCGACAGAGAAGGGTCCTCGGCGTCATCTTTCGTGCCGAGATAGAAGCACGAGCATCGCTGGAGAGACGAGAAAAAGGCCGTGGCGATGCCACTGACGACCCACAGAGCTACCCCGTCAAGCTTCTTCTTGCGTGCAGGGGTACAGGCGACGTGGCTCGAGCTCTGTGCCTCGGCCACCGCAAGCCGTTCGACCGGCTCGCGACCGCCCGTGCAGGCGCACCATCGGGTGACGTGGCTCCAAAGAGGAGCATGATGAGAATGAGGATCCATTGATGTTACAGTGATGTGGAGTGCATGATCGCCATATAAAGGACCCTACCAGAACTATATATATTATTTATTTCTTCTATGATAAGTTTTTCTTTTTCTAAGAGAACAATGGGGCCGTAGAGAAAATAAAGATCAAAGATGTGACATGAAAGTAAAACATAAGATATGAATATTATTGGGTAACACTTTCGAACGAGAATATTACGGTCGGCCCGAATTTTGAAAAGAAAAGGTCGTTACTTTAGGCATAGGCCAATTTTTATTCGGAGATATGTAAAGGAAAGAATATTTCTTTTTGGAAGCTTATGGATAAAGCCCAAACAAATAATGGATTCTAAATTCATACAATTAAGTAAAATGAACATTATTTGGGATTGACATATTATGTGAACAATTTGTAATATAGTGATCACAGCTTTATAGATTTTTTAGACAGACCAAAATATTTATCTTTTTCTTGAACAAAGTATAAAAATAATAAAGCTAAAAACCAGATCTAATCTAGAAACTAAAATTGGGAACCGATCCAATCGAGACGGTTCCCCAAATTTTTTACCCATAAACCTACCTAGTCCCCATGTGAACCGACTTTGAATCAATTGGGTAAGGCTAGTTCGATTGAGTTCTGCAATTGAATCCACTCGGCTGTTCAACCCTAGTAAAAACTTTTTCGAACGCCAAAATCTATAACAAGAGGGGAAAAAACCTCAGTGGCAGCACACACTTGAGATAGTTTGCAGCATTAATTTTTATAAAATGTTTAAACCGTTAGTTTAGTAGTGGATAAAATTCAGGCTCTTCTTTCCTTGATCACACGATATATTTCAGCCATTCCCATTAAAATGAAATACCATAGAATATTGTTTTAACACCCTCACTCAACGTTTCGCACGGAACAAAAAGAGAGAATGGAGAACAGAATGGTTTTATTGTCTCTCAAGGAGAACATAGGAAGGTTGCTTCTGAATGGAGCGATTCTTTGCCTGTTTTCAATGTAGGGAAATGGAAGAATTTCGTCCTAAAAAGTTATCGGGGTAAAGATAGGCTGAACCTGGAGGACAATCCATTCTATTTCCACCTTTGGAAAGGAAGAGATCCTAAATCGAATTTGGAGGATCGGCTAGCTTATAGTTTCTTTTAAGGTTGTGGTTTTGTTTGCACCAAAATTAACTAGGATATTGACATGGATAGATACGTGACTAGAATATAAGTTATTTTTAAACACGTGAGCCATCATCGATGTCAATGAGTAATGTTATATACATCGATGACCACAGATCTATAGTTGATATACGATGGCGTATGGTTGACAATTATGAACGTCATAGCAAGATTGGTTGGCAAAGATATCAATTAGACAGAATCGTTGATTGAGACTCTGAATGGGGAAGGGATATCTTAGAAGCACCTTGAGATGGCTGTGGTATCCAATTTGAAAATCGTTTGTGGAAGAGATAGAGTCAAAATTCAATAGATCATGGGGAAAAGGTGAAGTTAATGGGATAATTGTCCAAAATATCCCAAACCTATTGTATGGCAGCCATTTGAAGAATAAACATTTTACTTGTACCAATTTAGTCTTAAATCTTTTAAAAATTTGCTAATTTAGTAAACCTTTCAATTTTGTTGATTTAGTCCTAAATCTCTTAATGACTTGTCAATTTAGCCATTTCAATCAATTTTGACCTAAAATTGCTAATGTAGATGTTGGTTAGCCACTAGCCATTCTACGTGGTATTGTCAATGGTGACATGAACAATTTTTTTTTATTTTTTTCATTTTTTAATTTGTGCCTTTCTTTTTTGTTTTTACTTTTCTTTCCCTTTGGCCTGTGGCCAATAATCGGTCAACTTGACAAATTTTATGACTTAATTATATTTTTTGAAAGTTTAAAGACTCAATTACACTTTATTGACAAATTTTAGAACTTTCAATACACTTATCCATACTATTATTTTATCCGGCTCTTTGTTATAGGAATTAGATGCAACCTAATTTGAATATTTTCATCATCTTGAAAATCATGACTTTGGCAATCAGCATACGGCAGTCAGCAGTGTGCCCCCTCGTTCTGTCCTCTCTACATCGATTCTCTGTAGTGATCGTGATTCGTGGTTGAGAGAACCAGTCACCATTATAACGGTTGCCCTTCACATTATAGAACTAGGGTTTTTGAGCTGTTTATCTAAACTCGTTGTCCAATTACAACAATGTCCACAAAAAAACTTTAAACACTTTATAGGATATGTATAGCCATATTCATCATTATATCCGATATCCTTCCAAATAAAAATTATAAGAAATTTGAAGGATTTTGTTTATCTAATCATATTATATCCCACCCTACAGTACGTCACCCTTTATCCAGGCGTCATAAAAAGCCTAATGGAGAAAATTGATGACTCGGGGATTGTCTCCTCGAAATGTATGTCGATACATAATTTTATCATGTAACGAGTTTCTTCCTGCCTTGAAAATCAGTCCTCGAGCTCTTATTCTCAAATGGTAGTTTCATTTACCGATAGGGAATCTCTCAGATTTGCTGAAGAGAGAAGAGGAAAAGCAGTGTGTATGGAAACAAAAGCACAGCTTTGTTGACCAGGGATTTCCCCAGTAATTCCACTTTCATGTAAGTCTACAAGTTCTGCAAAGAACAGATCCTCTTTGTCAATGCTTTTTCCTAATGCTCTATCCACACAACTTTCAAGAATACGTGGATAGATCGCAATATAAACGTGGATAGAATTCGGTCTTGAGGTGACTTCACCATTTGGTTCCGATAATGGTGCTCTATCTCAAGTAGTCCCCCATTGATTGCTGGAATTTCAATGCCCGAAACGTGTGTTCTGGTCTATCTAATATGCGGCAGAATCCATATCGCTATGAACTCAAAGTTGACTAAGAGCCATGGGCTCAAAGTATCAACCTCATATTCTACTATCAGATTGGTCCAATCTACCATGTGATCACATATAAAACGAATTCAATCAAGAATTTCCTCAACATGCGATGATAAGGCAAGCACTCACACCAAATCATCGGCAAGATCTCCTCTCTTCCTAGCCTTCCATTCTCACCATGTGATGACCGCCCATTGGATTACCAAAAACAAAGTCACTGCTTATTCACAAAAATTCCCCTAACAATCCGTCACTTTCCCACCAATGTTAAGGCTGAAGTTTCTCGGCCCCGACATAATTGCGATTGACGATTTCACATGCCGTGGTGACATGATTAGAGGCCCAAAAAGTCTAATGGGACTTGAGATGGACGTCTTGTCTCTCTAGGAAACTCTAGAAGGTTGCTAAATTGGTTTTCGATTTCCCAATGAAGAGCCGAAGACAGAGACAACTTAATGTCCCCTCCATCTTGCCGGTATCTCACGAGCAGACAGGAAAGAATAAATGAAGGAACGCATCGAAATTCTCTTTGTTGCGGTGGAACGTTTTCTTATTCTACTCTTCGTTTCCTGTTTCTGAAATTCGGTTCACGAGTGACAAACAATTAGTTAAAATAGGGAGAGATTATCAAAAAAGTGTTCAACCTGTTCCATTTGTGTGAATTTAGTTCTAAATCTTTTAATTTGATCAATTTAGTCCTAAAAAATTAACGATTTGCCAATTTAATCCTTCCAATGAAATTTGACTATAGCTGACATAGACATCAGCGGTGCTACATGAGATATCCAACACTAACATAAACAATTTTTATAATTTTTTCTTTCTTTATTTTCCTTTTTTACCTAGCAACCCTCATCGGCCACTAGGCAAATCTTGCAAGGCCCTCACCAGTCCTTGCCCAAATGACCACTAGGCGAGGGCCGCAACACTTGCCACACTTTGTAGAAAAAAAAAAAAAAAAGAAAGAGAAATAAATAAAATAATAAACAAAAAAATTCATATCATTTTTAAAAATTCTAAAAAACCATAAAATTTATTCATGTTAGTTTCGTTCGTCATATGTGGCACTATTTACGTCCATGTCAGCAATTTTCTCCAAAACTTGACTAGAATGAATAAATTAACAAATCGTCAAAAGGTTTATAAGTAGAATAGCCAAATTGAAATCTATAGGACTGAATTGGCATAATTATAATAAATTTATGACTTTTTTTTTTATCATTTTTTGTTGAAATAACATCGATGTGGGTTTGGTCACTAGTTTATGAACCTACTTAACGGTTAGGATTCAAATAAAACATTCCGTAAAACTTGTGAAACATATATGGTGAAATTCAGAAGGATAATCATGGCTGTCGTCGCTCCTCATTTTTATTTAATAAAAAAATCTAAAAATTAGAATAGCAAAAGTATACGATGAACGAAAAGATGTTCCAAAAGTTCATGCGCACGACAAATGGCTTTTATTGGTTACCCTAATTGATAATAACTAGCTCATTCTCCAAATCAATAATACTTTTCTAAAGTTTATTCTCCACCGGCCGTGACCTTTAACTTTCATATAGTGTCATCGATTTCATTAAAGCATTTCACACTGATTTTGGGATTACGTTTTGACCAAACACTAAAGATATTCGCAATGCTTATGAAAAGCTAAATGTAAAAACTTGTTAAATTGATTAGAAGACTAATTTTAATAAATATTCTCAATGAGAAAAGATCATATTTAATTAGCCTGATTTCTCTAACTCTTTTGCGCGGCGGAATCCGAAACATTCCTGAGATACAGTTATCTTGGTCAAAGCTAAAATAAAACAAGTCTAAAATCTCTGACATCGGTTCACATGATCTGTCTTCATTCATGGGCATCTTTGACATTAGAGGCATAAGAAAGGGAATTCAGTTTTTGGTATTATTCTTTTCTTCTACCTTCAGTTGATATTATAGCTTTATTGTTGATAAGCTTGAACCGACCTGAAATCTCTAGATAAGGGATGGTTGAACCAAGCAACCTTCATTTTCTTTTTATTTTTGAAAACTCAAGGGGCACGAGTGCATATACTCGATTATCAGAGAACTCGTGAAACAATTTGCAAAACTCACAATTAGGTTATGTGTAGATCTTTGACCTGTGC
Source organism: Eucalyptus sideroxylon x Eucalyptus melliodora (assembly GCA_016097485.1). Taxonomy (NCBI): domain Eukaryota; kingdom Viridiplantae; phylum Streptophyta; class Magnoliopsida; order Myrtales; family Myrtaceae; genus Eucalyptus; species Eucalyptus sideroxylon x Eucalyptus melliodora. Next base: position 22,044,962 of record CM027831.1, on the reverse strand, counting down.
AGATCACCTAACCCAGAACAGTTGATACATGATTTGTGAGATTTGAACAAGCAACTTTCAGTTTTTGAATTGAAAAGATTTATGACACAATTGACAAAATTGACAATTTTATGACTGAATTGGTAAAAGTCCAATAGATTTTAGACTTTTTGGATAATCTCTAGAATAACATAATTATCAATGCTACACATCAATAAGCGGCCCGTTCCAAGTGGGTTCAATTCTAGTATTTAAGCGGTCATCTTATAAAGAGGATTTCTCGTGTTGTATATGGAGTTGCGGTGTTACAAACCGCCACGTATGATATACTAAGGTCCTCGTCGATGTTACTCTTGAGCTCTGGAGCATATCGAGCTGCTAGAATGTCGTTATACTCAAGGAGTCCGCTCTTTCGGCTTCTACTGGACAAAAGAAATGGAAATCATATTATCCTCGATCTTTCAGAGAGCTAATATCAAGCTACCCCACATGTCTCCATCTACAATCTCCTGCCGTGCAAGCAGAGACTTAACGCCCTCATCGACCCAAGATTTAATCCTATATCTTTCTTAGCTTTCCTCTCTTTGGACTTTGATTCCTTTCGGTCGTTCTCTCATAATGATACGCCAATAATTTCTCTATGAATCTTCGATTCGATCCCACCGAAATTCTCTATGCCATAGTCTCCGTCAATGATGTCTCAAGCTACCTCGGTTCACACGTACTTTAGTTAACTTTAACAGGTGCTCTATCCAACTCTCCCTGTCTATATAAACCATCAATCCCTACTATTCATCATCAAGAAAGACAGCAAAGATGGCCAAGATCACAACCCTTTTCTTGACGTCTCTCCTCCTACTCTGCACAATCTCATCCTGCTTTGCTCGCCCCGAGCCAGCGTTTCTCGATGTTACTCCGGTCGACACTAAACATGCGGTGGGTTGTTCATTTACGTTGGATTTTAATAACCCTATTGGCCCGAGTTTTCAAGGCTCGACCTGTCAAAGTTTTTATTCAAGTTACTGCTATTACGTAACAAATTAAACGTTTTAGAACAATCAGTCATGTGTGCATCTGAACATTTGTGTGGGTAAATTCCGTCTTAGGCGTTTTGTATTCTCTATTTTGCAGGGTGTTGAAACCAAGCGTGATGATGAGTTGTTGGATGATAGCTGCAAAGGTGTTGGGGAAGAAGAATGCTTGGTGAGGAGGACTTTGGCTGCCCACATCGACTATATCTACACCCAAAAGCATCATCCTTGAACTTAATTTCCTTTGTTGGTGATGGGAAAAAAATGAAAGGTTTGAACAGTTTAGTGCGCCTCTACTTTGTTGTGAATTATGAAACATCTACTGTGGTGGGAATGTAAAATTAGCTCATCACTGAGAGCGGATTCCGAGGGAGTCTACTTCTGAGAGTTCGTTTATTATTTGCAAACATACGTATCTTCAGCCCTACCAATCTCTTTTGAGATTAGTTTATTGAGTGCCCTAGCAATCATGTATTTTCTTCTTCTGCTTCTTTTGTTGTGTAATAAGGTTCTCGAGTTCTAATAGTGAAAGAGGTAAACGAAGAGTGCGTTGAGCCCAACAATATGACTTCAGTTACCAAAGACAAAAGTTGCCAAGTTATAACCGAAGGCGTATAAGTAAAGAACTGGGATCTTCTAAATTTAGATAGAAGTTCACATGGCCGCGGATTGAGAGATGTTGAAAATTCTCGTAAATATGGATTTTGTCAATTTCAAATACTAGATGGAGGTGTGGGGTTCGACCCCCACTTTCTATAAAGAAATTGAATAAGTATTCGAGAGATAAGAAAGGTAGAGCACGACAAAAAGAAAAATGCAAATTCATTTCTCTCTCACTTCCCGCTCACTTCCCGAGAGAGATATCGAAAATTCTCATAAATGTGGAATGTGTACATTTTCTGTCAACCACCAAATCCACTCCTCTGTTACTTCTCTCGTCACGGCACCGCCACCTCATCTCACAATCTATCTTTACGCGTATAAGCATCCATCATGACCTAGCCACACCACCGCCACTTCTCCACCGCTGATCCAGATCACCATCATGAGACGCCACCTCTCTCTCTCTCTCTCTCTCTTCAATGACCGAGTCAAACGCAACTGACTCCGTCGAAACGGAGCAAAATTTGGCTCCGCCCTCTTCGAACTAGCCAGATCTGGTTCGCTCCTTGATGGTGCTAGCTTCGAGCTAGTGTCATTTGGCCTACGTCTAAGACAATGGAGCACCGGCTCAATTGTGATGAAAGCTGGCTCCATCCTGCGGGATGTAGAAAGTGTTGGGGAACTTTAATTATCAATGAAGACAAAAAAGCAGCTAATGCTTTGACACATGATGATAATCACTGTTCTTAAGGTATTATTTGCCTTGTCCTATTTTCTCACATAGTAGTTTCATGTACTAGCGGGGAATCTCTCATAATTGCTAAAGAGAAAAAGAGATATAAATAAATAAACGGGGGTGGGGAAAGCAGAGTGTATAGAGTAAAGCACAACTTTATTGACCGGCAATTTCTCTTATAATTCTACTATCATTTATGTCTTCAAGTTGTGCAAAGACCAGTCCTCTTTGTGGAGCATCCAATTGAGGAAATATCCCACCATATTCATCTCAACATCCATATAGTCAATGCTTTTTCCTAACACATTAATGCTCAATCCACACGGCTTTTAGGAATATGTGGATAGATTGCCATATCGCCATGGATAGGAGCCGATCTTGAGGAGACGTCCCCATTTGGCTCGTATAATTATGTTTTATCTCAAGTAATCACGCATGTAAACATGAGTGTTGGTCCATCTAATATGTGAATATCATCTCGCCTAAGTTGAAGAGACAACATAGAATTCAAACTAAGCGGATTAATATGCCCAAAAACAAAAACAGAAAACAAGTAATACAGATGCGAGATTTACTAAATTTGGTCGATGGTACATACAACTACTCCTAGAATGGCAAAATGTCCCTAGAGATAAGGATATGGGAAAGAGATTATAGCAACTCGATGGATCAATCAAACACCATTAACATTTTTCAGGTTCCAATTAACACTCAATAATCTCACAAACAAGCCCTTCGCAAGAGTTCTAACAGAATCTCTCTTAATATCACAAAAGACTCTTACAAACCCTCTTGATGGATCTAAAGGTTAATGGAGAAGTTAGGTCAGAACACAATTAATAGTTAATCACGTGTATGTTTGGTCAACTATCAGAAGTGGGCTTATACACCCGGCCAAAGCTTTGCGAAGCCAGGAGGTCAGCCGGGTGGACATAGGGACCCACCTCGAGCTTGGATACCGGACAACGCATGACCCGACGACCAAGTCCGATCTGCTGGATAGTTGTCGCTATAGCATTGGTGGTCATTCTCGCATATCAATGTCAGTTGAAGAAAATTACTAAAAGAGTCCTAATCTATTGCAATTTTTTCAATTCAATTCTAAACTCTCTTTTTTTTTTGTCAATTCAATTATAAACATTTATTATAAATTCAGTTTATTTGGTCAAATTTAACCAGTTGTTGCTGACATAAATGCCAACCAATGTTGACATGACATTTTTTAATAATATTTTATTTTATTAACTTTTTTTTTCTTTCTTCTTCTTCTGGCCAATTCGATCGGCCAACGTTGACGTGGCACTTGTTAATAATATTTTTTTCATTTTTTTTTCAATTTTCTTCTTCTTTTGGCAGGTCACCGAAGGCTATGGTTGGCAAGGCCTCGTCGTCATGGGCGAGCTCACCCTCACCATGGCTAGGCGAGACCTTGCCCAGTGTTGCAACGACGAGGGCAAGCTCGCTAAGCGCCACACTGTCGTAGGCAAGCTCGCCCAACACCTCAACGATGAGGCTTGCCCCCACCATGGCTAGGTGAGACCTAATCTAGCATGACAACGGCAAGGGCAAGCTCGCCTGTGATGGGAAGACCTTACCAACCTTAGCCTCTAGCTAGTCGTAGCTGGGTCCGACGACGACAAAGAAGAAAGAAAAAAAATAATTAATTAAAAAAACTCAAAAAAAAAAAATATTATTAAAAGAAATTGCTACGTCAGCATCGCAAAACAGCTAGCATTAATGCCAACCTCAGCCTGTCAAGAATAAACTAAATTAGCACAATTACAAAAGATTTAGGATTGAATTGGCCAAAAAATAAAAGGTTTTGGACTGAATTAGAAAAATTACAATAGGTTTGCAATTGTTTTGGTAATTTTCCCACTTTACTTGGGTCTTGATCAATCGCATTCAAATTCGAGACATTAATTTCAATGTGTGTGTGTGTGTTTTTTTTTTTTTAATTTGAAAGCAATGGGAAGTCTTGAATATACTGAGTTGTTACAGGACCAACAAAACTTAGTGTAAGCATAAGTGGACTAATTAAGAGCCATGGACTCAAAGTCTTAGCCTGTCATTGGTCCAGTCTACCCCCATGTGATCACAATAATTTCAAGCAAGAATTTCCCCCAACATCAAATGCTATGTAGCAAGCACTTAGACAAATTATCTACAAAATTTAAAATGGCATAGATGTCCTCTCCCAAGCCTCCCAATTGGATTACCAAGAACAAAGTCAATGGACAAACAGTTAAATCATAAGTGGCCTAACAAAATTCTTCAAACCATCCATTAATTAGCCACCACCAAGTGACTATGATTGATGAAATCACATCACACGTCGTGGTGAACTTAAACAATAGACCGAAAAAGTCTATGGAGCTCGAGATGGACGTCTTGTCTTTCTAGGAAATTCTAGAACAATGCTAACTTGGTTTTCGGTTAACCAATAAAGAACAAAAGACAGAGACAACCTAGTTTCCACTCTATCCTCCCTGGATTTCACTGGCAGACAGGAAGAATAAGTGAAGGGGACGCGTCGAAATTCTCTTTGGTTCTTGTTTTCGAAATTCGGTCCTCATGCAACTAAGAATTGACTAAATTAGCATCGGTGGGAATTAGCATCGGTGGGACTATGGTGACTGACTCATAAACCTACAGGGCTGGCCTAAATAGTTACGGTCTAAACAAAACGTTTCACAACATTTGTGAGATCCTTCTGGTGATATCTTGAGGGTTAATTGTGTGGGTCGCCCCTTCTCATCCTTTGTTTTCTTAATTAGAGAAAACATGAAACTTGGTATAGCAAAAGTCTACAACGGACGGAAAGATGTTCCAAAAGTTCACACGCGACAAGAGCATAAGTTCATTCTATGAGACATTTAAAGATTAATGATCAGAACTAACTTGCTTTCCATATCAACGATACTTTACTAAAGTTTATTCTCCACTGGCCGTGGCGGTGACATAAATTCATATAGTATCAGAGATTTTGTTAAAGCATTTCAGATTTATATCGGATGATATCTTGACCAATACTAAAGACTGAATGTAAAGACTTTATAAATCAATTAGAAGACAAATGTTAGTAAATTAATATAGATAGACATTCATTTGTTTAGCAGCATTTTTCTAACATTTTTAGGCCGCAGAATCCGCAACATTCCTATAATACGGTTACTTGCACTTGGTCAATACAGGAAAAAAGGGTGATATAAAACAAGCCTAAAATCTATGACCATCGGTTCACATGATCTTCTTTATTCATATGCGTCGGCAGAAGAAAGGGAATTCAGTCATTGCTATCATTCTTTTTCCTCTTCACTTAATCTTTTTATATTATCAATAAGTATTGTCCAGATTATTCATGGCCGAACAAAACAGACTTCATTATTTTCTTTATGAGAATTTAGGGCACGAGTGCAGAGATCCAGCTATCTAAAGGGCTCATGAAATACCCTACAAAGCCATGAAACGGTTAAGTTCAGAACTTTTACCTATGCAGTTGGCCCGATCCAGAGCAATTAGCATACACTTTGTGAAACTTAAATGAGTGATTTCCAATTTATGGGTTAAGAAATTCTTGAACACACTTTCTTGAAGTTTGTGGTTGATAAAAAATTAGTTTAAACCCTAGTAAAATGTAGTTATCCTCTAGAAGCACTCTCTTTTGGCTTCTACTGGACAGAAAGAAATGGCTGTTGTCATATTATACTCCATCTTTCAAATGTATGAACTAATATCAAGCAACCCCATATAATACCGTTTGTCATTATCACAGCCATGTCAAATCATGACAAAACAAGTATAGACATACCTTTCTTTAAAAAAAATTGCTAAATATTCCGTATTCGATATACAAAATCAGTGCACTAAGTGATGTGGTACATTGTTATTACGTGTTAATGTCTGTACAATGACCGACTTATGTATATACCACTTTCAATCTGACGCATCTCTCTAAAACTAAAATTACTCTTTCGTTTTGCCATCTGCAATCTCCTGCCGTGAAAGCGGAGACTTAACGCACTCATCTACCCAATGCTTATCCCAATATCTCTGTTTGCGTTCCTCTTTTTGAACTTCGATTCATTCTGGTTGCTCTCTCATAATAGAACGCATTTGATTTCTCTACGCATCTTCGATTCGTCCCCACCGAAATTCTCTATGTCACAGTCTACCTCAATGATGACTCAAGCTATCAGGTTCACACATACTTTAGTCAACTTTAACCATCCGCTCTATCCACCTTTCCCTATCTATATAAACCGTCACTCCCTGCTGTCCATCATCAAGAAAGACGACGAAGATGGCCAAGATAACAACCGTTTTCTTGACGTCTCTCCTCCTCCTCTGCGCGATCTTATCCTGCTTTGCTCGCCCCGAGCCAGTGTTTCTCGATGTTACTCCAGTCCAGACTCAACGTGCGGTGGGTCATTTATTTACATTAGATTATATGACCAATTTAGCCCGAATCCTAAAGTTTCGACCTCTGAAAGTTTTCATTCAAGTTGTTGTTATTTGATAACAGCTTAAACTTTAAAGCAATCAGCCATGTGTGCACTCAAACATTTATGTCGGTAAGTTTTGTCATGTATATCTGTCTTCTCTATCTTACAGGGTGTGGAAACGAAGCACGACGTTGACTTGATGGATGAGAGCTGCAAAGGAGTTGGCGAAGAAGAATGCTTGTTGAGGAGGACTCTGGCTGCTCACAAAGACTATATCTACTCCCAAAAGCATCATCCTTGAACTTAATCTCCTCTGTTGGAGATTAGGAAATAAAAAATAAAAAATTAGAGGCTTGAACGGTTTAGTGAGAGTCTACTAACCTTGTTGTGAATTACGAAACATATACTATGGTGGGAATGAGAAATTTGCTCGTCGCTGAGAGTGGATTCCGAGTGTCTGCTTCTGAGAGTTCGTTTCTTAATTTCAAACTTATGTATCTTTTGCCCTACTAATCTCTTTTGAGAATATTTTATTGAATGCCCTCCCAATCATGTTTCTTCTTCTTCTTCTTCTTCTTTTATTGTTGTACAATAAGGTTCTCGAGTTCTACCAGCGAGAGAGGTTAACCAAGAGTGTTTCGAGCACAACAATCCAGTTTCAGTTCCCAGAGAAGTTATCGAGCTATAGCTAAAGTTACATAAGTAAAGAACTGGGATCTTCTACATCTAAATAGTGAAGTCACATCTTAAATTTATCAACCTTAAAAATGGACACATTAGCAACACCAACCGAGTTAGGCTCCCAGAACCAAAGTACCTCAAGCTCTAACCAAATCCCCAACCCCAACCCACACCCCACACCACCGCGCCCCCGCGCCCCCCGCGCCCCGCCCCACCCCGCCCCCCACCCCATCCCCCCCCCCAACCCACACCCCACACCACCGCGCCCCCGCCACCGCCCCCCCCCCCCCCCCCCCCCCCCCCCGGCGCCCTTTTCTCTCTCTCGCTGTGCGTGCTTGACCTGGGTCCAAGGATTCAGGGTCATGGACCTCCAAATCAAAAAGAGATAGACTAATGCTCGCTGTGCGTGCTTGACCTGGGTCCTCGGATTCAGTGTCATGGACCTCCAAATCGAAAAGAGATAAGACTAATGAACGTGACAGCAAGACAGGAAGGTCCACGACCACGGGTTGTTAAAGGCGAGAATGTGCGGGCGTGGCGGTGCAGCAAGGGTGGTAAGACATGCTGGAGGAGAAGACATGCTCGAGAGACAAGCGACGATGCTCGGGGGACAAGATAGGCCTGCTTAGGAAAGAGGAGAGGAGACAACGACGTTGTTTCTAGGCAAGGAAGCTGCGTCAATGCCACGTTGTTTTTCTGGGTACTCCATTGACCAAAGGCCGGAAGTATGATTAACTAAATGCCCCAATATTTTCCCGACAATGTGGAATGTCAAAGTTCCTTGTTTTCTATGGCCGAAAGAAATCCTTGATTAGGACGAGCTGAATACATCGAAATGAAAAAGGAAGATCGCTTTAGCACGCTGTCCTTGATTTTCTTGGGATCGTGGCTCTGCTTTCGGCGTTCAAACGTCCACCAAAACGACGGTACAGACGGTGTGCACAACATGACTTCTTAGTCTCCACCATTTCCGGTTCCAATTTTGTCAAATGCTCTTTCTCTATAACCCTAGCTAGAGCATTGTCTTTCCCCGACGCGGTTACGATCATTCTGGTCTTCTCAAGACTTGCGTGTGTGTGCGCGCGCGCGCGCGCGCGTGTGAGAGAGAGAGAGAGATATATATATTCAAAGTAATTGAGTGCATTTGGGGAAACTTTGATGCTTGGTGAGATTTTTCCAAAGTATTTTGTGTCGTGGAATCGCGAATAAAATGTTGGGCGTATGAAAACAAATCACTTTGAATCGCATGATAACTTTTCCGAAAGTGATATTTGCCCCCACTGTATTACGTATGGGTTAAGGCAAGGTCACTTCTAAGATACAACAAAGCCACCTAAGCGCAAGATGAAGTATCCACTTGTGACTCCCTTCTGAACTTCCCTTGAATTTCATAAGAGGTCCAAGATGAGAAAATTCAATGAAAAGAGATCAAAGATATGATTTTTGGTGATGTTGATAATTTGTTACAAGAATAATTACGTAAATTATTTTTGAAACTTTAGTCCAATGTATAACATCATCCCTAATCTACAACTAGAGCATTCAACCCAGTGTTTAAGGGAATTGAGTGGCGTAGACATATTTAGTTTTAGATGTGAAATTGGACTCTCATACTTTGTGAAGAGATAGAGTAAAAGTCTGAGAAAAAAATAAAAGTTAAAGTAAGATAGACATTAAAAAAAAAAGGGTTGAGTTTTGGAATGGAAGAAGTACACCCCAAGTACCAAAACTTGGTACGGAAAGACACTTAAGTGCCAAAAGTTAGAAAAGTGACACTTAAGTGCAAAATCGGAACAAAATTGATCACTTAAATGCTAATCTGGCCAAAATGCCAACATGATGATTTTCCAGCAAAGCAAGTGCAAAACGGCATCATTTTACATACTGACGTGGCTAGATAATACAAAAACGACATCATTTTAGTGCTGACGTGGTAAAAAAATTAATATAAACATTATTTAAATTAAATTTAAAACTAAATTTATTTAAAACGTTTAAAATATATATTTAAAAAAAAAAAAGAGGTAGGCCGCTGAGGGCTAAGCCCTCGTCACTATCGCCTCCCCATCGCTGTCAAGAAGGGCCAGTGACGGAGGGGGGAGGGTTAGCTGAGGTCATCGGGCCATGGCCAAGGGCCAGCAACCTTGGCCAACCAGTGGCAAGGTCCCGCGAGCCCTCCTCGCCCAGATCCAGTGAGGGTTAGCGGCCCTCGCTTAGCTGAGCCAAGGGCTACCAACCCTCACCGAGCTCCGGCAGGGGTCAGCAACCCGCGCTTGGCCAAGCCAAGGGCCGCCATCTTCTGAGCCCCTTACCATAGATTTGGGCGAGGGTCGCGACCCCTGTCGAAGCTAGGTGAGGGCTCGCGGGCCCTCACCTCCTATCAGCCGAGGTCATCGGCCGCCGGGCGAGGACCATGACCCTCGCCCAGATCTGGGGCAAGGGATTACAAGCCCTCACCGCCAGTCGGCCAGAGTTGACGGCCTTTGGCTAGGACCCGATGACCCTGGCCGACCCTCCCCCCTCCGCCACCGGCCCTTTCGGCTAAGTGGTGAGGAGGCGGCGGTGGTGAGGGCTCAACCCTCAATCGCCTGCCTCTTTTTAAAATATATATATATTTTTTTTAATATATTTTGTAATATTTTTATTTTATTTGTAAATGTTTTAAATAAATTTAATTTTAAATTTAATTTTATTAATTTTTATATTAATTTTTTTACCACATCAACACCAAAATGATGTCGTTTTAGTATTGACTAGCCACGTCAACGTGCAAAACGGCATCATTCTACACTTTCTTTGCCGAAAAATCATCACATTGGCATTTTGGCCGAAGTGACACTTAAATCATATATTTTGCTCCAATTTTAGCACTTAAGTGTCAGTTTCCTAACTTTTGACACTTAAATGTTTATTCGTGCCAAGTTTTGGCACTTGAGGTGTACTTCTTCCGTTTTGGAATTGTACCTAACTAAAGACAATAGGGGGAGAGGAAGAGGGAGAGGGAGAGAGGGGAGAGAAAGATATGACAGTGGTTGCTTAACGCCAATGCTCTATCAAGATGCTCCTTTGTGAAGACCATGTGACCTCGTTAATGCCTCGAATAGGGTCGCGCACAAGCCTTGAGATGATCCTTCGCATGATCACTTTGGTTCTCACTTTAAGAACCACTTTACTCTTCATCATTCATTAATGATGCTGAAAACCAATTCTAATATATATATGGAACATTCCATTTTCTAGCTTTATTAATGCAATTGGGTTGTGGAGATGGCCTGACTCAGAATATATGTTTTTTGTATGGAATAGCCTCATTTTCCATAGGCATTGCATAATTGATGGACGGACCTAAAGAACCGACTGATGTACTGAGAAGAAGACACCCCTAATAAGACTCAAAACGATCCTATTTCCCCAATGCCCCATGCTGAACGGGTTGCAATATAAGTTATTGCCCTAGCCATGCCTCGAACCGATCACTCCGGGTGAGGAACTCCCGAGTGAGGCTTGGGGTAGTCGGACGCCGGTCGCCACTTTTCACCCTTTTTTTATGATGCAGAGACCAAAGTTGCGACTCGGAATGGCCGCAAGGGCCTATTCGAACCCTTTCATTTCTTAAGATTGCAGTTCAATCTGTCAAGCGCAAGCCCAGTTGTAATTATTAGTCACAGGCCAACCCAATCATTATATAAGTCAATGTTTCAAGACAGACGTGGGTGATTCTATATTTATGTGGTTGGTCATGATGAGAGAATACTGCCGGACACACCAACCATGTAAAAAAAAACAAAAAGTTAGTAACCCAATCATTCTCTTTTGTCTCTATTTAAAGAGAATTTTAACTTATATTTTAAACTATCTTAAAATATACCTGAAAATATGAAAGCATTTCATTCTCGTGTTAACACGAATAGACCCTTCATTTAAATAACAACAACAACAACACCCAAAAAAAAAAAAAAGCGCAAATTATACCATTATAACACAAATATCCTTTTTTTTACTGAGGATCCAACCTAACTCACCTTACGGGAGCACAACACCGACTACACCTCGAACTATACCTCGAGAGAGACTAGCACAGCAACTCACCGCCGGGACCCCCCACTTAAATCACAAAACTACTCTGAGAGTCGTGAATGACTTAGGGAGTCGAACCCTTGACCTTGTGATAAATCAAGGGGTACGCCTCAACCACCGCAGCCATGCGTGGGTGGGTAATATCCCATATTTTTTATATCACTAAAAACTCTAAAATTACTCATCATGATATAAATATCTCAATTTTTTGTCATAAACAAATCCCACTTTTTTTTTTATGTATATGTCATAAATAGAACTGAGATATAGGGTATATATGTTAAACATGCATAAGTTTGGAAAACTTATTTGATTTTCGATTTCAGTTTACTAAGATACATATTGTTTATTTGATCATTAATCAACAAAAAAAAAAGTGATATTTATTTATATCGAGTGAAACTTGTTTACATTATGAAGTAAGGTGTACCTCTATAAAAGAAAAAAGAAGTAAGCTCTAATTCAATTACAAATAATCTACTTACAAACAAGATCGCTTCTTTTACTTTAGTTTTATTTACATTAAAGATTTGTATAAATTAAATCTAATTCCTTAATGTTACTATCATAAATTATTTTCAAAATAAGCTATATTATCCAAGACTACTTTTGAAGATATCTTCTTTTAATATGATTTGTTCAATTCTAGACTCAATAAAAGGTAAGTGTTCAGAGATGACAAATAAAGTGAAGCTAATTTTTTGTCAAGGAAGGAAAAAATAAATAAAAAACGAGTAATGTTAAATTTACTTGATTAGGGTTAATACCATGAAAAATCCCAAATTATATCTAATATAACACAAATACCTTAAACTTTTTTTTTCATTACTAAGGCTATATTTGATAACGTGCCAAATAGTGTCTGTTTTCATGCTTTTATTTCCCAAAAAAAAAAAGAACAATTTTTTTATGACTTTTTTATTCTCAAGAGCAAATTTGTTTTGGGAATAAATTTGAAACATTATCAAGAAGTAAAAAGAAATTACTTTTTTGTTCCTAAAGACAATTCTAGAATCAAAGCTTTTTTTTTTCCTTGTTCTTCTTTCCTTAGCTAGTCGTTGACCTCGGCCATGGCCGAACGATAGCTAGTGACCTCATTAGAGCATCGTTAGCCCCTAATGAGGCCAAGCTCGTCAAGTGGATCCTTACTGTTGCTAGGCAAGGCTCAACCTCCCCATAGTCGGGCAATACCAACCTCGTGGTGACCTGACAAGTTGCAGCCTCGTCCAACCAAGGTGAGCACCAACCATGGCGAAGGTCAACAATCAGCTAAAAGAAAAAAATATATAAAAAAATAATAAAATTTTAAAAGAAATTCTAAGTCAAAAAAATTTAAGAGTTGTACCAAATACAATTCTCTTCCAAAAATAGAAATTTTATGCAATTACGAGATACTTTCAAATAATCAGAAACTTGTTAGGGAATAAAATAAAAATAAAACTATTTTTCAGTAAAAATTATTCTCGATAACAGAATAGTTACTAAACAAACTCTAAAATTCTAAACTTATCTATTATGACACAAATATCCAAACACCTTTTTGTCTCTCATAAAAAAAACTCTGAACTTATATCAGTGTAATAAATATACCCTATATGAAATGCCACACATGTATAAAAAAAGTTATGGGTTTTTATGTTACAATAAACTAAAAGAAAAAGAAAAGATAAAAATATAATAAAATTTTAAAAGAAATTCTAAGTCAAAACAATTTAAGAGTTATACCAAATACAATTCTCTTCCAATAATGGAAATTTTATGCAATTACGATACTTTCAAATAACTAGAAACTTGTTTAGGGAATAAAATAAAAATAAAAATATTTTTCAGTAAAAATTATCCTCAATAACCAGAATGGTCACTTAACGAACTCTAAAATTCTAAACTTATCTATTATGACACAAATATCCAAACTCCTTTTTGTCTCTCATAAAAAAACTTTAAACTTATATCAGTGTAATAAATATACCCTACATGAAATGCCATGCATGTATAAAAAAGTTATGGGTTTTTATATTACAGCACGAGAAATTTAGGGTTTTTTGTAACACAAAAAGGTTTGGGATATTTGTATCATAGTGTATATATTGTGGATTTTTTTTTTTTTTTGCCCTTTGATTATTCCTCAATCATTTACAAGGTATTTTCATCTATATTCTAGAGATGGTGGATGAATGGTGAAGGGCAAATTAGTCCAATCGAAATAAAAATTGTCAAAGAAGAGTGTTTTTGCCCGTTGTACCCTGAATAAACCCTAGTTCGATTTTCCTTTAGCTAATCCACTCCAGTTTCAAAATCCGAAAGCCTTTTCCTGTAATCCGAGAGCCGAATCATCGACGGCCGCCGCCGCCACCGCCGCTGAAGGTCAGCATCGACTGGACCTCAAGGTTGTTGTCAAGTAGCTCAGAACCACAGGCTCGCCGTCATCCCATCACCGATATCGTCGCTTCCGCTGTGCCACCGCCATCCATCTCGTCCACCCAAGCACTCGGGCCCCGGCAGCGCTCGCCTCAGTCCCCCGGCCCCTCCGCCCCGTCAGCGTCATCTTCCGGTGGCCCCTGATTTATGCTCGTGAAGAATGGAGCAGAGGCTGGCGAACACATGGCGGATGACGGTTAAAGAGAAGAAGTTCATAGAAAGCGCTTTGCTCTCCGGCCTCAGGGTCGATGGCCGGAACCTCTACGACTATCGCAAGCTGAGCATCAACTTTGGCAAGTGAGTTGCAGCCTCTCTTCTCTGGAAAGCTTGCTCTTTTCGGTGTGTCGAAGCAACGTGAGCGGGATATTAGCGAAGTATTTTCCAATTGGCAGGCGACTTTTCTCCCCTGATAGAGAAGTGTGCTGTGTCTATCGGTGTTGGCATGCTGTCTCAGTTTTTTGCAGTATTAATTCACACAAAGTCGACACTTTTACGGGACCGTATAATGATAAACGCGAAATTCATACGAAAGCAGAGGAATTTAACGTGAATCATGATTTTGGCACACGTACTCTATACAAAGAATGATGCTTTGCGATGAACAATATTTCTTAGACTCAAATTCGACAAGTGAACACGAATCGACAGGCCTTAAAATGCTAACATGGTCTACACTCGTGACTCACTTCAGTGTTTACGGTCTGATGGGGGGACTTGATGCATCTCTGCGGTTTGTCCTTTTAAGCGGTACGGGTACGGTTCCCATGTTTACATGCGGAGACGATTGTTTATGGATGTGATGCTGATTATGAATAAACAAGTACACTTCTTCCTTCGGCTAAAAATCTTTCACATTTGTTTGTTCGGAGTCCATGTAGCATTGGTCTATAGTTGTGTTCACCTTCAAGTTTCTTTGTCTGGTAACTTTAAGGTTAAATAGCTTGACGTGCTTGTTTTACTTTGACTTTCCTTTTCCATCTTGCTATTTGTATCACTTAATAGAATTGGCTCTAATCTAACTTCTATTTTACCAAACCTGCAGAGAAGATGGCTCAGCAGAGGTGCATCTGGGTCAGACGCGTGTAATGGGAATTGTGACTTCTCAACTAATTCAAATTGACTCGTTTAGCCTATTTTGACCCATTTTCCTATGCAATTTAAATCTAGCAACTCCTACTTGACCTAGCATATATCACTAAAATCGTATTTAACCTAATTAATAAAAAAAAAAAAACTCATACCCAAACGAATGTGGGATTTTGGAGTGATTGAGTATGAGATTGAGGAGGACGAGAGAGAGTGAATAGTATAGAAATGGATTGAGTTTATAAAATACAAACTCATTCAACATGAATAATATTTTGAGTTTACTTTTATAAACTCATTTGTGATCCATAAATTAAATATGACCAACCCATATAATAAGTCGATCGATTAAATATAAGTTGAGAAATGGATTTTAATAACCCTATTGGCCTGAGTTTTCAAGGCTCAACCTGTCAAAGTTTTTATTCAAGTTATTGCTATTACGTAACAAATTAAACGTTTTAGAACAATCAGTCAGGTGTGCATCTGAACATTTGTGTGGGTAAATTCCGTCTTAGGCGTTTTGTATTCTCTATTTTGCAGGGTGTTGAAACGAAGCGTAATGATGAGTTGTTGGAGACAGCTGCAAAGGTGTTGGGGAAGAAGAATGCTTGGTGAGGAGGACTTTGGCTGCCCACATTGACTATATCTACACCCAAAAGCATCATCCTTGAACTTAATTTCCTTTGTTGGTGATGGCAAAAAAAAAACAAAAATGAAAGGTTTGAACAGTTTAGTGCGCCTCTACTTTGTTGTGAATTATGAAACATCTACTGTGGTGGGAATGTGAAATTAGCTCATCACTGAGAGCGGATTCCGAGGGAGTCTACTTCTGAGAGTTCGTTTATTATTTGCAAACATACGTATCTTCAGCCCTACCAATCTCTTTTGAGATTAATTTATTGAGTGCCCTAGCAATCATGTTTTTTCTTCTTCTGCTTCTTTTGTTGTGTAATAAGGTTCTCGAGTTCTAATAGTGAAAGAGGTAAACGAAGAGTGCGTTGAGCCCAACAATATGACTTCAGTGACCAAAGACAGAAGTTACCAAGCATATAAGTAAATAACTGGGATCTTCTAAATTTAGATGGAAGTTCACGTGGCTGCGGATTCGAGACCCGGAGAGATGTTAAAAAATTTCGTAAATATGGATTTTATCAATCTCAAATACTAAATGGTGGTATGGGGTTCGACTCTCACTTTCTAAAAAAAAACGTATAAAAATGAGAGAGACAAGAGAGTTAGAGTACTGCAAATAAATAAAAAATGTAAATTCATTTCTCTCTCACTTCCCAAGAGAGATGTCGAAAATTCTCATAAATGTGGATTGTGTACATTTTCTGTCAACCACCTAATCCACTCCTCCCTTACTTCCCTCTGAGATTTATCTTCTCTCTCTTTTCTGTTCCTTCTCTCGTCGCGGCACCGCCACATCATCTCACAATCTACCTTTTCCCATATAAGCATCCATCATGACCTAACCACAACACCGCCGCTTCTCCACCGCTGATCCAGATCACCATCATGAGACGCCACCTCTCTCTCTCTCTCTCTCTCTCTCTCTCTCTCTCTCTCTCTTCAATGACCGAGTCAAACGCAACTCACTCCGTCGAAACGAAGCAAAATTTGGCTCCGCCCTCTTCGAACTAGCCAGATCTGGTTCGCTCCTTGATGGTGCTAGCTTCGAGCTAGTGTCACTTGGCCTACGTCTAAGACAATGGAGCACTGGCTCAATTGTGATGAAAGCTGGCTCCATCCTGAGGGATGTAGAAAGTATTGGGGAACTTTAATTGTCAATGAACACAAAAGAGCAGCTAATGCTTTGATACATGATGATAATCACTGTTCTTAAGGTATTATTTGCCTTGTCTGACTTTCTCACGTAGTAGTTTCATGTACTAGCAGGGAATCTCTCAGAATTACTAAACGGAAAAAGAGATATAAAAAAAAAAAAAAAAGGTTGGGGGGGGGGGGGGGGAGCAGAATGTATAGAAACTAAAGCACAACTTTATTGACCGGCAATTTCTCTTATAATTCTACTATCATTTATGTCTTCGAGTTGTGCGAAGACCAATCCTCTTTGTGGAGCATCCAATCGAGGAAATATCCCCACCATATTCATCTCAACATCCACATAGTCAATGCTTTCTCCTAACACATTAATGCTCAATCCACATAGCTTTTAGGAATGTGACATCCCAATTTTCCAATTCTGGTTTAAATTGAATAAGTCGGGCATTTCATCTTCGAGTTTATAGCTCTCTTCTTTGAGTTGGCCACTCATGAGATAACTAGTCTATCAGGTGAAGCCGTTAATGAATCTAAACGCAATAGACTTAAAAATTTAACCAAGAACCGACTGCTCGACCGTACTAATTTGTAAAGGTCATTACGGCACAGATTGATTAGAGATCGGAGATAGGTCGATTCGACAGAATCATGTGATTAAATGTGGGTGATTCCACTTAATTGTAAAATTTTGATCGATCGGCACTAAATCGATTTCTCTGTCATTTTGGTACCCTGTGTCCATATTTGAAATCTCGAGATTTCCACGACAATCGAGGGTCGCCAATGTGGCGAAGATGCACTTTGTGGCTTGAAAATAATCAACCATGAGTCAATTGCACTGAAAATTCCTAAAAACTATCTGTTAGATTAGAACGCACTAAAGTCACGCCAAATTGAAATTAACTGTGAAATTGAACCCGATTATAGAAATTGGAAGTTATATCAAGTCACAATTCATTTTAGGAACATCGACTCATTCTTAGAAAAATTTTCTACAAACCAAGATTTTGGCGGAAAAGCAAAGTAAGACCCTTTTTGTTCGAGATTGTCATAGGGCCGTTTTTAATCGAATTTTTGGGATGCAAGTTGGATCATTTGATGGGGAAAATTCATAGGAAGGTTGAGGATGCATGGGTTAATTTAATTGAGCTTCAATTGAATGGAATTGATTGAGAATTGATTGAATTAAGTGTACAAGATTTTATGCCACGGTGGAAAATGAAATTGCAACCATTGAAATAAGGTTGTGGGAGATAGTGGAGTGTGACATCATCAAGTGAGGTCATGGTGGGCCATGTTTGTGGGGCCAAAGAGAGAGAGAGAGAGAGAGAGAGAGAGAACCGGTTCCTCCCTCCTTTCTCCTTCTCTCCCGTCGCTGCTTCTCTCTCCCCAATCTCTTTTGGTCGTGCGAGGAGCCCAGCAAGCCGAAGACTGCCGAGCATCCCTACAGCTGTTCAAGCACCGCACGCCGCCGGATCAGCTGGCTCGCCCATCGCGCCCAGTCGCTAGCCCCGCAAGCTCCTTGCTCGTCTCGCGCTTGTCTCGAGTCTAGCCACCTCATCTCGTGTCCATCAGTGTCCACCGACGTCCTCAAACCACCATCAAAGCAGCTCCATCGCCATCCTATCCCCAAAATAGCCGAAGTCGCCATCACATGCAGTAGCAAGCTTGCTCGCGCAAGCTGCTCCAACTGTGTGGTCCTAGATGTCCACGCGTCTGAGCTGCTTCTGTTCGTCTTTGTCGAAGCCAGCAAGAGCTCCATCGTTGTCGTCGGCCAACCTCCGTCACTCCTGCTCACCGGAACCTCCCGTCTAACCTCCCATTCACCGTCGCAAGCAAACGAAGCCAGCAACCTTGCGCTTGCTCGTCCCTACTGTTCCGCGAGTCCAATAGCCATTCCAAATCTAGGGAAGCTCCGCTGGAGACGTCCAGCCCACCTCTGGCCACCGTGAAGCCTCGCCTAGGTCTGGTTCAGCTCCTCTGCCCATTCTCGACCCCAACCAGCCCCGGATCCACCCTTTCTCGGCCTTAACCAGCAACGAACAGAGAGGAGAAAAGTGGGTATCTCAGCCCGTTTTGGCTGGCTTCCTAACCCCGGATGCTTGGCCCGCCTTGAGGAAAGTCGACCCCAGTGTCGACCCCGTCGTTTTGGTCCAAACAGTACGTTAATCGGGTGAGTAATCTCACTAATCCCTGATTAGTTTGCTAATTATGCTTAGGGATTGATTAATGTTAATTAAGTAGGATTAGGTGGTTAGATCAAAATGGATTAGTGATTATTAGATAATTGCATTGCATATTAAATAGGTGGTTAGTGTACTTAACCAGAGAATTGCCTATACTGTTTATTAAATGCATCTCGGGATTTTTCCCAACCCTTAGCGGGCTTCAATTAGGCATTATGAGCCTAAATTGGATTTTTAGTATTTAATTATTAATTTTTCGAAATTATTTATTTATTTATTTTTCCAAAAATTTGATCGGAATAGCCTGGGATCGGAATTTTATGCTAATTATGGTGCATTCCGTTTATTTATTTGAGCTTTAATTTGTGTTGAATTGATTTAATTGTGGATTTTTAGGATATGTTCCTAAATTGATTATTTGGGTAAATTGAGTACGAATTAAGGTTGTGGATAATTATTTTAGAAATGGGATGAATCATCATGAAAGGCACGTGGCTCGGTGAATAGTACATCATCTCGGAAAATGCACGCGGCTCGGTGATTTAGTATATCGCCTCGGAGAATGCACGTGGCTCGATGATTAATACGGCGCCTTGGAGAATGCACGTGGTTTGATGATTAGACATGTCGCCTTGGAGAATGCACGTGGCTCGGTGATGAAGTATGTCGCCTTGAAAAATGTACGTGGCTCGGTGACTAGATGTATTTATCACCTTGGAGAATGCACGTGACTCGATAACGAAATATATCATCTCGGAGAATGCACGTGGCTCAATGACGAAGTATGTCACCTTGGAGAATGCACGTGGCTCGGTGATTGGTTTTATCAGTTAGGACTGAATAGTAATAGTTTGAATGATCGGGAAATGGTCAGGCTAACATGTAATCGACTAGATCGATTGATCAATGTTTTGAGCTGATTTTGTGAATTGAATTGATTGAGTGATTGATTGGTTGTTGTAAAGTGAGGCATCTGTGAATAACCGTGATTTGCAGGATGGAACTGAGGCCAAAGTAAGTCATCTAACCTGTGTTGTGCTTAGGCAGCCCTTAGGGTATATTGGCTTCCTAATCGGCTTTTAGTGGGCTAGAACTTGCTGAAACATAGTCTCATCCTGGTTGTTGATAATATTTTAGGTCCCTAGAAGACGATCGTGGAGGACCAGAAGTCTTGGAATTCGGATGGTGGAGGCTGAAGAATCAGCAAATGAGTTTGACTAGTTAATGTTAAGATAGTCCCCTTTTTGATAAGCTGATAATTTTGTAGACAGCCTAAGTTTGTAATTAACTAGTTTGTCTATAAAGACTTGTCTTGGTTTGAAAAATATGATCCTACTTTTCTATCTCAATGTTTTATTGTCTGGGGATAATTTATATGCTTCCACATGTGCATAATGAAATGAATGGGTCGGCGACGCATCCTAGGACGTTGCTATTAATTGACCAAGGTAAGAGATGAGTGCGTGCCTGAGGATAGGGGCGTGACAAGGAATATGTGGATAAATTGCCATATCGCCATGGATAGGAGCCGATCTTAAGGAGACGTCCCCATTTGGCTCGTATAATTATGTTTTATCTCAAGTAATCACGCATGTAAACATGAGTGCTGGTCTATCTAATATGTGAATGTCATCTCACCTAAGTTGAAGAGACAACATAGAACTCAAACTAAGAGGATTAATATGCCCAAAAACAAAAAATAGAAAACAAGGAATACAAATGCGAGATTTACAAAATTTGGTCGATGGCACATACAACTACTCCTAGAATGGCAAAATGTCACTAGAGATAAGGATACGGGAAAGAGATTATAGCAACTTGATGGATCATTCAAACACCATTAACATTTTTCAAGTTCCGATTAACACTCAATAATCTCACAAACAAGCTCTTCGCATGAGTTCTAACAGAATCTCTATTAATATCACAAAAAGACTCTAACAAACCTTCTTGATTGTTTTTAAAAAAAAAAAACCCTCTTGATTGTTCTAAAGGTTAATGGAGAAGTTAGGTTAAAACACAATAAATAGTTAATCCTGTGTATGTTTGGTCAACTATCAGAAGAGGGCTTATACACCCGGCCGAAGCTTTGCGAAGCCAGGACGTCGGCTGGGTGGACATGGGGGCCCACCTCCAGCTTCCAGCTTGGATACCGGACAATGCATGACCCGATGACCAAGTCCGATCTGCTGGATGCTTGTCACTAGGCCTAACTCACTACTTAGCATTGGAGGTAATTCCTGCGTATCAATGTTAGTTGGGGAAAATTACCAAAATAATAATAATTTATTGTGATTTTTCCGATTCAATTTAAACTTGTTTTTTTTTTGTCAATTCAGTCATAAACATTTTGTAATTGTGTCAATTTAGTCTATCCGATCAAATTGACTGGCCGTTGCTGACATAGATACCAACCGACATTGACATGGCATTTTTTAATAATATTTTATTTTATTTTTTATTAATTTTTTCTTTTTTTCTTTCTCTTTTTTTCAACCAATTTGACCAACCAACACTAATGTGGCATTTTTTAATTTTATTTAATTTTATTTTTTTTCTTCTTCTAGCCAGTCTAGCAATGGGCCAAAGGCTATAGTTGGCAAGGCCTCACCATCGTGGACGAGCTCACCCTCATCATGGCTAGGTGAGACCTCGCCCAATGTTGCAATGGCAAGGGCAAGCTCGCCAAGTGCCACACCGTCGAAGGCAAGCTCGCCCAACACCTCAACAATGAGGCTCGCCCTGCCATGGCTAGGTGAGACCTCACCTAGCATGACGACTAGGGGTGAGCGGTTCCAGGTTCCGGTTCGGTTCCGTCTGGAACCTGGAACCTACCCTCGGGTACAGGTTCCAAAAAATTTGGAACCTGGAACCTACCCGTCAAAACCAAGAACCTGGAACCTACCCTGTCACAGGTTCCAGGGTCGGTTCCAGGTTCCACAGGTTCTTTTTTTTTTTTTTTTTCATTTTCAAATTTGAATTATAACGTACACGCATACTCTACGGTAACTTGAAGGACGAGGTCTTTTGTTCAGTAATAGATTGCAAACAATCATACTGAAATCTTGCCATTGCTCTATGAGATATCAGTTGACATAATAAGCAGACATAAACATAATGATATGTCTCCAAAAGTAAAACATAACAAGAAGAACCTTGAGTTTCACAGGAAGGCGTCTCTATGTCTGACGGTCTTTCTTTTGATTGAATAGGAGCAAAGCCTGCATTTAAAAAGGTCTTATATGAGAAGTAGCTGAAGTCCATACTGAAAGTCCGAACCCAATGAGCCTAAATGGGTTAATGCTGCAAAAGAAAAGGTACATAAGAATGAATTAGAGAAAATGGAATCATTACGACAACTCAAAACTTGCATGTTCAAATGATGATGACAATGAAATTAATGCAAAAGAACAGACACAAGTGTCATTGCTCACTCAAATTAAGGAAGATTATGGCGTAGCACAGGGCCCAAAAAATCATTTTTCTTTGTGAAAATCAATCCTACATGACAAATTCACTTATCTCAAAATGAATTTCAATAACTTGTGGATGCTCTGCTAAATTTACTGTACTACACATCCAGGGAATAGATCAAAAGCTTTGCTCGAAATGTAGTTACAGCACACACTTTAGAATATCAAAGAGCTACTATTTCTAACAGGACAACCTACCACTTCGCCTAAAGCAAGAAATAGTAATTTGAAAAAATAAGCATCGCTGAAGATGTACAAGAGAGGAAAGCTTGGCATCTTCACGAGCTAACGAAGACCATATTTACTGCAAGGTGTTGATCGACAGTTTAATGGCATCAACAGGAACATAAGATCCTAAGAGAATTGGAGCAACTACCACCTACATAAGGAAATATGTAGCAAAAGATTTAACCATCAATACCTAACTTGTCTTGTGGCATCTTCACAAGCTGACTGAAGACCATATTTACCTGAAAGGCCGACGAAGTTTAGCGAAAAACGCATCGTGAATTCGATCAAAAGAAAAGAAAGGCCGACGAACCCACAACACCATCCTTTCCACGGAACTCATCGAACCCAAGAAACCATCCCACAATTCCCACAGACCCAAAACCGAAAAATTCATCGAAACAGCGCACAACCCACGAAACACAGAGAAACGGACGAGCCCAGAATCTAACCGGAATCAAGAAAGGGGAAGCCCACGTGACTAGCAATGGAGGGCGGTCGATCTTTCGACCAGAAGCAGTCGAGTCTCAGCAAGATCGAAAAGGCACATATGGGTCTAGGCGAGCGGCGAGGGTTTGGGCGAGCGGCGTCGAGCGGCGAGGGTTCGGGCAAGCCGCATCGGCGACTGGCGTCCAGCGGCGTCCGGCGGCGAGACTCAAAGCGGCGTCCAGCAGCGTGACTCACGGATTTGGGCAGCGACTGGCGTCGAGCGGCGAGGGATTGGGCGAGAGGCGTCGGCGACTGGCGTCCAGCGGGGTCCGGCGGCGGCGGCCTCCTCGAGGGCGAGCGGCGTCCGGCGGCGCAACTCAGAGCTGCGTGAGTCGTGACTGTGTGAGTGTGAGGTCTGAACTCTGAAGACTGAAATCTGAATGAAGAGCTGTGGACTGGAGATTCTTTGGAGCCCTAAACCGGTTCCGCAACCGGTTCCGGTTCCGGTTCCGGTTCCAATGGGAACCTGGAACCGGAACCGGTCCCCTAGGAACCGGGAACCGAACCGGACCCTCCGCCGGTTCGGTTCCGGTTCCCGGGTAACCCGGAACCGTGCTCAGGCCTAATGACGACGGCAAGGGTGAGCTCACCTGTGATGGTAAGACCTTACCGATCTTAGCCTCTAGCTAGTTGTTGCTCAATCCGACGATAATGAAGAAGAAAGAAAGAAAAAAAAAAAGAGAGAGAGAAAAATTAATTAAAAATTCGAAAAAAAATAAAAGTATAATTAAAAGAAATTGCTACATCAATGTCACCGGCATTGATGTCAGCTTCAGCCTACCAAATTTGGCCGAATGGACTAAATTAACACAATTACAAAAGATTTAGGATTGAATTTGCCAAAAAATAAAAGGTTTGGGTTTGAATTAAAAAAAAAAAAAAAAAAAAACTACAATAGGTTTGCAATTGTTTTGGTAATTTCCCCACTTTAGATGGGTCTTAATCAATTGCATTCAAATTCGAGACATTAATTTCAATGTATGCTTTTTTTTTTTTATAAAAAAAAAATTGAAAGCAATGGGAAGTCTTGAATATACTAAATTGTTACGGGTCCAACAAAACTTAGTGTAAGCGTGAAGTGGACTAATTAAGAGCCATGGACTCAAAGTCTTAGCCTGGCATTGGTCCAATCTACCCCCATGTGATCACAATAATTTCAAGCAAGAATTTCCCCCAACATCAAATGCTATATAGCAAGTGCTTAGACCAAATTATCTACAAAATTTCTAATGGCATAGGTGTCCTCTCCCAAGCCTTCCAATTGGATTACCAATAATAAAGTCAATGGACAAACAGTTTAATCATAAGTGGCCTAACAAAAATTCTTCAAACCATCCGTTAATTAGCCACCACCAAGTGACTATGATTGATGAAATCACATCACATGTCGTGGTGAACTTAAACTATAGGCCGAAAAAGTCTATGGAGCTCGAGATGGACGTCTTGTCTTTCTAGGAAATTCTAGAACAATGCTAACTTGGTTTTCGGTCGCCCAATAAAGAACAAAAGACGGAGACAACCTAGTTTCCACTCTATCCTCCCTGGGTTTCACTGGCAGACAGGAAGAATTAGTGAAGGGGACGCGTCGAAATACTCTTTGGTTCTTGTTTTCGAAATTCGGTCCTCACGCAACGAACAATTGACTAAATTAGCATCGGTGGGAATTAGCATCGGTGGGACTATGGTGACTGACTCATAAACCTACAGGGCTGGCCTAAATAGTTACGGTCTAAGCAAAACATTTCACAACATTTGTGAGATCCTTCTGGTGATATCTTGAGGGGTAATTGTGTGGGTCGCCCCTTCTCATCCTTTGTTTTCTTAATTAGAGAAAACATGAAACTTGGTACAGCAAAAGTCTACAACGGACGGAAAGATGTTCCAAAAGTTCACAAGCGACAGGAGCATAAGTTCATTCTATGAGACTTTTAAAGATTAATGATCAGAACTAACTTGTTTTCCAAATCAATGATACTTTACTAAAGTTTATTCTCCACTGGCCGTGACGGTGACATAAATTCATATAGTATCAGAGATTTTGTTAAAGCATTTCAGATTTGTATCGGATGATATCTTGACCAATACTAAAGACTGAATGTAAAGACTTTATAAATCAATTAGAAGACAAATGTTAGTAAATTAATATAAATAGACATTCATTTGTTTAGCAGCATTTTTCTAACATTTTTAGGCCGCAGAATCCGCAACATTCCTATAATACGGTTATTTGCACTTGGTCAATACAGGAAAAAAAAAAGAGTGATAGACAACAAGCCTAAAATCTATGACCATCGGTTCACATGATCTTCCTCTATTCATATGCGTCGGCAGAAGAAAGGGAATTCAGTCATTGCTATCACTCTTTTTCCTCTTCACTTAATCTTTTTATATTATCGATAAGTATTGTCCAGATTAGTCATGGCCGAACAAAACAAACTTCATTTTTTTACCTTTATGAGAATTTAGGGCACGAGTATAGAGATCCAGCTATCTAAAGGGCTCATGAAACATCCTACAAAGCCATGAACCGGTTAAGTTCAAAACTTTTACCTATGCAATTGGCCCGATCCAGAGCAATTAGCATACACTTTGTGAAACTTAAATGAGTGATTTCCAATTTATGAGTTAAGAAATTCTTGAACACACTCTCTTGAAGTTTGTTGTTGATAAAAAAAAAAATGATTTTAAACGCTAGTAAAATGTAGTTATCCTCTAGAAGCACTCTCTTTTGGCTTCTACTGGACAGAAAGAAATGGCTGTTTTCATATTGTACTCCATCTTTCAAATGTATGAACTAATATCAAGCAACCCCATAAAATACCGTTTGTCATTGACACAGCCATGTCAAATCATGACAAAACAAGTATAGACATACCTTTCTTAAAAAATTTTGCTAAATATTCCGTATTCGATATACAAAATCAGTGTACTAAGTGATGTGGTACATTGTTATTACGTGTTAATGTGTGTACAATGACCGACTTATGGATATACCTCTTTCAATCTGACGCATCTCTCTAAAACTAAAATTACTCATTCGTTTTGCCATCTGCAATCTCCTGCCGTGAAAGCGGAGACTTAACGCACTCATCTACCCAATACTTATCCCAATATCTCTGTTTGCGTTCCTCCTTTTGAACTTTGATTCATTCTGGTTGCTCTCTCATAATAGAACGCATTTGATTTCTCTTTGCATCTTCGATTCGTCCCCACCGAAATTCTCTATGTCACAGTCTACTTCAATGATGACTCAAGCTACTCAGGTTCACACATACTTTGGTCAACTTTAACCATCCGCTCTATCCACCTATCCCTATCTATATAAACCGTCACTCCCTGCTGTTCATCATCAAGAAAGACGGCAAAGATGGCCAAGATAACAACCCTTTTCTTGACGTCTCTCCTCCTCCTCTGCGCGATCTTATCCTGCTTTGCTCGCCCCGAGCCAGTGTTTCTCGATGTTACTCCAGTCCAGACTCAACGTGCGGTGGGTCATTTATTTACATTATTTTATATAATCAATTTAGCCCGAATCCTAAAGTTTCGACCTCTGAAAGTTTTCATTCAAGTTGTTATTCGATAACAGCTTAAACTTTTAAAGCAATCAGTCATGTGTGCACTCAAACATTTATGTCGGTAAGTTTTGTCATGTATATCTGTCTTCTCTATCTTACAGGGCGTGGAAACGAAGCACGACGTTGACTTGATGGATGAGAGCTGCAAAGGAGTTAGCGAAGAAGAATGCTTGTTGAGGAGGACTCTGGCTGCTCACATCGACTATATCTACACCCAAAAGCATCATCCTTGAACTTAATCTCCTCTGTTGGCGATTAGGAAAAAAAAATTAGAGGCTTGAACGGTTTAGTGGGCCTCTACTAACCTTGTTGTGAATTACGAAACATATACTATGGTGGGAATGAGAAATCTGCTCGTCACTGAGAGTGGATTCCGAGTGTGTTTGCTTCTGAGAGTTCGTTTCTTAATTTCAATATTATGTTTCTTGTGTAACCTTTGCCCTACTAATCTCTTTTGAGAATATTTTATTGAATGCCCTTCCAATTATGTTTCTTCTTCTTCTTTTATTGTTGTACAAAAAGGTTACTCGAGTTCTACCAGCGAGAGAGGTTAACGAAGAGTGTTTCGAGCACAACAATCCAGTTTCAGTTCCCAAAGAAGTTATCAAGCTAGAGATAAAGTTACATAAGTAAAGAATTGGGATCTTCTGCATCTAAATAGTGAAGTCACATCTTAAGTTTATCAACATTAAATATGGACACATTAGCAACACCAACCGAGTTAGGCTCCCAGAACCAAAGTAGCTCAAGCTCTACCGTAACCCCAACCCCTCCCACACCCCCTCCCCCCCCCCCCCCCCCCGGGCGCCCTTTTCTCTCTCTCTCGCTTTGCGTGCTTGACCTGGGTCCTCGGATTCAGGGTCATGGACCTCCAAATCGAAAAGAGATAAGACTAATGAACGTGACAGCAAGACAGGAAGGTCCACGACCACGGGTTGTTCAAGGCGAGAATGTGCGGGCGTGGCGGTGCAGCAAGGGTGGTAAGACATGCTGGAGGAGAAGACATGCTCGAGAGACAAGCGACGATGCTCGGGGGACAAGATAGGCCTGCTTAGGAAAGAGGAGAGGAGACAACGACGTTGTTTCTAGGCAAGGAAGCTGCGTCAATGCCACGTTGTTTTTCTGGGTACTCCATTGACCAAAGGCCGGAATTATGATTAAATAAATGCCCCGATATTTTCCCGACAATGTGGAATGTCAAAGTTCCTTGTTTTCTATGGCCGAAAGAAATCCTTGATTAGGACGAGCTGAATACATCGAAATGAAAAAGGAAGATCGCTTTAACACGCTGTCCTTGATTTTCTTGGGATCGTGGCTCTACTTTTGGCGTTCAAAGGTCCACCGAAACGACGGTACAGACGGTGTGCACAACATGACTTCTTGGTCTCCACCATTTCCGGTTCCAATTTTGTCAAAATGCTCTTTCTCTATAACCCTAGCTAGAGCATTGTCTTTCCACGACGCGGTTACGATCATTCTGGTCTTCTCAAGACCTTGCGTGTGTGTGTGTGTGTGAGAGAGAGAGAGAGAGATCACTTATTCAAAGTAATTGAGTGCATTTGGGGAAACTTTGATGCTTGGTGAGATTTTTCCAAAGTACTTTGTGTCGTGGAATCGCGAATAAAATGTTGGGCGTATGAAAACAAATCACTTTGAATCGTAATCACTTTTCCGAAAGTGATATTTGCCCCCCACTGTATTACGTATGGGTTAAGGCAAGGTCACTTCTAAGATACAACAAAGCCACCTAAGCGCAAGATGAAATATCCACTCGTGACTCCCTTCTGAACTTCCCTTGAATTTCAGGAGAGGTCCAAGATGAGAAAATTCAATGAAGAGAGATCCAAGATGTGATTTTTGGTGATGTTGATAGTTTGTTATGGGAATAATTACACAAATTATTTTTGAAAATTTAGTCCAATGTATAACATCGTCTCTAATCTACAACTAGAGCATTCAGCCCAGTGTTAAGGAAATTGAGCGGGGTAGACATGTTTAGTTTCAGATATGAAATTCAACTCTCATACTTTGTGAAGAGATAGAGTAAAAGTCTAAAAAAGAAATAAGAGCTAGAATAAGATAGAGACATTAGGGAAAAAAAAAAGTTGAGTTTTGGAATTGTACCATACTAAAAACGATAGGGGGGAGAGGGAGTAGGGGTGAGCGCGGTTCTCGAATAGAACCGGGAACCGGAGAACTGAACAGGACCCTCCAGTGCAGTTCCCGGTTCCAGTTCCAATTGAAACGGGTTATAGAACCGGTTAGTGCTCCAAAAGAAGCCCCAAATAGGAATTGCCCAAATCAATTACCCTTCATTTGCACTTTCACTGACGCCGCTCGCCCTCAACACTGCCACCAAACGCCGCTCACCCTTGACGCCGCCACCGAATGCCCTAACCCTCAACACTGCCGCCGGACGCCGCTAGACGCCAGTCGCTGACGCCACTCGCCCTAACCCTCACCGCTCGACACTAGTCACCACCCCAAATCTTTGAGTCTCTCCTATTCTCTTCCCTTGCCTATCACCGATGCTGCTCACCCTCAACACTGCCGCCAGACGCCCTAACCCTCAATGCCACCACTGGACACTAGTCACCCCGCGCTCGTCTCGCCCTTGCCTCCTGCTCCCTCGATGCCGTCACCCCTCGCTACTCAGTCAGTCACCGTCAACGCCACCAGTGGATGCCACTCGTCCCCTTTGTGAAGGCCGCTCGCTACTTGCACAACCACCCCCAACGCTGCTCACTCAATCGCCCTCGATGCTGCTCCCCCCCCGACACCACTTAGCCAGCCGCCCCCAACACTGCTGGCCCAATCGGCCCTTGACGCTGCTCACCAATCGACGACGCTCGTCGCTCGCCCAGTCTTCAATCGTGGTCAGAGACAGTATTTAAAAGCAAAATCCAGGGACAGTGATGGTTCAATTCCATAAATAAGTAAAAGGTGAAGATTGGCCAAGGATGGTTCGTTGTATTTCTACTGCAAAATATGTTCTTGATGATGCGTACATGTTTGGTGGTCCGATCCCCTTTTTCCCTGAATTTCCTTTCTGTTGTTAACAGGTTCTTGCAAATAGGCCATATATTATTAGAGAAAACTACATGAATGAACTCTACATTCTACAAGATAATGTTCCTTCCTTCCCAAATCAGGTGAATTGGCATAATTTAACAGAGAAAGAAGCATTCTAATTTAAGAGTTTAATAAGCTTTTTCACACTATCTTGGATGTTATAGGATATGAATCTTATCAATATGACAATTAGGTTGCTTTCAACATCATAGAGGAGGAGTTGGGGCGGCCTCTTAAAGCTGTGTTCAGCAAAATTTCATCTCAGAGGATAGCAGCTGCCAACTTGGGTCAAGTTTATAGAGCTACGTTACGTGATACTGTAGAGGATGTTGCAATTAAGGTTATCTTCCATGCTATGAACTGCTTTTTCATCACTGACATCTATAGCTCTACATTATTGAGAAAAATTGAGACTTGCAAGCCCATCTTGTTTTCACATTTCTGTTGTAGCAGATATTGATGAAGTTCTTGGATTTTATTTCATTGCTTTAGGAGCAGTAGTCATGCAAGATAAATATATTTATTTGCCCATGCCATCTTTGCCATGAAGTTCTTTATATTCATTTTCCTGAGAAGTATACATGATGTAGCATTTCTTTTTGGGAGATGATATAACTTCAAATTCAACATCTACCTCTATGGTTATTGAATATTCTACTCTGTCCTTCTATACATTGTTCTCTTTTATGCAATAATGCCTATTACTTGTTTTGTTACTTCTAACTATTTGACTTTGTATATTTTACTATGCCATTAGCACTAAAATTCATTTCTTTCTATCTTTTAAGAAGTTTTATATCTCGTTGCTTTGCCGCAGATGATTGTCGGATTTTGATGATGAGTTTCATTGGATTACAGGTGCAAAGGCCTGAAATTCATTTCTTTGTCTTTTAAGAAATGTGTTTTCTTTTTTTTTTTTTTTTTTTTATGCTTTTGCTCCCGAGGAACTATTTTTGGCAATTTATGGACATAAAAGCTTTGGTTTGTCTCTTTCCTTATTCGTTATAGTTCATATCGAAAAAAAAAACTATTAGAACTTAGAACCGACTCTAAAACCTATGACAAGGTAGCTTCCAGATTCTTGATTCTGATGGGTAGGTTCCAAGTTTCAAAAAATGAGAAACCTGTACCCGAGAGTAGTAACCAGGTTCCAGACAGAACCGAACTGGAACCGAGAACCGCTTACCCCTAAAAGGGATGGGGCGAGAGAGAGAGATGACGGTGATTGCTTAACACCAATGCTCTATCAAGATGCTCCTTTGTCAAGATCATGTGACCTCGTTAATGCCTCGCACTGGGCCGCATGCAAGCCTTGAGATGATCCTTTGCATGATCACTTTGGTTCTCACTTTAAGAACCACTTTACTCTTGATCATTCATTAATGATGCTGAAAACCAATTCTAATCATTTCTTTGAATATATGGAACATACCATTTTCTAGCTTTATTAATGCAATTGGGCTGTGGAGATAGCCTGACTCATAATATATGTTTTTGTACGGAATAGCCTCGTTTTCCGCAGGCATTGCATAATTGATGGACGGACATAAAGAACCAACTTATGTATTGAGAAGATGACACACCCCTAATAAGACTCAAGAAACGATCCTATTTCCTCAATGTCCCATGCTAAACGATGCCCTTTTGGCCGTTTGCAATACAAGTTATTGCCCTAGCCATGCCTCGAACCGATCACTCCGGGTGAGGAACTCCCGAGTGAGGCTTAGGGGAGTCGGACGCCGGTCGCCACTTTTCACCTTTTTTTATGATGCAGAGACCAAAGTTGCAACTCGAAATGGCCGCAAGGGCCTATTCGAACCACTTCATTTCTTAAGATTGCAGTTCAATCTGTCAAGCGCAAGCCCAATTGTAATTCTTAATCACAGGCCAACCCAATCAGTATATAAGTCAATGTTTCAAGACAAACGTGGGTGATTCTATAATCATGTGGTTGGTCATGATGAGAGAGTACTGCCGGACACACCAATCATGTAAAAAAAAAAAAGTTAGTAAATCCGATCATTCTCTTTTGTCTCTATTTGAAGAGAATTTTAACTTCTATTTTAAACTATCTCAAAATATACCTGAAAATATGAAAGCATTTCATTCGCTTGTTAAAGGCTAGCCCCGTTTGTAAATAAGGTCAAAGTTCAAATGTTATAAGAGCGAAAAAAAAAAAAAGGTTTCAAAAGCAAAAGTAACACGAATAGACCCTTCATTTTTTATTTTTTTTTTAAAGTAAGCTATGGGGTAACGATTTTCCCACAATCAAAGTGCCGTCTTCCATAAGTTTTTAAAACTCTATATTTCGATTGGATTAATTCATCCTGAAAAGCTCATCCACAATATCCATGAAGGTTCTTGAAAATTATGACAAAAATAATATCTACCAAATTAGGCAACAACCAAATAGTCCCTCCTGCTTCTATTTTTTCTTCTTGCTAAATGCTATTATCCATTTTTCCTGATTAATAATTTCAATTTTATATAGAATTCAGGGAAAAAGGTCTATCTCTACATTAATGTCCTAGGTAATTTCTAACTTGCTTATAAAGAAATCTGATATTTTTTTTTTAGTTTAATTTGAGTTTGATATAAGCTATTATAATGTTTTTAGGATTAATACCACACAAAAAAAAAATGCAAATTATACTCATTATAACACAAATATCCCATATTTTTATATCACTAAAAGCTCTAAAATTACTCATTGTGACATAAATATCTCAATTTTTTTGTCATAAAAAAATCCCACTTTTTATTTTTATTTTTATGTATATGTCATAAATGGAACTGAGATATATAGTAGATATGTTAAACATGCATGAGTTTGGAAAACTTATTTGGTAATAAGATATGTTATTACCTTGTTTGATTTTCGATTTCAGTTTACTAAGATACATATTGTTTATTTGATCATTAATCAACAAAAAAAGTGATCTTTATTTATATCGAGTGAAACTTGTTTACATTATGAAGTAAGGTGTACCTCTATAAAAGAAAAAGAAGTAAGCTCTAATTCAAATTACAAATAATCTACTTATAAACGAGATCGCTTGTTTTACTTTAGTTTTATTTACATTATAGATTTATATAAATTAAATCTAATTCCTTAATGTTACTATCATAATTATTTTCAAAATAAGCTATATTATCCAAGAGTACTTTTGAAGATATCTTCTTTTAATATGATTTGTTCAATTCTAGACTCAATAAAAGGTAAGTGTTCAAAGATGACAAATAAAGTGAAGGTAATTTTTTGTCAAGGAAAGAAAAAATAAATGAAAAACAAGTAAGGTTAAATTTACTTGATTATGAGTTAATACCATGAAAAATCCTAAATTATATCTAATATAACACAAATACCTTAAACTTTTTTTAATTACTAAGGTCATATTTGATAATGTGTCAAACAATGTCGGTTTCCATGCTTTTATTCCCCCAAAAAATAAAATAACAAATAAAAATGTGTTTGATAACTTTTTTATTCTTGAGAACAAATTTGTTTCGGGAATAAATTTGAAGCATTGTTAAGAAGTAAAGAAAAAAAAGTTTCTTTTATGTTCCTAAAGACAATTCTAGAATCAAAGATTATTATTATTATTTTAATTATTTTCCTTGATCTTCTTTCCTTAGCTAGTCATTGACCTCGGCCATGGCCGGACAATAGCTAGTAACCTCGTCGAAGCGTTGTTGGCCCCTAACGAGGCCAAGCTCGTTGGGCGGAACCTTATTGTGGCTAGGCAAGGGTCAACCTCCCCATAGTTGAGCAATACCAACCTCGTGGCAACTTGGTAAGTTGCAACCTTGCCCAACCAAGGCGAGTATCAATCATGACCAAGGGCGACAATCGGCTAAAAGAAAAAGAAAAAGAAAAAAAATAAGATAAAAATATAAATATATAATAAAATTATTGAAAATTTAAAAGAGATTCTAAGTAAAAAAAAAAATTAAGGGTTGTACCAGATATAATCCTCTTCCCAGGAATAGAAATTTTATATAATTACTAGATACCTTCAAATGATCATAAACTTATTTAGGGAATAAAATAAAATAAAAACTATTTTTTAGTAAAAATTATTCTCAATAACAAAATGGTTGCTAAACGAATTCTAAAATTCTAAACTTATCTATTATGACACAAATATCCAAGCACCTTTTTGTCTCTCATAAAAAAATTTCCAACTTATATCAATGTAATAAATATACACTAAATGAAATGCCACACATGTATAAAAAAAGTTATGGGTTTTTGTGTTACACCACCAGAAATTTAGGGTTTTTTTCGTAACACAAAAAGGTTTGGGATATTTGTGTCATAGTGGGCATGTTATGGAATTTTTTTTCCGTATTTGCCCTTTGATTATTGCTAAATCTTTTACAAGGCATTTTCATTTATATTCTAGAGATGGTGGATGAATTGTGAAGGGCAAATGAGTCCAATCGAAATAAAAATTGTCGAAGAAGAGTGTTTTTGCCCGTTGTACCCTGAATAAACCCTAGTTCGATTTTCCTTTAGCCAATCTACTCCAGTTTCAAAATCCGAAAGCCTTTTCCTGTAATCCGAGAGCCGAATCGTTGACGGCCGCCGCCGCTCGACGGCCGCCACCTCATCTCGACCGCCGCCGCCGCATCGACCGGACCTCGAGGTTGCTGTCAAGTAGCTCAGAACCAGAGTCTCGCCGTCGTCCCCATCGCCGATACTGTCGCTTCCGCTGTGCCGCCGCCGTCCGTCTCGTCCACCCAAGCGCTCCGGCCCCTGCAGCGCTCGCCTCAGTCCCCCGGCCCCTCCGCCCCGTCGGCGTCATCTTCCGGTGGGCCCTGATTTATGCTCGTGAAGAATGGAACAGAGGCTGGCGAATTCATGGCGGATGACCGTTAACGAGAAGAAGTTCATAGAAAGCGCTTTGGTCTCCGGCCTCAGGGTCGATGGCCGGAACGTCTACGACTATCGCAAGCTGAGCATCAACTTTGGCAAGTAAGTTGCAGCCTCTCGTCTCTGCAAAGCTTGCTCTTTTCGGCGTGTCGAAGCAATGTGAGCGGGATATTGGCAAAGTATTTCCCAATTGGCAGGCGACTTTTCTCCCCTCGTAGAGAAGTTTGCTGTGTCTATCGGTGTTAGCATGCTGTCTCAGTTTTTTGCAGTGTTAATTCACACAAAGTCGACACTTTTACGGACCGTATATTGATAAACGCGAAATTCATACGAAAGCAGAGGAATTTAACATGAATCATGATTTTGGCACACGTATTCTATACAAAGAATGATGCTTTGCGATGAACAAGATTTCATAGACTCAAATTCGACTAGTGAACACGAATTGACAGGCCTTAATATGCTAGTATGGTTTATACTCGTGACTCACTTCAGTGTTTATGGTCTAATGGGGGGACTTGATGCAGTGCCGTGGTTTGTCTTTTTAGGCGGTACTGGTATGGTTGCCGTGTTTACATGCGGAGACAATTGTTTATGGATGTGATGCTGATTATGAATAAACAAGTACACTTCTTCCTCCGGCTAAAAATCTTTCACATTTGTTTTTTTGGAGTCCATGTAGCGTAAGTCTATAGTTGTGTTCACCTTCAAGTTTCTTTGTCTCATAACTTTAGGGTTAAATAGCTTGACGTGCTTGTTTTACTTTGATTTTCCTTTTCCATCTTGCTATTTGTATCACCTAATAGAATTGGCTCTAATCTAACCTTTTTTTTTACCAAACCTGCAGAGAAGATGGCTCAGCAGAGGTGCATCTGGGTCAGACGCGTGTGATGGGAATTGTGACTTCTCAACTAGTTCAACCATATAGAGATAGGCCTAATGAAGGGACACTTTCAATATTTACCGAGTTCTCTCCGATGGCTGATCCTTCGTTTGAACCTGGTCGTCCTGGGGAGTTCGCAGTTGAGTTAGGCAGGGTGATAGACCGTGGTTTAAGGTGATTAGTTGAACTTGCCTTAATCTCTTTTTACTGGGAGGACTTAAGTTTCCTTAGTTTTAATCTATGTTATCATGTATTACCATATTTAAATTGTCTATCTATCTAGTTTATTATACAAAAGCATTGTAGTATAATATTCGAGAAAAGTGTATGCTAGAAACATTTAGTGTTATGATGGGTTTACTGATAGGAATATTGAGATATTGATGGATGGATGTGCATTCTGAATTTGTAAAGCTTACACATTAGTAGAGAATATGTTTGTATTATATCCATATTCAATTATATTCATCCCAAAGTATATGGTATAGGATTCTAAAAGTGCATTTACGGCCAACTTTAACATGTATGCACACTATGTGCTTTCTTTACTGAGGAACGATACGAATAAGTATGGACAGATAATGCACACCTTTCAAAATCTTTTGCCATCAAAATTGAACAATTGTTCATACATTTGACCTGGAGTCATCTGTGCTTTGAGTGGAAATTCTGTTACGAACTTCTTTAAGAAATTTCCTGTCGAGAATTCTGGATTGAGATGACTCACGTTGTTACAAAGTTGTTTCGCAGGGAAAGCAGGGCTGTGGATACAGAATCTCTTTGCGTTCTTGCGGGGAAGTTGGTGTGGGCCATCCGTATTGATCTCCATATCTTAGATAATGGAGGGTAAGGAATTCTGGGTTTTCTTGTCCACAGAGCAGACATCAAATACTTATCTTTCTCATTAAAACAATCTGCCAATTTGAAAACAGTAATCTGGTCGATGCTGCTAATGTTGCTGCTTTGGCTGCTCTGTCAACATTCCGTCGGCCTGAATGCTCATTAGGTGGTGAAAATGGGCAAGAAGTAATAGTTCATCCACCAGAGGTCAGCATTACTGAAATTTTTGGTACAACTGTAGTGGAATACTCATTGCTAGTAGCACAATCTGGAGTTGGATCTTGTTCAAGTATATCATGCGTTTTTGAAAACTTGTGATAATTGAGAGCATTTAATGCCACTTCTGGATCCATGATTATCTTGTTATAGTAAATTTGTCATCGGTTGTAATAATTTTAGGTGCACTAGAAAACTTTTCTCGAGTCAAA